>HG992036.1:12767500-14235371 GCA_905220475.3 Ennomos fuscantarius | reverse complement strand
GATAAAGTTTTGACAGGTCTTCGGGAAGTTTAGGGTTTCCTTGGAATTAATTTGAGGAGTTTCTACAAAAAGACCGTAATGCAGTCTCGGGGGAGGTAATTTGTAGAAGATTTGTTTGCAATATTCTTTCCTGTACATTACGCTGGCATTTGCGAAGACTTTCAAACTTGGTAATGGATATTTGTGGCTGTATTATAATTTATCAATGAAACGGTAAAAGGATAGTTTCGTTTGTGTTCTTTATAATAGGTCTTTACCTATGAAATTGCCGTATTGCAGTACAGACTTTTTCAAACAAAAAAAGGTTTTGATTGGCTATGAATTCTAAATTCAAATTAATTTTGTTTTAAAAATATGACATTCTATTTACAATATAAGTCTTTTGTTTATTGATTAGCGTTGTATTTTCATTACATTTCAACATTTTTCCTCATAATGGATACTTTGAAATTTCGTGTAATTATGGAATATGAGTTCCGTCGTGGCACCAACGCTGCACAAACGACACGTAACATCAACGACGTTTACGGAGAGAACTGTACAAACGAACGTACAACCCGTTATTGGTTTGCTCGGTTCCGTTCTGGGAATTTTGACTTGAAAAATGAACCTCGTGGTCGTCCGGAAACTTTGGTCAACAATGATGAATTAAAGGCGATTGTGGAAGCTGATGAATCTCAATCTACAGCTGAGCTGGCAGCAGCTTTTGATGTTAGCATCAAAACAATATTGGTCCATTTGCGATAGATTGGCAAGATAAAAAAGCTTGATAGAAGGGTGCCCCACGAACTTAACGATCGCCAGCGCAACGTACGCGTCGAGACTTGCCTTGCGCTGCTTAACAGCCACAGAAATGAAGGAATTTTGAACCGAATTGTTACGTGCGACGAAAAATGGATTCTTTTTGACAATCGAAAGCGCTCAGCAAGTTGGTTAGATCCTGGTTCGGTACCAAAGCAATGTGCAAAACGAAAAATGACCCCTAGAAAGGTGATGGTCACAGTTTGGTGGTCTAGTGCTGGTGTGATTCATCATAGATTTTTAAAAAACGGCGAGAGCATTACTGCAGATGTGTAAATTGAAGAACTGACCACAATGATGGCGAAACTCGCACGTCTGTAACCAGCTTTGGTCAATCGGTCGTCTCCACTGCTACTTCACGACAACGCGCGACCCCATACTGCACAACAGACCGTCTCTAAGCTGCATGAGTTGGGTTTGGAAGCTCTCCCTCATCCGCCATACTCACCAGATCTTGCGCCTACCGACTATTACTTTTTCCAAAATTTGGACAACTTTTTAGCGGAAAAAAAATTCAATTCCCGAGAGGCAGTACAAAACGCCTTTGAAGAGTTTGTTGTTTCCCGTCCTGCTGATTTTTTCAAGAAGGGCATCCATAAACTGCCACAGCGTTGGCAAAGATGCATTGATTGCAGGGGTGATTACTTAGAATAAAAGAAATAAATAAGTTCGAAAAAAAAAATACTTTAACTTTTTTCAAACAAAACGGCAATTTCATAGGTAAAGACCTAATATTTATTTCTTAGCATTTTATAGAATTGACATCATCGGTTTTTAAAAAGAACCAAATAATTTTTTTTTCTGATTCAGCGTACCAAAAGAGTTTCTTCATAATTTACCCTCATCATAAGTATTCTATAATATATCGCTTATAAATTTCATTTCGGAGAATGCCACGTAAAACTGTATTATCTGAAAGTGTACCTAGACTCTCATATACGTATATTTATTGCTGGATTTACTGCAATAGACTGTTATTAGTATTATGAGCCACGTTGCCATTTGTACCTGAACACATTTATGCGTACTTATTTGAATATTTTACTGCACTTCTACGTGGAAATTTTGTGGTTGCTTTTATATTTGCGACTGTTGTTTATGGGCAACTTTTCTGCTACATGAATTTGGGACATCAAATTGTCCTGGACGTTTTGGCACTTGAAATTTTTACTATACGAGACGCTCTCATTATCTGTTCTGTATACTATGATAAGTGCTCAGAAAAGGTTATTCGAGATTCGACTTAATAACTCAATACATATGGTCACAGGGCATCTAGTCTATCTCTGAATTTCACCAAGGTCTGAACAAGCTACGAGAAGCTTATTACGATATTACTACCTAGTCCAGATATATCTATTCACTATACGTTTGTAGATCCTCTGCCATTGCATCGAATGAAATCATCAGTCTCCATTTCGTTCAGCCATTCACCTCCGAATATACGTTTAATACTACATATATCAAAGTTCATTTAGGAACTTCCACCCTAAACTATTTGCCGCTTATTTATCTCCCAAAAAGCGATCCAACAATCGTAATAGAGCATAAATTACAACAATTACGTAGTTGGATAACACGCGTTAATTACACCCGAGGGAGCAAAACCACATGGCAACAATAACAAGTGGGGTGTCGAGGATATAACACGTACTGGTGCTGTTTCATGGGGTGCCGGGCACGAATGTAACGCGTACACTCGCTCATTATTCTGTGGCGACTGACGCTTTTCAATTATGCGAGCAATGAGTACCGTCTGAGGACTTTATACGTATGGTAGGTACTTAGGGATGGATAACTAACGATGCCGCAGTATCGAAGGTCGGTAGATATTAAGGCTGTCCTTTAGGCGAACGGTAAGCGACAGTCAGCTCGCTGTGCTCGATTGAGCGGCGAACTGAAGCAAGTTAGCCCCGAAGCGCTAGCGAATTCTTAGCAAACGCAAACTGCACTTCATATTTTGATACTTCCCCGCCGACTGGAGCACATTGCGCGCGTAATTTTGCTGACAATTTGACAGAACCGAATGAATCAGCAAGCAAAACGCCACAAGCTGTGTGTTTATTTCCATTAGAATATGTATCAAGTTTGATAACTGGATATTTAGTAGGAAGAAAATTAAAAATTTTGTCGTTTTGTACACGTGGAGGCGAGTTGCCAATATGTATATGCTGTAGGTACTACTGTCTGTATATGTAGTCTGTCTGTACTGTGTACATATATAGATGCGACGAGCTGATGCTGGTAAGATTATATAAATATTAAATTAATATAAATAACGCTCTACGATCACACACATAGATCCTGACCCTAACTAGGATTCCTTGTATCTTGTAACATGTAACACCCAAACAGAACAATATTTGCGCTTTTTTTCTGTTCTGTATTTTATTTATCAATATATTTTTAAAGCTTGTAAATACACACGTATTATTAGTAAATACCCCAAAGACATGTCTGTGCAATGAAGCTACGAGAACGAACATCCGTGTAAAGCTCGCGTGCTGGATGGAAAATTATTTTGATTTATTGTAATAGAATAATGTGGAGCGTCGTTAGTCATTGTTATTACAAACTGATAACAAAATAAATCAATAGAGAACATATTATTTTCAATATACGCTACTTGCAGTGACACACCTCTTGTTGGTAAACGGCGACAGTTAGGGCCTATTTAGACGGCGTATTTTAAACGCGCAGAGGACGCGCGTATAATCGCTTCAAACGAGATTCAGTTGCGATCTACAATATGTAGATTCCAGAATTGCAAAATGCCTAAATATGTTTTGCATTACAATAAAGCATCCATAAATAAAAACGATAATATATTAAGCTACTTTTTCCAGCGCTTTTTTTTATAAAAGGATCTTAGGTCCTTCACTTCTTGACACAAGCTCTGGCACCAATCAATTAAAGGATGGGGCGATAAGTGCCCTTTAATTCTCTACCATTCCTCGTGTGTACTGAATGTTTTCTTTCTACGGTCAGAGTGTAATTGAATGAGTTTAATTTGTATGTAATAGTAATTAACTGCACTGTAATTCATTCACGCTAGTTCGCCTTTTACGACTTTGTTTAATTTAACAACAAACCCACTTGAAAACAACAATCAATGTATTACTATTAATAAAGAAAAAAAAAACAAAGGAAAACTAGAAAATTATACTGCTTTGTTATAATAATAGCGTTCAAGATATGTGGTTTCGATCAGTACATTAAAATCTTTACCAAAAAAGAGCGGCAATGGACGTCTAGATTAAATAAGCGAGAAACGTGAAGAAAGAGAAGGGTATCCAGCAGTAGAATGAGAAAGAATGGGTGATAAGTGAACACAAAAAGATTTTGAAATTGATTTGATCCCTGTAATATTTTGGTAAAAAGCAATCCCGTCCTTAACTCCCATACAAATCAACTAAATCTAATTTGTTTTATAAAATGGAAAGACGAACTAGCCGAGGGCCTCCTGATGGGAGGCTGTTACCGTCGCCTATAGACACAGTTGCGCTGCCGACGTGTTTGTTCCCTTTAAGACTATTTACCCATCTCATTATACGTATTCTTTCACTATTCATTTTGCAGACGTAAGTCTGTGCTACCCACACCTCTCACAAACACAAAAGAGCTACAACGGCGCGGCGTACTCTCTGTTTTGTGATGCTACGCTCAAAATCTCGGATTAAAAAGTCTTTTGATACCGAGACGTCTGGAGATACCTTTTTGGCACGAATCCGAAAAAGTTCTTAAGCCAGATTGATGATGTTGTGTCTACTTGAAGGTCGGATAGATATTAAGAGGGCACTCAGGCTAAGGCAACTTATCCTTTGAATGTTTACAGTAGAGCTGCTGACAGACAAGATTAGATTTTTGACCTAGGTTGAGGTGACTTTAATAGTTATAGGGCAATTAATTGCTAAAACTAAATTCGATGTGTACTATACGTACATACCTTTGTATATTAATAGTCGTATTTTTGTCTTCTGAATAATCTTTGTTGGTCGAAGTTGGTGGTTTTACATGAAATAACGTACGTTTAATTTAGAAATATTAAAAAAGTAAAAATAAAGTACAAACAATGAGTTATTTAAAGTGATTTTGTCATATTAATAGTGCATTGAACAATAAATAAAATGTTTTCCTAAAACTGAATGGAGTGAAAAAAGTTTTATTTATTTTAGGCAATATTTTTATACTACTACAGTTAAGGATTCTTATTATTTCAATAAGAAAAAAAATATAGTACAATTATAGTCGCACACTCCGCAATCTGTGCACTCAGCGCGTTCCAAAATTATCACAAACGTTAGACAATTCTGTACATATATATCCCAACCAACACAACTTACTGCAAATAAATATAATGAAACTACGTTATTAAAAACAGGAAAACATAATAAACTATTTCAAACAAAAACATGGAATCATGCAAAAGTACGCTATTAATTATGCATGGATTGTAATAGTGTGTCAAATTGGCCAAAACGGCGAAATTTTGTTTTGGCAAAACCCAGACGACATAAGAGCTTATTTGCATTATATCCCAAGTTTTGAGCTCTATATCAAGCAGGAAAAATTTCTTATAATCATGTAATGCTAAGTAACCAGTACCACTATAACATTGGTCATTCGTGGTCAATTTGTCCGTGATTGTGATGCTGCAACAGCGCTGAAAGATCGGCAACAAATTGAAGGGATTAAACAATATTATAGAAATAACATTGTTCATTCAATCAGCCCGTGTCACGATGATGCACTTCATATTTTTATTCTAACATCTGTTTTATGACCTGTGTATCACAAAATAAATGATTTCATTTGATTTGAATGAGACAACTCATTAAAAAACTGCTAAGAAAACGATTCAAAAGAAAGCGTACGGAAAACCTCAAAAAACCAGCCATCTTATAGTGACCATTTCTAGCTTGTATTACTTATTCTGTTGTTCTAGTTAACCGAACGGGCACTATATGCACGTACAAATGATAGTCGTAGTAGCAATAACATTACATTTAATAAAACCGCCATTGTTTATCAGGATGATAATCCGTGGTCTGCGCCGGCGCCTGCGCGACCAACGACCACCCACACTACGAATAACGTTACAATTACGGATTAGGCTACGTACACACGACACGAAACGAATTTGTTGAACAAAACTTGCACAGTAAGCGATTAATGAACAGTAGCATCAACTACAAGGTTGTGAATTATAAAATGAGCTGTTCGTTAGAGAGATGAAGTTTCTTTTAGGGTGAAAGACTGGGAGATTATATTTATTCTAATTGTATAATTAATGTAATACTTTGAGACTTTAGGCGTTCTGAATGTCAAACATACTAAAGTTCCCACATAATAAAGAATTAATTAATCATATTTTTCATCCAACAAGTTCGTATCGTGTGAACTCTGTTTTATAGCTAACTTATAAAATATGGAATCAAATGAGAATTGCACATATTTGGCAATGTGACACGGTCGTTATTCCATAAAACAAATATTATGTGTATTGACTACTATGGTGTACGATTTATTGCCAAATTACGAGCAGTTTAGAAGTTAATATTAGGTTAGGATCATTAATTCACCACTAAAAGCTTTTAGGCGCACTTCAGCATGCCTAAGTTTGTCAAAATTTTGTTAATATTCATCAATTTTTTTTATGTTGAGTAATGACGTGACAAGCGAACCGTTCGCCTGATTTTAGCGACACGGCTGCCCATATCGTTTGCAGTGTCACTCGGAACTCTACAGAATAGAGTTTTGCGTGACACTACACTGCGCACGTCATGCTGAGACATCAGCACAATCTAGTCATAAGATTACTAGACTGTGAGATCAGGTTATAAAGTCTGTCCAGTAATTTCACTATCTACAGTGCCCTTCAAACCGGAGCATTGCTTGCCCACTACTGCTTGGCAGCAGAATAACTGGCAAAGCGTTGGTACCTACCTAGTACTAGTACGTAGACAAACTTTGCAGAAAAGTCCTACCACCAAGTTTAGTCACCTACATTAAGTACGTATGTAATTACAGATTGTCGTCACCCAACTACGTTCAAACTCTAGAATCTAGGCTCTAGAGCGTAGAGTTGAGCGACTACGTAAATTTAACCAATGAGACTAATTATAAAAAAATACCGTAGTGGCCAGGCTAAAACAACTTGTAGTTTGTTATTTTATCTCACACGGTCTGAATTACAGTGAAAAGAAATTTAGCTCTCTTACTCGTTCTATACATATAAAATTCAAAGTCCTGACTGACTTAAATATATCAACGCAGAGCCTAAACCGCTGGTCCTAGAGACTTGAAATTTGGGCGGTGTCTTCTTTGTTAAGTGCAAGTATCCACTAAGAAAGGGTTTTTCGAAATTCCATTCCTAAGGGGGAGAAATGGGTGGTTGAATTATCTATGAAACATTTTCTTCTTCGTTTCCCATAAGACACGCGGGCGAAGCCGCGGGCAGAAGCTAATACTGAATAAAACCCGTGTTGTCAAGTTAAAATATGGTAATAATGAGGCGCCGCAGCGCCGTTGGTGACATACAGACAAACAGGCTTCTGTTCGGTCATTGAATGCCTGGCTGGTCGCTAACACTGCGATATTTATGGTCGTTAGTTGTACCATGCGACTGACAAGCTCTATATAAGGGAGTGGATATTATTTATTAGATAAATAATTAATATTAGCTTTCTTACACAGTTTGACTCGCCGTGTTGAGACCTTTTTAGGATTTAATATATCAGTGGTGTAAGTAAAGTTTCTACATATATAAAAAAAATGTAAATTTTTTAATAGTAAATTTTCACGTACTTTTAATATAGGGTTAGCCTTTGAATTTTGTGTGAACAAGTGCGAATCTGAGAAAAGCTAGTTGTTTATAGGAAAAGTAAGATAAAGGGAAGGTAAATGAAAAGAGTCTATTTTAACAATTAATAACGTAACGTAACGTAAAGCAATAACGACTCCGACGAAAAAGACACATGGGCGACGAACTAGTAAAACGAACTGCAGTAGAAAGAATAGCAAAAAATAGAACGAACGAAATGCGAACAGTAGAACGAACTGCGAAAAGTTTAATAAACTGCGTAGAGTAGAACGAACTGCGAAGAGTAGAACAAACTGCGAAGAGTTGAGCGAACTGCTAAGAGTTGAGCGAACTGCGAACTTAATGAAATAAATACTATAATTATAAAGAACAACTGCTTGGATCTGAATTAACTTTTATTTATATTGACTAAAAAATAGAGAAAGAGTAGACGGATCTACGAAGAACTTTATAAACTACGACCAATAACGTGAAATAGGACTAAACTAGAAAGAGCTTCACATACGTCGAAGACCTAAATAAACTTCAACGAATAGAAGTTGGAACGATCCTACGGATAACAGGTTCAAACCTCAACTCAATGATTAAAAAGCCAACAAGAAGGCCATTATACCCACACAACAAACGGAGTAGCCAATACGTTAACAGTTTTACAAGTCGCATAGCTTACCCGCCGTCATCGTTAGCTCTAAAGTACCTATAAACCATCGCCCGGCGGTAAACATGTCCAATAAGGCGAAATATTCGGACACCGGTTCTACGATGTAATAAAATATCGATAATTGCGACAAAAAAACAGTCGCCGTGTATGATTCGAAATCGAGTGATAAGCGTCCAACTATAAGCTGTTTTACAAGTGTAAAAGAACTTGACAGACAGCCTTTTATAAATTAAAATACATGTATATATTATACTCTGCTCTACAACTCTTATTCCCAAATCAAAAGATTTTTGTAGGCATCTGGTATAATTTCATCTCTATAGTACACAAAGTGGGAAAATAAGACAGTGGTAGTCACATTCGTGTCGCTAAAACACTGTCACTTCTGTGACGGTTGACGGTGTTTACATCCATAATCAGTCGTGATGAGACTTCGCAGAACTAGTTTTACAGAGATCAATGATCTCTGCGACCATGTTAATAGGAGTATTTTTAACATCACTTACAATGTATTATGCAATCGTATGCAAAAAGGATATCCAGGATCTTGATGAATAGTACAATGCACTCGCATTTATGATTGACTGATCAGCCATTAAAAGGTAATCTACCAAAAGCTTCCAAGGTAAACGCTAAGTCGTAATAACACTGCTATAGAAATCCTGATATTGAATAAAGAAAATGTGTTGAATATTTATACTTCCAGGTTATTAAACAATAGTCACACAATATACGTTGGACGGAGGACATCATAAACATGTTAATACACCAATTTCGTTTTTCCTCCTCGGTCAATGACATGATCTCTAAATCAATTCCCAGAAATGCAGAAGTAAAGCCAGCGCGATGGTTTAATTGGTAAATGATCGCAGGAGCGATGGGATCCGTTACGAGTTAATGGCACAAGTTGAGTTCCACCGAAGCCGTGTTCGGTTTCATGATTATCCTGTCTCGCAATAAATCTCCTGTTTATCTTGATTAACTCAAGTAACTATTACATCAGCCTAACGATGCTTCTTTTTGAGGTAGTAAACAAGTCATTGATGTAAATAGTTAAAATGATTTTGAAAATGCTAGTAAATAAATAACGACTAACGATCACATACAATAGATCCTAGATCCTAACTAGGATTTTCCGTGATCAAGGAACTACGAGGGCCATAGTCCCACACAACCCAGACTCAGATCAAGTGTTTTAGACTTTTTTATTGTGCACAAATACTTTCCTACCGCGAGAATCAAACCCACCGCTTCCGGTTTATGAGCCGACGTGTTCAACCACCATACCATAAAGGCTGTCAAACCGTGATGTTAGGGCTAGAGCTATACTTATGATTCTGAATAAAGTTATAAATATTGAAGATCTGCCGTGGGAATAAATATTTAATAAACAATAATAAAATGTCAAAAGTAGAAAGACTTTCATAAGTTAACACTAATAATTAGTGTTAAAATATGAGGTGAAAACAAACGAAAGGTTTAGAGCCAATGGAGCATTTAACAATGCTTATCTACAAATTCTTAACGCACAAACAGCCAAGTGTCGTGGTCTCTCCCACTTACCTTATGGGGCACTCAAACGTTTCGTCAGTTTCACCCGTCAGACGTAAACAATGTCTCCAAATAAACGAATAGATACTTAATTCACAGGCCTATAAGGCTTACGTTGGTACGGCGAGCGAGCATGACGAAATAACACGCATTCCGCTGATCCCGACTATGTGACGAGAAATTGTTGTATCTTAGAGAATTGGCTGTTAATTAGTAGGGCAAGGTTCGGGTTGGTCAACAGTAACAGCTGCTGATTATGCAATAGTTTGAACAGTCCTGAAAGGGACGGCTGCTAAAAGCTTTTGTCGTTCAGTTCGTTTGAAACACAATAGTGTTCCATTATCTATATTGGTTAAAATCTTTCAAGTATAGTTATGTGAAACGAACGCTTATTGTGGCTTCCTGGAACTACCTTATTGGAATAACATACCCACGGAGAATTTGCAATTACTCTAGTTCGAAAACGTGCCGTATCTTACCTGAAATGAAACAAAACACAACATAAGAAAGAGGTTCAAGTATTTCCAATGTTTTTATAATAATGTGCGGAACTATCCGATCCAATAAACGGTCGAGGCGTGATGAAAATCGTGCCAAATTTACACACGTACAAAATTAGTTGAGATAGTTAATCATATTCTTGATTTAACTAGGCTTCATCTACACTCAGACAGCAAGCAAGCAGGAGACTTATTGATCTATCGCTTGACACTACTAAGGATTCATATTATTTTAGCATAACAGTGTCGGGACGAGCGTGGTACAGACTACCTACCTACTGACAGAGGCGAAGGTCATCAAGCATAGCTTGATCGTTTTATTTAGACCGCGACATGAGAAATTTAAAACTACAGAGATACCTGAACAAGAAAGATGGGAGAAGAGCAGGGTATTCATTAAAAACTATATTAACTGAACGACATATTATGTAATGTAACTAAATAGCTACAAAGATTAGAAGTAACTTAAGCATTAGCATATAACGTAATCACAAATTAAACGAGCAAATCTAATGATGGTTTAAAGACCGAAAATACATCGTAGTTTAAATCAAATAACAGATTTGATGACAATGTAAGACCTGAGTGGACCACAGGACTACCAATGTCATGTTTTTCGCACGGCATAACCAACAGCGTGCCGGGTAGTGCCTAGCCGCGCGTGGCACAAGCGGCGAAGGTCACCCTCGTAACACGCTTTCAACTGATCGCTTTACAACCAACACGTGTGGTAAATAGCACCCATTGAACCACCTGCCTGACACATTGTACCACCAAACATCAGCTAGGAAAATGAATTTTATGATCAAGAGCACGACAGCAACTGACATTTTTAAGTTTCTTATTTATTAGCATAGCAATTTCACAATAATGAAAAAACTTGCAATTAGGATCGGTATTCAGCATAATATATTTATTCGTTTATGTTTAATGTAGGTACCTACGCACTTAATTTCGTCAACCATATAAGTATCTTGACTTTTATTTCGTTGCGCAAGTGATTTGTGCCTGGGAACTAGTTTTAAAATGTTATCAGATAATATTATATTTGCAATAGCCGTCGGCGACGACTGAGATGCAAAGAAAATGTGCATGTAGATGAAAAACAGGTGTTTATGTAAGCATCTGATAACAGTGTTTGCTAATAAAGCTAAGTACAGTTTTCGGAGGGGTTACTGACCAAGAACGGTGTCACAAAACCTGATCATCA
Organism: Ennomos fuscantarius; assembly: GCA_905220475.3. Taxonomy (NCBI): domain Eukaryota; kingdom Metazoa; phylum Arthropoda; class Insecta; order Lepidoptera; family Geometridae; genus Ennomos; species Ennomos fuscantarius. The sequence goes on along the minus strand of HG992036.1, from coordinate 14,223,825 downwards.
GCATGACGCGCTCTTTTCGCACCTATTTGTGTAGGCTACACAGACACAAGCCAATTTGGTAGTTCTTACTTTTAGGCGAAACCTAAATTTAATAAATAACTTACTCTCATCTATATCAAGAGTATTCTTAATATTATAATTGAACAACACTATTTTTACCTTTTTACAACAAATTTTTGTTTATTAAAAAAATACCCCTCCACACCGAGACTACAATGTTATGCCAAAATTGTCAAATTAAGATTAACTCTAAATCGTATTCAATAAGAACTATAAATAAATTATACGCACTCAATAAAATACTTTCTATTCGCGACGTCATGAGACGCCATCTCTATAATTTAATTACGCCGTCTTTGAGATGTCTTGCTTGACTGTCACCGATAACATTTCAAGGTTGATGTCCTGTTAATGGATATACGAAACTAGCTGAATCCCGCGGTTTCAGCCTAGTTGATCCTCATATCCGGAGGCAGCGGCTTCGATACCCGCGGTAGGACAAGTATTTTTCTACAGAAAGAAAGGCGAAAACTTGTTCTGAATCTGGGTGTTGTAGCACCATAGTCCTCGTAGTTCCTGGGTCCCTAGACACAGGGAATCCTAGTTAGGGTCCAGGATCTATGTATGTAATCGTTGTACGTTATTATTATTATTATCTATACTTTCAATTTTTCACATTTTCAATAAATAGCCAGCAGTGATTGGAGTAACTTTGATTTCTCGAACAGTTTTTGGCAGGTTCCATTACAATCTGAAATCGCTAACTCGGTCTCACATTTTGACAAAATTAACATACGAGTAAATTCACATTACGTCAAATGCAAATTTGGCATGAGAATGGGAGCTAATCCCTAATTTCGTCTTCATAAATTGATAATACGTTTGATTTTTTTTTATTTAATTCTTTACATGGAAGATGTAATACGTGAACGTGCTGTTAGCGAAACCAATAGAGGCATAGCCGAAACTGATTGCTGCTACCATAGTGATTCACGTTTCATTCAAGATGCAGAAGATAAGATTTCTGCATGACTCATAGGCTTCACGGGTGCAGTAAGCAGTTTTGCTTAACATCATTAACCACTTAAATTTGGGCAGTAAGTTGTATGCTATATCAGTTGGATTTCCATAGCAAATCATAGAAGTAATAGAGATGTAGCTGAAGCTGTTCACGGCTGGACATCACGCATGACTATGGAAATAAGCAATCTAAATAAACAACGTGGCATTTTTTAAATCATACACAGCACTGATATTTACTACATACTTTTATTTTGGGATTATTCTAAATCGATTTTTCTGATGAATCGCCCAGAAAATTGATAACATTGATTATTTTCAATGCGTTTGTCATTTGTAACAAGTACAACATTTTATATGCTCATTAAGCTATAAAACTTGTTACCCCATTACAAGTTGCACCGTACCAAGCTCAAGTTAAGCTTTATAGGTACTGTCCACTTGTCCAGTTCTCACGCTGTCAATGTAAAGAAATACACTAGTGTATTTTATTTAAATCCCTTTGGCAATAACCGAGTTGTGGCCCGTAATTTGCTCATACATATTCATTCAAACACGAATTGTAATCGGATTACGTTTTGTTGTCGAGAAACAAGCGACACGTTATGTCTGATAGATTTTTGAATTTGATTTTACTACCACTAAGTAGCATTTGTTTTACGTGAGAAGCGTCTCATAATATGCCAGTTTTTATATTTCGACGATTATAACTTATATGTTTTAGGAAAATTTTAAATAACACGTCGTCCTAAAAATTCAAGACAATATATATTAGTTGAAGGGTTTATTGGATTCTTCCCCGTGTCACAATTTCAACAAAATATGCGGTGCTTTATTAAATTACTCGTTGCGCCCCACGGTTTCCCCGCGGTTAAAAAAGTATTTTAATTATTTGATCATCCCACGGGAGCATTTTACTTTTCCGGGACAAAATGTAGCCTATATGTTAATCCAGTGTATAAGCTATCTTGGTACCGAATTTCATCCAAATCCATTCAGCCGTTTGAGCGTGAAGGAGTAACAAACATACACACACATAAACATACTTCGCCTTTATAATATTAGTGTGATAGTGTGATTACATTGTGCATCGTGAGTGACTGATGTATATCGTATGGAGTTTATAATATTAGTCCAATGCATTCTTTGTAATTCATAGAATGATACTAAAATCAGCAAATAAAATTATTGATGATAAAATTATTGAAACTAGATAAATTTCTGGTATAATATAAAAAAATACATTAGATTAACGATTTAAAAAACGAGCGCAAGGATTTCAGTACGCAAGCCAAATTAAGCCCGAACCTCTTAGTAATTAAGTAGTTTAATGTTTGTTACCAATCAGTGTTAAAGCATGGTCGGTCACCTACACTTCAGGCTGATGTGGGCGACGAAAATTATAGAGATAAGCTAAATTTAACACATATTATAAAAGACTAGAAACCTCACGCTAGTAATCAACTAATGCTAGTTTATAGATGGCTTAATCACCATTCATCGGAATGGCACAATCAGCATCATCGTCAATAAGAGGTCACCGACGAGTTTCTCGCCCTCTTTGGTATGGTTAAAAGCCAACCGTTACTTGTTTCTAATGTACTTTTCAAAATTTAATTTTTAGGCCAATGTTTATCAAATATGTTTCTATAATAAACAAAGTTCTAAATAAATATGTTTGCTACGATCACTGCGAAAGTAGTATTTACAACTGAGCGCTACCGTGCTTCGGTGAGCACGTTAAGACGTCGGCCCTGGCTGTTGTCCTAAGACAATATGTTAAGGAATGACGTGATGAGCTAGCCGTTCGCCTGATGTTAAACGACACGGCTGCCCATATCAGCTGCAGTGTCACTCAGAGCTCTAAAGTATAGAGGTTCGCGTGACACTGCACTGCGCACGTCATCCAGAGACATCAGCACAATCTAGTAACAAGATTACTAAACTGTGAGATCAGATCATAAAGTCTCATTTGCCCAGTAATTTCACTAGCTACAGTGCCCTTCAAACCGGAACACAGCAGTGCTTGCGCACTACTGCTTGGCGGCAGAATAACTGGCAAAGCGGTGGTACCTACCTAGACGAAAGTCCTACCACCTAGTAAAACCGAGACAATAGTAGTTAAGAAAAGTTAGCTTTTGGGCGGCCTAAAAATTTTAACTCCAGGGCTGACCACTTGCCTAAGCCTAGTAAAATTACGAAGAATATCTGTAAATAATAAAAAGAAACACAGTCATTTTGTGGTCAGAATACCTAGTTATCCAAGCGACCGAGTGTCGCTAATTGTTTAAAAAGATTAACACGGACTCAACTTTACACATGAGCGGATTTACGTCATAGCCGGTTACATGCGCGACAATAAAAAAGTACAAGGTGTATTTTATTTAATGGTAAATGGTTTTAAAGGTGAAAACTATTAAGGTATATTTTAGGTTAACGGTTGTTTGTTAATGTAAACAACATCATAATACTATAGCGGATAGAATATGTAACCGTTTATGACCTAATTTAAGTTAACAAACCCGCACTATTTGAGTTCACAGGTTAAACAATCCCAGTGGATCGCAGACCGTAGTAAAGTTGCCGGATGACCGCAGGCTGGCCGTAAACCACGTTAATTGTGAGCCGAGCCGTGAAGCAAACACGCTAGCAAGAACACCGCCTCAGTAAACCTTATCGCACCGGTTTATGGGCAGGGAAAGCGATACAGTCTAACCTAATGTGTTTACCGATTTGGTACAGAAATCTTGGCAGGTATGGTATAACATTTTTACACAAGCTTTATTACGCGTTCTTCTGCAGTCAATCACAGTTGTTTACAAGCGATCGGCGGATAAGGAAAACTATTAAGGCTATACGTATATACTATACATCAAAGCACGTTTTTTTTTTACGGGATCTCTATAACACTCTGTTTAAAGTAGCAGATCATAATTTGATGTCAAACTTGGTCGGCACATGAAAATGAGTTAAATTTGCAGGTTTTTGTGAATTACGTGAAAAATGGATATCAAATAAATCTTTTATGTGGTCATTCCTTTACACCAATCTGGCTATGTAATTTGTAAAAAAATGCTTTGTTATCACCGAACATTTGGAGAACTACATCTATAAAGTTTTTTTTTGGGGTCATTAGAACGATTTTATTTTACAAGTTATGGTTTGTTCGGTCATTTCTTTTTTCGTTTTAATAACCAAAAAAAAATTATTAATTTATTTTAACATGTCACGTCACATTATATATAAGACAAAGCTAATGCTTTTCATATTATAGTGACATTTTGTCCCAACCAGATAACTGATACAATACTTATATACTTTTTTTTTATAAATACATACATAGAATACAACATAACACCCAGACACAGAACAAACATCTATGTTGATAACACACATGTTTGTCCTGGTTGGAGATCGAACCCACAACCTGCAGTTCAGAAGGCAGGGTTACTATCGGGCCAGTCAACACAGTTTTGGGCGTACCATGTGCCTTTAGGCACGTAGTTCTTTGAAGTCAATAAATAATTATCTACAGAATAACTAATACATAAACCAAAGGCCATGGGAAAACCCGATCATTCTTCGTACTGATGTATTTTCTGAGAACTTAAATGCGTTATCGTGACGTCGACAAAATGTCAATTAGCTTAGAAAGCAATCGATTAGTCGAGGAGTCAATGTCAACAGCCTCTAACTTATCGACACCATTTCAAATTTCAAGCTGTTTTAATTATCAATTTATTGGACAACACAAAGTACATCAATACTATTGAATGGGACTAAATTCTACTAGTTCACTAGATGGTAAGGACTTTTGTGTTCCGGTTTGAAGCGCACTGTAACTGGTAAAATTACTGGGCAATTGAGACTTTATCATCGGATCTCACAGTCGAGTACTGTTATTACCAGGCTGTGCTGATATCTCAGAATGATGTACGCAGTGCAGTGTCACGCGAAACTTTGTATATTTTGGAGTTCCGAGTGACACTGTTCTGTTATGGGCGGCCGTGGCGCTCAACATCAGGTGAACGACTAGCCCGTCACATCATTCACTAACATAAAAAAAACATTGTTAATGTTTTCGAAATTATAGGCGCGGACTGAGACTGCTAATGTATCATAACAATGGCCAGTCTCAGATTAAATCAGAAACCACCTGAGAAGCGAGTATTATAAGACAAATGTAAAATAAAAAGTTTAGAACAATTTAGAGTATGCAGAAATATAGTAATTACAAAACTACGATAATATAATAAACATTTGATTAGGGTTGAATATAATTACAATTACAGAATATGTTTAAAAATATAAATAATAAGAATAAGAATCCATAGACATATGATTCCTTTTTAAACTACTTATCAGATCATGATCGAATTTAAACCGGGGATAAATACATGGGAAGCACCAGAATTAAATTTAAAAAAAATCATCATAAACGGTTCACTCAGTCGAAAGTTCTGATAAACATTTAAAAGAAAATAGTCGAATTGAGAAGTCGGTTGAAAACTAAAGTTCTTTGATAAACGTTTAGTTAAACTTAAGCTTCACTAACATAATTAATTATGGTTGACATAAAAAGTACATATATATAATAATTAACACATACACTAAAACTTCATATTCAATCTATTATTAATTAATTGTAATCATAAGTTATGCATTGTTTATTTTATGTCAGTTGATATCATTATAATGTAATGTTAAGATTGAAGGTCAGCTATACGAGACGATCTAATATTAAGACGAGCTTCTGCCCGCAGCTTCGCCCGCGGCGTGGCCTATGGGAAAATAATTCAACCACCCATTTCACCCTCTTAAGGGTGGAATTTCGAAAAATTGTTTCTTAACGGGTGCCTACGTCATTCATAACATCTACCTGCATGCCAAATTTCAGCCCGATCCGTCCAGTGGTTTGGGCTGTGCGTTGATAGATCACTATGTCAGTCAGTCAGTCACCTTTGAGTTTTATATATATATAGATGAGGCGCGTTATTAACATAGGGACTAATGGATATGACATCGGCATTTCTTCAAGTTGAGGTCGAAGCTTTGAAGAGCACTAGCGGCTTACGACTTGGCTTTTTGCCACAGCGTTTTAGCCTATTCATGGCTTAAATATTGAAAAGGTCTGCCGAACACTAGTATTTTTATTTATGCCATTATACCGAGGAAATTATTAATGACGCGATGACATAATAGGATTGTTGCGTACAGTGAATAGCAGCAATTAATTTATGCGTTATCGGTTATCATAGCCGCTTCCGCAAACATGTTTAGAATGTTGGTTGTTCTCGCGTTTACACAAAACATCCGATTATGGGTAAAACCAGTTGATTGTTCTAACAAATAGTCACTACATAAACGGACGGCCTGCAATTGAAAGAGAATAATATTGTGTTTAGATGGACTAAGGTGGATTATTCGTAGCCGTAAAATACACATTTCACCTATACTTTCGTAATTTTCCAGGTGTCGGATAATTCAACTGGCAATTTCTCTAAACTCCTAGGACTAAAATGCTCTGTCTCGCTTTCGCTCGTGACATTTTACGTTAGCAAGTAGACAGCAAATCTTAAGCAGCCTTATTAATAAACGGGTGTTAGTCTCGGATTAGTTACTTCAGCTTTTATCCTTTTTTTGCTACTGGAATATTTAGCTGGATCGAAAGAGACAAAAGATAGTGTACTAGTCTAAAGCTAGTTCACGTTTATTAATAAAGCTGGAAAAAGTTAAAGTTTTTTAACTAAAGTTTATAAAGAATGAAGGAATTATGTTTTTAAATACGCGTACAATTACATCGATAAGTCGTTCCATACCTTACTTGTAATGAGACTCATTTAGCAACTTTGGCGGTGTTTGTTAAATAATAGCAGCGTGTATACTGCAGTCAAAAGTGTACCATAATTTAACAAAATAATTAAAATTCCATAGCTATGGATTTTATTCCATTTGTAATATACAAACGATGTTACAGTAACAATCACCGCGAAGTGTGTCAACAGAGCGGCGCGTGCGCAAGACGTAAACGACGTCTCATGTGACACTTCTGTTTGATACGACTTTACTGATTCAATGGCAACGAGCCAGGTGAAATAACACTCAACGATGATATTTCTTAATCTTCGTAGCATTCAATGTCAGTGCAATCTTGTTGAAGATTGACAGTTCAATTTATTTTTTAACGATGACGTTGAAAATATTTTTGTTGAAAAAAAATACTCGAAAGAAAGACCAATGAATATTTACAGATGACACAGTGAAATCTACACAGTGAAACGTTTACAAATTTTCTAATTTGTTGACTCGTTATGGAATGAAATAATTTAAAGCTAAATCAGCATTGTTTTAATTTTATCCTGGTATTTAATTTAAAAACAGACAGATACACAATAATAATACTACTGTATAATAAAAGCGCGTCATTAATCTTGAAGAACATGATTATTATAAAGGTATTCCCCTAGAAACCCTACATTATTATTCTACAAAAGTAAACCAAGCGCATCCTCAATGGGATATAATATTCCACATTGCAGGCACTCGATCTGTCATTTATTCGAATGTTCGTACGGGAACCTAAAATCCTATTGTTCGATCCCCTTTCCGCACCATCAAAACGATCTACTTTCCTGATTAAAACGATCAGTCATTAATCATGTATTGTCTTGGAGAAAGCCTATCGACGAATGACTTGGCAAAAATTCTCAGCAGCCTTTCCAAAAGAAATATCGTAAGTTAGAAATCGATATAAGTAATTAGTACATACTTAATACTTTAACTTACTTTTGTATAAAAGTCTAAAAAAAAATACTATTTCATTCGATATAATGTGTTCGTTCTATTTAAAATTGTGCAAAAATTATCAGATCACGAACGAATCATAAAACTTTTCTACAGAACTGCTTGAATACATTACAAAGCATTTATTTTATCAAAATCGCTGTGTAAAACATTTAAATTCAGCAAAATTTTCAAAGATGTTTCAAACTTTAAACTTTAGGGGTAGAATTAGAATGGCTCTAACCCCCAATCACCACCTTCCTGTGTAGACACGGACTCCCCAAATATTGAGATACAAGCGCAAAAGCCTTACAACGTTATTTTTTTAGATTAGCATGACCCTATTCTGCAAAATTAAGTGCAATCGATGGAATTTGGCTGATAACAGAGTACACGCAGACTGGCATTTCAAACGACAGCTGCAAGAATGCATTAATGCATTTAGTGACAATCTAATCGACGCGATCTCTGGGGTAGTTCGACCCAGGCCCATGCTAGACACCCCAATGATAAAAGCTGTGTAATATGTACTTGCACGTCGAAATTAGTAATTACCATTTTATTTTCCTGGAACGCCGTACTTAATATGACAAGGGTATAATTTGTTTTTACCCTATAATTAGTCCATAAGACCCACCAATTTCCGGTATTTATATTGGGTATTATATAGGGTGTGTCAATAGTATTCTCTGGCTATTTGTCAGTATTTACATTTATTAAAAGCATTAATTCTTTATTGAGTTTTCAGACAGGCTAAATTATTTCATTTTTAGGATTCTAAATAAATCAGTTTTTCTATGGTACAACGTATATGGTATTATATAATGCATATAAATTCGTTTGAAAATAAATATGGAGGCAATAATTTCCCACGGTACAACGAAAGTCGATAAACTGCACCTACTTTTCCTCCATCTAACCACGCCGATTTTACAAATAAGGCAATTAATGGACCGCAGTGCCTCAAGCCCGGTTAATGAATTTAAACGTTGATAAATCTATCAATGTATATACAGAATGATTGGTTCGTAGATCGCTGTGGCGATAGAGGGGTGACATCTTTAGTTTTGAATAACGTTAGAACAAGATTCGAATTGTGTAAAGATAAGAAATCAGTAATTTAGGATTTTTTTCTATTTTGACCAAAATTTAAATAACTATAAAAAACGCTGAACTAATGTTACTCTTAATAGATGACACACCTAATGCAATGGATTTGGATATGTCATACCCTGAACGGTCTACGAACCAATCACCCTACCTTTGGCATTTTCTTTCATAATTCTTACCTAGGCCGTCTACTTTTTATTTAGTTTTAGCGAGAAATACTAGTTTATTGAGAATGTTGCAGATGTTTCAGCTCCACCAAATAATATAAAACTACATAAGTCGCTGTAAAATAATACTATTTTTAAAGTCGCGGTACGGAATAATTCCGTCTTTTAATTTTAATTCATTGATCAAATTATAAAGTATATAATTCGCTCTTTTAATCCCGTAAGCACTTTTAAAAATGAAGTAGTTATTTGATTATATATAATTTGGATAAACACAATTTTTCGAATCATGTATATTATTTATATATTGCGCGTCTTCAACTCGTTAGTTATTTACGATATTAATACAAAATAGGCAGGTGTTTACTTAATTTATATTTTTTCCTGTTTTGTTAGAAACCGCAAAGGTCAAAGACCGATGCTGCGACGCTGTGCCTCAGCTTTTATCCGAACCTTCGTGCAACTTACGCGTTTTAATAAACGGTAATTTAAAATAACTTCGGAATGTATCGAATTACAAAAGCTGACCAAAATGGTGAAATCTTTATTTAATTGTATCCATATGATCATTAGTGCCCAAAAAGTAAAGGAGGGTGACGATCACGAGTCGTTTAAAGAACCGTGACCGGTGCAGAGCTAAAAGTGGTCGCAATTATGAATGATTCGAGTCGAGAATCGAGTGTTCGATAATTTCACAGAACTGTAATATTCTTTTCAATTCGAAATATTCCGTGTGGATTTTTATTTAAGCTGCATCATGCATTGATGTGTCCCTTCTTGTTTGTTAAACAGTAACATTTTTTTGTATCCATTTAGTAGTTTGTTTGACTGTGTAAAATTTGATATGAAACTCACCATGGCAATGGGACTTCCATTTTTTTTTTTACTTACAAATCTGGAGAGCATATTGACTGCACGAACGTTAGCTTTGAATAGTTTAATGAAAAATATAACAGTTATGCGTGGTCCATTATTAATTCAAAATTTAGCTATTGGATAGCGGATAAGCTTCCAATGGCTTTAAAAGACAAGAATACGTATTTCTACTTGTACAGAAATATTAAATATAATATGGATTTCCGCTTAGTTCAAACTCTTGAATGGACACATAATTTTTTGTGTTAAACTTCTGAATTTCAAGTAAAGCTTTCTACATACTTATTTGAGCACACGATCGTGAAGCAATATTAAACAACATTTTCATTACATGATTCGAGTACAGCCTAAAATTTGAAAGTGCAACTCAGCCTAAAATTTGAAAGTGCAAAAGGCTCGACACGGCATCCGATAAATCAGATATGCAAACATGCAATTTTTTCGTCTCTTTCAAACAACAGGGGTGCGACAATGACGCTGTTTTTATATTTCCTACCTTCGTAATCGATATCGAACTCTGGACCACGAAATTATTATAGGTCTGCGATCCGGATAGACCTTGCGTCAACGTTCCTTGAAAAGTCAGAAGCTATAATGTTAAATCCATTTATGGCGGTCAAATCCGGACGGAAGGCGTTAGTGAGCGGATGCTAGATCACTAATAAAACGATGGATTTGTCTGTGTTCTTCGCCGCTCGATTCCGCTTCGCCTTTAAAACGAAAGTATTCATCATGATAGCCATACATTTTTATTGTTTACCTCAAATAACGAAAATGGCCATTCACAGCCTCTGTGGTGTGGTGGTTGAGTTCGATTCCCGCGGGAGGACAAATATTTGTGAACAGAAAAAAAAAGCGTCAATACTTGTTCCGAGTCTGGGTGTTGTGGGGCCATGGCCCTCGTAGTTCCTAGGTCCCTAGACACAGGGAATCCTAGTTAGGGTCCAGGATCTATGTATGTGATCGTTGTGCGTTATTATTATTATAATGGTACTTAAAACGTACACAAAGTATGAGCAATACAATGGAATAGGTAAGTTTAGAACTACCACAAACTGGGCCCATATTCTATTTCCCCTTGTAGACTTATTTAATTTAATTTAAATAGATCCAATGGAAACAATGTTAATTATTTTTCCTGTCTGTAGGTATTCTGGTTCTCCTTGTTCCTGAATAAACGGAAATCCAGGACTCGGTTATAACTCCACGAATAAATGTATAATTATATATAATTAATATCGACACTACAAATTCGCAGAAAACTTATGTACCTAACGAGCTTCTGCCCGCAGCTTCGCCCGCAGCGTGGCCTATGGGAAAATAATTCAACCACCCATTTCACCCTCTTAAGGGTGGAATTTCGAAAAATCCTTAGCGAATGCCTTCGTCATAACATCTACCTGCATGCCAAATTTTAGCCCGATCCGTCCAGTGGTTTGGGCTGTGCGTTGATAGATCACTATGTCAGTCAGTCAGTCAGTCAGTCCTTTGAGTTATATATATTTAGATGTATTTGAAATTGGTCTACTTTGCAAAGTCAGCTGGTGAAACAGATTCGAAACCGATCTAGTGACGTCAAAGATGCGCTAGTGTTTCAAAAAGCATCGGCTAAAACGGGAAAGTGCAAATTAAAGCTAATTCAAATGCTCTGCTTAGTGACGTCACAACTGGATACGGCTAAATACTTACATGCCAGTACCTATTGTTAATTACGTAATAAATATTATTGACGTCATTACAACTATTTTTAGGCACACTAGTCTGATTTAATAGGACATTATGCACGTTAGGTTGTACTAAATGATTAGACAGCTGTCACGTTACGTTTTATAAAATTAATGTCTTCATTCTGCCGCTTTAAAATCAATAAATTACCGAACAATCTGCATTGATGGTCTATCTTAGTATTTGGCGAAATTGCCGCAGAAGCCACTAACTATGATTCGATTGGATTCAATTCAATTCAATCAACTTTTACTAGATAATTAATTACTTATTTTGTAATGTTTTTCCTAGAATTTTTTTTCAGATAGCGTAGTTTACTATTAGTCGCTACCTGCGCCCACAAACGCTGGAACCACAAAATCTAAAACCACAAAATTTTCCGCTCAACGTTCTTAATTTTTTCTTTCATAAGAACCTTGTCCTGACATTAATAAACAACAAACAATAATTAGCGAAGATGTTCCATCCGTTCACGCGTGATGCGATTAATAAGGGAAATAGAGATTCATTTTTATGTGTAGATATAAGTCAGTCAATTACCTATAAGAGCGAAGTACCTAAAAGCTCATTTTATCCCTAGTCTTATAAAAGTCAAGTTGTCACTGCGTTTCCTAAAACCACCCATCCCAGTACAGTGCATTTTAGGCACGTTCGGTTGGGCCTATTAAATACATAGGTCCGTATTACAGGACGACGCTCAGTCATCGATCGGTGCTCAAGCAGAGATTTCATTCACTAATTGATCACTATGAGTGAAATCTCTGCTTGAGCACCGATCGATGACTGAGCATCGTTCTGTAATACGGACCTAAGTCTTGAATTTACCAGCCCAATATGGTCCATTACAGGAAAGAAATGTGAAAGGTAAGATTGCTCACAGCCAATTGGCGGGCGTAAGGGTTAACATCAGCACCCTATCTTGGGGATCGCGCCGGGATTGAATCGACCCGGCGTCAAGCGACGGCTTGAATGTTTCATTGAATTATTGGAATTGTCACACCTTTGCCACGTTTATTCAAGAATTTGGAAATGTTAGGCGTTCAACTTTGCGCTCGAGTTTTGCACCTGCAGTGTTGTAAATGTTGCAATCTGTGGTATGGTTATTGACCTTGTGACTTGTTATTAGTATAGTAGCCACGATTTTACACACACATATTAAATATGTTATGTATGATTCTAGGTGCTGCTAGTTCTCACAGCGGTTCGACGATAGTTTTATAGAGATAAAAAGTATTCTACATAATTATAACTTTCCAGCTTCAACTTTCTTCATGACTAGATTTATCAAGATCGCTTCAGCCTATTGGTAAAATATAACAAAAATAGAGGGACTTAGTTAAGTTACTAGTAGACTGCTAGTTTTACTAAGTTACTATACAATTTATAGTTAAATAAGTAGTCATTAGATATAGGTACTCACAAATTTATATGCAAAGGTAAAATAACATTAATGTGTAAAGCTATTGGGTAACATTAATGTATAATATTTAAATAGCACTTTTTCGCAGCCTTTGGCACCTTCCATGCGAGGTGATTATGACAGCCCCTGCCCTCCTTTAATATAGTTAGTAAATGGGCTGAAGAAGTGAAAGGCTCATTTATAAAATAAAAAAAAATATATCTATAAGTCTAAATTCAAGACAAAAAATGTCATTCCACCACTTCTTTCAAGGTTAAGGAAATTATATAAATAAATTATAAAAGGTATTTGCATGGCCACTAACTGAATGTGTCTATGTCTAGTGCTATCGAAAGTTCATCAAATGAAAAAGGAAGACGATAACTGAACTCGGCATTTTGAAAAAGATAAAATGCCATTCATTAACATTTTGGGCGGCCTGGAACCTATTCTCCGTAAGAGCTGCAAATCATGTCTGATTATACACATACAATCTATGGAAATCCAGGACCCATGCCATTTTCAAACAGACTTTAATTTTCGATTGACTTGTGATATACGAATATGTGCCGTTTTCACAGGTAATATATAAAACGCTTTAATAAACAAAGTGGCATCAAAAAGTGATATTGATCAAAATGTGTTTCTGAATTTTTGTAGACGATGGGTCCAATTATATAAATAAGAAAGTGTAATAGGTGTACAAGAAAATGAAACAAAGCTTATTGTCAACAACCTCAAGCAAGAATACTTATACAATTACTTACCTAATAAAGGAACACAAAGACTGTAACAAAGTAATCGAAACCAGACCGACAAGGATGTAAGTACAACAACACTGTACAATACATTGACCGTTTCAAAACTGCGCAAATACCCAACTGAAACATTAATAAGTAAATTGGAAAAAGGTCACAGACCCTAAAACACCTGGGTGGTATGTACTGTATACATGACCCACTTTATACTGTTCAGCAATTGATTATTTTAATAATATTCATCACACAATAACTACTGGAAGGATTTTGATGCCTGTGTGTGATATAACGTATTCTATGGAGTTTCTGAGTAGGCTGAATCATGCACTTCATGAAAATCGATGAATCCAAAAATCATTTATAGGAAATTTATACTTTTAAGAGTTTTCGCAGCATTGCTCCACCAGATGTATGACAGTCATGGTCGAAGGGTCGGTCAAAGGGTAAACCAACATAAGGATTTTTTATTGCACTAAATGCGCTAAACGATGACACCTAAAACATGTCCCAAAACTTAAACATGGTCCGAAAGGATGCAGTCTACAAAACAATCACCTTAAGGAGTACAGTGCAGGAACAGTCATGACTTTTTAAACAGTGTGTCCATACTTATGTCAACTTCATATTAAACTAAAGAGGATTGTAATTAGATCAGAAGATCACTTGCAAAGTAGGCTTAACATTTACCCCTACTGGTTTATTGGTAAAGGCTAGTGGCTACTGATTTTTTTATTACCATACATTCAATGAAAACAAAGTATAACTTCTTGAACACAATTGATAATATTTGTAGGTACCTATAGCCACAGAATACATAAAGAAGTACAAGTACTAATTGCTTAATATTGAACAATTAATTATAAGGCATACAATAACACTTGATTAAAAGATTGACAAGTTTTGTACCTAGTAATTAAAGTTGTAGGTAATTTAATTAATAATAATTAAGAATATCACTTATAATTTTGCTGGAAAGTGATCGCTTATTGCACTGAGACATGGTCTCTTACAGTTGGCTTCATTAGTAAGGTCAAAGTTGTGTAGCAAGCTATGTAGAGACCTATGTGTGGCATAGCATACACTAGTCTTCAATTAGGTGGACCAATGATCTGGTCAAAACTGCAGGGAGGCGATGGATGCAAGAGGAAAACAGCTTCTTAAAGTGGCTTTCTATGGGGAGGCCTATGATCAGCAGTGGATATCTTCAGTTTTGTAAATTCTTATGAGAAATAAATTCTTTAACCATAATATCTTCAGGTTGTTGATGATAAGATAATTTAAGTTTGACTGTGGTGTGGTGGTTGAGCAGGTCGGCTCATAACCCGGAAGTGGCGGGTTCGATTCCCGTGACAGGACAAGTATTTGTGCACAGAAAAAAAAGCGCAAATACTTGTACTGAGTCTGGGTGTTGTGGGATGATCCTCATAGTTCCTGGGTCCCTAGACACAGGGAATCCTAGTTAGGATCCAGGATCTATGTATGTGATCGTTGGGCGTTATTATTATTATTACTATTAATTAATGAAAAGTATCAATCTAGCAACTATGTATGCCCAATTAATTACATAAACTACACAAAATTACTCAGTTAAACTGTCTACATTTTTAGTTTCAACAAAAAAGACTCATTTCTCCATATCCATGCCAAAAATCTTGTTTCAGTTGTTTAGAACTTGACAGTTAGATTGAAGCTCTTTTAAAAAAGCATGTGGGCTGCATAACCAACAGCAAAATCCAGTGTGGGAGGAACAATATTGTATGAAGTTGCATAAGGGACTTAATTTAAGCTAAGTACAGGTCACAGCTTTGTGACCTAGATTTGAATGATATATCTATGATGTTTCAATTCTGTGACCCCCTTACTAATATTGTTTACTATCTGCGCCCTGCGGCATCACCCGCGTGGTAAAAATTTGCTAATTTTCTGCTCAACCTTCTCAATTTTGCTTTCATAAGAACCTTCTCTTGACAGTAATAAATACAAAAAAGAGTTGGCATAAACATCCCATCCCTTCACGCGCAATGCGATGACCAAGGGAAATAGAGATACATTTATGTAGATAGATTGGTGTGCACAGTTACTTTGTGTTTTGTTTCTTTCTATCAAGTTTGAAACAAAAATAAAACAAGTGAAAAAACTGAGTAGTTATTCCACTTACACAGTATTTATTAGTAAAGGGTTAGGTTCTAGGTTAAACATTCTTAAATGGCAACTAAAAATCTTTTGCAATTTAAGCACTTTATAAAACCTGTTTTATTTAATATTTTTCTAATAAGTGCCTAATTCATTAACGATAATATCAATAATGCACAGTTTCATATCAAGTTGATTTAGGTCAAGTATTTTACGGAGTCACTATTACCTAATCTGTGGTCAAGACGAAAGGGGATTGAGTGTAGATGTATATTTTCATCAAATATTACTCAATGTTAACTCAATAGTTAACTCCATAAGTACTTTCAAGCTTTGAGTGAGAGAAACCTTCTCAACTGTCAAGCTAGATTTTCAATTCATCGAATTAGTGGCCTATTTTCAACATTTGGCTCCTTGATACAGTTATAATAATAAAGAACAAATAGTATAGTACTGCATAGTAAAGATTAATATAGGAAATTGCAACAAACCTGCCAAACTTAATATGTAAACAAACAATTTAGAGGGATACTGAAGAATGTCAAAGTTAAAGTAAAATGAATTTAGTTAAAGTGAATTTTTTGACTAATTAATTACCAATAATTAACTGTAATATTTTTAGATACTAGGCTAGCTGCTACCTTAATTATTTCTCTACTTATAATTTATTATTGTGCATAGCTATTCTATAACATAGTAATACCATGCAGTGCGTATGTAGGTAGTGCTCTTAGGTGTTCACTTCATTTAAATTGTACTCTTTTTTGTCTATCCGTGAGGACCTTTAATTGGCTTCTTTTTTTGTAAATGTGTGTCTATTGGAATTATAACAGCTGTTGGTCTTCCAAGAATAAAATAAATAAATAAATAAATAAAAAGGATTTATTGCAAATATGCTATTTTTAGCACTTTTACAAGCCATATCAGTGTTTATCTTAAATTGGTAGCTGGATCAAAAAAAAATCTTATCTCTTAAATAAAAAATAAAAAGCACACACTGGAACAATTCAATTAATTAATAAACGGTTGCACTACCAGCACTGGGATATATCCAGCAACATGCCAAACTGCAACTATTTCATGGTATACTCCACTACCTAGAGTACCTAGAAGTAAATAGCTATGTAGTTGCATTTAGTGGTGGTTAGTCTAAAAATGATCTTATAATTTTTTAATAACAATTTTACAACAACATTTAATTCAAGATGGTAATACCTACTACTCCAACTGTACCTTCTCTTATCAATGGAATGTTTTGTTTTGGAATTGATAACAAAGTAGGATATGACCTTGGTCACTGACTTCTCTTATGTCAAAGATATTCTACCTTGATAACGGATAGGATGGAGTATGTTGACATTTCATTTAGTTTAAAGGTCTACCTGTTAAGATAAGACAGTAATGTTCTATGATCAAAGTAGTAGACAGTTACATCTATGAAAAAACAATAACAGACGAAAGACACAATTGAACCCGTTGAATCTTTAGGATCAATATATCAATGATTATCAAGTACTCTACATATTGTGCCAATATAATCTCAATTATACAGTTCAAAAATGTTGCCATGCATTTCATTTTGTAGAATAAAATAACAAGGATGTATAAGGGGCCATCCATAATACATTATATGAGTTTCACAGTTGAAGGACTGAGAATAAAAAGGATTTAACCGTCAAATTGATAGTTTCGAGAAAATTGACTTTAAACTTCAACGGCTTCATTTTAATGTAAAGTGCTTATTAAGTAATAGAACAGGTTTATGTAAGATTCAGTTGCTTGAAAATGTATTAATTCTATTTTGAAATACAAAATATAGTACTAATTCGTACAATTACTGTAAAAATACAATATAATATAATATATATAGTAATGTTTTTATGCTAAGCGAACTGTATTCCTGTGTCAGATAAACCGTTTTTAGACTGAAAATCTCGAGATATAAGCCTCATTTCAGTATTTTGAGAATGTATTATTGTAGATAATTTCACGCTGAGTCCAGCAATACCCAAAAGTCATTTTGTGAAAAAAATCAGTTAAACCCTTTTTGTTCTCACCCCTTCAGTTGTCACAGCTGGTCACATTTGTGAGACCCCCTTACCTAGTGTGAGGTCACATATTTTACAACTTTACATTTAGAAATTTTTGAAATTAAAATTTTTGTTTTCTTCTTAGACATGAAATATTATAGCTTGGGAAAATTATAATAATTTGTCTGTGTAATGTAAAGTAATGTCACAAAATTTGGGTAACCCCCTCTTCTAACACAATATCACACTTCATTGACTCCTTCACTTCCCCTTAACGTGTGACAAAATTTATGGATGGCCCATGGATAAGACTGTCACATTTAGTTTATTAGGACCTACTTAGGTATAATATCTTCACTACTGAACCTAGGTTTGGGGGGTAGTGTATGCAGGGCTTGACCTAGGTCTAGCCCTGGTCTAGCCCTGCAAAGCAACAGTGAAATGTAAAAAAACCAACATGATTCAGGAATCAGAAAGGCTCTGGTAAAATCTTATAGCATTTAGTGCACATGCAAATAGAAATGTCAGGCCTTAAATAAACACCAGAAAATAGTTTTGCAAATTTTTAAACTCTGCCTTGCCTAGGAAATTGCATCTACTACTGAGCATTTGTGATAACAAGCATGTTTCAAATCATTGGACATTATTCACGGACTGTAACTAATAGCTAATATAATGGAGGTAGATTTTTGTAGGTGTCATTAACCCCTAATAATCTCAATACTGTTCATGAAAAGTTGAGGTGATTTTTGGTAAACTTGTATCTAAAAATTCAATTAAAGATGGATTAGGTAAATTTGCAAAGCTTACCATTAGAGCTCTTCAGATCCCTGTGTATAAGTGACATAGGTGCTCCACGGTGCAGATAAGCCATGCCCTGCGCCACCTGGATGGCCCAGTCGACGAGCGTGTCTGGCCGGATTTTACGACCACTTAGAACCCGGTTGAGCGGTCCACCACGCGCGTACTCCATCACCAAACACAGGTTCGGCTCCTCGAGACAAACACCTTTCAATGACACTATATTCTCGTGCTGCAGCACCCAGAACAACCGCGCCTCTTGTAACACACTCTCTTTTATCACTTCTATGTCCTCATTCGCATCTTGGCGCGCGGCCTTCACAGCCACAACTTCGTGGTCCCAGTACCCGCGGTACACTTTCCCAAAGCCGCCGACGCCGATAACCTCTTCTAGCTTGAGCTCGGAGAAGGAGACCCGCGGTGGTTCGACGGCCAGCGGGTCTTCTTCGGTGACGTACGCGGCCGGGAAGATCCCGACGCGATCGCCGATCTTCCCCGTCCACCATCCTTCATCACCCGATATGTTGGAGTCCTTGGAGAGGACTTCAACGATCTCGCCACGCCGCAGAGAAAGCTCGTCCTCGCCCTGCGCCGCGTAGTCGTAGACGGCGGTGAAGAGAGCCAGCGGCGGGCGCTCCTCGTCGGCCGCCATGCCCGCGCGGCCGGTCGCAGGCCGCGGCGGCATCACCCCGGCCGCGCTCCCATCGTCCCGCGGCTCATCTCTCACGCGCCCCGACACTGCTGCAGCCGCCACCCACCACCGCACATAACGTACACCACGACAAAACAACGCGTTTGGTTATGGTCACCGTATTATTCCGCCATCTTTGTTTCTCACATCGATCATGGCGGTGTTGTATCGGGAGGAACTCTGTGTTGGAAACGCTTCGCGATCGTACCACGGGTGTCCTTATGTTTCGGAATGATAATGTAAGGACTTTTCACTGCGATAAAGTTAATTATTTGCCATTCATCTATCACGCGATTGATAGACGGACGAAATGACAACCATACCGTAGCGAAGTCAGTGACAAACTGACATTTAGTGTTGCAGTTAAAGAAGTACTGTTTACTTCCAATAATACACATGGGAGAAAATGAATACAGTATAAATATGGTGAGGTTAATTTTTTCCTATACAAATTAATTTTTATTAATTTTAGAAACTATTAATACTGCGTCTAGTCATTAAAAATATAATAATTTTATTGTTTTTAGTGCCACTCCAAATAGTACGAGACATGGTATTATTAAAATACTAAACTAGATGGCGGTTTACCAAAACATTAAGTTTACGAAGAAAATATTGCCTACAAATATGACTGTCAACGCCATCTAGTGAACGTAATAGTAAATAACACACTCCATGGACGTAATAAGTTGTATTTTATTTGTAGAGAAATCTAATTCTATCAAAATTGAATTAAGTCATTTTGAATCTTGAATAAAATAAAACCCAGTTTCCGATTGATAATAATTAATTTATAGTATATTGCAATATTTCGTTTCTTTCAACAAGAGGTCCCATGGTGTAATGGTTAGCACTCTGGACTTTGAATCCAGCGATCCGAGTTCAAATCTCGGTGGGACCTTCACATGTCATATTTTGGACTATTTTTTTTGAAAACTATTTTTGTCTACTTATAATGACTTACGCGTAACAAAAACCCGTATAAGTTAACAAAACCGAAGAAATAAGTAAAAAGAAGGGAAGGAAAAGCTCGAACCCGGCGAAACAGAAAACATTAGTCTGTGGGAGAAGGGATGCTGGGTAGGGGAGCATTATTGATCGCGCGAAAATGGGATAGTCGTATCCATTCGCGGCGACCACCCAGCCCGCGGGTGTCGGACCGCTTCTGAACCTCGAAAACACGCTGATACGCCTTAAAAACAAGACTTATTAACCAAAAAAATCAACAAAATCCATCTAATAACCGACCACGCTTCTAGAACAAAAAATAGAAATGTGATAAACAAACGTGACAAGTGAAAACCCCTTCGTTCCGACCCTAAACATTTTAAAACCAACGTGACCAAATACCACAGTGAAATTCCATGAGTAAATCGTTCAAAAATACCTCGTCAATACGCTTACAACGTAGAATTAAAATTATTATAGCCAATGTTAGAATTGTGATATTTTTAGTTAAATGCACGCCCCGTGCTCCGTTTTGCGTGAGATTTAAAGATAATAATGGCCGATTTGTTATCTCCAGGATAAGTTGTTAACAATGAGGGAAATTAACAAAATGTGTTGTAGAAATAACACATTCGGTGGCGAGCTTTGCCTCAAGTGGTGTTGGCGTAAACGTTGGCCAGAAGCTAAGCACACGCATCCATACGAATAATATTCACAACTGCCAATAAATTTAGTTGAAAATAAATTAGAATTACTTAGTTCAAAATGAACACCTTCAACGCACCTACGACTCAGATCAATGCTATCGACAAAATGACAACAGTTAAATGTAAAACAGTGGATTTGGAGGGATATGTTATTATTGTGGTACAAACTAAGGATAACAAAGTCAAATTGTACGGTAAGTAGCTAATTAACCATTATTTTTGGCCTATACAAGCCTATAAAAACGTCCTACACTTTTCCACCAAACGCCTGACAAAATCATCATAGCAATACATTAAGGAATTCTATGTACAATACTCGTAGAAGATGAATTATTTATCAAACTTTTTTCTTAATTAAAGGCTAGTATATAAAGGTAATGACTTGAACGCTATTAACAATAATTAAAGAAAAGGATAGAAATACTTATTGTATACAAATTTCTTGCAATAAATGATTTTTATGTTTTAATTTTATCTTTCATTTTTTAAAAAATCCGCGTCAAAGCGGCTGAAACGATTTGGTTGAAAAATGAATTGCACACAGAAATTGCTACACTATGGGACCAGCTTAGGATAATATATAATTCGATCCAAAATGTTATTTTCTCGAAAAAAATGTAACAGATAAACGAAAAAACTGAAAAGTGCGGGGCGCTCTTATGCTTAGAAGTGCGATCTATTTTAGACAATTTTAGACAATCTAAACTAATATTATAAAGAGAAAAGATTTGATTGGTTGTTTGCATTGAATAGGCTCTGATAATACTGGACATATTTGAAAAATTCTTACACCATTAGAATCCTACATTATCCCCGATTAACATAGGCGATAGAATATATATATATATACTTTTACTGCAATAATCGTTAATATAAAACTAGACCTAAAAAACTAAACTATACCTTAGAACTTAAAATAAATAAAAACTAAAAATTTAAAATAAACCGTTGGTCGAGGGGAAAGTTCCCAGAATGCTGGCAGCATTACCACGTTGAATAGCAATGCTTATTTTTTGGGCAAAATAAAAGCCAGCATTATTTATATATTAATATAATAATAATAATAGTTATATAATACACACTATATATATCCTAAGAGCCGTGCGTAGCCGAAGCGGGCTTCTCGTTTTCAATAAGTAGAAAAGTTTTCACGTGCAATGGATTTTTTCATTATATAATTTATCTTCCACATTTGAAAAATGTTTCATCCTAATCTTATAAACGCGGAATCAGTGTTACTTGTGTGTACAGATAAATTATTAAATAATAATTGCAATTAGTAAGTGGTATTTACTAGGTGGTAGGACTTTACTGCAAAGTTCGTCTAGGTAGGTACCACCGCTTTGCCAGTTATTCTGCCGCCAAGCAGTAGTGTGCAAGCACTGCTGTGTTCCGGTTTGAAAGGCACTGTAGCTAGTGAAATTACTGGGCATATGAGACTTTATGATCTGATCTCACAGTTTAGTGATCTTATTATTGGATTGTGCTGATGTCTCAGGATGACGTGCGCAATGCAGTGTCACGCGAACCTCTATACTTTAGAGTTCCGAGTGACACTGCAGCTGGTATGGGCAGCCGTGTCGTTTAACATCGGGCGAACGGCTGGCTCGTCACGTCATTCCTTAACATAAAAAAAAAATAGTTAAGAAATAAATTACACATGAGACAAGAAATTTAAAATTATTTAAGAATTAATTAAATTAATCGATTCGAACTGCCGGCTAGAGTGTGTATTCCGCGTGACGATGCAAGACTGCTAATATGGAATGCTTTTTTCGTAATGCTGTTGTTCTCTACCGACCTTTACAGCGTTTTTAAATAACTATTTATTTTAAAACATGGGTTATAAATTTTTAATAATTTGTTTTCTTAAATAATATAATAAATGCGAAGCCGTACGAATCCGGGGCGGGTCAGCTAGTATTATATAAATATGAAACACATACTCAACATAGCTGACTAGTAGGTTCCTATCAAAATTCTCAAGGCAACCTTGAGATGCAACAGCAATGCCAAAATGTATGGCAATCACAAATTCACAACTAAATCGGCTTTTTAAGTAATTATGAGCTAAATAATGTAAATAATTTGACAACCTCTGTGGTGTGGTGGTCGAGCAGGTCGGCTCACAAATCCGAGGCGGTGGGTTCGATTCCCGCGGCAGGACAAGTATTTCTGCACAGAAAAAAGCTCAAATACTTGTTCTGAATCTAGGTTTTGTGGGACCATGGTCCTCGTACTTCCTGGGTCCATACATATAGGGAATCCTAGTTAGGGTCCTAGTAGTGTGATCGTTGGGCGTTATTATTATTAAATAAAGACTTTATTCTTCCATTTGTCCAACCCCACCTGCTCTCCTCAGGGTCTCCAGCAGCTGGCCACCTGGACAACCTGGAAGTTGCAGACGAGATCATCGACGTGAACGAGACCAAGCTTGAAGACATGTCTCGGACTGAGGTCTTGGGGCATATCCACGAGGTCAGTAATATATATATCTATTCTACGCATAGATGTAAAATAAAAGGAAGAAGATACGGCGCCTGGGTCTCGGAATTGACATAAATTAGGTTTTTTTGAACGGGCTAATGCTGTTGGTCTCTTCCGACCTTTACAGCGTCACCGGGCGGGAGGGCAGGCGCTTAAGGCGCCCAGCTGTCAAAAGTGGAAAGCAACTAGTTCAAGATAAGAGGATCGAGAAGACTACGTCTACTGGAACAGTGCACCCTATTGAAAGTCGGAACCTATTGAAAGTGGACCCTATTGAAAGTAGGACCCTCTTGAAAGTGGACCCTATTGAAAGTGGACCCTATTGAAAGTGTATAAATTTTGTAGTATTTTTTTTACCAATATTAAAGTAAAATTGGTAAAAAAAAATATTGGTAAGTCGGTCTGTGGGCATGGTCGTGAACCACAGTTTTTCCAAACCAAAGGCAACAAATTTCCATGGCAAATACTTAAGTGAAAAGTTGAAAACACAATTATCATTTTACCTTCCCTTGATTACGCGTGGCGAGATGGAATAATTTCGTTTGTGGAAATTTTCAGCTTTCCGTAGGTTAGGTAGGTATTTCGCAAAACATAATTTAATTTTCTTTAGTAATGGACCAAGACTATAAGTAGTTTCCATCCATAAATATTTTGTATTTTATAGGCGTACTTTTACCACGGAATAACTAATACTACTAAACTAAGCGTAGGTACTATTGCAAAAGCGTGCTGTACCGCATTACCTAAGATAGGTACCTCTATTTCTACGTATGTATCATCTATTTATATTAAAAATTAGTTTAAAATTATCCTATGTGTTAATCCAGCGTATAAGCTAAGAATATCTGCTTAACAAATTTAATCAATATTGGTTCAGTGGTTACGGAGATTAATGGTAACAAACATTCACACACACACACACACACACACACACACACACACACACACACACAAATAAATATTTGTGGACATTTCACTCAGCGCCATCTAGCCCCACACTAAGCAAAGCTTGTACTATGGGTACCAGATAACTGATACAATACTTATATACTTTTTATTTGTAAATACATACTCGTAGAATACAATATAACACCCAGATAAAACTGATATAATACTTATATACTTTTTGTTTTACATAGAACACACGTAACAAACACCTATGTCCATCACACAAATGTTTGTCCTGGATGGGAGTTGAACACACAACCTATAGTTCAGAAGGCAGAACTACTGCCAACTGAGCTGTTATATGAGAAGAATATTTACATTTTGAGTTTTAACATGTATCGGATTGTTAATAGTTCGTCATGATGCCCTGCTAAACCACCACACCACAGACGCTGCCAAATTGTCACTGTTTTTATTTTCTTCAAACTTGTCTAGCATTTGACCACGCTCTCACCTGATGGGAAGTGACGATGCGATCGAAGGTGTAGCATGCTAGCCAAGTAATATTCACTCTTCTCTTGAACACGCCCGGGTCATATTTCGCCGGAAACATATTATTTGGGCTTAATAGAATGAGTGCGAA
This sequence comes from Ennomos fuscantarius, assembly GCA_905220475.3. NCBI lineage: Eukaryota > Metazoa > Arthropoda > Insecta > Lepidoptera > Geometridae > Ennomos > Ennomos fuscantarius. Next base: position 14,198,659 of record HG992036.1, on the reverse strand, counting down.
CTTAAGAGCTGTGTGAACTTTATTACCGACAGGGAGCAGTGTACGACGTGCCTATCTTGCTAATATAACGGTTTTGTTCCAGTGCATCTCATCCTGCGTTATCAAACTACGTGTGAAGAGGCGGAGCGATACTAAATTGCGTAAGTATAGCTTTTTTTTTTGGCTCCACACTTTTGTGTATTTAGCCAGTGTCAAGTAATTAATAATTTTTCATGTTAATTTCACCAGAAGCTTCTATGGAGTTTTGGACACCACACGAAAAGAAACGTTTCACCTTCATTATACCACTTTCCCACACTCATGACTGTAATCCAGCACTTAACGAATAAAATGCCACCAATTTTATGCACTAACACTGAAAATAACACAAGTTTTGGAAAATAATACAATGCGGTGACGCAATCTTTTTCGTTTTCCCGCCAAAACTCAATAACTGTTTTACATTGTGACACAAAGTATTCATCTTTATATTTTTTAAATTGGAAACTTCTTAGGCGCATTGAGCACTTTTTCGGTGAATAAAATGCGTAAAACTCGCGTCATCGTCACCGAACGCTTTCCATGATCTATATGTATACTATGTATATATAATTATATGTGTACACGTGAAACTCGCGTCATCGTCACCGCACGCTTCCCATGAGCTATATGTCACAAGTTCCTTAGTTTTCACTTCTATCAGCAGTCCACAAAGACTGCCCTGCAATTTTTTATAATTTAACCCTTTTTACGACATTTTTTATTTTTAATCATTTATTTATTCTTTGCTTGCACACTTACAGCGCAAGACGTGTGACGAGCCAGAAATATCATAACATACTTAAGTATATATAAATAGTCTGGTCAGATGTTAATGAATACAATACAATACAATAAAATACAATAATACTTTTTTGAACACCAAATATAATACATAACAATGCACCTTAAAAAACTAATAAAAATACAAAACTAAAAATATTAATATAACACTCAACTACAATTTACAAATCAAGTCACATATAGTAAGCAATAAAAACAGCAAAAATAATAAAAATATTAATGATATTACAAACGGTGCTCAAGCAGAGATTTCATTCACAAAGTGTAGTGAATGAAATCTCTGCTTGAGCACCGATCGATGATTGAGCATCGTTCTGTAATACGGACCTTAATATTATAAATCATGTTTCATAACAAAGCGCCTGATGCACCTGTTTCTTTATTAAAAATTAGGCTGCAAAATACATTCTTGATTCTTGTAAATGCAGACCAGGCGCTGGCTATTTTCGCAGGCTATAAAAGGTTCTATCCGATATGTTGCCATGTTTAATTAGTTACCTTTGTTTTCGGAACTTTTCATTGGAGAGTATTATTGTTTCAAACGGGATGTTTAGTGGAACAGATATCTATTATTGGATATTTTCTTACAAGCACATAAGTATCACATAGTTAAGTGCCAAATTATTAAATCAGAATTATACATGACAGTTTTTATGTCGTAAAAAGACGTTTTCGTAGGAAAATGGCTGTAACTGTATCAATATGTATTTGTGTGTGTGTGTATATATGTATTTCTCTAAGTAAGAAGTTCCTCTACAAAAGATATCCACTTCTACGTAAACAAACACTAATCTATCCGCTCAATTTATTCCACACGTTGTAGGAATCCTACAATATGATGATCATCTATACATATAAAATTCAAATTTCTGACTGACTTATATATCAACGCGCAGCCTAAACCGCTGGTCCAGCGGTTTCATTTCTATAAACCACGCGGGAAAAGCCGCGAGCAGAAGCTAGTTCTTCGTTTCTATAAGCCACGCGGGCAAAGCCGCGGGCAGAAGCTAGCAGAAGATAAAATAGGTAATCATTACCATGACTAGTAATAATATGACAAGGCTGATGTATAAATTTAAGCCTGAACCAAAGGAAATTATTCTTCGAATATCGATCTACATTAATATGTTCCCTGTCAACCAAAACGTCTTTTTAATCATAATGTATGGTGGAGTTTAATCTCTAAAATGGTTGTTTATAAGTCAACGGTTGATTCAAAATTATTAAACGGTTTCTGTGGTCCCCAATCTATTTAGAAAAAAACTAATTATTAATTTTCTGTGTGTCTGGCTGTTTGTCTCTTAAGACTCGTTTTCTCAGGGACGGTATTAAGTTTAAATTGATAACAAATTCAAATAAAACCTCAGACTTTCCAATTGAAAAAATCAAGATATTTTAGGACACTCAAGAAATTGAAAAAAACTGCCACTATAAGTAATTAATTTCCACTCTATGTATATGACATTTTTATCAACCAAAACTACAGACCTGGAGAAGGGTGCAAGTTAGACTCGTTTTCAATCCTCTGATTTTATAATCAACCGTAAATGATAACCAGCTATTTTATAAGACGGTAAACTCTACCCTAAGATGGTAGTTACCGGAGCAGTTAAGTAGGTAGGTACTATAAGTAAATTTCATACACCCGAGTCTCAAGGGATGATCGTCTCATATCCGAACTAACTACACTAAAAACACTCGGATCATGCCAGTCTTCTGAGATTCAGCGAATTAATAAGAACAATCTAAGACGTGATGAGGCTGTTAGCTAAATTGTATGTTTCTTGGAAATTAAACGTACAAATAGATATATGCGTTGAATACCTAATTAAATAGCTATATGGATTAAACAAGGATTAAATATGAGTGCCTGTTTAATAGTAAATAGTTTCCTAAGTATTTTAGGTTATAATGTTACTTATAATTTAATAATTTACTAACTAAAATAGCTTCCGTTTTTTTTTGTATGTTTTGGCTCCACACTTTTGTGTATTTAGCCAGTGTCAAGTAATTGATAATTTATCAAGTTAATGATATTTCACGCAAATATGTATCAAGTCACAATCATCAAGTCAAGTCAGTCAAGTCATAGTCTAGTCAAAGTCATACTCCTAGTAAACTGGTGGCAACTTTACTTGAAGCTTCTATGGACTTTTGGAAACAACACGAAAAGAAACGTTTCACCATCATTATACCATTTTCCTACACTTACGCCTGTTAAATTGGTTGCATTAGAATGTCACCAATTTTATGCACTAACACTGAAAATAACACAAGTTTAGGAAAATAATACAATGCGGTAACGCAATTTTTTTCGCTTTCCCGCCAAAACTCCGTAAGCTTCAGTTACATCATGTACCTAGGTAAGCGAAATGTTAGTTAAATCTTTTTGACAATGCTTGAATGTCAATGTTGTTCCATTGTAGTCCACCTATATATAACCTTGTTTATTCCACTGGAAAGCAATTTTTAATACCAAAATAAAGTTTTATCTATAAAAATTAATTATAAACTGCCAGAATATACACTTTTATAATTTACGGAGTTCACTTTTTATTTCATTATATTTTTGTTTTATCCAATAAATAATTATCGCAGTTTTTCTCGATCTCTGTCAGCCGTATTTTAAGTATTCTCTTCCCTGCTCATGTTAATATTTAGGTAGATACATCTAAGTCATTTTTTTACCATAAGAACGTTCTGTACCATAAAGCCCCCAGCTCCGTGCACCTAGCACGTAGCACCTTCCAAAGTGGCGATATACCGTGATACTTTCGATTTTTCCTATCTGCTAATATCTACTACTAAAACAAATTTCATCAAAGCAATTAGCCACATCATCTATTTAATGTAGAATGAAAAATATAATAGCATATATAATTAGTACTTATTAAAATGTGTGGGAATAAACTGAATTTAGTATGACTTATTTACAAGTTTTTGCTGTAGCACTGTATACATAATAGTACTGCGTAATGTAGTAAGTACATAGTAGCTATTTAATGTCATTCATATTAGTCTAGAGACCATTTCAGATATATTTTGTCTAATGTCCGAAATATAATATTAAATATTTTGTACTTTGTTCACGAGGTTTCCGAACTGCGGAATTTTGAATCAGATTCCAATTAGAATTTTAAAAAGATCTCCCAAATCACTCAAAATTACGAATTTCAATTTTAAAGTAAATGATGGTTCTCGATCATTATATTCATTAGAAACTCCCCATTCTTTTCTAATGAAGTAGTTTGTATAAACTAATTTAGTTAGACTACTGCAAATTTTCTTCAGATTAATCACGGAATTAGTAATATAGTAACTACAATTTACGATCGCTTCCTAAGGCGTAGGTACCTAACTGAAATTCTAAGGAAACAAAAATCTTGCGCATGGCAACACAACCTGAGTAAAACCTAGTGTGAGTGAGAAAGCAGGCTGCGGTCGCGAGTCATCGCCGGGCTCGCAGTACTTGTTGCCGTGTTTTCCACTTCGTCAAACATTATTTAACAACAATTACCCTTGTTTCACACCACGGATGCAGTGTTTATTCAACATATCGTCAGTTCATTGAGATATCCAGTGAGTTTCAGTGCAGTTCAGTGCGTAGAAAGTGATTGGACAACTTCTTTCCACAAGAGGTGAGTGAACTTGTGGAGTGGCGGGGCTTTTGCCCTTTAACACAGTCTGGATCGGCTCTGGACCCTGTGCTGTAGTGATGGACGCTGACCGGTTTTTCATCTCCGTAAAATACGGATTATTTGATCGACCCTGAAAACTGTCGATTGGACCACTTCAATTAAATATTGACTGTAGAAAGTCAATAAACGGTGTTATGATTCATGCATACGTATTTTGACATACTTGGGTAGCGATAATTATTAATGTAAATTATAGTGTAGTTTGAGTACCTACACGTATATAAATACGTTTACAGTTAAAGATAAAGGGCTAAGATACATCGAACGTGATCTGCTGAGTTGTGAGTTGGTATTATTGATGGGTAGATCTAGCCTATGTTAAAATAAGCCTCATTTGTTTTTACAAAGTTTTTAATGGTGCTACGTAATAGTAAAAAGTAACGCAACTTTAAAAAAAAAAAGACACGTTCTATGTCTGCCCCAAGAGTAGTTTCAGTGTACAGTTATATAGGCTAAATAAAGATTATTTTAATAAATTAAACAAATCTGGTTATAAAATACAAAAGGTCTTTCTATCTTATAGCGGAAGAAAAATGTACATAATTAAAATACCCTTTTTTCTACATATTTACATATAAGTGCATAAAATAGGTTTTAAGTTTCGCTATCTAGAAGCAAAAACTTATTTAGTCCCGAAATAGAAGAAATAGAAGCCGTACGTAAAGAAAAATTTAATTACATCGTGATTCGTGACGGGTGCAACTTTCCTGCCTGAAAACCGTCGATTACTTTTGTAGGGGTAACTTGTACCTATGGAGAATGCACTATCTATAAATAAACTATTATCCATTCATATTTTCTTACGAATGTAAAAAATACATTTTTTTTAGTGAATGATGTGACGAGATGGTCGTTCACTTGATGTTAAGTGACACGGCCGCCCTTAACAGAAAAACTAAACTCGAAACTCTGAAATATAAAGTTTCGCGTGCTGCGCACATCATCCTGAGACATCAGCACAGTGATAATAATAAGATAATTAAATAAGATTAATCGACTGGGCGATCAGATCATAGCCTCAACTGCCCAGTAATTGAACAGTGACCTTCAAACCGGAATACAGTACCTAGTGCTTGCACACTACTGCTTGGCGGCAGAATAACAAAGCGGTGGTACCTACATAGACGAACTTTGCAGAAAAGTCCTACCACATATAGTAAAATGATTATTATTATATTTATAAATATTAATGACCACTACATTCAAAGCTGGTCTGAACTATGTACATCTCTCTTATCTTCATTATCATTTTCAATACCTACTTAGAGTAGTTACTTAGTTAGGTACCTGAGTGCAGAAAATTTGGTGCTGCATACATATGTAGTAATGAAAATTTAAGAACTTGTGAAACTACGTAAGCATGGAACTATATAATATCATTAAATGCCATTAACGTAATTGACCTTACCATATACAAAAACTCAAATTAAAACTAAATAAAATTAAAATTAAAAATAAAAATTAAATTAATATTAAAAGCTATGCAGTAGCAAAACTTCATCTTAGAAGCCGCTACCAGAGGCATCGTGCCCAAAATGCTGGCGGTATTGCACTTAGTCTTTGGGCTAAATAGAGACCAGCTTTTTGGTCAACTTTTTTTCCATTTCCCTAACTAAATAATCAAATTGGTACCAACGAATGTGTAAACGACGCCGACGAAGCGCGAATGGTTACATAAAAAAGCAATCGCCGTTGCAAAAACCGGATAACCTTGGGTTGAAGATTCCAAGTCACCACCACGTCATAACATATTATAATTTTATCGTAGTTCGTGGCCAAGTTGGTACCTTCAATGGTGTGGTGTTTATTTATTGTCGCTTCTTAAAGCTGATTGTGACTAGTGTGACAAGCTAAATGAGACTAAAAAGTATCGATATTTGGTTCATGGTCATAATTAATCCGAAAAAATTGATGAAAAGTTTTAGGCATTTGATATTCTCAACTTGATACCCCATATTGTAGAACCATAGAGTTTTGTAGTTTAGAAACTATAAATCTATTCATTTCCTGTTAGTTCAGCATCAAAATTAGATAACAAAACTCGCAGTCATATCTCATGAATCTAATCCTATTGTATAACTGAAGATAATTGCGATTACATGGCCTAATATCTCACGGTAGACTACCCGTAGAACGCAGAAAATAACACGTCCAAATCTCGACCAACAAGCATAAATTAGAGTAATTGGCCATCTAGGCAAAAAAGCAGTAACAAATGCTTTTTGGTCTCTAACGACCTTTACAGCAACACCAAGCGGGAGAGCTTAAGGCGCCCAGCCGTCAAAAGTGGGAGGCAACTAGCTCAAGGGCACTCCTGGGGTGCGAACCTCAGCTTGGGCCGTTGCCGGGATAAGAGGATCGAGAAGACTACTGCAAGAGTGGACCCTATTGAAAGTCGCGACCGTTCTAGCTAACCAACGGGAGGAGTAAAAATAATAAAGAGTCATCGATTACCCGAGAATAAAAAAAAAACAGTAACTGTGGTAATCGTAATCACATAATATGCGAAACTAAAAGATACAGCCCTAATTATTACTTCTGTGACAGTACCTCTAACTATCATAACCACCCGGAAGAAAAACCGTGCCTTAGTTATTTTAAAGACAATTGTTTCATAAGGCAATACCGTTACAGTTACGTGTAAAATCGCCGCGTGTAATGACAATGGCGTACGGAATAACCGTAGTGTTGTAGATGCCAAGACTGAGACCGTAGTCTTATTTTTCTTTTTTGTTTTAACCAGTGTTCGTTATTGGTCTATAGTGTCTCACATTATATCTAGTTGCATGATCGCACCCCACTGTAAATAGCATTTAAATCTAAGCCCATAAAGCTTATTACCCCAGAAACCATATAGGTACAAAGTTTTGTCTTACAAATATATTTGCATAATTTTGACGAATTAGAAATCACTCATCAACTATTTTGACTGTAGATAGATTAGATAGAAATATTGTAAGACGAAATAAATAATATTAATTCAAAATGTATTTTTACAGCTATAAATAGATCTTATGAACCTACCAAATCCACATTTATAATTCCTTAAAGGATAGTATATAATAGTAAATAGTTTCAAGAGTAGAAGATGTAATTTTTTTCTCCGTCGTTTAATTTCGTATAGTAAGAACAATTCGAGAGAAAGACCAATAGAAATGTTAATTTGATATCCAACTCGTGATCATGACATAATACTGAGTGTGATTGCTCAAGATTTACGGCTGCATTTATCATGAATTGTTCCGGGACCACTGTAAGATTGTCTATGGAAATTTCAAGTCACCTTGTCAAGTCTTTGAATTGACACAGTTTTTTTTTATATGTTAAGGAATGACGCGACGATCTAATAGTTCGCCTGATGTTAAACGATACAGCTGCCCATACCAGTTGCAGTGTCACTCGGAACTCTAAAGCATACAGTTTCGCGTGACATTGCACTGCGCACGTTGAGACATTATATTAAAAGTTTATATTAAAATATTAAAACCATTTAAATATATTTGCAAATCGTTACATTTTCTATAGCTAAATCTATGAACCCAAACTCAGTTGCCTTTAATAAATTCATCACCAATTTCAATTCTACAAGACAGTAACTTCAAGATTATTACAATGGTTGGTTGCACTAGTAAAACAGCATGATAGAAATATTGCACCGTTACGTCACACGCAATGAGTCAGGCGTGCTCAGGCGCACTGCTTCCAGCCTCCATCTTGGCTCAAACGCACGTTCCGCGCATTTTCAAGTAATCTCGCTTAAATTATATCGAAATTACACGAATATCACGTTGGAAATATAAACGAACGTTTTGAAGTTATACTATCTTAGTTACAGATTCGATGATGCAGCATTTACGGACGCGTTTACGGATTGGGTTGTACCTACGTGGTTGCGTGTAAGAATGTCCCAGTTCTGTCCCATAACAAAAAAATTGCTTTATTAAATGGTAATTGAGAATTACTATTCCCTTCTGTGATCAACAATTTTTTAAATGATAATGAATGATGTGACGAGCTAACTGAACGCCTGCTGCTAGGCGCAGCGACCCATAACAGAGTCTGTAATCGGTTGTTTGTATGTAATTTGGATTATCCTTTGCCCCATGGTAATTTTACAGTCATTTCCCGAATTGCCGGATAAGTCCGAGCTATGTAGTGTAGCCACAACCTCGCAACATTCAAACTGACTAGACACACCCACGCATATTTCCTGTGATAGTGGAAGAATGAGAATATGATTGTTATTTTTTGTTTTTGTTTTGGGCCCACACTTTTGTGTATTTAGCCAGTGTCAAGTATTTGATAATTTTTCAAGTTAAGTCAAAAGTCAAGTCACGTCACAGTCCAAGTATCAAGCTAAGTCATAGTCTAGTCAAGTTGTACTAGAATAGACTAGGAAGTCATATGGTGGCAATATTACTAGAAGCTTCTATGGAGTTTTGGAAACTACACGAAAAGAAACGTTTCACCATCATTATACCACTCCAAGTGACTCCACACTCATGCCTGTAATCCAGCAGTTAACGAATAAAATGCCACCAGTTTTATGCACTAACACTGAAAATAACACAATGCGGTAACGCGATCTTTTTCGTTTTCCCGCCAAAAACTCCTCCCACTCGGTTAATTACTGGAAAATCTTGCAAGGTCTTATATAATCTGTGACTAAATTTCTCCAGAGAGAGGGACTCCGATGCCACAGCTTTCAGCCGATGTCTTGGATCACGGGGGTCAGCTAAGCTAAGTTATGTCACCAGTTAATTCGGTAGATTGTTGTTTAGAAAGTGATATAGGATTGATATTACTTGTAAACTATTTGGAAATTTATCCGTTTGGAGTTTCGACATGCGGTTTCTCTGAGTAGGTATTTACTAACAATCACACTAATATTATAAAGGCGAAAGTTTGTATGTATGTTTGTGTGTATGTGTGTATGTGTGTATGTTTGTTACTCCTTCACGCTCAAACGGCTGATTGGATTTGGATGAAATTCGGTACTAAGATAGCACATACACTGGTTTAACATATAGGCTACATTTTATCCCGGAAAAGTGAATTTTTCCTGTGGAATTAAAATATTTTTTATCAGCGGGTGAAACCGCGGGGCGCTACTAGTGACTAATAAAACTAAAGTTTCATTGCATCATCAAACTCCTATTGAAACAAGTTGGGTTACTATTAGACGACTGACCAGCGACTAAGCAATACGCATTCAAGACCGGTCTCAGCCGGCACTAGAGTACACAATAGATATAACAACGAAGGCTATAACTAATTGTACAAAAACTATTCAGACAATAGTGTTTTAGAATTGAAATATGATACATTCATTTCAAACATTCGACATTGTTTGTCTGATCTTCTTCTTCTCTTCGTTTAATGGCTTTCTATCGCTTTTTAGCGATAGTTCTGCCAATGTCAAGTGAGGAATTTCGTACGCTTATGTCATTGTCAAAGTCTTATTTTGTCAAAGTAAAAATGCCATTGCCACAACATATTTTTCTTTGGCGGGAAAATGAAAAGGATCGCTTCGCCGCATTGTATTATTTTCCAAAACTTGTGTTATTTTCAGTGTTAGTGTATAAAATTGGTGGCATTTTATTCATTAATTGCTGGATTACAGGCATGAGTGCAGGAAAGTGGTATAATGATGGTGAAACGTTTCTTTTCGTGTGGTTTCCAAAACTACATAGAAGCTTCTGGCAAAGTTACCACCACTTTACTAGACTATGACTTAACTTGATGACTTGAACCTGACTTGACTTGACACATTATATAATTTTAATTAACTTGAGAAATTATCAATTACTGGCTAAATACACAAAAGTGTGGAGCCAAAACCAAACAAAAAAAAAATAAGAAAAAGGTGGATTTCATGCTGAAGCTCATAATCCATCCTTATCACACATTAACATTCAAGAATACACGGGTTATGGAAAAAAAATCCAAATTCACAACCGCCATTTTCGGATTCTTTTTAACGACCACTGTCTGATCTTTAGTCACGAAACCTAAATTAGTCAACATGTCTTTTTCCTTAAAAATCGAACCCCAGACGGCCACAGACTAGTCCAATATTAGCTGCCTCGTCAAATAAGTATTCATGCTCCGGTTTGACCTTCTTAACACCTAATTAAAACGCCGGCGCTCCATCTCGTATTGCTAAAGTCAATGCCAGTCGCGAAACACCTTTCAACTGAGCCCATTCGTCAACTACATAAAAAGTTTTCACCTTGACAGTGTAAGCGCTACTCTTGCTATCCTAGACGACTTACATGTAATACCGTTCTGTCGTACTGGAATGTACAAAAACTGGTTCTTTACTTAGCACAGCACTAAGTGACCAACATTTTTGACAAATCCGTTCAAAGATGAACTTAATAGTTGTAAGTTAAGGTAGGTTTTTGTTTAGACTGATGACGGGGCGCTTTCTGATGCTCAGATACGCTATAATGTAGGTACCATCGCTGGCCATCATGAATAGTGGTAAGAATATAACTTTTAGAATTGCTAGTCTGAATAATTTCTTTTAAATACTACAATGATTTAATAACGAATACTAAAAACTACCTACTACTACAAAAAAACATTTGGACTATATACTGGCCGCGATGACCTATAGACAGTCCAAATGCTCTAGCCCACTACCAGTAGGTAGCGTACCCAACATGCTGGCAGCATTGCCCCGTTGAATTGCAATGCTTATTCGTTGTGCCAAATAAGTGCCAGCATTTGGTCACGCGTCGCGTCGACCAGACGCTCTGATAAACTTTTGAAAACGCGACGATCTCCCGGCCCCCAAGGACCCAGGGTCTCAACAATTGTTGGACCTATTTGTTTTATGAAAACAATCAAGTATTTTTCATGTCAGTACGTATTTAAGTAGCGTATAAGTCTCGGAAAAGGTGTTACACGATTTGAATTCGAAGCTTTCGAAGCGGCAAATGAAAATCTACCAAATACCATTAGAGTATAAGGTATGAGTATGAGCACTGTGTTTGCAAGATCTTGTCTTTTCAACTCCATGTGTTTTGGTGCGGTCCATTGATTTTCATTTCTTCGACACAAAAAACAGCAACAGAAAATACACTTTTGCCGCATTGAATTCGGAGAGCATATTAACAAGCTTTATTTTTATTATCATTTAAATAAGCGGGAAAAGGCAAAAGCTCGTGAAGATACCGCAGATGTTTATAAACAAAGTTCCCTTGTTTTTGCATTACGGCACAGCCAAGGTAGATCAACAGTGGTCATTTATTTAGGAGTTGGTCCTTCCAGTTCGACATTAAGGAAAAATACAAACTTAATTAACCGAAGGATTCCCCGAAAAGTTTACAAAAGCACTCCGCTGAGTTCTTTTTGGGAGCCTTCACCAAAAACTTGTTCTGAAGTTAGGATTGAAGGAACAAAAGGAGGCGGCGTTACTATAACCTACTTTCTGGAGAACATTGTTTAAATCCGGCCTACTGGAGAACTGAGAAATGGTGAGGGCTTATTTAGTTCTCCTTCCTTCGAAGAACGAGAAATTAAGCCGATTGTTTGCCCGCCGGTTACGCCTCTTAACATTGGAACACTTTCAAAGCGGTTTTAAAGGCAATAAATAAAGCATTTTAACAATCTGTACCTACATAAACCATAACACACTAATTGGTCTAAACTAAGCTGGTACCCTAAGGAAAGGGAATTCTGAACATTGTCAAATGTTTCCAAGTCCCAGTATTTCCACGCCTTTTTACCAGGTCTTTTAATACTTCTTCTTCCGGCATCTTATCTTAAGAAACTTGGTTTGGTTAAGTACCAAGCACTAAATAGACGAGCCTGAAGTCAATTGTTTTTAACTAGTGTGTTGCCAGTGATGACTGGCACTCAGACGTAGTCTTTTACTATTGACCTCGCTAGTAAGCTCAAAGACGCGCAGCGAGCTATGGAGAGAGCTGTGCTCGGAATTTCCCTGCGAGATAAGATCCGAAATGAGGAGTTCCACAGGAGAACTAAAGTGACGAGTAAAGGGTCTTCGCTGATTGTAGACCATGGCAGTATTATAGACATAATAACTACTGTCACGTGGCTTCAATATCGCCAGCAAATTTATATTTTAGCCTATCAGTCTATGCCAGGCCTACACCAATGCAGCAATATACGTAAGACGTGGCTGCATGGCGTAATAAAATGGTTGTGTCGGAATGCAGGCTTTTATCTGATGGTTGTGGAAAGTTTATGACGTTTTAGTAGATGTCGCTAGGGAAATAGTTGTTTTAAAATAAGGGTTATAAAAGCATTAATAACTAGATAATTTGCTCACAGTGCCGGATTAAGCAAGCGTGAGGCCCTAGCTAATTAATTCAAAGAGCCCTTGATCTACTATGGGTTCTTAAGTATAAAGTGGAAAAAAAGAACAATTCAACACTCGATACTAAATACGTCTATTTTCCAACTTAGGAAAAGTTGTAATGTTTCAAGATTTGGTGACATCAAGTAAATTCAATATAATAATAATAATAATAACGCCCAAAGATCACATACATAGATCCTGGATCCTAACTAAGATTCCCTGTGTCTAGGGACCCAGAAACTACGAGGACCATGGTCCCACAACACCCAGACTCAAAACAAGTATTTGCGCTTTTTTTTTCTGTGCACAATAACTTGTCCTGCCGCGGGAATCATACCCGCAGCCTCCGGGTTATGAGCCGACTTGCTCTACCACCACACCACAGAGGCTGTCATACATACGACATCTTAATAAGTTTCACTTAAAAAATTACGCTCAGGCAGAGATGAGAGATTTATATTTGCGGGGCCCCCCCTTCGCGCGGGGTCCCTAGCAATGATACTCTTGCTACATGATAAATCCAGTACTGTCATGATGGGAGATATTATTTGCAAAGTCTAGTTCAACACTTTATTAATTCTTCATTATGCCAGTTGATTTGCCTGTTGCACAATCATCTTTATAAGTTTTGGTACTCAAAAAATGAAAACATCTTTAATACTACAACAATTTGTACGAATAAACTGCCACAGAAAACATTCAAACGTTAAGAATTCTGTGTCACTTCAAAAGCAAAAAGAATAAAACGCATTAACATTATTGTTCTCAAAGCGGCTGATGCCCAGCAGCGGGACTATAAAGGACCTTCCATTACCCTCACTTTCATCTAAAACACACTGAATAAAACAAAAAGCTTGTGAGAGCCATTTTTCATACCTTTATGGTACAATTCGCAATAAGTCGGGATCTTACTGACGGAATATTATATACCATTGCAAAGGCATTTATGTACCCACTCCTTCTTTCTTCTAGATAGGCGCAACCGTACTGTACTTATTTGGTCCGATTTACACTCGTTTTTGATCGGATTGTAAAAAGAAATACACTAATAGCCAGAGAATTAGATATTTCAACTAAAACAGGATTCCACTTTTGCTGAAACAAGTCCTAGCTGTTTTTAGTGAAATATAGTACGTACATGTAATCAGTAATAGGTTAAGTAATTCTCGGAACGGAAATGATCTAACTCGTGTATCATTAAAACATCGTTAAAACCATAGCAATTAAGTAATTAAGTCAAAAAACGCAATACAAAAGAACATTTCAACGAGCAATGTTCCGTGATTGCAATGTGACCCAACTACTTTCTGGGCTTGTTTTCTGCGCACATGTTAATATCAACATATGTTAATTTAACCAATCACGGATCACAATTAATAATCATTTCGGTTTTTTATTGTTTTACATTCATGATTTACGTGTGAGCACTTTAGCAAGGACGTGAAGAAGTTTCATTACCTATTAAACATCATACAGAAACAATAATAATAACGTCCAGACACAGACCAATATTTGCGCTGGCATCGAACCCACCGCCTCCGGGCTATGAGCCGACCTGCTCACCCACCACACCACAGAGGCTACGATATACGATGTGACTTCCCGAGTTCCCATTACAGATAAAGATAGATCGAAGATCGCGTCGACACTAGTACGTATAGCATCAAAAGCCTCCAAATCCTCAAATAACCGTTCAGTATCCCATGGGCACTGTAAACTTTGTTCAGAAGTGATAAATAGGCTACATTTACCGCCGTGTGAAATATTGGAAAACTTGATGGAAAGAAACGGCCGCTCCTGTTCAAATTATGCAAAAATACAGCCTAAAAATTTGTCGGTTGTTCCTCGGATTGGGGTTTCACAGGGTAATTTTGTTTGCGTTACTTTAATAACTGGAATTTTATATTGGGTAAAGTTGGCTTTGTGTTTTCTTGCCGTAAAGCGTGGGTTTTTAATTGCTGTATAGGAGAGTAGGTTTCTCTAAGTCTAATGCTCGCTAAACTATAATAGTAAGCCTACTATTAACTATAATATTAGCCATAGATGTGACCCTAAAATCGATTTTCTAGCTTCTTTTCCGATGTACTACGGTCCATTTTTGGTATCGGAATCTAACATAGACGAAACTATTGCAGTTTGCGGACGTGGTTAAATTATTAAGAGATGGAATACACACATTATTTATTTCCATAATTTTCTTAAAATTACCACCGACAATATTGTACGTCGCAGCACACGGAAAGACGTCGCGATTCCTGTCAAAGTATTAATATTCTATCAACGTGCCAGCATTCTTGGCTTGATGAGTCAACGGCGCTCAATGGTTGTGCAATGAGTACCAACACCATTGAGACTAACGCCTCCGCGATTCAACTTAATGCAATTATCTGCATGGTGTGTGGAAATGCGCAATATCTTGATTCACGGCGGAAGAATATCTTGATGAATACGATGCATAAGCATATCCGAAATCTCTTTGCTTATCCTTACTACATATATAAAAATGAAAAGTTGTCTGTTTGTGTGAATGGCTTAACCGATTTAGCTGAAATTTTCCACTCGTGTTGCCAATACTGCCGAGATCAAAACGTAGTACTTAAAATGTTGAGAAACTAAAAGTTTCTGCAGAAAAACGGGCTATAGTCTCATTGTATATGGATTTCTATTACCGACCATCGATGACGGATTACTTTTTCACTGTTTGGGTGCAAATCTTTTATAAGACAGAGCCGAGTCGTTATTGGCATATACAATGCTTGAGCTAACACTGCCTGCTCATATTTTAATTGGGTATAGTTTTTGTATCTTCAATTACTTTATTTGAGGTATGGCAAATCCGCTACAATTAAATTTTTATCAATGATTGCTTAAAAACTTTTGGTTACAAGGTTCATGAAGGTTCAACGGTTTAATTTCTTGTTTAATAAATTATGTATCCTCATCCTCAATCATTTTTAATGTTACAATAAGATTTTATTCATTTTTTATTATTATGGCATCGTGTTGATTTCAACGGAAACTTCAAATCACTATGACTTTGATACACGACCGAGGATCTTAATTACGTTTTTTGCAGCAGCTATGGAGGTAAATATATTTGTGGTAATCTAGACGTCCCTTTTGTCTCTATAGCTTGTGTGGTCTCCAAACGCTGACTCATAAATTATAGCAAAAAGTATCCATATGAAATTTGAGACTTACAGTGCCAATTATTTTATTGGAGTATATTAAATATGTATTGTACATATTAGATTTCTATACCAATTGCTAATATACCTAGTTCGTTACCACAGTTACCAGTCAGACACAATTTGTGGAATTCCATAGTCGTGATTGCGTTCATTTTACTTTTCTCAGCGAAGGAGGATGTCAACAGCCGCGTGATGGGTTTTGTCGCAAAAGTTTTGGCGCAAGACTGTTATTTAGCATCTTTTTGAATCAAATCAAGAGGTTACCTTCTAAAATAAGAAGAAAAATTTCATTAAATTCTCTGCTGTTTATAACCAAACCAAACATTTTTATTGCTTTGCAACTTATTAATTTGTTTACTTAACTTTATTACTTTACTGATTATGCCATACAAAATTAAATTTAAAATACAATTAAAACAAGGATGACAATGGAGATCTACGTGAACAAACTTCAACTTCCATTCGCATTGCATTTACCAGCTTATTCTCCAAGTCAAGCGTATTTACTTTTGATTTTTTTTTATAAAAATCGTATATTCTTGTTTCAGTATCCGATATTGGGTTGAACATAGTCCAAGATGCATTCCTCATCGCGGTGGAGGAGCAGGCTCGCCAGCGGCTGCAGCGGCTGTCTGCTCTCAAGCGGATCACGCCCGTTGACATGTCCAAGCTGTCTTTTGAGGTAAACTATCCCTACTACCCACTATGTATGAAGGTGATTGTTAGCGACGCGCTCATGAAGGCTGTACATCTTAGGTTTTTATTTTATGTATTCCATTTTTAAGTTTTTGTAATATTTATCGGTGTCAAAAGTAAAAGCTAGCAGGCGGCCAATTTTCTGTGATATATTTCTGTTTTATATTTTTTACCCTTTAATTCGGTGTATATACGTTTAGTTTTAAAACTTTATCTTTTTCTTGTCACTTCCGTGATCCTCATCTCCAACAGTGATTTCATTATCAAACTATCATTTTAACAGTTTCTGTGGTGTGGTGGTTGAGCCGGTTGGCTCATAGTCTGGCGGGTTGGATTCCCGCGACATAACAAGCATTGGTGCACTGAAAAAAAGGCGCTTGTTGTGTGCTTGGGTGTTGTAGTACCATGCTCCTCTAGTTAGGGTCCAGGATGTATGTGATCGTTGGCCGATGAAATCACCACTTGTAAGCAAGTGTGGTAATGGTACATCAGTATCCTGTCAACACCAACGGCTTAGTAACAACAGCAGTGTGATGTTTTTATCGCGTTCTTCGTACTATTCATATAAATAATTCCTTTCAGGTACTCTCTATTAGGAACATGATTCTCTTTAACTTTCTGTAAAACACGAGCAATGCTTAACGGATCCGATTTTATTATTATTATTATTGTTTAATAGACGAGCAGCATGACTGCTGATGTGTCTATATCCACAGTGTTGGATTCACTTTCAATTTTCATTCTTGTAACTTCTTCTGCTTCCTTGTTTTATAGTGGGTCAAAAATATTCATTAGTAAAATAAATAAATAAATTTTTGTGGACATTTCGCACAGCGCCATCTAGTCCCAAACTAAACAAAGCTTGTACTATGGAAACCAGATAACTGATACAATCTAAATATATATAACTCAAAGGTGACTGACTGACTGACTGACATAGTGATCTATCAACGCACAGCCTAAACCACTGGACGGATCGGGCTGAAATTTGGCATGCAGGTAGATGTTATGACGTAGGCATCCGCTAAGAAAGGATTTTTCGAAATTCCACCCTTAAGAGGGTGAAGTGGGTGGTTGAATTATTTTCCCATAGGCCACGCCACGGGCGAAGCTGCGGACAGAAGCTCGTACTTGTATACTTTTTCTTAGTAAATAAATACATAGAATACCACCCATAATTTAGGGAATGACTAAAAAGAAGACTATTTTCAATGAACATAGGATACAATTGCTCGATCCCGAGATTTATAGTATGTCCTGCAATTTAAGCTTTCTGATCAGAAAAGAATAGGTTCAATTATTATCTGTCCGAATTGCTAAAATCTTTGCATTTGGTGTCCAGATTGTCCACAACTAGCCACAAGCAGGACAATAGCACCAGAATACAAATTCGAGTGCCCAGGGCGTCGATGCAAACTCCACTCGTCACCACTCAGTGCACTCCACGTAGCCTAGGCCGGTGTAAACTATAAGCTGTAGCGAGTCTTCGAAGCGACACAGCATAGTGTTAAATTAAATATCTTAGATCTCATTAAAATTTAAAAATGAGAAAAATAAAAATTCAAAGGTAGAAGCAACTGCTAGTAAAGAATGCGAATTTTACCTACCTAAGTACCTACTGCAGTTCTAAGTGCATTTGTAGAGTCAGGGAGGCGTCAATGCAGCCTCTTGACTTCTCGACGCTCTTGGCGTGAGATGTTGTGGTGGTGTATACTGTGAGCGATAGCGACAATAGAATTATTTTTTTTAATACTGTCTGGGTGTTTTGGGACTATGCTTCCAGTAGATCCTGGGGTCCTAATTCTTATATTAGCAGCGTTTGTTATTTTATTTGAATGAAATGTCATCTATGTCTGAGAATTCAGTATAAATGAAGGCGATAGAAGTCGGCTTAACCCATTTTTAAAAAAGTGTATTATTGTTTCGTCATACTCGGTCAAAAATTGTTCATTGTAGATAGATGATTTCATTAGTGTTTACGTGTTTTTTATTAGGAATACAGAGATTTGGTTTAAGGTGTTTCGGGCTCCAGATACTAGGCATGGCTATTTCAGAAATAAAGTGATTAGATTTCATCTGGTTTCGGAATGGGGTTAATAGGTAAAGCTAGGTACAGCGTGAATCGGGTTTTTATTTAAAGACTGAGTATAAGCAGATGATTACCCATGATATATTTCTGCAAAACAAAGGGTTATTGAAGAAACTTCTTTACGTACGCTTGACTTTGGGAAATCTGGTGAGATGAACGGAAGTTGAGAAGGAGACATACTTATATCTATCTCACTCTCTACGTGAAGATATAAAGAAAGGGCTACGTTTCTTATATTATTGTAGGGGCAAGAGAGATGGAGCTAAAGAAGTTTTACTTCAGTCGTGTGGTCTAAAACACACTCATTTTTTTCTTAACGTTTGATTTACGGACTTCCCGTTCCCGCTGTTTACTTATTCCTTACACCACGGAAGCTTTGTTTGCCGGGCTCGCCGACGATTCGTTACTTCGTCGGTGGAGCGTACTTGATTCTGCGCGCAGAACATTTCAATACTTGAGTGTCTCTCCATTCAGAGGCAGGATTTCTGGATTCATTCTTTTAAAATAATGTATTCAATATGCAAAAGGATAGGTTGGTTCTTCATTGAATATGTCTCGAGGTTAAATTAGCAACATTCTCTATCTGGCAGCTAGGTACGTAGTATTATTAATTATACTAATAATAAATAATATCTAATAACGCCCAACGATCACATACATTGATCCTGGTCCCTAACCAGAATTATATGTATCTAGGGACTTAGGAACTACGAGGACTATGGTCCCACAACACCCAGACACAGAACAAGTATTTGCGCTTTTTCCCCTGTGCACAAGTTCTTGTCCTGTCGCGGGAATCGACCTGCCGTCGCCGAATTATGAGCCGACCTGCTCAACCACCACACCACAGAGGCTGTCAATTATAGTAATTATATTCTTTTGTGCAGTGTTTTTTATTCATCTTCTTTTCGTAATGATGTTAATTAAGGATTCGCACGACATCGCAATTCGCAACTGGTTTATATATTATTATTTTATCTATTTATTCTTAACGCAGGAAGGCATGTTCCTGCCTGTTCCATCGCTCTATCTCTAAGGACAATAGGGAATAAAAAGGTCTAATGCATATTCCAATGGTGCAGGTTCCATTTCCGTTCTTCTAAGCATGTGCCCAGGAAAACAAGGATTGGCATTGATATCGGTTTTAGGGACATAGATGCGGGTTCAAATCCCGATTGTGACTAAAATTTTTCCTTGACATTAAAATTTGCTCATAATCTGCATAATCTGCACCTTAAAAGTACTTGTACATTTTCATTATGATGATTTACTAGTCAGGACGCAACAGAGTTCAGTCGTTGCAATCCTGATGCATTATTTATCAGATCGTTTACGCTTTCCAAGAGTAACACTATGTGGAGTAGCTTTTTTTAATTATCTACCTATTCATCTGTAGCAAAAAGACTTGACATTCCACCGCCCTTTGGTTATGGTTTCACTTAACAAATACCACTATCCCACAAAAAGTTTGCGCCCCGCTGCACCCATCAACAAAGGTCTCGAACACTTGTTGGCACTCCGTTCACATTTTAATCGCATTTAACTCTCAAGTGGCAGTTTTTTTAACAGATTTTTACTTACTAATTGGGGTCATCGTCGGGTTTCTGTACTCCGTTAGTGTTCATAAAAACATTAGCGTGCATGTGTTACGCATATTACGTGTAGACATTTTGAGGTTTTGTAATTTTGTGATTGCCGTTTTTGCGTGTCAGGTTTCTGATGGAACTGGAAATAAAAGATTTTGTAATTGGTTTTATTCAAAGATCCAAGTCATCGGCCAAGCATTTTATTTAGACGATTCAACGTTAGTGGCGGACGTGTTTATGCCTTAATTCTCTTAGTATTTTCTTAAAAGTGACCCATTGTGTAATCTTTCCAGATAAAAAGGAAAAAGATTCAACCCGAGAACCGGCAAGAGCTTAACGGGTATATTGCCAACTCGAACGTCTACGTCACTTCCATCAACGAAAACGGCACCATCGAGAGTAAACCCATCATATCCTCCCCCAAATCTCTGCTGAAATCCCACCAGGCCAAACCAGCGCCAGTCATAGCCAACGGTTTCGAGAACAAGATAGAAGAAGAAGAAGAAAAGAGAGATATAAGTGAGAAAAGTGTCAAAGATAGTGTAGTTGAAGTTGTTAAAGAAAGTGTTAGTGATTTGACTATTGTGAAAGATGTTAGTGAAGCGTACAATGTGGCTAGGGAGCATCTGAATAACGGGAGGAGTGAGAAACTATTGGGGGAACAGATCAGGGCGACGGCGATTGTGGAGAATAATAAGTTGGGACCAGGAGAAAACAGGTGAGTCTGATATAGATAAATATTGTGGATACTTCAGACAGTGCCATCTAGCGCCGAACTAAGCAAAGTTTAACCAGATAACTGATCGAATACTTATACCTTTTGTGTATATACATAGACTACTATATAACACCCAGACACAAAACAAACACCTATGTTCCTCATTACAAATTTTTGTCTTGGGTAGGAATCGTTTATGTATTTACCAAGGTACAAAACCTACTACTGACTACAAGCGAAGTAAATTTGATGAGATTAACAAAAACATAAGAGATAGGGTAGTCCCAAAAAAAATACCTATACACTTTGAGAGTTTTGGCGGGAAAATTACTTGACACTGGCTAAATACACAGAGGTGTGGAACCAATAAAAAAAAATTAATGTCATTGCAAAAAAAAATATTATAAAAGTGCCAGTAATATAGATTATCACAAAAAAGGCTAATTGCAACAGGACTTATGTTTCAGACTAAAAATAATATTATGCTAAACCGAAACGGTGAATACTCGCCAATTACAAGATCCAAGACAATATTGTAAGACAGGAATTGCCAAAATATGAATGACTGAATAGATTATAATTCGTTACTCTTAAGATTTTCTATAGCTTATTATTATTTCAAAACGAAGTATTTTCACAATATGTTTCAAAAATGCAAATTGTTCAAAAAATATCCAGTATTTTGCCTATATTTTTATCAACATACGCTTCATGTCTAGCAGTGGGTACGCAATTTATGATCCGACAGTCCCATCGAATCTACTGGGACAGACCTATGTAATTTTCCTACGTCTCATCATTTTCCGTCCCACTGATTTACTATGCGTAAGGATTTCCCTTATTGTTTTTATGCCATATAAAAAGTTATTATAACTTGCAATAAAAAAAAATCTGACCCTGAAATATGACAGGACGCATTCTGTAAGTTAAAGCTACATTATATATTAATTAGCAGACACGTTGGTCCTCTTTACGCCCAAAATATCATTGTAATGATAATAACAAACTGTTTTAATGTAACGCCGACAGTGTACGGTCACTACTAGATCCCATGTTTTAAAAAAACTTTTTGAAATCTTCATAAGTCAGGGTACATTTTTACTTTTAGAAATTATTACCCACCTAATTGTAATAAGTCGTAAAAAAAAACAAAAGAAGAAAATAATTACAAGTAACAAACGCAAAGCGTAAAAAACGACTTCAGTCTTATATAGGTTTCTCATAGATGGCATTATCAGAACTGGATTTAGTTGAAATGGGACTACACGGGAAGTACTAGCTTTCAAACAAAAAAAGAATCATCAAAATCGATTCACCCTATCAAAAGTTCTGAGGTAATAAACATATAAACAGTCAAATTTAGAACCACATCCTTTTTTAGTCTGTTAAAAAGAAAACTTAATCTAACAAACCACTACCAACGGCAATTTTGCCCAATATACTGGCAACATTGCCACGTTGAATCGAAATTTTTGATAAGTATACATTCATGCAAAAGAATTTGAACCTTAAATAAAAATAATTTGCATTTTCTAATAATCTTAAAACAAAAGAAAATGATGATATTAAACCGCGAAGCTGCGAAGAAACAGATAAATATGAACGTTTCTAAGTATGTAAAATAGACATAAAAAACAAGTGTTCCAATGACCTTAGAAAGTAAGGAAGCCATAGCATTGACACTGCAACTGGCGAGGCTAGTAACTCGACCGACCTGCCTCGGTGTCGAATATACAATATCGATATCAAGTAAAGTTCACGTATTTTGTATCGATTTTATTTATTTCATTTGAATTGGTACTAGATTTGTGCTCAAATTTCACTTACATATTTACTTGCATTCCACAATGTTGTTTAGAGATATACATTTTTTAAATACCAGTTCATCGGGCACGCCAAATTATAAGACTTAAAAATTATAAATAACTAGTTGCGCTTAAAATGTATTTTAATTATTTACTCATCCCACGGGCAAATTTCACTTTTCCGGGATAAAATATAGCCTATATGTTGATCTAGTGTATAAGCTATCTCCGTGCCGAATTTCATCTAAATCCATTCAGCCGTTGGAGCGTGAAGGAGTAACAAACATACACACATACAACAAACACACACATACAAACTTTCGCTTTTATAATATTAGTGTGATGTGATAATAATAAAGCCCAACGATACACTAGACACACACAGACACAGGGAATCCAATTTAGGGTCCAGGATCTCCTGGATCCTAACTTGGATTCCCTGTGTCTAGGGACCCAGGAACTACGAGGACCGTGGTCCCACAACACCCAGACTCAGAACAAGTATTTGCTGTTTTATTTCTGTGCACGAATACTTGTCCGGCCGCGAGAATCGAACTCGCCGCCTCCGGTTTAAGAGCCGACCTGCTCAACCACCACACCACAGAGGCTGTCGAATTTGAAGCTCTTTATAGCATGTGCTTAGTTTATAATAATTCGGTAAGTATGTGGATGCCATTACATTACTTACTGACATCGATTTTAACCACCAATAGCAAAAAAGATATCTTTTCTGAACTCATTATTATAAAAGGGTAGGCTTGTTATATTTTTGCCTACAAGCATTTTATAATTTAATATGCTCAGAACATTCATTAAATCGTTTTTAGCATTTTGATTTTGACTTGGAAAACATATAAAATAACCTATTTGTAATTTTTTTTTGTCTATCATTTTAAAAGGAAAACGCAATGTATGGATATTCATAGCAAAGTTATATTGTGTAAAAAAACGAGTATGCTTTAGACCACACGACTGAAGTGAAACTTGTTTAGTTTAGCTCCATCTATCAACTTTGTTTTTGCTTTGTTTAATGTTAACGTCGCCATCTTGACAATTGTAAATTGTCATTTTACCGGACATACCAACAGAATAGTACAAATTTTTAACTTTGTTATGTTGACAATGGAAATCTACGTGAACCAACTTCAATATCCGTTCGCATTTACCAGCTTACTCCCCAAGACAAGCGTGCGTAAAAAAGTTTTACGTCAAAAACACGATATATAGAAGGAGCTGTCCACCATCATTCTAACAATGAATGAATACCTACCGACGATAAATCGTGGATGAGTTTGTATTATTCTTAGTTTGTATTGTTATATATTTAGGTATATTTAACAGGAAAACGTAATGCAGTTGTGAATTAATGTTATTGTACGCACTCTTTGAAGATCACTCTTCCCTATAACATAGTAGTTACTAGTTTTATTGTACTGTATTAATGTATTTAATGTAGTCTTCGATTACGTTGAAGGATTGCATTGAGAGTGGAGGTGAGCAGGATACTTGGCTAAGAGAAAAGATGGTAGGTGGACAAACGCGGTAGCAGAATGCTGACCCAGAAACGCATAGAGACCTGACTAGGTCGTAATAAGTAGGTAGTAATTTGTTAAACATGCTGTGTCCTCTCCCGAATCCTGACGATTATCATCCACTAATCTAACTGGTTACTATTAGTGGATGATAATCTAGGTAACCAGTAAGATTAGTGGATGAAAATCGTCAGGATTCGGGAGAGGACACAGCATGTTTAACAAATTACTACATAGCTTCATAAACATGCAACCCGCTTTAAAAGAAAC
This sequence comes from Ennomos fuscantarius, assembly GCA_905220475.3. Lineage (NCBI taxonomy): Eukaryota > Metazoa > Arthropoda > Insecta > Lepidoptera > Geometridae > Ennomos > Ennomos fuscantarius. Next base: position 14,173,920 of record HG992036.1, on the reverse strand, counting down.
ATTTCTTCGAAGCCAATCTATTTTATTCATTAAATGAGTTTATGAATCAACGTTTGACATAATCTTCATTCTTGCAAGACGCGGAATATTCCTAGTATAATGTTTGTATAATTTTCAAAGTTTGGTATCATTGTCATTTCATCATATTTTAATCTCATTGTTATATTTTACTAGTTGCGCCCCGCGCTTTCATCCGCAGATAAAAAGTATTTTAATTATTTGCTCATCCCACGGGAAAATTTCACTTTTCTGGGATAAAATGTAGCCTATATGTTAATCCAGTGTATAAGCTACTTTGGTACCGAATTTCATCCAAACCCATTCAGCCGTTTGAGCGTAAAGGAGTAACAAACATACACACATACACTCAAACACACATGCAAATTTTCGCCTTTATAATATTAGTGTTATAGTGTGATTTGTTAGATTTAGATTCAATTATAATTCTTCTAATTTATCATTATTTAAATTGTTTCATTTAATTTTATTGCTCTTTCACAGTAGTTTTAATGGTATTTCTTTCATATTTTAATTTTCTTTGCCTTATTTTTATATTTTTCCAATGAATTTCGTTAAACAATATTTTTATTATGTAAATGACTTGAATATGTTATAAGGCCAATAAATATTTCTATTTTTATTTCTATTCTATTTGGACCGGATGATGATGAACAATGAATAAAGCCTGCTTCTCTTCACCAGGTAGTCCTGGTAATAAGGAAATTGTGGCCCGGTCTTAAATCTTTGATGAGTTTTATGTAAATCTTTTTTGGTTCAATTCAAATAACAATATCTGAAGCAATTGTCTATTCGTCAAACATACCTATTAACTGTCTATCGTCTGTAGACTCCTCGACATAAGTTTGACTTGTTACAATACCCTAGTGGTCAAAACAATGGCATGCAATGCTAATTTTAGCTGAATTGTTAACGGTATTCTAAGCTCGCATTAAAGGTTATGAAAATAGAAAATACCTGGAAACTGATAAGGCAGTTTCCAGGTATTTTCTAGTAATCTGTATTGTCCAGTTTAGTAAAGTACAACTCAGCTAGGGTACGTGCGTTGGTACTATTATTTACTGTATTTTTTTTTTGTTTTGGCTCCACACTTTTATGTATTTAGCCAGTGTCAAGTAATTGATAATTTCTCAAGTTAATAATATTACACGCAGATATGTGTCAAGTCACAGCCCAAGTCATCAAGTTATAGTCTAGTTAAGTCATAGTCCTAGTAAAGTGGTGGCATCTTTACTAGAAGCTGCTATGGAGTTTTGGAAACAACACGAAATGATACGTTTTACCATCATTATACCACTTTCCCACACTCATGACTAATCCAGCACTTAACGAATAAAACGCCACCAAGTTTATGCACTACCTAACACTGAAAATAACACTAGTTTTGGAAAATGATGACATATAATATTATAGAAACTGACGTGAGTAGTACTCATAACTACACGGCTAACAAACACTCACGAGATACAGTCGAATAACTCGGAAAAGTGAAATTTTCCCGTGGGATGAGCAAATATTTAAAATAACTTTAATCCGCGGGTGATACCGCGGGGCGCTACTAGTGTAGTATAAATATTACCTAGTTTGTATTGTATTAGGTTTCTAGGTACCTACTCATCTAGTGTAATTTAATGACGATAATGTTTTAGTCACACACAACACTACACAATTTACACAACGCAACGGGCGTATTTTCTGACGTTGCAGTGGCGTAGGTAAAGAGTTATTTGATATAGATTATACGTTCACGAGTCCTAACAAAATGGTACGCTCATAGCGATGTTTGACTAACCGTTCGCCTTCGCCTACAAAAACAACAGCGCCACCAAAAATTCTAAATTCAAAAACTTAATTCATTGCATATATTAGGAATACGTTAGTGTTCTAAGCTTACGAAGTGCCGTCCAATGATAATGATGATAAATAAAAACATAAAGTTACAGCTAGGTTACTATAGGTTACCATCATTACGTTCTACCTAACCTACAGTGGATGAAATGGAATTCCAAAAACTAACCAACACCCAACTAACCGCTAAACCACAGAATAATCACATAGTCAGTACTGGCGTATAGTAAAAACCAACAGCATGATAGCACAGAATAATTAATAATTCAGATAGGTATAATGGCCTAACCACAGATCACACGGGCTGACGCACAGGACGGGCACAACAAGGCACAGCACACGTACTAGTTCCACTCCGACATTCGTCTGAGACACTTGTCTTCCGTAATTAATAATAGTAGCACAATAATAATACGATATTCTGTCACCCGTGAATTCCGTTGGGGTAAAATTACCTGCGTCCCACCTGACGCGCACTCCTGCGCATCGCACATCTTCCTTTATCCGACAGTTGAATTCAAACTTACATGTCGAGCGGACGTGCCCAGAACCCGTGCTGTGTAGTGTTTGTGTTTTTAATTTGTTACTAGTGATTGTGTTGTGATGTGTGAGTGAGGATGCATTATAAACAACTTTTTAAAAGGTTTGTCACTTTCTTTCTATATTTACTATGGATATTAGTAATCAACGATATTTCTACTTTGAGTTATTTCAAACAAGTTTAAATTTGAACAGTAAACTGTCCTCTCATAATAGGCATTGTCTTTTCCTGTTAAAAAACATTATTTTGTATTTACCAGCATTTTTATAGTTAGCTTCGTAACAATGTGACTGAAAGTAAAGTGGTATGTTACCGTTTATATATCGCATAATTGGTTTAGGCACATAAAATTACAAGTGTAGCTACCTAGAGCTTCTGTTTGATCAAGTGCATACGTTATATTGTGCCTACTGTAGCAGTACTGTATTGAAATTGTATTTTTTCGTATTGTGACACTGGCGGTGACGACTGCCCCAGTTGCAATAATCGGTGTGCTATTTTTCATATGGAAATCTTTATTATTACCTACAATTTCGTGTTACACTCCAATATATTTCTTGCAAAGGTTTCGTATAGATTCTCGTTACTGCCTTATTTTTTCTAGGTAATGTCTGCAAGTAACAAATATAATGCATTTTATTCATCTTGATCTTTAATTTTGATAGCCTCTATAGTGTGGCGGTTGAGCACTTCAGCTCATAACCCGGAGATGGCGGGTTTGATTCCCGTATTTGTTACTGACAAGTAGGCATTTGTGCACAGAAAAAAAAGCGCAAGTACTTGTTCTGAGTCTGGGTGTTGTGGGACTATGGTCGTAGTTCTTGGGTCCCTAGATACAGGGAATCTTAGTTAGGGTCCAGGATCTATGTATGTGATCGTTGGGCGTTATTTATTATTTTATTATTAATTATTTATTTGATGTATTTATGGGCTAGGGTTTTCACCCATTTGTTCTTAATTTATATTTCAAAATTTAGTTCTACTATATGTTGATTTTCTTTGGCATCACATCACGTAGTGCCTATTATAAAACCTGTGCGATCAGTCTGTCCTTTTCCCTCCATAATTTATCCGTCCATCAAAGCAACGCGATAGCATCATGCTTCTCAGTAAATTATATACAAATTATCTCGAGATAAATACATGAATAAATGAAAAACTTGAAGCTTCCATTGCCTCGCTCGTTACGATCACAGATAAGCGTTTATTAACATGAAAATCATTAGAGAAATCTTAATAAGTAACCTAAGAATACCTGACAGATTAACACAGAGAAGTCGCTAATGATCAAAACTTAATATATACAAGCCAATAAATGTATCACGGTTAATTACCTACTAGAAACGCGTTGTACGTAAGTAGTGTAGCAACCTAATAAGTAGGTACTTACGTTAACATTTTTTTACAAAAGATAAAATCAAAAACGGGAAATAGCCATGATAGAGTTCCGATGATGAGGACGGGCCCGATAGCTCAGTTGGTAGTAGCCCTGCCTTCTGAACTGTGGGTCGTGAGTTCGATTCCCACTCAGGACAAACATTTCTGTGATGAACATAGGTGTTTGTTCTGTGTCTGGGTGTCATATTGTACTCTATGTATGTATTTACAAACAAAAAAGTATCTAAGTATTGTATCAGTTATCTGGTTCCCATAGCACAAGCTTTGCTTAGTTTGGGGCTAGATGGCGTTGTGTGAGATGTCCACACATATTATATTATTATTATTATTAATTTTGAATATTAAAGTAAACTCAAATGAAATACAACCAGGATAAAAAAAAAACTACCAATAAATGCACTTTTTAAATGATAAATATCGTCAAAGATAATAAAGCCTGTGGATTTATAGTCAATGCATATCGTCGACCACACAGGTGCGTTAGACGCCTAGTTAAGTATTTAAAAAATTAAGTTCCTAGAAACCCCACACCCACGTTGAAGCTCTCTCTAATCCGATTTAAGCCTACGATATTCTATACAATTTACATCAGCTTACCTCTAATGATCAGAAAAAGTTGTACTCATGTACATTCTAAGTAAAAGATCTAAAGCTTTTTCAAACTTTCCCAAGCTGCGGGTACGCATTACGGCTAGCTGTACACGCCCCGGGCGGATCCGAGACGGCGGGCGTTGGCCGGTTTTTGTAACTATTACCTATTCTGTGCCGGTATGATGAGTGTGTGTAGTACACACACTCATCATACCGGCACAGCCCTACAGCAGCACGGCCCTAATTGTTGGGAATATCATGCAATAGCCAGTTTTTGCTTAGGTTTATTTTTAGCAGTAAATGGTTTACCATAGACTTAGGATGTACATATAAGACCAACAATGACAATTCAAAGGCGAGACGTGAAATTTCAAACGTAAAAAACTGTTGTTTTTTTATCTATAATATTAACGACAAATTGAATATACCTATAGCACGCCATAGTTTTTAAATATGGCTGAAGAATAATTAATAGAAACATTAAATATTCTGATATATCTGAAAGACCAATGCCAATCTACAAAATAGGAAAATAGGGTTTCTAGCCAAATAATACACAAATATAATGAGGAATAATGATTCCCGCAACAGAACAAGTATTTGTACAAAAAAAGCGTAAATACTTGTTCTGAGTCTGGGTGTTGAGTGAGACCATGGACGTCGTAGTTTCTTAGGTCCCTAGACAGGGAATCCAAGTTAATAATAATAATAATATGTGTGGACATCTCACACAGCGCCATCTAGCCCCAAACTAAGCAAAGCTCGTGCTATGGAAGCCAGATAACTGATACAATACTTAGATACTTTTTGTTTGTAAATACATACATAGAATACAATATAACACCCAGACACAGAACAAACACTTATGTTCATCGCACAATTGTTTGTCCTGGGTGGGAATCGAACCCACAACCTACAGTTCAGAAGGCAGGGTTACTACCAACTGAGCTATCGGGCCAGTCAAATTTAGGGCCCAGGATCTATGTACGTGATCGCTGAGTGTTAATATATTATTACTTATGTATAACTAGTAATGTTTTCCGTAACGTTTAAAATTGGAGTAATTTTCACACAAAGCAACACAATATGGACCTATTCATGAATATGATTATTATATTAATATTCATTAATATGAAGTATTCCTAAATAACCCCTATTGAGTGACACAAGTCTTCTAATTTATCCTTAGAATTTACTCCATAAGTGTCTACTCCATTTACAGTAATTTGGTTCGAAATGAAAACATTAAATTGCCAAATTATGGAAGCAAATAACCAACGTCGCCTGAGCAAGCTCAGAAAGGATATCCTAAAATTAAATGAGCCAACCTATAGCAAATTGAAGCATAGTTTTAAACCATTTGCGCGTATCCGAGTCTCAGGCTTAATCCGAAACTTAATTCGAATATTAACTCAAGATCGCGGGAAACACGAACTGCCTTAGAATACAGAATACTGCCATTGTCTTCACTACATGCGAGAACGGAGCAAGGAACATTGAGCCGACTGACATAATAGACTTTAAGATTAATGTTACAAATTTCATTTTCTCTTGCACGCGTGCCGAGTCAATGTTGAGGCGTATACGTGAAGTTATGAAAATGGGCGATTCTCCGAGCGTCGCGCGTCGGCAGTCGTAGGGTTGAAACAATGACGGTTTTGATACAAATTTCCTTTGTGGAAACGGTTGTTATGGATGCCTTTTTACGTGGATTGTGTTAGGGCGGATATTATTGTTACGGCGTGACAGCCGATTCGATTGTTAAATCGATCGATAGACTTTAAAATTAAAATACAAATCAAAATTATATCACGTAGAAACTTACTTTAAAATTAAATTAAGTACCTAGTAATCATATAAAATTACAAAGATATTATTGTCAAATATTATATAGCAAGTCTATATACATATATATGAAGAAAAAAGTTCTCTTTTTCACTACTGGTGCAAGCAATCTGGCACAATGCAAAACCGAAAACTCCGATCCGAAGCTTCGATTATTTATAACTGTAAAAAGAAGCAACAAGAAATTTTACAGATATACTTTAAAAAATTTACTATATTTATATTTTATTTTTAAATTATAATTTATTACACTTGAGATATCATAATGAAATATATTACATAATGTAACCACTACAGTTGCAAGAGCGATTGCTAATTCTGCATAATAACTCGAAAAGAAATGAGTTTTGGCGGGAAAACGAAAAAGATCGCGTCGCCGCATTGATATTTTCCAAAACTTGTGTTATTTTCAGTGTTAGTGCATAAAATTGGTGGTATTTTATTCGTTAAGTGCTGAATTACAGGCATGAGTGTGGGAAAGTGGTATAATGATGGTGAAATGTTTCTATTCGTGTTGTTTCCAAAACTCCATAGAAGCTTCTGGTAAAGTTACCATCACTTTACTAGGAGACGTATGACTTGACTAGACTAGACTATGACTTAACTTGATGACTTGGACTGTGACTTGACTTGACACAATATATGATATTAATTAACTTGAGATATCAATTACTTGACACTGGCTAAATACACAAAAGTGTGGAGCCAAAACCAATACAATACAATACAAAACTCTTTATTGCATACCACATGCTTAAATTAATTTTACATAATAACTTATAGTTGGTAATACAATGGGCGGCCTTATCACTAAAAGCGATCTCTTCCAGGCAACCAAACAAAAAAAAAAACAAAAAAAAAAAAAAAAACTCGAGTAGACAAGCGTGCAGGATTGGGATTTGATACGGTGGGTTTAGTCGCACGGATATATAACGAATTGCAAATGTCTAACTCGAATTTTTGATTGAACTTACGCTAAAAATTGCGTGTTTTATCGGCAGTAGCAGTCATGTGAATGAATTTCTATCTACTCATTGGCTGTACACCTCCATCAACGTTATAGACCGTGACCACAGACAAGTATAGGTATGACAGAACTTCGTAAGTAGGTTTGTCAGTTGAGTGGAAATGGGTCACTTGATATTGTTTACGAGGTGGTTTCTTTGTTTTTCTCCGTGGAACACGTCCTGGGGCAATCAGTGTTATGTTTATTGCAATAACACCACGTTTATCTGTTCCATCTTCTAGAAAGCATGAAAATATTTTTGAAGTAAAACTTTAAGTACGCTTGATTTGGGGAGTAAGCTGGTGAATGCGAAGCGAACGGAAGTTGAAGTAGGTTCTGTTAATTTAGCCAGTGTCAAGTAATTGATAATTTATCAAGTTAATGATATTTCACGCAGTGAATGTCAGTAGTAGTAGTCTAGTCTAAGTTATACTCCTAGTAATGTGGTGGCAACTTTACCAGAAGCTTAATCTATGGAGTTTTGGAAACAATACGAAAAGAAACGTGTCACCATCATTATACCACTTTCCCATACTGATGCCAGTAATTCAGCACTTAATGAATAAAACACCACCAATTTTATGCACTAATACTGAAAATAACACAAGCTATGGAAAATAATATAATGCGGTGAAGCGATCTTTCTCGTTTTCCCGCCAAAATCCAATTTACAATTGTCAATATGGCGACATAAACATTAAACAAAGCAAAAACAAAGTTGAGAAAAATTAAAGTTTTAAATTAGGAAGAAAGAAAGCTTGTTAACTTTTTTTTTCACACTATTGAAACGCTTAGAAGTTTACAAACGATCCTTATTGAACAAAATTACCACTATTTGTATGTAAATAACGTAGTTTTTCCATCGCGTTATGTTAAAAACAAACTTGTCGAATGAATTTCCTTCTGTAAGTGTTCGTCTTTCCTTTGCCATGCTAATAGTTGCTTACCAAGAAGAGGAACGGTTCCTTTGACGGCTATTATAGGTTCTATTAGGTAAGTACTGTAGTAGGTAAATTATGTTACTTTGTTAAATAAACTAACTAAATGTAATATTAAATTTCTCATCTATAACGTCAAAAACCTTGAATATATTTTTTATTCAATTACTTATCTATTGGCTTTCCAGGTATTAAGTAAATTTTTTTTATGTTAATGAATGATGTGACGAGCTAGTTGTTTACCTAAGGTTAATCGACACGGCCGCCCATAACAGATCAGTGAAACTCGGAACTCCAAAATATAAAGTTTGGCGTGACATTGCACTGCGCACATCATTCTGAGACATCAGCACGGTCTGGTAATAAGATTACTCCACTGTGCGATCAGATAATAAAGTCTCAATTGCCCAATAATTTCCCTACCTACAGTGCCCTTCAAACCGGAACACAGTAGTGCTTGCACACTACTGCTTCGCGGCAGAATAACTGGCAAAGCGGTGGTACCTACCTAGACAAACTTTGCAATGAAGACATACCACCTAGTCACTAGTCTCTATCTCACGAACGGATGGACCGATTTTCATTTTGTTTTTTTGATTGCTTGGTCCAAGATGGCCGCCGCTTCAAAATGGCGGAATGCATATTTTTTCACAACTTCCCCAAAATTAGTATCAAATGAAAGGGCTTGAATAGTAGATTACTACACACTATGATAAATTTCAAATTAAAGATGGCTGCCACCACAAAATGGCGAATCACATGTTTATATTATTTTGCGTCGTGGATTAAAAAAAAAAGAATTAAATATATCTTGTTTTAGAAGCAGTAAGGTAGTACGTATAAATATGACGTGATTTGTAAATGTTCATCGATCATCCTCACTTTTTATTGGGGGCAATAAAATTTTAAATATAGACTGACGGCAATGCGCAGCTAAAGTTGGGCTAGTCGTAATAATACTTTGATCTTTGATAATAACCAAATAGTGAAGTGGAGTTTTGGCGGGAAAACGAAAAATATCACTTTACCGCATTATATTATTTTCCAAAACTTGTGTTATTTTCAGTGTTAGTGCATAAAATTGGTGGCATTTTATTCGTTAAGTGCTGGATTACAGGCATGAGTGTGGGAAAGTGGTATAGTGATGGTGAAACGTATCTTTTCGTGTTGTTTCCAAAACTCCATAGAAGCTTCTGGTAAAGTAGCCACCACTTTACAAGGAGTATGACTTGACTTGACTAGACTATGACTTGACTCTGACTTGACTTGATGACTTCGACTGTGACCTGACACATTATTTACGTGAAATATCATTAACTTGATAAATTATCAATTACTTGACACTGGCTAAATACACAAAAGTGTGGAGCCAAACCAAAAAAAAAAAAAAAAGTGAATTATTTCAAAATATAATAAAAAACCCCATTCGTTAAAGTTTAAAACACCATAAAACAGCAACTGCAGGTCCCATAAAAACATGAATCCGTCGATTTAGACGGCAAATAATGCGGTTTATTAATCTCTCTACACTTTCGAATAAAATTATGTGAAACTCGATAGACTTTTTTTTATTATTGGTTTGGCTCTACACTAGGTGGTAGGACTTTGTACTAGGTGGTAGGACTTTGTTGCAAGGTTCGTCTAGGTAGGTACCACCGCTTTGCCAGTTATTCTGCCGCCAAGCAGTAGTGTGCAAGCACTACTGTGTTCCGGTTTGAAGGGCACTGTAGCTAGCGAAATTACTGGGCAAATGAGACTTTATGATCTGATCTCACAGTCGAGTAATTTTATTACTAGTCTGTGCTGATGTCTCAGGATGATGTGCGCAGTGCAGTGTCGCGTGAAACTCTATCTTTTGGGGTTCCGAGTGACACTGTTCTGTTATGGGCGGCCGTGTTGCTTAACATCAGGTAAACGACTAGCTCGTCACATCATTCACTCATATAAAAAAAAAAAAAAAAAAAAAAAACACTTGTATTTAGCCAGAGTCAAGTAATTGATAATTCCTCAAGTTAGATAATATATTAATTTGTCAAATCAAGTCACACTCCAAGTCATCAAGTCATAGTCTAGTCTAGTTAAGTCATACTCCTAGTAAAATGGTGGCAACTTCACCAGAAGCTTCTATGGAGTTTTGGAAACAACACGAAAGGAAACGTTTCGTCATCATTATACCACTTTCCCATGCACACTTATGCAAGTAAACCAGCACTTAACCAATAAAATGCCACCAATTTTATGCACTAACACTGATATAACACAAGTTTCTCTACCTGACTGCATATTTAGTATTAATAAATTTCAAGAACGGAACAAACCCTCATAAAAGCTAGTTATAATAAAATAAAATAATACCAACCTTATTAGCCTTGTCTATTACAATTTGTTAATAGTCACATTATCTTTAAAAAATAAGAAATAAATAATAATAACGCCCAACGATCACATACATAGATCCTGGACCCTAACTAGGATTCCCTGTGTCTAGGGACCATGGTCGCACAACACCCAGACTCAGAACAAGTATTTGCGCTTTTTTTCTGTTCACAAATACTGGTCCTGCCGCGGGAATCGAACCCGCCGAGCTGCTCAACAACTACACACCACAGAGACTGTAAAAAAAAACTGGCCGCCGTAAATTCATGAAAATTTTGTCGGCTACTAAAGTACCTAAATATAGAGCGCTTCGTCTCGTCATGTCTCGTGGCGTCGCTGTCGTGTCCACAGGTGTAACATCTCTAAAACCAAGTTCAACCACAGAATAGATAAGTACTACTTAGTTCAGCATTGCCTCTGCTTTCGCTGCCGAGCGTAAGTCACGACTTTTAAATATGGCGTATGAAGGAAAGTAACTCTGGTCAAGTGCACGTAAATACTGACAACTAGGCCTTTTTTTTGTTTTTGTTTTGGCTTCACACTTTTGTGTATTTTGCCAGACAACTTGGTCTTGTTTACTCTGGTAACAGGAAGGTGCATTGTTTTTTTTTGTTTTGGTATTGGCTCCACACTTTTGTGTATTTAGCCAGTGTCACGTTATTAATTTCTCAAGTTAATTAATATTATATTATACCTAGTAAAGTGGTGGCAACTTTACCAGAACCTTCTATGTAGTTTTGGAAACAACACGAAATGAAACGTTTTACCATCATAATACCACTTTCCCACTCCTACTCATGTCTCCTACTCATGCCTGTAACCCAGCACTTAACGAATAAAATACCACCAATTGTATGCACTAACCACTGATAATAACACAAGTTTTGTAAAATAATACAATGCGGTAACGCGATCTTTTTCGTTTTCCCGCCAAAACCCGTGCATTAATTCGCTGTCCGAATACACAATGAACTTTTAAAAAATTAATTTCTTGAATAAATCAAAAATGCTAATACTCGTGGTAACAGAATGATTAAAACGCACTCAATTATTCTATATTGAAAAAGGTTAATAAATTAATAACAACGTCTGTAATTCAATACACATACACATGAAATTGTGCAAAGTTGCCAGATAAATATTTTCTCCATTATGGAGTTTTTTGGTGACATTCGTTTCAATAAACATAAGCATATTTTCTACCCACAACAGCCTAATTAATTCTGATTTCACCCGCATAGTTATTACATTTCGAATTTAACCCACTAAGAACCAAATTAACAGTTAACCTTGTTACATTAACAGTAACATTGTTCGGGTTTTCCTTCAGCACCTTTGAACCCCGTTGACCGCGGAATTGAAGTTATTTCTTTAATCTCCGTCTCGTGACGCCGCCATCCCTGAACCCGAAGCTACGGCTCTTCCGTGCTCATTACGGCTCTTATAATTTTACGGCTGCCTCGAATACGGCTTTTTTAGTCGGATAATATATGACCTTCGTAATGACTTGAGTGGTTTGGTCACGACTTAAATTTTTATGAAACATCTCCAGTTTTGTTTACGCATTCCAAAAGAAACTAATTGACTGGCCCGATAGCTCAGTTGGTAGTAGCCCTGCCTTCTGAACTGTGGGTCGTGGGTTCGATTCCCACTCAGGACAAACATTTGTGTGATGAACATAGGTGTTTGTTCTGTGTCTGGGTGTCATATTGTATTCTATGTATGTATTTACAAACAAAAAAGTATCTAAGTATTGTATCAGTTATCTGGTTCCCATAGCACAAGCTTTGCTTAGTTTGGGGCTAGGTGGCGCTGTGTGAAATGTCCACACATATTATTATATTATTATAATTTTTTTTTTTGCAGCCATATATAAATGCTATAAAAATGTCATATACAAAAAATGATAAATAGAAACGATACGTTCGTTACGTTGTTGATTATAATTGAAATATACTGTCAAAGTACCTGGAAATTGTGTAAAAGTTAACGTATTATTAATCCCTTCATACAGTATCCCCGAAATAGTTAAGAACTTAATAACCTACTTTAATTAAATTATAATGATGATAAAGGATATTTCATGCTAGCAACTGGAATTTCCACTGACATAAGTACTCTAATCGTATTCCGCGTCTGTAATTAAATCCATTTGACTTACCAAACTTACCAACAATGCACAAATACAACTTCGTAATTATAAAAAGTAAAAAAACAAGTCTCGTTTTTTATGGCTCGTTCAAACTTAAAACAATAGGAGTTAAAAAGACGAAGACGAACACAGTTTTTATTTTTTATTTGTACGAATGACGTAACTAGCTAGTCATTCACCTGATGTTAAGCGCCACGACTACCCATAACAGTTGCAGTGCCATTCGGAACTCAATAAATATTTGTTCTGCACTGCATTGCACACGTCATCCTTTCTGGAACATCAGCAGTTATACAATTGTCTAGTAATACAGTTCTAGACTGAGATAAGGTCATAAAGTCGTCATTTCACTAGCAACAGTGTCCTTAGAACTGGAACACAGTGCTTGCACACAATTGCTAAGCAGTGGTACTTAGACGAACAGTTGCAGATAAATAATACTATAGAAACTGGCGTGAGTAGTATTCATAACTACAACTAGTACACGGCTAACACTCAAGAGCTTAGCCGTGTACTAGTTGTTGCAGATAAGTCCTGCCACCTAGTGAAGCTCGACCAAAGTTTGTGTTTAGTATGAAGCATGATTATTGGTTGGTGGTTACGTCATCGTCGGTTACCTGAATTTTTTTGGGAACCGATTATTTTGGTATGCGGAGACTTTGTTCCTTTTTTATCTGCTGTGAATGGAAGGGCTTTGTGCGTGTTTTGGGAAGGTTCCGATTTCGTACGCCTGCGTACCGTGGGAGTTTCGCGTTTCGCGTAATGCGGGTAGTTCCTGGAAAGGTATTTAGTTAACTGCTAGGGTTGTTTTCTGAGATCCAATGCCAGTTGTACCTAACTGTATTTGTGTTTGTACGTTGTGTATTAACGTAGTGTCTGGTAATTTTCTGAGTAGCCATTGCATCGCTTGCAAATACATGCCGAGCTATCCAATATTATACTAATAACGAGCTTCTGCCCGCAGCTTCGCCCGCGGCGTGGCCTATGGGAAAATAATTCAACCACCCATTTCACCCTCTTAAGGGTGGAATTTCGAAAAATCCTTTTCTTAGCGAATGCCTACGTCATAACAACTACCTGCATGCCAAATTTTAGCCCGATCCGCCAAGTGGTTTGGGCTGTGCGTTGATAGATCACTATATCAGTCAGTCAGTCAGTCAGCCACCTTTGAGTTATATATATTTAGATGGACAACCCGTATTACACATGTTTTTGCTCATTTTGTCTCTTAGATCAAAACTGCAAAAAGATCGAAAACACATTTTTCTAGTGCGGATAGTTTTAGCCATCCATCCAAACTTTACTCATATCTGTACACATTCCGTAAAGAAAGTTATTTATGACCGACCGGCACTGACTAATAAGTCAAGCACACACGACCGATAAGAGCTTTGTTTACGAGTAGGTACGTCGCGTGAACGCACCCTAATCCTCGAAGAATGTCCAGAATACTTAAAGGCCCAACTCTTGAGTGCCCAGAGTTTAATAACTGTTGGAGAGTGACGGCCTTTATTTATGACTTTGCGCTTGTATTGGACCAAGTTTTGTTATTTGTTAAGTTTTTACAACCAAACGGTTTAATTTCAAGCTGGTTTTAATATGGAGTTTATGGAAAGTACCATTTATAATATTAATAGCTTAAAGCGACTTACAAAACTGAAAAGACAAACTCGAATGTACTTTTTGAGAGTTTTCCCTAAACTTAATTACGTATTTACTTAATACTTAATATTTTAGTGTTCTGAGCAATACTAAACTTTTATGGACAGATGTGACATTTAACATCAGATGAACGGCTAGATCCTCACATGATTCAGTAACATAAAAATAAAACTTATAATTATAATAAAATTGGTACCAAGGAAAAGTTTGTAGTAGAAGAGATTCAAGGAGTGAAGTCGTAGTATCCAAAAATATCAGTTTTCGAATTCCACACTGTGTTCTGACTGTCTGTTTGAGAAGTCATCAAAATTTTTTATTTACTGGTAAGATTTTGATACTGTTTACTTTAATATACTAGCATCTGCCCGCGGCTGCACCCGCGTGGCCCATAGGAAATGAAGAAGATTTTTTTTCATAAATAATTCAACCTCCAATTTCACCTTCTTAGGGGTGGAATTTCTAAAAACCGTTTCTTAGTGTATACACTTTTAAAAAAAACACACCTTCCATATTTCAAGTCTCTAGGACCAGCGGTTTAGGCTGTGCGTTGATATTATATAAGTCAGTCAGTCAGGACTTTGAATTTTATTAGATTCTATGGAGTCATGGACTTATGTTTGATTCATCAAAATCCGTTCATCCGAACAGAATTTATATACGATTTTAGCAAGGACTTCCACACCGTACTACAAAAGATGAATATTTTTCACAAATTAAATGAACATGAAACTAAAATTTTTAAAAGTGCGCATAATCCGAGTCTTAAGAGTTCGTGTACACAACACGACTCAATACTGTGTGGAAGAGTTATTCTTGTCATGGCGAGATGTGCGATGGTGGAAACGCAATACCGATGCCGGTATTAGATCGAACAGTTCTTCAGACCATTCCCCATTACGGTAGAAAATAAAAAGAGACCCAAGATTCTGCGTATTTTAAGAGGCTCTAAGGCCCATATTACAGAACTTTGCTCAGTCAAGTCAGTCAAGAAGAGATTTCATTTACAAAATCATAAAATAATGAATGAAATCTCTGCTTGAGTATCAGTCGACTACCGAGCGTAGTTCTATAATACAGACCTAAGTGTTCGGTAAGCTTGGTATCGCTGACAATTCTTACAGCTTTACGCTACGTCGTCGTAACTTCGATCGAGTCAGGGGCTATTTAAAAATCGTCAAAAATTGTCATTCAAATTGACATGTTTAGTATTCATTTACGTTGAAGAAACCTAAAGCGTTTGTTAGTAATTTAGTAACGACTATTAACGTTACAAGTACAAGCAATCTCTAGCACGCGAGGTTACTGACATAGTAGGTAATGAACGTAAAGGACAAATGTGTTTATTAACTACTTTAAAAGTTGAGAGATTTTAATCTCAGTCACAATGATTTATCACAGTTATTATAACACTGATGGGGAAGAATGGATCTCGAGGGGCGACAACGAATTGGAAGACGCGGCGTACGCGGACCCCTACTAGATGGACCAACGATTAGTTAGGCGATCACGTAAATTGATTGCAACCGATAAAAACACAAATTTGTATGAATTTGACAGTTTCAATACGTAATTTATGTGCATAGTTACTATGGAAATTTTCAAATTATAATGTAATTTCGGTTGCATTGCAATCAAAGTTCTGTGATCATCCAGTTGGTCAAAACCGCGGAGAGCCAAAGAATGTAGGACTCAGGAGGAAAGCAGCCGCTCAAAGTGGCGCTCTGTGGGGAGGACTATGTTCAGCAGTGGACGTATTGAGGCTGATGATGATGATGATGATTACAAAAGGTCGGGAATTTTTTTTCTTATGTTACAGGACACTAGTAGCGTCACCCGCGTGGCCTATAGGAAATGAAAAAGAAAAATTTTCATAGTAAATTCATCCACCCATTTCACCCTCTTAGGGGTGGAATTTTGAAATACCCTTAGTGGGTGTGATCTTTGTAAAGTGTTTATAATGATCACACCCTCCAAATTTCAAGTCTTTAAGACCAGCGGTTTAGGCTGTGTGTTGATATACAAGTCAGTCAGTCAGTCAGTTAGTCAGGACTTTGAATTTTATATGTTTTGCACATACTTTACGGACCAACTGCAGTATACTAAGTCAGTGAACTAAGTTAGATATGCACACTGCATAATGTTGTTGATTAAGGCGTATCGAGTCCGGGATTTATTATTGTCAAAAATGAAGCTATTTCCGTACATTCTTTAGAGCTCTCGAACAAAATACAATGAAACTTTTTCCCCGACTAAATATACCGGAGCCCATAAAATGCCCTTATTACCCGACTACGGTGAAGTAAAAAAGAGGGTTATGATTTTTTTATTGATAGCTAGATGCGGTTTGTCGAAACAATCGTTAAATTTATTTGACTTAAGGGTTGAATCTATGATTAATCTATGATTACCTATGTAGGTAATCATAGGGTTGAATATCATCCCTACTCCCTAGTAGTAGGTATTTACTAATGATTAGTACATTAGTAAGTATGTAATACTATAATTTTAATAGTATATTTTGTGTAATGTTGAAATCTACTTGCTTTAAAATTGCTTAAAGTTATGTCTATTAATGTCGTAAGATCTTGTGTAATGTTGCATCTATGTGTAATGATGCTCTTTACGATAGAACTGAAATGTTGAGAAAGTCGTTTGCATGCTAACTATGAGATTAAGAAGATCTTAATTTGTGGATGTTGAAATCACTTTGCTATTTAGAAATCTAAGTTTGTGAAATTTTAAGTATGTTAAAAATTCAATAATATAAATTACTTATTTTCCTGCACTGTGGTCAAAAACAAGGAACAGACAAAAATGTTTTAACTACTTAGGTACTTACCTCAGGCGGTTTATTTGAAGCGTCATAATATTAGGTCTTTACCTATGAAATTGCCGTTTTGTTTGAAAAAAGTAAAAGTTTTTTTTTCGAACTTATTTATTTCTTTTATTCAAAGTAATCACCCCTGCAATCAATGCATCATTGCCAACGCTGTGGCAGTTTATGGATGCCCTTCTTGAAAAAATCAGCAGGACGGGAGACAACAAACTCTTCAAAGGCGTTTTGTACTGCCTCTCGGAAATAGAATTTTTTTCCCGCTAAAAAGTTGTCCAAATTTTGGAAAAAGTAATAGTCGGTAGGCGCAAGATCTGGTGAGTATGGCGGATGAGTGAGAGCTTCCAAACCCAACTCATGCAGCTTAGAGACGGTCTGTTGTGCAGTATGGGGTCGCGCGTTGTCGTGAAGTAGCAGTGGAGACGACCGATTGACCAAAGCTGGTTGCAGACGTGCGAGTTTCGCCATCATTGTGGTCAGTTCTTCAATGTACACATCTGCAGTAATGCTCTCGCCGTTTTGTAAAAAGCTATGATGAATCACACCAGCACTAGACCACCAAACTGTGACCATCACCTTTCTAGGGGTCATTTTTCGTTTTGCACGTTGCTTTGGTACCGAACCAGGATCTAACCAACTTGCTGAGCGCTTTCGATTGTCAAAAAGAATCCATTTTTCGTCGCACGTAACAATTCGGTTCAAAATTCCTTCATTTCTGTTCCTGTTAAGCAGCGCAAGGCAAGTCTCGACGCGTACGTTGCGCTGGCGATCGTTAAGTTCGTGGGGCACCCATCTATCAAGCTTTTTTATCTTGCCAATCGGTCGCAAATGGACCAATATTGTTTTGATGCTAACATCAAAAGCTGCCAGCTCAGCTGTAGATTGAGATTAATCAGCTTCCACAATCGCCTTTAATTCATCATTGTTGACCAAAGTTTCCGGACGACCACGAGGTTCATTTTTCAAGTCAAAATTCCCAGAACGGAACCGAGCAAACCAATAACGGGTTGTACGTTCGTTTGTACAGTTCTCTCCGTAAACGTCGTTGATGTTACGTGTCGTTTGTGCCGCGTTGGTGCCACGACGGAACTCATATTCCATAATTACACGAAATTCCAAAGTATCCATTATGAGCAAAATGTTGAAATGTAATGAAAATACAACGCTGATCAATAAACAAAAGACTTATATTGTAAATAGAATGTCATATTGTTAAAACAAAATTAATTTGAATTTAGAATTCATAGCCAATCAAAACTTTTTTTGTTTGAAAAAGTCTGTACTACAATACGGCAATTTCATAGGTAAAGACCTATTATTATCATGTTCACCATAGTAAAGTATGTTGGCACATAACTGGTAATTAAATATTTAGATTCATTAATCTTTAAAAGAAGACGACCCTTATGTCAGAAAAGATAAAAGTTACGTTAGAAAGAGAGACGACTTCTAGGTGGAGGTAGGTCAGTAGCGATGTGCGACCTGAATTGCACTTTATTGTGTTGGAGCAAGAGTCGCTATTTATTTAAATGATGTTGCGAATGATACTTCTGTACGTAGTACCATATATCTCTTCTGTGTGACTGGCATCCCACTTTACTTCGTCCAACCAACACCTAATAAATATCACTGATATATAATACCTTAGACATTACTTTATATTATACAATCGCATCGTTTATTACATTCTTAAAGCTTAATCATTTCACCATGTGATGTAGGTACATCTTCCAATATACAATACAATTTATTCTGTGACCATTATTAATAATACAGTACCTACGTAATTATTACTAACTAGCTGACTCGCCCCGGCTGCGCACGGGTTAATAGTTTTACACCCTAACCCTGTCCAAGAGAATACTTCTTCTTCTTCTCTCATCTCACCTTTTAAACCTTCCCTAGAATACGACAAACATTTTAAAACCAAAATCAGCTAAATCGGCTCAGCCACGCGTAATTCATTTTTATATATACAGGGCTGCAGGAAAAATTGTGCTAGATCCGTTAAGGGCGTGGAGTACCCGTCATTTATGACTTATTTCACTATGAAACACCTTTTTTTTTCGAGGGGAGAAATACCCTCGCATTTCCTTGCCACCACCCCGTGGGACATGTTGGAGTCGAACCCACTAAAACCCTCCCGTGAGCTATCGTCCGCCGTACCGGGGGCGAGAAGGGGTCGCGACTGCAGTCCAGCCAACTCGACCCCGGCCAAATCGCCCCCAAACAAAATAAACATAATTAAATTTTGTAGTTTAAAAATCGGCAATTTTCAATAAAAAAATTAAAAGTCGAATATCTCGAAAAGGATTAAGTTTAGGCTAGGGTGTTTCATAGTGAAATAAGTAAAAAATGATGGGTACGCCACGCCCTTAACGGTTCTAGCACGATTTTTCCTGTAACCCTGTATAGAAGATAAGTACTATTGTATATTCTGTGGTATAACTTACATTATACGGGCAGAAAGCTTAGTTCAATGGTGTTGTGGGAATAGGTAATAGTTTATAGGGAATGTATCTAATGTCGTGATGTGATGGGTAAGACGATAGGTTGACACGATCATGCGTAGATAGTATTAAGTTGCCAACTTGTCTGTAATTTAATAAATTGCATGGATTTTGTGCTTTCGTTGTAAATTTCAGTATGTTGCGAGCAAAATTATTTTACAATATTAGAGGTAATAATAGTAATTAGTAGATTTCTAAACCCAAGATCCATTCCCCAAACCTCAATATTCGAAAGATATTTTGTATTGTGAGGTGTTTTGGTACAAATGGGGTTTTTTTTGTTTTTTTATTTTTATTTTTGTAATTTGCATTGACTAGTGGCGTCATTTTTTTTAAATGCGACCCTAGGTGCAATACGTTCTGAATTTAAGTACTACATTTATTGGTTTTAAAAAACAATGTCGTATTGGTGTTTTATATTTTTTTACATTTAGATAACTTATATATAATTTATTAATTATATAAATTATATGAATTTAGCCACTGATTTATTCTCTTAATGAGACCATGTGTATATGTTTATTCCATAAAGCGACTGGCCAGCTCGTATAGATACAACACAATTCATGAGAGCTATGGTCGATATCGGCCCCGTACTGCTCAACTGGTTAGTTTTTTGCTGTCATTCTATGTAATTAGATTTTGATTTGTAAACAACGGAAAAGACCTATTACCTGGTCTTACATAACGCAGCCATTCAATGAAGCAATTTCTTTCCATTGAGTAACCAAAACCGGCCGAAGCGAAACACCCATTACATTACTAATTCATCTCAGAACTGAGAACCGAAACAATGGTATGTCTGCATTAACATAGTAGAAAGTGATCGAATTAATTCTATCACAACGTTAGCTCTCACAGATTCGGTTACAGTTTCTACGGAGATACATAGAATAAGAAGAATAAGAATAAGAATATTTTTATTTCTCAGAAAAGAAAACAGAACAAACAGAACCTTAAATATACGATAGGTAGGTACATTAACAAATCAGATTTTACTGATATTTAATAATTAATAATAATAATAATTCAAATCAGATTTTACTGATATTAACAACAGGTAAGCTAGTAGGCAGGTGCTGAGGGAAATTTGATTGTTCCAATTCCAAATATGAGTTATACTAATTATTACAGTGACTGATGTATCGGTTTAAATGATTTAAATCAAAACAAGTAAAATCAGACAAGTATATGTTTCTTAGTATACAATATTAGGCACCTATTACCTACCTACTAATAGTAATAAGATAGTAGTCTAGTCTAGTGGTAAATTGATATTGGTAATGGTCTATTGACACGAGTAAGATTATTAGCAAAAGGATTCTTTTGTGCATGCTTGATGGTTTAGATTATAATTACAAACTTTAGAAGAAAATGTATCTACGAATATTGGACGGCACTTTGCGTACCTATATTCAATTTTGATGTTATAATTGTTTTTCCAAAATTTTGGGTTTCTTTATAATATGACTAATAGATACGTAATTTAAATCTGGCTAAAACTGCCTATGTCAATTATATTTATTTCAAAAGAGCTTCTGCCCGCAGCTTCGCCCGCGGCGTGGCCTATGGGAAAATAATTCAACCACCCATTTCACCCTCTTAAGGGTGGAATTTCGAAAAATCCTTTCTTAGCGGATGCCTGCGTCAAAACATCTACCTGCATGCAAAATTTCAGCCCGATCCGTCTAGTGGTTTGGGCTGTGCGTTGATAGATCACTATGTCAGTCAGTCAATCAGTCAGTCACCTTTGAGTTATATATATTTAGATATGTGTCTTAATATTTTTCACATAATGTCTAATCTATACATATAAAATTCATAGTGCCTACTGACTGACTGACTTATATTATCAACGCACAGCCTAAACCGCTGGTGCTAGAGATTTGAAATTTGGAGAGTATGTTCTTTGTAAAGTGTAGGTATCCACTTCGAAAGGGTTTTTCGAAATTCCACCCTTAAGAGGGTGAAATGGGTGGTTGAATTATCTATACAAAATCTTCTTCGTTTCCTATAGACCACGCGGGCGAAGCCGCGGGCAGATGCTCATCACACAAATTTTTGTCCTGTGTGGGAATCGAACCCACAACCTGCAGTTCAGGCAGGGATACTACCAACTGAGCTATCGGGCCTACTCTACAACTCTACAATAATTGTATTTTTAAGGTGATCTTCCGCGAAGTCAACCCGTCAAGTATTTTAGTGTTAACCTGTTAAAATTTATATTTGCTCAAATGGTCGACCGAACCAAATATTCGGTCTCTAAATAATTAAGTATTATAGGTAACTGTCGCGGAGGTTGGAAAGGTCAAAGTCCATTCCATTTTGTTCTACATTGGGAATAAGTTGTTGTGATGAGTCTAGTTTTAGTTTCGATGATGGATCTTTCTGTATGAGCATTCTTTGAATGTTTGAATTCTTATTTGCTGATCCGTCGAGATTCATTATTAAATATTGATTTATGTACTTACGTTATGTTCTAAGGTCGTCGTTGGTATGTGAAAGTTGATCATGCCTATACATTCAAAAGTATTACTAAGTTCTAAGTTTTCGGCATTACAATCGTGTTTCTTACTTTTCATTACATAAAATAAAAACTATAAATATGATTTACGGAATTATAGAAATCTACTCGATTATGCCTATATAGATAGACGAGCTTCTGCCCGCAGCTTCGCCCGCGGCGTGGCCTATGGGAAAATAATTCAACCACCCATTTCACCCTCTTAAGGGTGGAATTTCGAAAAATCCTTTCTTAGCGGATGCCTACGTCATAACATCTGCCTGCATTCCAAATTACAGCCCGATCCGTTCAGTGGTTTAGGCTGTGCGTTGATAGATCACTATGTGAGTCAGTCAGTCAGTCACCTTTGAGTTATATATATTTAGATAGATACTTGAAAAGGAATCTCCCAATGCACATAATTTTAGATTTGACATTTTGTGTACATTACAAACTATACGATTAATTTTACGACTAATCACAAGTAAAAGTAGGTTTATTAAAAATCAGGAAGAAACTAATCACAACTTCGGAGGAAATGGAGATAACCGTGTATTTATGATCAATCACCGAGTGACTGAGTCGATACCACGAAATATTCCATTGGAATCTATTTCAAGTCAATAGGTATTATAATAGCTGTTGACCTTTTACGATAGCAAATTACACCGAAACTGCTGAAGCTGCAAACACTTTGGGCTGAAACAGCACAGTCCAAAGTCAGTGTTTATTTTGATTCGGCATTTAGTAAACAACCGCACGCGGTCACGCGTGTACGACCATGGTTTGACCAATATCCGGCCAATTGTGACGCAATTGCAAACAGCGGAATGGTTCCAATAGCAAATGAACGTACAAACTGGATGATTCAGATTTTATAAGGCGCCCCACTGTTTCTCCCGCAAAGCAAACCCGCGTTTTCCTCATAATTTTCCGGGATAAACAGGATCCTATGTAGATCTCGGTGTAGGTATTCTGTGTGCGAAATTTCATCTGAATTGGTTAGCAGTTTTGGCGTGACAACAGGAGAAACAAATCAATACTACGTTATTATTAGTAGAGATAGGGATAGCTTCTCTAATAAGTTTGATTGGTGTTATTAAATTAGATTATCAAAATTTCTCATTCAGTTACATTTTTTATTGTGATGCAGATTAGAATAGCTATAATCTGTTATCAAAAGCCGAGCAAAATAATACTGTCTGAAAATAGCAGATTTTTAAATACACGCACTTTTTTTTTATGTTGCCTATTTAATTTTTTTTATGTATTAAAAGAAATATCCACGTCTTTTACCAATCGTTTTTGCACATCACCTTTCAACTGGCCAAAGGGCTTGAAGCGTTTTCACACCACACATCGGCTAGCATTTATTTCGGATGACGTGGGCGACAAGGATGCTTTTATCGGCTTCCGATACAAGTCAATATAAACTCTTATGTCTCTCCATTTTAATTATGAATATCAGTACCATATCTATCTTCATCTTGCTTGTCTGTTAATACTAATATTATAAACATGAAAGATTTGTATGTAAGTATGTTTGTAACGAATTCGCTCAAAAAGTACTGGAGTGATTTAAAAATTTTTTTCACGTTTGGATGCCACATTATCACTGATCAATACAGGCTATTTTAATTGCAAGAAAAAATATTTAAAAAATAAATGTGTACCCTTGCGAAGCCGGGACGGGCCGCTAGTCTCTTATAAATGCAGTGAGTTTTTCCTATTATCCTGTATTCGCTAGTTTTATAAATCTGTGTGTGTTCTTTTAAGTTATCGTTTCCTTTTTGTAATCTCTAGTAATTAATGGTAGTAGTTTGTAGCGGCTACCCTTGAATTAAAAAGGGCAAGCTAAAGGGCGTCCATCTGTCTGAGAATCCATTATCCACGTATCTTTTTTATCTCTCAGATGCTTGATAAGACCGCAGTGTACAAACTTTTAGTTAAAGATACTGTAGTTGGTTTTGCAAAGATAGTGTCTACAAACGTAGTCTCTTTTTGAAGTAAAACTTATTTACGCTCGATTGACTTGGGGGTAAGCTGGTGAGGCGAACGGAAGTTGAGATAGAAAGACGTGAAGTGAAGATAGAAAGAAAGAGTTAAGTTTCGTATATTACTGTAGGGGCAAGAGAGATGGAGCTAAAGAAGTTTTACTTCAGTCGTGTGGTCTAAAACACACTCGATTTTTTGTCTTTTTAGCTCATCTCTTCAGAGCTCTCAAACGTCAAACATTAATTTTGAATCCAAATCAAGCTGTCGATGTGCTTAATTCATAACTGAGTACAATACTGTACAGTACTTGTAATTGTTGAATGGCGGAGAACGATTACAGCCGCGCCCATTGCGTGGGAAGCGATCGACATTCAGTAATGTGGTACACTCCATTGCAAATACTAGAACATTCGCTTATTTGCTCGTAACAAAGTCCGCGTAGGTTGTGGGCCAATATTTTCAAACGTCTTCTTTACATTTAGATTTATTAAGGCTACGTCATGCCATTATTTTTTGACGGGGTCTCTCTATAGCTCTCTGTTTGAAGTTGAAAATCGCAGATCGTAATTTGATGTCAAACTGGGTCGGCGCATGAAAATGTGTTAATTTTGCGGGTTTTTGTGGATTATTGAAATATGGATATCAAATAAACATTTTATCTGGTAATTCTTTCAGAACACCGGTCTGGTCTCTTAATTGTGAAAAAAAGATGTTGTAATCATTGAAAATTTTGAGAACTACGTTCATTAAATATCTTTATGGAGACTAGAACGAATTTAGAAAAAATAAAGTACTTGGTACTAGGTTTTGATCAATCATTCCTGTTTTTCGTTTTGTTTTTTTATTTAATTTTTTTTTTCATATCATTATTTTGCCAAATTACGTCACATTAGTCACGTCAAAAAAGCAATTTTCTTTGATATTGGGCTTACACCGTGCCTTAAATTGTAGAAATCGCTTCATTTAGATATTATACTGATATAAAGATAGAGAGAACCAACATACAGAAATATCAGATCAAGTGAAATAAAAAATTATTTTGTATTCTTGTCGTCTCTATACACAGACAAAATACACAGAAAATATCATGCCAAATAGGTACCCATCACTTAGTTACATAGGTACATATCTTGTTCATCTCTAAACGTTATAAAGTCACCAGTTGTACCATTAAGTTTTACCCCTTAAGTTAATCCCACCACGTAAAATCTGCTATTTATTAGCTAGAACCTTGTTGAACCAGTTGAATGCGCATGCCGAATTTCGTATCATAGATGTAACAGTTGTCGACATATTTTATATCCAGCTGAAAGCTTCAATGATTGAATGAAGATGCTAAAGAATAGACAAAGCCACGCATTTGACTGTACCATACCAGCTCAGTTCAATGGCGTGTGGCAAAAAGTACAGATCGTTGCTGAGAAGTGGGTGAAGACTTGAAGAGTGTCGACGATTATTGATTTTAACTTGAAGGCAAGTCTTAATCGCGGATTACCATACAATACTCATGTTCACAGATTAAATATCTGTTCCTATATGTCGTAGAATGGGATCATGTTTCAACAAATGATGATGGAATGGTATGTAGAGCATTCGCAATGTTTTGGATTGAATGTTAGACTTGTAGTTTACACTGTAGTCCGTGTGAGATATAGCTTATTGCTGTAGGTTGTTATGTCATTACATTCTTTGGAAAGGTTTCAGTCAATCAATCTCAGAGTCGGTTATAGCAGCTTACAAACTTAAGAAAATTCACCCCAAAAATCGAACACCAAAGTCGTTAACATTGTTTGGTTTTGCTTAATTGTGTTGTGTGATATCTTGAATGAATGTGTTTTATTTCTTTTCTTTTTTTATTATTATATGTTTTTGTATTCATTGCAGAGGCTTCTTCCAAACAACCATCATTGAGATCTAGTTCTATTATCATTTGTTTTTGGTCAATCTATTGAAAATACCCAATTAGGTAACAATGAAGTTCATGTCGTTGAGTTGTTACAATTGTAAACTGAGATTAGACGTTTATTTTATTTCCTAAAAGAATAGATGGTATCTTAAAAGTATCAGATTATAATTAATATGTTTCGCTGTATAAGATATTTTCAAATAGATGCAAAAATTTGTATGATTATCAGTAGTCAGCTC
Organism: Ennomos fuscantarius; assembly: GCA_905220475.3. Lineage (NCBI taxonomy): Eukaryota > Metazoa > Arthropoda > Insecta > Lepidoptera > Geometridae > Ennomos > Ennomos fuscantarius. Next base: position 14,147,559 of record HG992036.1, on the reverse strand, counting down.
ACGACAGATATTTATTGCCAAATTACATATTGTCCACGTAACATTCCCCATTCACACCTTCACCTGGCAATGGCTAGTGAATTCCAAATATAACTGCTTTCCACTTTCCCCGCAGACACCGTCCGAGACGAGCATTGTTCTAGCGTTTGTTGTTGCATTTATTCTAGCATTTTACTTCTGTTGTGTTGGTTTGGAAAACTTCTGACTTAAGCTTATGTATAAAATTCCTAAACTTATGATTGACTTCATTATAATGAGTATTTGGTGAATCATGTTGATACAATAGAACATGGTCTACTGTACTTCGTGATGTTACTGGACCACTTGGACCGAAGATCTGGTCAAAACCGCGGCGAGTTGGATGCAAAAAGCCAGCAGCCGGTTTAAATTATATATAATTATATATTTGTATAGAGGAGGTCTAAGTTCAACAGTGTGCGTCTTCTCACTGATGATGATGATACTGAGATTGTTAAACGCGACCTTTTACTGCAAGCCAGATATTTTATTTTGTTAAAGATGACCATGACTCACCATGATCTACCATGAAAGCGTCTTAGACATTTTTAGTTTGAAAACGTTCGTGACTATGACACATTTTGTTACGTGCTGGCGCTCGCGAAAGCCGCCGCGGCTTGCGTTAGTAACTGGCTCCCAGAAGGACATCGAATATGTCCGAAACCTGGTCGGAGTAATTTCGACTTATAATTGACGTCTTAGACATGTTCATTAGTCATAATTCAATACTTGACTTAATGAAACTTCTTCACATGGCGCCTTATAGAAGTTCTCCACTTGAATTGTATCGTATTTAATTCGTCCCACTCTCATTAAAGTTCTGATTCGTAGATCAGGATCTGCGTTGACAGATCATGGACTGCACAAAGTACTTTGGGATCACAGAACGGTGTAGTAATAAAGAGAAACCTTGTTATACTGTTTTTATACTATACTGTTAACATTGGACAGTGGACGCGAGCTTGATACATTTTCAGAAACACGTAAAGAGAATGTAACTGGTGTAAGCCATATATTGATAGAGAAGCGGTCGTTACTTTCGGTAGTCTGAACCGTAAGCTGCACTAAACTGTAGAGCTCCAATAAAGCTGTTTAACGGTCTCTGTGACACAAGGCTCTAGTCTTCTAGAGCAATAAATAAGCTAGCCTCAGATAGAACTGTTTGACGAGGATTTATGACCAGTTAGCAGCGGGACTCACCAACAGTTGTTGCTAATAACCTGGCAAGGGGCCAGAATATTGTATATATTGGAAAATTTATAATTGCATTACTTTTCGGAACAGTTTAAATGATATAAGGTTAACGGAGATGCTTAATATTTCAAAAGTAGCTATAAGGTTAACTGGACGAGCAATTATGCAAGTTCAAGTCTGTTTGCCAAATGCTCTTAACCATGAAGTATACATACTCCCACATATACTACCAGTGCCTTTATATGAACTTATCATTGTGAGTCTTAAAGAAAGCGATTGTGGTTCAGCGGTACTCTAGTTCAAATCGCGCTTGGTTCTGCACCAATGACTTTTCAAGTTATGTGCGAAATTTTCAGTGTCTCTTACAACAGTGAAAGAAAACGCCGCGAGGAAACTGACATGCTCAAGAATCACTAAATTCCAAAACTTGTGTCATCTACCATCCCGAACTTGGCCAGTATCACTTTCTCCTTGTGAGAAGGCACGTGTCCTAGCAGTAGGAACGTATTGAGCTGACGAAGTGACACTCCTAAAGCACTACTGATCCTAGTCCTTACAGAGATGCAGATCAGCAAAGTTGGAGATACGATATTTTAACTTTTGTTTGTTCATTTGTTTGCATACTCGGCACTAAGATCCTCCCTCCTATCCACGACAGAATCAATACAAGCTAGCAAACACACGCAGTGTACTGTAAGCCAGTAATCACATTACCACAAACACGTCACCATTGGTTTTATCAGGCTGTCTGTTATCTTCGGCAATTAGTCACTCCAAGCACCTGGGAGTGAACGCGCGCACTATATTGGTGCGATTTTCGGAAATTAGCATTTTGATCAAGTAATTAGAAAACAGATTACTAATGAAGACAGTTGACTGTGCGTTTGACTAGTTGAAAGGTGTTTGTCATGATGTTGTTGCAGTTCTTGTTTTGTTTGTGACCTGTGTCAGTTCAAAAAGGTTTTAAGTGCTTCAGTGATAACCTCTAAAAACTGTATTTTTGGAACTTGATATCGTCTTTTGAATAATGTTGTTTGCTAGTGTTTCGGTAAATTGGGGAAATATAGCATCTTTCAAGTTTTATTAACAGTTGCTTGAAAAAAATCAGGTGGTGTTTGTTTTTTAAATGTTAAGTGAAGTTGTAGCGAATGTTAAAAAAAGTGCTGTTGTGCGAGTACTTCGCACCGGAAGCAGAAGAAAGGTTGGTTAGTTTACATTTTTAGACTTTTAATAAAAGACGCAATTAACACTAAAGAAATATGGTAATAATCTCCATTTGATATGTCTATTCAAGGTTTGGATAATAATTAATTATAATACCATCTGCGTATAAAAAGTAGCGTTAACCCATTAAATAAGCTATCTACATTTCAAATTTCATCAAAATCCGTCCAACCGTTTAAACATGAAAGAGTAACAAACATCCATACATACAAACATTCGCTATAATATCGCATATAATATTAGAAAGATTTATGATCAAATTGGAAAATTAATAGTCTACAAAATTCATCATCAAGATGATGATTAGGCAGGCATGATATGATATTAATAAACATCAGTATAATGATGGTGTTGAATTGTTGATATACATAATTGACTAGAGAAATTCGTTATTTTCCTCAGAATATTTAAAGTGAAGCAATGGTATTTCATTGGTATTGCGATATCACATGATTATAGCAGCGATAGAAAATAGAAAGGCACTTTCGCTGAATAAATAAACTTATACGGGATCCACAGTAATGCCTTCTATAAAATAGACATCAGTTTTTGGCGGGAAAGCGAAAAAGATTGCGTCACCGCATTGTATTATTTTCCAAAACTAGTGTTATTTTCAGTGTTGTTGTTTCATAAAATTGGTGGCATTTTATTCGTTAAGTGCTGGATTACAGGCGTGAATGTGGTAAAATGGTATAATGATGGTGAAACGTTTCTTTTCGTGTTGTTTCCAAAACTCCATAGAAGCTTCAAGTAGTTGCCACCACTTTGACTATACTATGACTTGACTATGACTTAACATGATGACTTCTACTGTGACTTGACACATATTTGCGTGAAATATCATTAACTTGGTAAATTATCAACTACTTGACACTGGCTAAATACACAAAAGTGTGGAGCCAAAACATTAAAAAAAATAAACATCAAACGAGCAAGTTTTGTATCATAACATGTGTACAAGAGACCTGTCAACGAGTGGTAATCATCGATACAACTGGCTTAGTATCGGATTGCAAAATGTCTGGCTTCCCACGTGATATCATCCAATTATGTTGGTGCCTGCTAATTGAATTGCTGTTGCGATCCTTTGCCAATTCTATAATCATGGCGAGTCAGCGATCCCAAAAATTTGGTTTTCCATGTTCACTGTATTTTTATTACCAATACGGTATTTATGACGCTGACAAGGCAAATGCCGTGCCACATGCGTAATGTCCGTCATTTTTAACACCACTTGTATACAGCCATGCTTAAGTTTTGTTCTGCTAAATTATGCTCTAATTCATTCAGGTTTTTCCTAACTATTAAGTCATTTTAGAATAGCTAGCTCACTATTTATTATGGTATTATTACCTCTATGTAAAATAATTTCAAAACGCGTCGCACCATTACTTCGCATTCCATTCTAAAATGTTCCGTCATTATAGCTTTACTTATCCATACTATTCGTTGAAATGCCGACTCCATTATCATCTTTTATGATCGAATGTATTCCTGAAACTACAAATATTCAAATGCAATCAGCTGATCGAACTCTAGTGCCGTCTCTTTCTCGCGCGGATGTCGCATCATTCGCCCGTTTCCGGCCGAACCTGAATTACCTGTCGGGCTATTTACATAAATACCTGTTTCGGAGTCTGCCTGCGACGTTGCCTTTTTATGCTTTGTTAGGCTTATCTGATAGGCGTTATCTTTTATTGGACGTTTATATTGCAATCAGAGTTATGTCATTGTAAGATGATTGAACTTTTATTAAGATATAAAGGCGTAATTATGTCTATTATTAAGGGAGCTGAATATTTGAAGGCTAGGAGGAAGGTAGGGAAGACTTAAGACTTTAAGAAGACTTAAGACTTTACTAGGTAGCAGGACTTTACTGCAAAGTTCGTCTAGGTAGGTACCACCGCTTTGCCAGTTATTTTGCCGTCAAGCAGTAGTGCGCAAGCACTGCTGTGTTCCGGTTTGAAGGGCACTGTAGCTAGTGAAATTACTGGGCAAATGAGACTTTATGATCTGATCTCACAGTTTAGTAATCTTATTACTAGATTGTGCTGATGTTTCTGGATGATGTGCGCAGTGCAGTGTCACGCGAACCTCTATATAGAGTTCCGAGTGACACTGCAGCTGATATGGGCAGCCGTGTCGTTTAACATCAGGCGAACTGCTAGCTCGTCACGTCATTCCTTAACATAAAAAAAAAACTTCACAACACAATAAACTTATGTTTTGCTCAAAACATTAATATTAAAATTCCTTAAAAACAAAAGCAAAATTTTTATCACACGCACGGTAATATCAAATAAGAAGGGCACGTACCGCCGCTGTGAGAAGGAGGACTGGCTGTATATGGCTGTAAGCATAGCACGTCGCTTACAGAAGTGCTGATTTTTCTACAGACCATCTTGTGTATAAGTCGCTATTGGTGTTATTTGTATAGTTTTTTTCTTGTACTTTTCTTTTGCCTGAACAACTGCAGCTTCAAAATGTGTAGCAAAGACAGTAAGAAATTAGAAGTTGATAAAAAATATCATTCCATACGTCATATTTTACACCTCTTTATTCATGTGTATCCCAATTTGCTATGGAATATCTGTCAAAAGAACGACGTAGTACTCATAAGTAGCTAAAGGTTCAAGTTCATAGTGCTCACTTAAAAATTCTGCTTAAAGCTTCCTTAGATTACTTGTATCCTAGACCTTTTGAGTTCAAATATTTGCCAAACGATCGGTATTTGTGGAAAATATGATACGAAACCCTGACTTTTCTGAAGAATAAAGTAATGTACAAGTAGTTTCATTATGTAAACGTGAACCTTGAAAGTGAGTTTCACATACTTCTTTCGTATCTATATGGTAATGGTAGATCCTATTAATGTCAGCCTATTTGAATAAATCACCCAAATTAAATGTATTAGTTTTAAAATCGTATATTTACACCCTTTTAAATTTTACCTTCATCACGTTAGATTATACCACCTTATATGTACGTAATATTATTCACAAGCATTTTCCAAACAGTATCTATGTTAATGTTCTTTTCACCCAGACAATGACACGGGTAGCTGAGTTCTCTAACGGCCCGCATTGATATCACACTAGCTTTCCCTAGTTCTGATTGACATGGGGCGCCGTGACTGTGACTCTTTATGTAATTAGGTCTATGAAAATCAACTGTTTTTTTTTTATTTTAGTGAATGATGTGACGAGCTAGTCGTTCGCCTGGTGTTAAGCGCCACGGCCGCCCATAACATAACAGTATTCTAAGGAATACGGTTGATTTTCATACCCATATTTTGAATTCAACCGTAGTATAAGGAATACGGTTGATTTTCATATCCATATTTTGATTTCAACCGTTTTCTAAGGAAACGGATGATTTTGATAGACCTAGGGACCATAGAGTGTGTTAGTGAGTTGAAACTTTGGATGTGAAATGTTGCGTTTCCACTATTGTATGTAAATTTCTTGTAGTATAACCATCAAACGTAGACTTTAATCTAGTATATAAAATTCAAAGTCTTGACTGACTGACTGACTGACTTATATATCAACGCACAGCCTAAGCCGCTGGTCCTAGAGACTTGAAATTTGGAGTTTGTTCTTTGTAAAGTGTTGGTATCCACTAAGAAAGGGTTTTTCGAAATTTCATCCCTAAGAGGGTGAAATGGGTGGTTGAATTATCTAGGAATATTTTTCTTCTTCGTTTCCTATTGGCAACGCGGGCAGGAGCTAGTTCTAGTATAAGTACTGTAATGATGCACACGTCATTATGAAAAGAGAAAGTATCTTATTTATTTATTTTATTTCGATAATCCTACAGCGTTACATTTTATATATGTACGCTTAAAGGATATACATTTTAGGTTACAATAAGGCCAAAAGAGGACAAGTAACAAGTAACATGAACTTAAATAATAGTGGAGTAAAAGTGCTAAACTTACATAGGAGTGTAATTCAGCAGGTGACTTATATAATAGAAAAAATAAACAAAAAAATATGATATAAGTAGATGAAAATAAAACAATAGATACAAGAAAACATAACTACACAGTAATACTTTGCTCTTAATAACAGTTAACTGGCAAATTTATAAACCATTCTGTTGGCTAGTTAACTAAGTAAGTATACTATTACATATTGAAACAATAATATTAATTTTTGTTGTTGATTTAGCTCTAAGAGGCTCAACCGCTTTATAGTTTCTATATTATAGTTATCTTGATTGCCTTTTCTTTGTTCACTCTCATTATCATCATGTTTCTACCACTCTCTACTATCATACTCTTCTATTTCTACATTTGGATTATTACAACCGGCTTAAAGTATATATTGTACACTTCGATAAAGTCATATGTATGCTACCGACACAGATATAGGCAGATCAATAAAAAATTGCAAGTCATTATTAAAGTTTCAATGACACGAATACATTAAATATTAAAGTTTTGAGCCAGCACCTGTGTTCTACATTTCGAGATCCAAATAACAAGCTGCCAATGCCGTGGCGAATTTAACGTTTTAGACTTTATATAATAGCACAAAAACGTAGACAAAGCCCGGCTTTAAATATTAAACAGTAACGTCTTAGGATCTATGTTTCAACTGTAGTCGAAGAGAAGGTTGCTATTTTTTTATGTTTGGTTTTTATGTTCGCCCTCTACACATAATTAGGATTTTTATTTTTTTGTAGAGACAGTCTTTCAGATTGGTCCCATAGAAATTTTATCAAAATCGGTTTAGTAATTTGATTTTTTAAATCAAAATAACAGAAAGAAATAATATAGATTAATATTATTCAAGTATTCTTCTGCTAAGTTTGTCTAGGTAGGTACTACCGCCCTGCCGGATATTCTGCCGCCAAGCAGTACCGTGTTCCGGTTTGAAGAGTATTATAGCTAGTGAAATTACTGGGCAATTGTGACTTATGATCTGACCTCACAGTCGAGTAATCTTATTACCAGACCGTGCTGATGTCTAAGGATGATGTGCGCAGTCACGAGAAAGTTCCTTCCACTTCCCACAAAATTACTCGATGAATCAAGACGAAACTAAACGGATAAATCTCTTCACACAACTAAGTTAGCCCGATAAAAGTCAGTCTCAATATGATTGATTTTTAAATAGAATCCGATAGATATTTTATACACATCACTTTTACGGTTCCAACTTTATGCCAGCACAAATCGAGCCTTCATATCCAGTAAATAGAGTGGTTTATTAAAAGAGTATAAGGGTACCCCTTTTGTATTTTGTTGACGTTACGGCCCTCTGGGGGTATAATAATAAATACTCTGTTAATAGTATCGGTATATTGTGCGTTTCCATAGATAGAAATCAAATGCAGTAGTCCAGCGGGATGGAGCGAGTTAATAAGTGTTTTCTCCTTAGTTCAAGGGCTTCGCCCGCGTGGCGTATAGAAAACGAAGAAGAAATTTTTTCATAGATAATTCAACAACCAATTTCACCCTCTTTGTGATGAAATTTTGGAAAACCCTTTCTTAGTGGATGCCCACACTTAACAGAACACACCCTCCAAATTTCAAGTCTCTAGGACCAGCAGTTTAGGCTGTGCGTTGATATATAACTCAGTCAGTCAGGACTTTGAATTTTATATGTATAGATGGATTGATCATTTACTTATTTCGTTACTGCTGCATAACTAACAAGGACGAATGGTGAAGCTTTAATAGTTACCGTCACTTTGGAAATTTACTTCTCAAAACTGTACCTAATAACTTAAAATAATTAAATAAAAATTTAAAAGAACCCGTTGGTGGAGGGGAAAGTGGCCAGAATGCAAACTAGGTACACTATTAACTACAACTATTACACGGCTAAAACTCACGAGATACAGTCGAATAACTGGACCGGTGTTCGGGCAATAAAGATGCCCATCCTGCGTAGTCATCCTGAGAGTCAGCGCCGAGCCGCCACCACCGCCGCCGCGCGTACTCCTTGAGGATGGGCATCTTTATTGCTCGAACACCGGTCGAGTTATTCGACTGTATCTCGTAAGTTTTAGCCGTGTAATAGTTGTAGTTATGAGTATTACTCACGTCAGTTTCTATAATATTATAGGTACACTATTACGTATAGGTATTAGGTATATTAGGTACTAGCGGCCCGCTCTGGCTTCGCACGGGTATAAAATATAAGCCTATGTCATATATATATATGGCCTATTTAATGGATGTTATTATATATTATTTACTAGGTGGTAGAACTTTTCTGCAAAGTTCGTCTAGGTAGGTACCACCGCTTTGCCAGTTATTCTGCCGCCAAGCAGTAGTGTGCAAGCACTACTGTGTTCCGGTTTGAAGGGCACTGTAGCTAGTGAAATTACTGGGCAATTGAGACTTATGATCTGATCTCACAGTCAAGTAATCTTAATACCAGACTGTGCTGATGTCTCAGGATGATGTGCGCAGTGCAGTGTTGCTCGAAACTCTATTTTGAGGTTCCGATTGACACTGTTCTGTTATGGGCAGCCGTGGCGCTTAACATCAGGTGAACAACTAGCTCGTCAAATCATTCAGTAACATAAAAAAAAAACATATAAACTTTCCTCGTCAATCATTCTATCTATTAAAAAAAAACGCATCATAATCCGTTGCGTAGTTTTAAAGATTTAAGCATACTTAGGGAGAGATACTATGTAAATAGTAGTAGAATTATGAATGTGTGTGTATGTATGTAGTATTACAAGCCAGTACCGTATTGTAACTATCCGCTATACATCCGACGTCTAACTCACCGGTCGCCAGTCTCCCGTCTATCTCTTCCACAGGAGACACCCATTGTGTCCCTGATACATTGATACTCTCTCTTTGTGCTCAGCGATGGTGATAGGTGTCATTGTATCTATAGTTGTAGGTGTTCTCTACAGGCTTCCTTCCGACCCTAGGGTCTTTTGAATGGCTGAAGGCAGATAAACTTTGTCGAATACTTTATAAATAAAGGTTTGAAGCACCCACGCATGAGCTTTTTCGTTTGTTCTCGTTCCATAGATTTTATAAACGAGCGTGTTTTAGACCACGCGACGGAAGAAAAACTTCTTTAGTTTGGCTCCATCTATCGGCCGTTATAACTTTGTTTAATGATAATGTCGCCATCTTGACAATAATTGTAAATTGTCATTTTACCGGACTTACCAACATAATAATAAGAATTTTTAACTTTGGTATGTTGACAATGGTTTTTTTTACGAAATGACATGACGAGCTAGTCGCTCGCCTGTTGTTAACCGACACGACTGCCCATATCAGTTGCAGTGACACTTGAGACTAAAGTACAGCTTCGTGACACTGCACTGCGCACGTCATCGTCATTCTGAGACATTAGCACAGTCTAGTAGCAATAAAATTACTAGACTGTGAGATTAGATCATAAAGTCTCATTTGCCCAGTAACTTCACTAGCTACAGTGCCCTTCAAACCGGAACACAGTAATGCTTGCGCACTACTGCTTGGCGGCAGAATAACTGGCAAAGTGGTGGTACCTACCTAGACGAACTTTGCAGAAAAGTCCTACCACCTAGTTAGAGAGATCTTAGTGAACCGTTCGCCCCGCATTCACCAGCTTACTCCCCAAGTCAAGCGTGCGTAAAGAAGCTGTACTTCATAAATGCCGACTTTTAGAAGACATGTTTAACAGACGTTCTTATGTCTAGCCTATTAAATACCCGCGCCTCTCACATGTCCGCGAGACACCGGCCTGTCGGCCTGAAGTAGGTCGAGAACAATAAGGTTTCTTGCGACAGCCACTGTCGCTCCCACTTGTACATCCTTCCTGTCGCTATCTGCTTCTTTTAATTGTATAAAGGTTTTGTAAAACTGGAATAAAAAGCATGAGGATTGGCATGATTTTATTTATTGCCGCTATATAGGCTAAACTAGGTTATAGGTAGGTACTAGATTTGCTAGTTCGAATAGTCTATGACTATAAACAATACGGTTTATACATACTTCCTGGTTACCGTAGTAATCGACACGCGATGGTTTCTATTTCACTAATAGGTGATGAAAATGATGATTATAGATTAGAAAGCTTACAAACTTAGACAAATTAAACTCTTAACAGCCTTATTAATAAACACGAACTAGTTTTAGACTAGTTGCACCATCTTTTGTCTCTTTCGATCCAGCTAAATATTCCAGTAGCAAAAAAAGGACAAAAGCTGAAGTAACTAATACGAGACTAATACCCGTTTATTAATAAGGCTGTAAGACCTTAGATTAGGTTAGGTTTAAGAAGTATCGGATTTGAACAGTAACATTTATATAGTATGCGTTATGATAGCAAGCTGTGATTAAATAGTTCCTTGTAACAAAAGGGTTTTAAACGACTTCAATCCCAATGAGAAAATCATCAATGTAGTCCAAATCGAAATACGCATTATTGAGAATAACTCAAAAACGACAAGTCAGATTTTAATTAAATTAAAATGGGACTACAAGGGAAGCACCAGTTTACAAATAAAAAAAGAATCATCATAATCGGCTCACCCAGGCGAAACTTAACAAAGATAACAAACATTTAAAAAATACAGTCGATTTGACATCCTCCTTTTTTGAAAGCTAGGGTAAGCTCTGTATTTATATAGGTATAATCTAAAACAAAACGGGCACCTGTCAATTCAACAATCTACACAATAACTCGATTATTTGCATCATCATTCGAATCGTTATGATCATTTGATTCTGCCGGTCGACTCGATTGTGCCGTCATGCGTCATCGATTCCGCTCAATGTGTCCGTTATCAATGTACCTGTTCTGTTGTCTGCACTTGCTATTTGTCTGCTTGCTCGATATGGTTCGGTGTGCATGTTCGACATTCAAATGATACGTTGGAAATTGGTATTTTGTACGCAACGATTATTTCGAATACTTCTTGTATATTTTGAAGAACAAAATTCGATTGTATTGACCTCTCTATGTATATATATATACCATATAATTAATATAAATGTGTAAATATTTTCTTAAGCATACATAAGGTTTTGATTGTAAATACAAATATCTTCTAATATGACCAAAGTCAAAGTCAAAGTCAAAAGATTTATTGCAAATAGGCTAATTTTAGCACTTTTACAAGTCAAAATTATACTAGGTACTTAAAATTAAGTTATTTCACTAAGCATATAAAATTACAAAGTGCTTATTGTCAAATAATATAGCAAGCCCATTACAATATATGAGTTTGAAAAAAAAAAGCAGTTCTCTTTCTCACTACTGGTGCAAGCAATCCGGCACAATGCAGAATTGAAAACTTTGATCCGAAGCTTCGATTACAACTGTAAAGAAGAAGCTACAAGAAACTTTACAGTGATGTATTTTTTTATGTCTTCTTTCTACTGTCTTTTACAATGTATATAATTCATTACAGTTGAGATAATGAATATGTTACAAAAATAACCACCACGTCACACCGGTGCAAGAAAAATACCGTGATTATCTTATTATAAACATTACAAATAGAAACTGAATTTATAGATAGGAATAGGCAAAGTACCTAAGATTTATATATCACCGACTTATATATCAACGCACAGCCTAAACCGCTGGTCCTAGAGACTCGAAATTTGGGGGTTGTGTTCTTTGTAAAGAGTAGGTATCAACTAAGAAAGGATTTTTCGAAATTCCACCCCTAAGAGGGTGAAATGTATGGTTGAGTTATCTATGAAAAATATTCTTCAATTCCTATAGCCCCCGCGGAAGAAGCCTAGTACTAGCTTCTACTTATATAGGTAGAAGCTAGTACTAGGCCGCGCCCGCGGATTAAAATTAGTATATACTAGTTGTAATTCCCAGACTCTGGACCATAACTCGACCAACATTTACTTTTTAAATTAAGCATAAGTCCATACGAAATCATATATGTCTTTACAATATTATCCATTACCGTTCGGCTTCTTTTCTCTCTTTTTCTGCGTATCTTTTCGCTATGAAATATGTCTAATATCTTTACGTGAGAAAGATATAAATACATTGGACGCGTACCGCCATTACTCAGTTTAATGTCCCTAATCTGTGTGTGCGATCGGCTAATACATTCCCGCCTCTTCGGCTATACATAACCCAGCTGTCTTATATTATCCGTTTAATCAGAAAAAACCAATTTCCCGCGATTATAGCGGGGAAGTTGTGCCAATGTTAACCCTGGCCGCCCTTGGGCGCTTATTTACCTCGTAGGGATGAGACTCAGGGATCCCGGGGTCTGAGGTCCGGGAATCCCTGTGGTAACAATTTGAAGGGTCAAAAAGGAACTGAGAATTAAATAAAAGGTGAAAGGTACGGTAAAATATGCACTGGGAATAAGAAGCCGTGTATTTTCTTTTAAATTACGATTGAATTTACTATACAGAACATAATGAGATCTCAAAATAAATGCGCTTATTTGTTGTTCTGGGTGGCACTGATATATTAATTACTAGTTGCGCCCCGCGGTTTCACCCGTGGATAAAAAGTATTTTAATTATTTGCTTATCCCACGGGAAAATTTCACTTTTCCGGGATAAAATGTAGCCTATATTTTAATCCAGTGTATAAGCTAACTTAGTACCGAATTTCATCTAATTCCACTCAGCCGTTTGAGCGTGAAGGAGTAACAAACATACACACATACAAACTTTCGCCTTTATAATATTAGTGTGAAGTGTGATTACCTACAGACAGTCGCAACGCTTGCGCTAGACCTCAGGCAAATGACAAGCTTGGCACGCATACGTTTACATAAAAATCTATTGTCTGTCTTAAAAGAGAGCTTAAATTTTATTAAAGAGCTAAAATAGACTTACAATAGTAATCAGTGAGTACATACAACATTAGATAGATATATAGATAAAACTCTTTATTGAAACACTACATTACAGCAACAATTTACAAGCTCAAACTTAAAAATTAAGTGTCAATTCATAGGCGGTCTTATCGCTTAAAGCGATCTCTTCTAGACAACCCAAAAATGTATGTACAAAATGTACATTGATTTGTATTTAGATTTTTTTATCAATACCTCCAGGTTTTCGTTTTTTTAGACCTTAATAATATGGCCGCTGTGTTGATAAAACAAGGTAATTATAATCAATAGAAATACATCGCAAATTTTTACTACAAACATTGGATATCAGATAAATAAATAAATATTTGTAGACATTACACACAACGCCATCTAGTCCCAAATGAAATAAAATTGATTTCATCCCGAATTCGAGTCTTCGTTTTAGGGTTTAACGCACCAGTTTTTGAAGTAAAACTCTTTTACGCACGCTTGACTTTGGGAGTAAGCTGGTGAATGCGAGGCGAACGGAAGTTGAAGTTGGTTCACTTAGATGTATATTGTCACCATAATAAAGTAAAAAAATGTATTTTTTGTATATTTGTTTTTTGTGTATTTGTTATTAGAAGGGGTTGTGGGTAGGTTGCAACGTATATAACTATAGGCCTTCAGCATGCGCACCGGGCCGCGTCCAGAGCAAGAATGATCGTAGTACACAGACCGGTCCCTTTATATAGCCAGATGGTTGCGGAAGCGATGACAGTTGCTGCCACTGTAATAAATTAAAATGCTGCCATAGGGTAAATTACGGTACTGCCCGCTGCTCATAGAGTTTATAACTGGACGTTGCCGCCGTCATATTATTATATTGGTATATTTACTAGGTGGCAGAACTTTTCTGCTAAGTTCGTCTAGGTAGGTACCTTTGCCAACTATTCTGCCGCCATGCAGTAGTGTGCAAGCACTACCTTGTTCCGGTTTGAAGCTAGTGAAATTACTGGGCAATTGAGACTTTATGATCTGATCTCACAGTCGAGTAATCTTATTACCAGACTGTGCTGATGTCTCAGGATGATGTGCACAGTGCAGTGTCATGCGAAACTTTATATTTTGGGGTTCTGAGTGACATTGTTCTGTTATGGGCGGCCGTGTTGCTTGACATCAGGTGAACAGTGAAATTGTCTAACATAAAAAAAATTACAGTTGTCAAGATGCTAACATTAACATTAAACAAAGCAAAAACAAAGTTATACCGGCCGATAGATGGAGTTAAACTAAACAAGTAGTTTTACTTCAGTCGTGTGGTCTAAAGCACACTCGTTTTTTTATAAGTACCGAGATTTTCCCAGCGCAACTCGAGTATATTGTCAAACAAAGCGAATGATTATTTGGGCTAATCTAGGGCGGAGTGCTTACGTTTATCGCCGCCCGCCCTACGGAAGCCGGGTATAAAACGCACCACGCGCCATCGCCAGGATTAACTTGAAGAAATGAGACATTCTCTTCGCTATTACTTATCCTGGAAATAAAATAAATGACGCGAACATTATTACGGGATATTAAATGGTCAAGTGCGTGTCGGTTTTAACGTATAGTTGATTACTCAGAGTTATCATAACCATCGAGGTATTATGTGTATGAAATGCATGTTATTTAGGTCAGTTATTAATAAATAAGCAAATATTTGTAGATATTTCACAGCGCCACCTAGTCGCAAACTAAGCAAAGCTTGTACTATGGCAACCAGATAACTGATACAATACTTAGATACTTTTTGTTTGTAAATACATACATAGAATACAATATCACATCTAGACACAGAACAAACACCTATGTTCATCTCACAAATGTTTGTCCTGGGTGGGAATTGAACTCACAACTTACAGTTCAGAAGGCAGAGCTGCTACCAATTGAGCTATCAGGTCAGTCAGTTTATAATCTTGGATTACAGGTTTCTTGACCTAACTAAATAAACAGGGGAAAGAAACATTAAAAAGTTTAATACATGAAAAAAGCTTTTTTAAAGTTTAAACATAAAAAATCTAATGTTGTAAATAAATAAGTAATAATAAGTTAATAAAATGTAAAAGTTGTGTTAGTTGTAAAAAAATAAAATTGTGGTTAAAATAACAGGTCGGCTTATAACCAGGAGGTGGTTCGATTCCCGCGGCAGGTCAAGCATTGTGCACAAAAGAAAGTCAGTGTCGTGGGACCATGGTCCTCGCAGTTCCTGGGTCCCTAGACAGGGAATCCTAATTAGAGTCCAGGATATGTATGTAATCGTTATGCGTTATTAATTTTATTATTAATAATATTATTACTATTTTTAATGTATAAAAATGAGCTCTCAAGAGGTTACTTTTCGAGACCACAGACCCACGAAGTATTATTATATCTTCTTTGAAATTATTTTCCCGTTTTCGCGATTTTAATTTGCCATCTTCATTTTACTTTCAAGCTCGGCTAATTATATTTGCTCTACATCTCTCGAGCTTGTAAATATTTAATTCAGCTGCTCTCTGTTAGACTTTCGTTAACTGACACGAAATAAAATAAAATTATAACAGTCCGTTACATAAAGTGTTGCAAGTTACGTGTGCGTGACGTCACGCGTCGCTGACTGCTTGTCTGGATCAGGGTTGCCATCAATCTCGCTTTACCACCCCTTTGTTAGAAATTTACGTAAAAATTAAAAATAACCTAGGAATATTAATGGTATATATAACATAATATGGTAGCCAAGTAAAAAAAATACCTAGACGACACAATATAGATAAATAAGTTTAAGTTTTCCACAACAACTAGGGTCAAATCATGAAAATTCGTCAGATTTCGTTCGACCAATATCTTATTCATATCCACTAATAAAGCTGGCGTACACACCTCGTAACCACTATGCTACGTGTAGACGATACATAAAAAAATATCTTTTTTATTGTTTGATAGGCTTGCGTTTGACCACTATGTGCGACGATGACTAAGCGACGATGTGGTTTAGAATGTAACGCGCTTGCCTAGAAAATACCTGTTCTCGATTTGATAATATAACGCTATGTTCAAGGCTATAAAAGTATATTTGGACAGCCCTATCGTTAGCTACCCCGAGAAGCAACGGATGCACTTCCTTTTACTTACGAACTGAATTACTGATTTATTTATGTTTATATCTCTCCCACCCAACTACCACTGGTCAACTTTACTGCCGTCAGTTCTTGGACGGTATGAATTATTTATTTGTTCTGTGTATTGGTCAATAAAAATGGCGATTACTGTTTGGTATTTAGTTGCTTCGAGAAGTATTCTGCCTAGAATCTAAAGACGAGAAGAAAAGCGTGTTAGCTAAGTGCGGAAAGAATAGAAGAGCATATTATGCGTGGTACTTAAACGAAATATTTAATGGTTGGAAATGTTCTAGAAGAAGGTTTCCAAGTTTAAAATAAAACACAATTAATTACGTTTAAAGTAACGTAACAGACGCCTCCAAAATAAAGACAAAAAATGATGCTCCTAGCACGAAAAGTAGGACGAACAAATCTAAAATATTCAGCCATTCTCTTTTGAAAGTCCATCAGGGACTAACCGTAAAGAGATACAAATCCTAAAGTTCCACTTTTTGGTATTTCAGGCCGCGCCGGCGCTCCGGATCCAGTATCGTGGTGCTGGGCGCTGATGAGGAGAAGGCCCCGCCCCCGGATGACGACAAAGACATGCTCACTATGCTCTCCATCACTGCAGATACCGGTAAGCATCATCTGTAGTTACAGCTTTCATATTTACTTAGCCTCTGTGGTGATCATAAAGAAGCTTGACTAACCATTCACAGAGGTCACTACTTGGATGGGTGACTGCTACGAAAAGTGGTATTTACAATACAACTGACTATAGTAACAAAATACAGTTTTCGTGCTATCGTGCTTCGTAGGGCATGGTGAGCCGTAATGGCTGACTGTCCTGGCGTAATGTCTTGGTTGTCGTAAGACACAAGTCGTCAAGCCAAGTCAGTAGCCTTCGGGTGGTTTCCCGAACTGCCCATTGACCACATGTTTTATGATCTTCTGAAATAAGTGGCCCTACGAGTTCGTGACGTCAGTTCACATTCGACGTCATCAGCACTGTCGAGTCCCCAAAAACGTATTCGAGAAGTAAAATGAAACAGACAGAAATCATTGTCGAAATCTAATTTCCCAGCAGGGTCGACCGATCAAAATTTGAAACTAAATATTTCAACGAGCAGTATCATAGTTTTATGTCGAACCATCAAGATGACCTTTATGAACAATGGAACAAACACCCGGAAGTTCATACCGCGAATCGTATTCATTTAATTAACCGTCACTAATTACTGGTTATCCGATTAATGGAGATGACTTGCTGAACAGTGGGAAGACTTGGCCTTGGATCAATAACGTGGTGATATGTCAGAATCTAATAGATAATGATTTGTCAAGAAAGCACTAGTAATAACACTATTGTACTCTTTGGTGTTGTGGTTGAGCAGGATGGCTCATAACCCGGAAGTGGCGGGTTTGATTCCCGCGATAGGATATTTTTTTCTGCACAGAAAAAGTGCTAATACTTATTTTTTGTTTGGTTGTTATGGGACCATGGTCCTCGTAGTTCCTGGACACAGGGAATCCTAGTTAGGGACTGCGATCTATGTTTGTGATCGTTGAGCTATAATATTATTATAACCATAATACGGTTTACCAATTTCACCAGATTAACTGCCCAAAAAAAATAATTTGTTCATGTATAACCAAATATGCCTTGATCAATATATGATTTGGTACGTCCGTCTCGACGAATATCAGACATAGACTCACCTACACTTGACTTTATGTATAGAAAACTATACAGACTTCAAATAAGTTAGTCAAGGATAAGTTCTATAAAGCGTAGCTAAGAGTATGTAGACAGGTCCTAGACATTCTCTCGCCCAGTCAGTATTTACGCATGGGTGAACGCGAAGTGGTATTAGTCACTAAGTAGCGGTCACAACACAATGAATTATTGGGAGCCTTTCGATCTGTTTAACAATTTGGGTACTTCGTCGTTCTGTGCCGTTCCTAGTGTGCAAATAGGAACAACCCTAATGGAATGTCCAGGGAATGGACATCACGTGGCAGCAGGAGGAGAATGCCCCTCCGTGCATTAAAATCTTCTCATCATCATCAGGAGATGCCAAGCGTGGTGATTATTGGGGGCCCCATGATAAGCGTCCAAAGTGGCATTTTCCCAGCTGATGATTATTATGATCATTCCATACTAAGGATAGCCAAGGCAGAGGAAGCAAAGGTCTATAGTGCATTGTAAATTCAAACATGTAACCTAATTTCAGATTATCCTGACTAAAGATCCTTTTAACTAAGCAGATATAAAATGGTCCATATTGACACCTCCGTAAAATGTAATCGTGCCCTCGTATAGGTAGATAGATCGCGCTCGATCGTATTATAATTACAGCCATTACTTTAAGTAAACAAGGGGAGTACGATCCTGCCGGGTGATTGGTTGATACAGCGCGCCCGGTAAACGATTATAATTAATTTTGTAAATTGTGTAAGTTTTGCACAGAAACAATTTCTTTTATAACGCGTTTCAAAAAAGATCTGAATAGAGCAGACATTTCTATTGCTGCCTTACTCCCACACATACTAGTGGAAGTGGGAAAAAAGTCTTAACACGAGTGAAGCCATATTGGCCTGTTAGTTAGTATTACTTGGTACCTAAGAAACCTTACGTCGGATAATCCATCCATCCTCATTTACCAGGTCATGCCTTCTTAATTTGGCAAACAATTCTAATGGCAACTGTACTTGAATTCTTTAATGGTTTTCGTGAAGCTATTGTATAATAAGGTGTTATAATGGTATTTTAGGGTTGGTTGTGCCTCAACGCCTTCGGTGTTGCAGGTGTCTTTAGGCGATGGTGATCATTTACCATCAGGTGGACAGTTGGCTTATTTGCCATCCTATTGCTTAAAAATGTATCCCCAAATTCTTCCATATTATTTTTTAAAAAATCTAAAAGAATTGATTGACTCTTGTAAAAGATTGTGTATCTCTAAGCCAAGTTTAACTATTTTCCAGGTCCCCACCGCGAGATGCCGGTGGACGTCCCGGATGGATTCATCGCCCGGAACAAGACCCCACCTCGGTACCCTCCACCTCGGCCCCCGCAGGTACGCCTCCGCGCCTCCAGGGACGACGAACCTCTGCTGTCCTCGGGAGGATCAGGCACCAGCTTCGGCAGCAAACAGAGCACCGTCCTCCAAAGCACCATCGACATCTCTGGCCCCAGTTCCGACGGATCCGGCAGCTTTAAAAACAACAGCACCATCGAACTCCTCTCCCTTCCGCAAAGCTCCGACGGATCGGCGACCAGTTTCGGCAGCAAGAAGAGCAAAAGGTCGTCGGAGACGGCTAAGTGTGGAGACTCGGATCGATCCGTATCAGTGGCCTCGACACACTTAAGCGATCACAAGATCCAGCTACTGATTTCGAACGGCGAAGATTCTTTGCTTGACTGCAGGGAAGGTGTCACTTACTCGGCTCGGACTGACTCGGTGCTGATACGCGAGGCTGTTTACGCTTCCTACAAGCTGCCCCCAGGTTTCGACACGACGCCAGTTCTGCTAGGAAGAGAGGTGGCCGTGGACGTGCCTGAGACTTTCGTGCAAGTGGTCAAGACTACACCTAAGTATCCAGCAGGAGCCGTGGACAGAAAGAGCGTGTTGCAGGTAACGCACGCCAGCATGGACCATCAGGGTGGTGGTTGGTGTCAGGGTTTGGTTTGGGTTGGTATTGGGAATCTTGAGGTTAAAGTCATCCAGAAATCTAAGAGTAAAGCATAAGTATAGTTAATTAGTTATATTTATACGAATATTTTTGATGATTTTAACCTCAACGTTTCAAAAATCAAATGGCAGTACTAACTTATCATTATTAACCTAGCTCATAGTGAAGTAGGTACTCAGGATCTAACTTCTAACGACCGTGTTACGGTCTCACTGCGATGTAAAATTATTTTATGGATACTTTACTGTAAAATTCTTCCATGAGAGTACACGCTGTAGTGTTGTACAATCGATAAAATGTCCGTAAAACGAGTTTACTGAGCGGACTAACAAATACACGGGTAGTTTATGGTGTGATGATACGAAATTTAGAAGTCTGTTTCTTTTTGGAGTTCGGAAAATAGAAAAAAGATTACTATTTCAAGATAATTAGACTAGGAGGCCAATTTTTTCGTAATCAGATATAATGCACTCATTCTAAAATTAATTGTTTATTTATTTTAGTTGGTAAGAATGGAAAAAAAATCGCATCGAATCAACAAAATAGTTTTATCGTTGAGAATGAATTTGTTGATCTGTTTCAGTTGATCGGTATGGAATGACCGAAGGTTTTTACTAAGGGTAGATAGATGTATCCTGCAATTGAAAGATTTAATTTAAGTTACCAGAAGGCAGAAATAAACTATGTCTAGTCCAATAGGAGGACTTACAGTTCTAAAACACCTTAGTTTTAGAACGCAGCATTTGTTTAGGTAAAAACGAAGTAAGTGGTTAGCTAAAGGTGAAAAGATTCCTATTATAGTATAGTCAAACCACACTATGTACATTTTAGTGCTCTTTGTTATCACCAAAGCAAGCTGTTAGGTGATACCGATAACTACGTACAGTCAGCTTTAGGGATATTGAATAAAGATTTTTTTCAAGGTTGAGTTCTATGTTCAGCAGAGAGCGCAAAAAGGTTGATGATGTGACCATGGTCCTTGTAGTCCCTAGACACAGGGAATATTAGTTAGGGTCCAGGATCTATGTATGTGATCTTTGGGCGTTATTGTTATTATTACTTATAAGTTTTAGAACAATTAGAAAACGATACATTGGTAATGAAATAATAAAAATCTCACTAAGTTAGTAAAACACTTTTGCATGTTATATAGGGGACTAGGGGTCCGTGATTCATTGAAAAGTTTTTCGATTATATTGTATTTGACCTCCATACTGAACTCGTAGCGCCATCTCGTGGTTATTTTTAAAACTATTACCTATTGATTTTCATTAAAGTATCAAGTATTAGGTATAATTTAGTTTTTTAGTATGTAGTATTTGACAGTCTCTGTGGTGTGATAGTTGATCAGGTTGGATTATAACCTGGAGGTGGCGGGTTCGATTCCCGCGACATGATAAGTATTTGTACAAAGAAAAAAATGCGCAAGTACTTGTTGTGTGTCTGGGTGTTGTGGGACCGTGGCCCTCGTAGTTCCTGGGTCCCTAGCTACAGGGAATCCTAGTTAGGGTCCAAGATCAATGCATGTGATCATTGGAAAAAAAAAGAAAAAAAAAGTATATTGGTTTTCGAGAATAATTTGGAAATAAGATTAATAACTTCCAAAAACAAGGCGATAATATTCGGATAATTTTCGGATATCATTGTAAAATAATGCATTTTATAACTGTATCAGATATTAAAATCCTTTGTCAGTATTTTATTTTTGCCTACTTACAATCGTTTATTTTCTAAAAATAGGTAACCCATTCATTTCTTCTAGCGTAGTTATAGTTAGTACACTTGATACATTATTTTATAATTTTTTATCTCTCTCTGGCCCTATTGCTTTTGAAGCTGACTGTACTTAGGTTTTATTACGTGCTTGTTTATAATAATAAACTCAGCGTTAAAACATGATAATTAGAGTTGATGATAAAATGACAATGTTGCGAATTGACTCCACTACAAACTTATGACATCCCTCTGTCTGGTCGGGGAACTAAATTGGGGCCTAAGTCACAGAATATTAGTATGCAATTTTTTGTCTCCTGTTACAAATACAACGCAAGGTAATTAAAATAATGATTATATTTCTATTTTATATCTATTTTAATAAAAGGTGAATTTAATGATATTTATTAAGATTATATTTCATGTACATCAGATTGCTAAGAAATTTTAAGGTGACGTTGGGTAAACAATAGTTTAGTATATTATGAATATTTTGGTAAGTTAGACTTTGAAAAGGATATTAAATTAGTCAATTAGTCTATCTATACATATAAAATTCGAAGTCCTGACTGACTGAGTGACATACATATCAACACACAGCCTAAACCGCTGGTCCTAAATACTTGAAATTTGTAGGGTGTGTTCTTTGTAAAATGTAGGTATCGACTAATAAAGAGATTTTCGAAATTCAACCCCTGAAAGGGTAAATTGGTGGTTGAATTATCTATGAAAAATTTCTTTGTCGGCCACGCGGGCGAAGCCGCGGGCAGAAGCTAGTGGTTGTATATAATTATTAACCTTATCTTCTGACAAAAAATTAATTACTTGCTCTAAAAGTCGTACTAAAGTCTACCGTCATTTTTTAATTAAGCTAATTGATAGGTAATTAAAGTAATCGTATTTTAATTAAGTTTGTTACAACTAAGTCATTTACTAAGGAAAAATCACTCACTATTAAATCATCATCATGTTCATTTATCACGCTTAACTTTTTGCACTAATCGCTCTTCTGTCCGCGGATCTTAAACAAACGTTAATGTGTTTAAGGTTATTTGATCTTAACTACAACTAGTACACGGCTAACACTCACGAAATACAGTCGAATAACTCGATCGGTGTTCGGGCAATATAAATGCCCATCTTCAAGGAGTTATTCGACTGTATTTCGTGAGTGTTAGCCGTGTAATAGTTGCAGTTATGAGTACTACTCACGTCAGTTTCTATAATATTATTTGACTGTATTTCGTGAGTGTTAGCCGTGTAATAGTTGCAGTTATGAGTACTACTCACGTCAGTTTCTATAATATTATTTGACTGTATTTCGTGAGTGTTAGCCGTGTAATAGTTGCAGTTATGAGTACTACTCACGTCAGTTTTTATAATATTATTTGACTGTATTTCGTGAGTGTTAGCCGTGTAATAGTTGCAGTTATGGGTACTACTCACGTCAGCTTCTATAATATTATTTGACTGTATTTCGTGAGTGTTAGCCGTATAATAGTTGCAGTTATGGGTACTACTCACGTCAGTTTCTATATTATTATTCAATTGTATCTCGTGAGTGTTAGCCGTGTAATAGTTGTAGTTATGGGTACTACTCACGTCAGTTTCTATATTATTATTCAATTGTATCTCGTGAGTGTTAGCCGTGTAATATTTGTAGTTATGAGTACTACTCACGTCAGTTTATATAATATTATTTGATCTTTTTGTATTCGCCATAATCGTCCCGGCGGTGTGAGAATAGAACCATTCTATTCCCTCTTGTGGGTGCCGTAAAAACTGGCTGATGGAATATCCAGGGAATGGGCAGCAGCATTCTCGGTACATTAAATAAAATCTGAGATCACCAAGCCTGCCAAGCGTATTATTATTTTTATTATGTTGTGGGTTCGATCCCCACCCAGGACAAATATTTGCGTGATGAACATCGATGTTTGTTCTGTGTGTGGGTGTATTCCATGTATGTATTATACAAACTAAAAATATACAAGTATTGTATCAGTTATCTGGTTCCCATAGTACAAGCTTTGCTTAGTTTGGGGCTAGATGGCACTGTGTGTAATGTCCTCTGGCTGTTGACGTGTTTAGGCTAGTCAAAATAATGTTTTGATAATTTTTGTACGCGAATAGACCCGTTTTATCTTTACAATTGTTTGGTCTTATCAAAAATGTAAGTAGAGTAAATGGAAAGCTCGTTGCGCGAGTCCGAATCGCACGTGGCTGGTTTATTATGATACCGATTAAAAGAATAAAGTCAAAGGATCGATTCCTTCCGAATAAAATAGCTATTCAATTTATTTTCCAAGAAAACTTTATACATCTTTGGAATAACAGGGCAGCCTCTAGTGTTTCTTTCTATATATTTATCTTTTAATATACAAAAAGGGTTTCTATGATACCATAACGCAATTATTAGATTGCTTCGTCTATTTCCCTAAAAGTATTCGATAAGGAAATGGTTAATTATTTGTTTATTTGTAATATTACTATCCATGTAAACAGGAAACTTCCTGTAGTTTTAGTATGATTATTTCATCCCGTTGGTGCTGTAAGACCTGGGTATAGAACAGGTGGCAACTGGGGGAATGGGTAGCAGCATTCATCTCGGTACATTAAAACCTGAGGTGTGGACTGGGTGTCCACATTTATCATGCGAACGGCCAAAGAGTGCAACGCTTTACCGGCGTCCGTATTTCCCGAAAACTACAACCTTGTAGTCTTCAAACCGAGAGTGAATAGTTATCTTATAGGCAAGCGTGTTACATCCTAGACCACAAATAAAATCAAATCAAATAACTATTTGCTAGAACACAATTTTCGGGAGATGTTAACATAAGTTACTTAAAATAATTAGACATTTTGTGTTCAACCTGCATGTATATGTGTGCAAATATTAAATCATATTTTTGTTACAGTACATTTGGAATTCCTTAACACTATAAAATGCGTGTTGTAACAACCAGTCATACAAAGTTTTATAAAATAATTTGCCCTGTAATTTTTTATGTCATTTGGTATACAATTATATATTGATACATCGTCACTCACCATCAAATGCGATAGTGGTAGAAGTTGGATTGCGACCAATCAAACCATAAAAAAAAAACAACAAGCCGTTTGCCATGCGTGGTGATTATGGTAAACCTAAAACGTGTCCAAATTGGCGTTTTATGGATAAGATTTGTGTTTATTAGTGGACATCTTCCGGCTAATGATGTGTTAAGACAGTGAGGATTCGTAGGAAGAAAGTTAACTATGTTTTTTGAAGTAAAACTTTTTTACGCACGCTTTACTTGGAAAGTAAGCTGGTAACGCGCAACCAGGTGAAAGAACGTTGAAAGTTGTTGGTTCACGTAGATCTCTATTGTCAACATAGCAAAGTTTAAAATTACTTAAAATTTGTATTATGTTTGTATGTCCGGTAAAATTACAATTTACAATTGTCAAGATGGCGATATTAACATTAAATAAAGTTATACCGATGGATAGGGGCTAAACTAAAGAAATTTTACTTCAGTCTTGTGGTCTAAAGCGCACTCGTTTTTTTTACTATGTAGAGGTTCATATTATTTTTCGACACATTCAACCTTGTTTCGTTATTATCATTAAGTAATTTACACTTTCTAAGCAGACTAATTAACTTTATTTTCCAGGTCTCTTTCTTTTTTTGAATATTTATGATGTTAAAGCATTGAGATATGATAAGCAGACCAGTCCGTATTTTTTGTATTTAAAAATTGGTAGGTATTACATTAAAACTATGATTGGTGTATTTATAATGTTATTCTTTGACTTGCGCATATTAATTTTATTACTAGACTGTAATAGTTTATAATCTACAGCCTCTTTAGTTAAAGTCGTATTTAAAATTCCGAATGTATGCATATTATATCATTGAGTACGTTACGCAGTACTTACTATTATTTATTCTGATGTAGTATCTTTCTATGTAAATTATTTAAATCTGTGTGGAACGTTTATAATTTATGTCTGGCTGGATTGCCCAGTTGATCACTGATCTTCTGAACTGGTTGTCGGTTTGATCCCCACCCAGGATAAACATTTGTGTGATGAGCATTGATGTTTGTTCTGTGTCTGGGTCTAATATTGTATTCTATGTATGTATTTATAAACAAAAAATATCTCAATATTGTATCAGTTATCTGTTTCCCATAATACAAGCTTTGATTAGTTTGGGGCTAGATGGCGTTGTGTAAAAGGTTCTCAAATATTATTATTATTATTATATTTATAATAGTAAGAGATAAATAAAACAGTAAACAATGAAAAGAAAATTTAATCTAACAAACCACTACCAGTAGGCAACGTGCCCAATATGCTGGCAGCATTGCCACCTTGAATGGAAATGCTCAATCTCTGGCCGAAGTAGATGTCAGCATTTATGTCACGTGTTGTTTCGATCAGACGTTTAAAAAAGGTCATAAGGACATATATTAATTCTTTAGTACTAACCAAATATCTTTTAATCCTTTACTTATTAGTTTCGTAGATGTAATTATGTTACTTGTTTTGCCTGATACTCTAGTTAAGATAATTTATTATATTTATAATAAATTATAACTACAACCAGTACATGGCTAACACTCACGAAATACAGTCGAATAAGTCAGCGGCGAGCCGCCACCGCCGCCACGCGTACTCCTTGAAGATGGGCATCTATATTGCCCGAACACCAGTCGAGTTATTCGACTGTATCTCGTGAGTTTTAGCCGTGTACTAGTTGTAGTTATGAATACTACTCACGTCAGTTTCTAAGATAATTATATAATTAATGATTCGTAATGTAAGTATACATTATTTATAATGTAATGCATGTTCCATTAATGAACAAAAGCATGCAAAGGGTCTTGATTTCCGGGGTAGTATTTCACTAACAACATCTTTATTTTGTAATTAGTTTTACCATAAACGATGTAAAATCTGCTGGGCGATCACGAAACTCAATTGCAACCGATATAAACAGATATTTGAATGAATTTGACAGTTTGAATACGAAGCTTAAATGCATAGTTAGTATGGACATTTCTGCTGTTGCATTGCAATCAGTTTCGTGATCATCCCCCGGGTCTGATTTTAATGATTTATAATATATTTTGTTCTATAACCTTTGTGTCTGTGTGTTGTGCGAGCATGGTTCTCGTAGTTCCTGGGTCTCTAAATACAGGGAATTCTATTTAGGGTCCAGGATCTATGTATGTAATCGTTGTGCGTAAGAAGTAGGTACAACTCACATAATCGTGCGTTCGTACTTTGGCAGACGCACTTTCGTGTCGTTCGATAAATATTTTACTTAACGGGATAATTACCTTTATTCTTTTATACTAAATAATTAATAAACATTAAGTTACAGTACTCTACTCACTATACAATCTGCCGCACGATTTGTCAACTTAATCATTCTAATCGAAACGTGTGGACGCGTGTTGCGTCTCGACCGCAATTCCAGCAGATTGCCAGATTGGCTGGTGTGGCCATCTTTAAGACTATTGTTGACAAGTTGGTCGACTTGACTATCTGGATATAGATAAAATTAACTTCTTTTCGCTGCATGTCATCCTGTCTTCTAACATATAGTACTTCAGCAGGTGAATGGGACAGCGAAGTCAGCGCCGGCGGTGCCTCCGCGGGAAGTACCCAGAGATGCGCCGCCGCGGCCGCCCGCCCATGAAGTCTCTAAAGAACAGATGGACTCTATCAAGAAATATCAGGTTAGTGATAGAAAATAAGAGCTTACAGAGGACTTGCTTTTAAAATTAATGGTTATTGGAGGACGGGAAATGTCCCCAAAGCATGCATATACATGGCTGATGACTCCGATGGTATTTGAAGATAGTGTTTGTAAGACTTTTGGAATATGGAGGAGACATTTATGTCACACGTAAAGAGATGAATGATTTAGGTTATTTTTTAAATTTCTCACTCTCTTCTCAACCGTGTCACTTGACAGAGCGGTCGTGGTCGTCAGGAAGAGTGGTGGGCCGCTGTAGCTCGCCTCACGACTTCTCGCCATCTCTGCCTACTGACTGCTCACCTACAGATTTATATTTAGTTTATGCATAATACGATGTCACTAATGAAAAATACAATTTAAGCATAATCATTATTATTACACATAATTTGGTATAGGTTTTTAATAACAGACGGAATTACGGTCATTGCGGCATGATACAGACGAAACATGATAAGCATTTACAGTATAATATCCTATTTTTTTATGCCACGAATAAATTACCGAAACGAAAACATGACAAAAGAATGCATTTAGTTATAACCGTACTGCGCAGTACTTCTACCTATCCCTACGGTGCAGTGTAAAGTAATTCGCTTTTTTATGGGCCTTTAAATATTTTTATGGTAATGAATGAAGTAATGAGCTAGTTATTCATCTGATGTAAAGCAACCCGGCCGCCCATAACAGTTGCAGTGTCACTCGGAACTCTAAAACATAAAGTCGCATGACACTGCACTAGCTCCTCGGGGCATTTGGACTGTCTATAGGTCATCGCGGCTAGTGCATGTTCTAAAATTTTTGAAGCAAAACATTTTTACGCACGCTAGACTTGGGGAGTAAGCTGGTGAATGCGAGGCGAACGGAAGTTGATGTTTTTTTCACGTAGGTCTTCATTGTCAACATAACAACGTTAAAAATTTGTATTACTATGTTAGTACCTATGTCCGGTAAAATGGCAATGGCGACATTAACATTAAACAAAGCAAAAACAAATGTATACCAGCCGATAGATGGAGCTAAACTTCTTTTCTCTTCAAAAAAACTAGTGTTCTTTAGAAAGCACACTCGTTTTTTTTGTAGTAGGTAGTGTAGCTAGTAGCAATTATTAGTACATAGTTATTATATTTTAGTTAGTTATAAGAACAAATACATGTTTCTATAGCATAGTACTCTCTACGTCTACCATCCTTTGTAAAATCGAAACCGGTGGCACCGCAGACCGTGCTCCTACAGCCTTATTAATAAACGGGTATTAGTCTCGGATTAGTTACTTCAGCTTTTGTCCTTTTTTTGCTACTGAAATATTTAGCTGGATCGAAAGAGACAAAAGATGGTGTAACTAGTCTAAAGCTAGTTCGTCTTTATTAATAAGGCTGCTAGAGTCTACTTAAAAATTTACCGGAGCCAGCTCGACTGGGAATTTTATCTCGTTTGGTTTTACGTTCGTATCCCGGTAATATAGGTAGACTGACTGAGTGAAGTTTATAGCCAGTAATGCTCAGATATGGGCTAGTGTAAGAACCTATTTGCTACTCCGGTTGGGTAGTGAGTAGTGGGAAACGTATGGTTCATTCGGGGAGAACTTGTTTTCACTTTTTATGACCGCTGAAGCGGATAAATTGGCCAAGTTTGCTCTTTTTGTAATTTTCATCGACTTGCAAGGGTGCGCAGTAAAATAAGTGTTAGGAAAATTTCATGTGGTGTTTAGTTTGACTTGACTTGACCAGACTTTTTTTTAATTTTGTTTTGGCTCCACACTTTTGTGTCAGTAAGTGCCAGCCAGCCAGTATCAAGTAATTGATAATTTTTCAAGTTAATTAATATTATATATCAAGTGTGTGTCAAGTCAAGTCACAGTCCAAGCCATCTAGTCAAGTCATACTCCTAGTAATGTGGTGCCAACTTTACCAGAAGGTTCTGTGTAGTTTTGGAATTGGAAACAACACGAAAAGAAACGTTTCACCATCACTATACCACTTTCCCCCACTCACGCCTGTAATCCAGCACTTAACGAATAAAATGCCACCAATTTTATGCACTAATATTGAAAATAGCACTTTAGTTTTGGAAAATAATACAATGCGGTGACACGATCTTTTTTGTTTTCCCGCCAAAACTCCCTACGTAAAACTTGAACGAGACAAGTGAACTAAATATGGGCGGAACGTGGCGCTTGACGTCAGGGGTGTGATCACGAAACTTTGATTGCAATGCATCAGGAAGAATTTCCATACTAACTATGCACATAAGCTGCGTATTCAAACTGTCAAATCCATACAAATTAGTGTTTCTTATTGTTGCAATCGAGTTACGTGATCGCCCAGCTGGTAAACGACCAGTTCATTACGTTATTGATTATTTGCATCAATTTACATAAAAAAAATTGGTGGCATTTTATTCGTTAAGTGCTGGATTACAGGCATGAGTGTGGGAAAGTGGTATAATGATGGTGAAACGTATCTTTTCGTGTTGTTTCCAAAACTCCATAGAAGCTTCTGGTAAAGTGGCCACCACTTTAATAGGAGTATGACTTCACTAGACTAGACTATGACTTGACTTGATGACTTGGACTGTGACTTGACTTGACATACATACAGGGTGTAACAAAAACCCTGTTATATCCGCGAGCTGCGTATCCAGTGTCAACTCAAGGTTGTAGTAATACTAGTTCTATTTAAATACGAGACATACAAAACTTACGTGTGCTTTTTATTAATACCTTTTATGCCGTTACTAAAAATGTTTACGACCTCAGATATTGACAACATAGGTACTTGCACCACCGACGCAGCCTGCTGCCTGTTGCCCGCACCCCGCACCACCCGCCATGCTACGCTAAGTCACCGCGCATACCTACTGCGACGGAACTAGAGGCCATTCCACAGATTACTTCTTATGCGTTTTCCATACGTTTATGTGCCCTATACCACATACCACAACGTTGTAGGATTGCGAGACCGTAACTTAATGACGTAAAAGGTCTCTTTGACCAATAGTGGTAAGCACACGAGTGCTGCGTGCCGTTCTGCCGCACTGACATATTCTAATCATTTTACGTCAAGCAAAGGCTAAACAATCGAATTCACGTGTGATTTTGTATTGTTAAGAAACAAGATAGGTACATCATTTTTAGCTCTTAAAAGAGCTTTCAAAAACACATCACACAAATGCTTCTACCAAGGCACATTAACATATTGTAGTATTCGTCGTTAGAATACGACATCACACTCGACACTAAATTCGCGACGATCAAACTGGAAACGACTAAATAGCATGAGAGAGCACGTGCGACTGAGTGTAAGCCGCGGGCCGCGCCGCACCTATGCCGAGTGATGCCGCGCCGCCCGCGCACCCCATTTCCCCGTAGGCACACAGGTGCAGGAGCGGCATCCTACAAAAGAGCCGACAAAGGCGGCCCCCGTTTGTCGGTTCCGCGTTTGCTCAAACTCAAATTAAAAATAGGCACGGCTTGTGTCATAAACATTTTTGGGAAATGGTATTATTTTTTTGTGTTTAGATACTGCGTGTAACTTCAGATACGTATAACTTAGGTATTGTTAGACATTTTTATATGACTACTTGTAATGATCTGTACACATACTTCATTTATTTAACAGGGTTTTTGTTACTCCCTGTATATATTACTCAACTCGAAAAATTATCAATTACTTGACACTGGCTAAATACACAAAAGTGTGGAGCCATATAAAAAAAAATGTTTTACGTAAGGTGGTACTTACCTACTGTACTTGAACAGAGATAGTCTTGTGCTTAAATAGTTTTCAGCGTCTTCCGAGAATCCTTTAACTTTTCATTCATACAATCCACCCTACTTTAAGTTTAAAAACCCAAAGGAAATAAAAACAACAAAACTCACAAAACTTTAGTTTTTACCGCAATTCAGCATTTCATGCCGCGAGGGTCTTTCAAAAACAAATCCGTATTCATTTTCATTCATAACAAAAGTGATCAAACGATTAAGACCAATTAGCATTTCTATTATCCTTAAATCTCCACCATAGACGAAGTTTTTTATGATTGAATATGATCTTTTTGATTGAGAGGTATAAAAGAAAACTTTTTATTGTTTTTCTCTATATATATATTTATATTTAGTGTAAAAATAAAATAATGAGTTTTGGCGGGAAAACGAAAAAGATCGTGTCGCCGCATTATATTATTTTCCAAAACTTGTGTTATTTTCAGTGTTAGTGACTACCACAACAACAAATTGGTGGCATTTTATTCGTTAAGTGCTGAATTACAGGCATGAGTGTGGGAAAGTGGTATAATGAAGGTGAAACGTTTCTTTTCGTGTTGTTTGCAAAACTCCATGGTTCCATGAAGCTTGTGGTAAAGTTGCCATCACTTTACTAGGAGTATGACTTGACTTGACTAGACTATGACTTAACTTGATAACTTGGACTGTGACTTGACACATTATGTAATATTCATAAACTTGAGAAATTATCAATTACTTGACACTGGGTAAATACAAAAAAGTGTATAGCCAAAACCAAATAAAAAAATGAAATATAAAAATTAAATAATAATAAATATTAAATATATATTTTTTTGTTTATCTATAAAACATAAAATACGAAATGAAATAAGAATATCTAGTGTAGTGTGTAGTTTTTAGCGGAATCACAATAGATATTTTTAATCCATTTTGTATTTAAAATGAACTTCCGCCAAGTAACGCCTGATTCTATCAATTATTTTAATATTAAAACATGCTGTTGAAAAAGTTTGGTCAACATGTTATACCTGCGTTGCTCAAAGTTATTTCCGTAATTAAAAGCGTGAAATTAAAACTGCCTCGTTTTAGTAGGTACTAAACAAATAAAAACAAGCTGGAGTGGTGGAAAGTAAAAGTTTGTACGCGTTGGGAAAAGCCGGGAGCTTTGTTGTCGTGAATCTCATGAGCGAACTAAGCTTTGGTGTATCTGTACTCGCATTTAAGCTGAACTTTTCTATTTCCAATAAAGCAATATGATTTTTAAAGCAACACAATTATATACTCAACCGACTAAATTCTTATTTTTGTGGCTTCTGAGGTTACCACAATTTCGCCAATGTCGTGAAGGTACTAGGAAGACCAAACTATAGAGGTTTTGCTCGAGTAAAATATGTTGCATGTAGTCTGCTTTTTTGCAACGTCTATTATGTATCTTCAAACTACTCATTAAACATTTATATTTTATACAAAATTAGTTTTTGTACAAGTCGTAACATATGTATATTTTTTTTTTAATAAGGGAAATAAAGGTATTTTTATTTATTTATTTAAATTACCCATACATACTGTAAAAGTAAAAATGCGTGGGATAAAATATAATGTAAAACAATGAGCACTGCAGTGAGGTTGTAAAGGAAGCAAAGAAGTATAAAGAACTATAAACATACATTTGTACGATTGTTTTTGAAAAAAAAATTATATTTAATGTCACTATGCATTAACAATTATTTTTTTAAATATATGATAACGCTCAACGATCACATACATAGATCCTGGACCCTAACTAGGATTCCCTGTATCTAGGGACCCAGGTACTACGAGGACCATGGACACACAACACCCAGATTCAGAACAAGTATTTGCGCTTTTTTTCCGTCCACAAATACTTGTCCTGCCGCGGGAATCGAACTCACCGCCTCCGGGTTATGAGCCGACCTGCTCAAGCACCACAGAGGCTGTCAATTTCATGGTTTTAAATTGTTTTGGCTAGAGATGAATACCTAAGATATTAAATTATTCTACATACACTTAATTTTGCATGAATTTGACGTTAGCAAACGCTTTGTGGTTTTTGATGCGGCACTACAAACACTAAAAAATATTACCTGAATCTGAATGAATAGCTCTTCATTTGGTCCAAAAATGGAGTGAATGACATCACCGCCCTATTTGTGTTGTGCTGTTTGACATCTGTGTGATTGTTCGTCACCGTTATTCATTGTCACTTGTCATTTTGTTTGTCTATCAACTGTATGAGGACAATTTTGATGTCATTGTTATTGTACCTATTATTGTTGTCAAGCATGCGTTGAATATCACCTTTTGTGTCTTCATTTTCTCTCGTAATATTACCGTGGCGTTCAAAAAGTGGCCTGCAATAAAGCTTAGATTCGGATAACCGTACACCATAGCGTCGGTAGGAGCATCGGCTTTACTTTGAAGACCTTAACAGCCTTATTAATAAACACGAACTAGCTTTAGACTAGTTACACCATCTTTTGTCTCTTTCGATCCTGCTAAATATTCCAGTAGCAAGAAAAGGACAAAAGCTGAAGTAACTCATCCGAGACTAATGCCCGTTTATTAATAAGGCTGTTAGTGAATTGCTACATTACAGACTAGCCCGATAGCTCAGTTGGTAGTAACCATGCCTTCTGAACTGTAGGTTGTGGGGTCGATTCCTACCCAGGACAAACATCGATGTTTGTTTTGTGTCTGGTTATATTATATTCTGTGTATGTACAAATAAAAATATACAAGTAATGTATCAGTTATCTGGTTCCCATAGTACAAAGCTTTGCTTAGTTTGGGGCTAGATGGCGCTGTGGTGAATGTCCACATATTTTTATTTATTAATTATTCATTTAGTACAAATTGTATTGTACCGATTTACTTTGAATTGAATCGCACTAAAAATGTCTGTTTTTTTTTCATTACGTTCCGCAAAAACCTTAAGAAAACGACAACGAGGTGTTGTGAAAATTGTTTGGTGATTTGATCTTTACTGCTAGTGACATTTGAGTGTAAAGTGTGTACGTATTAACGTAACCTTTACACTCAAATTTCGGGAAAATGTCAACATTTATGGTACGATTTAGTACCTAATTCCGAGAACCGCCTTTTGGGTAGGACCAGTTTGATAACAGATCTGGATGTGCGAGGCAACTCTAGGCCATATTAGGTGTTCTTTGACTTTGGGAATTTAAATCATACCTAGCTGTTATTACTCTTGGCTAAATTTAGAATTTGAAATGACTTATGCCTTAACTGCTTGATTTAAGCACTGAACCTGACTTAAGCAACACTTTCCTCCAGATTTTCATACGTTTGTTAAACTCGTGTCATCTTGGCGCACAAAATACTGAATGCTAATTGGTTGCCGGTTGATCATCGGCTGTCTTCAACCAATGAGCAGGAGTTTGACAAACGTACGAGAAACCAGCGGCTAGAGAGATAAGTGTGAACTAGCTATCAAACTTTATTGCAACCCGGTATTTATACACACTAAATTCGGGTAAGTGTAATCTGTGACAGCCTCTGTGGTGTGGTGGTGGAGCAGGTCGGTTCATAACCCGGAGGCGGCTGGTTCGATTCCCGCGGCAGAACAAGTACAAACACACAAATTAAAGTGCAGCTTGTTCTGTGACTTGGTGTTGTAGGACCATAGTCCTCGTAGTTCCTGGGTGACAAAATAAGTGACAAAATAAAATAGTTACGGAGCCCTAAAAAGAGTTCATAGAAGTGGAATTCTCCAAAATCTTAATTAGTATATTATATTATATACTCTCTACATATTCTACGACGTCTGATTGATGTTTATTTTTTCTGTGTAATCGTACCAAAAATAATTTGAATTTTCCAAATGAGTTAGCGGGAAATAGCTTTTAAAGCCAACGATATAATATTGTAGGTACATTTTCTACTCTTATAGCGATATAATGCTTCATGGCTCGTCAAATAAAAATCGTTCGAAGTACGACGAGGGAATGCTAAAGACCCCTGTTTTTAGGAAATTAAGTATGTAAGTAGGTACCTCACTTCGTTACGGGTAGGAGATGAAGACTAAGGATTTTTAAATTGGGGGAAATGGGAATTGAAATTTGAAGAAATTGAAGGAAATGGAGGTGTGTGGTTCCGGAGATTTGTATGTAGATGAGCGACGAAAGGAATTTTTTTTTATGATGTGACGAGCTAACCAATATAAATTTTCTTGGAACCTAAGAAATAGGTTGGTTATAAATAAGCATTTTCCGAAGCCTTTTTTTTAATGTCTTTATTCTGATATTTCTGAGTATGTTGTTCATATTTTTCCTTGAAGGTAATTGGTTGAGATATAATAATAACTCAGGGCACATTTTCATTTCAAGAATTCGGATATTATTTAGGAACGTCCTAAGAAAATACGAGCTTATGTCACGACAAGCGTTTATGCTGCTCTAAAAAAAATTATACATAATAATTATTATTTTAAATTAGTAATTGACGGTAATTTCAAAAATATTTAATGTTATTTCTACCACATCGATATTTCTACTTAATTTACTATGCGGTGACAAAGATTTGGCTCAAAATACTCTTATGAGCTTTCAAAGAGAATTATAGAGGTCTAATAGAGTCTAGAGTCTAGATACTATGATCATACATTAACAATTGACTGTTGTAAAACTAAGGTACGATTAAAAGTCATTACCATAAAAAAATGAGGGGATAAGTAATTAATTACAAAAAACAATACAGTCATATTATTAATTACCTATTTGAATACAAAGACTTTTCATTTGTAATCATATTATTATAATATGATACTCATAGATTGCAATTATTTACAAGTTTATATTTGTAGAGTTATAGTTATATAGAGTTTCCGATAAATCCTGAAATTACTATAACAAATTTTAAAAATTATTATTATTTTTATTATATATAATATTAATAATTTATTATAAAATATTGTTTTAATTTAATTAAATTCAGGATTTTTTAGGTTTTTTCATTAATTTACCTACAATAATCCTTTGCGACTGCCCCAATATAGATAATCTAATCACCTGAATTTAGCGGGATTACACTAGATTTTTTTTTTTTAATCTAAGATGGACTTCCACGAAGTCACGCCTAATTCTATCAATTGAAGGGGTGAGAATAAAAAGGGTTTAACTGATTTTTTTCACAAAATGACTTATGGGTATCGTTGGATTCAGCGTGAAATTATCTACAATAATACATTCTAAAAATACCGAAATGAGGCTCAAATCTCGAGATTTTCAGTCTAAAAACGGTTTATCTGACACAGGAATACAGTTCGCTTAGCATAAAAACATTATTATATTTATTTTATTATATTATATTTTTACAGTAATTGTATGAATTAGTACTATATTTAGTATTTTAAAATAGAATTAAAACATTGGCAAGCAACTGAAACTTACATAAACCTTTTTTTTTTACCTTATAAGCACTACATTAAAATGACGCCGTTGAAGTTTAAAGTCAATTATCTCGAACCTGTCAATTTGACAGTTAAACCCTTTTTATTCTCAACCCTTCAATTATCTATTTGTAGAGTTACTACCTAATAATTCCCCTTAAATTCAACTCGCACACTCATCCATTTTATACGAATAAACAAACCAAATGCCGTTAATAATACCACTATTATTAATAGTCCTTTATTATTAAAACACGTACATTACAGTATTAGTTTAGGCAGTTGACTATCGGCCATTATATTTGCATAGGTTTCTCGGACCATTTTAATGAATACATTAGAATAGCAAGCGGCCTAGATACACTGGAAGCCACTGATTAATGGTTCCAGGATGTTAATGTAGGTATTAGTAATGCTAATAGTGCTGGTATCTACCTAATACCTGCTTTGAAGAAGCCGGTGGGGTGCGCCAGGGTTTAGATTTGCATGTTTCCGATTTGGAGAGGCATTGAACGGTGCCGATTTGGATAATGTTATAAATATAAAACGGGTCTATTCGCACACAAAAATTATTAAATCAATATTTTGACTAACCTCGACGTTTCGACCAAGTTACATTGGCCGAGGTGCCGAGGTGCTGGTCTGAGGAGGTTATGTGAGTTCACTAGAGATTACCTAATTACTTTTTTCTCCCATCTTCTATAAAAATTATTCAATTTACTAAATAAATATATTTAATTAATACTTTCGATACGTATGCCCTAGTGTCATTCATGCACATGATTCTATGTATTCTATTCTATGCGGAGAATGCATAGGATCTGCCATCCTTCTTTGGGGACTTTTTTATGTTTTGGCTCCACGCTTTTGTGTATTTAGCCAATGTAAAGTAATTGATAATTTCTCAAGTTACAGATATTTCACGTAGATATGTGTCAAGTCACCAAACAAGTTAATAATAGGTCTTTACCTATGAAATTGCCGTATTGCAGTACAGACTTTTTCAAACAAAAAAAAGTTTTGATTGGCTATGAATTCTAAATTCAAATTAATTTTGTTTTAAAAATATGACTTTCTATTTACAATATAAGTCTTTTGTTTATTGATTAGCGTTGTATTTTCATTACATTTCAACATTTTTCCTCATAATGGATACTTTGAAATTTCGTGTAATTATGGAATATGAGTTCCGTCGTGGTACCAACGCGGCACAAACGACACCTAACATCAACGACGTTTACGGAGATAACTGTACAAACGAACGTACAACCCGTTAATGGTTTGCTCGGTTCCGTTCTGGGAATTTTGACTTGAAAAATGAACCTCGTGGTCGTCCGGAAACTTTGGTCAACAATGATGAATTAAAGGCGATTGTGGAAGCTGATGAATCTCAATCTACAGCTGAGCTGGCAGCAGCTTTTGATGTTAGCATCAAAACAATATTGGTCCATTTGCGACAGATTGGCAAGATAAAAAAGCTTGATAGATGGGTGCCCCACGAACTTAACGATCGCCAGCGCAACTTACGCGTCGAGACTTGCCTTGCGCTGCTTAACAGGCACAGAAATGAAGGAATTTTGAACCGAATTGTTACGTGCGACGAAAAATGGATTCTTTTTGACAATCGAAAGCGCTCAGCAAGTTGGTTAGATCCTGGTTCGGTACCAAAGCAATGTGCAAAACGAAAAATGACCCCTAGAAAGGTGATGGTCACAGTTTGGTGGTCTAGTGCTGGTGTGATTCATCATAGCTTTTTACAAAACGGCGAGAGCATTACTGCAGATGTGTACATTGAAGAACTGACCACAATGATGGCGAAACTCGCACGTCTGCAACCAGCTTTGGTCAATCGGTCGTCTCCACTGCTATTTCACGACAACGCGCGACCCCATACTGCACAACAGACCGTCTCTAAGCTGCATGAGTTGGGTTTGGAAGCTCTCCCTCATCCGCCATACTCACCAGATCTTGCGCCTACCGACTATTACTTTTTCCAAAATTTGGACAACTTTTTAGCGGGAAAAAAATTCAATTCCCGAGTGGCAGTACAAAACGCCTTTGAAGAGTTTGTTGTCTCCCGTCCTGCTGATTTTTTCAAGAAGGGCATCCATAAACTGCCACAGCGTTGGCAAAGATGCATTGATTGCAGGGGTGATTACTTTGAATAAAAGAAATAAATAAGTTCGAAAAAAAAATACTTTAACTTTTTTCAAACAAAACGGCAGTTTCATAGGTAAAGACCTAATATAAATGTCAACTTTTTTCGGATTGGTTTCACGTGGTTTGCGTATTTAGCCAATGTCAAGTTTACAAAGGTAAATACTTACCGCGGAAAACATTAAACCGCGAAGCATCCATCATCCGATGACTACCAGATACTGTATTATTAACTATTACCTACAGAATGATTAATTAGTGAAACTCCGTGATCCGGTGGATTGTTGAGTTTTGAAAGAGTTCATTAATTATGTACAACCTCCGCGAGCATGGAAAGTGAAGTTTTCATGTTCCCTGATTTTTTAACACACAAAGGATTTTTATTTTAATCTTTTGAGTATATTTTCCGCACTGTGAATATAAAAGCACCTGATTCCGAACAATGAATATGTTTTACAATAATTAGGTACATTACAAAGTGTACAATAGTAGGAAAACGGTCATGTTATATTATTTACAATCATGGCCGCGCTTCGTTTTGAACTCCAATTAATTTAATATGAGACTGAAAGTCTGTTAATCCCCGCTAAAGAGGAAATCTAGATTAGCTTTTGATTTTAACCTTAGTTTTGTGGTTTGAGTAGTTATTTAGGTAGCACCGGTTAATTAATCACACCATCACACTAATATTATAAAGGCGAAAGTGTGTATGTGTGTATGTTTGTTACTCTTTCACGCTCAAACGGCTGAATGGATTTGGATGAAATTTGGTATTTAGAAAGCTTATACACTGAATTAACATATAACCCCTACTAGCTACATTTAACCCCGGAAAAGTGAAATTTTCCCGCGGGATGAATTAAAATACTTTTATCGGCGGGTGAAACCGCGGGGCACAACTAGTTACTAATAAAAACAATTACTAAGTAACTTATAATTATTACACTGCAACTAAATGTAGAGATTACAGTATAATTTTTCTATAGTTTGTAGTAGAGTGGTTGAGATGATGACATTTGACGTCACTATCATTAGGTGGTAACATTGTCAGACACAATCCTATCCAAGGTACATTATAATGAAAAAAAAAAGAAATATAAAGGTTTTACTGATAATAGAAGTATGTGATCAACTTTTGCTTTAAGGTATCTACTAAACTTTACAAACTGAAACACAGATTCGCTTACAAAAAAATTCTGGTCAAGTTCAAACACTGCGCTTGACAATAAAAATTATATCGCATTATTTTGGTATCAAGTTGAATCCAGTAATAATAGGTCTTTACCTATGAAATTGCCGTATTGCAGTACAGACTTTTTCAAACAAAAAAAAGTTTTGATTGGCTATGAATTCTAAATTCAAATTAATTTTGTTTTAAAAATATGACATTCTATTTACAATATAAGTCTTTTGTTTATTGATTAGCGTTGTATTTTCATTACATTTCAACATTTTTCCTCATAATGGATACTTCGAAATTTCGTGTAATTATGGAATATGAGTTCCGTCGTGGCACCAACGCGGCACAAACGACACGTAACA
Source organism: Ennomos fuscantarius (assembly GCA_905220475.3). Lineage (NCBI taxonomy): Eukaryota > Metazoa > Arthropoda > Insecta > Lepidoptera > Geometridae > Ennomos > Ennomos fuscantarius. The sequence goes on along the minus strand of HG992036.1, from coordinate 14,107,216 downwards.
TCAACGACGTTTACGGAGAGAACTGTACAAACGAACGTACAACCCGTTATTGGTTTGCTCGGTTCCGTTCTGGGAATTTTGACTTGAAAAATGAACCTCGTGGTCGTCCGGAAACTTTGGTCAACAATGATGAATTAAAGGCGATTGTGGAAGCTGATGAATCTGAATCTACAGCTGAGCTGGCAGCAGCTTTTGATGTTAGCATCAAAACAATATTGGTCCATTTGCGACAGATTGGCAAGATAAAAAAGCTTGATAGATGGGTGCCCCACGAACTTAACGATCGCCAGCGCAACGTACGCGTCGAGACTTGCCTTGCGATGCTTAACAGGCACAGAAATGAAGGAATTTTGAACCGAATTGTTACGTGCGACGAAAAATGGATTCTTTTTGACAATCTAAAGCGCTCAGCAAGTTGGTTAGATCCTGGTTCGGTACCAAAGCAATGTGCAAAACGAAAAATGACCCCTAGAAAGGTGATGGTCACAGTTTGGTGGTCTAGTGCTGGTGTGATTCATCATAGCTTTTTACAAAACGGCGTATAAAAACTATAAAATAAAATAAAAACTATCCTGTGTGTTAATCCAGTGTATAAGCAATCTACATTTCAAGTTTCATTAAGATCCATTCAGTAATTTTTGCGTGAAAGAGTAATAAACATCTATACATACAAACTTTCGCGTTTATAATAACGAAGTAAGGAATAATTCAAAGTCATGGTAAAACGAACAATGAATTCAATTGCAAAGACTCACACAAAGTTTTTTGTAAAAATAAGACTTTATAAAGTCATTTGCACTAAAGTTTCGGCAGCATATACGGTAACTAATGCTCGAGGCACTTTACGGTACCGGCAATAAATATAAAAATACGTAATAAATATACAACTAAATATATAAAGTTATATATTATTATAGTGCCGTTGGCGTCGTAGTTGTGCCACAACAGGTTACTATCGTGCTTTGGAAATAATAACGATTCACGCGAATGTTATAATTTTTGTTTGCTTTTGGATGTGGTAGATTGCGACATGTGTTTTGTCCATATTTTTCGTCCAAGTTTAATAGTTTACTGCAAATCAGAATCCAGAATACTTCGGTGTTAGAATATTCAAATTAATGTTCTATATATGCCAATAAAATTACAAAACGCTTAAATGTGTGTTAGGCAAAAGCTAAAAAAATTGGCGGCCAAAAGCGGGCGGCTGGGCGCCTTAAGCGCCTGCGCCCCTGCCTGGTGACGCTGTAAATGTCGGTAGAGGCCAACAGCATTCCTGTTAAAAAAAAGAGGCCAAAACACATTTTACATAGCGAACTGTCAAAATATATTGACATTGTAGCGCGATGCAAGCGCGATTATCCTAGACCTGGCGCCTTGAAGAAATGTCTGAAATTGAATCAATAGTTCTAAAATACCGTAAAATATTAACAATATTGAATGAATATGAAATTATTACAAATGCGACACATTGTGATGTTTGTGATTAATCTCCGTAACTACTGAAGTAATTTTGATGAAATTCAGATTGCAAATAGCTTATACGCCGGAATAAGACATATGATACTTTTATCCGCAAGCGAAACCACGGGGCGTAACTAGTATGATATGAAACATCAACCGTTGCGTTAATATTAATGTTATTGTTTGGCGAGAAAGTTATGCATCTACAATGTTTTCATAACAACTAAGGAAGGAATCTTTCAATATTGTTATTAGATGTCCAGCATTCAAGATGGAAAATAATGTGACGTCGCATCGATATATCACTACCATTCCATTGAACTCGCTCGCTTCATGTTTCTACTATTTCGTAGCCGCACCGTGGTAGGGCCCGCTTGCCGGTTGGCTCATGTCAGCAGCCAGTATGCCGCGTAACTTTACCGCGCTTGGTCGTGTGCGCCAGCTAAAATAAAAAGTGACAATTCCAGTGTTCCAAATTCGATATTCAAGTGACGTGTTTATGTTTTTCAAAGTATGATTTCTTTTTTTTCGGTACAAAAATGTTTTCGTTTGAAATGTGTGCCAGTAGCGGCAGAATTCGTGCATAGTTTCGTAAAGTTAAATGTTTGCCAACATAATCGTGACTAGGCCGGATTGTTGTTTTGTGTTGTGTTGTTGTTGTTGTTGTTGTTTGTTTATCGAATCATCAGTTGGAATGTTCTGATTTTGTAATTTGTTGTTTATAAACTAAAAATTCTCTCTCAATTCTCTCCTCTACTAAATAGTATGGAACAGGATTTTACAGTTTATTATTTTTATCTATTGTAGAGTAGAGAACTGGATTTCTTAAACTTTAATTGAGAACGGTGTTTTTTAAAATTTGCAGTACTGAAATGGAGAGAATTGTTTTTTTTAAATTTTTCTCCTTAGAAACATTATTGCTCTAGTAAAAAGTAGAGTTAATTTTTCTGTTGAAGCTTTTATATTTGATTTTTAACCATCATGTTTGACGTGCTATTTATGTGAACAAAATAGGTAGGTACCTATTTAAGTAAAAAAATGATTCTAAATTACCTCGGAAATTGGCGAATTTACTTTAAAACTAACATTTTTTACTTAAGTGATTCTGGTTCCAGACCATTTCTCACCATTTTGCGTCTTACGATTTTCTTTTGTTATAAGTAAAAATGTCGTTGTTACTTAAAATTGGAACCATTAGTATTACTTTGTCCATTGTTGGACATTCAAATTAGTCATCGTCTGCACACATGTAAGCATTATGTACTTACACATAAGTACTATACTTATTAGTATATTAGTATTCACAGACGGGTGTGCGGATATTTGCCAACGAATAAAGCGTGCAGTGAGACCAATTTAGCTTGGTGCTACTGTATTTTGCGTTTGTCTTCCAGACCTACATACTTATAAAATTATGTATGTAGTACCAAGTTTAAAAAAAATTCTTCTCGTTGCTTTACTAAGACAAAATAATAATCCTTTAAAGAGGAGTCTAACCCTGAACACTGACTTTAATGGCATTAATTTAATACTCATAAATATTTAAGATAAGACCGTTTTACCTATACATATGGTTATATGGATTTAAAAACCAAACGGCTGAACTGATCGATAAAACTTCTATGGGACCAATCTGAATATGAATTCTTGCAAACAAATAATTAATTTTCCAGGTTTATAAATGACAGATATCTGAGGTAACATTAAATAAAACCCAACTGAAACGATAACCTTTTCCATTTTTGAAGCCTTCTTCGAAAACTTCACTTAATTTAAACAGGTACACTAAAAATATTTTCGTTACCTAGCACATGGATACATTTTTACTCTTAAAAAATAACATTTTTACTTGTTTACATACCTATTAGTTACAAACGCAAAAAGAGAGCTTTTATGAAATCCCCGATTCAAGAGAATTCTCAGTAAACTAGTCTATATTTAGCGTTCCCTTTAATAAACGTGTTCCTAGAACCAAGGTTTCTATCAAAGCCTCTCGGGAGCTTTCTTCTGCTACTTCTGTGAACAACAAAGCGAAGCCTTATAATATCTGTGGTGAAACTAACATACCCTTTTTCACCTCATTTAACCCATAAACGGTATGAATTCTGTTATAAATTAAGCTTCGGCCGAGTCATAAATAAACATTAAGGATGTTTGTTTTGAATAATTCAAATGTGGGGTAAATACCTTTCTCACCGTGCGGTACTTTATTTCAACAATGGTCCCGTACTTTTCCGCCTCTGTGGCTAAAAATACAATATTATTTGAGGACAATTGGGGCAGACGGCGACTCTAGTTATAGACCTATAGAAACTGACCCGATGCGGCCTAATTACGTAACCCAATCAAAATGACGATCCACATTTCTACACATTGACTGAATTGGTTTCGCTCACGAACTGGAAAGATAGAATTAGAAATCAGGGAGTTTTGTAATAAGTGGACATCCATTTGGAGCCGTTAACAACGATGAAACAACAATGCGTGAGCGAAGCGAGCGTGAAAAATTCAGTAGGTACTTACCTAGTTCTATAAATAAGCCAGGAAGAAGCTTCGTTCGTAACTAGCGAATTAGGAATAATACTTCTTAAATATATGTATTCGTTATATGTATATATAACGAATACATATATTTTATATATATATATATTCGTTACATACCTACTACCTTCCGGATACGCTTGCATTTTATTTGGTGGTGTTTGGAGGTATCAAGTGTGCATATATTTTGTTTTCACATTACATACCGTTTTTTTTTTTAATAACGGTACTTGCTTATTTTGAATATCTTTAGTATTATTAATGTAGATGTGTAAGTGCGTATATTATATACATCAGGATTATAATTTGTATATTTTTAAATTAAATCTAGCTTTGCTTGACGGAAGGTCATTTAAGTTTTGTATTATATAAATTCTATGACGCAAAATTGGATATAGTTTAGAAAAATACAGAATAAATTCAACAGGTACACAAATATAGTTTTTAACTCGTAGCTAAAATGATTAAATCATGTTAAATGCCAGCGAATTCCGCATTCGTGATAGAATTAAGAAAGTTCTCCGAAATTAACGCAGTAAATCTGCTATGCAAGCGGAGTGTTTAAATGAATAGCTAATTGCTATAATAAACAAGTTTGCTTTTCCCTTTTTGGAAATCTAGAATTACCTAGGTGCTATGAAAACACACGTTGCGATACAATAATTTGTTACTAGCTTAGATAAGGATAGGACGTGAGGGGACGCCTCTAACAGTTAAGAGTAGTCCCGTACATTTTTTCAATTTAAAATTCAATAATGGCGACAAAAAGTGTAGAAAGTACATTGTGTGACCTCGTCAGGGTTGTAACTAATCTTGGAGATAGTCATCTCAATGGACTCCACAATTGCCGAACAAAACGTATTACTGTTGAAGCAAGCCGACGAAATTTCAATCCTGAGATTTCACCTGGAGGGTACTCCGTAAACCTGCGGCACCTATGACTACCAACTTGTTGTTGACTAGGTTATGGAATTTTCTGCATACCTAACCTACCTATTAATGACATTAAATTGAATTTATCTTAATTCATTTTTTGTATAACGTCGACTGAAATGTACTCATTCAAAGATTATTATTTGTATTTTGTGTATATATCACCTACCTACTTCAACATTATGGTAATACAGACAATAGGGAATCAAAAACTTCTCTAAGACGGCTCAAAGAGATGTATCCACCAGAGGGTAGATCCATAAAAATCTCGCCGTAACGAGAAGCCGAAGCTTCACTGAAACTTCTGCGAAGAGATCAATTAACGACACGCTTTTGAGAATTTTCTGCTGAAGGTTTTTAGTTTTTATTTGTGATTTGAGTAGATATTTTTATAAATAGCACGCTTAGTTCGCAGAATAGATAATAATAAATGTTTACTAAAAGTGTTCTGTGATAATATAGCAATTTATTTCGTAACTAAAATAAAAAAGATTTAAAATAAACATCTTAATAATATTTTGAAACATTGAATCGCCACTAGAATATCCTGACAAATTATTGATACATTTGTGATTACAAAAAAATCTGTTATTTCGTATACATACTTATTTATATTTAACTATGGTGATAATTTTCCATACTTTCTTAACTTTTTCTTTCATAAAAACCTTCTCCTGAAAATAATAAACACAATAAAAAAATAATTAGCGAAAAATATTGTATCCGTTCACGCGTGATGCGATGACCAACGGAAAAAGAGATTCATTTTTTTATATACAAAGATAAATTATTATTGTTAAAACTTCAATACTGAATTTGATGACTTATTCAATTTTTTAATTTCGTAGTTTTGAAACTACGAAAGAATTTAATAGTGCCGCTTTAATAAGGACAAAAACAGGAAAATCCAGATCCAAATGTAATTACCGACCATAAAAACAGCCTGGCTAGGTCGCTACACGCTTAGGAGTCACCACATCAAAATAAAACTGTAACCTGGTAAGACCAGAAGCTGGCGTAAGCCTAATCAGTAAAGTGAAGTACCTATCTCAATGTCGTGTTATTTGAACCTTCCCTCAGGCTATCTTTAACAATCGCAACACTGAATCTGAAGCTCGAACAGAGACGTCTAAAGATCATAAGCGCGATTACAAAATGGAGGGCTTTTGTAGAAAAACATCTTTTAAACATCAACTCTTGAAAGACAGGTTACCGATCCCGGTGTCAGTTCCTTTAGTACAACGTGGTATACCGAAAGTATAAAAATTAAGCTTGAGAATTTATATATCGTTAATTCTCATCTATGCCACTCTTTAGATGCAGCATCACCATATGTATCCTCTAAGCATATCAGTCATATTTACATAGACATTACATCAAAATCGTTTAAATCAAAATAACTGGAAAACATTTGTCATCTAAGTACTTATTTGCCGGTTGGTGTTAAGACCCTGGGTGCGTGGGGGTTGGGAGCTCATCGCGTTTTCCAAAGTTTATCAGAGCGTCTGGTCGATGCTACGCGTGACCAAAATGCTGGCACTTATTTTGTACAACGAATCAGCATTGCAATTCAATGGGGAAATGCTGCCAGCATGTCGGGTACGCTACCTACTGGTAGTGGGCTGGAGCATTTCCACTGTCATCGTGGCCAGTATATAGTCCAAATTTGTTTCTGTAGTAGATAGTGTTTAGTATTAATTATTAAATCATTGTAGTATATAGATGAAAAAGACGATTTGCCGGTTAAAAAATTCATTAAAAAATAAGTACTTTTTGGTATAAAGGATATTATTGTCATAGAACTATAAAATGACTGTACCTTCAGAACGGCAAAGCTCCATTGATATCACTTTACAGTAAAGATTTAAAAAAATGCGGGTAACCTTAAAAAACTTTCTAAAAATAGCGCTTGCTACTCTTAGCGACACTGATAAGAATCATTACATAATGATTCTTATCAGTGGTTACATAACCTAAAGGTACATTTACGCAGACTAACTTTGTTCAAGACTTGTAAAGATTTTAATCACGTTTGCATTTTACGAGGGACCTACAACCAGTTTCCGCTAGGTGGCGTTTCGTTAGTTCCACTCCAGATGAGGTCCAACGCGAGCCGGTTCACCGATTTCAATAATTGAGTGTCGGAGGCATGTAGGGCTTGATACGAGAGGCATGGGTGCCCTGAACGTTGCTGTCTACTTGATATTAGACCAACCAGGAATTTCATTTATAAAATGAGTAGATTTGGATCGTTTTGGTATGACCGAAAAAGACCATTTTATGGGAGAGTTTTATTTAGACAACTTATAAAAGGTAAAATATTTTTTTATTAACAGCTTAGACTCTTACACGGCTTTTAAGACATTCCTGGCTTTCCTTGGTTCCTGCGGCAGGACAAGTATTTGCACAGAAAAAAAGCGGAAATACAGCAAGTATTTGCGCTTTTTTTGATGATAGATGCCGAGGTGGACGGTGGTCTTAACTATTTTGGTACGGATTGAATAACACATTAACAAAGAACTCATTATTATTTACAAACAAGTTGCGCCTCGCGGTTTCACCCGCGGATAAAAAGTATAGTGAAGTAAAGTATAAGTGAAGTATGTGGGACCACGGTCCTCGTAGTTCCTGGGTCCCTAGACACAGGGAATCCTAGTTAGGGTCCAGGATCTGTGTATGTGATCGTTGGGCGTTATTATTAATTATAACTTTTATTATTTACTTTCTTTGACTAATCAAAGTAGCATATAGGTAAGCATAGAAATTTCCCATATGTTAAGTAATTCTATGAAACAGAAAATGTGATTTATGCTTTAGAGAATACATTCGAGATTCGTTATTAATGGCATCGTAACGTAGTAAGGCGAGACCAGCAGAGTGCTAATCAATGGACCGATCTATTTTCCTGACACTCCCGAAGCGTAGGGTTGCCGCAATATTGACGTAAACACAATATAACCTATTGTGTCGTGGTTTAATTTTAGAACTAGATATCCTGGCTGTAACTGCATAGATCGTGGACCCTAACTAGGATTCCGTGTCTAGAGACCCAGGAACTACAAGGACCATGGTCCCACAACACCCAAACACAGAACAAGTATTTCCGCTTTTTTTCCGGCACAAATACTTGTCCTGCCGCGGGAATCGAACCCGCTACCTCCGGGCTATGAGCTGACCTGCTCAACCACCACACCACAGAGCAGGCTGTCAATAGATAGTTGAACTAGTAGGTTTTAGTAGTAGGTATTATATTATTGTAGTATTTAGTTGAAAAATAAAGGCACTTCGCCCGTTAAAAATGGCCTGTAATTCATAATAAAATAACTTCAAAGTTATTGTTTGTCCTCGGACATACAGGAAAATGTTTATTATAAAAGCAGCTGTTCTGTTGGAAAACACAACTTAATCATTATTCATACATAAAGTAATGAACATACAAATTGCTCGTTTACTGTTGACGGCCTCTGTGGTGTGGTGGTTGAACAGGTTGGCACATAATCCGGAGGTGGAGGGTTTGATTCCCGCGATAGGACAAGATTTGTATACAGAAAAAGAAAATGAAAATACTTGTTCTGTGTCTGGATGTTGTGGAACCATGGTCCTCGTAAAATCACACATTTTAAATCTATATTTCAACATTGCGATAATTAATATAAAACACTTTAAGATTTCTATATGGCTTATGTCTGAGATGAGAAATGTGTATTTTGAACTTTATAAAAACTACTTCATTAAGGCAAGCTTTCTAGAGAAAAGAGACCTTTCCCTAGAGACCTTTCAACTCGCAACCCTGTAAGTCTTTTAAAGACAAATCGCAATTTCATCCCCTTTCAAAGGGGGTGTGATGAATAGAAACGCAATTAAACTAGTTACGTAAGGTTTCAAAACGTAAAGAGCAAAAGACGTAGTGGTTTCAACCCTGGAAAAGAGCAGATGAAAATTGTGTTCGATGTCAGACATTACCTAGTTGTTTCCTGATTTTTATACGACTTATGCCTCTGTGCTAAAATCAGAATCACATAATAACATAGGTACAATTGGCGGTCTTATCGCTAAGAGAGAACTCTTCCATACAACCTTTGGGTGGACCGAGATATGAGACACTACTAGCATGAACGACCTACCTAATATTATAAAAGTTTAATTAGTGTTTTTGTTCTTAAATTCTGCTATAAGTAATTACTTTGTAAATCTCCAATTTCAGTTTTATCATTAAACCGCTTACTGCTCTACTTAACACCGCACACAAATAGGGTCCAGAAACATCTCAAAAGAAGCAGTGACAGCAGAAAGCCTTCAATACCTCTAGTGCTAAAATGCACCAGATTTTAAACATTGTTTCCTATTTTAGCTAGTCTGAATGCCTGGAAATGTTCGCAATAGCCCCGGGATATTTTTAGTTCTTTGGGGAAACTTTCATTTTGTAAATGTATTTCTGTGTTTAGTTGCACCTTTAGCAAACTTTATGGTGTGACGTAGTACCGTTATTATTACATGGTCACTTTATAGAATGTTTTATCGTTTGAAGGACCTTCGAATAAATAAATATCTGTAAATATCTGTGGACATTCCACACAGCATCATCTAGTCCCAAACTAAGCAAAGCCGGTACTATGGGAACTGGGTAACTGATACAATACTTAGATACTTTTTGTTTGTAAATACATACATAGAATACAATATAACACCCAGACACAGAACAAACATCGATGTTCATAACACAAATGTTTGTCCTGGGTGGGGATCGAACCCACAACCCACAGTCCAGAAGGCAGGGTTACTACCAACTGAGCTATCGGGCCAGTCGGAATACAATTCATTAATAATGCAAACGTGCAAAGTTTTCCACAGCCACTGGTATGACATGACGGATAATCTACCGTCTAAATGCCTTGACCATTGACTGTATCTTTGGCCTTGACTGATTCTGAGTAAACATTTTACAACAATCATTCGCTATCAGTATTTATAATTGATGCCGAGTAACTAAAATCTTCATCTACCTTCATTCACCATCATTATAAAATGATGATGGTGACTGGTAACTATCAGTCATGAGTTTTGTAGCGTATTGTTTTAGACTAATGGTGATATCGCAGTCAGAATACCCGTATACGTAATACTAATCACTATCTACTTCATTAATCATCGATCAGTCACCTTAAGTCATGAGTATTGGAATTGACTGACGGTGAATGAACGTAATTGACGACTTAGTATTAGACATACTAATGGCACAGAACAGCTTGTTATTACGAAGGTATTTGTTATAAACTTTCGTTTGTCTTAATTAAAACTTAGTCTTATTGCTCTACTATGCCAGATACTAGTCAAGCTGCTAGATGAACATACTGGAATGAATTCATAAAATGCAAAGTGCAAGAGTTCAAGGAACAGAATTTATGCCATCTCAGTTCAGGGCCATACCATCACTTCTTAGCGGTTCTAATGAAGACATAACTAAACCGCCATAGTATAAATTGTGCTGTAGCAACTCAACTAGGTCTTCAATGATCGCGCTAAGGGGTGGTAGCTGAGGGGTCGCTCAGTTAAGGTGCATGCGGCCGACGCGCCTTTCGGGATTCAGATTCTTATTGCATCTATAGTGTACGTAGATGGTTTCATAAAGAAGTAAGAAACTGAAGTAGGCTCGTTATGGATCCCTACCCGATCGACGACCTTACAAAGAAATGGATATGTGTAAAATTGATTAGATGGTATTTTTTTAATTAGTTGATTGATTTTATATTAATATACTTACATAAAACTAAAATTCATTACATTTTAATATTGTCAATGCAATGTTAATCCTAAATATTAAGTTTTTTATTTTTATTTCAATTAATATAAAAATATAATATAATAACGACCAACGATCTTATACATGTATAAGATCGTTGCTCGTTATTATATTATATTTTTATATTAAATTTTTACCAACACCGATAACATCTCTTAAACTTGCGTCTGCAACACAAAAAACGTCCCTGGGCACAGAATATACTGTATTAGTTTATAATATTAATAATAACGTCCAACGATCACATACATAGATCCTGGACCCTAACTAGGATTTCCTGTGTCTAGGGACCCGGGAACTACGAGTAATATGATCCCACAACACCCAGACTCAGAACAAGTATTTGTGCTTTTTTTTGCGCACTAATACTTGTCCTGCCGCGGGAATCGAACCCGCCTCCGGACTATGAGCAGAAGCTAGTATATTATATAATTCTTTTCTGTGAGGAATAAAAATATAGTCATTTTCTATTATTTTAAAATATTACTCGTTGTTCAAAGTTGTGTTTTTGAAAATTGCAAACAGAATCTGCTTCAACTATTTCACGAAAAAAGTGTATCCTGCTAACTCCATGCAAGTACAATCAGCCACAAAAGTTTCTGAATAACAAACGTTTCAAAAGACCCATCCCGAAGAATAAAACTTTCTTTTTACTTGTTTAAAAGTGAGTTGACTATTCCGTTTTGGTCAGTTATTTATTTCGCTGACTCTACCGCTGTACAGGTAGTAACGACGCGTGCCCCAACCGGTTTGGCCGATCTTTCCCCGACCTACTCTACATTCTTACCTTCACTAGAGCTTGCTTGCAGTGTATTTACTACCTCTTGCATTGCTGCGTAGGGAGTGGAAGGTGTGGCTAGTAATAAGCCGTAAATAAAAAGGATTAGCTTATGTAATACAAATTAAAACTAAAGGAATATCTAGATCATTCTAATTGTTCCTGGGTCCCTAGACACAGGAAATCTTAGTTAGGGTCCAGGATCTATGTATGTGATCGTTGGGCGTTGTTTCTTTCAAATGAATTACTACACTGCCTTTAGTCTAGTATTTTTTTATTTTTTTTTTACTTCAAACTTTTCTAGCATTGACCGCGCTCTCAACTGATGGGAAGTGACGATGCGATCGAAGGTGTAACATTAGGTAATTAATTTATATATAGCGTTTCATTTTTTTATGGTATTGTGTGTGTTCTTTCTATAAATGAAACTAAAATATAATTGTGAAAATTCACCTCCTATGTTTATTTATTTAATACTTCATGCACAGAAAAAGTACAGAGGAAGACTTGATGCTATTAATTGCTAGAAATTGTTTTTGACGTTACACCTCTGGATATACAAGGTGGAATTTAATTCGTTCTTTTCCTTTAATATATGTATTCAGGCCATGCTATAAAACCCTCTCATATAACTAAATAAAAAAAAAGTACTTATAAAATAAAACAAATCTAGATATTATCAAATTACTGCAAATTTAAATTCTAAAGAAAAGCCTTGCGACATTGAACAAAGCAGGTGTTTTATTGCCTACGAAACATTTACAAAGCACTCAGTCGATGCCCGCACTGTGTGTACCGTTAAATAGACATTTCGGCTGCCATGCAGTTATTTTAGGAGGCAGTTAATACTAAAACAATACCAATTTTTTATAAATTGGACCTTGTATGAATATTCCATAGTATGGTCTGAGTCATACATTTAAGGAAAAGAGTGAATTTAATTCCACCGTGTATATAAATGGTGTTAAAGTTAGTATGAAAAAACGTGAGTAGAACCGCCCTATTCTAGAATAATATGGAAATATTGATGATAATGATTGAGATCACCCACGATATAATCATCCGGAAATATACGCAAGGTTCTGGGATTCCATAGTAATATATCATTCAAGTAACGTTATATCAATTCGCAACACATGTCGGTCATTTTCGCATTAGAACACCGAGCTTTTCCGGTTCGAGACAGCCGACATATAGTCACAGAATAAAATATATAAATATTTGTGGACATTTCACACAGCGCCATCTAGCCCCAAGCTAAGCGAAACTTGTACTATGAGAACCAGATAACTTATACAATACTTATATACCTACTTTTTTGTTTGTAGGTAAATATATATCACACTATCAGACTTCACACTAATATTATAAAGGTGAATGTTTGTATGTGTGTTTGTGTGTATGTGAGTATGTTTGTTACTCCTTCACGCTCAAGCGGCTGAATGGATTTGCATGAAATTCGGTACCAAGATAGCTTATACACTGAATTAACATATAGGCAACATTTTACCCCGGAAAAGTGAAACTTTCCCGTGGGATGAGCAAATAATTAAAATACTTTTTATCCGCGGGTAAAACCGCGGGGTGCAACTAGTATAGAATAAGATACAACACCCAGGCACAGAGCAAACATCGATGTTCACCCGTGTAATTGTGGTTGACAAACAAATGTTGGTCCTGGGTGGGAATCGAACCCACAACCCACAGCTCAGAAGGCAGGGTTACCAACTAAACTATCGGGCCAGTCAATAATAGTTATATAAATGATTGAAATATGTAAAGCTGGAGCGTCCGCCTGCGCGAGCAATTCAATGCAATAATTATACTTAAGTTAGACAACCTGAGTTCGCGCTTATTCCTCAGTGACATACCCAAATGCATTGCAGTAGGTATGTCGTAGGGATAAATGCGAAATTAGGAGCTGTCTAAATTTATTGCACACGGGCATAAATATCATTTATTTATTTATTTAATTAGTACGGTTACACCAATTATATATATATATATATATATATATATATATATATATAATATATTAGAATAATCTTTGTTTATTTTTGAAACATACACATAATATTATTTAATAAATATAAAACAATAAAAAGGGAACTTAATCAAACAAACCACTACCAGTAGGCAACGTGCCCATTATGCTGGCAGCATTGCCACGTTGAATGGCAATGCTCAATCTTTGGCCGAAGTAGAAGCCAGCATTTTGGTCACGCGTGGCTTCAACCAACTTCAAAAAAAAGTCAATTCAAAACAGTCAAAAATAAATTAGATTGTACAAAAAAAATAATACATTTGCCATATTGCTTTTTTAAAATATACATTATGCATAGTAAATAATAATCAAGAGTAAAATTAATGATACATAGTCGCGGGAATAAAACAAATAATTTAATACGTTTAAACTCCACTATCATGCATTCGCCTCACAATATTCCAGACACATACTACTAATACATACTAAAAGTACGTATATTTTATAGTTTTTTTAAGACCAATTCTATGGTATGTCTCATCTATGTTGTTTGGCAAGCACACAGAAAACTCATATTCAGCTCATTATTAGCTTCGATTACATCATATTTATACTTAAAGTTAAAACGGGTCTATTCGCGCATTTGTAAAGAAAAAGCAACAAGACACTTTACAGTAATGTAATTTTATTGTGTAAGTAGTTACATTTTCTCATTTTTTACTTCTTATGTTTCAAACTTATATTTTATTTTTATTCAATTGGGTGTGATAAAAATCTTAGCCTAAATAATAATAACGCCCAACGATCACATACATAGATTTTCTTAGATTCTTTTAAAGTATTGAAGCATGCAGTGTTTGCCTGTAATTAATTATACAGTTAGTTTTATTATGATCATGTTCGTTATGTTAGTTTTAATGATATAATTGTTGGTAGACCTATGAAATAAAATAAATAAAATAAAATAGATCCTGGACCCTAACTAGGATTCCGTGTCTAGGAACCCAGGAACTTTATTAACAAAGAGCTTGGGGCATTGTGGGAGCCTCAAGTTCTTTGTAAATAAATAATTCATAGGCACATTACCTATTAGTGTGTATTTTTTTGCATTGTCCTCGTAGTTCCTGGATATCCTAATTAGGGTCTAATTAAGGAATTTTAGTTATTATTATTTAGGCTAAGATTTTTTATCACACACAACTATTTATTGCAAATTCTAAACCATAATATCTGTACACGCGTTACATAAACGATTTATTTATTGAACGTCATATAAATATTGTCATAATTTATACTACCTACTTAATTTATAAAAAGAACACGTTGAACCTCTCCAAATCAAGGTTAATTTAGTCATCGATATTTATAAAATTACCACGTGTATAGAGTACTGAGTAATTGAGTATTAACCGGCTACTGACGCCGTTTGTTTTATACTAACTACCACTTTTTTTTATCTAAATAAACGTCCAAATGTAGGTACTTTGTAGAAATCTCAAAAAATCATATGAAATGATAATACCCAATGTTTATTAGAGCAGTCGAACATAGAACTTAACTTTAATAAATAGTGTCGCATTTTGCGCAGTAAAAAGATGGCGATTACGTTGCGTTGTCGATTTTTCCATTTTGAGGTACAAATAATTAATTATTAAAGAAATACTTATAATTGTAGAAAAAATAAGGTTCTGGTTACATCCGTTGAAACACTGTTAGCATTTGAGTATTTTTTAGAGATTTTTTTCAATTTTTCTAATGTTTTTTTCTTTTAAAGCTAAGTTAGGCACACTTTTGTTGTAATAGAAGGAGGTCCATAGGTTTGCTGAATTAATGATATGCCGATTGACTTTGTATAAGATATATTAATTAAAAAGATATTTACAAAAACCAAAATGCGGAAAATAAAATTTTCTCTAATGTGAAGTCTATATCAACAACATTCGTTGCCCCTAGCAACTAGCTGGAAAAGTTCTCTATTAAACTGGTATGTAAACTTTTTCGTGGGCTAGCACACCACATCACCCCCCTCCAGAGACCGTCCTACGGGCGATAATATTCTGGAAAACGCACTGTTCGTCCTGATCGAGTGGTGGTCACTGGAGCGTCTCGGGTCTCAGGTGCTGCCACGGCGGGAGAATGGTCCAACTCACGAAGTATGTAGGCAGGTTTAATGCGGTCGACTGATACAGTGACTTCTTTGCCTTTTATGCGGAGCTTGAAAACTTTATCCCCTCGTTTTATCACCTCATGTGGGCCTGTATAAGCTGCTTGAAAAGATGGGTGCGAGGTGTCATCTCTTAGAAAGACGTGGGATGCTGTTGCTAAATCTTTGAAAATGAATATGGAGCGGTT
The DNA here is from genome assembly GCA_905220475.3 of Ennomos fuscantarius. Lineage (NCBI taxonomy): Eukaryota > Metazoa > Arthropoda > Insecta > Lepidoptera > Geometridae > Ennomos > Ennomos fuscantarius. Next base: position 14,091,367 of record HG992036.1, on the reverse strand, counting down.
ATTCCCATGGTGAGAAGTTGGTAATGGCAACAAATTTTTGGCGAATGTGCGCAGTCTTTCAGTGTATACTGTCAAGTCCTCTGTACCATCAGCCGATTGACAAAAAATGTCACCTGGGAGTCGTAGTGTCTCTCCATATACGAGTTCAGCTGGAGTCGCTTGTAAGTCTTCCTTAAATGCCGCCCGGATTCCCAGTAGTACAAGTGGAAGTGTTTCAAGCCAGCTGCTGGTCGCATGACATGTAATAGCGGCTTTAAGCTGTCTGTGGAATCTTTCGACAAGTCCATTGCATGCTGGATGGTAGGCTGTAGTTCGTCTGCGTTGAAATCCGATGATGTGGGACAGATGCTTAAAAAGTTCTGATTCAAACTGTCGACCACGATCAGTGACGATATCTTCAGGGCAGCCGAATCTGGATATCCATCCGTGAACTAAAGCTTTTGCCACTGTTTCAGCTGTTATCTCCTGTAATGGTATAGCCTCGGGCCATCGTGTGAAGCGATCTACACATGTGAGACAGTAACGATACCCCTGTGAAAGAGGTAAAGGTCCGATCAAATCTATGTGGATTTTCATGAATCTGGCTCGAGGTAAGTTGAATGATGCTAATGGAGATGAGACATGACGTGTTATTTTTGATCGTTGGCATGCTAGGCAGGAACGAGTCCACTCTCTACAATCTTTTCGCATACTAGGCCATACATAGCGTTCCGATATCAGTTTCGTCGTCGCATTTATGCCAGGGTGGCTAAAAGAATGCAAGTTTTCGAACACTTGCCGTCGCATGTCTTTGGTCACATAAGGTCTGGCCACATTGCTGCTCTTGTCACAATAGATTTCTGTGTGAGATCCAGGCAGTTTGATTTTTGTCAAGCGTAGAGAAGTATCGCTATCCAAAAGTTGTTCTAGTTCAGGATCTGTGCTTTGTGCTTGAGCAAGCTTGGATAGATCGATGGGCTGAGTAATCTCTTCGATGCGTGATAAACTGTCAGCCACAACGTTATCCTTTCCTGAAATATGCCTGATATCTGTAGAAAACTGTGAAATAAAATCCAGATGTCTGAACTGTCTTGGTGAGCACTTTTCTTTTCGTGAATGAAATGCGAAAGTTATGGGCTTATGGTCAGTGTAAATAATAAAGGCTCTCGCCTCCACCATGTGACGAAAGTATTTTATTGCTTCGTAGATGGCGAGAAGTTCCCTGTCATAAGGCGAGTATTTCTGTTGACATGGCGAAAGTTTTCGAGAGAAAAATGCTAAAGGTTCCCACAGGCCGTCTTTATGCTGTTGTAAAGCTGCGCCCATTGCTGTGTCTGAAGCATCAGTGACTATAGCGAGCTTCGCTTGGCAGTCTGGATGAGCAAGTAGTGCTGCTTGGCAGAGACTTTCCTTGCAGGCGATGAATGCTTTAGTAGCTTCTTCTGATAAATGCACGGGATGTGAACCTTTAACTGATCCTGTGAGCAGTGCATTCAGAGGCGCTTGATGCCGCGCTGCGTCAGGAATAAACCTTCTGTAAAAGTTCACCATTCCTAGGAATCTTCGCAGTTCTCTGACGGTTTTCGGTGGTGGGTAATTCGCAACTGCTTCTACCTTCGATGGTAACGGCTTAGTGCCAGCTGCTGAGATGCTGTGTCCTAAAAACGTTACCTCTGATACACCGAATATGCACTTGTTTGTGTTGATTACCATGCCGTATTCCTTTAGTCTGTTGAAGAGTAGATGAAGGTGCTTCTTGTGTGATTCCTGATCAGGTGAGAAGATCAAAAAATCGTCCAGAAACGGGAAGCAGAACTCCTCAAGGCCCCTAAGCATCTCGTCCACAAATCGTTGAAACGTTTGACTGGCATTACGTAGTCCGAACGTCATGAACGGAAATTCGTATAAACCAAACGGCGTCGTGATTGCGGTCTTCGGAATATCCTCAGGGCAGACAGGAATTTGATTATAAGCTTTTACGAGATCGATAACCGAGTATACTTGACAGCCGGAGAGACAATGTGCAAAGTCATGTATGTGCCGAATGGGATAGCTGTCTGGTACGGTTCTAGCGTTGAGCATTCTGTAGTCACCGCATGGACGCCAGCCGTTATCTTTTTTAGGCGCAAGATGAAGTGGTGATGACCATGGTGACTTTGAAGGTCTGGCTGTTCCGTTCCTCAACATATCTGCAAACTCGTCTTTTGCAATTTTTAATTTATCCGGTGCTAGTCTTCGTGGTGTGCTGCTTATTGGCGGTCCTGCAGTAGTCTGTATATGATGCATGGTATTATGCTTCGGAACACGGTGGACACCGGAAGGTCGAGTAATCTCAGGGTATTCGCTTAGTATGTTATGATATACGGAATTTCCAGAAATAACTTTTACCGATGAAATGTTCCCAGTTGACTGTGCAGGTGAAGCTGGGGACGTAAGGCTTGTGGTGTTGTCGATTAAACGTTGATTTCGACAATCCACGATGAGGTTGTAAAATGATAAAAAATCCACACCTATTATGGCCTTTGTAACGTCCGCTACGATGAATCGCCAAGTAAAGTCACGGCGCAAGCCTAGGTTCAGCACTAAATGAGCGTAGCCGTAAGTAGAAATGGGTGTACCGTTTGCCGCACACAGCTCATAATTTGTTTTCTCACGACGTTCCTTGAGTGCTGATCGGGGCAAGACACATACGTCACTGCCAGTATCGATGAGAAACTGCATCTTCGTAGCGCCGTCCGTGACAAATAGGCGACCGGAAGTTTGGCAATCGGTCGTCGCCATTACCGACTGCTGTTCGCGTTTCCCGCATGGTAGTCGCACGGTTTTACGCACTTACTTGCTTCATTGCCGAACTTATTATGATACCAGCACACAGGAAATTTTCTATAGTTCGACTGTGATCGTGTGGAGCTAGAACGACCGCGCGTTTTCTTGTTTGAACGATTCGGTGCACGTGAATGCCGGTTCACCTGCGCAGTTAGAGCTTGCACTTGTTTGGTAAGTTCAGCAATCTGTTGGTTCATGGCTTCTAAAGAGCTTCCTGGTATGGCACTTGATGTTGATGCTACGTGCGCTGTAGGCGAAACAACGTCATGGATGCGGTCAGCGAGATCTGCGAGCGCTTCCAGTGAAGACATCATCTGCGAAGCGATTATCGTTTGCGTGCTACTTGGTAGGCGACTGGTCCATATAGTACGTAGAAAATCTTCGGGAACTCCAGGTCCAGCCAAATGTTGCAAATGTCTTAGAAACTGAGATGGCTTACGGTCTCCAAGTTCTGCGTGCATAAGTAATTGCTTGACCTTCTTTTCTCGTGACGCGGACAGTCGCTTGATAAGTTCCGACTTCAATTTTTCATACCTGTTGGTGTCGGGCGGGTTGATGATTATATCTTCCACCTCAGAAGCATACTGCGGGTCTAGTTGGCCGATAACGTAGAAAAACTTCGTATTGTCCGTAGTAATGTTCGATATCGCGAATTGGCCCTCAATCTGCGCGAACCAAATGGCCGGCTTTTCAGGCCAAAACGGCGGAATTCGCACGCCCACACGACAAACATCTTCGTTCTTATCGGTTGAGAGCGACATCTTAATGCGATTCAGTATCAGAATTATCGCAATCAGCAACAAAATCAAAATCACACACATTTACTGCAAACGTGGACTTTCGGTTCAAAACAGGTCACCAGTAAAGCCTAGTTAAATACACTTTTGTTGTAATAGAAGGAGGTCCATAGGTTTGCTGAATTAATGATATGCCGATTGACTTTGTATAAGATATATTAATTAAAAAGATATTTACAAAAACCAAAATGCGGAAAATAAAATTTTCTCTAATGTGAAGTCTATATCAACAACATTCGTTGCCCCTAGCAACTAGCTGGAAAAGTTCTCTATTAAACTGGTATGTAAACTTTTTCGTGGGCTAGCACACCACACTTTCATAAACTTGTTTTGATTTTAGCTATCATGAAGATATGACCAGTACTGATTTTCATCCTGTATTGATAATGTTAAAAAAATGCAGTATTAAAAAAACAACATAATTATTTGCGTTGTCGCATTTTGATGTATAAGTACAGTTAATTGTTGTATGAAAAACAGCAATTAACAGCTCTGTGTGTCAAGGGCATCAGATGGTGACGATTCGAAGAATTTGAGGTGACTGTGATTACTAAATACATTAAATATCTAAAAGTCAAGGAAAACAATTGGTAAAAGAGAAAAAAGATTGATCATGGAATGATAATAAATAATAAATAAAAATACATGTTCATTTAAAAAAGGGAACATCACATACATTAAAGGTCAAAGGCAAGAAATATGCTACAAAAAAAAATTTGATGCATTTGAAAAGCGAAACGTCGGAAAAAGCTGTTCTCGTACAAATAAATATTCTAAAAAATCATAGAATATCACACTAATATTATAAAGGCGAAAGTTTGTATGTGTGTATGTTTGTTACTCCTTCACGCTCAAAGGGCTGAATGGATTTGGGTAAAATTCGGTACAAACATAGCTTATACACTGGATTAACATATAGGCTACATTTTATCCCGAAAAAGTGAAAAGTTCCCGTGGGATGAGCAAATAAGAAATACTTTTTATTCGCGGGTGAAACCACGGGGCACAAATAGTAAATAATAGTACGGTCTACAAGCAACACACACAACACAAACAAACACACAAACTACAACAAACTAAATATTATTCAACAAAACTTAAAATCTGTAAACAGCTATAGGTACCGGCACGAAGTTCTAAACTTTTATATCGCTTGCAAAAGTTTACCATTCAATTCACCCATTGACTGTATTCATAAAAGCCAGGAAGTAGGAAGTACGTGATGTATTGTCTATGGTAAAGTCACCATAGAGACTGCACCTTTGTCATGCAAACCTTCTCTTTCATGTGGGTAGCGTATTGTGGGAAGAGTGAAAGGGACGAGAGATATAACGAAGGTGCATTGGGGACGCAGTCAGGTGTGTTATTAATGGAAGTTGTCAATGGTTATGGTTTGGTATGGCTTGGATTCAATGATGTAGGTAAACATGTAAATAAAGTGAATTCTGTGGTAAGGATATAAAGTGCAAATTAAAATGGGCTGTCGAAATACTTTTATTCGCTTATGCTAACATTTTATTGAAGCACGGACAAGCAATATTTTAACATGGCCAATATACTGTCGCACCCACACCGACCAGCACACAGCTGCAACATGGGGACACTGGAGGTTAGCAGATCTTGGTACAGCACGTGTGGATGGTTATGCATAAGCAGCCACAGCCACCAACAATAATAACGTAATAATGACTTCTGCCGAGGTTCCTTTTATGAAATCGGAGTTTTGAAAACCTACTTATTATATATATACTATACTTCAAAAGCGATCTTCATAACAAAACCAAACAATCTTGATTAGTTATGACCGCTTCGAAAAATTATGCTCAAAAAGGCATTCTACAATATTTTCAGCAATATGTGTCCAATCAACTATAATGAATTATAAAACGCCAACGATCACATACATAGGACCCTGGACCCTAACTAGGATTACCTGTGTCTAGGGACACAGGAACTACGAGGACCATGGTCCCACAACACCCAGACTCGGAACAAGCACATAACTAGCAAACTAAACACAAAATCACAGGCCTTTAACCCCATTAGCGGAATAAGATAAATAAAAGTTTTTATTGTTGCTTTTCACCACATATATTGTTCTCGCGACCTGAACACATAATTCACAATATAAAGTGAGTAAGCCCGGGATGTGTGAGGACACGTATCTCCAAAGGCTACTCTTATGCAACTCTTTTATTATTAAATCACGCGCCCTTTATATACGTCGGCGCTGGCGTCGTCAAGAACAAACAAACGTGTGTCCCTACAGGTCTTTATAAAACATTATATAATATAATAATATGTGTAGACATCTCACACAACGCCATCTAGCCCCAAACTAAGCAAAGCTCGTATTATGGGAACCAGATAACTGATACAATACTTAAATACTTTTTGTTTGTAAATACATACATATAATACAATATAACACCCAGACACAGAACAAACACCTATGTTCATCACACAAATGTTTGTCCTGGGTGGGAATCGAACCCACAACCCACAGTTCAGAAGGCAGGGTTACTACCAACTGAGCTATCGGGCCAGTCAAAATTATTATTATTTACATTTGTAAATAATAATGAGTTCTTAATTAATGTGTTATCCAATCCCTACCAAAATGGTTAGGCCACCGTCCACCTCGGCATCCCGAATATCTGTGGTCCCTAAAGACTCCTTCCGGCGTTCCAGTCCCATAACACAGTCAGCATTTCCGCCTACCCTCTATTTGTCACTTACGTCTAAGGTAGCTCTGGAGAGACCCTTGGGCCCTTGGGACCTTAATTATCTTGTTTTAGGTTAGTGAATCCAATCTTTGCTTAAATAGTTTGGGTGAGAATTTGGCTGGATTTTAAGGTGTAGAAACGGTTTAATTATTCTACCGTAATTAGAAGCTCATTGTATTTATACTTTTAAATAATTTGTAGAATAATCTAAATATACATAACTCAAAGGTGACTGACATAGTGATCTATCAACGCACAGCCCAAACCACTGGACGGATCGGGCTGAAATTTGGCATGCAGGTATATGTTATGACGTAGGCATCCGCTAAGAAAGGATTTTTCGAAATTCCAGCTTTAAGAGGGTGAAATGGGTGGTTGAATTATTTTCCCATAGGCCACAAGCGAAGCTGCGGGCAGAAGTTCGTTTTCTTATAAAATCTATCATGATTAACAAATAGTGAAAGTTGTACACAAACGTTGCTATAGTTGAGGCATATTTCATCCGGCCCCTTTAATATTCACTACAATAAAAAATACAATAATACAATACAGGCTGCTAAATGTTTATGACTCCACCGCGTGAATACTCTGCTCATACAAAATACATGCTGCACAAAATGAAATAAATTTGTTTTTTTTTTTAAAATAGAACAACGCTTTTTTGTGCTAAATGTTTTATATTTCTACTCCAACTCAAAACGAAAATTGCGAATTGCATTGCCTAAAATATTCATGCCGCTGATACTTAAACAAGCTATTTTCCATTTTTGTATGATAGAGATAAAGTTAAAATTGGTTTGCTCGTGTTTGTTAAGCGATTATCATTTATGCAGGGATAGGAAATTGGTATATTTTGATGTTATCTAGAGAAAAAATTGAGAGCTTATGATTGAAATTTAATATTAATGAGGCGTATAATTAGAGACCTAGTTTTATACATATTCAATAGTCAGTTCGTTAATCTATACATATAAAATTCAAAGTCCTGGCTGACTGAATGACTGACTTATATATTAACGCACAGCCTAAACCGCTGGTCCGGCTGGTAAAGTGTAGGTATCCACTAAGAAAGGATTTTTCGAAATTCCACCCCTAAGAGGATGAAATGGGTAGATGAATTATTTTCCTATGGGCCCGATGTTTGTGCTGTGTCTGGGTGTTTTATTGTATTCTATGTATGTATTTACAAACAAAAAGTGTATAAGTATTGTATCAGTTACCTGGTTCCCATAGTACCGGCTTTGCTTAGTTTGGGGCTAGATGGCGCTGTGTAAAATGTCCACAAATGTTTATTTAAAAATCAACCATTATTTTTAGATATGTGCAATGGTATAATGCAAAAATAAAAACACGCTAGTCAAACAAATATTTAAAAAAATCGAAATAATTTAGATTTATAAATAAATCCATACTAAAATCACACTATCACACTTCACACTAATATTATAAAGGTGAAAGTTTGTATGTGTGTATGTTTGTTACTACTTCACGCTCAAACGGCTGAATGGATTTGGATAAAATTCGGTACCAAGATAGTTTATACACAAATTTTCCCGTGGCATGATCAAATAATTGAAATAGTTTTTATCCGCGGGTGAAACCGTGGGGCGCAACTAGTAATAAATAAATCTATATACAAAAATAAATGTATAGGTACAATGTACATATTCAAGTCTACGACATTGGCAGCATTATTGTAGTTTGTGGTCTAATAGAAGGTGAATGGCCGAAAATAGCTTTAATTTATCAACATAACAATTTGTGGTAATTTTGATACTCCGCCGTATCGTGAACGTTAAAAACATATTACAGTCCCGCGGTCCGGCCTCCGGGATATTTACGATTGGTATAAACTACTCACTTCCCCCGGGAAATGGATCGTACTCCGGGAGATCGTTAGTTATAGACCCTTTTTTCGCAGATACTAAGTTAAGTATTTTAAGGACTCCCAGTAATTTTGTGAGTACATAAAAGGAAATTAGAGGTCAACCACGATTGAGGTATTATTTTTGCGTTTTATGGGAAACTAAGCAGATTTTACGAAGTTAATGTGACATGATAAATATCAGCATTTGAACTGCAGGGTGATCACCAAACTTTGATTGCAATGCAACAGGAAAAATTTTCATACTAACTATGAAAATTTATGTATACTATATAAAAACTGTCAAATCCATACAAATATGTGTTTCTATTGGTTGCAATTGAGCTACATGAACATAATTAGGCCTCTCCGGTTGGTCCAACTTCGACAAAGATGTCGCACGAAGAATCCAACTCGACTGGAAAAGAATAGATAGCTATAGAATAGAATAATAAGATAAGTCGAACCTTCCAGAACCAGCGTTTTTTTATGTTTTGGCTCCACATCTCCGTGTATTTAGCCAGTGTCAAGTAATTGATAATTTATCAAGTTAATGATATTTCACGTAAATTTGTGTCAAGTCACAGTCGCAGTCATCAAGTCAAGTCATAGTCTAGTCAAAGTCATACTCCTAGTAAAGTGGTGGCAACTTTACTTGAAGCTTCTATGGAGTTTTGGGAACAACACGAAAAGAAACATTTCACCATCATTATACCATTTTCCCACATTCACGCCTGTACTCCAGCACTTAACGAATAGAATGCCACCAATTTTATGCACTAACACTGAAAATAACACAAGTTTTGTAAAATAATACAATGCGGTGACGCAATCTTTTTCGCGTTCCCGCCAAAACTCCAGAACCAGCGTTCTGGAAGGTTCGACTTATCTTTTCGTCCAAAATACCACAGCCTGAAAACAAAGGTTTTCAACCAGTGTGTGTTGACTTTTTTCTTCTTTTATGGTAGTGATGACTTATGGCGTTGTCTCTTACTGAATCGTTAGTAGGCACAAAGTCGCGCAACGAGCCATGGAGAGACCTACGCTCGTAGTTTCCTTGCGAGATAAGATCCGCAGGATAAGTCATAATAATAAAAAATATACGAGATGCCACATAAATCTAAATGGATATTATTTCTAAAATTATCTCTTAGCTGAAAAAGTAATTAGGTTCTTGGAAATTTATTTATTGGCAAGTACTGGTAACCAAATTAATTCAAACAAGACTAAAATTAATCTACTAATAGTGCAAAAAGCGAGTTGAAAAACTTAGTTTGTGCTCAATACGGAATGTCAATGTCAATTCTATGTCAAGGTACATGCATCACCTGCATTCTGAAATGAAATATGTGACATCTGCAGGCATTGAGACAGGCATTGGGTAGGCTAGTAACCACAGAAATAAACATATTTTAACATAATAATACATGTCTGTAGTCAGGCAGTCTTGTATGCGCATTTAATACTTTGCAAGAGTAACTACGGAGTTTTGGCGGGAAAACGAAAAAGATCGCGTCACCGCATTGTGTTTCCTAAACTTGTGTTATTTTTAGTGTTAGTGCATAAAATTGGTGGCATTTTAATCGTTAAGTACTGGTTACAGGCACGAGTGTGGGAAACTGGTATAATGATGGTGAAACGTTTCATTTCGTGTTGTTTTCAAAACTACATAGAAGCTACTGGTAAAGTTGCCGTCACTTTACTAGGAGTATGACTTGACTACACTAGACTACGACTTGATTTGATGGCTTGGACTGTGACTTGACTTGACACATATATGTATAATAGTATTAATTAACTTGAGAAATTATCAATTACTGGACACTGGCTAAATACACAAAAGTGTGGAGCCAAAACAAAAAAAAGACTTCAAGTATTGTGTCAAGGTGCCAAAGTGCCACATATAAAGCCTGACTGCTGACAGATGCCTACAATCACCTGCTTGAGCTATTTACGGCGCAGTGTTGCCAGCTAAACGATATACAACATCTAGGTATTAAAAGCATGATTGCGTCAACATAGCCGTAAGGTTTTGTAGCAAGCCTTGTGAAATGTAAATTGGATTGGTTGGGATATACTACGGCTATACAGAACCCGTGTTTTTTAAGGGCTTCATTACATTTTTATTTAACGTTTCTCTAGCCGCATGGTGACGAAAACATTTGATTTTTTTTGTTTGGTTTGGCTCCACAATTTAGTGTATTTAGCCAGTGTCAAGTAATTGATAATTTTTCAAGTTAATTAATAATGTATATATGGGTGATTCTACGATAAGAGGTTTTAAAATGTTAGAGGATGCGGCCAAGGAGAAAATTTCGAGTTTGGTCATGAAACCTTTATATTATGATTTATGTCCCATTTATTTACCTTTTCACATAAGGGCAAGTCACTTTTTTACATTTTTATTACATTTTCGATGACCAGGGTAAATACATCGGGCAGGGGAGAGACATCAGGCTCAGGGTAGATACTTATTTAACCAGGGGAAAGAATTTGACAGAATAAAATACTTATTAAAATCAATAAAATCACCTTTTATTAATATTGTTCTTATCATATACTAAGACTATCATATTTATCATTAATTAAACCATCATTTAGCAGCCTTTTTGCAAAAGAGAATTTTTAATATATATTTTGAATAAACAAGAGTGTTTCGATTACAAAAATACACATACGTTAGTTATCTTGCCATTGTACATTCAACAAATAAACATATTATACTAATTGTACTAGGAATAGTAGACTAGCTCTCCCTAAGTAGTAATCAGACTTGATAATCAGGATAACTTTCATACTATACCTATGCACAAGGTTCATTTAATTAATTTGTTCTAATCACATTCGATAATGAAAGGTAACATAAATAATAGGCACTCTCTTGCCTACATAAACAAAAAAATAAATTAAACGCACTCTCTTGTAAACAAAAAAAAACAATACTTAATGGCACTGTCTTGCCTACATAAAAATTTAAAAACATCAAGATCTACATTAGCATGTGTAATCCGCAAACGAGTGTAACGTTTGTCACAAAACATTGTACTATCCAAAATGGCTTTAGGCGACAGAATAGAGAATATGAGATCGTGATGTTGTACTTCTTCATTAAAGATTTGTGTAGATTTCTAAGGTCCGTATTACAGGACGATGCTCAATCATCGATCAGTGCTCAAGCAGAGATTTCATTCATAAAGTAATCAATTAGTGAATGAAATCTCTGCTTGAGCACCGATCAATGACTGAGCATCGTTCTGTAATACGGACCTAAGAGTATCCAAAAGAATTCTTTGGTTTTCGGTCTCCTTTTATTGTCAATGATCTGTTTTGCAGGCACAAAACCTCGTATTGGAGTCATCTTCTCTTCTTCTCTTCTTTAATCTGTAATTCTTCATCTTTTCATAACTTGCTTTGCATTTGTTTTCTGTTAATTGTACTTTTCCAATATTTCTCAAAGGTTACATATTTTTTCATCCTGTAGTATATTATATTTTTGCAAAAGTTTCCTGCTTATCACTGCTTTAAATTCTCTTTTATTTTTAGTATTTTCTTTTCATTGTTGAATTAACACTTCTGCAAATAGCAAATTTTTCTTCACTGTGTCTCTAGTGATAAGTCATGAATTCATGAGTCATAGAGACTTGTTCTACTTTGCTGTTAGGTGTAAGTTTTTGAGGCTTTCGTGATCCTTGTAACCTTTTATTTATTGTTTCTATCAGGAACATTAGTTATATTTTGAAGACTGAATCTTTGCCTACACTCTCTAGCTTTTTTCTCCCATATCTTTTTCGCCTTACGATGCTTTATAGGAGTTATTAGCTCAACAGTTTTGATTCCTTTCTCCTTTTTTTAAATATTTTTCCTTTTCTTTTTGCTTGTGCAGTTCATACTTACATGATCATTTTTAATCTTTTGATACTGTAGCCTCTCTGCTTCACGTTTCTTCTGTAATGTTTATACTAATGTTTCCGTTGTTCTATAATCTGTAATAATGACTATAATATAATAACAACATTTCATTATCATAATATTTTTCATTTGAAATAATAATTTCAGTAATTTAACACTAACGTTTGTAATATTAACGTCTTATGTTGGATGAATATTATCTCCCCTGGTCAGTGACTATCTGCCCTGGCAGTTAACTTGACAGGGGAAACACGGCAGGGGAGAGACGTTTTCATTACAAATTGAATTGTTTTAACCAACTAAATCATTTTATAGGTTAATTGTACATCCCACTTTAATTATCACTGTATTGTTTAATTAGGGCAGTAAATGCAACTAAATTAAATTATTATTGTAATTTTTATGACTTACCAGTGGAGAGAAACAATGACTTTACCAAACCTGTACACTGCACGGTCGTGTCGCAACAACTAGAAAATGACGACCCTTGAACGCCTAGCGCGTTTAGAGTACCTAACTTCACGCCGATAAATGTCTTTGAGCGCTACTAGGAATACGGCAGTCCTAGAATTTATGTTTGTATTCGCGCAACAAAATTTGCCAGGGTAGATACACAAAAACAGCGGGACAAATTTTAATTAAAAAAAATATATGAAATTAACATGATTATTTTATTTTTTGGTTAATATTACTTCAGTTTAATTACTTAAATTCCGATAAAACATACTTTTAGTTAAACAGCTGATACAAAATACATGTGTATTGTTTGAAAATTAAATTAAAAACAGCAAGGGGACAGCCCAGGGTAGAGACTTTTTTAGACTTTGTATGGAATTTTAGAAAAATGTGTTTTAATTAGGCATTCAATCGTATTGTTATTTAATAAAGTATATTAAGATAATGTAATTCATTGAAAAAAATAAAAACATATAGTATAAAAAAACTGATTTAACCGCATTGCCACACAAGTTACCTCTTATCGTAGAATCACCCATATATCAAGTAAAGTCAAGTTATATCGTCACTGCATTGTATTATTTTCCAAAACTTGTATTATTTTCAGTGTTAGTGCATAAAATTGGTGGTATTTTATTCGTTAGGTGCTGGACTACAGGCATGAGTGTGGGAAAGTGGTATAATGATGGTGAAACGTTTCTTTTCGTGTTGTTTACTAAACTCCATAGAAGCTCCTGGAAAGTTGCCTTTACTAGGAATATGACTTGACTAGACTAGACTATGACTTGACTTGATGACTTGGACTGTGACTTGACATATATTTGCGTAAATATCATTAACTTATCAATTACTTGAAAAATTATCAATTACTTGACACTGGCTAAATACGCAAAAGTGAGGAGCCAAAACAAAAAAAAAAACTCGCTTCATAAAACGCCCCCTCGCGTTTAGCCTACCTACCTTGCGCTATCGTCATCAGAACATATCTGCCGTAACAATATCTGCCGTGACGAACTCGAGATAGCCAGCCTCTGATAACAGCCAGTATTCACACACTTTTCCGACGGATTACACGACTGCTTTTGGCCTAATTTAAAACAAAAGTACTAGTTAGAAAACACTTCTACCGAAATGTGAGTGTTGCAAGGACAAAAATAACCAAAGTGCAAAATGGCGAAAATAATGCAAACTCTAAACGCGTATTTTTTGGATACAACAAAATGTTGCACGAGTGTTGACAGATTGAAACATTTTTGTTTGTGCCGTAGATCCGAGGGGGAGACCGAGGTAGGTTTTCATAAATACGAGTGCTTTTTCAATTTTGGTTGCGACGCATCCCGCTGACGCTGTTACACAGTTTCTGTTTATTTCCTGTCCATAAAGTATTTATTTATGACCCTAACATTGTTTTCATATCGAAGATGTTTACGAGATAAAGTCGGTTAGAACGCTTTGATATAATTTATGGCATTATAAAGTACTCTTTAAAAAAATAACACATATATGATTGCGTTATTATTTTAATATCTGTCAGATATATATCTATTTTATCTATGCCCTAAATGTCCTTGTTGTATGTCAATTTGTACGTATTATTATTTTAAAAACGTCAGCTTATTTTTAGAATTGTTAACATAACATAGTTAGCATAACTTTTTGGAAAATTGAATGATTATGAATGTTTTTTTTAGTGTTCACGTAAAATGAACAATGACAATCGTTTCCATTCAACAGACACACTTAAGTTTGTGAGTCACTGAATTGAATCGATCATTGATATTTGTGTCTGTACTTGTTTTTGTCAGATTGTTCTCATGCCACGTTATACAATTTTCACGAGACAAGTTGTCTTTGTTCATATCTAGTGAGATTGTTTGTATTACCAGCCTTAAATTTAAAACATACTTATCTCGTATTATTCATCTGAGTTCCTCTCGATAATTTATATCCAACAGCTATTGAAAACCCTTAGTAAGCTCCGAATATGAGTTATACCCTAAAACCCTGACTTTTCCGATTTCTTTGACGAATATATACCTTGCAAAATTGAATTAAAGCTGGTAAAAATCGACAAAATATGGAGTTTTTCCTACCTACAGTATTTCGGTACAATCATTAACGTTCGTGAAAGGTCTCCTGGGGGCAATGCGAATAAAATACTTTTGAGTTTCAGTATTATGTGCCTGAGACTACGAGACTCCTGGGCCTCGGATATAGCACGGGAAACGTTCTTGAATTTTTCGTACTCCACCGTGCGTCATTCGATGCAAGAAGTTTTTAATTAATTGTCAACTTTAGCGGCATGTTTTGCACAATGCCTTTGTAGCGGAACTGGTTAACAATAATATTAATAATTGTGAACTTACTGATTTATATATGAAAAAAAGGGGGTGCTTTAGACCCTACTGAAGTAAAATTTCTTTAGTTTAGCTCCATCTATCGGCCGGTATAACTTTGTTTTTGCTGTGTTTAATGTTAATGCCATCTCGACAATTGTAAATTGTCATTTTACCGGACACACCAACATAATAATACAAATTATTAACTTTGTTATGTTGACAATGGAGATCTACATGAACCAACTTCAGTTCGCTCCGCATTCACCAGCTTACTCTCAACAGTAAAGAAGTTTTACTTTAAAAAAATATAAAGAGTGAGTTACGAGAAATTCTTTAAAACCGTGTCATTCAATCAATAGATATCTAAGATATAGTAATCTTGCGATAAGGTGATCCGCATTGATGGCTTATCGCTCTCTCGCTAACAGGTGATAAGGAATTCTTGGGTAGTGATACAATAAAACAGGTTTCTCCAACTTTATGTACATTCTTGTTAGTTATTTATTTACCCTACACGTTGCTCTATCAACGTTAATCTTTAGATAGGTATTAATAATAATAACGCCTAACGATCACATACATAGATCCTGGACCCTTACTAGGATTCCCTGTGTCTATAGGGACCCAGGAACTATGAGGACCATGGTCCCACAACACCCAGACACAGAACAAGTATTTGCGCCTTTTTTTTCTGTGCGCAAATACTTGTCCTGTCGCGGGAATCGAACCTGCCACCTGCCACCACATCACAGAAACTGTCACTGCCTACGTCATCCGTCGTAAAAAATACTTTCCTATTTGTTCTATTAGTCAATCAACCAGATCAATCGAATAAGACTTAAGTACTTTAATGGATTTTATTTTTAAATCTGCCAGCATTATAGCTGAGAAGTTGTTTGCGAAGTGTCCTTTAGCGGGCTGGCTGACGGATATTAATTTTCCCCTATTTTTAATTATGGTTTCCACAGCCAAGTCTTCTCAAAGAATCCGGAAATTGGAGAAAGATGAAACGTCCGAGGCGTCAAGTCTTTAATTATTATTATGAAAGTAAACCTATTATCATGTTATTTTCTAAATAGCATTAGAGTAAACCAAAATTAGACACGAAGTTAAAAGGGTTTTTGATGAATTCATCATAGTATAAAATGACAATAATCATTTAGAGAAATTAATAATAAACCACATGGATGCAGATTTTAATTCGTGTTCGATAAAAGTATTATTTTTTGAAAGCGCGGATTCTGTGCTTTAACAGAATGCAATTATTAAAGTTTTATTTGCTTTATAACGACGAAGCTGTGTTGCCATTATAAAAAAAAATGTTATGTAATTAGGGCGAATTATATGTCCGAACCATTTCAAATGTATACATATACACATATATACTTAAGTAAGTGCGTTACGGTCCGGTCCCAATCAAACTAAAATAGCGTAAATTCCGAAATGTTCATTCACTAGGGTCGTTCTAGTTGCGAGTGAACGAAAGTGATGGATCATTGAGCGTTTTCTGATTTTTCCCATGTTCCAATCGAAGTAAAACTGCTAATAACGCCACCGAATTAGGCCACTTTTTACCCAGCTGGAGCGATGGGTCAAAATGATCATTCCAGTCATACTTTGAGGTTTGTGGGCGAAATCCTTCGTTTTTTTTTTTAATCGAACGTGAATAAGTTGATGTAATCGTTTTGTGCTTTTCTAGCGTTTTAGGAAGCGACTGGAACCAAGTATATGTGTGTTTATAAATGTTAAATAAGTAATAATTGTTATCTTTTTATCACAACCGTGGTGTGGTTAATTTGAAAATGTAAAGCTAGTCTTAGGTCCGTATTACAGAACGATGCTCAGTCATCGATCGGTGCTCAAGCAGAGATTTCATTCATAAAGTGATCAATTAGTGAATGAAATATCTGCTTGAGCACCGATCGATGACTGAGCATCGTTCTGTAATACGGACCTTAGTTTTTTTACTAGTCTAGTTAGTCTTCCATTGTAGTTTCATCTCCAAAACTGTAATGTATAGTTATTAAAAGTTTTTTATTTTTTATTTTAAGGGATGACGCGACGAGCTAGCCGTTCGCCTGATGTTAAGCGACACGGCTGCCCATATCAGTTGCAGTGTCACTCGGAACTCTAAAGTATAGAGTTTCGCGTGACACTGCACTGCGCACGTCATCCTGAGACATCAACACAATCTAGTAACAAGATTACTAGACTGTGAGATCAGGTCATAAAGTCTCATTTGCCCAGTAAGTTCACTAGCTACAGTGCCCTTCAAACCGGAACACAGTAGTGATTGCGCACTACTGCTTGGCGGCAGAATAACTGGCAAAGCGGTGGTACCTACCTAGACGAACTTTGCAGAAAAGTCCTACCACCTAGTAATTAGTTTAGTTAGCAAAAGAAAGGTTACAATAAAAATACCTATATATATCGATAATAAATGTACATTACAATTACATTGGATGATTTCATAACCACGACCTTGCCAAGTTTTGACTGACCCGATAGCTCAGTTGGTAGTGACCCTGCCTTCTGAACTGCGGGTTGTGGGTTCGATCCCCACCCAGGACAAACATTTGTGTGATGAACATCGATGTTTGTTCTGTGTCTGGGTGTTATATTGTATTCTATGTATATATTTACAAACAAAAAGTATCTAAGTATTGTATCAGTTATCTGGTTCCCATAGTACAAGCTTTTCTTAGTTTGGGGCTAGATGGTGCTGTGTGAAATGTCCACACACATATTATTATTATTATTATATTAGTTTGACGTTTCACTTTTACAGAGGTTCGCACGACATACTCTGTTCTGAATGCTGGCCGGCATCGTTCCTTGGTATATGAACGTTTTGTGGTATGTTATACTGAATCCCACTACGTATGCGGCTCGTGCGACTTTAATCCAACGCACTCTGGTTCGATTTCCGCTCAGAACAAACACGTTTCAAGTTATGCCCTAATTTTGCAACTTACAACGGTAAAGAAAAAAACGTCGTACGGAGATCTTCATTTTCGATAATCACAAAATTTGTGTCACTTACCGCCTGATGGTTTTCAGTTAACCTCTTTCTGGGAGAAGGTCCGGGTCCCAGCAGATGCGGAAACGTTTAGCCTGATGATTGTTATTATACATCATCCTCAACATTATAATGTTTCAATCAACTCATCACCGTTAGAACCGTATGGTTCAGATCAAACTGTCGCAATAGACAGAGTTAGCCAAAATGCCAAATCCACACACGCACGGTGATTTGGCATTTTGGCTTTGATACACTTCTCATTACACTCTTTTACAGCCTTTCCCCAGATTTTTTCTCATGCTTATTACTTCAAAAGTCACTATAATGTAAACAAAAAAAAAAAATTATAAACAAATCGAAAAATTCGACAAATCTAGTGTTGGGCTTATATCGTATTATCGCGGAAAACTACCAGCTGCTAAAAGCATAACACCACCACAACATACTAAAATACTCTCTAAATGAAAAATATCCCACGTTTTAGTATGATCTTGCATCATTGTAGGCTACTTGAATCATCTCTTTTAAATGTAAAAAGCCAATGATGATTTACATCGTACCGAAGAAATATTTTCCTATTTTCTAGATCATTTGCTGTGACCTCATTAATTACATAATCACTTCTGTAATCGATTACGTTGTTAGTGAATGATCTAACGGAACTGGTTACAATACAACTCAATTAGCTCTATATTGGATGCACGATATAATTCTCAGCAGCTATGAAATTACTTTCTGTATAATTTACAAAGACTTAATCAATACTGACGCATTGTATAAATTGAGCATTTAATTATTTCAGTAAAGGAAACTTAACGCTTTTCTAATGTTATTAGCGTGCACAATTCTACAACAGCAACAACACAAGAAAACTTTAATCGTCCATAGAAACGCCAACATTCCGAAAATAGACAACAAAATGTATTCAACAGTTGTGTGTTCCAAAAAAGTGCAGTTATAATCTCGCAATGGCGTACGCGTCCGTCGCTCTCACAGCTATATCGTGATCCGATCCAGGCGAGTCGGATCGCAGCGTGGTCGTGATCGATGCTGGCTGGATCGTGATCGTAGACCATGGTGTCGTCGTCACCGCGCGCGCAAGCTCGCACGCACGACGTCGACCCCGAGAGGATAAAGGCTTACTCGGTGAGTATTGTCACAGTTACATCAGCAGGCACAGTCAAACAACGATGGATATTAATGTTAAACAGTCATACGTACCGTAAGAGCACTGCTTTATCATTTTAACACAAATCAAGATAAGTCACAACCTACAATAATCGAATTGCAATTGCAGGTTATGACGAAATTATTGTCGAATTACATCAGTCGATCTATAATCTAAAGTCGAAGTCAAAAGATTTATTGCAAAAGGACTATTTTTAGCACTTTTACAAGTCAATATTATATTGCTATGTTGTAAATGTAAACGAATATATGCCTCAATCAGATAATATAGATATTGACTGTAGATGAATTTGTGACGTCACTAGATAGTAGAGAAAAGAGTCTACAACATATAGTATCAATAGGCATTGGGCATACATAATCTATTTTTGTATAATTTAAATTTCACCCTTACCTTTTTTTTAAATGTAAGTTATGTGAAACATAACATTTTTTAGTTTGGGAAATATTGATAAGTTATTATTATTTTAAATCCTTTAGTACTCCTGGCAGAGTAGGTGAATCTACAAATAGATAAACACAAAACCACAACGCCTCTATGTTGCCATATCAACACGGTACATACAATAACAGCATTATGAAAATCACTTGATGTGTGGAGCTATTTATGGGTCGTAAAAACTTTCACACTATACGCACTGGCCAAATAGAAGAAAAGAAAATTACGTGTTAGCATTTGACATTCCTTACTGGCTATATTTAAACTGTGGTGTTATGCGTTGCGCAACCGGTGCGGAGTGCAGCCTTAAATGGAGGCCATGTGGAAAGTGCTTGCCTGAGTGGGAAGAGAACGAAAGGGCCGGTAATGTAGAGACACGCAATGGTAACATTTTTACTGATAAAAATACATACAAAACATATCGCACCTTTAAAAATAAAGTGAATCAACTCAAAATTCATGATTGTTGGGAAATCACGTTTAAAGTTTCACAAGTCTACCGCTGACTATGTTTCAGCGAATATTTCGATTTTTGGAGCACTTTAAAAAGTAAAATGTCTTTAAAGTTTTGTCAAAATGATGGTGGGACATAAATGGGCTTCAAAATAATTAGAATTATTAATATTTACTAAAATATTGAGGTTTGAAATAAAAATTAAACATTTTTTGTGATGCAGATCTTTATTTGATTAAAAATTTCGTCAAGTTTTAATCATGCTGCATGACACAATACTTATTAGTACAGTCTTTATGTAAAAAAATATTGCAACAAATGCATCACTAGTATTTAATGCATTTTGTTAGTAAAAACATAGTATGAAACAAGGTGTTTTAATATAATAGGTCTTTACCTATGAAATTGCCGTATTGCAGTACAGACTTTTTCAAACAAAAAAAAGTTTTGATTGGCTATGAATTCTAAATTCAAATTAATTTTGTTTTAAAAATATGACATTCTATTTACAATATAAGTCTTTTGTTTATTGATTAGCGTTGTATTTTCATTACTTTTCAACATTTTTCTTCATAATGGATACCTTGAAATTTCGTGTAATTATGGAATATGAGTTCCGTCGTGGCACCAACGCGGCACAAACGACACGTAACATCAACGACGTTTACGGAGAGAACTGTACAAACGAACGTACAACCCGTTATTGGTTTGCTCGGTTCCGTTCTGGGAATTTTGACTTGAAAAATGAACCTCGTGGTCGTCCGGAAACTTTGGTCAACAATGATGAATTAAAGGCGATTGTGGAAGCTGATGAATCTCAATCTACAGCTGAGCTGGCAGCAGCTTTTGATGTTAGCATCAAAACAATATTGGTTCATTTGCGACAGATTGGCAAGATAAAAAAGCTTGATAGATGGGTGCCCCACGAACTTAACGATCGCCAGCGCAACTTACGCGTCGAGACTTGCCTTGCGCTGCTTAACAGGCACAGAAATGAAGGAATTTTGAACCGAATTGTTACGTGCGACGAAGAATGGATTCTTTTTGACAATCGAAAGCGCTCAGCATGTTGGTTAAACCCTGGTTCGGTACCAAAGCAATGTGCAAAACGAAAAATGACCCCTAGAAAGGTGATGGTCACAGTTTGGTGGTCTAGTGCTGGTGTCATTCATCATAGCTTTTTACAAAACTCTCGTCGCATTACTGCAGATGTGTACATTGAAGAACTGACCACAATGATGGCGAAACTCGCACGTCTGCAACCAGCTTTGGTCAATCGGTCGTCTCCACTGCTACTTCATGACAACGCGCGACCCCATACTGCACAACAGACCGTCTCTAAGCTGCATGAGTTGGGTTTGGAAGCTCTCCCTCATCCGCCATACTCACCAGATCTTGCGCCAACCGACTATTACTTTTTCCAAAATTTGGACAACTTTTTAGCGGGAAAAAAATTCAATTCCCGAGAGGCAGTACAAAACGCCTTTGAAGAGTTTGTTGTCTCCCGTCCTGCTGATTTTTTCAAGAAGGGCATCCATAAACTGCCACAGCGTTGGCAAAGATGCATTGATTGCAGGGGTGATTACTTTGAATAAAAGAAATAAATAAGTTCGAAAAAAAAATACTTTAACTTTTTTCAAACAAAACGGCAATTTCATAGGTAAAGACCTAATATAATGCTGTTTACCATTAAATGAAAATTTTAGAAAAAAAAAGAAAAATTGATAAATTGATTTATTTTGAATTATTCCACTTAAGCGCACGTCTCAGTTTGATCACTGCTGGAGCATTTCTAATTGGTTCGTTTTGTGATTTCGGAAGGGATCGACGAGTCAATCAAAAAGAGACGAACGTTCCTTTATTTCGCTCGTATAGCCGTGAATGCAGCGGCTGTTAAACTGTACCTATTCTTTAGGAGCATAGAAATCGTTTTACTACAAAATCGGCGAATCCCAATTTTTTGACTTGATTCACTTTATTATTAAAGGTGCGATATACTTACATTACGGTTTATTACAAAAAATTTAGGCTCTCTATTTTTGTTCCAGACATTTCCCTTGCCGAGCTTATTAGAATGTACAAAATGTCTTCGACAAAAATCTCACAAAAATCTAAGTTTATCGATTTTTCAAATAAACATTTTCAGGTATTCTATGTATATATTTACAAACAAAAAGAAACATGTTTATTTATCGATTTGTTAACATAAATATATATTTGTATTATATTATGCATATTTATTGTATGTTTAGATATTATTTGTATATATATATTTTACTTAATATTGTGATATATTTTGATTTACCTGTTCACTGAAGTCCTTAAGCTAAAGATTCCTCTAACACAAAGGTTGTCTGTAAGAGATCGTTCTAAGCGATAAGGCCCCCTATTGTACTACTACTAGTTAATTAGGTAAGTTTTTTTTTTGTCAAATTTTTTTTTACGGTTTACAATAAAGTGTTGGTCTATCTATCTATCTAATTTTAGCAGATTTTTTAATTTTGATAAGGGCAAGGGAATTATTATTTCCTTTAATACTAATATGAAATCTGGAAAGGCATTAGGAACAAAAATACAAAATTGTCGTTAAACATAAGCAATGATTATTACAAACATCAAGGAAGCTTCCCTCAAGGAAAAGAAATAAAAACAATGTTTTCTTATCAAAAGAATTGTTCAGAAAGATTTAATTTCAAGCATTCTGAGCACAAAGGGTCCGCAGGACTGGCAATATCGTAGCGTTTACATTTTTACAGCGTGCTTAATTTGTATGTTAATGTTCCAGTAAGTTTTACGGGGCACTTGACATATTTTTACATAAATCAAGTCTAGCGTAAATAATGTTTTTATGACAAACCGAAATTGATGTTAATACGAAAGCACAAGTGTTATTTTGTATTGTCATTTGCTATTGTTATTTCGCATTCGGTGGGCTTGCAAGAAGATAGTGAGATAGAGTTAGACAGAGAGAGATGGAGAGAGGGAGATGACACTGATTTATAATTAAGCCATATGTTACATGACTGTACAAGTAGGTAATCCAATAAGAAAGTCATAAAATCATTTTCCCTAATAGATATTGAACGAAAATTGCACGTGTGTTTCATCTTGGCTATATCCATTGTTCGATTTGTAGCTTTATGTAATAATAATAATAACGCCCAACGATCACATACATAGATCCTGGACCGTAACTAGGATTTCCTGTGTCCAAGGACCCAGGAACTACGAGGACCATGGTCCCACAACACCCAGAATCAGAACACGTATTAGCGCTTTTTTTCTGTGTACAATACGGGAATCGAACCCGTCGCCTCCAGGCTATGAGTCGACCTGCTCATCTACCACACCACAGAGGATGTCAGGAACTGATTCTTGATTACCATTAAGCAGAAGAAACTTTCGTTGTCATCAAAAAACTGGTATAAGCCAGTTATAATAGATGTTTTTGGATTTAACAGCATCAATTCTGTAAATATGCAAGGGAATTATACAGTAAAATAGCTTCAAATTGATATCAAATTCTTTCAAGTGTGCCTGGCCATCAATGTATGCATTCTCATTTTATTATAACTGTACCTAATCTAGGAACGGCACGTTCTAATTCGTCACATTGCAAAACACAACCGGCCCGATGTTTGTAACCACTTTCCCCACATAACAACCGCCGTTGGGCTCGTTAATAATAGGTCTTTACCTATGAAATTGCCGTAATGCAGTACAGACTTTTTCAAACAAAAAAAAGTTTTGATTGGCTATGAATTCTAAATTCAAATTAATTTTGTTTTAAAAATATGACATTCTATTTACAATATAAGTCTTTTGTTTATTGATTAGCGTTGTATTTTCATTACATTTCAACACTTTTCCTCATAATGGATACTTTGAAATTTCGTGTAATTATGGAATATGAGTTCCGTCGTGGCACCAACGCGGCACAAACGACACGTAACATCAACGACGTTTACGGAGAGAACTGTACAAACGAACGTACAACCCGTTATTGGTTTGCTCGGTTCCGTTCTGGGAATTTTGACTTGAAAAATGAACCTCGTGGTCGTCCGGAAACTTCGGTCAACAATGATGAATTAAAGGCGATTGTGGAAGCTGATGAATCTCAATCTACAGCTGAGCTGGCAGCAGCTTTTGATGTTAGCATCAAAACAATATTGGTCCATTTGCGACAGATTGGCAAGATAAAAAATCTTGATAGATGGGTGCCCCACGAACTTAACGATCGCCAGCGCAACGTACGCGTCGAGACTTGCCTTGCGCTGCTTAACAGGCACAGAAATGAAGGAATTTTGAACCGAATTGTTACGTGCGATGAAAAATGGATTATTTTTGACAATCGAAAGCGCTCAGCAAGTTGGTTAGATCCTGGTTCGGTACCAAAGCAATGTGCAAAACGATAAATGACCCCTAGAAAGGTGATGGTCACAGTTTGGTGGTCTAGTGCTGGTGTGATTCATCATAGCTTTTTACAAAACGGCGAGAGCATTACTGCAGATGTGTACATTGAAGAACTGACCACAATGATGGCGAAACTCGCACGTCTGCAACCAGCTTTGGTCAATCGGTCGTCTCCACTGCTACTTCACGACAACGCGCGACCCCATACTGCACAACAGACCGTCTCTAAGCTGCATGAGTTGGGTTTGGAAGCTCTCCCTCATCCGCCATACTCACCAGATCTTGCGCCTACCGACTATTACTTTTTCCAAAATTTAGACAACTTTTTAACGGGAAAAAAAATCAATTCCCGAGAGGCAGTACAAAACGCCTTTGAAGAGTTTGTTGTCTCCCGTCCTGCTGATTTTTTCAAGAAGGGCATCCATAAACTGCCACAGCGTTGGCAAAGATGCATTGATTGCAGGGGTGATTACTTTAAATAAAAGAAATAAATAAGTTCGAAAAAAAAATATTTTAACTTTTTTCAAACAAAACGGCAATTTCATAGGTAAAGACCTAATATATAAAATAGCATTTCAATGATTTTATCATCCCCGCCCGATGACGCTGTAAACGTCGGTAGAGACCAACAGCATAAGCCCGTAATTTTTTTTATTATAACTACAACTATTACACGGCTAAGACTGTGAGTAATGCACAACAACGTTGGAACTCAAAGTCCTTCTGTAAGGAGTTTGAGGTGCAGCGCCGCTCTGCTGTACTATGGTCTTGCTCTTGTTTTTTAGATAGATTGTATGACTTACGTCAACTAGGAAAAATGTCCTATGTATTCTTTAATGTTATAAAATAAATCTATTGAATATTTGGCTGCGTTTCATGAGAACCACCCCTACAAATGGTAGCAGAGCGTGGTTCTCTGCTTATTTAAAAATAGTTTTGAGTGAAGTGTGATTATGATAAACTAAAAAATAAAAATGACGTCATATCGCATCGATGCACTTACGAAAGAAAACTACGATACATGGAGCGTACAAGCCCAAGCAATCCTGATCAAAAATGGATTGTGGGAAATCGCCAGTGGAATCGAAACGCCGCCGTCAAAGGAAGACGAAAGAGTTAAGTTCACGCAAAAAGATTTGTTAGCCAGATCAGAGCTATTGTTGCTTATATCCCCATCTGAACTAAAGCAGGTCAAAAACTGCAGATCTTCGTATGAACTGTGGGATAAACTAAAAAGTATCTACCAAAGCACAGGTCCTGCACGAAAGGCAACATTACTGAAACAATTAATTTTGAAAAAGGTTGAACACAACGATGTCCGCGAACATTTAAATAACTTTATGGACATCGTGGATAAGCTCGCCGATATGAATGTTGACCTTCATCCAGATTTGTTGAGCATTATGATGTTATATAGTCTACCAGCATCATATGAGAACTTCCGCATCGCAGTGGAATCTAGAGATAGCTTACCAAAACCCGAAGAACTGAAAATAAAGATCATCGAGGAGAGCGAAGCTCGAAAAAATAATGATCCAGAAAAGAGCGACGGTGCATTTCTCTCAAAGAAAAATACAAAGTATTGTCAGAAATGTAAGAAGAAAGGCCACACTATAGAAATATGCTGGGGAAAACAAAAGAAAAACAACACCAACAAAAATCGCGAAAGTAATTATAATGTGTGCATGAATACAAGTCAGTCAGTTACGAAAGAAGAATTATGGTGTCTTGACAGCGGCTGTTCGTCGCATATCTGTGGAAACAGTAAGTTATTCCCCAACATAACTTCCGAAACGGGTACTCTTAAGTTGGCATCTAAAAACCATACAATGGCTATTGAAGGAAAAGGAAAAGTCACCATGACAGCCGACGAATCAAAATTCAATATGACGGAGACCCTGTACGTACCTGATTTGACGACTAACCTATTGTCAGTCGGAAGAATAACAGACAAAGGAAATAAAGTACTATTTGAAAAACATAAAGCCTCCATACTTGGAAATGACAACAAGGTACTGCAAACAGCCAACCGGAAGAATGGGCTATACTATATAAAATTTGATACACCGGACGTGACTGCAAATTATACAGCTGGAACTGAAAGAAATATTATGCAATGGCATCGCAAATTCGGACATGTAAATGAAAAAGACTTGAGAATGATGGAAAAAGACAACCTGATATACGGGATCAATCTGAATAACGAAAAACTTGATGATTGTGAGACCTGTATAAAAGGGAAATTCGCAAGGCTACCTTTCCCGAAACATGACGAAATAAAAACGACCGAACCACTGCAAATCGTTCACAGTGATGTATGTGGCCCATTCGAATGTGAGTCACTAGCCGGATCTAAATACTATGTGACTTTTATAGATGACTATACGCGATACTGTTATGTATATTTCATGGAAAGAAAAAGTCAAGTATTTGAGAAGTTCAAAGAATATGCAAGCGAAGTAGAGAACTTTACAAATAAAAAGATTAAAAATCTGCAATCAGATAACGGAAAAGAATATATCAATAATGAATTTGATGAATTTCTGAAAGAAAAAGGTATCCGAAGAAGGTTGACTGCACCATATACCCCGCAACAAAATGGGATAAGCGAGCGTAAAAACCGAAGCTTGATGGAGAAGGCTAGATGCTTAATGATAGAGGCAAATACTCCTAAAAACTTGTGGGCTGAAGCAGTATTTACTGCTAATTATTTAATTAATAGATGTCCTGCCAAAGCTTTAAACGGAGATACACCATATAAGAAATGGGTGGGCCGAACACCATCTGCGAACCATTTCCATATATTTGGAAGTAAAGTTTTTACCATGATCAAAAATAGAAAGGGTAAGTTAAGTCAAAAAGCTAAAGAAGGCATGTTTGTCGGATATGCTAAGTATACAAAAGGTTTTCGAATTTACATACCTGAAGAAAACACTGTCATTGTTAGTAGGGATGTGAAAGTCATGAACAAGATGTACTACGAAGACGATAAAATAAATTATGATAATATCGTTTCAAATCCGCAACAAAAGCCGCAGCAGCAACCGGAACCTGTAAAATATAAAAATAAACGGAATAAGAATAAAAATCGTAAAAATACTGTAAAAGTAATAGATATTGAATTAACAGAAAACACGAATAAAAACTTACCTTTTGAGAAACTTCCCATAAATATTCATCAACGAGACGTAGAATATGAACATTCTAGAGCTGAGACTAGTAGTCAAATAGAAACTCCTGTAATAGATGACGACGATATTTATGAAGATGCACCTGAGGATCGAACTACATCTCCGAGATTACAAAGAGAAAGAAAGCAGCCTTCATGGTTAAATGATTATGTCACTGGGAGTGAATTGGATGAAAACTCATTTATATTAGATGTTACGTATCTGTCAGATGAAAAAGAGAATGGTGAAGATTGGAGTGGTGCTATAAAAGCGGAAATAAAAGCGCATTTAAAAAATGGCACTTGGAAAGTAATCGAGAAAGTAAATGGGATGAAACTAATCGATTATAAAATGATTCTCAAAAAGAAAATAGGCCCAGATAATAAAGAAACTATGAAGGCCCGACTCGTTGCTCGAGGTTTTACTCAAAGACCGGGTATAGATTTCAGTGAAACGTTTGCCCCTGTTGCAAAACTAAGCTCAATCAGATCCGTAATAGGGATGGCCGTTGAAGAAAATTTACAGCTTAATCAAATGGATGTCACTACGGCGTATCTAAATGGAGATCTGGAAGAGAATATATTAATGAAATTACCCGATTACGTCGAACAGTATCTGAGAGAAATATTAATAGAAGAAAGCGCCGCAGATGATCTTAGTCTCTACAATAAGGCCAGAGATATGTTAAAAGACATGCAAGCCATAGATGGAGAAAAAGTATGTCTGTTGAAAAAAGCTCTTTACGGACTTAAGCAGGCAGGGAGGCAGTGGTATATTAAACTAGACACAGAACTAAAGTCTATAGGATTTGTAGCATCACTAGCTGACCCCTGTGTCTATATTCTTGCGAAAGGAGGAGTAAAAATCATAATTGCCATATATGTCGATGATATACTAATAGCCTACTCATGTCCTAAGAAATTAAAAGAAATAAAAGAGCTACTAAGAAAGAAATTTGAATTGAAAGATTTAGGAAGACCAAAACGCCTAATTGGGATGGATATAACATGCAGAGATGGTGAAATAAAATTGAGTCAAGAAAAATATATTGATGATACTCTGAAAAAATTTAATATGGAGGAATGTAATCCTACAACTACACCAATAGAGCCAGGTCTAATTTTAGAAAAAAGTAAGAAAGAAAAAAGAGACTTACCTTACAAAAATCTGATTGGAACACTCATGTATCTCGCTGTAGCTACCAGACCAGATATAGCATTTGCAGTGAGTTATTTGTCACAATTCAATGACAGCTATGATGACGCACACTTCAAAAGTGCAAAAAGAGTCCTCAGATATCTAAAAGGTACCAGAGATGTGGGCCTTATATTTCAAAAGACTGGAAAAGACTTATACGGCATGGCAGATGCAGATTGGGGTGCTTGCAAATTAGACCGTAAATCTTTTTCAGGCTATTGCTTTAAATTTGCAGGTGTTCCTATAAGCTGGGCATCTAGAAAACAGAGAAGCGTTGCGCTATCTACGGCTGAGGCCGAATATACGGCTATTACTGAAGCTGCTAAAGAAGCAATTCATTTAAAAGCACTTTACAAAGACCTGGGTGCTAACCAAAGTAAAATCATTATCTGGAATGACAATCAGGCAGCACTCAAGCTATGTCAGAACCCCATAGTCTCCACCAGGTCAAAGCATATAGACCTGAAGATGCATTTTATCAGAGACTGCATTAAGGATGAAGTCATTGGAGTGAAATACCAGTCGACTGAAAACATGGAAGCTGACATATTAACTAAGTCTTTAACTGGACCAAGACTTTCCCGACTGAAAGAGATCATGGGATTATCCAACTAGTGTTGTGAGGAGGAGTGTGAGTAATGCACAACAACGTTGGAACTCAAAGTCCTTCTGTAAGGAGTTTGAGGTGCAGCGCCGCTCTGCTGTACTATGGTCTTGCTCTTGTTTTTTAGATAGATTGTATGACTTACGTCAACTAGGAAAAATGTCCTATGTATTCTTTAATGTTATAAAATAAATCTATTGAATATTTGGCTGCGTTTCATGAGAACCACCCCTACAAAGACTCACGAGATACAGTCGAATAACTCGACCGGTGTTCGGGCAATAAAGATGCCCATCCTCAAGGAGTACGCGCGGCGGCGGTGGCGGCGGCTCGGCGCTGACTGCGGTCGAGTTATTCGACTGTATCTCGTGAGTCTTAGCCGTGTAATAGTTGTAGTTATGAGTACTACTCACGTCAGTTTCTATAATTTTTTTATTCATGATAATAATAAAAATAATAACGCCCAATGATAATGGATTAAAACAATGAATTATGGTAAAACTTTTTTGACATAAAATACATTTTTAAGTTACTATTCCTTATTTTATTACTTCATATATATTTATTTGATTTGACTTGCTCTGAGACTAAAAAACTGATTTTGTAGCTATAACACCCCGAAAATACTCTAATGTGGTCCGAGCTTCCGCGCGTATGCATATCCGTGTTATTTTTATAATGTGGCATAAATTAATTTAATGAGAATGGTCATGAATAAGAGATTCACTCCACTCGTTTTTGCATGCATCTATTTAGATATTGCTATCCCAGTCCAGCATACTGATCTGTATTGTGTGAGAATTGAGAACGACTCCAATACGAATAGCTGATATGAGTTTACAAACTCATCCCGAGCTGGGAAGCTATGTGTATTGTATATATGGATTGCATTGTTCGAGGAGGATGCTTTTGCGGTCAACCTGCATAGTTTATATACCTCTATATGATGTCACGACACGTATCTTCCTACGGCCTGGTTTCAATATAATCGATTTATTGACCAGCCAAATACTAATACGACTATCCGATAGGTTGTGGAAATTTTTCTATTGAGTTTTGTTGGTTTCGGTTATATTGCATTTTTATTCAATTCAGACAGCTTCTGTGGTATGGTGGTTCAGCAGTTCGGCTGATAGCCAGGGGATGGGTTCGATTCCCGCGGTAGGACAAGTATTTGTACACAGAAAAAAAGTAATACTTGTTCTGAGTCTGGGTGTTGTGGGACCATGGTGCTGGGTCCCTAGACACAGGGAATCCTAGTTAGGGTCCAGGATCTATGTGTGTGATGGTTCGGCGTTATTATTATTTAAAAAAAAAGTTTGAAATTATATAATCCGTAGTGTCTACAAATGGACAAACATCCATTTTATTACAGAGCAGCATTGTGGTCCGAAAGCGTATTTGTCAGCATCAATTTCGTCTCAAAATACCGCCGCCATGACATATATCCTGAGATCCCACTTTATAGCCAGTGTTTTGGGTATTTCGTAATTCGTCTAAATTAGGGTCGTATGGGGTGTTGTGGCTGCTGTGACCGCAGCCGCCTTGAGATGGAAGATGGATGGGCGTTTCCGATGTTGAGCCACCCCCGGGTTTACGACTGACCTTCCATCAGCAAAATAAACAAACATGACTTAGCTGAGACATGAAAATTGACACTTAGATCATACATAAAGTAATATGGATGGTTTGGTCTTGATGTTTGTTGCTGTTAGGAGATTTTTTAATATTCAAGAATGACCTATTAATTGTCGACATATAAATATTCAGATAATGTTGTATTGTTAAGAAAATAACCAACCGTTGTTAATATTTATCTTGCAGTTGAAAGATCGGTCTCTATAGTGAAAACGATTTTTAATTTTGTTTATTTTATTTATTAAACAAACAATAAGATACTTTTTTCAAGAACTCGTTAAAGGTCTATTATTATTAATAATAAAAAATTATGACTTCCAAAAATAAGAACTAGTGTGATTTCATTAATACCAAAAAGTTAATTATATAATCGATGATTCAAAAGATAAGAAAACAAGGTATCTATATTTCTTTGATATCCGCCATAAATAACGTTTCGGCATCCAAACTTTGTCATCGCATTAGGACATACCCCAATATCCCGAACATCCCCGTGCATTGCCCGACGCGCTACCCTACTAAAGCGAATGACGTCATTCCCAAGGGGGCAGAGAGGGACGGACCGTTTGCAGCAAATACTTTTGGCCCAGTTTTTCTAAGCTCACAAGTCATTGTGTGTACTCCTTTGACACTCTCGGGCTGGATCATCAATCAATTCCGTAAGTGAAGTTGGTGACAAAGAAAGCAAAGCTTTAGTGCTTCAGATATGTCATAGAACATTGTGAGTTGTGACATGTCATATTAGAGTGGGAAGTAGCTTTGTTTTCTCGTCACATGTCAGGAAAACAAAAAACTTCTTTAAGACTCTTTTTGTCATTGCCGTTACCTCATGTGATGTTAGTGGTAACAATACGTACGATATGAATCTATTATTTTAGATAATAATAATAATAATAATAATAATAAAGTATTTATTTCGTCTCAATTACACAGATGTTCGGTACATTATACATAGTATTTAATGTAGTTTTGATATATCTATACATCATAATTATTGCCGTACCCTTGGGAAGCTCTGCCACCCGCACTAGGTCTCTGATGAGCCTGTATAGCGGGCTGACAGTGAATCACCTCAGTCACGTCAAAGCTCACAAGTATAGCTATGTAGGTGTTACTTATTTAATTAGGAATAATAAACAAAGTTTACATTTGCAGCAAAAACTTATGAAATAACAATGTTTATATGAAAACAAAAGAAACAATAAAGATAATAAAATGTAACTTTTCTAGAAATAAACCTTTTTAACAGCTTCAACATCCTTGATAAAAGATTTTAATAATTTAACGATAACGTAAGTGTATTCTGATAGGTAGTTATGTGCTGTGAGGCTGTATTACTATTAAAAACTTATAAATAACATAGGTATTACAATATAGTGAAATACAATGTGGGTAGATGGAATGTATACTAGGGTGTGTGTCTGTTGTGAGTATGTTTTGTTTGTATTTTGGTATGTGCGTATGTGCTTGTATCATGAGTATGTCTTTGGTTCGTATTCTGATACGTGCGTGTGTGGGAGGGTGTGTTGCGTGTGTGGGTGTGTTCGTGTATGTGTGTGCGTGTGTGTGTGTGAAAGTGTGTGTGTGTTTTTGTGTCCGCGTGCATGTGTATCTGCTTGTGCAGGTGTAAATGTGAAGTTTGATAAAATGTAAAAGCGCGCAATCTATCTTTAATACAATATTAACTAGATGCAATGGCAGTTAATCATCATTCAATCATCATTCAGTTATAGCCATCAATTTTTCGGTTTCGTTGTAGTCGAGTGTAATCAGGTAATCTTTTAAACTTTTAGCACAATTGTATCGGTTTTTTGTAGCAATTGTAATGAATCTACTTATTTGATTGTAAATTGTCGGCCCGATACACGCAAAAGTTTTAGTACCAAATTTAGTTCGTGCATTTGAGTTTTTAAATATAATGTCTTTCCTACGTTTCTTACTTCTTTCATTCATGATATTGCTGTCAAGTAATTCATGCTGTCGTAGAACTATAGCTTTAATAAAAAGTTGCCTAACTGTAAGTACAGAGCAGTTATTGTAGAGTTCGTGTGTTGAAAATCGACGTGGCTTGAAACTCATCACTTTTAGCAATGCTCTTTGTGATCTTTCTAAGGCAATTAAATGAGTCTTCGCTGCAGATCCCCAAACTGATACACAATAGCTTAAAATTGACTGCACTAATGCAACATATACTTCGTTTAACGTTTTAACATCAAGCACGTGTCTTAGTTGCTTAAATATATAAATAAGTTTTCGCGTACGTCCAGAGAGGTTTTTAGCGTGTTCTTGCCAGGAGAGATTTCGATCCAATATAACACCTAAATATTTTATCGTTAAGGTCGGCTGCAGATTGACGCAAACACAGCTATCTGTTTCTGTGCAAGACGCTGCATGTATTTTTAACTGAAGAGGCTGCTTAGGTTGAGTTGAGTTATTAATTGTAAAAGTGACATATTTGGTTTTCATAACATTAATTGATAATAGGTTATGTCTCAACCACCACGAGACAGAGTATAATCCTTTGTTGGTCATCAGTTCAGCCTCATTCCACGATTTAGCAGTGAATAAAAGCACAGTGTCATCAGCGTATGTAACTACTTTTCCATTTTCTAGTTGTAGGTCACAGAGATCGTTTATGTAGACTAGAAACAGCGTAGGACCGAGTATACTGCCCTGTGGCACCCCGAACTTGATGTCAGCTTCATCACTCAGCAATTCACCAACTCTAATACACTGCTTTCTACCTGTAAGATAACTCTCGAACCAACGGAGTGCCATATCTCTTACACCAACTGCCTCCAGCTTCGCCAATAGGATAGGGATGGAGACGGTGTCAAAAGCCTTTGCTAAATCCAGAAATACTGCCACAGTTTTTTTACTTTTATCTAAATTTGTCCTAATATGTTCTGTAACTTCTAAAACTGCATCTTCAGTAGATCTTTTACTTCTAAATCCAAATTGATTTTTAGATAATAACTCCTTCGTTTCTAAATATTTTTTTAGTCGATTATTCATAAGTTTTTCTAATATTTTTGACATTGTAGGCAGTAAAGATATAGGCCGATAGTTTGTGACATCGTTTTCATCCCCTCCCTTGTGAATAGGACAGATAATGGACTTCTTTAATTGTTTTGGGAATACTCCGCTTTCGAAACTAGCTTGGCAGATTTTTGTAAGGGGTTCAGCAATATATGGATAGATCAATTTAAAAAGTTTTCCAGAAGCTTTGTCCCAACCAGGAGCAGAGTTATTCTTTAGGTTTCGTACAATATCATATACTTCTGTTTGGTCAGTGTTCAATAACCCAAAGGAAGATATAGCATTACTGTTATTAAATTTCAAAGCTAAATCTTTTTCTGTCTTTTTGAGTCCAGTAAGTGTATCACAAGCTAGTTTTGAGCCAACATTTACAAAGTAATCATTTACCATATTTAATGAATCTATTGGTTCCGGCTGCAGTTTCAAAAGATTTTCTGCTGGATTTGCTTTAGCGGGAAAGTTACAAATTCTTTTAATAGTGTCCCATGTCTTTTTTTTATCTCTGCTGTGTTTTTTTATCTCTGACCGTTCATATGCTCTCTTGAGTTTCTTAAGTATGTTATTGCAAATATTTCTATATTTAATGTACGTCTTTTTTGTATCAATATTGTCAGGATTCTTTTTACATTTTAGATGTAATCTATCTCTTTTTCTCATGCATTTTATGAGCCCAGCGGTAATCCATGGCTTAATATTAGCTTTAGATTTAGGTATTACTTTTGTAGTGGTATGCTTTTGTATAATCATATGAATTGTACACATGAACGTTTCTGTAGCTTTGTCCACATCTAAGTCTAATACATCACTCCAAACGATTTGCGATAATTCTTTACACACATTGTCATAATTAGTATGAGTGCATGTTCTCTTCACTGGGGTGTTTTTTTTTCGTTTGATATTTATCTGTGTTATAACGGGAG
The DNA here is from genome assembly GCA_905220475.3 of Ennomos fuscantarius. Lineage (NCBI taxonomy): Eukaryota > Metazoa > Arthropoda > Insecta > Lepidoptera > Geometridae > Ennomos > Ennomos fuscantarius. The sequence goes on along the minus strand of HG992036.1, from coordinate 14,056,387 downwards.
AGTGATCTGTAATTGTTGCTGGTAGTATTAGAGTTGTAGCTGGGATTTTCGATTTAATCATACAGTGATCTAGACAGGTTCTGCCCCTAGTTGCAAATTGATGTCCTGGTAGCAGCCCGTGACTGGCCAACAGAGTTAAATATTCATCTGAGCGCCTATCAACACTTTCATGAGAGATATCAATATTGATATCTCCTGATAATATTATGTTAGGATAATTTTTTAAGGATAATAGTACGCCGTCTAGGAATTCGATAAAATTTGATATATTCAGGAAGGATGGGGGTCGATATACAGCAATCACAGCTAACTCCTGTCCTACTTTTAATATTATACAATTTGAATCATTTGCCTTTGGTTCGTAGCATCTAATATTAGCAAGATTATTTCTATAATATACAACGACACCATCGTTTTGGTTTATATGATTTTTTGTACAGTAAACGTCGTATTCTGCCAATTGATTTGCTACAAAGTTTTCAGATGTCCAACACTCCGTAAATACAATAACGTCCATTTTAAGTTCAATCCTACTCAAGAGAACCATGAAATCATCATAGTTTTTATTAATACTTCGTATATTAATAGCTACAACCGATATCCCTGTGGTATGCAGTGATGACAAATAGTTTCTGCAATCTTCCGGCTCGTCCAATATATAAGATTTTGAGACACTGACATTGTCAATGTCTGTTACTATCTCATTTATCGGTACTGTCATCTTGAGTTTTTAATTAAATGATGTTTATAATTAATACAATTTTTATAGTATTGAACGAGCTTTGGGGTGATGCATGAAATGCCATGTATATTAACGCATTTTACATTTTGTGTGATTGTTTGTTGTATGTTTGTCAGTATGTCAGTAATTTGTGTTAATCGTGGTGTGCCCTTTGTATGTGTTAGTTCATTATTTTTATAATTTTCTAACAATAAACTTAAGCAATAATAAAAAAAAAGAAATCTGTTTGGTAGAATAAAGCTAAAGTATAAGCGCAATCTACTACAATGAATCAAATGATTATTAAAATCATAGAATAGAAACTAAACTTGCTCAAAAAAGAACTACTATAGCTTTGTTTAAAATCGTGAGAAATTTCGACAGACTAGAAATACATTTTCAAAACCACAAGCAGAATATTGCAGAGGTATTTATTTACAAGACTTGTACTTTTGTGAGAACCGGTCCCGCTACGTCACGCGAGCGGTGCGGGTCACTGAGTTAATACGATATTCATAATTATGTTAGTGTTGTTATACGTTGAAGCTGCGCGGACTTGGATGTCACACATTGTAGAGTCAACGAACTGCAACGCTTAAGAAATATGTTGACGATGGAGAATCTTTGACAACTTTACGACAATCCGCAGTGTATGGACGCCATAGATTCATAGATCATATTCTGCACACCAAAACTAAACAGCTAAACTACATCCTACATAAAACAATCGGTTGGACTGGATAATGACTGACTACTTGCTTCAAGACATTTCAAATGTAGATATTTTAGCAGCTGGAAAACATGCTACTTCTGTTAATTAATTCAGATTGTAAAAGACGTTTTGGATAAGTTCAAGATTTTGACGAGACTTCTCTGGAATTCAAGACCCTATGAATGAATGATGAAGGAATGATGAGCCATCTATATAATGTTTGATTGGCATAGCATATATAGCAGTTAAACCAATTGGATCATGCGGTATCACGTGCAGCATGACAAGTGTGCCGAGTGTGCGATTTCAAAACGATAACAGGAATGTTGTCTAAGGTCCGTATTATAGAACGATGCTCAGTCATCGATCGGTGCTCAAGCAGAGATTTCATTCATAAAGTGATCAATTAGTGAATGAAATCGCTGCTTGAGCATCGATCGATGACTGAGCATCGTTCTGTAATACGGACCTAAGCTTGTAATGGTAAACATATCTTTAAACTTTCAGATGCAATCTCAGTTTGATTATGGTGACAGGGGTTTTGATATTTACACGTTTAAATCATCGTTAATGTACAGATTTCCTTAGATTTAATAAAAACCATTACAAAGTTTCCGAAGTTTATGAGTTATTTGTTTTGATAGGAAGCGATGAGACTAGTAACATTAATCATTATGAATAGCGAACCTTACAAAATTAAACGTTGTTTGAATTTATCCGCTAGATATACTGAACTTGAAATCTTGGATAAGCCAGATTTAAATCATAATTATTTATAGTTGCAAGGATAAAATTATAATCTATCACTCGACACCGGTTTGAAGATTATCTTCAGGTTAAAATATAGATAGATAAGCGTTAGATTAAATAATAGATACCTACCTAATATTTGAATTTGCATGAGAATTTATAACCACTGATTTGATTTGAAGTTCGGTTCGGTTTGTTGCGGATTGTGGGGAGCAACGAGAGGCGAAAGGCTGCGTACAATAACATTTTGATAAATGTTGGACTTTACCTATTTATCAGAAAAAATACCGTTTAAAAGACAATTTAAAACTGACTGATCGTAAACATAGTATCTGATTATTAAATTATTCTTTAAGGAATAATAACTGCTATTGATTAATATATTACTGTCAAAGAAATAATAATAATAATATGTGTGGACATCTCACACAACGCCATCTAGCCCCAAACTAAGCAAAGCTTGTGCTATGGGAACCAGATAACTGATACAATACTTAGATACTTTTTGTTTGTAAATACATACATAGAATACAATATGACACCCAGACACAGAACAAACACCTATGTTCATCACACAAATGTTTGTCCTGAGTGGGAATCGAACCCACGACCCTGACGAACTGAGCTATCGGGCCAGTCAATCAAGTCAATCAAGTCAGGGCCATACTTTGACGCATTAATTCTAATAATTCCAGTGACTTCCCGATCTGTTAATATTGGATTAGTTTAACAAACCACAATGAACCCTTCATCGTAGCTGGTAAGGTGAAATATCTCGCACCTTGAGGTTCCAAGCCCCTCCTCCCCCACCTTCGATCCTGTCCTTTGAAACCTACTTGTAGGGTAAAACACCTCGTACCAATATCCGCATTAATTTTGTTGTATAATTAAAGGTTTGTTTACAATATCTGATTAAGGTCGTTCCGCTGGATATTGCAGATTAATTTGGGTTAAACGAGTTCTTGGTATTTAGCGGGGGCGGCGTAGCGTATATACCTATATAAACAAAATTAAATATTCTAATTTACTTTAGTATCGGTCATGGATTTGTAGTGTGGGTCGGGGCACAAAGAAAAGTTATTTAATTATTATTTAAATGTTTTTTTTTTGTTTTGGCTCCACACTTTTGTGTATTTAGCCAGTGTCAAGTAATTGTTTTCTCAAGTTAATTAATATTATATAATGCCAAGTCATCAAGTTAAGTCATAGTCTAGTCTAGTCAAGTCATACTCCTAGTAAAGTGGTGGCAACTTTACCAGAAGCTTCTATGGAGTTTTGGAAACAACACGAAAAGAAACGTTTCACCATCATTGTACCACTTTCCCGCACTCATGCCTGTAATCCAGCACTTAACGAATAAAATGCCACCAATTTATGCACTAACACTGAAAATGATACAAATTTTCGAAAATATTACAATTTCATTTTCCCGCCAAAACTCAAAATGTTTATTTTCACACGCCATGTCGGAACTCCAGCGAGTCGTGCCATAGACTATATAACTACAGTTCTAATCTTATGTATCTATGAGCTAGGGTTGGAACACTATACTTGACAGAATTAACATACACATATACAACGTGTAGTCTGATTTTTTATACGATTACATAACAAAATAAAAAACGCATAATAGGTGTGTTAATTGTAGAAAATTGTGATCTTCAAGAAGAATTTCTATAGCTTTGTGTGTGTGTATATATGTAGTTACGTAAATATCAATACCCTTTGGTATTACTGTCTCTTAATACCGTTTATATGCGGTAATGATGAATAAATAGTGAAGAGAACTATGTGATGATGATAATAAAAACTTTAATGGACATGTAAAATGATGTTATATATAAAAAGAAGAGAATTATGCAAAAAAAAACTACTTAGTAGGCGAAAAATCAAAGATCATCTATCAAAACCTAATTCCAAAAAAACAGTTAATATAAAATTTTTTAATAAAATAAAATCTAAAAAGATTTTATATAAAAACAAAAAGTTTGCCACAAATAGTATAACAATGGTCGCATTGTCGCTTCTCTTGTTATATTTTTCAAGCGGGAAGCTGACATGAGATATTTGTGGAAACAAATTAATTTTTAACAGGCTGAATTTTTAATGACTCGTATGGCTTCAGTTTCAGAGAAAATTAATATCATTAATGCATATGAATATCCCATTGAGATTGAGTTTTGAGTAATTACTTTTCCAGAGCTATCCAGTTGAGCTTGAGTTTTTTACTAAACCTAGTAAATAAATTCAGATTTAGATGCAGACATCTGCAAGAGAGCTAATAAACATGCAAATTTTATTGCTAATGCGATAGTATAGGACCCAACAAAACAATATTGAACAGTTTCCGTTCTGAACGTTAACTAACTACATAGTAAAAGCTTGTGACAAAATTGGGGTTGTTAGTCAATTGTTTCCTGAGCAATGGCTGTTCGTACAGAAACCAATATTAATGGTGGCAATACAGCTACAGCCTTATTAATAAACGGGTATTAGTCTCGGGTTAGTTACTTCAGCTTTTGTCCTTTTTTGCTACTGGAATATTTAGCTGGATCGACAGAGACAAAAGATGGTGTAACTAGTCTAAAGCTAGTTCGTGTTTATTAATAAGGCTGCTGGAGTTTTAGCGGGAAAACAAAAAAGATCGTGTTACCGGATTGTATTATTTTCCAAAACTTGTGTTATTTTCAGTGTGTTCATAAAATTGGTGGCATTACAGGCATGAGTTAAATTTGGATTACAGGCATGAGTGTGGGAAAGTGCTATAATGATGGTGAAACGTTTCTTTTCGTGTGGTTTCCAAAACTCCATAGAAACTTCTGGTAAAGTTGCCACCACTTTGCTAGGAGTATGAGTAGTCAAGTCATTGACTAGACTATGATTTGACTTGATTACTTGGACTGTGATTTGACTTTTATTAAATTAATTAACTTGAGAAATTATCAATTACTTGACACTCGCTAAATACACAAAAGTGCGGAGCCAAAAAAGAAACCAAAAAAATTACAGCTAAGCAAGATTATTTTATGCCCATCTGCACTATTTGACAGCTCCGAAGTTCGCACATATCTATCACGACGTACCTACTGCAACGCATTTGAGTACGTCCTGGAGATAAGTGCTAACTTAGATCTGTTAATATTTAATGCAGACATTAAAGTTATGACATTTCGGAGAGAAAACACTCAGTGAAATTGGAAATTACCCGTTATGCTGTTACAAAATTGCAACCATTCTAGTAAATGTGGTGAGCGTGTAATGATAATTATAAAATATTAAACCGCCTTAATAGGACTGCTCAAAATGAGTCCCAACACTTAGGCTTACTATTTCCGCTGGATAGTTGTCTGGTAAATTCCGCTTCATGATATTGTATTGTATAATAAAATTGTAAAGTATTGGCTCCACAATTTTGTGTATTTAGCCAGTGTTAAGTAATTGATAATTTCTTAAGTTAATTAATATATAACATATGTGTCAAGTCAAGTCACAGTCCAAGTCATCAAGTCAAGTCATAGTCTAGTCTAGTCAAGTCATACTCCTAGTAAAGTGGTGGCAACTCTATCAGAAGCTTCTATGGAGTTTTGGAAACAACACGAAAAGAAACGTTTCACCATCATTATACCACTTTCCCACACTCATGCCTGTAATCCAGCACTTAACGAATAAAATGCCAGCACTTTTATCCACTAACACTGAAAATAACACAAGTTTTGGAAAATTGTAAAGTTTTGAAGATATCTAAGAAAGATGCACGATGACCTTTTTGTATTGGTAGCTCGGTGATTTTAATTTTTTACCGCGAATATATCGTCATGTATGGGTCAAAGACAATGCCAATAGACTTCGACCTCATCAGTTATACACATCAGTATTAAACATTGCTTAATGTTATTAAGTTTTAGAGCAATTCTGAAAATTAACAGTACAATGTGTCGGCAAACACGATGCTACCATACAGTAATGATATAATCTGCGTTAACTTGTTAGGTTTTGATCGTGACCCGCCGCAGCGAGCGCTCACTATATGAACAAACGTATCATAAATTATGTAACAAAATTTTACCCCAAATTTTTCAATATACGCCCATGCTACAAATAAAACTCCCTAAAATTGCTCAATTAAGCTACCAAAAATAACAAAAAAAGCCTTTTGTTATTCCCAAAGGCAACTGTCTTATCTCCGTTAACACTCCAGCGCCCGTGGTGGATGATGTCACAGCAAACAAACCAGTGGCCGACCCTGATAATGTGCCACCTGCCGCCAACATTACCGCAGAATATACCGACGTACCTTGGACGTATCTAACTGCGGGTATTGTATGTAAAACGGGCATTCTGGCGGTTGCCATAAAACAAGACTTAATTAATTCGTGTGTCTTGTTGTGGTTGCGTACTGGGATTCCCTCTGTTGTTCTTAGAATGACGACCGGATACCTCCAAATTTAGTAAGTAAATTCATATATAACATTAGTATTTTTTATCTAAAGACATGCTCGTGTACTAAGCTAAGATAATACTCTTTATTGAAACACGAGATCTTAATTAATTAAAAAAAGAGATTAAACTTAACCACAGTGTAACTATGGGCGGTCTTATCGCTCAAGCGATCTCTTCCAGATAAACTTGCACGCAAAGGAATAACGCAGTAATATATAGACGGTAGTTTTCATATAAAAAAAACAACTATAATCACAGAAGATTTAATATGATATTTAGTACAGGCAATAATAATCTTCATTTAGTTTTGACATTGAATTAATAATGAAAGATAAAGATAAGATGATTTATTGTAAAACATGATCAAGATGTGTATAGTTTGATAAGCGTGCAGTTAAATATAAATAAAAAGCTATATACGAACGGAGTAATTACATAAAAGTTGATATGTTTGATAGTTGAAGCAAGGATAGTTTTCAAAATAGTGGTGTAGAGACACAAAACAGTTGAATAATTAACTTCTCTATCTCATATTCGTATTCAAATTCATTTATTTGCATTCATGTATAACTTATATATTATGTTAGGTCTTAATAACTAGTTTGGTAGGTGCATGAACCCTGTAAGGGCGCTTGCAAGTTGCAACTGAGTGCGTTTAGAAATAAATATATTGATTAAATTATAATTATATGTAGATATGATATAATTTCTATAGCGTAACGTTACGGAAAAGCAAGGTGACGTACCTAGTCTATAGCAGGTACATTAATGGCTTCGAAAAGTCGAAACTAAAAAGATAAAGATTATAAAGATGTCGTAAATTGTAGATAATGTAGAAAATAAGGAAAATGTAACAAAAATATTTTCGTTCCCATTGCATTGCAGAGACAAGCAATGAAGGAATTCATTCCACAAAGCTGTAAAACCACTGAACATCGAATTCTTATTATCTTACGGTGCATTGCATTGTCTTCGTTAATGAATGACTCTTTTTCAAGGAAGTAATAATAAGTATACAAAGATAGCCCCCGTTTCATCAGCAGACAAATGCATAAAATAATCTGAAGTGCTATTGGCATGCTTAAGATGTTTTATTTGAATATTGATTCTTTGCCAGACTTTTAATATTATGCTTGAATTTACTATGAACTCTGAAACTGTGTGAATGTTGAGCTATTGAAATTAATAGTTTTCGCACTATAGTAGTTAAGTTTTTAGAAACTTTGTGATTGTAAAATGTAGTTACTTATTGACTTACAGAGTAGCTTTCCATTCGACAACGTTCTCTTCTATTGTAAACTTTCTCTATGTCCCAAATGAGGGCGGACTGACCTTTTAGTACGTTTACCTTCGTTTTATATTGTAAAGTGTAAGTACTTGTATCAGAGATGGTTGTTATTAGTAGTGATTGCCAGCTACGCTAGAATGAAGGCATATTTCGTCTCATGGACCGTATGTCGTCTTATAAGGACTTAATATCTAATTAACCTTTTTTAACGGGCAAAGCACATATACTTTAAACTAACTACTACATTAATACCACTGAATGCTACTTAGCTACGGTACAGTACTACCAAAAAACTACACAAACATTTGTACTGTATACTAGCCGCGATGACCTTTACATCTAAATACTACTTATATTATTCCGCTCCAAATATCCAACTCTGATTTAGCGTGTTTCAATTTGGTATCTAATTACCTCTATATACGGTCGGTTTATGAGTTTGTTCTCACTATGCTGCGCCAATAAAAGCATCGTTTATTTCAGTTAGTGTGCAATTTAACACTCTTAATAATAGGTCCATTTATTTATTTTTATCGGCTTGAAATCTAACATGGTTCTATCGCCAATTTCCACATCTCATACCGAATTGACATATAAAGACTTTGGTATATATAAGATTTTAGGTAAGCATGCCATTTTAGAGCACGTCATTGGTTAACATCAGGCGAGGCAGTGGTCAAATGCTTTGCCTACCAATAACAACCAATAAAAGAAAACAAAGATTCCCCAACAGAGATTAGCCAAAATTGTTTGTAGCAACATAACAGAGTGGTCCATCTATTTACTCGGCACAGTTTCAAACAAAGTTGAGGAACTTGCATAGTTCCAACACTTAGTTAAATTAACTTCGGCTTGCTTCAAATAGTTTTAGGTTAATTTAGCGGACGACCTTTACCGATCCTTAGGTGTGTTCACTAAAGTAGGGTACACACACATTCTTGTGGAACGTGGACTCTACTACTTGTTGTCGTCGATGTCATGTAAGATGTTAAACCTTCATAAAACTACCTACATTTGTTGTACATCAGTCCGATGAGACAGACACCGAAAACACGCTCGTATTGAAGTTTTGTCCCTTTGTACATTAGATTTTTTGCAACAGATTTTTTAATGTAGGTAAAGAAAAATATGAATCACGAACGAGATTTGAACCTGCATCACTATAACCAAAAAATACTTTACTTTAAGCTACCGTGACAAGTGATCGCATGTCCAAATTTATTTTACCTTTTGCGACCAACTCAAGGGTTGTAGCTCTACGCAACTTCAGTAAAAAAAAATTTTGAAAATATGAACTATTTTCGTTAAAACATTTTTCTAACATCCACCTTCTCTTCCAGGAACAACTTCGGCAACGAAAAGAAGTCGAAGAGCGGATCGCGCAGCAGAATGAATTCCTTCGGGCTTCCTTGCGGAGTTCGGCGAAGCTCCAGGCTCTGGAAGCCACACCACCTTTATCGGGGGCAGCCTTTGTCAACGACGCATACGAAGAGGACACGAGCGACGAGTCTGTCCAACTTTATGCTATTATTGGTAAGAATCGTTTTTGCATTTTGTACCTAGACATTAAATACGGGTCCATTGAGTAAAGTATGCTTTTCATACCTTAATGTGTAATGCAGTGCAAAAATTGCCACACCCAACAATAGGCACAGTTTCCTCGTGATCACGCTTTGTCATACGAGTATGACCACGAAGATATACATGCCCTCATTGGTTATACTCTCATTTCTGTACGCCCGCGAGAAAAACAAATGTTAGACCGAACTTTTGTGTTTAGTTATAATTTCCAAAGAAATTAGTAAGCCCGAAGTGTTTGATGGTGTCTTTATCGAATGGCGTGTCAAAGTACAGTTCTCTTACGCCTTCTCGCTTCATAGTCCATTGAAGCGTAGAGAGTCCTTACCTACTTTATCAAAAAGGCTTACCCTTACACACCATTAAGTTACCTTATTTGTCTAAACCAGCTTAAAAATTGACCGGCAGCGATGGCTAAATATAGACGACAAACCCACAGCTGTATAATTAAAGGTACGCGAACTGCAGGTGGTCACCGCATTAGTTACAGTTCACATGTCGATAGTTCCATATTCAATACACTGGTTATATTAGGTGGAAAATGGGACTTAAGTTGTAACTGCTGTTTAAACTGTAGGTTTTATCCGCAACCTGATGATAATTATTTATCAGTATGTATTATCTAATCTACGCACGATAATGGCTTTGAACCTGCAAAAGATATTCTCCCGAATTCCGCAGCTTTGATTTCAAGGGATTAGAATATAAATTTATATATTAATATGTTGGATAGATCCGGGATTTCTATATGTAAATGTCAAGTGGCCTGCAGTTGAATGTCATAAAAAGATGTGTCAATAAATAAATATGGTTGTGTGAACGAAGTAATTGTAAAAGTTTGTGTGTCAGAAGTTCTTGAAAGCGGGTAAGCTGCTATGTTATCTACAAATGATACCAAACGCATTTGCAAATGCACTTTCTAGTTTGACTCAATCACGCTATTTGTATCCAAAGCGGATTACCAATCAGATCCGTGGTTGTTAAATGATCACAGCGACTACATTGACACGGTTTTATCCGTGGAATAGTCGGTGGTCTGGTATGGGAATCATGTTGGCAATTTGACTCTGGTATGTACATTAATCTGCACGATTCATAATTAGCTGATATGATTGCGCTAAGCCGTACGCGTACACGCGTATTGACAGAGTTCATCTTGGTTGAAAAACGAGCTTAGGAAGTCTTCTTTAGGTGTCGACAACTTCTCAACTCCTCTAAGGCGGTGAGTCAAAGTTTGCAACAAGTATTAAGATTAATTAAGAACGTTAAATGGAGTTGATTGTCTCCTAAGAGCGCTAAAACTTTTCAGTTGTAGGTAACAAAAATGCTTTAAAATGAAAGCTGCGGTTCCTAGAGACAGTTTGAGCTTTTTTCCAAAACTAGATTACTTTATCGCTGTTTTATGATATCCGAATTTTAATATACCCTAAAAATTAAGATTAATAATTAACAAGTACTCATCTGACTAGCTTCCATCTTCAAGTTAGCTCAAGCTTGCAATACGAGTACGAGTTGTAGAAAGTAGGAACAAGCTTGTGTCTGAAGTTGAAGCTTCCCTTGAACAGGTTTCAGATTGGGGGAAACTGAATTTAGTTCAATTCAACCCAGCTAAGACACAAGTTTGCGCATTCACCGCTAAAAAAGCTCCATTTGTTATGGCTCCCAAATTTCAGAATGCTCCCCTCATGGTTTCAGACAGTATTGGGATCTTGGGTGTTGACATTTCTGCCAATGTACAGTTCCGCTCTCACATTGCGGGCAAGGCTAAACTTGCTTCTAAGAAACTTGGCGTGCTCAATAAGGCGAAGCGGTACTTCACACCGAGCCAAAGACTTGTGCTTTACAAAGCACAAGTCCGACCTCACGTGGAGTACTGCTCTCACCTCTGGAACGGAGCACCCAAGTACCAAGTCCAGCCTCTTGACTCGATACAGCGTAGAGCTATCAGAATTGTCGACAGTCCCAAGATCACTGAGCGCCTGGAACCACTCAATATTCGTAGGGATATTGGATCTTTATGTATATTTTACCGCCTTTACAATGGGGAGTGTTCTGAAGAGCTATTCAACCTGATTCCGGCATCGCGTTTCTTCCATCGCTCCTCTCGCCACCGCAAAAAAGCTCATCCACACATTATTGAGTCATGGAAATCGCATACGACTCGATTTATGCGTTCTTTCTTGCCGTACACCTGCAAAATGTGGAATGAGCTCCCGCCAGCGGTCTTTCCAACGAGTTACAACATAGAGTTCTTTAAAAGGAGGGTTAAAAGAGTCCTACAGGGTAAGCAATGCATCGGTGACACCTCCTCCGGTGTTACAGATGTCCATAGGCTACGGTGACCACTTCCCATCAGGTGGGCCGTACGCTTGTTTGCTCCCTTTAACATAAAAAAAAAAAAAAAAAAAAAAAAACGAGTAACTTACTAGTGCGGCCTGGCGCAAATATGTTCACTTAATATCTTTTCCCATTCATGCAAAGCTTGGTATCAGCACCTTCGATAATAATAATTATCACTAACACACCAATATTAGATGAAATGTGGTCAAACAGGCCTGTCTGATAACCTACTACTAGCTCTGATATGAAAAATACAAATTTTCGCGTCAATTTTTAATGGAGTTTTCCCTATCCACCTTCCAGACTACCAAGAAGTATGCGCAGCGCTGGGCCGCATCCAGAAAGCGCTGGGCGCGAGTGGGGAGGCGGCCCTAGCGGCGCGAGTGGCAGGCGCGGCTGGATCTCTACTCTGTCCCGCACTGAGGACTGCGCTGGCGACGCGTGCTGCTGTGCTGACGGCGACGAGGCATAAGCGACCGGGGCTGGCGCCTCCACACACGCCTAGGGCTTCTGACCGGTTGAAAGACGTAAGTTAGTAGTTAACAGACTGTGCTCTGGGTGGTATGAAAATCACAGTAGATACAACACAGTACAGTAAGGTGGCAAGTCTGTCGGTCTTTTACAAATTACACCATGAGATCATGCAGTTCTTGTGTGCATTCACGCACAAGAACTGCATGATCTCATTCCCCCATCACCATTCCACTACTAGACGCTCGGCTAAGCGCCATCCTTTCGTGGTTGAAATACCACCCATTCATACCAAGCGATTTGATTCCACGTCCTTAATTAGAACGGCTAAGAAATGAAATGCCCTGCAAGCGTCTGTGTCTCCGGCAATATGACCCGGGCGTGTTCAAGAGAAAAGTGAATAGGTATTTACTTACTACTACAAGTTAGAATTAAAAAAATAAAGATATAGATAGACGACGTAATGTTCAAATCTTAATCAACTGTCTTAATAAATAAGCATTACCTGCACGTAAACGGGCGCACATAGGCTTTACCAGGGTTGACCACTTTACACGTGACGGAGATGGGTGTGCTTTAGAATTACTTATTTAGGTATTGGCCGTTGTATGTATTAGTAACCATGTCCAACAGTGCATGGACGTCCTGGGTGCACAGTCAGCGACAGGTGGCGAGACGTCAGCTATCGCGGCGGAACTGCTGTCTATTCTGGGAGGGCTGGAGTTGGAGAGCCTCATACAGGCGCATGACCAGGCAGCCGCCTTGTTAGACTCCGCGTGCTTCAACAGGGGGAAGAGGCATAAGGTAAGGAAATTTATAGATGGAAATTATCACTTATAAGTCGAAAACTGGTCGAACGAAAGCTTATTTTGAGTTTAAAAATATCCTCCCTTTTTATATTGACAGCTTGATTTCAAACGCTTTATCGTTGGTGAAATTTTGCATATGGTCTAGACGAGACAATGAAATGCATAACTAGTAGAAGACAAGCTGTTAGTAGAAAGTAAAATCCAGTTTTTTATTGTTTACTGCTTAGTCACTTTTAATATTATACACTTTTACTATTAATTAATATTCTGTGATTTCGATAAGATTTTGACAACACATGTTTTTGACTGGGCTTTTTGATTGTAGCGTCACAGCGAGATTGTAAAAAGAGGTCAACCAAATCTACCAAACATACAACTTCTAACAAAACAATTGCTCTTTTCAGACTGGCAACAATTTCAACCATAAAGACGACAAAAACGTCGCGCATTCGACGGACGATCCCGGCGACCACATCAAGATCATCAAAATAGAGAAAACTAATGAACCACTTGGTAAGATTATCTTTAAATTATTGCTATTTAAAATCAAATTTTAAAGTAAATAATACCCAGTAATTTTCTCAATAAATGTTTGTGTATTCAAAAATTGTTGAGAACATGTGGCCATAGCCAAACAGGCGGAAAATAAAACCAATAATAAATGGCCGAAAACTTCTCCTATAGTGATTAAAGCACAGCATCTCTGTCTTCATTCACACATTGGATCTTGTGTGGAAACTTTTCTTTACAGTCCTTCCATATTCCTTGTCACAGGTGCTACAGTAAGAAACGAAGGAGAAGCAGTTATCATCGGGAGGATAGTGCGCGGCGGTGCCGCTGAGAAGTCGGGGTTATTACACGAGGGGGACGAGGTAAGAAATGTTATCGTTACTTACATTATTTCTATTAACTTAGGTATTTAAAACTTACCATCTGTGGGTAGTCCAAAAATATCTGACCTATGGACGCTCGTAAAAAAACGTTAGCAATCGACTGGCTGGTCAAAAATGCCGTAGTCTAAAAACAAAGATGTTGACAGTGACAAAGAGCTATGCAGTGGCAAAATCGGGAATTCGGGAACAAGAAGTAACTTATTAACGGGTAGACCACACGTTCCCAGAACTTTTAATTTTGCAATATTTTTGTTGAATTTTTATTTTGGCTTGTAACGCTGTGCGGATTGATTATCACTTTATTGCGAGATAACGATTCGCCATGTGTATTGTACGCCATTGGTATATTTCTGTGTGAAATTTTCCGTACATAGTACAAAATAGTACTAGGAATAAACAATAATATATGCTTTAGGAATATTGATGTCAATACTGCTGTATAAAATCCTTCACTTCATTTGACAGTTTAAAAATTAGCACTTTCGTTGTGAATCATCCTGCTCTAGGTTGTAGTATCATGTTTAATTCGAACTTTGATGAAATTTCAATTTTTTCCGCCTTTGAAAATTAGTGTAAATTAAAACAATATTTTTTCGTTTGTTTTTCCAATTATAAAAACTCAATTCACACCAAAATTATAAGTTCCGTTTCTGTGGAGGGACGGTTTTAGTGTAAACGAGAATAGCACCACATTGAACTAGATCGGAATGGAAGCGCTTCAATTGCTTCCAGTCCGAAAATCCAGTCCAATGGAATGGAAAGGAAATGTGCAATAAAATAAAAACTTTTCTGGACCTAATTAATAATAAATTATAGTTTTTGAATAAACTTTAGTTTCTCAGGTTTTTACGCTCGTTTTTAATAGGGTAACTCGGGCGGGTTCCAAACCAAGCGCTGCTCTGGGCGGCCCATTTAACGATATACGAATAGCACGACTGCTGATGCTGCACACATCCACAGCACTGGAAAGTCATTTCACGATCATTTACGTGTAACGTATCCCCCAGCTACGGAAGACCAGCGCCGGTTCGCAAGAACTAGCACCATGCTGAGTTGGGGCCGGTTTGTGACAGAACTATGAAAGCGACGTTCTTAAGTAATTTTCATGTTAATGTTTTTGTTCTGTAACAAAATAAATTTTCTTTCTTTCAGCTCCTGGAAGTGAACGGCGTGGGCATGCGCGGCAAGTCCGTGCACGAGGTGTGCCAGGTGCTGGGCGCGCTGTCGGGCACGCTGAGCGTGGTGCTGGCGCCGCGCGCGGCCGCGGGGCCCGGCGCCGCGCGCGCGCCTCCGCCGCCGCGCGTGCTGCACGTGCGCGCGCACTTCGACTACGACCCCGAGGACGACGTCTACATCCCCTGCAGGGAGCTCGGTAAGGATACCGCATACTCGCGATCTGGAACAAGATGTTGGAGCCCTTAGCGCGACTAATCACTCTTCAGCTCATGTGCATTTTTAGTACTGGTAATCTACCTGTACTCACGCTACTGTTAACTAATATTATAATATAATGAATTAAATAATTTATTCAAAAATGTACCTGATTGGAATTACAATATAAATCTTAGGAAACTAAAGTCTTACAAATAAGCTAAGACCATGGGGTTTGCCATATGCCACCCTTCCAGGTGGCTTGGTGATGGCAGTAAATTATAATGCAAACCGAGGAGAATTGCTCATTCCCGTAGCCGGCACTTACGGCACCTACGGGAAGAGATGGGGTCGTCGTATTCTCACACTGCGGGGATCATATCCATCCAGGCCCAGATCTAAGTATATGTAGTAGCTACGTCCTTAAACGGAAAATTTAACCGAACTTTCTATTCCCAGGTATCAGCTTCCAGAAAGGCGACGTGCTACACGTGATCAGCCGCGAGGACCCGAACTGGTGGCAAGCGTTCCGGGAAGGCGAAGAGGACCAAACACTTGCAGGGCTTATACCTAGCCAGGCCTTCCAGCACCAGTTAGTATACCTTGAGTCTTGCTGGGATTTAGACCATTTCACTTGTCACTTGAGTTGTGATTTAAAAGTGGCTAGAATGAGTCACTAATATTAGAGCTATTATATAATTCAACAGTTGTACTCGTAAGATATCCTAGGTTGCTATGATTTATTTATCAATCAAAGGGTATTTATGTATATATAAAATTTACCCATAACCATTGTGGATATATCTGACTTTTTTTTAATCTTACAGACGAGAATCGATGAAGCTGACGCTCGCAGGCGAGGTAGCGGCGCGAGACAAACCACGCAAGGGAGGCACTCTTCTCTGCGCGAAGAAACCACCGCGGAAGAAGAAGGGGAAGAAGGCCACGAGTGAAGCCGGATACCCTCTTTACTCCACCTCGGGGGGCGACGGTGAGCATCAATAGCTATAGTATCAGTATATATCTGGAGAAACGACAAGATGCTGTCGTTAGATAAATACTTTGACTTATATGGTGCAAGCAGAGTCTATGCCAGAATGCCACAAACCCATGAAAGATATATTTTTTTAATCCAGAAAATATAACTGGTGTTGACCATATTTCGCTTGATATTACTCATAATATCAAGCGAAATATGGTCGAACGTAAACTAAACTAATACATTTAAAAAGCTTTAGTGAATTTGTAGACACGGCGAAAACATCTTGAAAGATAAAGACAGTTTTTTTTTATTACTATACATTATTAATCTTTTTAACAGAAACAACTATTCTAAGTCACGACATTACGGTTTACGATTTATCGTTATTCCTTTGATCACTATAAATGATAAAGTTGGTTTTCAGGATGTGATCCTGATATTTTCATTTATATTTCGTCACCTAAACGCTGCAGGTCTTTATGCCTAATACATTCTTCTTGCTATTTTTAGAACTATTGCAAATGTAACTCTCCTAAATAGAGCTCCACTGATTTTAAAATCTAGCAATTTCGATTGTCCTTGCAGAGTTTGAACAGGAAGAGATCCTAACTTACGAAGAAGTAGCATTGTATTACCCTCGTGCCTCACACAAGCGGCCTATCGTGCTCATAGGCCCTCCCAATATCGGCCGGCATGAGCTGCGACAGAGGCTTATGGAAGATAGCTCACGGTTTGCAGCCGCTGTACCACGTAAGTATTTTACAGCCGTTATATTCTTGTATTTCATCATCTGCTATTGTTCAAGTTGCAAGTAGTTTTGGTCAGTACGAAAACTGCCTTTAAGTTGTGCTAAACCTTCAGTTTCTTCCTCTATTGACAATTTAAAGTATTTAATCGGGTCTAAACGACTGGCGCTTATGGCCAACCTCACCATCATCACTACCATCAGATAATAGAATCACTGTAGTTTCCAATCGCTTTTCGAAGGAATAAGACCTTGTAATCTAATCAAATTCCAATTCATTCCAGTAATTACATGATAGATTTTAACAAGCATACTTCCAAATCATCCAAGATGCTAAATTCCGAATCTCACCAGTATTCAACTCCAACATTTTCAGATACGTCACGACCGCGGAAAGACCACGAAGTTCCCGGTCAAGACTACCACTTCATCTCGCGTACGCAGTTCGAATCCGATATACTCAACCGGAAATTTGTCGAGCACGGAGAATATGAGAAAGCTTATTATGGTACGTCTGCTTATTTATCCAATGGTGAATTTAGCATGTAGTTTATTACACTTAAAATGTGCTACTCCGCTCAAAGGAATACGCTCATTGAAAAACATTCCATTTATATTGATAGGGATTGTGACGAGTGGAGAGTATGTATTTATACTATGTTATACTTATTTAAGTATGTATAATTCAATAGCTATTGCTAACAAAACGAAATTGTCTTCCAGGTACGTCATTAGAAGCGATACGCGAAGTAGTGAACTCTGGGAAGATCTGCGTACTGAATCTGCATCCTCAGTCGCTGAAGATCCTCAGGAGTTCCGACCTGAAGCCCTATACGGTGTTCGTTGCACCACCTAGTTTGGAGAAATTAAGGCAAAAGAAGATTAGAAACGGAGAAGCTTTCAAGGTAAACATAAATAAAATAGTAATTTACATTTCGATCTTAAGCTCTGTGAGAGCGTATTTGCAAGTTGCGGTGTTGAAATTCATATACTGAATTTTTTATTGATAAATGTTTTAATTAAAATTGAGGAAAAATAAATCAACCCTGGTATTAATAAAATACAAATTGATTGCAAAACAAAGTAAAACTGAATTACAATTAATTTTCTTGTCGCATACCTGGATGATGTAGTAATATGCAGCATCAATTATTATGAACTAAACTTATGAAACCATTATATTAACACAACTAACAATATGTAAGTAGTATTTTATAAAAGAGCGTGGACCCAGGAGTCTGTGGTAAAGCAGAATAAAAAAAATTAATAAAAAAAACCATTACGTTACAGGAAGAGGAATTGAAAGAGATAATCGCAACCGCGAGGGACATGGAACTAAGATGGGGCCACTTATTCGACATGATAATTATAAATAACGACACACAACGTGCCTACCAGCAGTTGCTGAACGAGATCAACAGCTTGGAGCGGGAGCCGCAGTGGGTGCCGGCGCACTGGCTCAAGCACACCTAGCGGACCGTCGGCACCGTCACCACGGTACAAACAAAAGACAAGAGACACTTCCGTATGTTCAAATTGGTGTTGATCTTGGATTTAATAGTGCAAATGGTTTTACATTTGTTTTTCTACTTTCTAAACGCCTGCAACGTTCAGAGTTTCTTCAATGTGAAAAGGGATGGAGTGGAGGAGGACTTTTTAGTTAGAAGTAGTGAAGTTAGTACCGACACAGGTGTTTCGAATTCATCCCCGTTAGAACGGTGTATAGATAATAGAAATGTGTTCCCGGGTTCTTTAGTTGACGAAAGTGAATGCGCAATAAAATCAGAACGTAATAGATTTTTCGCGTAATATTTAAGTGCGTATCTATCGAAATGTTTGATCCCAGTGATGAAATATTTTGATGGATATATTTTATTCGATTGATTCAAAGACATCACTTTAGTTAAGAGTTATTTATCGTTGTTTTCAAATATTGTATTTAGAGGTATCAAGTGCGGTGCAAATAACTTATGAAATGTTTATAAAAGTTAAATCTTGAGAGAAGTATAGTAATACAAAGTAATTAATTCGTGTCGATGGACTAAACCACTGCGTTCCACGTTGTAATCGCCTTAAAAAGAGTTTATAAAAGACATTACCTATAAAAATTTATTCATAAATCGTGTTTTTTTGTATCTTAGGTATAGAGTTAAAAATTGTAAAGTTTGTCTGAATCTTATCTAGGTACCAATAAATCCAGATTATCCATTTGTATCTTTCAAATATCTAGTTTTTACCATGGTTATTAATAAAATAATAGTACCGTGGAATCATAACATCATGTTCGGTTACTGTTTAAATTTCCACGTTCTATGTGAATACAGAAATCGATTGCACTCGATGTAATTGTCGTTAGAATTTTGTAATAAATCTGCCAAAATATAAAGACTGTTTGCTGTTTTATATAATATCATACTTTGTCCCTTGCATGTCCTAGATAGAGAGATTTCAGCGTTGTTAGTGAGTTCATAGAGCGCTTCTAATGGATCCTTCTAATAAATCTTATATCGTAGGTATTGCCAATTGTGAAAAACATTTCCATAAAATAAAAAAATACGTGTACTTAATAATAAAAATAAATTCTAAAATAGTATTAATAAATTGTTGAACTTTTACATAATAATAATGCTACACAAACAATAATGCGACGGAATTTATAGTTTGCAAAGTATTTAAAATAGATAGTGAATAAATTACGATGCGATAACAATAAAATATTTCTCTATTACATTTGTACGGTAGATATAAATATTAGAATTTTTCGGAAATATCTCCCGTAGTCTTCTCGTGGGTTTCTCTATAAGATCTATAGAATTACTATAATCGTGTCAATAAACCAATTTAAATATGACACTGCTTGTGTAGTGTGTAGAAAAGCAATATTTTATATTCATATATCGAATACTATGAAGCGAATTTATACGTGCAGCTTTATACAAATCTCACACTTTCCTACTGACGTAGCGATTGCGTACTTTATTATTGCAAATACTATGTTACCATTAAGTATGCGTACCACGACCTACCTACTAAATATAATGATCGTGAGATAACGATATACTTTCCATAGTAATAAAATAATGATTATAAATACTTCAATATAATATTTTTGTAAGAGCTGGACGTATCATTTTGTCTAATAGTATTTGATATAATATCGATATACCCAACAACTGTACAACGACATATCTGTTTTTATAGTGTATCTATTTCAAATTAATGTACTTGGCCAATCGTCTTTCGTTTTTGGAAAATTTACCAGTTGAAATGTATACTTATAGATACAATAATTTATAGTAAATAGTCGCGGAATCGGTGTTTTACGGCTTAGAACAAAATAAATCTTCCATTTAAATAATTAGCTCTAACCTGGCAACACTAATGAGCAGCTCAAAATTCTGATTCACACCATTAGACCTAGACAAACTGTAAAATTTAAAATGAACCACTTTTATTAGACTAGCAAACGTGGCTCTTATTAGTGTTACCAGGTTATAGGCACCAATGTTAGAAAATTAAAGTCCTAATTAAATGCGCAATAACAAACTGAAATATTATTCTAAAATATGTTACATAATTTAGTCCCAAAAATCGTTTGTATATTATGAATTTAGATAGATTTGTGCATCCCAAATGATATAGTGCCAAATAAAATTGTCACTTAAATAGTGACGTCAACATTTTTTTTATAATCACAATGTTTATAGTGTTATTTTGTACGGTGAATATAAAGCAGGCGTAACATTATTTAATTCTCTTTCATAGGCTTAATTAGTAAGTGAAGTTTTACACTGGCAATTATATCTAAAATATTGTCCTCTTTTTACTGCCTGGTTTAAAACTCACACTCAATAATTCGTTTTACTGTTCCTAATTATGCCTATGAAAGCGTTTACGTGTAGGTATTGGTTTTGAGGTATCGTGTCATCATAAGTCATACTTTTTTATTGATCGGAATATATTTTATTAGCTGTGTAGGTTCAATATATCAGTGGCAGCCTGGTAGCATGTGAAGGTGCTAAAATTTTGAATTTACTTGTTATGTAATTTCTGTGTTTTATATTTCCGTTATGCTGGTAAGTGGGCGAACTAAAATAATAAATTAAGGCTCTGACATTGTGTCGACACAACATTAGTGACTAAAACATATAAAATTATATAATGCAAACGTGAATATGAAGAACCCTAGAGAAGAAAGCCTCGCACAACAATACCTACACCTTACATATGGAACTCTACAGTGGAAGTCTAGCGGAGATGGCTACAAAGTTGTGTGATTACCAGAGTCAAAGATATTCTTTTTAATCCGTTTTCGGAGTACCCACTATCTTTCTACTTAATTACAACATTATATTACTAAGGTTGTTACATAAAAAAAAGTTCTTGCACTTATCAGCAAAATGGATTTGTCTTCAACAGTTACTTCACAGTATTGATATTATTATCTAATTTATAAAATAGTCCTGTATATAATTTATTAACATCTGAATAAAAAATATTATAAATAACATGTTAATAGAACAATTTCATGTAAATAATAGAGTACCTATTAAATTTAATATCAGATAATGGTGGTTTTATTTGAATAACACAAGGATAATACTTGTGCTGAATTCATCCAATTCCAAAATCCAAAGTTCTCTTATAGATTCACATTATGCCCTATAGCGCAGTATCGGCGGATTAATATGTTCTTATAATCTACCGATTCATTTTAATTTAGCGGAAAATGGAATATTAATGGAGTTTGAGCCCCGCATCCCTAAAGCTGGGCTATCCTGGTTTTTTCTTTTTTTAGATAAATGAATTAAATTAAATAAACAATGGGGCGAATTCTGTGGATAAAATGAAATCATGACGAAAAGTATGTCACCGACTAAAAGGACGGATGAATGCAGATTCAAAACCTGTTTTGTGATTATAATTATTCTAAAAGTTATCTCTTTTGTATATAGGTAATCCGTGAGATTTAAACGATAACATTAACCTTACAGTGGTGTCGATTCTGTGTCGCATTCTCTAAAACTAAGTAAATTTAAAGTATGGCGGTACTCTTCTGACAAAGGGGAAATGAAAAAGACGGAAAAATGTTAATTTCGTTTAGCTTTAGAGTATGCGACACAGAATCGACACCGGTAAGTATTCCAAACCAAGTAGGTACAGGATAATACTTATGGTAAGTATTAGAGTTGCACCGAACATACGGTAAAACGAAATCGTTTAAACGAAAAGCACTTTTTAAAACGATTAATACAATAAACGATACTTTTACACGTGTTGTCAATAATAACCTCTATTTATAATTACCTAAGTATGATTAAGTACCTATATTCTACGTTCTAACTTCTTCGGCACTTATCGATATTATTCATCGATAGTTTATAACCTCGTTAATAGGACGATCATAGCAACATCAATGAATACAGTTTTTTTTCTTGTGGATTGGCCACGGTAAGTATTTTTGTAAAGTCTTTAAGGCCCATGTCACAGAACTATCTCTTATTTATTGTTTTTCAAAAATCTCGAATTAAGCACCGATCGACGACTAAGTATCGTTCTGTAATACGGGCCTGTGTTTTTTGTGTGTTTAATTCTGCGCCACGAAATCATTCGCTGGGTGTTTGATGCCACCGACAATGTTGCTTCCATTCTCGAACCGAATGGTCTCATGAGCTGAACGTCTCAAAGGCATTAAATTCAAGTGCTAGTCATAGAGGCCATGGCAGAATTGAAGATGTATACTAAACTTGACCTTACGCCTGTAAGGTCAAGTCTCCGATTGGGCCGATGCCCATCTTAATTAAGGTGTTTGTTCTATGCCTGAGTGTTATATTGTATTCTATATGTATTTACAAACAAAAATTAGGTATGTAGGTATTTTATCAGTTATTGAGGGGTGATCACGGAACTTTGATTGCAACGAAACAGAAAAAATTTCATTCCTAATTTGAAAATTTCCTAGCAAATGTGCTCATAATCTGCGTATGGAAACTGTCAACGCCATACAAAGTGTTTCTAATTGTTGCAATCAAGTTAGGTGATCACCTAGCATATGTTGTACAAGCTTTGTTTAGTTTGGTACTTGACAGTTTTGTGTGAATATTTATTTAATTACAAAACAACTTACTCGGAGTTTAGGCGGGAAAACGAAAAAGATCGCGTCGCCGCATTGTATTATTTTCCAAAACTTGTGCTATTTTCAGTGTTAGTGCATAAAATTGGTGGCATTTTATTCGTTAAGTGCTGAATTAAATGCATGAGTATAGGAAAGTGATATAATGATGGTGAAACGTTTCTTTTCGTGTTGTTTCCAAAGCTCCATAGAAGCTTCTGGTAAAGTTGCCACCACTTTACTAGGAGTATGACTTGACTAGACTAGACTATGACTTAACTTGATGACTTGGACTGTGACTTGACTTGACACACTATATGATATGAATTAACTTGAGATATATCAGTTACTTGACACTGGCTAAATACACAAAAGAGTGAAGCAAAAAAAAAAAAAAAACAACATACTCTGTGGTTCTCAGTAGTTAACGTCATTGTCAAGTTGTCATATTGTTGTCTGTCAATGAAGTTTTGACGTTTCATTTTTTTGTTCAATGTTCGATTCGAGCGAGCTTACTAAAACTAAATTGCCAAATTACCTATCATATTAAGAGATATCGAGGAATTCTAATTTTTGTGAAGTTTGAGTAATAAATAATAATGCCATCAATGAAAGTGGAGGGTGATAGTGACGGGGATGGGGACATGTCTGGTGGAGATACAGAAAGGTCTGGGGGTTCCTCTAGAGGCCCTGACCGCGACTCCAGCGCTGAGGAAGCTGATGAGCCTGACTCTGATGACTCCTCAGAGATGGACGAAAGTGAATGCGAGAGGAGAAGGAACGACTGCCTTGATAACCTTGGTAAGTTTTGGTGGGAAAATTTTGAGGTTATGTTTACAAAACAATCACAGCGATATTAGTTTATTTGTTTACGTGTACATAACAAAAATTAAAGAACAATTAGATTAAAGCTTAAACGCGCGAAGTTGCATCTATCTCGTTATTAAATTTGTAAAGTTCAAAATATAATATATAATAAATGAGGTATTACTCTCGAATTGTATGTAGGTCGTTGATATACCCAGATTCTTACCACTTGTGTGCAGTAGAGAATTGAGATAAAAAATCTGACGACTTTACAAAACTGTCTAGTAATCTGCGGTATCTAATAAATGCTTACCTTGCTTTTTTTATAAATAGGTGATAATTATGACCCACACTATTTGCATACCAAGCTATTCCATTTAAAAGATGGAGAGAAAGAGAAAGGAAAAGAGGAGAAGTATTACTAAAAGCATTCCATACCATAGACATACTTTTACTTTTATATTTTCTTCTACATACATTAGCTATAATTTTCTATATCTAGATATTAGCAAAATTATATGTTAGCATTCATCAATTTAGATCATGATGCAATGAAGTACTATAATAATATCTCACAAAGCAGTTTTTTAAAGTTAAATCCTTAAAAGCTACATTTTAAACTATTCAGATAGAGAGATAAACCCAATATTGTACACACTTAATAATAAAACAGCAAATAGAGCATAAATTTGTTTTCTTTTTATACAGTTATTTATGTCTCAAGCTTAAGGTCACAGAAATTGGAGTTCTTACTCTGGTATATGAAAACACACACACACACACACATATACACACATACACAAAGAAATCTTCCTCATTAATTTAAAATATTCCTTTGGTAAGATTCTATGCATCTAATAACGTGATTTTAAGTACCCAATATAATTTTGACTTGTAATATTGCAAAAAATAGTCTATTTGCAATCATCTTACTTTCATCCAATGTTAAGAGAAACAAATAAGCATTACAGCAGAATTTGCCCTATTCACATAGGTCTGTGTACCAGTATATTTGTGTCTCTTAATATCAAATGGAATGTGGTAAAACATTATCCTGCCTATGGGCAGGATATACAACATAATATGTTGTATATCTATGGATTATTTTATTTTGCTTTCAACACATATTATGTGTTGAAAGCAAAATAAAATAATCCATGTATTTTCTATTTTCCAGCAAACTTGGAGCGCCAGTTCTCCCAACTCCGAGAACAGCTTTACTTTGAGAGAGTGAAGCAAGTGGACCATCAGCTAGATGAGGTGCGAGGTGGCCGGTCCCAGGAGTATCTTGGTCCTCTGCGGAGGCTGCAGGAAAATATGAGGATTAGGTATGACATCAGTAGTCAAATGTACTAATTATGGCCTATAGTCTAAATAATTTTTGATAATTGGGTGCTCATTATTTTGTTTTTATTTTAAAGCAATATTTCATGTAAAATATTATAAGCAGTTTTTTTAGTTAGTCTAGTTTTTTTAGTTTTGTTTAGTTAGTCTGTCTGTTTGTAGGAATTTATTTCAATACCTACCAAAACTATGCTGACACAATATTTGGAAAGGTATTTGGTAGGTAGGTATAAATTACTGCCAAAAAGAAATCATATAAAACCTACCAAAATGTTCCTCAAATCATCAACATTGTTGTGAATGTGACCTCTATTCATCCACATACAGGTTGCTGTAAAAGTATGTAAATTTGTGTAGGAGCTACACTAAGAAGGCAGGATGCTTTCTAAAATGTTTATTTTTGTTTCAGAATCGAAGTGGCCGGAGTGCTGAAGCAGATGCGTATAGAAAACATCAAACATAAGTATGAGGCAGAGGAGCAGGCAGCCCATCAGAACTTCAAGGTAAGGTAGATTGTAAGGATTTCTCACTTCAAAGGAAAAACCACACTCATTTTGAACAGATCACAAGTAAATAATAAATAAATGTTTAGAAAAGGTAACTAAACAATAACAAATTGCGTTATTTGGTCTACATCAGACTAAATTAAAAAAATGGAACAGTGATTCTAAGATTCAAACTAAGCACTATCTATGGACTCAAAACAATTTCTACAAGAGACAAAATTATTTCAAACGTATGTAAGTTTGTTTGATCACGTCATTGCCCTGTGATGGGCTAAACTATTTTGATAGTAAAGTTAGTTTTTTTCTATAACTGCAATTGCAGTTGGCAGTTGACTTTTCTGTTCATTTTGAAAACATAGTGATAAGTTGTGTTTTACTAACTGGATTTTTTGGGCGACATTAGCGTGTGTAAGCGGTGTTCAATGAAACAACTTTTGAGAGCTATTTATAACTACTTAATTCTGAATCTATTTGTGAAGTAACGTTGAGGATTGTGGATTTAATCTATGAAGAAGACTAAAAAATCCTGGATTTATTCTATATTTAAAGGTAAGTAATTCTAGTTATATAATTAATATGATTTACGACTTGCTTATTTTGACTAGACTACGGCGAATCAAAAAGGAGGGTTATGATTAGGTTAACTGAAAATGTTTATTTCCAAACTTTTATAAAATGTCCTAGATGGCGCTGTTATAAATTATGTTCGAGTCGAACCTTTCCTCGTCTCGTCCTTGCTTTATGTAGCGCTCGAAAAGTTTACTGTCTATCACGCTAGATGTCGC
The DNA here is from genome assembly GCA_905220475.3 of Ennomos fuscantarius. Taxonomy (NCBI): domain Eukaryota; kingdom Metazoa; phylum Arthropoda; class Insecta; order Lepidoptera; family Geometridae; genus Ennomos; species Ennomos fuscantarius. The sequence goes on along the minus strand of HG992036.1, from coordinate 14,029,733 downwards.
TACAAGTACTAATTTATTGTAAATTCACGACAATGAATGGCCTCCGTCAAACAGGGATTTTATATATTTTAATATACACCAGTAACTTTTAACGACCTACTTGATTATCCGTGGGACCTGTGTGCATGTCGTTAAAGTTTGTGGATCGGTTATCGGAAAATGTCGTGCATGACATTACGTCAACTTTCGAGGGAATTATAAACTTTGTATGAGCGTCATTCGGCACGTGACGTCATTTGACTTTGACGGTTGACCTCCGTAGATCAGACGTAAGCCACGTAGGCGGTCTACGTATGACTACGTAGGTTATATTGTCTGTTCTGTGGCATGGCAATAATAATAAATCCCGTAGTTTAACAATCTACCTAACCCAATTTCCCGTAGTTAACAACATTGTTAAACTACGGGAAATTAGGTAATTTTACAGGGTTTGTACGGTTCTTACGTTGCATTTATCTAACTTAGATAAACGATTGCTCTTCTGATTAAATTGTTTATTTAGTTGTATCAAAAAGAGATGCCTGTTACCTCTACCATGTGGGTAGGTAGGTAGAGGTATCCTTGTCCCGCCCAGGGCAGGTGGAATCCATAGAGGATTTTTCCGGGCTAAAAAAAAGGTAGGTAGAGGTACTTTACATTGAGGTCAAATGAAATGAAATTTATTTCGAAAATAAATAGGTAACCACCTACTCAAACATCGAAGGAACTCACTACACTTAAGGATATAGGAGGTACTTAAAAATGCATTAAGTATACATACTTGCATAAACTTGAATTGAAATCTTACGCTATTAAAACTTGTGTACTTTTGAATCTTTACAGTTTATAGATGTAGGTATAACTTGGCTCACACACATATAGTATGAATTGATACCCTATTAGTGGTATAACAAAGCTCGAATAGGTATAAATGTCTGAGCACTAACTCCTAACTAAGTTAACCGGTGTTTAGGATATTAGCTTAAGCTTAAATCCCACTTGTTATCGATAAGCTTTGCTTTAAAAAAATATTATTATCGCTCTCTTGCTACGACGCATTTTGCGCCCCGCGATTTCACAAGCAATTTGCGAGTTTTTGCGCAGAAAATCGTACTCGATCGTAATTCAGTAGGTAGGCACTACTGGGACCTATATCATGACGTCACGAAACATTACATTTTGTACGATCTATTATTTGTTCTATTGTTGTTTTATTTTCATGTTGTATGTAGGAATGTAATTTTATTTGCTGAATAAATGTATTTTCTTACTTACTCTATCGATCTAGGTAGTGTAAGCAATCTGCGTGCTATATTTCATCCAAATAATAATAATAATAATAATAATAATAACACACGCCCAACGATCACATACATAGTCCTGGATCCTAACTAGGATTCCCTGTGTTCTAGGGATCTAGGAACTACGAGAACCATGGACCGACAACACCCAGACTCAAAACAAGTATTTGCGCTTTTTTCCGTGCACAAATACTTGTCCTGCGAACGAATCGAACCCGCGCCTCCGAGTTATGAGCCGACCTGCTCAACCACCACACCACAGAGGCTGTCAAAAACGTAAACGTGAAGACGATGAAACAAGTAAATAGTCAAATGATAAGTGAAATTAAGGAGATGGAAGCGGTTTCATACTCTTTTTTAACACAAACAAGCCTTTAGAACGATAAAAAACTGCCTTCGGCGCAGCTCGTGCTAGTCCCTCCATTTCTTCCGGTCCAAAGCGGTTTCTTTTGCAAGGTTTCTTTAAGGTTTAATTAAGCTATTGTAAAAAGTCCGTACTCCACTTAATGTACACAAGAATACAAGACAAAGTAAAAAACGTCAACTAAACATAGACTAAAGTGTTACGTGCTGATGCTTGCGAAAGCCGTCGCGGCTCACGTTAGTAACTTACCCCCAGAAGGACATCGAATATGTTCGAAACGAGTGGGGCGATCATAGAACTTTGATTGCAATGCAAAAGCAAAAAAATCATTCCTAATTTGAAAATTTCCATACTAACTATGCACATAAACTGCGTATTGAAACTGTCAAATTCACACATTTTGTTGTTTCTATATGTTACAATCAAGTTACATGATAGCTGGGGGGTGATCACGAAACTTTGATTGCAATGCAACAGGAGAAATTTCCATACTAACTATGCACATAAACTGCGTATTGAAACTGTCAAATTCACACATTTTGTTGTTTATATATGTTACAATCAAGTTACATGATCGTCTAGCTGGTCGGAGTGATTTCGACTTTTTTGAAGTGACGTGAGTTTAGCCGTTATTAATTTCACAAAATAGACTGTAGATACAAAAGACTTTTGTCGACGACGTTGAAGTCTTTTGTCCTGACCCCGAGGTCAATGTAATCTTTCCAAATATCTGTAGTCTAGTGCACCTGTGGAAGATAGCGTCGTCTAAACTCGGCAGCATATCGCAACTTGCGAATCCTTTTTTAAGTAAAACTTCTTTACGCACGCTTGACTTGGGGAGTAAGCTGGTGAATGCAAGGCGAACGGGAGTTGATTCACGTAGATCTCCATTGTCAGCAAAGTTTAAAATTTGTATTATTATTTTGGTATGTCCGTTAAAATGACAATGGCGACATTGACATTAAACAAACCAAAACCAGGGTTATACCGGCCGATATATGGAGATAAAGTAAAGAAGTTTTATTTCAGTCAGTCGTGTGGTCTAAAGCGCATTCATTTTTTTTATCGAGCATAGCACCTAAGAGAATTTATGCGTAAATAAAATTCAGCTTCGTAGGTCTTGTAATTTTGCTGTGTTACCAGTATGTAGTATTTTTCATTTAAATGGTAGATGTACCATTTTTCTGTAACATTAAGTTGTGCAACCAGCCATTAACGCGCTGTATAATAACGGATTTAGGACTAAATCCTACTTCTTCACATCTCGGGTTAAAATTAGATACCGAATCATGAAAAAAATTCATTACAATTTCAATGAAATAAATAAATAAATATGTGTGGACATTTCACATAGAGCCATCTAGCCTCAAACTAAGCAAAGCTTGTTATGGTATGGGAGCCAGATAACTGACACAATACTTGAATACTTTTTGTTTGTAAATACATACATAGAATACAATATAAAACCCAGACACAGAACAAACATCGATATGTTCGTTCTGTGTCTGGGTGTTATATTGTGTGGGTGTAGTACCCCTGCCTTCTGAACTGCAGGTTGTGGGTTCGATTCCCATCCAGTACCAATATTTGTGTGATGAGCCTTCTGATGATGATGATTATGATGAATTATCATACATTATTCGTCTCTGTACAATACAATACAATACAATACAATAATAAATAACATACAAAATTACAATACAATAATACTTCATTGAACACCAACTAATAGATAACAATGCACCTTAAAAAACTTACAAAGAATGGTAGAACAAAGGGCGGCGATTTCTTCCAGGCTAACTTAGGATGGATAGAAATTAAAGAACCGAAATTGCGGTTGGTGGTGTACTAAAATTATATAGGAAAATAACATAATAAGCCTAGAATTGCTTATTTCGGAGACGGGGATAGCTGTAAATACTGCGGTGGTTTATTATCAAATCTATGATTTTACTAGTTGGTAGGACTTTTCTGCAAAGTTCGTCTAGGTAGGTACCACCGCTTTGCCAGTTATTATGCCGCCAAGCAGTAGTGTGCAAGCACTACCGTGTTCCGTTTTGAAGGGCACTGTAGCTAGTGAAATTACTGGGAAAATGAGAATTTATGATCTGATCTCACAGTCGAGTAATCTTATTACTAGATTGTGCTGATATCTCAGGATGATGTGCGCCGTGCAGTGTCACGCGAAACTCTATACATTAGAGTTCCGAGTGACACTGCAAGTGATATGGGCAGCTGTGTCGCTTAACATCAGGTGAACGGTTAGCTCGTCAAGTCATCCCTTAACATAAAAAAAAATACGCGTAACTTTATATTTTGGAGTGACATTTTTCTGTTATGGGCGGCCGTGTCGCTTGACATCATGTGAACGACTAGCTTGTCACATCATTCGCTAACATAAAAAATAACGTTTCTTGAGTCGATGTGCGTCTGTCTGTCAGTATGAAAACTAGCGTCCATTTGTGAATATATGGAATGGAATACTTGTGGAAGTTTTTAATTGGCTCTTCAAGTTTGTCATTATTTAGTCTTTTTATGATAGCTGTTAGCCCCCCCCCCCCCCAAAAAAAAATATATTGTAAAAAAACTTCTCTTCTACAACTTACAAATATACTACTAGCTTCTGCTTGCGGCGTCGCCCGCGTGGCCTATAGGAAACTAAGAAGAAAATTTTTCATAGATAATTCAACGACTCATTTCACCCTCTCAGGGGGGGGGGGGAAGGGGATTTCGAAAAACCCTGTATTAGTGGATACCTACACTTTACAAAGAACACACCCTCCAAATTTTAAGTCTCTAGAACCAACGGCTTAGGCTGTGCGTTGATATATAAACCAGTCAGTCAGGGATTTGAATTTTATATGTACAGATTGATTGATTGATATTGATTGATTGAATGCAATAAATTAACCGTCGCTATTCTCGCGTAGCTCGTAGCGACCTTACTACGGGCACATAATAAATAATAGTACATGTCCTGCGGGCTTCATTGACTTTGATAAATTACGATGATATAAAATGTATGAAGTAACCAACGCAACGGTTCGTAAACGTTGCACAAATGCACATTCGTGGCGTTGATTACGTATCCGTACCTAATAGTTGTTACGTAACTCGTGATCTCTAAGCTGTATAAGCACTGTTTAAACAGATGTTCGAGTGAAATTCAATGCTGGTTTTGATAATTAATTAAACAGGTAATTAATTAAATATAAATAAATAAATATCTGTGGACATTTCACACAGCGCCATCTAGCCCAAACTAAGCAAAGCTTGTACTATGGAAACCGGATACCTGATATAATACTTAGATACTTTTTGTTTGTAAATACATACATAGAATACAATATAACACCCAGACACGGGACAAACATCGATTTTCGTCTCACAAATGTTTGTCCTGGGTGGGAATCGAACCCACAACCCACAGTTCAGAAGGCAGGATTACTACTACTGAGCTATCGTGCCAGTCAATTTATAGAAAGATTGCCGTTTTGTATTACAAAAGGTAACTTTACCTTATAATCGTACGTGAATCTTGTTCCGTAGTCTGAGCGTAATTTATTCAATTTGTGTCCGCTTTGTCACCTTCAAGTTAATAAGCTAGTATTGATTTTGCTTCGCTAGTAACGTGAGTTGAGAGGTATTAACAACATTATAATTATAGTATGGTACGTATGGTTTTCCAATACTACAACGAATTTTCCCAAAGTCGAAATCGAACGAATTTTCGAACTCCAAATTTTCCTTTCCATTAATTTTTATAATTATTTAGACATTATTAATTTTATTTTTATTTATTAAAAAATTTACTACACATTAGGTATTTTTACATACGATAATGTGTACAAAATTTTTTAATAAATAATAATAACATATATAATATATAAATAATTGTAAAAATTAACGGAAAGGAAAATTTGGATCCCGTTGAAATCTACATTAATACTAATCTGAGGATTGGATTAGGTAATAGTTTTTCAATCACCATTGCTGCTTATGGTAATGCATACAGTAGTGAGCGAATTGAAACAACTTGAGCTTGTTGTGTGGCATTTTATATATTTTTTTTTTATGTTAAGGAATGACATGACGAGCTAGCCGTTCGCCTGATGTTAAACGACACGGCTGCCCATATCAGCTGCAGTGTCACTCGGAACTCTAAAGTATAGAGGTTCGCGTGACACTGTACTGCGCACGTCATCCTGAGACATCAGCACAATCTAGTAATAAGATTACTAAACTGTGAGATCAGATCATTAAGTCTCATTAGCCCAGTAATTTCACTAGCTACAGTGCCCTTCAAACCAGAACACAGCAGTACCTGCGCACTACTGCTTGGCGGCAGAATAACTATTAATTATATATATTAATTATAATCACAAAATTCGAGTGTTTGAGTCGTCTACCAACCCGCACTTGACCAGCGTAGTTAATTATGTCCTACACTCCCATCCTGTGAGAGAAGTTCTAAGTCCCAGCTGTGGGCATATGGGCTGATATTGAAGCTGGCTTTTTAGTAAATAAATTCAATAGGAAATTTATTGCTATACAGAAGGCTAGAGCTTTAGCCATTAGTTATTAACTGGCCCGATAGCTCAGTTGGTAGTAACTCTGCCTCCTGAACTGTGGGTTGTGGGTTCGATTCCCACTCAGGACAAACATTTGTGTGATGAACATAGGTGTTTGTTCTGTGTCTGGGTGTCATATTGTATTCTATGTATGTATTTACAAACAAAAAAGTATCTAAGTATTGTATCAGTTATCTGATTCCCATAGCACAAGCTTTGCTTAGTTTGGGGCTAGATGGCGTTGTGTGAGATGTCCACACATTATTATTATTATTATTATTAATAAACACGAAATAGCTTTAGATTAGTTACACCATCTTTAGTCTTTTTCGATTCAGCTAAATATTCCAGTAGCGAAAAAAGGACAAAAGCTAAAGTAACTAACCCAAAACTACTACCCGTTTATTAATACGGCTACTAGTGTCCAACGTAGGCTGTATGTACCACCCAGTTTGAATATTCTCCAAAATATTTTACAACATTTTAAAACAATACGTTTCTCGCCTCTCGTTAAATTTTAATTGCCAGTTACGATGCTGGTGACATTGCGGATAATGGATCCACGCCGCGGCCCTTGTCACTGCCGAGGTTACGTTGCCGTTTGAAGCTTTTGTTTCAAATTGTAGGTTCCAAACTTTTCATTCAATTTACATTTGATCTCGTTGAAATACAAAATAAAATAATAATCCCAGAAAACCAGACAAATATAGATTACTAATTGCGCCCCGCGGTATTACCCGCAGATAAAAAGTATTTTAATTATTTGCTCATCCCACGGGAAAATTTCACTTTTCCGGGATAAAATGTAGCCTATATGTTAATCCAGTGTATAATCTATCTTGGTACTGAATTTCATCCAAATCCATTCAGCCGTTTGAGCGTGAAGGAGTAACAAACATACACACATACAATCTTTCTCCTTTATAAAATTAGTGTGATTTATATAGGCTTTTATGTATCCATTGAACATTAAAGTTTCTTATAAAACATTTAGGTATAACAAGAGAAAATTAAATAAAACTAAATACGTTATTGAAAGATTTCTTTCTGAGTAAAGGCGTCCTACATGGCTTCCCAGTTCATTATATAATAAGTAATAATAAGTATATTTTTATTTCCAATAAACATTCATCGTTCTTAGCCTAAGTTGGTTAACTATTAATACTAGTGAAATAACAATAAATAAATATGATTATACATTTTGACAACCATGCTTAGGAGTGTCGTTAGTGGCCGTACTAGGATTAGTCTAGTCAACAAGTTCAAAAACGTGAAAAATAGAGATAAAGGTCCTAAAAATATGAGCGATGGCTCATTCGATTCGGAATCACCTCTAGAAAAATGTTTTTGAAGGATTTTGGTGCAGGTTAAAAATTGCAATTGTTATTAACAAAATAAGATGAAAAAAAAATGATATTTCGTTTTTTGTTAATAACTTGAAAAATATTAACATTTAAGCAATTTTGATAAAAGCTCGTTAAAGAGGAGGAAATTTCCAATATAAAAGTCCTAACTCCCGGAACTCTATCTCCATTATTTATAATTTTAATTAGACGTTGAAAATACTACTGTTACAGCATGCGCGCGCCGCCGCTAAAGAGAGTTCAGCAATAAAAATATTTTTTTTATAACATAAAATGTGATTTTAAAAATTTGAAAATATTCTAGTATCTTCTTAACACTTGAAAGAATCGAGCTCTGAAGAAAAAAAAATTTAATATCATTTTTCAAAAAGTTATTCAATTGTTAACTAACAATTTTTTTCCCAATCTCCATTGGCATAAACAATGGAATGAAAGGTATAAATAATTGGCCTATAAATTTTAAACTTCGTGGAGCCCTTCTGATATATGTACTTTATAAGATCCTGCGGTTAATTTTCATTAAAGTTAATTAATTTGTTAATTATGATTTTTTATAATTATTGAAAAATTAAAAATCTAAAAAATGTTGATAAAAATTTTTTTTTCAATTAATATTTAGCTATGCCTGTTTTCAAATTGAACAATAGCAGTAATTAACATAGGTTATGAATTTTTTACGTAATTTGTTTATAAAATTGTTATAAACAAATAGAGAAATTCAATATTAAAAAAAAAAATTTTTGCTATTTTGTTGTTTACAAAAAATTATGATTAAAAAAATTTTTTTTCTTAATTTTAGTTTTTAGTTTTTTAAAAATGATTTTTTTATATTTCGATTGTTTAAATTATTAGTTAAGAAAAAATTTTCTTTTACATATTATAATTTACACTTTTAAATAGTTTAGTAAAAAAAAATTGTTTTATTAATTATTTAATTGTTTATTAGTTTAACAATTTGTTATAAACAAATATCGACCAACGCTATATTTTTTTTCTGAAGCAGAAAAAAATTATGAAAATAGCTATACAGGGAGTAACAAAAACCCTGTTATATCCGCGAGCTGCGTATCCAGTGTCAACTCAAGGTTGTAGTAATACTAGTTCTATTTCAATACGAGACATACAAAACTTACGTGTGCTTTTTATTAAAACCTTTTATGCCGTTACTAAAAATGTTTACGACCTCAGATATTGACAACATAGGTACTTGCACCACCGACGCAGCCTGCTGCCTGCCCGCACCCCGCACCGCCCGCCATGGTACGCTAAGTCTATTCAACTTGCATACCTACTGCGACGGAACTAGAAGCTATTTATTCCACAGATTACTTTTTAAGCGTTTTTCATACGATTATGTGCCCTATACCACATACCACAACGTTGTAGGATTGCGAGACTGAACTTAATGACGTAAAAGATCTCTTTGACCAATAGTGGTAGGCACACAAGTGCTGCGCGCCTTTCTGCCACACTCTAAACAATCGAATTCACGTGTGATTTTGTATTGTCAAGAAACAAGATAAGTACGTAATTTTTAGCTCTTAAAAGAGCTTTCAAAAACACATCTGTCGGCAGGCGATTTTCATGTTCAGTCAATCAATCAAAATGCTGATTTGGCGGATTGGATTTTCCACAGCCCATACGTGCTCATTATGGCAGTTAAAAACGCCAGTTCGGACGAACGAGCATTCGTCGGTTAATAAAATACGACTCAAAAACTCTGCGTCATCTGCCACTCTGGGCTCATAATCACTGGGCAACAATGATTGCACTCGTTGATAATGAAACGGGTGCTGACCGTCTTCCTTCAATGCCCTCCATACACGCATGTGATTAATTCCAATTTCTCTTGCCATGCTGCGTGTGCTACGTGTTGGGTCTTGCACAAACATATCGAGCACCTGTTCTTCAGCATCATGTAATACTCGTGGTCTTCCAGCATCAAATCTTTGCTGATCACGGCCCGTTACACTACCGGTGTTGTAAACACGTAAGTGCAATCGCTGGAATGCCATTAATGACGGTAACTCAATTCCACGCGAAATAGAAAAATTATGCTCGTATTCTCTACGTGCTGCCGCATAATTATTGTGACTTCTACCAAGGCACATTAACATATTGTAGTATTCGTCGTTAGAATACGACATCACACTCGACACTAAATTCGCGACGGTCAAACTGGAAACGACTAAATTGCATGAGAGAGCACGTGCGACTGAGCGTAAGCCGCGGGCCGCGCCGCGCCTATGCCGCACCGCCCGCGCACCCCATTTCCCCGTAGGCACACAGGTGCAGGAGCGGCATCCTACAAAAGAGCCGACAAAGGCGGCCCCCGTTTGTCGGTTCCGCGTTTACTTTTACCTTAGTTACTTAGCTATTTAAAAATAGGCACGGCTTGTGGCACAAACATTTTTGGGAAATGGTATTGTTTTTTTGTATTTAGATACTGCCTGTAACTTCAGATACGTATAACTTAGGTATTGTTAGACATTTTTATATGACTACTTGTAATTATCTGTACACATACTTCATTTATTTAACAGGGTTTTTGTTACTCCCTGTATATAATAAAGTGCAAAAAAATTTTTTTTTATTTAGTATAATACTTTTTAATATCATACGATACGGTAATTATAGTAATATATATTATATTATATTACTTGATTTGTCAATTAAAAAATTGATATAGCTTTTAAACTATTAGAGATACGATAAAGGACATTCAGGTCTTTTTTATAAAGGATGAATTTCTCTTTCAGATACATTTTAGATCAAGCTTGTATCTATTGTTTATTAGCTATTAATGCATTTGTTTATAAAAATTCTGTATTTTTTTTTACTTTTTCGTATCTTTTGTGATCTTTAACTTGTTAAATTATGCAGATACAGCAAAAAACCTTAAAACAAATTTGTTAAGGGATAAATTGTCTAACAAATTATTAATTTATCATATTTTTATTGCTAATTGTTTAAATAATATACTTACTGTGTTTGGTGTTCTTTTGACTGGAGTTCCGTTGAATATAAAATGTATTCTATATTATCATGTAAAAAATCAAAATTCTTTTTGTTTATATTATTTTAAATTGTTTCCGTTATATACTAAACAGTTTAAAAGACTTTTCGTCAAGATTCTACTTATTTTTTTTAATTTTCATTCTAAATTTCTTGTTTTCATTTTATACTATTTTATTAATCTATTCGAAAAATAACTATTTTTCGGTCAAAGTATATAAGATTTTTTATAATAATAAATTAAGGCGCTTGAATAATAATAAAATTTATTCGATTACATTTATTTTCTTTATTTTTATCCTTTACAGTATCGCAAATTGTTTATACGGTTTTTGTTTTAATTTGACGTTTTCTTCTTTTTTTCAAAGGAGAAATTTGTGAAGTACTTGGCTCATCAACGTTAGAAGTCCGAGAGACTTCCACCGTTTCTTCGACTGCATGATCTTCTATTTGGTCTTCTTCTCCTTCTTCTTCTGAATCAGTATCCACTAATCCAAAGATTGATCGTTTGAATCTTTCATAAGCTAATTGTTTTGCATTTCGCTTTTCTAACTCGATTTCCGAAATATAATCAAAATTTTCATCTTCATCGTCTTCTTCATCTTCATCGGCGTTTTCAGTAAGTTGAACCAGGTCAGTAGCATTTGAACAGCTCTCCCCTTTACATTCCTTACATGCTCTAGTACACTTCATCCCAGCTTTTTTGCAACTACAATTTTTGCTGCAATTTTAAGTTGAGCAACTGCAGTGTACCAGTTTCAATAAATCTATTGGTGCCAAAGGTTCTGTGGTTCTGAACGGTAAAAAGAGAGTTTCCGTTTTCTGCCATCCCCAGTCTTCAGGATTTTTAGAATTACCAAGCCATGTCTGCACTTGATAATAAGCTCTTAAAGAATGTTGATGTGTAGCAGAAGCTGTTGGTGGTAAAGTTGCCAAATTTACTGCGATAGAGTTTGTGACACCAGTTGAAAAGCGTTGGATTCTACACTGGTTAATCGTATCTTCTTTAGCTGCAAATAATTTCAGCATAACTCGCTCTCCAGCTTCTTTTATCTCGCTGACTGACAATTGAGGGTTATAAAACTTTTTTACTTCCAGTTTCAAAATTGGGTCTTGCTGGATGCATTCCAGTAAGCTGTGTTTACCTTTTCTAAAGATGGAACTTACTGTATCACACCCAGTGAAAGCATGGCTAAATAATAACAAGTTCTTAAATTTGGCGTTTTTGTCAGCTCCGTAAATTACATCCGGTGTTTTTAAAATTTTCGGCTTCCACATAGCTATATATTTGTCACTAGGTGCTAAATTGATAATCATTGCAGCTAAATCCACATCTGTGCCTACAACAATAACTTTTTTATCGAACTTCTGTGTTAGTTCTATTGCTGTATGTACTATCAATACATCCGCATCTTCAATTGCTTGGGAAACAGTGAAGCTATCTTTTTGTTGTAAATAATTAATTAGATACTCAACAAATCTCGACTTATTTCTTAAATTTGAAAGGAAGAAGTCTTTGTTTCGCGGAATTGGCATATCTTCAGTAAACTTAACCTCTGGAGAAATTTTATTTCGCACTCATCTATAGCGCTCATAAGATTTGACTCCGAAATTGGCGATGTTATTTTCATAATTTTTTTCTGCTTCAGAAAAAAAATATAACGTTGGTCGATATTTGTTTATAACAAATTGTTAAACTAATAAACAATTAAATAATTAATAAAACAAATTTTATTTTTTGCTTAACTATTTAAAAGTGTAAATTATGATATGTAAAAGAAAATTTTTTTCTTAACTAATTATTTAAACAATTGAAATACGAATACGAAAAAGTAAAAAAAATATAGAATTTTTATAAACAAATGCATTAATAGCTAATAAACAATAGATACAAGCTTGATCTAAAATGTATCTGAAAGAGAAATTCATCCTTTATAAAAAAGACCTGAATGTCCTTTATCGTATCTCTAATAGTTTAAAAGATATATCAATTTTTTAATTGACAAATCAAGTAAGCACTATAATTACCGTATCGTATGATATTAAAAAGTATTATACTAAATAAAAAAAAAAATTTTTTGCACTTTATTATATATAGCTATTTTCATAATTTTTTTCTGCTTCAGAAAAAAAATATAGCGTTGGTCGATATTTGTTTATAACAAATTGTTAAACTAATAAACAATTAAATAATTAATAAAACAAATTTTTTTTTTACTAAACTATTTAAAAGTGTAAATTATGATATGTAAAAGAAAATTTTTTTCTTAACTAATTATTTAAACAATCGAAATATAAAAAAATCATTTTTAAACAACTAAAAACTAAAATTAAGAAAAAAAAAATTTTTTAATCATAATTTTTTGTAAACAACAAAATAGCAAAAAAATTTTTTTTTTAAATATTGAATTTCTCTATTTGTTTATAACAATTTTATAAACAAATTACGTAAAAAAATTCATAACCTATGTTAATTACTGCTATTGTTCAATTTGAAAACAGGCATAGCTAAATATTAATTGCAAAAATTTTTTTTATCAACATTTTTTAGATTTTTAATTTTTCAATAGTTATAAAAAATCATAATTAACAAATTAATTAACTTTAATGAAAATTAACCGCAGGATCTTATAAAGTACATATATCAGAAGGGCTCCACGAAGTTTAAAATTTATAGGCCAATTATTTATACCTTTCATTCCATTGTTTATGCCAATGGAGATTGGGAAAAAAATTGTTAGTTAACAATTGAATAACTTTTTGAAAAATGATATAAAAAATTTTTTTCTTCAGGGCTCGATTCTTTCAAGTGTTAAGAAGATACTAGAATAGTTTCAAATTTTTAAAATCACATTTTATGTTATAAAAAAATTATTTTTATTGCTGAACTCTCTTTAGCGGCGGCGCGCGCATGCTGTAACAGTAGTATTTTCAACGTCTAATTAAAATTATAAATAATGGAGATAGAGTTCCGGGAGTTAGGACTTTTTTATTGGAAATTTCCTCCTCTTTAACGAGCTTTTATCAAAATTGCTTAAATGTTAATATTTTTCAAGTTATTAACAAAAAACGAAATATCATTTTTTTTTCATCTTATTTTGTTAATAACAATTGCAATTTTTAACCTGCACCAAAATCCTTCAAAAACATTTTTCTAGAGGTGATTCCGAATCGAATGAGCCATCGCTCATATTTTTAGGACCTTTATCTCTATTTTTCACGTTTTTGAACTTGTTGACTAGACTAGATACCCTGTGTTACAGCCACTAAGATTCCTCCTCGGGACAACAGATAGGTGTGCCTAAAAAGTAAATTCTAAACATTACTATAATATGACTATAATAAATAAAATAAGAACAATAATAATAATATGCCTGTGACTATAACAATAATAATACAATAACAATAACTGACCTTTTTGATTACGTATACGATGCTTCATTGACGTTGAGATGGGTAGTAAGTATGTTTTATGATATGATTCACGTGTTGGATAATCCTAATCAAATTAATTTATAGCCAACATTTCGTATTTTTAATATTTGACTATAAATAGATTACGAACAAAGCAGACAGTATATTCGCAGGAGTAATATTATTCTGTGATATTCGCGGACTACCCCACAAGTCAACAATCGTATCGTGTCCATAAACGCTGTTTTGCGTGCGGTACAGAATCATAAGCGATAGCGTTTTACGGGGTAAACAAAATTTTCTGTTGGTTATAACAGATGATTACATATTTTATATTATGATAATCAGATATTATTTATAGTGTTTTTATGCAAGATATCTTGCATATCTTATTTGGTATTTCTCATGTAATTAGTGACAATGAAATCTAATTTCATTTTGAAAATTAATTATATGCAGGTGAACGACTAGCTCGTCACATCATTCAAAAGCAATTCTATAATTTTGAAAATTATACTATTGATGAGGTTTATACATATTATCTAATTATCATATAATCATAAATTGTAGTGCACTTGCATAAGTTATAAGTAAGTTTAGTATCTAATGTTATTTTTGATTGCATATTTAATTTTATTCTAAAATATGTCTAAATTTGTGCTCATTATTACGATTAATGTATCGAAGCAATTTTTAATATTGCAGTTGTAACCCAGTCGAAAGAATTGTACTTTACGTGTATTGTTTTGTTATTTTTTAAGTGATTATTATTATTAGTATTGTTATTATCTTTTTTTTGTATACTTTTCTGTATGTTTATTTTTAAGTGCACAGTTGGCAGCTGCGCAGTTTATAACTATATAGATTTAGACGATTTATAGATTATAGTATTTGTTTATTAGGTGTATATTTAGAAGATATTGTATATTTTATGTATCATGATAGCGATAGTGATGATTTTTTCTCTATTGGTTCGTCGAATAATTTGAGCAGCAGTACTGATAGTTTCTGTAGCATTCCCAGTCTTTCCAAGTCAATTGAATCAATTCTTGTAGATGTTCCGAAAAACTTTAACGTTTTTCACATCAATGCTCAGAGTATTCCGGCGCATTTTGCTGATATGCAGGCGTCTTTCGAGCATACTGATATTCACGCGATACTGATTTCCGAGTCCTGGCTAAAACCCTGTCATCCCTCTATCTCGTACTCACTGCCAGGCTTCCAGCTAATACGCAACGATCGTACTGGATGTGGCGGTGGCGGCGTGGCCATATACCTTCGCTCACATATTCCTTTCTCTTTGGTAAGTATGTCTGCGCAGCCGCCTCCATCCAGTGCCGGCGAGCATCTCCTTGTTGAAGTGACTATTAATCACTCTAAGGTATTACTCGGAGTATACTACTGTCCTTCGTTGCGTATTAACTATTTTTCATCTTTTGAACAGCTTTTAATTGATTACTCGACTTCTTACGATCACACCATAATTATGGGTGATTTTAATACCTGTCTTCTTAAGCATGACTCCCGATCTTTTAATTTTGAATCCATTATCAGGGCTAGCAATCTGACCATACTTCCTTTAAATGCCACTCACAATTTACCTAATTGCGCACCTTCCCTTTTAGACGTAATACTAGTGTCATCTTTATCCCATGTCAGTAAACACGGTCAGTGTGCGGCGGATGCATTTTCTTATCATGACATGATTTACCTCTCTTACAAAATCCGTCCGCCTAAAGCTAAGCCCAAAGTTCTTCTGCAGCGTAGTTTTGGTGGTATTGATATTGATATGTTGCGTAGGGATGCAGTTGAGTTGGACTGGTCTGATGTAGCGAACGCGGTGTCCATTGATGAGAAGGTCGATAATTTTAATAAGATCCTTACGCAGTTATACGACGTCCATGCTCCTTTACGACCGATCAAACTGAAGCACTTGCCCGCGCCCTGGATCACGCCAGAAATCCGAAGCGTGATGAGTAAAAAACTGTCGGCCAAGGCAAGATTTAAATGTAGACCAACTGACATTAACAAGGAGAAATACGCAAAATATCGAAATCACTGCAATAAGGTGTGTAGGGACGCGCAGCGCCGGCACATTCACAGTTCTCTTGAAAATGAGGACCCTGCTAAGGTTTGGAAATTTCTTAGGTCTCTAGGAGTTGGAAGATCACGACAGGATAATATACCTAAAGATTTAAATATTAATGCACTTAACCAACATTTTTCCTCTTCTGCCAACTTTGATGGGTCTACAAAAGCTGTTACATTGCAATATCTTTCTACACTTCCAACTTCGGACCATTCCCATTTTGTCTTTCAACAATTTACTGGTTGTGATGTTAAGAAAGGTATAGAGTCCATTACATCAAATGCGATCGGTAGTGACTGCATCAGCCGCAGAATGCTACTTCCCATAATCGATGAAGTACTGCCAGTCATACAACACATCCTTAACACGTCCATTTCCTGTGGTGAGTTTCCTTCCATATGGAAAGAAGCTCATATAATTCCTCTACCTAAGAAAAACCATCCCTCAACCTTTTCTGATTATCGTCCTATTTCAATCCTTCCTTTTCTTTCAAAACTTCTTGAGCGACTCGTTCACCAACAACTTACTTCCTTCCTTATCTGAAATAACCTTTTGAATCCTTTCCAATCCGGTTTCCGTCCTGGCCATAGTACAGTCTCCGCGCTAGTTAAAATCACTGATGATGTTCGACTTGGCATGGAAAATAAGCAGCTTACTGTTCTCACGCTTCTTGATTTCAGCAACGCGTTTAACAATGTTGACTTCGATGTTTTACTAGGACTTCTACGCCTGCTTAACATATCTCCAACAGTTATTGACTGGTTTCGCAGTTACCTGCATGGTCGCCGGCAACGTGTACGCATCGATGAGTCTTTCTCTTCATGGTGTTACACGAGTGCAGGTGTACCCCAGGGCGGCGTTCTATCACCCCTTCTCTTTTCAATTTTTATCAACTCAATTTCTCACGGTCTTTCTTCTTCCTACCACCTTTATGCAGATGATTTGCAGATTTACACACAAGCTCCTCTACAGCAACTTCCAGCGGCTATAGAGATTATCAATAGTGATCTTGGGAGAATCTCGGAATGGAGCTATTCGTATGGTCTCCAAGTTAACCCTGCGAAAACACAAGCTATTGTCATTGGCAGCTCGCGGATGATTTCTAAAATAGACTGGTTTCGCATGCCTCAAGTAATTTTTGATGGAACTATAATCCCAATTAGTGACGTCGTGAAGAACCTTGGGATACTTATTGATAGGCAACTGTCATGGGTACCCCAAGTTGCAGAAACCAGTCGTAAAATTTTTGCCTCTGCTGGTTCCCTTAGGAGATTGCGTAATTTTCTGCCTACTACCACCAAAATTGCTCTAGCACATTCTCTGTTACTTCCGATTCTTGACTATGCGGACTCCTCATATCTAGATTTAACCGAAGAACAGCTAAATAAGCTCGAACGCTTACAAAATTTCTGTATTAGATTCATATATGGCCTACGCAAATATGATCATGTCTCCGAATTTCGTAAAAAGCTGAAGTGGTTACCTATTCGTTCTCGCCGGAATGCTCGTATCCTATCCCTCCTCTATGCTATTTTATTCATCCCATCCACCCCACCCTATCTCAAAGAACGCTTCAAGTTCCTATACCAGACCCACTCCCTGTCCCTGCGTTCTTCCGAAACTCTCCAGCTCAAGCCTCCCGTCCATACTTCCCAGTTCTACGACAAATCCTTTACAGTGCAAGCTGTTCGTCTGTGGAATGCTCTTCCTACAGAAATCAGACACGCCAAGTCCCAGGCCATATTTAAAGATATGGTGCACAAATATTATCTGTCATGTTAACTGCTGTTATCTAGTATTATATTATAACTTTTTCTTGCTTTTGTAATAAATATGTATTAGTTTATTTTATTATAAAATATGTAAGTATTAGGATGTATTTATATATATTTTTACCAAGTTATAGGTAATAGTTTATTTTCATCTGTATTTCTTTTTATTCTAAATTGTTTTAGACCGCCATGTTTTATCTTTTGATACTTTCCATCCAAAGGTTGTCTGGAAGAGATCGCTATTAGCGATAAGACCGCCCATTGTTGCACTAGTATGTAAGATTTAATAATTCCTGTATTGTTTGAATTTCGTTGGTGAGACAATAAAGAGTTATCTATCTATCTATCTATCTATCTATCATATTGCATTGTTTATTTACCTAAAATAATTATTAAAATAACATTTATTTCCTATACCGTGTCCTGTTATGCTATTTCAATATTACACGTTGTATTTTGTTTAATATCATAGTAATTAATTAGTAAACAAATTTTTACTAATTAAAATTATTGAATAATGTTTCATTTTTGACTTAATAACACTGTAGATCGCTATAAAATGCTACCTATCACAAGAAATATGAATTATTATTTATAAACATTGTATATAACAAAAAGGTGCATGTACGTTGATTTATTTCATAATAATAAGTATATTTATAAATATTCTTCCATACTCATTTATATCCACTTTAACCGGTAAAGTGTTTAAATGTAGAATAGAGAAAGAAAAAAAGGTATAGATTAGACAAAACTTGACATTCATTCATAAGATTTGATAACATAGACTATAACCTAGGCACATTAAAACTATTTTCATAACCATTGCCGTATGTGTAAGTATGTTGGGTTAGTGATAAAATATTTAATTACTTTAGTGTGCTGTTAAATACGTACGCAGGTTTGTATAGTTTGGGTGAGAGTGAGTGAATGTAGTGAGTATTTGTGAGTGTAGTGAATGCGAGTGAATGTAGTAGGTGTTGTGAGTGTAATGAGTGTATGTAAGTATTGATTGCATGTGTGTCTTTCTACTTTTGAACAATCAATAAGTTTTCGGTCTCTTCGTAAGATAGATCGAGCAGAAGAGTTGTAACCACCTTTCTACACTTTAGCGTAGATAACGTGTAAATATTTGTTTGTTTACATATTGTCTTATATAAGTATGGACCTAGAAAGCATTGGTGCCTTTGTGCCAGAGAAGTTGTAAACTTTTCGGGAAAAATCATAACATCTTTGCGACGTTTGTCATGGAAGCTCTTAGTGTCATATGTAGTATTTCTATGCGTGTTTAATATGGTTTTTAGTATAAACAGTTGTCGAACCGTTAGAATTTTAGTCTCGGAGTATAACTGCGTCGTAGGAGACCTGAAAGGCTTATTTAACATTACTTTGAGGACAGCCCTTTGTGCTCGCTCTGTGCGTAAAATATAAGTTTTGAATGTGCCGCCCCATACGGTGATACAATATGAAAGCAGGGAATGACAGAGTGCATAATAAATGGTAATCATCAATCTCACATCTATAATATTTCGTAGTCGTTTGAATACAGTCATTAGTTTACGAGTTCTGCCCGTTAGGGCTTTAATATGCTCCTGCCAATTGAGCTGGTTGTCCACAATAACACCCAAATATTTAATATAGTTACACCTTTCAAGTAAAGCACAAGTACATGAGCTTCCATAAGAGTTGTCGCACACATGTGCCCGGATGTCAATGAGCTCGCGGTTTGGTTGGTCAGTTAGGGATTTAGAAAATGTTATGTATCTGGTTTTATTAGTATTAAGAGATAAAATATTCTTTCTGAGCCAAGACATTACTTCCTTGAGTCCGATTTCAGCACGTCTTACAGCTTCGTTCCAAGTAGGAGCAGTAAATACCAGAACTGTGTCATCTGCAAAAGCTATCAGCTTACCGTTCTTTAATGCAATATCGCATAAGTCATTAGCATATATGAGGAAGAGTGTAGGACCTAAAATGCTGCCCTGGGGGACACCATAAGTAGCACTATCTTCGTCGCTAACCATATCTCCTATTTTAACTCGTTGCGTTCTATCTGAGAGATAGTCTGAGAGAAGCTTTAGAGCAATTCCTCTTATCCCCACCTTCTCCAATTTATCAATCAGGATAGGAACAGAGACAGTATCAAATGCTTTAGCAAGATCTAGAAAGATACCTACGCATTTGTTTTTTTTATCTAACTGACGAACAATAAAATCAGTCAATTCATTAACTGCTAGTTCTGTTGATTTACCCGACAGAAATCCGAATTGGTTCTTAGATATTATGTTATATTTAATTAAAAAAGAAGTGAGGCGTTTATTAATGAGACGTTCTAATATTTTAGATAGTGGAGTAAGTATAGATATAGGTCGGTAATTAGTGATACTGTCTCTGTCCCCGCCCTTATGAATCGGTGTTATCAGTGCAGTTTTAAATAATTTCGGGAAGATTCCGCTAGCAAAACTTAGATTAGTAATGTGCACAATTGCAGGGACTATTTGGGCTCTGGCTAGTTTAACAACTTTGGTAGGTATACCATCATAGCCGACTGCGCTACTAGATTTAAGGTTCATAATAGTAGATTCTACTTCAGCAAAATCTGTGTCTATCAGTCCAAACGAGTTTCTAGCAACTGGTTCAGCTGTATGCTCACGATATACTGTACTACTCAGTATCACATCAGCCAAAGACTTACCGACATTTGCAAAGTAAGTATTTATGTAATTTAAAGAATTTTGAGAGCCATCCTTCAGTTTTAGCAAAGCATCGTTATCTAAAGAATTATTTTTATGATGGTTTAGTCTAGTAATATTTTTAATGACATGCCATGTTTTTTTAGAATCCTTGCCCGCTTTTTTAACTTCTGTTCTATCATATTCCGCTCTTACTTTTTTTAGAATATCCCCACAAAAATTTCTGTATCTTTTATAGGTCGTCGAGAGAACTTTATTGTCCGGGTCACGCTTAAGGTCTAGATGTAGTTTATCGCGGTGTTTGATGCATTTTAATAAGCCGGGTGTTACCCACGGCTCAATAATTCTCTTCCTACATGGCACTCGCTGAACTTTCGTGTTCCTATCAATAACTCTCTTCAGCTCATCCACCAGCACAAAGGTAGCCTGATTAACATCCTCAATATTAAGTATAGAGTTCAGCGTATCTGTATTCAACTCATCAGCTATTTTATCAAAGTTTATTACCTTATGGAAATTATATTTATTACTGTGATGCTGGTGGTTCCTAAGGATAAACGCTATTGTATAGTGATCTGTTATGGTGGATGAGATAACGAGAGTAGTTGACTTGAGTTTGGTTTTCATAAATACGTGATCCAGGCAACTGCCCTCTCGGGTAGGAAAAGTATGAGCAGGTAAGAGTTCATGGTGGGCTAGAAGATCGAGATAGTCTTCAAAGCTATTATTAAGCGTACTGGATATATTGATGTTTAAGTCACCTGTCAGTATTATATTTTTATAAGACCCTAAAGATGTGAGAATCTCGTCTATTGATTTGAGAAAGTTGTCTAGCACCCTATAAGATGGCGGACGGTAGATGGCAATTATAGCAGTGTCTAAGCCAAGCTTAATGATTAAACAGTTGGCTTCAAACGCTGGTGGCTCTGACACTATGGCTGATATGTCATTACGCAGGAATACCACAACTCCTTCATTCTGTGTTTTATTAAGGCGAGAGTAGTAAGTCGTATAGTTACTGAGCAAAGGGATATAGTCAATCTTGTTCAACCAACACTCAGTGAGTATCAGGACATCAGTATCAATTTTTAGTCGTGACAGTAATATTTCGAATTGTGACAAATTACGATCTATACTTCTAATATTCTGGCAAACAACAGATAGTTTTCTTTGACCATCCTCAAAACAACCACTAACATCTTCAGGATTACATTGATATGATTCCGAAATTTTATAATTATCTAAATCTTTCGATAGATCTTTATTAACCATTATTAATTATGGCATTTATTAAAGTGCTAACCTCATTTGGGTTCAAATTTGATATTAAATACGTTAAAAGGGTATCAATAATTATACTGTGATTACTACAGTCCTTTAAAATATTGAGCTCAACAAATAAAAATATGGATTTCTCAGTTAGATTGGCATTTGTGTGAATAAAGTGTAGTGTAAAGTGTGGTATGAAATAAATATGTAACACGGTAAAATATAACATTCTAAACATCGAAAATGAACAGAAGATAGTAATGATTGAGACAAAATATGAAAAGCTTACGTGCTCTCTAAGAATCTTGTGGGGTAGCATCTTTTTGTTTTTTAAGTTCGTCCAGTTGTTTCTCATCCCGGATAAGTATTTGTGGTCCACCTTCTTTTTTCCGCAAAAAAATCCTTCCATGTGAACACCAGCAAAAGGCAAAGTTATTAGTTTTCGCAAAGTCTCTCGCCAGAAAGAAAAGTCTCCTTGTTTTGGCTGTCAGGTGTTCTGCGATATAAATGGGTACTGCAGGTGACCCCATGCCCAATTGCTGACTGTTGAGTTTCGTGGAGCGATCTCTGTTATATTTTTTTACGGCTTTTATAAGTTCTTCCTTGCGAACCACTGTTGTAAATTTTAGCAGCACAATAGAATTCTTCCCGGATCGGGGGTTGATTCTGTAAATATCATTAATTTCAGATTTTTTAAGGTCTAATCCGAGAGAGGTACCCAAGTTGGCTGCGAGCTTTAACAAGTCAGCTTTACTTTCGGTCTCAATTTTCGGTACGTTACGAAGTTCAACACTTGAAGATTTACAGATTTTATCTGCTGCTTCAAGTTTATCTTCCAACTCTTTGATGTATTTCTTGTCTTCTTTTCTCTCCTGGGCTATTGAGGCTAATTCATTTTTCATGTCTTCGTACTTTGTCATTATAAACTCTACAGCCTTACATACATCCAGGTTTCTCTGATTTAATTCAGTATAGTGATCGTCAAGTTTTTTGAATTTTGAATCAATCACCTCAGTCAAGTCCTTTTTTAGCGTGCTCAGAGAATCACTGAAGCCATCCGCTACTCTTTTGCGTTTGTACCCCTTGCGTGTAGCGACATCAAGTTTCTCCGACTCGCTTGCAGTCGGTATATCGGAGTCCGAGGGTACTTGCACTAGCGGCCGAGCCGGTCGTGTTTGGTCCATGGTTCGGTAGGCAAAATTGAGGATTGTTCGTCGCGCACGCGGAAACGTCTGCTCAAGCCAGCGCCCGGGGGGGAATATCTTATATAGGTCTTTACCTATGAAATTGCCGTTTTGTTTGAAAAAAGTTAAAGTTTTTTTTCTTTCGAACTTATTTATTTCTTTTATTCAAAGTAATCACCCCTGCAATCAATGCATCTTTGCCAACGCTGTGGCAGTTTATGGATGCCCTTCTTGAAAAAATCAGCAGGACGGGAGACAACAAACTCTTCAAAGGCGTTTTGTACTGCCTCTCGGGAATTGAATTTTTTTCCCGCTAAAAAGTTGTCCAAATTTTGGAAAAAGTAATAGTCGGTAGGCGCAAGATCTGGTGAGTATGGCGGATGAGGGAGAGCTTCCAAACCCAACTCATGCAGCTTAGAGACGGTCTGTTATGCAGTATGGGGTCGCGCGTTGTCGTGAAGTAGCAGTGGAGACGACCGATTGACCAAGGCTGGTTGCAGACGTGCGAGTTTCGCCATCATTGTGGTCAGTTCTTCAATGTACACATCTGCAGTAATGCTCTCGCCGTTTTGTAAAAAGCTATGATGAATCACACCAGCACTAGACCACCAAACTGTGACCATCACCTTTCTAGGGGTCATTTTTCGTTTTGCACATTGCTTTGGTACCGAACTAGGATCTAACCAACTTGCTGAGCGCTTTCGATTGTCAAAAAGAATCCATTTTTCGTCGCACGTAACAATTCGGTTCAAAATTCCTTCATTTCTGTGCCTGTTAAGCAGCGCAAGGCAAGTCTCGACGCGTACGTTGCGCTGGCGATCGTTAAGTTCGTGGGGCACCCATCTATCAAGCTTTTTTATCTTGCCAATCTGTCACAAATGGACCAATATTGTTTTGATGCTAACATCAAAAGCTGCTGCCAGCTCAGCTGTAGATTGAGATTCATCAGCTTCCACAATCGCCTTTAATTCATCATTGTTGACCAAAGTTTCCGGACGACCACGAGGTTCATTTTTCAAGTCAAAATTCCCAGAACGGAACCGAGCAAACCAATAACGGGTTGTACGTTCGTTTGTACAGTTCTCTCCGTAAACGTCGTTGATGTTACGTGTCGTTTGTGCCGCGTTGGTGCCACGACGGAACTCATATTCCATAATTACACGAAATTTCAAAGTATCCATTATGAGGAAAAATGTTGAAATGTAATGAAAATACAACGCTAATCAATAAACAAAAGACTTATATTGTAAATAGAATGTCATATTTTTAAAACAAAATTAATTTGAATTTAGATTTCATAGCCAATCAAAACTTTTTTTTGTTTGAAAAAGTCTGTACTGCAATACGGCAATTTCATAGGTAAAGACCTATTATATATTGCTTTATTTAATTAGAAAGTTTTCTTTGTTTACTGACATAATTTTATGGTTTTGTTAATTCTGTTTGCTTTCCTATTTTGTTTTTCTGACATGGAGACAAATATAATAATAATAATAATAACGCCCAACGATCATATACATAGATCCTGGACCCTAACTAGGATTCCCTGTGTATAGGGACTCAGGAACTATGAAGACCATGGTCCCACAACACCCAGACATAAAACAAGTATTTGCGCTTTTTTATGTACACAAATACTTGTCCTGCCGCGGGAATCGAACCCGCCGCCTCCGAGCTATGAGCCGACCCGCTCAACTACCTCACCATAGAGGCTGTCAGAATATAGATTATCAGCCTGAAATGTCCACTGCACAACAAAATTTCAAAATTCATTATTTTACCCCACACTCTATTTGAAACAAACTTACAAATAAGTGTCTTCAAGTCAATAACTTCGTTGTTGGAAGGTCAAGAAGTAAAGCAAAAGATAGATAAAATTAATTCCAGTTTAATCTGAGTATTTTATCGATTTCGTTGAACTTTACTATTTGAAATTAGCATTCTACAGCGGTGTCATCGAAACTGCTGCTTTGAAGTTAAGCTCTCCAACGATTAGTATATCGCCGTAACCATTTTTACCAGTTGTTAGGCAAAATGCTTCGTAGCCATCCTAGGGAACATGGTCCTCGTAGTTCCTGAGTCCCAGACTCGGTACTTACTCAACTGATATTACTGATACTGACTCGGTACAGACTTTGCAATTTTTTTGTCTGTGCACAAATACTTGTCCTGCCGTGGGAATCGAACCTGCCAGCTCCGGGCCATGAGCCGACCCGCTCAATCACAGTGGCTGTCAAAGCAGTGGTGCAGCAGTAGCACATATTTATAGCTAATTTTTTTTTTATTATGTTATTTGTACGGTCTATCGTTTTTTTTACACAAACTTGTCTAGCATTTGACCGCGCTCTCATCACCTGATAATATTGACAAGGCAATAGAAGGTAAAAAAAAATTAAAAATAATAATAAATAACGCCCAACGATCATGTGATATGTATCTACATAGATTCTGGAGGATCCTAACTAGGATTCCTTGGTCTAGAGACCCAGGAACTACGATGCTACTTAGGTGTAGCATGTTAGCAGATAATTACTTATTCACTCTTCTCTTGAACGGGTCAATTAATAATCAATTTAATATTTAGATGCAGTTTGCAATTCATTTCGTAGTGCAGGTAACAATAAGACTCTTAAAAACGGCACAGTAAGGCAGCAGCAATGTCCTCTTCTTAACTTGTGGGTGTCCCTCCGAACAACCTTACCTATTAGGGGAATAGTCCGTATTGACAAGCTGCTACGTCAGTGCTATCACATTCGATAGACCAGGATGAGACCTCACGGAAGATCACCTCAAATGCAAAATGATACCACATGCGTGTACGTATTTTAGTGTAACGTCGCTAAACAACAGCAATAAATTAACAATGTTTAGCGCAGTTACGCTAATTATTCTTGTAAGTGGGGTGTACTAAAAGTTTCCGGTATTAATAAAAAAATTACTTCAAATGTTCCTGCGGATTCACCAGAAATTCCCCTGTTTTTCCGTGCGAAATTTATTTATTACTTTACTTTAATTTTCCGGGACAAAAAGTATTTTAGTAACCCCATATTGAACTTGGTAGTGCAATCTAATGTGCATCTCGGCTCAGCCGCTTCAGTTCACGCGGCTTGCAAACAACTAACATACATACATATACGTTTCACTTTTTTACATATTAGTATCTTTTTGGGACAGTCACGACAAAAAATATATACAGACAAGCATAGAACCTCCTCCATTTGGGAAGTCGGTTAAAAAGTGCTTTGGTAACCCCATATTGATTTCGGTAATTCAATCTTTTAGTATCCTTTAGAGACAGTTACATTTCTGCAAGATTTCGTTGGTATCTTTTATGGTAGTAGTGGTAGTAGGTAAGTATTTACCGCTTAGCCTAGCTAATAATTGTCGTAAAGCAGTAGTGTGCCAGCTGTTTGAACGGCACTGTAGCTAGTGAAATTATTGGGCAAATGAGAATTTATAATAGAGCTCAGTTCCTATTAATCTCATTAATAGAATATGCTGATGTATCAGGATGACGTGCGAAGTGCAGTGTTACTGCAACTTAATATTTTAGAATTCTAATGGGCGGCCCTGATACTTAACATTAGGCGTACGACCAGTGCGTCACGTTATAAAAAGCTGCAATTTTATTGTATTTTTGACTGGCCTGATAGCTCAGTTGGTAGTTGCTCTGCCTTCTGAACAGCGCGTTGAGAGTTCGATTCCCACCCAGAACAAACATTTGTGTGATAAACATCGATGTTTGTTCTGTGTCTGGGTGTTATATTGTATTCTATGTATGTATTTACAAACATAAAGTATCAAAGTATTGTATCAATTATCTGATTCCCATAGTACAATCTTTGCTTAGTTTGGGACTAGATGGCGCTGTGTGAAATGTCCATAAATATTAATTCGTTTCACTCAAATCGATCACGTCTACTTTTGCCATGAAGCTACCTGCTCCTCGAAACTTTCAAGCGGGTCTATCCCCGGCACATGCGTTGCGTCGGTGCCCAACATCCGCACCCCTAGGTATATTTCAGTCTGCGAGGGGTGAGTCCCGCCGAAAAACGATAAATATTCGCCGTAGGGTGTTTTTGTTCACCCCTCCAACGTCTGTCGATACAGCGTTTTGTAGCTCGTTAACTTAGGATCTACAAGCGATGTTAAATGTATACATGTGCTGTTTATAGCGAGGTATTGCTTTATATACTGCTACGAGCTTCTGCCCGCAGCTTCGCCCGCGGCGTGGCCTAGGGGAAAATAATTCAACCACCCATTTCACCCTCTTAAGGGGGGAATTTCGGAAAATACTTTCTTAGCGGATGCCTACGTCATAACATCTACCTGCATGCCAAATTTCAGCCCGATCCGTCCAGTGGTTTGGGCTGTGCGTTGATAGATCACTATGTCAGTCAGTCACCTTTGACTTATATATTTGATGTATTCCTTTATTACTGATATTTTTAAGGACGCTTAATACTAGTGAATTGTAGCGAAACCACTGATCGATGCCCCTAAACACGGCCCTCGATCAGGTCGAAACCTAATAATAATGTTTATTTTATTTTATTTATTTCGACTTCCTATAATTACACTATCACATTACACTAATATTATAAAGGCGAAGTTTGTATGTGTGTGAATGTGTGTTTGTGTGTATGTGTGTGTGTTTGTTACTCTTTCACGCTCAAACGGTTGAATGGATTTGGATGAAATTCGGTACCAAGATAGCTTATACACTGGATTAACATATATGTTACATTTTATCCTGGAAAAGTGAAATGTTCCCGTGAGATGCAAATAATTTAAATACTTTTTATCCGCGGGTGACACCGCGGTACGCAACTAGTTTTAAATAATATTGCTACTAAACATACATTTTTGCTCAATGCATTATCTATTTTAAGGCATCACCGAATTATAAATATTATCTGGTATTTTTTTGGCGTGTGTTTGCATGTTGACTGAACCACATAGCAAATAAAAATGGACTCAAAATTAAAATACCTATTGTAGTTGCAGAAGGTTACTACAATATAATAATTATAAGAGAAATAAAAAAGTTACAGAGAGTATAATAATAATAACGCCCAACTTCACATAATTATATAGACCCTAGATTAAATTACTGACTGTCGCAGGAATACAGTTCGCTTAGCATAAAAACATTATTTTATTTATTTTATTATGTTATATTTTTACAGTAATTTTACGAATTAGGTCTATATTTTATATTTTAAAATAGAAATCATACATTTTCAAGCAACTGATAATTGCATAAACCTTTTCTATTACCTTATAAGCACTCTACATTAAAATGAAGCCGTTGACGTTTAAAGTCAATGTTCTCCTAACTGTCAATTTGACAGTTAAACCCTATTTGTTCTCACCCTTTCAATTTAGTTTGACTGGCCTGATAGCTCAGTTGGTAGTGGCTCTGCCTTCTAAACTGTAGGTTGTGGGTTTGATTCCCACCCAGAACAAACATTTGTGTGATGAACATAGATGTTTGTTCTATGTGTGGTTGTTATTGTAATCTATGCATATATTTACCAACAAAAAGTACGTGTGTTCTATCAGTTACCCGTAATCAAAGTTTCGTCATCACCCACCTGGTTTGGCATAGTACAAGCTTTGCTTAGTTTGGGACTAGATGGCGCTGTGTGAAATGTCCACAAACATTTATTTATTTCATTTATTATTGCCAATATTGTTTTATTGACCATTTCTATACAATAAGATAGTTCTTAACGTATCGGTTTACGTAAAATTCTTTTTTATAAAATCTTGATTTGAGTCACCCATTGTGTGTCCTTAATTAAAGTATTAACTTTGTAATAAATATGAGACAAGAATACACGATATTCACGCGCGTGATTAAGACGGACGCACGTACGAGTATGTACTTAAGAGTTCCATTTGGTTCAAGCGATGAGGTTTAGAAGGCCTCTTTAGGTAGCTCTATAGCAAGCTAGAGCTTTTTTAAATGAAAGCTCGTTGTGATTTTTTATGTAATATACACCCGTAAATTCTAGGCCGAAGAGATTCTGACAAGTATTTGACTTCTCTTTTGTTTTGTAGTTTTCTTTATCAAATACAATTGTATTCATTTGGTCGCCGTATTATTTTCTTATGGTAAAAGCCTTCGCGCTAATTCTAATCCTACATGGGGCGATAAGACCTGTTACTGGGAGAGTTTTATGCATTCCCTACCAGCCTACCTGTTTTCGCTCAAATCAGCCCTTTCACATTAGGGCCTAATCAAGCTCAAAATATTCACTAATCCTAAATGGGGCGATAAGAACCTGTTACTGAGAAAGTTTAATCCACCCCGCCTGCCAGACTATCTATGTTCTAGGCCTAGGACCTAATCAAGCTCAAAGTTTACGTTTTGTGTTAAAGTTGTACGTGTCGGAGCATGGCAACTTCCCACGTCCACCGAATAGTCCGTCCTTTGTCCCGCTATCAGTATTTGGTCCAATGCAAACCGCATTGATAACATCAGGCACCTATGCGCTGTAAGTATATATAGACACCTAACGACATGACGATAAGCCGCATGTGTCATGCGGCACAATGCGGCGCGGTGTCATCGACATCGGGCTATTCATGCGCGTGACGTCACGTCCGCCGCGCGCTCGCGCTGCGCGCGCGCAGGAGTTTTTGATCAGGAAAATCAGGATATTTCAGATGTTTCCTCTGTTGTTTATAGGTTTTTTTCAATAGGATTATAGGCTTTGTTTATTCTAAAAGATATTTCCCGAACCCGAAGAATGTACTATACTTCGCTTCGTTCGTAATATAGTGTTTCGATTGAATATTCAAATTATTTTTTCACAAATAAATAAATATTCTATACTATATTTTACTAGCTTCTGCCCGCGGCTTTGCCCGCGTGGCATACAGGAAGCTAAGAAGAAAATTTTTCATAGATAATTCAACCACCCATTTCACCCTCTTAGGGATGTTGCTCCCAGAAGAAAGACATCGAATATGTCCGAAACCTGGTCGGAGTAATTTTGACTTTTAATTGACGTGAGTTTTAGCCGTTATTAGTTTTTAAACTAAAATTTGTTAGGTAAATACCTTTGATTAATTGCACACTTGGCACCAACCATCATCTAAATGCAGAAGTTTCCCCTTCCGCGCTTTCTTGGCGAAGATTCGGGTCCTCGTTAATTATCATGACGAAAATATGATGCAGTTGGCATACGGATGGTTTTGAATCTCATTTTATGGTCTAAGCTTTAGTGTAGTGTGCTGTTAAAATTGCATATCTTTAAGATAGACCCTTAGAACATTATACATTCTAGGTCTTTTTTTTGTTTGTTTTGGCTCCATACTTTTGTGTATTTAGCCAGTGTCAAGTAATTGATAATTTATCAAGTTAATGATATTTCACGCAAATATGTGTCAAGTCACAGTCGAAGTCATCAAGTCAAGTCATAATCTAGTCAAAGTCATACTCCTAGTAAAGTGGTGGCAACTTTACCAGAAGCTTCTATTGAGTTTTGGAAACAACACGAAAAGAAACGTTTCACCATCATTATACCATTTTCCCACACTCACGCCTGTAATGCAGCACTTAACAAATAGAATGCCACCAATTTTATGCACTAACACTGAAAATAACACAAGTTTTTGAAAATAATACAATGCGGTGACGCAATCTGTTTCGCTTTCCCGCCAAAACCATTCTAAGTCTTTAAAAACAAGGACTGTATTTGCTGCAATTACATTAAACTAAATAATAGCCAGTGATCGTAATGTTAGTTATTTATGACACTTCCAAGTGGTATTCTTACACATAAAGAGAATATCGATCATCAATTCAATTCAATTCAATTCATTTATTTATAAGAAATATCTTACATGTCAATTGTCATTATCTAGATACATTAATGTCTTTATTATTTAAATTTTAGCTATTATATAACAATAATTATTATTATGAAAAATGGAATAATTTATTATAGTTATTTGGTATATAATATGTTAATATAATAAATGCACATCACCAATAAAAATGTGGTTCAATGTTTTACTTTATCAGCAAAATCACCTGAATATAGCTGCTGAATATAGCCCTCCTCTATATAATAATAAATAACGCCCAATGTTGAATGATCAATGTTTGGATTAGATACTAGACCCTAATTAGGATTCTCCGTATCTAGGGACCCAGCAACTACGAGGACCGTGGCTCCCACAACACCTAGACACGGAACAATTATTTGCCCTTTTTTATGCATAAATATTTGTCCTTTCGCGGGAATCGAACCCGCCGCTGTGTCTGTGTATTATATTGTATTCCATGTATGTATTTACAAAAAAAAGTATCTAAGTATTGTATCAGTTATCTGGTTCTCAAAGTACAAGCTTTACTTAGTTTGGGGTTAGATGGCGCTGTGTGAAATGTCAACAACCTTTACCAGGCTCAGGTCAGGGCCTGCATGGAGTACTGTAGCCATCTGTGGGATGGCTCGGCCCGATACCAGCTTGCGACTTTGGAAACAATTGAGCGGCGTGCTAAGAGGCTTATCAACGATGAGACGCTAGGTAAAGGGAAAATTCAAAGCCTTGAACACAGACGCAAGGTCGCCGGTCTGTCAGTCTTCTATAGGCTACATTTTGGAGAGTGTGCGCATGCCCTTCATCAACTCATTCCTTCATCCCCTTTCCATCATAGAACTACAAGACTTGGTGATTCGTCACACCCTTACGTTGTTAGTGTACCCCAAGTCCGCACTAAGCGTTTTGCTGACTCATTTATAGTCCGAACGGCCAAGGAATGGAATGCTCTCCCAAAAACAGTGTTTCCTTCAAAGTATAACCTAGGTCTTTTTAAGTCAAGAGTGAATGGGCATCTCATGGGCAAGCGTGCTCCACCTTAGACAACATCGTCACTTACCATCAGGTAAGTTGTTGTCAAACGCATGCCCATTTTACCATAAAAAAAAAATAAAAAAAAACTATTTAAAAAATTATTCATATTAAAATCCAGTTATTTTGATTTTAAAACCAAACTACTCAATGAATTCGGTTGATATTTCAATCAATCAATCCATAACCGTAATCTGAAAGTATGTCACGTTTAAATCAGTTTATAAATGACAGAGATTTATGTGACGGAGATCGACCAAATCCCGACATCAATAGGCCAATTTCCAAGTTGAAATCGAATCCGCAGCAGTTATGATGAAAGCGCGATCTCTCAAGATCCCAACTTATGAAATTAGTTTAGTTGCTTAATTTAGTTCCAATCAACTGCTAAGTAAGAGTTCGTTGTGAAACTTTCAGTGAAATAGATATTGGTAATGTGATGCTGTTCGGTTGATTGAAAAGATAGACGAGTGGGACCACGACCGTGGTCCCTGTCAACATATAGCGCGTTGAATCTATCCGCTGGGACCAAAAACAATACGACCTAAATTGTACAATCCTCATAAATATTTACATTAAGTCGACACCATTTTAGGCCAACAGCATTAGAAAGAAAAGATCGGATAGATTCAGGCTTTTATCTAAACATATAAAATTCAAAGTCATGAAAATCTGTTAAAAACATATCATATCGATTGTGGGTTCGATTCCCACCCAGGGCAAACATTTGTTTGATGAACATAGGTGTTATATTGTAATCTATGTATGTATTTACAAACAAAAAGTATCTCAGTATTGCATCAGTTATCTGGTTTCCAATAATACAAGCTTTGCTTAGTTTGGGGCTAGATGGCGTTGTGTGAGATGTCCACACATATTTTTTTTTCGGAAATATCTGATGACACTCTTGGAGTGGTTTGACTTTGAATATAATACCCTAATTAAGCCAATTGATATATGATTTTTTGTTATGATTTTTATTTTCTCCAATATCACGTGTTTATCAATGCCATTGAGGAAGAAATTAAAAGGAAAGTCCCCATTTCCGTAGCAAGCTAGGGTACATGAAACAGTATTTGTTTACAACACGTTTTCAGTCAGGTTCATTTTGATAGTTGCAATTTTTCGTCTTTCAAAAATTTTTTGTCACCACATCATTTGGGTAAAATTGCAACGAATGCTCAATTCTGCTTTTAGCAAATTGAAAGTTTGTTACAAACGTCAGGTAATAATTATTTCAATTAATTAATTATTTTAAATATAATTAATGACGTGACGAATTAGTCGTAGTCATTGCAGTGTCACTCAGAGCTCATACGTATAGTTTCGCGTGACACTGCACGTCATTCTGAGACATCACCACAGTCAAGTAATAAAATTACCACACTGGGAGATGTCATAAAGTCTTATTTGCCTAGCAATTTCACTAGTTACAGTGCCTTTAAAACCGGAAAACAGCAGTGCTTGCATACTACTACTTGGCGGCAGAATACCTGATTATAATTTTCAGATACTGGACTGAAAATTATTTACACATTTGCGTTGCTGTATTGAAAAGAAGCGCGCGACGGTATCTTTTCTTAAAAAAAGTAGAAGGTTCTTTGGTTCTCTATTCGGTTCCACGCTTATTTCCTTTAATTTTTTGGTACTTCAGAGCTCCTTTTATTAACAGATTAACAGATTTGAAAATTTTTATTTTATTTGATTCAACATACTTTCAGATTGGTTTGATAGAAATTTCATCAAAAACGATTTATTAGTTTGGTTTTAAAATCAAAATAACAAGAAAATAATTATATCATCCTAGTATTTCTAAGATTGAGGCGATGAAAGTAGGCTTAACCTCCATTTTTAAAAAAGGAATTTGAATGGATTGATAAATGATGAAATGAAAACTAAGCACTTGTCAAAAACAATACGTAACGTGGAAGCAAAAAACATAAATGGCCTAAAAATTAAAAAATACGCGTTTCAAAGCCGCACAAAGAAAGCGTATCTGAAACGATTGACGCGTCTCAGTGCGTTGACCGGGGAGCATTGAACCTATAGGCCGGGGCACCGCACATATTCGGGGGTCACACCGCACAGTATACCACCGCCGCACGAGTTGTACCACCAGAGCTTCACCACTTTAGGACAGGAAAGCTATCTAGAGCTTAATTAGTTAGTAATTGTATTACTTTTAGTAGTTTGTGTTTCGACTGGTTCGCAGTTTCAGATGCTAGCTTATAAAACTTAAGAATCTTGTAACTGACTTCTTGATCAGTTTTGGCGGGAAAGCGAAAAAGATTGCGTTACCGCATTGTATTATTATCTAATAACTTGTGTTATTTTCAGTGTTAGTGCATATGCGTAGCTTCAAGTAAAGTTGCCACCACTTTACTAGGAGTATGACTTTGGCTAGACTATGACTTGACTTATTGACTTCGACTGTGACTTGACACATATTTGCTTGAAATATCATTAACTTGATAAATTATCAATCTGCCACTGGCTAAATACACAAAAGTGTGGAGCCAAAACATAAAAAAAACTGACTTCAGTAAGTACCCTGTTCATAATCAATGGATAGCACAATGAAAGCTATGAAGTTGTGTGTAATTTTATTGGAGTAAAACTTCATTATGCACGCCTGACTTAGGGAGTAGTCTGGTGAATGCGTGACGAGAGCGTTACGGAAATGGTACTGGTTCACGCAGATCTCCATTACCAACATTACAAAGTTAAAATTACTTAAAATTTGTATTATTATGTTGGTGTGTCCGGTAAAATGACAATTTAGAATTATCAAGATGGCGGTATTAATATTAAACAAAGCCAAAACAAAGGAGATAGAAAGAGAGAGAGAGTTAAGTTTCCTATATTACTGTAGGGGCAAGACAGATGGAGAGTTTTGGCGGGAAAACGAAAAAGATCGCGTAGCATTGTATTACTTTCCAAAACTTGTGTTATTTTCAGTGTTAGTGCATAAAATTGGTGGCATTTTATTCGTTAAGTGCTGGATTACAGGCTCGAATGTGGGAAAGTGGTATAATGATGGTGAAACGTTTTTTTTTTTCGTGTTGCTTCCAAAACTCCATAGAAGCTTCTGGTAAAGTTGTCACCGCTTTACTAGGAGTATGACTTGACTAGACTAGACTTCATGACTTGGAGTGTGACTTGACTTGACATATATATATATATATATATATATATATATATATATATATATATATATATATATATACTATACTATATATACATATATATATATATATATATTACTTAACCCGAGAAATTATCAATTACTTGATACTGGCTAAATACAAAAAAGTGTGGAGTCATACAAAAAAAAGACAGATAAACTAAAGAATTAATACTAAAGAAGTTTTACTTTAGTCGTGTGATCATTTTTAACATTAACATTCAACAGATTTTTTTTACATATTTAAGCTCTAACTACGACTATGGTCAGTTGTGAATCAGTGCTCGAATCAAGATTACATTAATTACAAATTCATAAGAAAAAAGGAGCAGACAGATAAGTCTAGTTTATTTGATAAAATATAGGATAATGATAATTATAAAATTGTGCTATGAAATATACTAATTATTCCAAAATGTTTTAATACCAGCTGTTGCCCGCGTTGTTGTCCTTCCATGTCCTGTCCATGTCGTAGGTTTAGGGTTCGATTCCCACCCAGGACAAACATTTGTGTGATGAACATCGATGTTTGTTCTATGTCTGAGTGGTAAATTTTATTATATGTATATATTTACAAACAAAAAATAACTAAATCAATGATCTGGTGCCCTTAGTACAAGCTTTTCTTAGTTTGGGGCTAGATGGCGCTGTGTCTCCACAAACATTTGTTCATTTATTTTATATGTCCCAGCGTTCAAATTATCTACATACCAAATTACATGAAGATCTGTTCAGCCGTGTGTTCGTTAATAGGTAACAAATAGGGACAGACAGGGTTACTTTCGAATTTATAATATTACGAGCTTGTGCCCGCAGCTTCGCCAGCGGCGTGGCCTATGGGAATATAATTCAACCACCCATTTCACCCTCTTAAGGGTTGAATTTCGAAAAATCCTTTCTTAGTAGATGCCTACGTCATAACATCTACCTGCATGCCAAATTTCAGCCCGATCCGTCCAGTGGTTTGGGCTGTGCGTTGATAGATCACTGTCAGTCAGTCAGACCTTTGAGTTAATATATTTAGATATTATTATGAATGGATGTACCTCGATATGCATCTCTATACCACCACTTGACTTTAATTGCCTCGACGGTTAATTGACGTGTTGGGCTATCAATTAACTAATTAAGATCTCTTATATTGTAACTTACTGGCTGGATAGCTCAGTGCGTAGAAACCGTGCCTGCTGAACTGTAGGTTGTAAGTTCTATTCCCATCCAGGACAAACACTTGTGTGATGAACATCGATGTTTGTTCCGTGTCCCTAGTGTCATATTATAGAAGAGTGTCATATCATAGAACATAGGATAGTGGTTCCAAAGTCAAAAGATTTATAGGCTATTTTTAGCACTTTTACAAGTCAAAATTATATTATGTACTTAAAATTAAGTTATTGTACTAAGCATATAGAATTACAAAAATTTTATTGTCAAATATTACATAGCAAGCCCATTACAATATATATGAGTTTGAAAAAATAAAAGAAGTTCTCTTTTTCACTACTGCTGCTAGCAATCCGGCACAATGCAGAACAGAAAACTCCGATCCGACTGCGTTCCCTCATGTCTTCCGTGACTGTTGTAAGAGCGAATTGATTTGATCAGGATGCGTCGGTTTGATAGACGCACCGGTTACCGCTGAGCCATACTCGCTCTCAACTGAAAATAAAATAATTCCAATAACTATTTCGTGGAAATGCCAAAAGAAAGAAAGAAAAAACATTTATTCAGAATATCACACAACATTACATTACTTACGTACAACATGAAATATTCAAATAAGATTATACAAAGAATAAATTAGTACAAAACTTAATGTATTGCGTGACTACACGATATAGGTTCGCTCACAACTCATTAATGCCCTAAGACCTTAATGCCCGCACTAAAGCCTATTAAAATATACAACTTAAGCTAAGCAACACTTTACCCGCGGGTTCTCGTCTCGAACGTTTGTTGAATTCGTGTCAACTTGGCGCATCAAATACTGAACGCTCATTGGTTGCTTGTTGATCATCGCCTGTCTTCAACCAATGAGCGTATAGTTATTGGTATGTTTAACAAACGTACGAGAAAGGGGGGGCTAGGGAGATATGTGATATCTAATCTTGACTGGCCCGATAGCTCAGTTGGTAGTAACCCTGCCTTCTGAACTGTGGGTTGTGGGTTCGATTCCCACCCAGGACAAACATTTGTGTGATGAACATAGGAGTTTGTTCTGTGTCTGGGTGTTATATTGTATTCTATATATGTATTTACAAACAAAAAGTATCTAAGTATTGTATCAGTTATCTGGTTCCCATAGTACAAGCTTTGCTTAGTTTGGGGCTAGATGGCGCTGTGTGAGATGTCCACACATATTATTATTATTATTATTAATGCATAATAGCTTTTAATCTTTGGCTCTGGTTCCGGTTTCGTTTGCTGCTGATTCACCCGAACATAATAATCAGTTCTATTAATGCGCATGCAGCAGCAATACTTTCCAATTGTAAGGAATCATTTATTATGGGGTGTAATTTTTTTTTCTTTGCGTTTCCACATTTTGAGTGAGTTGAAAACCCGCGAAAATTTTAGAGCTGCGCTTAAGTAAAACATGGTAGCGAGTATCCAAATGGATACTCAGGGACGTGCGAGGGCATTTCCTCCCCTAAAAAGGGATACTGGAGAAGTTGTCAAAAACCGTCTGCTTGCAATACGCCGACAAATGCGATCTACTGCTTCCACCTTAACTCGTGGTAACCTTTAATTCCAAGTTTTCTAAGTCATTTTGATTCTAAAATGAAATCGCTATGTACGTATTATAAGTAACGTGTATAAAGTGACCCACTTCGGAACAATAGAGGCGTAAGGCGTCACTTCCTGCGAACGCGTTGCAAAACAATAACACCGCTGTTGCACTGCCCCTGCCAAACTGGATTTAAATTATACTGGTCTAACTGTGAGATATTGACGTATTTGATGAATACTTATATTTTTTTTATTTTATTCTTTTTTTTTATTATTGCCTTGTTGCAACGAAGTTTTGGAACGAAGTTCGAGAAGAACGAAGACCCCTTTCGCAACGCGGAAAAAATTAAGACCAAAAGTTGTAACGACACTTTATGGAAGCCGTGCGGCGTGCGCGTGGTTCTCTCTCTCTCTCTCTCTCTCTCTCTCTCTCTAATAGAAAGCAAGCCAGTTATTTTCGTTTCGTCTTTCTATTTCGCATTCATATCATATTAATATTCTTTCTATTTACATTTTATTTGTTAATAATAAAAAAAGCATTATTATAACTTAAAAAAAAGAAAAATTTATTACAATTCCTTCATTGAAAGAAACATCGTTCTATCCGGATGACCCTTGACACCTCTCAACTTTTTTTAAATTTTTCATGCCATGTTTAATTCTTAGTATTATTTATTGTATTAATGAATAACATTTTATTATAATTTATTGAATATTATTGCAATATTATCGCAAGCCTGACATGTAAATTGTTTTACCAATAAAAATGTATGATTTATGGTTATGATTTTACGATAGTGCAACTCGTTCGATTCCGGTGTCCGACTGTAAAGAGTAAATGAATTTTTTTTTATGGCATTTGGCTTCCATTGGTGGATATCGCTTCTCTTCATTACCTTCATTTATTCTCTTCATGTTGAACAGTGGTGGGTAAAATGTGTAAAATAACGTAAATAGAATAGAATATAAAGAGTAGGAGTGAAATGTGGCCCAAAGCCATGTGATATTAAAAATATATGATAAAAAGAGTAATAAAAATGAATAAAAGAAAAAAATTGAAACACGAGCGGAATTTTCCTGTACATTAAAATTCATATGTTGGCTCTACGCAAGCGGAAATACTATAAATCATATATCTATAAAAATATGATGGTGTCTATATTAAATATGTTTGTACCTACAGGTTATGGAATTTCAGAATTTTAGTTTCATCCTAGTTCATCTATCCACTGGTAGGGCCGCCTATACTCAATATTCATTAATCATAATTGAAGGGGTGAGAACAAAAAGGGTTTAATTGATTTTTTTCACAAAATTACTTATGGGTACTATCGTTGGATTCAGCGTAAAATTATCTACAATAATACATTCTCAAAATACAGATATGAGGCTTAAATCTCGAGATTTTCAGTCTAAAAACGGTATATCTGACACAGGAATACAGTTCACTTAGCATAAAAACATTAATATATTTATTATATTAGATTATATTTTTACAGTAATTGTATGAATTAGCATTATATTTAGTATTTTAAAATAGAATCAAAATATTTTCAAGCAACTGAAACTTACATAAACCTTTTCTATTACCTTACAAGCACTCTACATTAAAATGACGCCGTTGACGCTTTAAGTCAATTTTGTCGAAACTGTCAATTTGTCAGTTAAACCCTTTTTATTCTCAACCCTTCAATTCATCTATCCACTGGTAGAGCTGAGGCCGCCTATACTCAATATTCATTAATCATAATTCGTAATTCGGTACAACGGATCTGTAGAGACATAAATGATCAATGTCTGAATCTGTTTATATCATACTGGCTGCGCCCCGGGCGAGTGTTCATCGAACTAACCTCTTTTCTATTTTGCGTGACCAATAGGATACATAACTGAAGGGGTGAGAACAAAAAGGGTTTAACTGATTTTTTCACAAAATGACTTATGGGTAT
The DNA here is from genome assembly GCA_905220475.3 of Ennomos fuscantarius. Lineage (NCBI taxonomy): Eukaryota > Metazoa > Arthropoda > Insecta > Lepidoptera > Geometridae > Ennomos > Ennomos fuscantarius. Next base: position 13,989,987 of record HG992036.1, on the reverse strand, counting down.
CGTTGGATTCAGCGTGAAATTATCTACAATAATACATTCTCAGAATGCCGAAATAAAGCTTAAATCTCGAGATTTTGAGTCTAAAAACGGTTTATCTGTCACAGGAATACAGTCCGCTTAGCATAAAAACATTATTATAATTATTTTATTATATTTTTACAGTAATTGTATGAATTAATACTATATTTGGTACTTTAAAATAGAATTAATACATTTTCAAGCAACTGAAACTTACATAAACCTTTTCTATTACCTTATAAGCACTCTACATTAAAATGAAGCCGTTGAAGTTTAAAGTCAATTTTCTCGAAACTATCAGTTTGACAGTTAAACCCTTTTTATTCTCAACCCTTCAATTTAGGAAAACGAGTATCTGTTATTGGCATTCATAATATATTGTGAAATGCAAATAAACAATTAAACTTAATTAATAATCGCCCAAATAATTGCCATTTAAATAAATTGATATTTTTACCAATAATCGAATAAACCTCTACTCGAAAATACTACAGTTCCAAGCCCAGTGCCTACCTATATATGAATATAGAATATTCTCAGGATATAAATAAAATGCTATTTACTCTATTGTAATTGACAGCATAACGGATAAATGGAATGGCATGGATCATAAAACTTATACGTTTCATTATATCCGTGGCCATACATAGGCCATTTGGTGTGGCTTGTAGCTAGTTTTTTTTCTATCTGCATTTCCACAGACACCTGGATCCGTGCTTTTTGTTAAATTACTTTATATTTATAAATTTAGCTTATTATTAACACGAACATATAGCTTGCAGGTAGTTTATAGTTGTTACTTCAGTATTAAATAGCTTTCTTCAAATAGCAATAAAAATACTTTAACAATGCCAGTAGAGTAGCAGCTTAATTACTGATTAATCGAATATATCTTTTACTGCTAACACATAGTTTCCGTAATAAATATAGCTTAACTACAACTATTACACGGCTAAAACTCACGAGATACAGTCGAATAACTCGACCGGTGTTCGGGTACTCTTTGAGGATGGGCATCTTTATTGTTAGCCGTGTAATAGTTGTAGTTATGAGTACTACTCACGTCAGTTTCTATAATATTATAAATATAGCTTATCGGGAATTTAGTATAATTATAACAGTTTATTAAATCTGTACATAGAGAGAGACAGGAAATAAAGTTAATAACAACACGGTAAAAACCCACACTCGACTAACAGTCATTTGTGCGACGTCATCATATTAATATAACAGATAACAAAAATATACATATATGAATTAAGTTTAGTGAACATCGGGGAACTACAAATTATTTTGTCGATCCCATTGGGCGAAGCAGCTAAGACGCTCTTCGCAATGGTATATGACTTGATCCACTTAGCTTGATTTTATATACAATTACGGGTCTGACATAGTCGCTCGCCGACTCAAAGTCCCAAAAAAAATAATTTAGAAAAATAAATAAAAAATATACATAAAATTCACTGCTTCATGGCCTTACCGGTTCTTGATAAGACTGCAGGATGATTCAGGATATATAGGAAAATTTCCGATCCGGATTCTACACTCTCCATCTTCATGGACATTCAATGCAGGATCATTGGTAGATGTTTACTAGGTGGCAGGACTTTACTGCAAAGTTAGTCTAGGTAGGTACCACCGCTTTGCCAGTTATTCTGCCGCCAAGCAGTAGTGCGCAAGCACTGCTGTGTTCCGGTTTGAAGGGCACTGCAGCTAGTGAAATTACTGGGCATTTGAGACTACGACCTGCTGGGTGATCATTTAACTCGATTGCAACCGAAAGAAACACCAATTTTTATAGATTTGACAGTTTCAATACGCAGTTTATGTGCATAGTTAGTATGGAAATTTCTCGTTCGTAGTTTATCGAAAAGATGAAAGTTCTTGATCATCCCCCAGATAGTCGAGTAATCTTATTACTAGACTATGCCGATGTCACAGGATGATGTGCGCAGCGTGCAGTGTCACGCGAAACTTTATATTTTAGTTTCGAATGACCCTGTTCTGTTATGGGAGGCCGTGTCGCTTAACAGCAGGTGTACGACTAGCTAGTCACAAAATTCATTAACACAAAACAAAATATTAACAGAAAAGATTTTTATATTTAAGTTGCGTACACAATATGTGTTCAAATATTTGTGTGGCATTCTAAATTCGTATGAACCGATTGAGAATGGTTTACGTCTTTCATCTTGGACCAGTTCCGCAAAAACTATAAATGCTGGTAATTCTTATAAAAATGTTTACACATAACATATTAATAGTCAGTGACGTAAATAAAATAGAAATGTCAATAAATGCCTCCTTTAAAAATTAAAACTTATAAAATGAAGTACAATTTTAATGGGCTCTTGGGTGATCACGGAACTTTGATTGCAATGCAACAAGATAAATTTGATTCCTAATTTGAAACATTTTGTATTAACTATATACATAAACTACGTATTGAAAATATCAAATCCATACAAAATTCTGTTTCTATTTGTTGCAATCAAGTTTCATAATCACCAAGCAGACCTTACGTAGAGTCTTGTTAAAACCAAGATTGTGTAATTGTATGTATTGTATATATTTAAAAATGTAAGCAATTACCAATGAATAGAACTTAATATGGAGGCACCACTACCGTGTTTCGATTTGAAGTGTAATGTAACCAATCGTACCCCCGTAGGTTAGCTAGAACGGTCGAGACTTTCAATAGGGTCCACTCTTCCAGTGGACGTCGTCTTCTCGATCCTCTTATCCCGGCAACGGCCCAAGCCGAGGCTCGCACCCCAGGGGTGCCCTTGAGCTAGTTGCCTCCCACTTTTTGACGGCTGGGCGCCTTAAGCGAGGGTGACGCTGTAAAGGTCGATAGAGACCAACAGCATTAGCTCGTTCAAAAAAAAATGTAACCAGTGAAATGTTTGAGCTAATGACACTATAACCTGTACGGTGATCACGAAACTATGATTGCAATGCAATGGGAGTAATTTCATTCCTAATATGAAAATTTCCTGCTGCGTGTTGAACACATAAAATTCATACAATTTTGTGTTTCTGTCTGTTGCAATCAAAGTACACGATCGTCTAGCTGATCTAACAGTCTAGTAATCTTGCTACTAGACTGCTGATGTTTCAGGATGACGTACGCAGCGCAGTTTCACGTGAAACTTTATATTTTAGAGCGAGTGACACTGCAATTGTTATGTTTGGCCGTGACGCTTAACAACAAGCGGACGACTAGCTCGTCACGCCATTCATTAATATAAAAACACTGATGATTATCACGCATGATAGTCTTTTAGCTGTTTAGGAGAAGTGCATTTGTCAGTCTCCTCGATAAGATATAATAAGATAAGAAGTGCATTACAAAACAATATGAGGTAAGTGTACTTAAAAAACAATGATTAAATTAAAGTTTTAACCGATGAAAAGGGCACCTAAAATATTCTGCCGCGTCACACTACTGGCAAAAGTTCAACACAGTGAGTCTCTTGCTAAATCGGTATAATAATAATGATAACGCCCAACGATCACACACATAGATCCTGGACCCTAACTAGGATGCCCTGTTAAGGTCCAGGTAGACTACGAGGACCATGGTCCCATAAGTGTTATATTGTATTCTATGTATGTATGTATGTAAAAAAAATTATGTAAGTATTGTATCAGATATCTGGTTCCCATAATACAAGCTTTGCTTAGTTTGGGGCTAGATTGCGCCGTGTGAAATGTCCACACATATTTATTTATTGTATTTTTATTATTATTCAAGGCTTATACCATACCGACGGCTCTAACGTTTTTCTCTGAGATCTGCCAATTGACTGATTATGCGCGCTCTTCAGCTAGATATCTGTTAGTTGTTACATTGTAACCAATTAGTTCGCATTTCTGTAATGGATGTAATGTACACAAGGTGAGTTGTATGACACGGGCTAATTTCGGAAGTTTGGATATATGTATATTGACATTACAATTATTAAATAAATATATATATTAGGTCTTTACCTATGAAATTGCCGTTTTGTTTGAAAAAAGTTAAAGTTTTTTTTTTTTTTCGAACCTATTTATTTCTTTTATTCAAAGTAATCACCCCTGCAATCAATGCATCTTTGCCAACGCTGTGGCAGTTTATGGATGCCCTTCTTGAAAAAATCAGCAGGACGGGAGACAACAAACTCTTCAAAGGCGTTTTGTACTGCCTCTCGGGAATTGAATTTTTTTCCCGCTAAAAAGTTGTCCAAATTTTGGAAAAAGTAATAGTCGGTAGGCGCCAGATCTGGTGAGTATGGCGGATGAGGGAGAGCTTCCAAACCCAACTCATGCAGCTTAGAGACGGTCTGTTGTGCAGTATGGGGTCGCGCGTTGTCGTGAAGTAGCAGTGGAGACGACCGATTGACCAAAGCTGGTTGCAGACGTGCGAGTTTCGCCATCATTGTGGTCAGTTCTTCAATGTACACATCTGCAGTAATGCTCTCGCCGTTTTGTAAAAAGCTATGATGAATCACACCAGCACTAGACCTCCAAACTGTGACCATCACCTTTCTAGGGGTCATTTTTCGTTTTGCACATTGCTTTGGTACCGAACCAGGATCTAACCAACTTGCTGAGCGCTTTCGATTGTCAAAAAGAATCCATTTTTCGTCGCACGTAACAATTGGGTTCAAAATTCCTTCATTTCTGTGCCTGTTAAGCAGCGCAAGGCAAGTCTCGACGCGTACGTTGCGCTGGCGATCGTTAAGTTCGTGGGGCACCCATCTATCAAGCTTTTTTATCTTGCCAATCTGTCGCAAATGGACCAATATTGTTTTGATGCTAACATCAAAAGCTGCTGCCAGCTCAGCTGTAGATTGAGATTCATTAGCTTCCACAATTGCCTTTAATTCATCATTGTTGACCAAAGTTTCCGGACGACCACGAGGTTCGTTTTTCAAGTCAAAATTCCCAGAACGGAACCGAGCAAACCAATAACGGGTTGTACGTTTGTTTGTACAGTTCTCTCCGTAAACGTCGCTGATGTTACGTGTCGTTTGTGCCGCGTTGGTGCCACGACGGAACTCATATTCCATAATTACACGAAATTTCAAAGTATCCATTATGAGGAAAAATGTTGAAATGTAATGAAAATACAACGCTAATCAATAAACAAAAGACTTATATTGTAAATAGAATGTCATATTTTTAAAACAAAATTAATTTGAATTTAGAATTCATAGCCAATCAAAATTTTTTTTTGTTTGAAAACGTCTGTACGGCAAAACGGCAATTTCATAGGTAAAGACCTATTATATATACACGGTGGAATTTAATTCACTATTTTCCTTGGTTGTATCTACTCAGATCATGCTATAGAATGTTCGTACAAGGGCCAATTAAAAAAAATAGGTTTTGTTTTTTAGTGCCTCCTAAAATAACTGCATGACAGCTGAAATGTCTATTTAACGGTACACACAGCGCGGGCACCGGCTGAGTGCTTTGTAAAGGTTAGGAAATAAAACACCTGCTTTGTTCAATGTCACAAGGCTTTTCTTTAGAATTTAAATATGATAATACCTAGTTAAGTTTTATTTCATAAGTACTTTTTTTTATTTAGTTATATGGGAGCATTCTATAGCATGGACTGAATACATACATTAAAGGAAAAGAACGAATTAAATTCCACCTTGTATAACACATGTAAATGACATTTAAAATCACACTGTAAAAGTGCTAAAAATAGCCTATTTATAATAAATCTTTTGACTTTGAGATTAGCATTAGTAAGGAATTACGGATAAACAGTTTTCGCATCTACGTTCTGTATGTACTAAGTACTCACTACTCTGTTTTGGCTGGTCGTTTTGGAAATTGGGTATTTCGGCAAATTGACTTTTTCACCACCAGGCGTTTAGGCATGTAGCTGTCTACGCAATTGTGCGTTTATGGGTAACTTGACGTTTTGACCCCTAGACGATTTCACAATTGGACGGTGTATGTACAGCAACCTTCGCACGTTACGTTTTTCGAAATTCATAAGAAATCGATATAACTCTAGTAAATACAATTCTATAGTACAGTTTAATGTAGTTGATTACTAGGTAGCTAAAATTATTCTAGTAATAAAATGACTGTCGCTGTGATGGACCATCTTATTCTAATCAGTCCGAGGTTTATTTATTTTCGGGAGAGAAACCAAAACTGAATTCCGAATACGACTGTTTATTTCTTCCATACATGCGGTCTCTAGTAGGACCTGGAAACAACTGCCGGCCGGGGGGTGCACGGACAGTCGCTTTACTAAAATGCTTACTTAGATTTAATTTATGTTGCTACATGACTAAACACACATACACACAATAAGTCTTCCTATATACATAAAAAATATGACATATGTGGACATTTCACACTCGGTATTCAACTCCAAACTAAGCAAAGCTTGTACTATGGTTACCAGATAACTAACACATCATAGCACTACAAGACCTGGTGATTCGTCACATCCTTACGTTGTTAGTGTACCCCAAGTCCGCACTAAGCGTTTTGCTGACTCATTTATAGTCCGGAACGGCCAAGGAATGGAATGCTCTCCCAAAAACAGTGTTTCCTTCAAGGTATAACCTGGGTCTTTTTAAGTCAAGAGTGAATGGGCATCTCATGGGCACGCGTGCTCCACCTTAGACAACTTCGTCCCTTACCATCAGGTGAGTTGTTGTCAAACGCATGCCCATTTTACCATTAAAAAAATATACTTTTAGCAGTAGTTTATAATTAACTAATACTACTAGATATGTATCTGTGTAACATTGTATTCTGTGTCAGAATAGAATGTAACCACACAGACACAGAACAAACATCAATGTTCATCACACAGTCGAACCTACAACCTACAATTCAGAAGGCACGTACCAACTGATCTATCGGGCCACAAAAATCCATTATCTGTATTAAAATAATTTTACAAACCCTATCACAGATGTAAATAAATATTTGTGAACATTTCACACAGCGCAATTTAGCCCCAAATGACAATTAAAGATTACGATATGACAGCAAATATTGCAGGTAAAGTATTACGTAGTGATTATTCTGTAGGATGTTATTGTGGATGCATTACTGAATCTCCTTCAGACGCCCTCTGCCTCGGGTTTAATGCCTGCACTCTGCATGTTTCGCTTTTACGATTTTCATAACGATGTAAACAGCCAGCGGTGACGTGGCGCGGTGAGATAATTAGTTTTGTTTGTCGATTAACTGGAAACCGATTATGCTTAACTTGAATGAGAGGGCGACCGGATTCCTAGAATACCTCTTTTTTTTATTAAATCTTTACGCACGCTTGACTTGGGAGTTGGTGAGTGCGATGCGAATGAAAGTTGAAGTTGTTTCGCATAGATCTCCATTGTCAATATAACAATGTTAAAAAATTGTATTGTTATGTTGGTTTGTCCTGTAAAATGACATTAACATTAAACAAAATTATACCGGCCGATAGATAGAGCTAAACTAAAGAAGTGTTACTTCAGTAGTGTGGTCTAAAGCACACTCATTTTTTTAATATTTCCAAAAATCAATTGTATAATTGGCAATTTGGCCCAACGGATTAAATATATTAATTGGGAATGGAGAGAGTAGGAAACATTTAAATGTTACGTAATTTATGTAAATTCAAAAAATCAATTGTATAATTGGCAATTTGGCCCAACGGGTTAAATATATTAATTGGGAAACATTTAACATATTTAACTAAAGTATATATAGATACGTCTGTATCTATATATACTTCACTAAAAAAATTAGTAAAATTTATCATAAATAAAAAGTTACAACTAAAAAACATTATTTACAAAATAAATACGTACACCATCCAACTCAAGTTTGTTCTCGTAGTTTTTAATGATTGCGATGTGTACGCTACATACCTATTTATGAATACATTATGAATGTCTCTTAAATGTATTAGAAAAAAGTATGATATCTGTCAAGGTAAAGACAAACGGCATTGAAATCTAAATCAATAACATTGACATCGTTTCATAACTCATAAGATTTCATTCCGTCGCGCTTCATATTCTGTAGTGCATCAATATTATTCAGTGTTAACGAACGACGTTGTCGCCAAAGTCGTTTCAATACTGCATTAAACAAATAGATCACCCAAACGTCTGCGAACCTTCGGTCACGATGAAAACTCTTACATCTACATACCTCCTACGTAGAAACAAAAATACGTTAATAAGACCACTGAGTACAATTAAATTAGGTGGCCTGCCTGACTACGTGTATGTGTACGTTTATAAATAACTCGAGCTCGCGACCTGCGCCGGGCTTATAACCTTGCCGCGGTGTTCCCAAGTTACGCGATAGATGGCAGCACGGGTCGCGGAAAGTTCGACGCGACCACGTTTTCAGGATAAAACATTAGTTATCGATTGACTTATTTATTTTATTTATATCTCATCTAGTTGTATTTTATATTATTCGCATCGTAAAGCATTTTGGCAGAAATCTAATAGCATTTTTTAATAATTTCGTCGTATAATATTATGTAGTCGTTTCACGTACGGTTGTGTTATCTTATCTCTTTTATATTGTGGAGATAATTTATTATGTATTCAATTATTCAATATTCATATGCGCAATAGCTTGTTGTGTCGCATTATGTATGTTTTTACTGTTTGTGAAGAGCATACCTTGTTGCGAATCTAATTTACAATTTCACTGCGTAGATGATCGTTCGCAATATCTCCTATATCTGTAATGGGACGATAAAACGTTCTCTCATTAAATGAACTATTAGTGTACGCCTCATTAAGCATCGTGACTCTACGGAGTAAGTACCTAGGTACTTTTTCAAACACCTGCCTGTTACGTAATGTATGATTGTGCCCCGTGCCTCGAACACAGTTACTACGTGAATCACGAACAATATTACATAGCCCCAACGCCCAGCCCCATGTGTAGTGTACCAACCAAAGCAAATTGCAGCATTGGGACGGAATTTCAACGAATATGTTGTAGAGTTACTTATATGTATAAGTATGTTTTTAACCTGCAGAACGGTAACAAAATGAATTGGAACGACTAGTAACCGGTTCAAGTCTATATTCAAAGGCAAATACGTAAAGCAATCGACGTGGCATCGTAAAACATAAACAAATAAAGAGGCTCCAAAATAAAAACGCTGTCAGCAAAAGGAACAACAAAATGGCGGCTGCTATTAAGCCGCGTAGCGTTTCTGAAAGCGTCGTCTACGGCGCGCGCCCTGTCCCGCTCGCTCGTAGCGGCTACGTGAGCGTGCGAGCGAGATAGATGTAAAACCCCGTCGGGCCTCGTGTCAAGGTGACGTACCCTCGCACGCACACATGCAACGGCGTGCGCCGGCGCACCGAGGTTGTTCCAATTCGCGAATTTTGCTTTTGTTCTCTCACTCTTTTTGAATCGACCTCTAGATTCAGTCGTTTGTTATTTGATGAACTGAAACGTATTATAAAATGCAAATGATTAGTGCCGGGGACGGACAATTTACATTATTTAGGCGCAAGGTTACTCTGGCACTGGTTTCCAGTTTAATAATGAAGCGCTTTTACTATAAGCGTTTTTATGTGGAGATAAATCTCTGTTAGCACTGAGATTATGTTTTGATATACGATACGCGAACGGCTCGAAGCGGTTATTGTTATCGCAGGAGATTCGCTCATTATTTTTGCCGTTTTGATTTACTCTTATCTAAATGTTGATGCTTGCTTTCAGTGAATCAGTCTAACCTAATTGAACACAACCGGAAAATTAATTGTATGAACGAACCTAATTAATAATAATCGTATTAATGATAATGTTCTAATGATATTATATAAGTAAGGTCAATGTTTCTCTATTGGTTTGCAAACATGACAGTGATTGATGTAATCATCTCATTCTAGGTCATCTTAGGTTCTAGAATGTTGGTAGGTATATTAGATACTAGCTCTTTACTGACAATTATCTTTCTATCAGCCACAAATGTTAAGTAGTCAACTTCTGAAAATATAGACGGAGTAATTGCTAACAAGTAATTCATCCGAAACGCAACGGAATAAACATTAATCTTATCAAACTCTTTTGAATTAATCTTTACAATTTTGTATTTAATATCTCGTCTAAGAGAAGACAGCCATCCCCCTAACAGCTTCAACTCCCCTGGTACTTTGTATTCACAAAAACCTTTATAACTTTTTAGATTTTTTAAATATCTTTTCCAGAAAATCATATTTTGTAAGATGAATAACGGCTCAACTCACGTCAATTAAAAGCCGAAATTACTCCGACCAGGTTTCGGACATATTCGATGTCCTTCTTCTGGGAGCCAGTTACTAACGCAAGCCGCGGCGGCTTTCGCGAGCGTCAGTACGTTTTTTTTTTTATGTTACTGAATGATTTGACGAGCTAGCCGTTCACCTGATGTTAAGCGCCATGGCTGCCCATAACAGAACAGTGTCAATCGGAACCCCAAAATAGAGTTTCGAGCAACACTGCACTGCGCACATCATCCTGAGACATCAGCACAGTCTGGTAATAAGATTACTCGACTGTGAGATCAGATCATAAATACGTAATAATAATAATACGTAACGTGCTTTTTACAAAATATGTCATACTCACGATAGTTTTCAAACTAAAAATTCATATTATGTAAAATACAACATCATTGCATCCATAGGATACATAAGACTGGTGCAAGGAGTTCAAGTTGGATAGACTATCCACAGACGATGACCAACCTGAAGGGCGACTATCCCACACCGCAGGAAATGTGAAAATGTGGAATTTTGTGTTAACTGACCAACGAGTCAGACCTTTGGTTGATGTCAAAAAGGTTTTATATAGAAGCTAGCTTTTGTCCGCGGATTCGCCCGCGTGGCCTATAGGAAACGAAGAAGAAATTTTTTCAGAGATAATTCAACTACCCGTTTCACCCTCTTAGGGGTGGAATTTCGAAAAAAAATCTTACATACCTACACTTTATAAAGAACACACCCTTCAAATTTCAAGTCTCTAGAACCAGAGGTTTAGGCTGTGCGTTGATATATAAGTCAGTCAGTCAGGACTTTTTATGTTATTGAATTTTTTTATGTATTCAGAGCATCCTCAACGACGAACTTCACATGAACAAAATATCGGAGCTGTGGGTGTCCAGAAAGATAACCGACGAACAAAAAAAAGATTTACCATGCCAAGAGCAAATGTTGAAACCTGCCAAGTAGACGTGGAGCGTGGTCAAATAAAGTGATTCATAGCCATGGATACAGATAATATGATGGCACTATACTGTAGTCATGATTGAAACCTACGTCCCAGATGTGCCCCCCAGCAACATCCATCTATTTCCCCAGTTCCCCAGGGCAGGTAATTTGAGGCCGGTACAGAAGCATTTTGGGAGTATAAATTTGATTTTATTTTCAAATAGAATTCGCGTTAGGTAAAAATGGGCATCATGTAACTTGCTATGAAAATTAATTGAAAAATTTAATATGTTAGCAATTTGGATTGCGAAGTATTTTATTCAATAACAATTATCATAACTTTTGAACATGCTATCAGAAAATTTAAAATTTGAATGATTTAATAAATTTATTTAGTTACTTGTTGTAACAAAAAGGATAATCACTACAGTAATATTAAGGAAAATCAGTTGCAACACATCCTGTAGTTTTGGCTAGCTATTTATTTTTATTTTTTTTGTTTTCATTTATATCAAAGCATTTTTCTACATCGGTTTTAACCAAATGTACAAATGATGCGCCTGAAGACGTGTCATGTTTTAGCCATAAAGTCGTAGGTCATCAAGCAAGGTGACTTCGCAGGTAAGTATGAAGCACTTTTATGGCGTCATCTGTTCACGGAACTGATATAAACGGATAAACAGTTAACGTTTAGAAATACATTTCAAATCAAATGGGATCGTGTAACATTAATTAGTCGCTATACGAAAATTAATATGATTTTGCAAAGATATGAATTGAGTTGTATACAAAACGTAGCAGCCATTGAATTATTTTATACTAGATAGGATTGCGTAAGACCACATTTTATCCTTCACCATTCATCGTATTTCTCTTGTCATAGTATCTGTAACATTTCAGAGTAATGAAATACTATAATATAATAAAATGGCTTCGATCAAAACGTGTTAAATTTATCTTTACCATCACTATAATTACACAATATTGTTTGGTTTGTGAATGTTCCTGGCAGCCACCGGTTGAAAGTTTTATCAATCGATTACATTACAGGTTTTTTTTTTAATAAACGGATAAATTTAGTCAACTTTGGTGTGGGTAGCCAAGCAACTTGATCCCAGTCGGTAACCAAGCCTACTTGGTTCCAGTTACCGAGTAGGTTTGCTATAGGTAACCAAGCAACTTGGTTCCAATTACCGAGTAAGTTTGCTGTAGATAACCAAGCCTTGGTTCCAGATACCGAGTAGATTTCCTATAGGTAACCAAGCAACTTGGTTCCAATTACCGAGTAAGTTTGCTGTAGATAACCAAGCCTTGGTTCCAGTTACCGAGTAGGTTTGCTATAGGTAATGAAGCACCTTGGTTCCAGTTACTGAGTAGGTTTGCTGTAGATAAACAAGCAACTTGGTTCCAATTACCAAGTAGGTTTGCTATAGGTAATGAAGCACCTTGGTTCCAGTTACTGAGTAGGTTTGCTGTAGATAAACAAGCAACTTGGTTCCAATTACCGAGTAGGTTTGCTATAGGTAATGAAGCACCTTGGTTCCAGTTACTGAGTAGGTTTGCTGTAGATAAACAAGCAACTTGGTTCCAATTACCGAGTAGGTTTGCTATAGGTAATGAAGCACCTTGGTTCCAGTTACTGAGTAGGTTTGCTGTAGATAAACAAGCAACTTGGTTCCAATTACCGAGTAGGTTTGCTATAGGTAATGAAGCACCTTGGTTCCAGTTACTGAGTAGGTTTGCTATAGGTAACCAAGCAACTTGGTTCGGTTACCAAGTAGGTTTGCTGTAAATAATTTTACGTGCCCTGCGACATGGTAAATCCTACAGATACATTATAACTGCAAAAGTTTGTGCGTGTATTGTGAATGTTTTATTAAGCATTACGCGCCATTATATTTACCTTTTTAAAATATTTATAAACTCAATTAAAATATTCGAGAACCAAATATTAACTAGGTGCCGTTCCTTTCAGTTACAGTAATCGATCGTTGTTTCCAAGTAAACGTAGAGATCGGCATTTTCCACGATTCTACGAAAACACGTTTTCTCGTATACTAGTAGTGTTCCGCGTACGTGACACCGGTAATCACATTAATATTATAAAGGCGAAAGTTTGTATGTGTGTATGTTTGTTACTTCTTCACGCTCAACAGTTGAATGGATTTGGATGAAATTCGGTACCAAGATAGCTTATACACTAGATTTACATATAGGATACATTTTATCCCGGAAAAGTGAAATTTTCCCCTGGGATGAGTAAATAATTAAAATACTTTTTATCCGCGGGTGAAACCGCGGGGCGCAACTAGTATATAATTGTCATCTATATATATATAACAATTTCGTGTCACAGTGCTAGTTACCATACTCCTCAGAAACGGCTGAACTGATTTTGATGAAATTTTATATTCACAATTGGTAGGTCTGAGAATAGGTTATTATCCAATTTTCATCTCCCTAAGTGATAAGATGGTCAACCCAAAAAAAATTAAGGATTTAGCAGATATTTTATAAAATAAATTAGAATAAAAATTAGACAGTTTTTCTCGTACTTTTAATGTGTACCTCAGAACGCCGCGTTCGTTCATAAACTGATTTGGAAAATTGTTTAAGTGATTTCATCAAAATCGGTTCACTGGGTTAGTTTTTAAATCAAAATAAACGGGATAATGTGTCGTCTAAGCATTTCTCAGTATGAAATCAAGTCGATTGATGTCGGTTACACATTCCATTGAATGGACACATTTTTAATATCATTTTGTATTTCGTTTATCTCTGTATATTTTGACATTGGCAAAGATATTACGAGAGAAAATACTAAGCAGCTATTCTTAGCATATACTAACACTATAAATGCAGTGTATAAACACTAACTACTAATACTATCTTATAACTACTAATAATAGTAAGGGCGAAAGTGCCGACACTGTACCACATAATAAAACACGTTAAACTATGGAACTGTGACAGAGTTACACTACACACCACTTTCATGATCCGTTGTGTTGTTTCAGCTCTTGGGTGGTATAACAAACTTAGATCACGTGTAGAAACTTCAATACAATACAATAATACTTTATTGAACACCAACTAATAAATAACAACCTTAAAAAAACTTACAATAAATGGTAGAACAAAGGGCGGCCTTATCACATTAAGCGATTTCTTCCAGGCTACCTTAGGATAGACAGGAATTAGTTAGTAAACTTCCGCATTTAGTTAGTAGTTTTAGTAGGATATAATAGGTAGATAGTATCTCTACTTCTCTCCAACCTCTGTGGTGCGGTGGTTGAGGAGGTCGGCTCAAAACCCGGAGGCAGCGGGTTGATTCCCGCGACAAGACAAGAATTTGTGCACAGAAAAAAAAGCGCAAATAAATACTTGTTCTGTGTCTGGGTGTTGTGGGATCATGGTCCTCGTAGTTCCTGGGCCCCTAGGCACAGGGATACTAGTTAGGGTCCAGGATCTACGAATGTGATAATTGGCCGTTATTATTATTATTATTATTATTATATAAATGATATCTTCAATGACAATTACATTAGTTATAATTTTAACATTTGCATTTTTGTATGTGACAAGAGCACGAAGATGGCCCGATAATATTGTAAGGGTCGACGGATACTTCCGAGAAGTTTGAGACTGGAACAAAATAGTGAGTGACATTATTATTATTATTATTGTTTCACTACTAATATATATATATAAACTTGAATCGTGATCAGTATTTGTGTGTCCTTCACGCTTGAAATAATTTTGATGAAATTTTGCACACAGATTGCTTACACTGTCGATATCAACTTAAGATCCCTTTATCCCGAAAAATTAAGAGCTACCTCGGGAAAATGGGTCGATCGATCGCGAGGCGTAGTTTTTGAAGACTCCATTCGCGTTCAATTTACTAAGGATTTATTACGAGCCTAAAAAAGCGAGATTATCTTCTTCTCTATATAAATGTATAAAACTATAAACTATTATTAATATATTTTTCGATCGTGTAGTACAATTGTCTGTATTGTAGACACGTATATTGCGTAAGACCTTAATTTAAGACTGACTGAAGCTTTTACATTTCAAGCTTTTATTATAACACGATGACTTTATTTTGGAGGTGGGCGGTTTCTGATTCTGGGTGTTGTAGGACCACGGTCCTCGTAGTTCCTGGGTCCCTAGACATAGGGAAACCTAGTTATGTCCAAGATCTATGTATGTGATCGTTGGGCGTTAAGTGGACAAGTGTTTGCGCTTTTTTTTGTCTGTGCACAAATACTTGTCCTGCCGCGAGAATCGAACCCGCTGCCTTCGGGTTATGAGCGGATCTACTCAGTCACCACACCACAGAGGCTTTCGCTCTGTATATATATAGTATCTACCTACTTACTACAAACATAGCAACTATCTACTACTACAAAAATAACACATACACACGAACACAATACCTCCTCCTTTTTGGAAGTCTGTTAAAAACAAGATAAAATGTACATAATAATCCAAATCTGTCCACAGACACTACACATTCTTAGATATTCTACATTGAAAGTATTCAAAATTGAAAACTATTACTTTTTAAAAATAAGTTAAACGCATATAGCCTTATTAATAAACGGGTATTAGTCTCGGGTTAGTTACTTCAGCTTTTGTCCTTTTTTTGCTACTGGAATATTTAGCTGGATCGAAAGAGACAAAAGATGGTGTAACTAGTCTAAAGCTAGTTCGTGTTTATTAATAAGCCTGATAACTTTATCAGCCATTTTTTTTATTCTTAAAAAGTAGTTTTCAATGTTGTATACTTATACAACATTGAAAACTACTACTTTTTATAAAACGCACAACATAATCCAAGGAACAGAGAAATCCGTCAGTTTCAGGTATTTGCGCAACGACAACGTCTGGCGGACGGCTTTCCTCCGACCTTCAGCCTTTCGTAAACGTTGGCGATAGCTATATATATAAATCGGTTTTAATTCGAGGGCTAATTCACCGTTATTGTGGGGATTTGTTGCTACCACTAGAAAACTGTCAAGGCATTGAATGCAAGAATGATCCGAAGTTGTTAACCGCCCAGCTACCACGCTGCACTGCTGTGTCGGATCGACTGGGGTGGATTATGGTGTTAATCTAAATATTACTCAAAGGTGACTGACATAGTGATCTATCAACGCACAGCCCAAACCACTGAAATCCATCCAAAACTATCGGGCTGAAATTTTGCATGCAGGTAGATGTTATGACGTAGGCATCCGCTAAGAAAGGATTTTTAGAAATTCCACCCTTAAGAGGGTGAAATGGGTGGTTGAATTATTTTCCCATAGGCCACGCCGCGGGCGAAACTGCGGGCAGAAGCTTGTTATCTATATATTCAACCGACTTTAAAAAGGAGGAAGTTCTCAATTCGGCTGTTTTTTTTATGTTTGTTACCTCAGAGCTTTCGACTGGGTGAATCGATTTAGATTTGAAAACTGGTGCTTCCCGTGTGGTCCCATTTCAATTCGATCAGGATCTGATGGGTAGTTTTTGCTTAATAATAAATGTTGATTTTGACTTCAACTACATTGATGATGTTATAATTTTTGTGATAACAAATGTGGTGGGATTGAAGTTGGTAAGACTCTTTTTTACCACCACCATAATGTACACTATTTTTTTTTTATTGGTTAATAGGCTCGCTTTTGACCACTATCACACCTGATGGTAAGTGACGATGCGGTCTAGGATGTAACAATAAGAATACAAACATTACATTACATAAAGGCTAAGTGTCATTACAATAGGCTATTTGACTACTATATTTTTATTACATACATAAATAATATACCTCAAAAAATAGATAACTGTGAAAACAAAACTTGAATATCTCAAAAAATGACTAAGTTACAGGCATTTTAAAATACAGAAATAGAAAGAGACAACTCAATCACGCAGTGACGTCAGTTACCAGTCCTCACAGTAACTCATTACTAAGCTGTGGTAGCTCTACATACAATCGTTTTGGCATGTGACGTCACAAGCCATGCCTTCTTAGTAGCTGTGAGGAAGCTCAACACGATCTCTGTTTTGCGAGAAAGGGACAGGCGATAAAACTTTAAACGCGTACTACTCCGTGATTAATTTACCGATTTTACTTATTTTTACATTGATTACATTCAATTTTAACCTACTATATGAAAATAATATTTACTTGTTCATTTTTAATAGTAGTCAAATAGCCTATTATTGGTGAAGACTGCATGCGAAGTAAATTGACAAATTCATTTCAAATTTTTTTTATAGAAATATTTAAAGTTTAGCTAAAGCAGTGATAATAAAATGTATATAAATGTGTTAGATTAAACATTTAGTACAGAGTACTTAAAAAATTACGGCCCATTCTCGTTTGGGATTGTAGTTGGTAGGATTAGGTAAGTTTGTAGTAGTATATTACGTTGATATGTAAGTACTCTGTGTCCAGAAACTTACAAAATGCTAAAAAATACATTTTTAACTAGAACTTTTTTACCTACGTTTGACTTGGGGAGTGAGCTGGTGAATGCGATGCGAATGGATGTTGAAGTTGGTTCACGTAGATCTCCATAGTCAACTTAACAAAGTTAAAAATTTGCGTTATTATGTTTGCATGTCCGGTAAAATCACAATTCACAATTGTCAAGATGGCGACATTAACATTAAACAAAGCAAAAATGAAGTCATACCGGACGATAGATAGAGCTAAAGAAGTTTTAATTCGGGTGGTCTAAAGCACACTCGTTTTTTTATTTGAGTCACTGTACTTCTTAATATTAATTAGACTGGGATCGGTTGAATATTTTTGAAGAATGGTACGTATAAGTGCTTCAGATGTTCACCCAGCGAACATTAGATTAAAAAATTTTCTTCGTCTGTGCAATTTATGTCTTCCTTTTAATTTTGTAACAGGATAATACTTACATTGATTAAATAATAGTAGGTGCTATGTAATAAGTGTTATGCCATTCCATAACAAACGCAAAGCGAATAAAACCGACTTCAGATTTATATGATTTACTCATGGATGCCATTGTCAGAACTGGACCAAATTGCAATGGGACCACACGGGAAGCATCCAGTTTTCAAATAAGAATCATCAAAATCGGTTCACCTAGTAGAAGTAACAAACATTAAAAAAAACAGTCGAATTGAAAACCTCTTCCTGGTTTGAAGTCGGCTAAAATGTGATGCATCGTGATTCGCCATTAGTCGCTCGCTCGCTACCTTCACACGTCTATAAATAACACGTGTACTAATCTAGTAATGTGCCTAGCTGATTGATAACATGCGCTGAGCCATTACATTTTTATAAAACCTATTAATATTATTTAAAATTCGAATTAAAAATATAGATCTAGTAGGTCCCGTCTCCATCGTTCATCATGTAAATGGAATACATAACAAAATGGCGCGGGTCATGCGACGTCTGCGCCCGCGCCGCTCGGCGG
Organism: Ennomos fuscantarius; assembly: GCA_905220475.3. Lineage (NCBI taxonomy): Eukaryota > Metazoa > Arthropoda > Insecta > Lepidoptera > Geometridae > Ennomos > Ennomos fuscantarius. Next base: position 13,971,332 of record HG992036.1, on the reverse strand, counting down.
TCGCCGCCCAATGCACTCGTGTTTTATCGCGCGTCGTATCGAGAAGCGACTTGGCAACGCTCGGCCGCATTCCTGCAGCCGCCGTGTGGCAACGTCGCAATCGCAAGCGCCTAGCCCGATCACAGCCCGTGCCTTTGTTGTCGTGACGTGCGATATTACAAGTTAGTTTAAAAATCGAAAGAAAATTCCCACTGCACACACCACATCCACACGTTAAAAAAACGAGTGTGCTTTAGACCACACGACTGAAGTTAAACTTCTTTAGCTCCAACTATCGGCCGGTATAATTATAATTTTGTTTTCGCTTTGTTTTACGTTAATGTCGCCATCTTGACAACTGTAAATTATTGTCATGTTACCGGACATACTAACATAACAATACCAATTTTAAATATTTTTTTACTTTGTTATGTTGACAATGGAGATGACGTAAACAGTACAACCCGCCTCTCTCTCATTTTCTTATAGTAATTATACGAAACTTAACTCTCTTTCTATCTTCACTAACTTATTACTCTTATTATCTATAACTTATTATCAATTTCCGTTCGCCTCGTCACGCATTCACCAACTTACTCCCCAAGTCAAGCGTGCCTAAAGAAAATTTACTTTAAAAATGCCAGTTTTCTCGAAATTAAGTAGTATATCGGCCAATTATAACATGGTTGGCCGAAGACGACGTTGCAATGGGGTGGAAAGTGCGCTTTCTCTCGTGTACCTATTCGTTCAGAAACTACATTGTCGCTCTGCGCACGTACGCGACTTGAATACTATTTTTAAACGCACGTATTTTGTAAACATTGCAATGATGCACATTGTTACTGGGATTTGAATAATTTGAATAAATATATATAATAAAGATTTAGATAATAACGACAAGCGACTAGGTTGTTAGTAGTTCTTTATGGAACAGTAGGTATAATTATAATATTTCAGTAAGTAATTATATTTTATTCTCTTTATGAATACATGGGACATAAACGCAATCATAATCTTTAGTTTCTTACTATAATATTAGAAACGCAAAAGTTTGTATGTATAGATGTTTGTTATTCTTTCACGCAAAAACATACTGAATGGATTTTAATGAAACTTGGAATACACGTAACTTAAACGCTGGTTTAACACATTTGATACATTTCCGCGGGTGAAACCGTGGGGTGCAGCTAGTTATAAATAAAATGTCAAACAAAGCTAATATAAGTTGGTACTTATTTACATTTGTCTGTCGTTTATTTCTCCTGAATTACTAAAGAGCAAGTGCTTTAAAAATTTAAATATTCGTTACGACTTACCAATCAATACCAAACTTTCACATGCCTGCACGGAATTGGGCTGGACTGCAGGAAAGTTTCTGATAAAACTTGTATATAATATATCCAAAATTCCTCCTCGGCTCGTTAGGCTTTAATTCGTTAGAGCTCCCGAAATCAAAGGATCATCTGATCACAATGTGTGAGATACTCCGTGGGAAGGTGGACGCCCCTGAGTGACCAGTTGTGCTGGATTTTCGCACCCAACAACTACCGTCGTAGCAGGAAGTACAGATTGTTGTTCCTAGGTGCAGAACTGTTGCTCGCGCAAGATCCCTTATGCCGCGATCCCTTGCTGCAATGCTCAATGCTCTCCTGGACGCCAACCCGGAATGTGATGTGTTCGCTGACGAATGGAAGGTGATTTTGTGATACTGGAGTTTAAATGTATTTTATTATTTGTTTTATTCCAGTGACTATGTATCATTAATTCTAATTTTCATTATTATTTACTATGCATATGTAAGCTGGAACGTGTTGTGGGTAGGTAGGTTGCAACCTATATAACTATAGGCCTTCAGCATGTCCGCACCGCGCCGTGTCTGGAACAAGAATGATCCGTAGCACACCAATCGATCCCTTTATATAGCCAGACAGGTAGGGACGCCATGACAGTTGCCGGTGCTGCCACTGTAATAAATTTAATGCCACCACAGGGTAAATTACGGTGCTCGATCGCTGTGCATAGAGTTTATAACTGGACGTAGCCGCCGTCACATATGTAATTTTTTAAAACAAGATGACAAATGTTTTTTTTACAATCTAATTTATTACTGCTTTATATCTTTCGTTTTCATTTAATTGTATTTATGCATTAGTTAGTGTAACTGCACTAATTTAATAAATAAATAAACCAATGACAAAGGAAACATTATGGTTGCATTTCTTGTAAGGATTTATCTCTACGGGTAAATAAGAACAACATACATTGATAATTGACGTAATTGATAATTTTACACCTTCTGTGATGGTTGAACAGGTCGGCTCATAGCCCGGAAGCGGCGGGTTCGATTCCCGTGACAGGACATATATTTGTGAACTGAAAAAGCACAAATACTTTGTTTGAGTCAGGTGTTGTGGGACCATAGTCCTCGTAATTCTTGGGTCCCTAGATACAGGGAATCCTATTTAGGGTCTATGATCTATGCATGTGATCGGTGGGTGTTATTATTATTAATATTATATTGAATGAAATATATTTAAATGTTAAGGAGATATTCGAATCGCGAACGGAATTTAAATCTGCATTGCTATCAAAATTGAGGTCAAGAAAGGTCTGTTGACAGAGATGATGTAGTTTTGGAGATGCGTAGTTCAGAAATGACACGAAGAAGCAAGGCAATCTACTTAGCGATCCAAATTTTGAAAACGGTACATGTTGGTACCAGAACAGGTGTATCACCTTGCTTTCTTGCTTATTTTGAAAGACCTATTTAATGATACATCATACGAAGGGGTCCAAAGATAATTTTATCCCAATTTTAATGAATGAAGGAAAACTTCTTTACGCATGACTTGGGGGAGTCAGCTGGTGATTGCGACGCAAACGGAAGTTGAAGTGGTTTCACGTAGATCTCCATTGTCAACATAATAAAGTTAAAAATTTGTATTACAATGTTGGTATGTCCAATGTTGGTGTGAGATCAAAAAGGGTTTAACTGTCAAATTGATAGTTTCGAAAAAATTTACTTTATACTTCAACGGCTTCATTTTAATGTAGAGGCTTATTAAGTAATAGAAAAGGTTTATGTAGTTTCCGTTGCTTGGAAATGTATTAATTCTATTTTAAAATACAAAATATAGTACTAATTCGTAAATTCATTCGTATGTTTTTCGATCTTTGTCAAAGTTTAATTATTATTTGTAAAATCAGGTGTTCATTATTGCGTGCTCAAGCTTTAGTGCTACTATACCGCTAGACGTGAGCACCTTTAATTGGCTTCCAAATGTGTAACATGATTATACGATGTAAGAAAAGCTGTTGGTCTTCCCATAAATAAATAAATAAATAAGTAAAATTACTGCAAAAATATAATATAATATAATAATGTTTTTATGCTAAGCAAAGTGTATTCTTGTGTCAGATAAACCGTTTTTACACTGATAATTTCGAGATTTAAGCCTTATTTCGGTATTTTGAGAATGTATTATTGTAGATAATTTCACGCTGAATCCAACGATACCCATAAGTCATTTTGTGAAAACAATCAGTTAAACCCTTCTTGATCTCATCCCTTCAATTGTCAAGATGGCCACATTAACATTAAATAAAGTCATACCGGCCGATAGATGGAGCTAGACTAAAGAAGTTTTACTTCAGTCCTACGGTCTAAACATGTAAATACTCGTATATAACTCAAAGGTGACTGACTGACTGACATAGTGATCCATCAACGCACAGCCCAAACCACTGGACGGATCGGGCTGAAATTTGGCATGCAGGTAGATGTTATGACGTAGGCATCCGCTAAGAAAGGATTTTTCGAAATTCCACCCTTAAGAGGGTGAAATGGGTGGTTGAATTATTTTCCCAAGGGACACGCTGCGGGCAGAAGCTCGTTGAATATAAATCCACGGGCTTTGTTATCTTTAAAGAGTTTTTATACAATGCTAAAATTAACAACATTAAATTTCTTATTGAACAAATATTAATAAGAAAGAAAACATCCTATTTTCATATCTTTTAATACGAAAAAGGTAATTTGTGCTACATATTTGAAAATAAGTTTTTGAATGTTGTATACAATATCATGCACATAATTATGTACATTTTCGACTTGAATTTAAAACACTGAGGAATTAGACGGTCAGAGTATGGCGAACTGTTTCCTCTTTCTACGGAACACTAAAATTCCAACGCTAAAAAGTATTCTGAAAAGCACTTTGCCCCATTATACCACCCGATATTGCTAATTTCGTGTAATTACGGTTTTAATTAAGCCAACCCATTGAGTTCAATAAACTCGCGTTAGTGCTATTTTGAGCTGAATACATAGCCTATGTAGATTATGATGTAACTGGTAACGTGTCTATTTATTTATTTATTTAGTACAACGGAGGACTTAATGCTAACAGCATTTTCTACCAATCAACCAAAGCGTGCAGAGAAACAATCAGATTAGGTGTGCACATTAGGAAATGGGCATAATTTTTGAACATTATATAAATGAAAATAAAACGATAACAAAAATATAACTATTGAGGTAAAAATATACATATAGGCTTGGGATTAGACATGGCGGGCAAACTATGGAGCTATAAGCCTTCAGCATGCGCACCGGCAGTGTCCGGAGCAAGAATGGTTCGTTGTATTCCGAGCGCTCCCTTTTATAGCCAGATGGGTGGGGGAGCGATGACAGTTACCGATGTTGCCACTGTAATAAATTTAAATGCTACCACAGGGTAAATTCCGGTACTGCCCGCTGCGCATAGAGTTTACAACTGGACGTTGCCGCCGTCATACATATTTTTACAAATTTAATAAAATACAGATATTATAAATCGAGGTAGCAAACATAAATAGACAACTGAATTGAGAACTTTTTCCTTTGATGTCGGTTGAAAAGTGAGCCATCATTTAGGCGTGGTGTGGGGGTGTAATGAGCCCTTGCCCCGACGAGACCTTCACGTAAGGGGGTACTAACATGGTGAATAGCATACTAATTCATGAATACGCAATTCCTTTGACGCGGAGAATGCTTCATGGATCTATATATTATTCAAAAGTATAGTACATCTTCTATACATATAAAATTCAAAGTCCTGACTGACTGACTTATATATCAACGCACAGACTAAACCACTGGTCCTAGAGACTTGAAATTTGGAGGGTGTGTTCTTTGTAAAGAAGAGGGTGAAATGGGTGGTTGAATTATTTGGCTTTTCTTCGTCGTTTCCTTTAGGTCAGAAGCTAGTTTTAACATAATTTGGTAAGTCCGTTTATATGCATATGCGCATATATAAGGAATTTCTGAGAATATTGATTTAATTACAGCCTCTGGTGCGGTGGTTGAGTGGGTCGGCTCATAACCCGAAGGCTGCGGGTTCGTTTCCCGCAGCAGGACAAGTATTTGTGCACAAAAAAAGCGTAAATACTTGTTCTGAGTCTGGGTGTTTTGGGACCATGGTCCTCGTAGTCCTTGGGTCCCTAGACACAGGAAACCCTATTTAGGGTCCACGATCTGAATATGTGATAGTTTGGCGTTATTATTACTATTATTATTATATTTGTGACTAATGCTAGGTATAGGTATATGTATAGGACCCATTAGTCACAAATATCCACAGAAATTAAACAATGAAAGCGTTACATGCGGTAATATACACACAAAAGGCAGGACATAAATTCCTAACGATAAGGCGTCATGTGCATTAGTACTTTAAGTACATTTTTATTTGTAGGTCTCCTCTTTTCTCTCGGAAACATTGAATTTTCTCGCTTAAGAAGGGATATACATATAAAATGACCATTTACATTTTTCGTCAGAGCGCACACAAAAAGCTTTAAGGTTTTTGCCTAGCTAGTGTTTATTAAAAAATTATTAACACTAAATAGTAAGTATTAGGTTTAAGTCATCACGTATGAATTTGTAATGTCTTAGCAGTTATTTTGTATTCTATTTGTCGGCGGAACAAATTAGTTTTAATATATCGGATCTAGTTTTCAAGTAGGAATGGAGCTTATTTACTCGTAGGTTACTTCTGATAGGACAACATCTCGCATTTCGTTCGACCTAGGTAGGACTCTAACTAAAACATAGCATTGCATTTTTGGTTGGAACTTGGTTGGTCGTCCCGGTAGCACTTCCGTCGCGCAATAATAATGAATGAAATCATCATATCATTTGTTTATTTGCAAGAATACACTATTAATTTGGGTACAAGATCAGAATAGAAAGAATAGAATAGATATTTATTCATGACAAAAAGGCAAAAAAGGCTTAAAAATTAAGTGTGACAAAAAAATAAAAACATTTGGCCGTTGCCACGAATCGGTCCCAACTCAGCATATTGCTGGTCATGCAACCAGCGCTGGTCTTCCGTTGGGACCGTTTCGGTGGCGTCATCGATCACATAGTAAGTAGTTGATACATGCATTCAGCCTGCAGGCAAGCGTGCAACTATAAAAAAATATTTTTGTTACTACATTAGCATTTGTTATTACATGTTACATATTCCTTGACACTATAGAAACATTGGCCTAAAAGCCAGTCACTCAAGTGTTTTAAAAATATATTTCCTTCTAAAGATTTAATTTCATTAGCCAAATTGTTAAAAATAGTTATACACATGTTATATACGTTTTTCTTATAAATGTCTTTACGGCAAGGAGGTTGGTACAGCAGGTTCGCGAACTTAGATCTTTTTTGTTTATTAATGACACTTCGCTTTTTGAAGAATTCGGGGTGAATCTTAATCAAAATACAAAGGTCCCTAATTACATGCAGCAGAGGAACAATATAATATTGCATATGTGCATCGGGAAGTGCAGCCAAAACTCACCTCATCACTGTAGAACGTGCCCAATGTGCTGTTTTAAAGGTTCTTCTCTACCTACCCTTTAGGTACCCCACTACGGCAGTCTATGAGAAAGCCAAAGTCCTCACGGTACGCAAATTATTTATTTACGAAAGTGTACGACGGTTCCACAAACAAGTTGTGCCGACTTTACCTGATTCTTCAAAAAGAATAGATCGTGTGCCGGCTATAGGCTATAGATGGGTTAAAACCAGATTCGCACAAAAACAATATGAAATTATGGTTACACAATTATACAATATTCTTAATAAGAAATTTAATGTTAGAAAGGTTAGTAATAATGAAATTAAGAAGATTGCATTACATTGGCTAAATGAATATGACTATGAAGACGTAGAAAGAATGTTGGCGAGCTTTTATTTTTAAATGGAGTACACAATACATTAAAATTTATATATATATATAATAAAAAAGAAAAATATCTATTTTTAATTAAGGCACATATAATTCATTACTCTCATAACTATATTCTATTCGTTCACAATAATATACAAACACACACATTTAAACATATTTACACACACACACACACACACACACACACACACACACACACACACACACACACCCACACACAAACACACACACACACACACAAACACATGTTGAGACCGATGAGTGTTGTAGTGTAAATTCACTGTTATTTTTGTTCTTTTTTTGTAACTTCTACACTATAAGATTTTTCTCTAGATTTCACTGTATGTTTTTTTTTGTGTGACATAATAATGTTTAAAAATATTGGGAGAAGCCACTGATTCCTGAAATACAGTTTAAAAACTAGTTCGGGAATCTATGGATTCATATAAGATAATGATATCTATGTCAATAAATATTTTTGTATTTTTTTTTTTTTTTTTTTAATATTGCATGCTCTAAAAAGTGTCTTACAACTATCCAGAAAACATGTTGTTTATGAATTACGATATCTTAATACCTAAATTAATTTAGATATGTTAATTTAGGTATACTTCAATTAATATATATATCGGTCTGTTTGCGATAGCGGGACGTTTTTGCCTTGGCTGGGGACAGCGGGACAGACAGTCTGAGATCGGAACTGTCCCGCCCAAAGCACGTATGGTCCCCTTAGATATACCCCCTTAATAATAATAATACTAACGCCCAATGATCACATACATAGATCCTGGAACCTAACTAGAATTTCCTGTATCTAAGGAACCCAGGAACTACGAGGACCATGGCCCCACAACACTCAGATACAGAACAAGTAAGTATTATAATACAAAACATACTTTCAAAAAATCTAAAGGTATATACAACCCAATAAAACGATTGATTTAAAAAACAAAGGATTTTGTTTTTGAAATGTAGGTAAGTTCAATCACGGACTCTATTATTCAGGCAATAAAATTTATACATTAATAAATGAAAATAAAATTAATAATTAAATTTATACCTGGACGGTCCTCTTGAAAAAAAAAAAACATAATAATTACCCATGTTGATTTCGGCAGTGTTCTTAAGCTGAAGTTTAGAAAGTACAAACGCAAGACCGTGGCCTCATAATCTTGTAAGTAAAATCTTTTTTATAGATGTATCTATTCGAAAAGAGCTAGTTTGTTCTTTGTTAACACAGACTAAAATAGTTTTTTTTTATGTTTTGGCTCCACACTTTTGTGTATTTAGCCAGTGTCAAGCATTTAATAATTTATCAAGTTAATGATATTTCACGCAAATATGTGTGAAGTCACAGTCGAAGTCATCAAGTCAAGTCATAGTCAAGTCTTAGTCCAGTCAAAGTCATACTCCTAGTAAAGTGGTGGCAAATTTACTTGAAGCTTCTATGGAGTTTTAGAAACAACACGAAAAGAAACGTTTCACCATCATTACACCATTTTCCCACACTCATGCCTGCAATCCAGCACTTAACGAATAGAATGCCACCAATTTTATGCACTAACACTGAAAATAGCTCAAGTTTTGGAAAATAATACAATGCGGTGACGCAATCTTTTTCGCATTCCCGCCAAAAACCCTAAAATAGTTCATTAATCCCTATTGCCTAAATGTGATTTGAATTTGGAATGTGGATATTGTTAGTAAAAGTTTCTATCACCAAAGAGATAAAACACGAACATTGTATGAACAAGTAACAGACTGTATGCAAAATCACAGATAATAAGCTACAAATAAGCTGTTGCACTTAATTATTTTAACCGACTTTTCTCATCGAGGGTGATAACAAATAGAGTATCCACCTTTTAACATTAGTTAAGAGTTTTGGCGGGAAAACTAAAAAGATCGCGTCACCGCATTGTATTATTTTCAAAAACTTGTGTTATTTTTAGTGTGTTAGTCTAGTGCATAAAATTGGTGGTATTTTTTTAGCTTAGAGCTGGATTACAGACATGAGTGTGAGAAAGTGGTATAATGATGGTGAAACGTTTCTTTTCGTGTTGTTTCCAAAACTCCATAGAAACTTCTGGTAAAGTTGCCACTACTTACTAGGAGTATGACTTGACTAGACTAAACTTGACTTGATACACACAGTGTGTGTGTTATGTATATATTTTATATATATATAAATATATATTATATGATATTAATTAACTTGCGAAATTATCAATTACTTGACACTGGCTAAATACACAAAAGTGTGAAGCCAAAACAAAACCAACAACAACATTAGTTAGGCAACATTATTTTTAGCTCGAGTGATGTACTTTAAACACTCGCCTTAAAAATAGTTGTTTGCTCCCTTGGTAAACAATCTAATAAGTATTCTAACTCGTAAGCAATAATGACTAAAAATCTTAAATTTAAACCAACTTATATAAATTTCACCCCTTTAATTTCAAGTTCACGTAAAAATAACAATTCAAATTCACTCACAAAGAGTCCCTACGGTTGGATAGTCTGTAATGAACTGCAAGTGCACTGATTGGACGCGTTATCTTACTCTGTAACACAAAAAAAACGAGTGCGCTTTAGACCACAAGACTGAAGTAAAACTTAAGTTTAGCTCCATCTATCGGTATAACTTTGTTTAATATTAATGTCGCCACCTTGACAATTGAAGGGGTGAGAATAAAAAGGATTTAACTGATTTTTTTGACCAAATGACTTATGGGTATTTTTGGATTCAGCGTGAAATTATCTTCAATAATACATTCTCAAAATACCGAAATGAGTCTTAAATCTCGAGATTTTGAGTCTAAAAATGGTTTATCTGTCACAGGAATACAGTACGCTTAGCATAAAAACATTACTTTATTTCTTTTATTATATTATATTTTTACAGTAATTGTATGAATTAGTACTATATTTAGTAATTTTAAATAGAAATAAATCATTTTCAAGCAACTGTAACTTACATAAACCTTTTCTATTACCTTATAAGCACTCTACATAAAAATGTCGCCGTTGACGTTTAAAGTCAATTTTCTCGAAACTGTCAATTTGTCAGTTAAATCCTTTTTATTCTTCCCTTCAATTGTATTTACAATTGTATCATTTTACCGGACATACCAACAATAATATTAACATTTTTAACTTTGTTATGTTGGCAATGGAGATCTATGTGAATGAACTTGCGTTCGCTTTATGCATTCACCAGCTTACTCCCCAAGCCAAGCGTGCGAAAGAAGTTTTACTTTACTGGCACGGTGATTGGCGCCAACCTGCGCCGCACAACATGTGACCTCGACAGTTTCCTGCGCGCAGCCGGCACGCGCACACCGCGCAGCTGATTCCTACGCCGCATCGCCGCGCGCTGTTTGTTTACCAACTTCAAGAATGGAACAACTGATAGAAAAAGTGCGAGAAAGAGAAGAACTATACGATACAAACCACCCGGAGTACATGTTGAAAGCGTTAAAAGACAACGTTTGGCAAAATATCGCAGAAGAATTGAACTATAAAGATGGTGAGTAAATTATTATTTAATCGTAGTCGGTACGTATGATAATAATAATTTGTGAACGTTTCACACAACGACATCTAGCCCCAAAATAAGCAAACTTGTATAATGGGGACCAGATAACTGATACAATATTTAGATACTTTTTGTACTAAATACATACATGAGTTTTGGCGGGAATGCGAAAAAGTTGCGTCGCCGCATTGTATTATTTTCCAAAACTTTTGTAATTTTCAGTGTTAGTGCATAAAATTGGTGGCATTCTATTCGTCAAGTGCTGGATTACAGGCGTGAGTGTGGGAAAATGGTATAATGATGGTGAAACGTTTCTTTCGTGTTGTTTCCAAAACTCCATAGAAGCTTCTGGTAAAGTTGCCACCACTTTACTAGGAGTATGACTTTGACTAGACTATGACTTGACTATGACTTGATACATATTTGCGTGAAATATCATTAACTCGATAAATTATTAATTACTTGACACTGGCTAAATACACAATAGTGTGGAGCCAATTAAGGCGATTTAAGTCCGATATAATTTATAGTCTAAAAACAACGGCCATTTTAAACTTTTTAGCAAGTTCGAATATTTTGCCATACATCTTAAATGTTTTACATCATTATGATATTTTTATGCAAGCGTTCCGTTTGTGGGTCTGTGCTAATAGATACTGGTTTGGATTATGTATCGCACTCTTTAAAGCTATATAAAATGTTTGTCTCTTTAAAAATAGTTGTTTGCTCCCTTGGTAAACAATCTAATAAGTATTCTAACTCGTAAGCAATAATGACTAAAAATCTTAAATTTAAACCAACTTATATAAATTTCACCCCTTTAATTTCAAGTTCACGTAAAAATAACAATTCAAATTCACTCACAAAGAGTCCCTACGGTTGGATAGTCTGTAATGAACTGCAAGTGCACTGATTGGACGCGTTATCTTACTCTGTAACACAAAAAAAACGAGTGCGCTTTAGACCACAAGACTGAAGTAAAACTTAAGTTTAGCTCCATCTATCGGTATAACTTTGTTTAATATTAATGTCGCCACCTTGACAATTGAAGGGGTGAGAATAAAAAGGATTTAACTGATTTTTTTGACCAAATGACTTATGGGTATTTTTGGATTCAGCGTGAAATTATCTTCAATAATACATTCTCAAAATACCGAAATGAGTCTTAAATCTCGAGATTTTGAGTCTAAAAATGGTTTATCTGTCACAGGAATACAGTACGCTTAGCATAAAAACATTACTTTATTTCTTTTATTATATTATATTTTTACAGTAATTGTATGAATTAGTACTATATTTAGTAATTTTAAATAGAAATAAATCATTTTCAAGCAACTGTAACTTACATAAACCTTTTCTATTACCTTATAAGCACTCTACATAAAAATGTCGCCGTTGACGTTTAAAGTCAATTTTCTCGAAACTGTCAATTTGTCAGTTAAATCCTTTTTATTCTTCCCTTCAATTGTATTTACAATTGTATCATTTTACCGGACATACCAACAATAATATTAACATTTTTAACTTTGTTATGTTGGCAATGGAGATCTATGTGAATGAACTTGCGTTCGCTTTATGCATTCACCAGCTTACTCCCCAAGCCAAGCGTGCGAAAGAAGTTTTACTTTACTGGCACGGTGATTGGCGCCAACCTGCGCCGCACAACATGTGACCTCGACAGTTTCCTGCGCGCAGCCGGCACGCGCACACCGCGCAGCTGATTCCTACGCCGCATCGCCGCGCGCTGTTTGTTTACCAACTTCAAGAATGGAACAACTGATAGAAAAAGTGCGAGAAAGAGAAGAACTATACGATACAAACCACCCGGAGTACATGTTGAAAGCGTTAAAAGACAACGTTTGGCAAAATATCGCAGAAGAATTGAACTATAAAGATGGTGAGTAAATTATTATTTAATCGTAGTCGGTACGTATGATAATAATAATTTGTGAACGTTTCACACAACGACATCTAGCCCCAAAATAAGCAAACTTGTATAATGGGGACCAGATAACTGATACAATATTTAGATACTTTTTGTACTAAATACATACATGAGTTTTGGCGGGAATGCGAAAAAGTTGCGTCGCCGCATTGTATTATTTTCCAAAACTTTTGTAATTTTCAGTGTTAGTGCATAAAATTGGTGGCATTCTATTCGTCAAGTGCTGGATTACAGGCGTGAGTGTGGGAAAATGGTATAATGATGGTGAAACGTTTCTTTCGTGTTGTTTCCAAAACTCCATAGAAGCTTCTGGTAAAGTTGCCACCACTTTACTAGGAGTATGACTTTGACTAGACTATGACTTGACTATGACTTGATACATATTTGCGTGAAATATCATTAACTCGATAAATTATTAATTACTTGACACTGGCTAAATACACAATAGTGTGGAGCCAATTAAGGCGATTTAAGTCCGATATAATTTATAGTCTAAAAACAACGGCCATTTTAAACTTTTTAGCAAGTTCGAATATTTTGCCATACATCTTAAATGTTTTACATCATTATGATATTTTTATGCAAGCGTTCCGTTTGTGGGTCTGTGCTAATAGATACTGGTTTGGATTATGTATCGCACTCTTTAAAGCTATATAAAATGTTTGTCTCTTTCATATCCCCTTATTAAAAAAGCACCGCCATACTTTTAGATAATTTATGTTTAGCTAGAGAATGCGACACTCTTGTCAACATAATAAATTATATTAAATTTTAAAGTATGCTTTATATATTTCCCCTGTGTTTTCTTTTCAGGAGAACAGGTCAAAAAGTTATGGTTGAAGCTGCGCAACTGTCACAGAGATGCTTTAAGAAGGAGATACGGTAAAAACAAAAGTGCTAACAATGTCACACACAAAACATGGAAATATGAACATCATATGAAATTTCTATTGAAATATATGTTTAAAACGGCAACAATGGCAAACGCACAAAATACAACTTTCGAAGAGATAAATCAAAGAAAAACCGAATCAAAAGACATTAACGTGAATGAAGAAGAAAATGCCGATTCAGATACAGCCATTGTCAAAATGGAACCCGATGACTTTGAACCTGAATGTACGCTAGACTCTGATGGATACTCATCAGAAACGTACATTTACATGTATGATGAAAACAAAACGGATCATTCATTCGGAGGTAGTACATATAATCTTAATGATAGAGTTAATAAATCTAACAGTGCAGAAACTAAAACTTATGAAAACCAAGCAAAAGGAATATCAATGAGATGCCAAAATGATGATGATGATGAATTATACCATTTCTATATGTCGATGTATGGAATGACGAAAAAGTTGCCACTTCATCGTCAATTGAACATAAAAAAGAAGATTTTCGAAATCGTTGCTGAAGAGCAGGAACAAGAATTTAAATAATTTGTGTCATGAATAAGTGATATGAGAGTAATTACAATTAATATTTTTTTAATGTGTAAAGCTGAATCGTTATGTTATGAATATGACAAGTACCGGATTACATTTTTTTAAATAAAAATGAGTTTATTCCCATAAGGATAGGACGGCTATATATATAAGTTTAGCTATAAGTTTCTTGACTATAAATTAACATAAAAATTTAAAACAAACTCTTTTATTAAAAGAGTTATTTTATTAAACTTTTTTATTAAAGCATAAGAAGGTACATACATCTGCACAACTATCAACCTATTCTTAATCAAACATTTTAAATTTTGTTCGAATAACACAAGCAGAATATATTTCAATAACCTGCGCATCGCGGTCTTACCCGCGAGTAAAAAGCGTTAATCTAGCGTATACGCTATCTCCATTCCAAATTTCATTCAAATCGGTTCAGCCGTTACAGCGTCAAGAGGGACCAAACACACTTTTGCATTTATAATAGTGCGGTATTTTAATTTGATGTGATGTGATAAAACCAAATGCGATGTGGAGTAAGTATTGGTTGGAGGAAGGTACAGTTTTTTATACTGCAACATTCAGTGTCAGACTTGGAGCTTGCTGAACCTTTAATAGGCCTACTTGACCCTAATTGTCCTTTTGTGTTTAAAGCTTCTCTGTGATCCCAATATGAGAGGGACCCATGAAAATGCTTGGATAGTTTGTATCATTGGTTTGATATTATTACGAGCGCTGGGGCCTGATCATCACCTGCTAACGTAATTCAATTGAGGACTTGATTTGAATCACTATAAAATAAATTAAATAAATAAATTTCTCTTTTAATTCATTTTTCTTAAAATGTTACTATAATGTTATCGCTTTATGCTTACCAGACTCATTATGATATGCCTTGAGTGAAAACTCGATGGATTTCGATGCAAAGCAACATTCATGATGCTTAAAATTTCTCTGACGGTATTGAGCGATTACACCGCTGGCAGTTTGGATGGAAAAATCTAAGGCCGAGCTCAACGACGTATCTTCAGAGAGGCCTAGCTCCAGGATTAAAAGTCGATGCTATTTTAAAAGCTGTATCTCCTCTTGTTCTCCTGTGAAATACAGTCTTGTTTTTTTTTGTATTTTGGCTTCACACTTTTGTGTATTTAGCCAGTGTCAAGTAATTCATAATTTATCAAGTTAATGATATTTCACGTAAATAATGGGTCAGGACACAGTCGAAGTCATCAAGTCAAGTCAGAGTCAATTCATAGTCTTCATAGTCTAGTCAAGTCATACTCCTAACAAAGTGGTGGCAACTTTACTTCTATGGAGTTTTAGAAACAACACGAAAAATAACGTTTCACGATCATTATACCACTTTCCCACACTCACGCCTGTAATCCAGCACTTAACGAATAAAATGCCACCAACTTTATGCACTAACACTGAAAATAACACAAGTTTCGGAAAATAATATAATGCGGTAACGTGATCTTTTTCCTTTTCCCGCCAAAAACTCTACAGTCTTGTTACATGCAGACTGTGGATGCAGGATCCCGTAAAAAAATTTAAAGTAGCGAATTGACAATGTTCGACCATAATGCATTTTATTATCCTCCTTTTGTTACTAAGTTATCGCATCGGTGAATACATTGCTCATACGTTCTAAGGAAAAAATATTCAGATATTTTGTTCATTAAACAGTCACCACTCGCACAGTCCCTCGGTCGTGTTGCTCGGAATACTTACTGCAAAATGATAGGGCGACTAAGCACGGTGACCGAAGTCTTTTGGCTGACCGGGCTAATTTTCTCTACGCTCGGTCTGAGCTGTCAAATACTAATCTACTTCGTGATACCGTGCAGCAGAAAGCTGGACCAGAAGCTACTGACGCAACTGACGGTGGCAAGAATCCTGAACGTGGTATTTGAATTCTTCGCCATAAATGTGGATATAACAAACTCTACGATCGTAATCATAATGAACGCATTTTATTTTCAAACGGACGCCGCCATGATATGCTGGATGTTTATCTTCACGAAGAACTTGTACAACAAAGTGGTACATGTGTTTCACCAATCGCGGAACTATAGTTTCACCATAATGTCAGCAACGGTATGGATCGGGACGATTCCAATAGGCCTCCTGTGCGCCATTACGCTCACCATAATGTTGAACGATATATTAGGACCACCATATTTCACTTATTTCTACAGAAGCTATGGTATTATTAAATTTATTATTTTAACTGTGAATCTGTTATTATTTTGTATTATGTTCGTAGTCGCTTTATCAAAATCATTAGAAAGACGCTCGAGCATTATTAAGACTTGTGTGGTTGGTTTCATACTCATTAGTATATCGAGTGTACAAGTCTTCTTAACGGATCTGCTCTCGTTCTTTGGACATGAATTTCCCAAAGTATCGTTTTGTTTCTCTGTGATCAATTCGTATCAGGGTATAGCTATTACTTCTGTTTTTATAATGCTGGTGAATAATGCGTGTGAGGGATCACTTTCCAAGGCGTTTACCATAAAGTTTATGAAATTAAATATTTAGCTTTATGCATTGACAATTCGAATGATGGAACGAACGTTAGGTAGTAAAACATTAACATAGATCAAGTCACTTGATATGAATGCATACTTATTCTTCTTAGTCCTAATTTTGTTCTAGCTTTAAGTTTTTAACACAGTATACTTAGTAGTAACTTAAACTTTAATAATAACTAAATACTTAAAATAACTTTAATACTTTTAAACTTTAATTAATTAAACCAATACCCTATCTTTGCTCGTGACATTTGAAGTTGACACGAACATATTAAGCATTGATTAAATTTAACTAACGTTTATGAATAACTAGAACATAGCGCCCTCCTCTTTCTCAAAAAAGATTCGCTGGGTTATCGCAGTGAAGCTTTGTCGAATATGTTTTAAATGTAAGTTTTAGACTGTACTGAACCTTGTTTTTTACAAAGATTTATGATTTATAGCAGTATTCAACCCCGTAAGTTAGTTGTAAAAGGTGAAGGATAAATTAGTGAGCCACATGTCCGGGCCATGGGGACGGATAGATGCAAGTTGATCATCCGTTCGTTATTCAAATTTTTCCTTTACTTTAAAATTAATCTTTTTTACCAAAGAAACTAATATTAAAATATATTAAATACTTAATTAATGAAGAATAACCACCGCAAAAGTGTTTTAATCTAGTATTTTCCTGTTTTTTCACTGATACTTCCTTCCTACTCGGTTATTTTTGGTTTCACATTTTTTCCGTCGATACGGTGTAGTGTTTGTTAAATATTGTTTGATGTTTTTGCACTTACCACTATCATATCTGAAGGTTAAGCTTGCTAAAAATGAACGTGAAAAATCCAATGTCCTTACCCAAGGCTCAAACAATACGACTAATTTTATAGCCATGTATTCAATACTAAGAACAACGGTGTCGAGTCAAGAGTCGTGCTGAATCGGTATGAAACCAAATTTTCTTATGCTATAGGTATTAAAAAAAACATACGCATTCCTTATTATGTTATTTAAAAAACAATGATGGCCTGTTTGTCGTTATATTTTGTTTATTGGTATCTATACATATAAAATTCAAAGTATTGACTGACTGACGGAATGACTGACTTATATATCAACGCACAGCCCAAACCGCTGGTCCTAGAGACTTGAGATTTGGAGAGTATGTTATTTGTAGGGTGTAGGTAACCACTAAGAAAGGGTTTTTCAAAATTTAAAAAAAAATTGTTAAAATGGGTGGTCTATGAAAATTTTTCTTTTTGGTTTCCTATAGGCCACGCGGGCGAAGTCGCGGGCAGAAGATAGTATAGTATAAATAAAATAAATGATGACCCTATAGGTATGTTTGTCTCGGTAGGTACCACCGCTTTGTAAGTTATTCTGCCGCCAAGCAGTAGTAGTATGCATGTACTATTATGCAAAAACTATCCGAGTGACACTGTTCTATTATGGACTACTGCGTCGCTTAACATCAGGCGAACGACTGGCTCATCACGTCATTTATTAACATAAAACAAAACCTAACTTTCGCTTCTTTGTCGTTTAATTTTTATTACATGGGACGTATCTGGCATATGACTACGCTCTCACCTGATGTGAAGCGACTATGCGATCGAAGGTGTAGCCACAGGTCCTAAAAAAAAAGTTTAAAGTTTTTAAGTTAAAACTTTTTTTAAGAATCTGTGGGTGTAGAATGCTAGTTAAGATCGGCTCAAATACAAACCATTCATTCTTCTTTCTTCGGTCTTTCTATTCCTTACCATGCGTCACCAATAATATTCATCATTTTCAGTAAACTCAAAGTATGGTCGTACTCTTCTGATAAAGGGGAAATGAAAAAGAGCTAACTCTAAAGCTAAAAAGCTATAAGGGCTTCGTTCGGACCAGTGCGCCACCTTCAAACTTCACAATTATTTTGTAACAATACAGAATAAGTAATAGTATGTACCGCAGTAGTTGGTGTGGAGAGTCCGCGATGACGTTGCAAAAACCAAACGGATAGGTACTCGTTAGCTCTGCGCGACGAGCACCTTGGACTTCATTATCTCTATCAAGCCGCGACCTTATTCATATGCAATCGATAATAACGCTTCTGATATAACTACAACGTAATTCCTTATTTCACTATTTTTCTACATTGTTGATCCCGTTTTGTTTAGTGCGTAGTCAATGAGTGGAACAACTTGCCGATGTCCTTGTTTCTACTTAACTATATGTGCGTGTGTGGACATTTCACCCAGCGCCACCTAGCCCCAAACTAAGCAAAGCTTGTACTATGGGAACCAGATAACTGATACAATACTTAGATACTTTTTGTTTGTAAATACATACATAGAATACAATATAACACCCAGACACAGAACAAACATCGATGTTCATCACACAAATGTTTGTCCTGGGTGGGAATCGAACCCACGACCCGCAGTTCAGAAGGCAGGGATACTACCAACTGAGCTATCGGGCCAGTCAGAGGTAACTATAGGTAATCTGGGAGTCTTCAAGTCAAAGCGAACAGGTATCTGGCAAACATGCACCATCGCAGACTGTGTGATTGCTTTCCATCTGGGGGATGATCATGAAACCTTGATTGCAATGCAACAGGAGAAATTTCCATACTAACTATGCACATAAACTGCGTATTCAAACTGTCTAATCCATACAAATTTGTGTTTCTTTCGGTTGCAATTGAGTTAGTTTTTTTTTTATCATATTGCAAAAATAGCAAGCCTATTACAATAAATAAGTTTGAAAGTCCTCTTTCCCGCTACAGATGCAAGCAATCCGGCACAACGCAGAAAAGGGAACTTCGGTCCAAAGCTATACATTATAATGATGATAATAAAAGTAGCGCCCAACGATCACATACATAGATCCTAGACCCTAACTAGGATTCCCTGTGTCTAGGGATCCAGAAACTACGAGGACCATGGTCCCACAACACCCACACTTAGAGCAAGTAATTGCGCTTATTTTTATGTGCACAAATACTTGTCCTGCCGCGGGAATCGAACCCGCCGCCTCTGGGCTAAGAGCCGTCCAGCTCAACCACCACACCACAGAGGCTGTCAAATTAAAACTTGTACTACCAGTAGGCAGTAATAAGGGTAATAATACATTATATGTATAACATTTATTAGGGAATCCCTACATTCCCTACTTATATAGGGATACAAAAATACAACTTACGCTTTTGGTATACTCGGCACCATCTTTACAAATAAGTAATCGAATGAAACTAATTATATTAAAATGTTCATCAATTTAATACTGTCATATTATCTGACGAACGAATCTATTTCCCAGAAACCACTGTTCAATAGTTGTTTCACACGACAACGCTATACAAAAAACGCAATCCGTGTTTTTGTGCTTTCACGATATAGACAAGAGCGACCTACTTTAATGTAAAGGAAACTATCGGCTTCATTGAAACATTAATATATCCAATATCCTTAACAGGGTTAGATTTTGTACGATAATTATAGTATTTGTACGATTATTTGTCATAATGTACGATAAACTACCCTCTTCTAATAATCATACGCAAAAATACGATAATTCTGAGTTGACAAGCTATTCTCAATAAATACCTATAAAAAGGATTGAATTGTCTAGTGTAAGAAGAGCCAATGATAAAATTAATGACGGTAATGCAGTAAATTGAACAAGTTGCATATATCGAAATAAAAAATCCATTATTTATAATTATAAGTAAATTAATATATTAAAGTTCTTTAATTGATTTTTAGATTGTATCTACTATATTTTCTTCCTAGTTCCTTTAATTATTCTTCCCTTACAGTGTAATACTGCGAGAGATTATCGTAAACTGGTGTTTTCCAAGATGTATGATCTTTTTTTATAAATAAATTCCTGTTTGGTCGAAACGTACAATTTTTTTTTATCGTTCCAATTCCAAGACTTATCCTTAGAAATTTCCTACAGCCAAGACTCTACTCATGTTAACTTTACACAACGAATAGGTACTGTAACCTCATTGGTTGAACGCAGCCGATGATCAACCGGCAACCAACGAGCGTTCAGTATTTGGTTTGTTAAGAGACGATTTTTTTTTATGATACGAAATGGCATGACGAGCTAGTCGCTCACCTGATGTTTAGCGACACGACTGCCCATATCAGTTGCAGTGACAATTCAGACTAACCATTAAAGTATAGTTTCGCGTGACATTGCACTGCGAACGTCATTCTGAGACATCAGCACAGTCTAGCAATAAGACTGTGAGATTAGGTCATAAAGTCTCATTTGCCTAGTAATTTCACTAGCTACAGTGCCCTTCAAACCGGAACACAGTAGTGTTTGCGCACTACTGCTTGGCGGCAGAATAACTGGCAAAGCGGTGGTACCTACCGAGACGAACTTTGCAGAAAAGTCCTACCACCTAGTAAACAAACAACAAACAAATAGTTCAACAAACGTATGAGAAACCGGAGGTCATCCTGAGACATCAGCACAGTCTGGTAATAAGATTATTCGACTGTGAGATCAGATCATAAAGTCTCATTTGCCCAGTAATTTCACTAGCTACAGTGCCCTCCAAACCGAAACAGTAGTGCTTGCACAGTATTGCTTGGCGGCAGAATAACTGGCAAAGCAGTGGTACCTACCTAGACGAACTTTGCAACAAAGTCCTACCACCTAGTTGTACCGCTCACGGCCTTTCAGTGCGAGCCGCGTCCTTACCAGTCGATAAGATTGAAACATGTAGGCGTGTGACGCGCGTCCGCGGCGGTTACGTAACGACAAATATGCCCAGTTTATGTGCCATCGGTAGGTATTTTTATCGCTGACCGCAGTGTCACATATTTTTGACACATTATACAGCAATTAAAATAGTCTGAATGTGTTTTGTCGTTCGTATTTATGTACATGTTTGCCGCATACTTTTTAACCGATAAAAAGGAGGAGGTATACTAAGATCGTCAGTATGTATTTATTTAGGATTTCCTTGATTTGTTTGTGCTATTTTACAACATACTTACTTTTAATTATTATCATTATTTAATTCATTTCGTTATTTTGACTGCACTTGTGGTGTGGTAGTTGAGCAGGTTGGATCTTAACCCTGAGGTGACGAGTTCGATTCCCGCGACAGGACTAGTATTTGTGCACAGAAAAAAGCTCAAATACTTGTTCCGTGTCTGGGGTCTATGGGCTGTGAGACCATGGTCCTCGTAGTTCCTGGGTCCCTAGACACACAGTGAATCCTAGTTAGGGTCCAGGATCTAAATCTCCCTCTTGTAAAAGTGCTAAAAATACCCTATTTGCAATAAATCTTTTGACTTAGACTTTGATATGTAAATATATCGTTATAGTTCGGTTTTATTTTCATTTTTCGGACAGCCTCTGTGGTGTGGTGGTTGAGCAGGTTGGCTCATAACCCGGAGGTAGCGGGTTCGATTCCCGCGGCAGGACCAGTATTTGTGCACAGAAAAAAAGTGCAAATACTTGTTCTAAGACTGGCTGTTGTGGGACCATGCTCCTCGTAGTTCCTGGGTCCCTAGACACAGGGAATCCTAGTTAGGGTCCAGGATCTATGTATGTGATCGTTGAGCGTTATTATTATTATTATTTTTATCTCGCTGTCAATGCTGTAATTTGAAAAGTAAAATATGTTTTTATTATTGCATTAAATAATCCATGCACCAGTTTAACATTCAGCATAAGTAAAGAATCTTGCAAGACTTCGAAGCTTGTGCAGGACCTTGCCAAGGGTTGCTCAAGAAAGGGATGATGAAAAAATAAATCTAAGAGGCTTTTTATTTTTTATTGCTAACCAGCTTCTGCCCGCGGCTTTGCCCGCGTGAGCTATAGGAAACGAAGAAGAAAATTTTTCATAGATAATTCAACCACTCATTTCACCCTCTTAGGGATGGAATTTCCCTCGAAAAACCCTTTCGTAGTGGATACCTACACTTAACAAAGAACACACCCTCCAAATTTCAAGTTTCTATAGGACCAGTGGTTTAGGCTGTGCGTTAATATATAAGTCAGTCAGTCGGTCAGTCAGGACTTTGAATTTTATATGTATTGCTAATATACATATTACATATAGGATACTTTTTTTTCCCAGAAAAGCAATTTTCACTGGAAAATGGGTAAATTAAATAGTTACACCCAGAGCGTGTAAGTTAACTTAATTTTTCTTCGTCTACGTCGTCATCAACCCAATACGCTCCCACTGCTGGGGCGTGCGGCCAGCCCTCGTATTTTTCTTACAGACCTAGGTAGGTCTGTAAGTAGGTAGAGTTAAGGTAACTTTATATTCGTGTAGTTTAAACCATTTTTTTTCTTGCACATCCAGGTTGACTGGCAGATAAAGCTTTATAGCATTAAGTCTTCCTTGTACATTTTTTGTGCTTATGTATAAATAAATATTTTATATATTTTTGTATAGAAAAGTGTGATGCATTTGTATGACATGTAATTTCATAGTTTTAGGCTAGATGGCGCTGTGTGAAATGTCCACTAATATTATTATTTTACATTTAATTTTATTAACCAGCAGCCGAACAATAGCCATCGGCACAACATCAATTACTTATTTACATTTCTAAGTCAACGTTGTTTACAATACTTTTATTAATTTAAAAATTACTGCGAAAATATTCACCTACACCTAGTGTCCCGCCGGCGGCAAGGCCCAAGCTTCCGGTGATTAGGGCTGCAGACTGAGGAACTTCCTGACAATACGTGCCGTGTCAAGGAGTACTGCCTTCTGAATCTGACCCTTGATCCAATCGTGAGCCTTTCAAAACGTTGGTCGACAATTATTATCATTATTTGTATTAAATTTATCTACTTAATGTAAACTACTTAATGTTGTCTAGTAAATAGCACTGTCTTTATCATAATCGCAACACTGCAATGCACACGGAATGTGTCATTAAATCAATGGTGCTACGATCAATGTTTCTTTCCAGTCGCATTGACCTTATAACTTTTCAATCCATCACTCGCTTAATCTAGCTTCTCTAGCCCGAGTTATATTATTAACGGACACGAACTGTAGGGCAAAAAAACAGTCAGTTAAATAAATCAAGCTTTAAATGCCAGAAAACATAAATTATTCTTTTTTTTTTGTTAAATCAAGACATTGAATCATGTAATTAAATTTAAAAGTATAAATTAAAGTTGAGTAACTTTTACAGAGTGCAGTGCAATTAAAATATACTAAAATACAAACTAGCAGTTTATTGTTGCAAAGTATGAGCAAAAGTATTACATTATGAAACTCTATATAGGTTGTCTTTGTTTGCGAACAATATAATGTGAAGTTTTGGTATTGGACAATTGAAGGTCTCGTTTCCTGCTATAACCGGAGTAAAAGTTTCCAAAAAAAAACATGTTTCCACACCAAAATTAAGTGATAATTCAGTAAAGAGCTTCTAAATGCCAGCCGTCCATAAAATTGGTTGGATATTAAATAAAATCGGAAGGCTCGCCTTCTTGGTTCTTTGCCAAGGAGCGTATTTATTTCTGTAGCGAAAGTCTGCGCCAGCGCACCACATCGTAGCTGGGGAAAAGAGCCGTTAGCCGAACACGGAGCGGAAACGGCCGAGCACACCCGAACGCCAGGCGATGCGACTTCAAAACCACTCATGTGCTCAGAATATTTTAAATCGTCTATTTTCAAGTTATTCCAGTCGTTTGTAATCGAATTTTTCCTCGTTTTCTGTTGCACTGTCAACTGTTGTAATAATATCATAAAAAGATTACGAGTTTGTTATTAAAATGGAGGCGTTATCTTCGTTTAAAACCCTACGATACAGCGGTGCACATGCGCGTTTTTGTTCGCGTCATTCTATTTACATTATCAGCGGAAGACGCAGCCCCTGTGTCGAGAGCGGTTTTTTCTCTCGTTTATTATTATTAACTTGGCCGTGTCTGCGCGGCTGGCACACATCGTGGAAATAAGTCTATGTCACCTCTATGCCGATGCACTTGGGTTCAAAGTGGGCCCGCTCCGTTGTGGAAACGTACATAAGTGGCTCGTTGGATGTATCACTCCGTCCGCTTTGTTCCTCGCCTTGGGAAGACTCTGGTCGCGCGTGACTGATGGAATTAACGCCAAATATGAACAATTTATAGGTTGTAGTTGTAGAAGGACGCCCGGCCAAGTCTTATTCGATTAACTGCACGTTATTTACGTGAAGAAAACTTTACATTATTTTTCTATCTAAGACTGTATGTAGGTAATACATTTTGTATAGTTGTTTTTGAGATGTATCCAGTTCCGAAATTATTCATGTAAATGTATGTGGTAAGTACTGAGGTATGTACACCTTTACATCAGGCGATAAGGCATTAAATAGAAGATCGAAGGTTAGATATTATTAAATAATTCAGGGGTCCTGTTTAAAAATCGTATTTTGTAAATCTACTTAGGTACGTTTTATGTGAAATCTCGACACATGGAGGTATTTTTAGTAGTGGCTGCTTCCAGGTGCATAGAATAATAATTATTAGACGTTTCATTTCCACAGACACCTGGGTCCGTGCTTTTTGTTAAATTATTTGATATTTATAAATTCAGCTTATTATTAACACGAACATATATATATACAATTATGCGCCATTTTGCGTTTTTCCAAATTCTAATACTTCGTTAATACGCCAATGCGTCACAGTAGTAAGCACCAAGATATTTTATAAATGTATAAAGTAGGTATTTATTAGTTTAAATCGCTTACTTAATATTTTAAATTGCAAGCTAAATAATTAGTAGTCCAAAGTAATAAGAATAAGGGGCGATAATTCAATGTTATTAAATTGTATGTATTTATTTTTTATTTTCACTGTTATGTTTCATCTAATTAATGACTTAGTTAACCAGATCATTGAAAAACCGCGACTTAGTAAAGGTAAGTAACTATATTCTTACTTGCTCGGAGCTTATCCAGTAAAAAGCCAATTATATCAAAAATACATTATAAAAGAAAGCTTATTTGCTTCACAAATAATGTAGGTAAGGTAAGATCTGTTACCTAATATAAAAATTCCACCCGGGGCAAAATAATGTATTTACCTATAATTTTTTTTTTTGTAATGAGGTACCTTAAATAGTAAATCATTAAAATTACAATCTAGACATAACTTTGGCTAATAAGTAATTTAAATTTGACTTACTGCTAAACTAATCATAAGAATGTGTCCATTAACACATTTCTTAATGTCTCTATTAAGGGGAAGACACTTTGTTCATGAGTCTTTTTGCTAAACTAATCATAAGAATGTGTCCATTAACACTTTTCTTAATGTCTCTATTAAGGGGAAGACACTTTGTTCATGAGTCTTTTTGCTAAACTAATCATAAGAATGTGTCCAATAACACTTTTCTTAATGTCTCTATTAAGGGGAAGACACTTTGTTCATGAGTCTTTTTGCTAAACTAATCATAAGAATGTGTCCATTAACACTTTTCTTAATGTCTCTATTAAGGGGAAGACACTTTGTTCACGAGTCTTTTTGAGTAACACTCACTACACTACGGTCAATATCACTATCACTAGACTAACTCAAAACTATAAATTAAATAGAAATAATTATTTAAGTACAATTTCTTTACGCACGCTTGTCTTGGGGAGTGAGCTGGTAAATGCGAGGCGAACGGAAGTTTAAGTTGGTGCACGTAGATCTCCATTGTCAACATAATATAGCTAAAAATTTGTATTATTATGTTGGTATATTTGATAAAATGACAATTTACAATTATCAAGATGCCGATTAAAATAAAGCAAAAACAAAGTTATACCGGCCGATAGATGGAGTTAAAGAAGTTTTACTTTAGTTGTGAGGTCTAAAGAACACTCGTTTTTTATCATCATCATCATCATAGTGTAGTAGTTGTAAAAGTGAATTGCCTATTTGCAATAAATCTTTTGACTTTGACTTTAGTCTCCCCCATAGAGCGCACGCTGCTTTGAATGGGCTGATTCAATAAGCTAAACAAACCGGAAAGACGCAAAACTGTATCCTGCCCTTCAAAATGTTGCATTCAATTACCACATAATTGTTTATATACACAAATGTTTTTAGTAGTCGGTAGTATAGGTAATATACAATTTAGTAGGGTATTATTATTATTATTGTAGTACAAAGTTAATTGTAAAGAATAAAAGCACTCTGCCCGTAAAAAAATTCAACTCGTCTAGGTAGGTACCACCGATTTGCCAGTTATTCTGCCGCCAAGCAGTAGTGTGCAAGCACTACTGTGTTCCGGTTTGAAGGGTACTGTAGCTAGAGAAAATTCCTGGGCAATTGAGATTTTATGATCTGATCGCACAGTCGAGTAATCTTCTGATGTCTCACAGGGCAGTCGCGTTGCTTTACATCAGGCCAGCGACTAGCTTGTCATGTCATTTCGAAACATCAAAAAAAAACCATCCAACTTCAAAACCCATGAGGATCATAGTCTGAAACGATGGTCAAGTATCCATTTCCATAGCCCATATTAAAAGATATCTGCCATAATAAATGCCCGTGCACATAGAATTATTTATTAACATTGTTCGTGAGTCGCGTGAGACCGGCCCGATTTCATTTTATGAAAACATTCACGTTGGAGCGTGCACGTGTGTGGGTGTGTGCGCGAGTGTGCGTCACCGCGAGCGGGGTGGCGGCCGGTGGCATTGCTTCCGATAGATGGCGCCTGTGACTCCGGCCTTAGGCTTTGCTTAGTATAATCATTACCTCTTTTTTGTTTTGGCTCCACACTTTTGTGTATTTAGCCACTGTCAAGTCTATACTAGTATTATAAAGATGAAAGATTTGTATGTTTGTAACGAATTGGCTCAAAAAGTACAGGACCGATTTTAAAAATTCTTTCACTATTTGATTGCTACATTATCACTGATTCATATAGGCCATTGTAATTGCAAAAATGTTTATGCCAAAATGTGCGAATCCGGGACCTGTCGCTAGTAATTGATAAATTTATCAAGTAAATTAATATAATATGTGTCAAGTCACAGTCCAAGTCATCAAATCAGTCATAGTCTAGTCTAGTCTAGTCATACTCCTAGTAAAGTGGTGGCAACTTTACCAGATGCTTCTATGGAGTTTTGGAAACAACGCGAAAAGAAACGTTTCGCCATCATTATACCACTTTCCCACACACACGCCTCTAATCCAGCACCTGACGAATAAAATGCAACCAATTTTATGCACTAACACTGAAAATAACACAAGTTTTTGAAAATAATACAATGCGGTGACGCGATCTTTTCATTTTCCCGCCAAAACTCTAATCATTACTTGCTTGCATGGGCTGGTACGAGTAAATAAGCTTTAGAACACGTGTTGGCGAAAGGCCGAATACAAGCGTTTCTATTTAATTTTTTAAACAGTTTTCCTTTTACGTTTTATTTCTATGACATGGAGTTTGTCACATTAGGTTTGTTGGTTACTTGCACACGTGTTTATTTTATTTTCTTTTACATATGTATGTTTGCTATTGATCGGTAGTTTTACATTTTTATGACGTAATATTTATTTCTAAATGCTATCCATTTTACCCGTTGTTCAGCAAATTATCACATCACATCACACTTCACAGTAATATTATAAAGGCGAAAGTTTGTATGTGTGTATATGTGTATGTTTGTTACTCCTTCACGCTCAAACGGCTGAATGGATTTGGATAAAATTCGGTACCAAGATAGCTTATACACTGGATTAACATATAGGCTACATTTTATCCTGGAAAAGTGAAATTTTCCTTTGAGATGAACAAATAATTGAAATACTATTTAGCCGCGGGTGAAACCACGGGGCGCAACTAGTTGATTAATACGGCAGCAGTAAATGGTGATAAATTAATGAATTAAGTTTATCGCAAAGGTTATGTTTTAGTATTCGTATGCTAGAACATAATATTTAGGTTGAGACCTAATCAACGCGGAAAACACTGCAATTTTTTCTTGTTTTTTTTTTTAATATAAAACGCTAAATATTTTTAAAATGCATGATTTAAAAGAGAGCCACTTAACCGGTTACTTATTTATAGGTGAGCGCTGAAATAATAAATCATATTTGATTGATACCTATGAAAGATCGTAAACAATGGTCGTTTAAATAGTCAGATATCATTTGGGCGGTTTTTTTTTTAAATTGGCTAATTCTGTTGGTCTCTAACGACCTTTACAGTAATAACGAGCGGGAGGGCAGGCGCTTAAAGCGCTCATTCGTCATAAGTGGGAGGCAACTAGCTCAAAGGCACCCCTGAGGTACGAGCCTCGGCTTGGGCTGTTGCCATGGGTAAGAGGATCGAGAAGACTACGTCCACTGGAAGAGTGGACCCTATTGAAAGTTAGTTAGTTAGTTATTTTATGTCAGACTATAACCGTTTGCCCGGCTTGTGTTATCCAGGGTAAACAACTTGCGTCTAATCTGTTTACATACCAAAGGCATAAATAGCCACTTTCGTTCTGCTATAAGTAGTTTGATAAACGAAAGAAACCCCAGATACTGGGCAAAATTGCTTAAATTAATCATAAGATAATAAATAAAATAAATTGAGTACCTACATTAAACAATAAAAGCTGCGGAACCCTAAAAAGGCTATTTGCAAATTCCTCGTAATAAGCGAAGTTCATTACTTTTGAACTACTTTTTTGGCTTCATCATATCTAAACTAGGCTTTGTAGCGTGTAATAGAGATTCACTTTATTACATACTAAGTAACTATAGAACCCTTCTAGCTAAAAAAAAATAATAAAACAAATGAATACTTGGTGTACGAAAAAACGCCACCGTTACATGGTTAATATCCCACATGTAAGACTAAAGCGATTTAGCTCTACATTTATCATGCGAACAGCCAAAGAGTGGAACGCTTTACCGGGCGTCCGTATTTCCCGATAACTACAACCTTGCAACCTTATTAGTAAACGGGTATTAGTCTGGGATTAGTTACTTCAGCTTTTGTCCTTTTTTTGCTACTGGAATATTTAGCTGGATCGAAAGAGACAAAATATGGTGTAACTAGTCTAAAGCTAGTTCGTGTTTATTAATAAGGCTATTGGAGTCTTCAAATTGAGAGCGAATAGGTATCTTCTAGGTAAGCGTGTTAAATCTTAGACCGCATCGTCACTTAACACGCAAGCCCAACAAACAATAAAAAAAACGTACAATAAAGACAAGGTATGCTTACCAATAAAGTTAAGATACATTTTCCTTTTTTAAAAGAGCATTGGATGATCTGTGGGGCTAACTTTTATGGATATTCGGCCATATCCATTTCATCCACAACTCGTGGACCCTCGGAACTCTTGCACAATCTGTTGCTCGAGATCATTTTTATTTTATTAGAGAGTATGAGCTACTTTCTGGGGTAACTCCGCTAAGCTACGACATAGGGCATTTCAAACAACGGATAAATATACTCTAAAGCTTACGCAACGCATCGGCATCATCAGCGCGTTAAAAATACGCAGTGCATAGGCCCTTACTCCCTGTGAGAGAGTATCACAGGGAGTAAGGGCCTATGCACTGACCCTTCGGTTGCCAAGTGCCAGCAGCGTGACAGCATCACAGCAGTGAACCTAATGGAGGCGATGAAAAATCATCATCATAACATCAAAAATGTTAGGTCGTATAAAAATACTATAACTAATATTGTTGAAGTAAAACTTCTTTAGGCACGTTTGACTTAGGGAGTAAGCTGGTGAATGCGAGACGAAAGGAAGTTGAAGCTGGTTCACGTAGATCTCCAACGTCAACATAAAAAAATCAAAATTTTTCTTTTTTGAATTGCAGCATCATTACAGACAAATTTCCAATGCGATGTTACAACTTATAATAAATATTATTATTACGATATGTATTTATAGTTAAGATATACTATTATTTTCTATATATCTTACAGCTACTTCTATGAAGTTCGACAGGCTGCAGTTAAAAATGTCCACTCCCTTAGCTATTATGTTGGTATGTTCGGTAAAATGACAATTTACAATTGAAGGGGTGAGAACAAAAAGGGTTTAACCGATTTTTTTCACAAAATGACTTATGGGTATCGTTGGATTCAGCGTGAAATTATCTACAATAATACATTCTCACAATACCGAAATGAGGCTTAAATCTCGAGATTTTGAGTCTAAAAATGGTTTTAGACCTGTCATGAGAATCTGTCACAGGAATACAGTTCACTTAGCATAAAAACATTATTATTTTTATTTTATTATATTATATTTTTATATAATAAGTATGTCTGTGTATGTAAGTAAGTATGTGTAATTTATAGTAATTGTATAAATTAGTACTTTATTATTTTAAAATAGAATCAACACATTTTCAAGCAACTGAAACTTACATAAACCTTTTCTATTACGTTATAAGCACTCTACATTAAAATGAAGCCGGTGAAGTTTAGGTCAATTTTCTCGAAACTATCAATTTGACAGTTAAACCCTTTTTATTCTCAGCCCTTCAATTGTCAAGATGGCGACATTAGCATTAAACAAAGCAGAACCAAAGTTGTACCCGATATATGGAGCTAAACTAAAGAAGTTTTACTTCAGTCGTGTGGTCTAAGCACTCTGGTTTATGATTGTGTTGTAGGTTTATTAATGTAGATAACTAATATTGTATTATAATTATCTAGAAAACGTTACGTAAATAACCATTGGTTAAATGTGTCATTAAAACAAACAGTTGATGTGTGTATTTTGATAAGAATATTACCACTATGCACAATACATACGGTAGTGACAAGATTAGCTAAATGAAATGAAATATGGACAAAATAGTTAAAGCACTTAGGTTAAAGCATTTGAAAAACTCCATTAGTTAATTGGGGATATTTAAAGGGGGAACATGCAATTTAGGTGCTCGATTATACAGTTTTTTTATGTTTATAAATGATGTGCCGAGCTATTCGTTCGCTTGATGTTAAGCGACACGACCCATCATAACAATTCCAGTGTCACTCGATATTCTAAATTATAAAATTTAGCGTGACACTGCACTGCGCAGTTCATCCTGTGACATCAGCACAGCTTAGCAATAAGATTTTAGACTAGACTGTAAGATAAAGTCATAAAGACTCATTTGCCCTGTAATTTTACTAGCTACAATGCCCTTCAAACCGGAACATAGTAGTACTGCTTGGCGGCAGAATACTTGGCAAACCGGTGGTAACTACCTAGAGACGAACTTTGCACTAAAGTCCTATCCATCAGTAAAATCAAAACCGTTTATTGCAATATTTTTATAGTACATTAATTTGTACATCAGGTTACCTAATCGGTATAATAACGCCAGATGTTGTATTACATTCGTTATATACTTTTTTACCATTTAATTGGTTTTAGTATGGTTTTTATATTAAGGGTAGCCGAGAGAAACGGACGTTTTGAGAAAAAGTCATTTCGAGAATGGGCATTTTGAGTAACGTACTATTTGAGAAACTGATAATTACGGATGTGGATTATATATACTGTTGTATTGAAAGCGGACATTTTAAAAAGTGTTATTTACGTACCTAAAGACCTATTAAGCATTAAAATTTTTAAAAAATTAGCTCTTGTACCATGTAATTTCACACAAGTAATATTCATTAGGACATTTTGAAAAGTGTTATTTACGTACCTAAAGACCTATTAAGCATTAAACATTTTAAAAAATTGGCTCTTGTACCATGTAATTTCACACAAGTAATATTCATTAGGACATTTTGGAAAGTGTTATTTACGTACCTAAAGACCTAATAAGCATTAAACATTTTAAAAAATTGGCTCTTGTACCATGTAATTTCACACAAGTAATATTCATTAGGACATTTTGGAAAGTGTTATTTACGTACCTTAAGACCTATTAAGCATTAAACATTTTAAAAAATTGGCTCTTGTACCATGTAATTTCACACAAGTAATATTCATTAGGACATTTTGGAAAGTGTTATTTACGTACATAAAGACCTATTAAGCATTAAACATTTTAAAAAATTGGCTCTTGTACCATGTAATTTCACACAAGTAATATTCATTAGGACATTTTGGAAAGTGTTATTTACGTACCTAAAGACATATTAAGCATTAAACATTTTAAAAAATTGGCTCTTGTACCATGTAATTTCACACAAGTAATATCAAGTTTGACAGCCTCTGTGGTGTAATGGTTGAGCAGATCGGCTCGGAGGCGACGGGTTTCATTCCCGCGGCAGGACAAATATTTGTGAACAGAAAAAAAAAACGCTAGTACTTGTTCTGAGTCTGGGTGTTGTGGAACCATGGTCCTCCTAGTTCCTGGGTCCCTAGACAAAGGGAATCCTAGTTATGGTTCAGGCTCTATGTCTGTGATCGTTGGGCGTTATTATTATTATGTCAAACATACCGCTTCATATACAAACGTGAAATAAGGAAAGTGTCGGGTTAAGCTAAATGTTCGCTAAGGAAGTGGTTTTTTGAAACTCGACCTAAATATAAAAAGGGCCAAACGTGGATCCCAAACCTTGAAACTTATTGACTATGAATGACTTTACACAACCTTTAGTAGATACTTCTTCGTACCGAAATTTAAAAAAAAAATTCATTGTTGATGACGATGAAAACGGGTTTCTTATAATTGATGACAAAACATTAAAACCTGTTTATCTTCGATTGTCAAAGGAATAGAAAAATTAGACATAAAGCCCCTTGTCACGGTAGCCATGTCCCGACTTTAGAGGACGGATGGATGCGGGTTTAAATCACAAAAGTAGTTCAATTTTTTCTTAAAAATAACTCTGTAAACTCGCTGTTATTCATAGCGTCTGAAAATATAATGCAGCTAGTACATGTATACGCTATATATGTGTGGACATCTCACACAAAGCCATCTAGCCCCAAACTAAGCAAAACTTGTATTATGGGACCCAGATAAATGATACAATATTTATTATAATACAATATAACACCCACACAGAACAAACACCTATGTTCATCACGCAAATGTTTGTCCTGGGTGGGAATTGAACTCACAATCCTCAGTTCAGAAGGCGGTTGAAGGCTTCTGAAGGCTTACTATCAACTGAGCTATCGGGCCAGTCTAAGGTCCGTATTACAGAACGATGCTCAGTCATCGATCGGTGCTCAAGCAGAGATCTCATTCGCTAATTATAATAATAATATAATCACACTTTATAAATGAAATCTGCTTGAGCACCGATCGATGACTGAAGATCGTTCTGTAATACGGACCTTAGTCAGTCAGTTAAGCTCTCACTAAGCACTGTAGTTGGACATTCATATAAATATATCGGCATAGAAGTAGGTATCGTTACGGTACAGCTCGGCGACCGTTTACAGTTACGTTTCCGCGTTATGTAGGTTGCACCGTTCGTTAGTGCATGCTCTTGCGCCGCTCTATTCTGCGCGCCAACAAATCATACAATTAAGGTACACCGCCCGTGGCTTTGTAAATAAATAAATTGATTAATTGAACGCATATTGTATCATTATTTCCGACTGAAAATCAACTTATTTAGGTATTTTACTAGGTGGAAGGACTTTTCTGCAAAGTTCGTAAAAGTTCGGTAAGTACCACCGCTTTGCCAGTTATTCTGCCGCCAAGCGGTAGTGTGCAAGCACTGCTGTGTTCCGATTTGAAGGGCACTGTAACTGGGCAAATGAGACTATATTCTGATCTCACAGTCGAGTAATTTTATTACCGGACTGTGCTGATGTCTCAGGATGATGTACGCAGTGCAGTGTCACGCGAAACTTTATATTTTGTAGTTCCCAGTGACTGTTCTAATATGGGCGACCGTGTCGCTTAACATCAGGTGAACAACTAGCTCGTCACATAATTCACTAACATAACAAAACTTATTCCCTTGATTTTCATGCTCAGTCAGAAACTATATGACGTCACGTTTCTAAACGACAATTTGAGTTTTCACTTAAAAACTTCTGCAAACTAACTACAAAATACTGCCGGTACACTAGCTACTACAAAAAACAATGGGATAGTATTACACAAGCCGCGTTTACCTATAGACAGTCCAAATGCTCCAGCTACCAGTAGAGGTGACCAAAATGCTAGCACTTTTAGTACAACGAATCACCATATGCGATTCAACTGGGCTGGACAATGTCATAACAATATCATTATTATTCCTTGCATACTAAAAAAAATTTAAAACTTGTGTAGTAACACATAACATAAACGTTTCTATGCATGTTTCCCTAATGAGGTCAGAAACACAGGACCTTTAAAAATATTTCTGAATTGCAGCTTTGAAGTGCTGAAATGTATTAATTATAATTATAATTAGAATAAATACCGCTCAACGATCACATACATAGATCCTGAACCCTAAGATTCCCTGTGTCTAGGGACCCAGGAACTACGATGACCATGGTCCCACAACACCTAGACTCAGAACAAGTATTAGCGCTTTTTTTTCTGTGCACAATTACTTGTCCTGCCGCGGGAATCGAACTCACCGCCTCCGGGTATAAGCCGACCTGCTCAACCACCACACCACAGAGGCTGTATATTCACATAGGTAATATTTAATGATATATGATGAAAAGTACTCTTAAATACCTAGGCTCTTTTTAAACTATGAAATAGATGACTTGGGGCATTTTTGCCGTAAGGATAACGCTAAATCCTAGTCCATCAGCCCTAGATTAAATATGTTACTGCTATGTGCGGAACAGGGCCTTGAGTCTTTTTTATTATTTTCGTTTTGGCTCCACACTTGTGTGTATTTAGCCAGTATCAAGTAATTGATATTTTTTCATGTTTATAAATATTATATATTGTGTCAAGTCAAGTCAAGTAACAGTCCAAGTCATCAAGTCAAGTCATAGTCTAGTCTAGTCAAGTCATACTCATACAGAAGCTTCTATGGAGTTTTGAAAACAACGCGAAAAGAAACGTTTCACCATCATTAGACCACTTTTCCACACTCATGCCTGTGATTCAGCACTTAACGAATAAAATGCCACCAATTCTATGCACTAACACTGAAAATAACACACGTTTTGGAAAATAATACAACGAAGCGACGCGATCTTTTTCGCTTTCCCGCCAAAACTCCGCCTTGCGTCTTATACACACTTATTACTTATATTCGTTCAACGGAAATGACGTCATGCTGGCATACAATGCTCTGTAATACAATTCATTTCTTTGTGATAAATGAGCGTCTAGCATTGAGGCCACTTATATTAGAGATGCGCGATTATGGCTTATTTCAATAATCGAAAAGTTCAAACTACTTGTATTAAAAAATCGACTATAAATTAAGTCGACTGCTCATATCCATAGTTGAAAAAAAATCATTCCTTCATTCGTTAAAGATTATAAGAAAGAAAGAAAGAAAAAAGAAAGAAAAGACATTTATTAATCGATATCGATAATAATCGAATATCGATTTACTCCAATCATAGATCGGATTTAAAAGAGTGGTTTTCGATTCCGAGTACTTCCGAATGCGTTCGAAAATTTCGAAAACTATGTTCATTTTGAGGAAGCACAAGCAGTGGATTTTTCATGGCGATAAAAGCGATTACGAATGAAGAAGGAAAATAAAACTCCATGGTCCTTTCTACTTCTCTCATACTCAGTGCAGTCTGTAATTAGCGCTATGAAAAAGGTAATGATTCTATATACACACAGGCACACAAAGAGTCCAATAGTAATTGGACAACTCAAGGAGAGGTAATTTTTTTTAGGAAATACTATTTTAAGAATTCTTCAAAATTAAACCTTTCCTTGAATTTGCCATTTAAAATTACTTCTCAGTATTTAATTCTTATCAGCCACACAATGGGGTGGCGCAAAAAATTAAGGGTGTTGTTTTTTTTCGAAATCAATGGGTTGGATTCTCTCTAAAAAGAAAAAAGATTATTAACTTCTAAGTAATTATTAAAATTAACGCAAAATTTACGAAGATCTTTCAGAACGCTTGCTCGAGGTAACACGTGACTAAAATTCTGGTCTCTATTTAGCCTAAAGACTAAGCATTGCCATTCAATGGGGCAATGCCGCCAGCATTTTGGGCACGTTACCTACTGGTAGCGGTTTCGTAGATTAAGTTTAGCTACTGAATAGTTTATAATTTTTATTTTATTTTAATTTTCGTAATAAACTTCTAAGCTTACAGTTTTATTTTTATGAATATCGGCCTTGAAACGTCTTTGGTCAATTTTCCTGTTTTCTGTTCCGAACACTTTCGGATTAGGCCATCATTGCAAATAGGCTATTTTTAGCACTTTTACAAGTCAAAATCATTGACGCCAGTTGAAAAATTCACCCTACATAGCTTTTAGCCAACATTGTTTTTACAAAACTGGCACGAGTCTTCATAAAGAATTATCTCTCATATAATACAAATTGCCACGGCATTCTGTTACTTGTGTATTACTGGATTACTACACTAATAGCATTTTTTAAATTAGTTAACCTGCACAATAACCTGACTGGTGATTCACTGTAAACCTG
Organism: Ennomos fuscantarius; assembly: GCA_905220475.3. NCBI lineage: Eukaryota > Metazoa > Arthropoda > Insecta > Lepidoptera > Geometridae > Ennomos > Ennomos fuscantarius. Next base: position 13,934,226 of record HG992036.1, on the reverse strand, counting down.
CTATACAGGCTCATCAGAGACCTAGTTCAATTTGCAGAGCTTCCCAAAGGTACGGTTATATGTATACAAAATAATAACTGTATTATTTGAAACCGCGGGTTCGATTCCCACGGTAGGACAAGTATTTGTGTACAGGAAACGCACAAATTCTTTATCTGAGTCTGGGTGTTGTGGGACCATGGTCATCGTAGTTCCTGGGTCCCTAGACAGAGGGAATCCTATTTAAGGCTCTGGATCTATCTGTCGTTGTGATCTTTGAGTGTATTATATTACCAAAATGTACCGAATATGAATTCTAAAGATGTATACTCACAATAATGTGTAGAGACAAGATTTTTTTAGTGTAGGTTAATCACAACAAAAACAGTGTGGATAATACAAGCTATAGCTTGATTTTAGTAACTTGTGTACACGTGATTTTTGTAATGATTGTATGTATATTTTATTCAAATAAATTATGTTTATAAAATAATAAATATCTGTGGACATTTTCACATAGTGCCATCTAGCCCTAAACTAAGCAAAGCTTGTAATTATGGGAACCAGATAACTGATACAATACTTATATACTTTTTGTTTGTAAATACATACATATAATACAATATAACACCCAGACACAGAACAAACACCTATGTTCATCACATAAATGTTTGTCCTGGGTAGGAATCGAACCCACAACACAGTTCAGAAGGCATTGTTACTACCAACTGAGTTAGTTATATGTTTACATTATTTATTTATATTTAATATTATGCCAAATGTGAGCAAATCATTCGGATCAGTCGCGTGGTAGTTTCGCGATGCAGGAGCGCGGCCTACTGACCTAGTTTTAGTTGAGGTATACATACCGTACTAAGTAAATACATTGTGTTACTGCATTGCGATGTAAAGGGAGATAGAGTGTAAGCTAAAATTAGAGGAAAATGTTCAGTACGGCCATGTTTCATGTTTGGACGCAGGCAAAAGCCAAAGAATACATCCCGGTAGAAAGCAATTCTTAAATATGATATGAACTTACCAAATTAAGTTCAATCAGGTTTATATCGGATTAATTCGTAGCGATTTATTATAAAACGAGCTTCTGCCCGGAGCTTCGCCCGCGGCGTGGCCTGTGGGAAAATAATTCAACCACCCATTTCACCCTCTTAAGGTTGGAATTTCGAAAAATCCTTTCTTAGCGGATGCCTACGTCATAACATCTACCTGCATGCCAAATTTCAGCCCGACCCGTCCAGGGATTTGGGCTGTGCGTTGATATATCACTATGTAAATCAGTCAATCAGTCAGTAACCTTTGAGTTATATATATTTAGATAGATATTGCCCTATTCTATACCTCCTCTACGTATCGTAGTTGGTATGGAAGAGATTAAAGTCAAATGTAAACTCTTAAATAATGTCTACTCTAATGTAAGCACTACTGTGTTCCGGTTTGAAGGGCATTGTAGCTAGTGAAATTACTGGCAAATTGAGACTATGAACTGATCTCGCAGTCGAGTTATTACCAGACTGTGCTGATGTCTCAGTATGATGTGCGCAGTGCAGTGTCGCGCGAAACTTTAAAATAGTTCCGAGTGACACTGTTCTGTTATGGGTGGCCGTGTCGCTTAACATCAGGTGAACGACTAGCTCGTCACATAATTAATTATCATTAAAATGAAATCTTGTGTTTTTTAAATATTACATTGATTGCGTTTATCTCATTAGGTAACATGGTAGTGGAGTTTAGTTATATTAGGTAGCTGCTACTTGCGATATAAGTTTAAAATTTATTAATATTTCATATTTATGTTACGATAATGCAATTGCAATTTTTTAAAATAAAGTATGTCAATATCTCGATAAATGCAAGTTTTCTAGTATAGACATATCGAAAAATCTTTGCCTCTCTGAAGATGGTGAGCATGGCTGCGCATTGCGCAGTAGCGTTTTTCCATACAATTTTTTTTTTATGATTACCAACATTATACATCAAGGATGGCGAACCTATACGTATCAACGTGCCAAATGTTTCTTTCTCTCTAAAACAAATGTTTTGTGAGGTCATAAACGTGCTATCAAATAATTTTGACTGTGATTATTGCGAAAATAATAATAATAATAATAAATAAATCAATCAACTTAAAACTCATTACTACAGTAAATTAGGAACATTTTGCAATGTTTCAATTATACGCGTAATCACACTAATATTACAAAGGCGAAAGTTTGTATGTGTGTTTGTGTGTTTGTTACTCCTTCACGCTCAAACGGCTGAATGGATTTGGATGAAATTCGGTACCAAGATAGCTTATACACTAGATTTACATATAGGATACATTTTATCCCGGGAAAGTGAAATTTTCCCCTGGGATGAGTAAATAATTAAAATACTTTTTATCCGCGGGTGAAACCGCGGGGCGCAACTAGTATACTATGATTGTCATCTAGATATATAACAATTTCGTGTCACAGTGCTAGTTACCATACTCCTCAGAAACGGCTGAAATGATTTTGATGAAATTTTATATTCACAATTGGTAGGTCTGAGAATAGGTTATTATCTAATTTTCATCTCCCTAAGTGATAAGATGGTCCACCCAAAAAAAAAATTGAAGATTTAGCAGATTTTTTATAAAATAATTATGTATAGGCTACATTTTATCCTGGAAAAGTGATTATTTTTCGTAGTATGAGCAATTAATTAAAATACTTTTTATCCGCGGGTAAACCGCGGGGCGCAACTAGTTTAATTTAAAGTAAAATTAGTGTGATTTCTGTTGTTCCAGATTAGATGACAAATAACATATGTTAGAGTTGTAAGATGTCTTTTGTAGCAGAATGCACGCTGAGCTTAGGGATCACTCGCGTTTGCTCGTCATACGATACCTACTTCACACTTTATATTATTTATTAACTTTGTGATCAGTGACGTGCCCAAAATATTGAGTCGTGTGCTCGTGTGCCATAAATGGCACGCGTGCCATTGGTTCGCCACACCATAATACTATTTCTATAAATAACACTAGTAAAATTACAACACATTACTAACAAATGCAAATGAAAAATATGTGTATAATATTTTGTATAATGTACCTACGTCGCCGCGTCGTAGCTACTTGCTGAAACGCCAGCTTTACAGCGGCAATGGTGTCGATTCTGTGTCGCATACTCTAAAGCTAAACGAAATTAACATATTTCCGTCTTTTTCGTTTCCCCTTTATCAGAAGAGTACCGCCATACTTTAAGATTACTTTAGTTTTAGAGGATGCGACGCAGAATCGGCACCAATGCTGCGTTGACATCACGACATAAATAATAGTACAAGTCATGTGTAACAGAAGAGCTTTTATCGGAATCGAAATCGGATTCGGAGGCTTAAAATTTGGTTTGTCGGAAACGAAGTCGGAAGAAAAACGTGCCAGTTAAAGGCATGTCTAAAAAAATGAAATATATCAAACAGTAATCAGGCTCTTTAACTTGTAATTTCTTAGTAAATCATTTTTATCGCCGTGCTTCAACCTCCGATATAACCTCGAAAGTATCGGAACCGAAGTCGAAATCGGAGTGTAGGTCCTAGTTATGGCCCAGGATCTATGTATGTGATTGTTACGCGTTATTTATTATTAGTTAATTGGGTTTTTGGTTAAGGATACTGATACAGAAATGTTTTAGTTTGTTTTAAAAAAAGTAAATTACTTTTTTTTTCTTTTTTGGTGGAAGATGAAATGTAATAGGAATAGATATGCCTTAGTTAAGTACCTATATATTGCATCTTATTATCATTGAATATAATAAACAGTCTTAAGCAAAGATTCGTGTGTTTCACTCGTTTTCCAACAACGCTCCTATTACAATCGAAGTTTTATTAAATAACGCCCAACGATCACATACATAGATCCTGAACCCTAACTAGGATTCCCTTAGGATCCTATAACAACATACAAAACAAGTATTTCGGCTTTTTCTTTTGTACACAAATACTTTTCCGGTCGCGGGAACCAAACCCGCAAGAGATTATAAGCCAATCTGCTCAATCACTACACCATAGAGGCTGTCAACGTTGCAAATTGAAAGTTTCATGTTGTTCGGGAGAGAAAAACAAAAGAATAAAAATTATTTATTTGTACCCAATGCCCCAAAGGTAAGTGATTACAGAGTGTTTATCCCGCAACCTGATATTCCTATTTTTTCTTCAGACACTAGCATTTCATATACATGATTTCATTCATATATTTATACATGATTTGATTGAATGAATCATTATTTACGTGATAATTTTGTAGAGACGGCTTCATTATAGGAATGTTACATGTAATATTTCCATCCCATGCGCCATGTAAAAGCTTGAAATCAATTTGTAAACAGTGGTATTGGTATGCACATGTCAACTAGATATTTGAATTGTAAAGCATTGGAAATCAGGGAAAATAGTGTTTACGTTGTTTTGAAAGCATGTGTAAATCTGGCTTCTGGGGGCATCGACCGCCGCAGGCACTAGATATATTATATGAGTCGTATAATTATATATTACTAGCTGCGCCCCGCCGCCGTGGTAATTTTTTTTATAAACTTTCCTATTTTTTCTGTCATAAGAACCTTCTCCTGACAATAATAAACACAACAAAAAAGAATTAGCGAAAATGTTCCATCCGTTCACTCGTGATGCGATGACCGAGGTAAATTGAGATTTATTTTTATATATTAAGATACAGTGCGTACTACGACCCACAACCATGCTACACTCAGGAAAAGTACTTTAAATATTGTAGATGGGAAATTTTACTGAAAGAAAATTTGTTTTAGTCATTTACAAAAAAAATTGTACTGATATCAAAAACACTTTATTTTATATGCTTAAAATAATAACTTACAATAAAAAACTTAAATTAAGCATTTTAAGTATTCTGATTGTTACTTGGTTAAAAATTGTTAAGATTTTTTTACAATAAATTATTTGACTTTGGCTTTAGTCCTGGGCTTAAAGCGTACGTCAAATTTTATCAAAATCTATTAAGCGCTTATACCTACTAATTGAAATCAACTGAAGTGCCTGCCAAACGAATCTTGATTCTGACCTCATATTTTGTGGTGGATTTTATAACTTCAGCGCTCAAAACCTTAGACGAATAATTCGTCCATGCTCGATATATATCGGTACTATAGGTATAGATAAGCATTTCAGATTCAAAACTGCACTCCACAAAGATCATTGCCCCTGAAACTATTTTGGATCCTATTCAGTTGCGGTGGAATGATATATAGCTACTCAGTAATTTAAAAGATAACACAGCAATCTCAAAGCATGCAGCCATTTTGAATGATAGTGCGTCTATAAAAAATCTATTTAATTAACTTAAACCATCAACGGAGAGACAAGTAACCTTTCCTCTTGTTTAAAACGACCCGGAGGCAATGTCTAAAAGTGTCTATCAGTTATAGGCACGGATCATTTCACTAGAGCATGTCAAAAAATCATATGAAATCCTTTTACATAAGTCGCACCTGCTACTCTCCTTTGATCTTTGACCTTCATGATCTGCTACATAATACAATGTGATAATCACACTCAAGGAATTCGTAAAGTCAATATTTACATATATTTTTAAATTAAATAGCTAATTATTAGACTATAGGGAAATAGGCTTTAAATTCCGGCGATAATGTAAACGGCTTCTGTCAACCATTTCGTCTACTAATACACAACACGTCAATAACAGCAATTTTTTTTATTAAATGAAGCTAAGATAAACGCTATTAATAATTTATAGGTTACCTATAAGATATTACTTGTAACTGTATAGACAATAGACAAATTGAGCGGAGCATCGAGAAATGATTATATTTATTCGAATAAATTGAATAAGTAAAATACATAAATGTAATGTAATATAAATGATTTAGGTTTAGAAGACCAAGAGGGTAGTGTTGCTGATAAAATAATTATGATATTTTTTCATGTTAGTGAATGATGTAACGAGCTAGTCGTTCACCTGATGTTAAGCGCCACGGCCGCCCATAACAGAACAGTGACACTCGGAACCCTAAAACATAGAGTTTCGCGCGACACTGCACTGCGCACATCATCCTGAGACATCAACACAGTCTGGTAATAAGATTACTTGACTGTGAGATCAGATCATAGTCTCAATTGCCCAGTAATTTCACTAGCTACAGTGCCCTTCACCCCGGAACACAGTAGTGCTTGCACACTACTGCTTGGGGCAGAATAACTGGCAAAGCGGTGGTACCTACCGACGAACTTTACAACAATTTCATAGGACGTTGTTGCAAAGTTCGTCTAGTGCTTTGATTAAACATACCTAGTAATTTGATTTAATATAAATCACTCAATAACTTTTGTTAAGAAAATCAATTCTCTTCAAATGTCCATTAAACATAATTAAAGTTGTCCAAAGTTCAAGCGTACCTATGTAAATAAGGTAAATATTCACCGTTCTGTCGCCCACTCTGAATATAAATGCCAGCTACAAAGTAACCGGTCGCGTAAACAAACGGCTCCATTGTTTTGTACAAGTATAAATATCGCACAATTCTTGCTGATACAATCATTGAAAGTTCAGATGAACAACATAAAAATATATCAACACTAAACGATGTCATAAATAGACAATGCTGACTCCACAGAAGTATATAAGAAGTGTATACGAAATAGAAGTTTGCTCTGTGGCTGATCGCTACTTGTTTTGATATTATAGGAAGTCCTAGGTCCGTATAATAGAACTATGCTCTGCTATGTGTAGTGTATACATATATGTGTAGTGTATATATATATATATATATATATATATACATATATACATGTGTATATATATATATATATACATATATACATGTATACATATACATACATACTCCTAGTTTATACGTGTAAAATTAGTAGTAATTAAGTAGTTATGTATGTGTAGTTCTGTAATACGGGCCATAAAGAGGCAATTGAAAATTATTTATTTTATTTTATTCTCAAAGGCAAACTTACAGCTATACATACACATAAATATCACACTAATAGGTACGGATCGCTACTTAAAAGTTTTCACAAATATTTTATAAAGAATACAACATAGAACAGTAGAAAGACGGATGTGCACAAACAGAATTAACATTTAAATTTTAAGTGTAGAACAAAAAAAAATTATAAACCTTTATTGCAATAGTCTTGATTTATTAATCACATCACACTATCACACTAATATTATAAAGGCGAAAGTTTGTATGTGTATATGTGTGTATGTTAGTTACTCCTTCATGCTCAAACGGCTGTATGGATTTGGATAAAATTTGGCACCAAGATAGCTTATACGCTGTATTAACATATAGGCTACATTTTATCCAGGAAAACTGAAATTTTCCTGTGGGATGAGCAAATAATTAAAATACTTTTTATCCGCGGGTGAAACCGCGGGGCGCAACTAGTAGACAATAAGAACTTCATAATTTTATATGCTTAGAACAATATCATAAGTTAAGTATTTTTTGGTATCTGATTTTTTGATATGTGTATGTGCTAAAATTTGCCTATTTGCAATTAATTATTTAAGTTTGAGTTTCATATGGCAATAATGAATTTGATATTTCAATACATAAGATAAAATTATATAAGTAATGTACCAAATTAGCAATATCTTATAAATATGGCACATTTTCAACAACCGTATTTATTTCCATATATTTGCAATAGATAGATAGATAGATAGAAAATGCTTTATTGCACAAACAACAAATGTAGGTACAAAGGCGAACTTAATGCTAGAGAGCATTATCTTCCAGTTAACCTGGGTGTAACATGGAAATTTTTGCAGGACAGTGCAACGCAGCTTAAATATAGATTGTCTAGATAACATATAGAAACACTAACATAAATTTAATTTTCTTGTACCCCTATTCACATACATAGCTACTTAATTACTACTAATTTAACACGTATAAACTAGGAGTTTTATATATTATATCTACATTTATATATATATGTATACACTACACAATACACATTATTAGTATTACTGATTTTGATTAGAAATAGCTCTAAAAAACCTATTTGCCATTAATTGTTTGATTATGATCTTTGACTTCAGAACATAAATAATACCAAGGTATTATTTGAATGCGTCACCCACCGTATATAAACGCAATAAAAAGAGATGATTCAAGTGAACGGGGCCAAGATGCTTTTGCAATTATTTTCTCCATTGCTTTGCTTGATCAAAGCGGAATGAAACCCTTTTATAGCTATACCAGGGTTACAGCTGGTTATTCCTAGAAACCTTGAGCTCTTAGTAAAGTGGACTTATATAATAGAGTTTGGTGGCAGGATAGAAATAGCACAAATACTTATTCTGGGTGTTGTGGGATCACGGTCCTCGTAGTCCCTAGGTCCCTAGATATATAGGGGTTCCTAGTTAGCGTCTATGATCTATGATGGGAGTTATTATAATTGTTTATAGGCACAGCATTTTGGCCATTGAAAGCAGACGTGTAAAAATGACTTCCAAATTAGATTTAGTCGTTTTAGAATTTATTTTACATCTATTATGAATCCATAATTTTTTCCAAAAAAAAAATCGTCATATCTTTTAGTTCCATGCATTGATTGTTTTTTTACAGGGCTATGTATTATGTGTGATCTGTGGACTTTACAGTATTTTATTTAAACTTAAACAGAGAAACGTCGATGCAGCTTTAATTCAGATAAATCCATTGTTATGCAGCTTACTAAATACCCCTCCCCCATTGTGATGTTCGGTGACTTTTCCGAACCTCTCCCCCTTTCTCCCCCTTTCGAGGCTCACGTGACTAAAGTGACATTGCCGAAACTTTTAATAGAGTGTGGGTAAATAATTGTTTACTCTCGACCTTTAATAACCGATGCACCCAGATTCAAATCTCTCTATGCCAATTGCACCAATGACGTTTAAATTTGCAAATTTGCACTTACTCTTACAACAGTGGAAAAATATGAGCAAACCGCTATGTTCTTGAATCACAAAATTCGACAACATAAGTGTATTGTGTCATCCAGCACCCAGCACTTGGTCAGCGTGGGGGATTATGACCTACACTCTTACCATGTGAGATAAGGCTCGTGTCCCAGCGGTGGGAATGATGTGTGATCTGTGTGCATGTGTTTTAAGAGGCAAAGTTCCTTTTAACTGTATAAATACTACAATAATATAACAACTAATACTAAATACTACTGTGTACACTATCTACAACAAAAATAACATTTGAAATATACACTGGCCGCGATAACCGATAGACAGTACAAATGCGCCAGCCCACCAGTAGGTAGCGTACCCAACATGCTGACAGCATTGCCCCGTTGAATTGCAATGCTGATTCGTACTGCCAAATAAGTACCAGCATGTGTATGTATGTGTTGAATTTACTACACAACATTACATAATTTACACTAACGGTTTATGTAGTAAATACAAAATTATATAAGTAATTGTATATTAACATTGACTTAGTTAATAAGGTGACCATATTTCCATTTTGTGAAATTCACCATGAAACCCAAGACCGCTATAATTTACCAGAACTACAAATAAATCCTAAAGCCCGTTACACACTCAGTATTAACGTCCATTCCACTCTCGAGTTCAATTTCAAAATATCTTTATTACATACTAATAATTACTTAACAAAATTATACAATAACCAGTGTAGTATTCCTAGTAGTATAATAATATTGTAATGGTATCGTTTTTTCGTGCACACAGGCTAGTTCAAAAACTTACATATGTAGACACTACCTATATATTGTAGAACTGCTATCTGTCCTATCTTTACAGTTTATCTAAGTCTATTTTCAATTGTTTTCAGTTAAACAACTGTGTTGTCATACAGTTGAATCGTTTGTTCTTGACCTCCTTTTTTGAGCGGGCTATTGCTGTTGGTCTATACCAACCTTTACAGCGTCCCCGGGCGGGAGGGTGGACGCCTTAAGACCGCCGTCAAAAGTTCTACACCCCTAACGATTCATCTGTACAGTTAAATCGCACGGTTGGTACTGAAAGTGTGTAGCGGGCTTTACTTATACAAAAGTTACGCAATAATGGTGCAGGATTACCGGGCAACCCCACAAACTTACTGGTTTATTACATTAGTGGACTCAACTGGACTGGGACTTAGTAGAGGGTAGTTTGTATTTACGCCGCACAGTGGTCCCATTTTGAAAAAAGGTGGACTTAGGACCGAAAGTCGGAATTTCGGGCTGTTTTTTTTTTATAGAATAGGTCTTAACTATCCTAACAACATCTATTCTATAAAGAAAATCCGTAGGATGCATAGTTTTCGAGAAAAAAAATAATCTTTTTTTTCTTGTATGGAGAAAAACATACTTTATTATTTTTCTCAAGTTGGGTGAAATAGTGACGGCTTTTGTTGATATTTTATGAAAGCCCTAGTGGTATTGTATCCAGAAAAAAATAAAACCAATGCGGTCACCTGCGGCCGCGGGAATAATCAGATGTCAAAAATTGCTTAATTTTTTTGCGTATTTTGCAAACATTGTTCATTTCTGGCCAATTATTTATGTATTTTAGGTTAGCGCTCCATACTTTAATTCGAACTATTATATAACATTTCAAAAAAATTAATCAAAGTCGAGTTATTTTTTTTTATAATTGCTGTTTTATTCATGAAAATGCACGCATACATGGTTAATTCAAAATGCAAATCCTATATTACTCAGTATAATGTATAAAATAAACATGCACGTACCTAAAACGTAAAAAAAAATATTTTAGATTTTCGTTTATGCTTACTAAAAGTCACCGGTAATGGTTACCGACATTACTTACCTACCACTGGCGGGCATTATCTGCATAATCGATTTCTTGCTCTGTATTTCCTAAACTAGTTTTGCGACAGCATTTTCACAACCACGGTTGTTGAATGCGAGGCAGGATATAAACAAACGAGTCACATCTGATACTAGCTGTGACTGGTCGCTAGCTGGTCGCTTTGTTCCTGACAAATCCTGACAACAGGATAACTCGTATATGCATGCAAGTAACTACCCCCTAAACATAAAAGTGATATAGCTCATCAATAATAATTGGCGTATGTTATACACCAATAATGTTTGTTATTGGTGTGTTTTAATCTTTCTGTCATCTGTATACGTATGATTTTCTACCAGAAAAAATGACTCATTTGTTTGTGCAGATTCCTGATTACTTATTACACGTTACTTAGCTCCCATTGGCGGACTTTATCTATACAAACAAATGAGTCATTTTTGATAAATGGCTGTGATTGGTCGTTTACTATTACCTTGCTCTTGCACATAGTGACTAATGACCTATCTGTTATGGCGTATTAAATACAGAGCAATGTTAATTTAAATTGATTCATCGCTAACTGTGAACTACTAAAATTTACTATTTTGAATTTGCAATGGCTGGCTTAGGCACATATTTTGATATGTTCTTGATTCTTAAAGATAGTGGAAATCTTAAGGATTACAATAAATTGTGTGAATTTATAGTTTCCAAAATAGCATGTGAAATATCTGAAGATGACCATCAAAGAATTAAGGAGTTTTGTCGGCTATTCACCAATCTTGTAACTAAGAAGTGGAAAGATGCAAGCAGAAACTTGAAGACATTTATGAATCGGGAAAACAACCGCAAGTGGTTAGAGACCAATATTAATTGGCCTACTTGCAATACGGTTGATCTTGTTACTACAATGAGAATGCCAGAGGACTTAGTTGAAGAGCCGGAATTACTGCCGGTTGCTATTCCATCTGTCTGCACTGCGGAAGCAGGTACCTCTACTGTAAAAGAAGTTAGAGTGCCCTTTGCCGATTTGGGCAACAAACAGAAGAAAAGACGTTCCAGTGTCTTTGTTAACGATAACTCTGAAGAAGAACTACAGTATTATTTTATTTCCAAGTTAAAAGAAAATGGAAAATATGCTTTAGCGAAGATTGTGGAATATCTGTGCGAGACTCCCGAAGTTGTATCAGATGTAACAAAACTCCTTTTCAAGGAAGAAAAAGTAGTCAGTATAGCAGAGGATACATCTTTGGCTTTGTACACAGCCCTTAGCCTATCCAAATGGCAATACTTATCCTTGAGAATGTTTCTGAAGGATGAAAATTGTTCAGCTGCCTTTCCGTCTTATCACAAGTTACTTGACGCTAAAAAGAGATGTTACCCATCTGAAGAACACGTGGAAGTAACGGAAATGGGAGCTCGCATAAGGTATTTATAAAATTATACTTAATGTTGTTTTAAAATTTTTAAGCTTCATTAGCTTACTTTTATTAATTTATTTTATTTTTCAGGTTGCAAGGACTTCTTAACCACACAGTGGAAAGAATTTTGCTAGACTTAAGACCAATCACAAGTTCAACCAACGAAGGACTGAAGTTGATATGGAAATGGGGCCTTGACGGAGCATCGTCACAGAGTAATTACAAACAAGTCTCAGCTCCTGAGTTTGACGATTCCTCTGTTGTATTGATCAGCATCGTCCCACTCCGACTAGTTGATGGGGGAGAAATGATTATTTGGGAAAACCCAAATCCTTGCTCACCACATTACTGTCGGCCAGTGAAATTCACGTTTACTTCAGAGACTGCGGAGTTCATAAAAAGGGAACACTTAGAAATGCAGCGCGAAATTACAAAATTGGTACCAACAAATTGTGGTGATGTGGAGATAGCACACGAACTGCACATGACTATGATCGATGGGAAAGTGGCGAATATTATTGCAGATGTACCTTCATCAGCAACGTGCCCCATTTGCTTGGCGAAACCAAGTGAAATGAATAACTTGGAGCTTTTGGCCACGAGACCGCTTCGACAGGATTTGTACCAATATGGAATTTCATCGTTACATATGAAGATAAGATGTATGGAGTGTCTACTTCATATATCTTATAATATGGACTTCCAGCGCTGGAGTGCTCGTGGCGATCACAAGGAATTGAAGCAAGCAAAGAAAAATGCCACACAACAAGAGTTTCGGGAACAGACTGGAATACTCATCGATATTGTAAAACAGGTAATTTTTCCTTTACTTTGCTTCCTTTATATTATATACTCGTCTGTTTTTGTATGCCCTACTAACTTAATTTCTTCTTTGCAGGGCTTTGGAACAACTAACGATGGAAACACTGCAAGACGTTTTTTCCGAGATTATAAAAGATCATCGAGAATCACTGGAGTTGATGAAGATTTGTTACTCCGATTTTCTGTCATTCTGCAAGTTATATCTTCAGGAAAGAACGTCAATATTGCGAACTTCAGACGTTATTGCAAAGAAACAGCAGAACTGTATGTGCATCTCTATCCGTGGTACTACATGCCTGTTAGTGTCCACAAACTTCTGATGCACGGAGCAGATATTTGCAGTCATTTTTCAGTTCTGCCTATTGGTAAGTAATAATAGATCAAGACAAATGAAATATAAAGCAGTTAACTAACTGTAAATCTCTAAACACTAAAATAATAGTTTCAATGTCAACTTCAACGTATAATTATAGCATATTTTTTATTATTTTTAGGGTCCTTGTCGGAGGAAGCTTCCGAGGCTCGTAATAAAGACTTCCGGAACGTAAGAGAGAAGAACACGAGAAAGACAGGAAGGATCCAAACAAACGAGGACATACTACACGGGCTTTTAATAAGTTCAGACCCCCACATATCATGGCTTAGACCAAAATTTTCAAAGCCTAATCATCTAGAGATGCTTCCTGAGGCAATTCAGTTGCTCGAAATAGACTCGGAGTGCGTATACGTGGAAGAAGAGTAGAAAATGAAAATATACCAGATCCGATGCTATAATTTTTTATTTATTTTATCCTTTAAAAAACTACATATAAAACAGCCCTTTTCAAGGCTACACATTTATCTTATGTTTCTGGTAGAAAATCACATTATTGGTGTATAACATACGCCAATTATTATTGATGAGCTATATCACTTTTATGTTTAGGGGGTAGTTACTTGCATGCATATACGAGTTATCCTGTTGTCAGGATTTGTCAGGAACAAAGCGACCAGCTAGCGACCAGTCACAGCTAGTATCAGATGTGACTCGTTTGTTTATAACCTGCCTCGCATTCAACAACCGCGGTTGTGAAAATGCTGTCGCAAAACTAGTTTTGAAAATACAAAGCAAGAAATCGATTATGCAGATAATGCCCGCCAGTGGTAGGTAAGTAATGTCGGTAACCATTACCGGTGACTTTTAGTAAGCATAAACGAAAATCTAAAATATTTTTTTTACGTTTTAGGTACGTGCATGTTTATTTTGTACATTATACTGAGTAATATAGGATTTGCATTTTGAATTAACCATGTATGCGTGCATTTTCATGAATAAAACAGCAATTATAAAAAAAAATAACTCGATTTTAATTAATTTTTTTGAAATGTTATATAATAGTTCGAATTAAAGTATGGAGCGCTAACCTAAAATACATAAATAATTGGCCAGAAATGAACAATGTTTGCAAAATACGCAAAAAAATTAAGCAATTTTTGACATCTGATTATTCCCGCGGCCGCAGGTGACCGCATTGGTTTTATTTTTTTCTGGATACAATACCACTAGGGCTTTCATAAAATATCAACAAAAGCCGTCACTATTTCACCCAACTTGAGAAAAATAATAAAGTATGTTTTTCTCCATACAAGAAAAAAAAGATTATTTTTTTTCTCGAAAACTATGCATCCTACGGATTTTCTTTATAGAATAGATGTTGTTAGGATAGTTAAGACCTATTCTATAAAAAAAAAAACAGCTCGAAATTCCGACTTTCGGTCCTAAGTCCACCTTTTTTCAAAATGGGACCACTGTGCGCCGCCGCGCGGTCGTCTTTATTATAATACCTATAGGCGGGGTCTTCTATGACGATTTCGGGTATGGTGACATTTCTTCAGAGCTAAATTAGATTTTTAACTAGAAACTACATTTATTTTGTAATACTAAATTTTTATGAATTAAAGATTACAGAACTAAACAGTATAAATTCGAAGTCGAAACTACAGACTATATAATATTAATGATATGCACATAGAACAAACAATAATCATAGACGAGACAGTCTGTGTGGTGTTGTGGTTGAGCAGGTCTGCTCATAACCCGGAACCGGTGGTTCGATTCCTGGGGCGACAGCAAGTAATTGTGCACAGAAAATAAGCGTAAATACTTGTTTTGAGTCTGGGTGTTGTGGGGCCATGGTCCTCGTAGTACCTGGATCCCTGGACACAGCGAATCCAAGTTAGGGTCCAGGACCTGTGATCGTTGGATGTTATTATCAATATAGATACGAAGTTCAGACACACCACCAGCCGGAAGGAGTGGGTATGACTAGGGTATAATTGTTTGTTTTTAATAGGTTTTGTCCGTGTTGTACTCGTACAATAGCCTAAGTTTTTTATAGTCAGTTCATAATGTTACATAACAAGACAAGATAAAACAATAATTAAAATCATATCAGTTATTATTAAATTATACCAAAATCAGCTTAACGATATATTAGTACCTACGTATGAAGCTATTTGTTTTTAGTTTGTTGATATTACGCCACAAGTAAATTACGTACATGGGAACTATCCCGTTACAATAGATTCTAATTAACCATTCAATTTTAAAATCTATCAACGCTAAAATTCAGTGCTTAATACATTACGTAGGTTGTAGGACTTTTCTGCGAGAGTTCGAGTCTAGGCTAGAAACCACTGCTTTGTCAGGTATTCTTCTAGCAAGCACTAGAGTGCATACTACTTTGTCCCGTTTAGAGTGCTTACTGGGAATAATAAGGCCCTTTGTGGCCTGCAACCCTGCAGGATCATGGAACGCAATTTGATTGCAATGCAACAGAACTAATTACCTTCCTAATCTGTAATTTTCCATAGTAATTATACACATTGTACATAGTAATTATGCGTATTGAAACTGAAATCCTTAGAAATTTGTTTTTATTGGCTACAATCAAGTTACGTCATCGATCTCAGTGTAGAAATCCGGTTTCAGAACTTTATTTCTCAAAAGAATACTATTCACTTATATTAGAAATACATGACATGAAACTAATTTCTATTTATCATAACGGTGTTATACTTAACACTAATTGTATCCACTTGACACTAAAAATAATAATATGTATAGTACGTAGCATTGCATATAGGAACAGACTGTATCTATAAAATCTAACACTTTCAAAAATGACAAAACTGTAGTTGCCAACAAGCTTATGTCCATAGTGAACTAAAGACTGAACTAAACTAAATTAATAAAGCGCATATTTGATTTCGTAAACAATATTAAAGAACACCATTGAATTGAGAAATTGAATTAAAGAAATAATATTACCACACTGATTTCTCAGGTTAACGTGCGCAATATGTCACACATAAATTTATAACTTAGAGTTCCGAGTGGCACTGCAACTTTATCGGCAGACGTGATGCTTAACATCAGGTGAACGGCTAGCTTGTCACGTCATTCGGTTATATATTATCCTTTTTTTTTCCTTTTCAATTATTAATGTTTTACCTAAATTGCAGCCTGAGTCGGGATATCATGACGTCATGCAACATTTTTTTTTGTGTGACGTCTCGTATGGGCCTATTTGTAAAAAAATAATGTTGTGTGATGTCTTGGATAAATGTATCTTCTTTCTTTCTTTTAAAAACGGCATATTATAACGTAATAAATGTCGTATTGAGAAATACTTAGATAACATTATCATCTCTAAATTTCCAGTTATTTTGATTTAAAAAACCAAGTAGTAGTTTGGTTTTTAAATCAAAAAACCAAACCGTTTTGATGAAATTTCAATGTTTTTTTTAAAATACGTCCCAATTATGGAACACTCCATTTTTGAAATTTCACACCTTTTTCAACTCAACTGTACTAAAACAGTACAACCTGAATTTTTATAACGATCGATCAATATTCTTCGTGTACTTATCTTAGAAAACATTGACAGATTGATTTCTATTGTCCTTGAACGTATTTATCATTATAATCAAAAACACAAATGGGTCGTATAACTTGTAATGATTACGGAATGTTTATATGCTTTGGTAATTACTTAATTATATTATTACCATGGATACCTATCCATAGCTATAGGCCGGTACCGATATACGGCTCAAAAAGGGCAGACCTTGTATTGTGGCTTGTTATCGTATCAATAGTAACCAGCATCTTAATTTTAAAATGTCACGTAGCGACTCAGTCCAGGACCCTAGGATGCCTAAATAGGTCCTTTTTTGTGAGAGGTGGTGGCAGGGGCTATGTGGGACTCGAACCCACTAAAACCCCCCCGTGAGCCGTCTTCCGCCGTACCGGGGCGAGAAGGGGTCGCGTTTGCAGTCCAGCCATCTCGCTCCCGGCTCAGACCCTTTCGGGCCTTCGCGTCTGTAGATGGGTGACCTTGCAGGTCCTGATCCTACGTAATCAGACCCTGGAGAGAGACGGCGACATGAAAATAAGAGGAGAGTGGTACTGGAAAGCAAGATACTTTAGTAGGTATGTACAATGTAATAAAATAAATAGAAAAACAGACAGATATAAAACAGGATTAAATATGTTTCTGCAGAGGGTTCTTGGTGGATTCAAGGAAGTTGATTTATAAAATGGAAGACATCAGATACGTATCTCTTTGTTGAAGCTTTAAACGTAATCACTACCATTGTACTTAGTTATAAAAATACATTTATATATATGAAGATCAATGATTTGAACCGGTGAAACGTTGGCATGCTATGACAACGGATCGATGCATGATAGCGGTTTCGGTAATATGTATGGAAACATTAAGAGACGTGTTGGTTGTACAACCAACACGTCTCTTAATGTTTCCAGCTCCAAAATTATCGAAAAATACCTTCTTTTTTTATAAAATAGACAAACAGCAGACGGCCCGCCTGATGGTAAGCAGTTACCGTCGCCTATAGACACCTGCAACACCGGGGGCGCTGCCGATGCGTTGCCTATCTTTTAAGACTATTTACCCGACGTTTGAAGTGCCCCATGTTGTAGCTCAGCGGAAATCCCTCAGATGGTAGCTCATTCCACAAATTGCAGGTGTGTGGCAGAAACGATCTCGAGCAACGAACTGTGCGAGATTTCCACGGGTCTACAGCATATGCTAGGTGATAGGACTTCTGCAAAGTTCGTCTAGGTAGGTACCACCGCTTTGCCAGTTATTCTACCGCCAAGCAGTAGTGCACAAGCACTGCTGTGTTCCGGTTTCAAATTGGGCAAATGAGACTTTATGACCTAATCTCACAATCTAGTAATCTTAATAGATTGTGCTGATGTCTCAGGATGACATGCGCAGTGCAGTGTCACGCGAAACTCTATACTTTAGAGTTCCGAGTGACACTGCAACTGATATGGGCAGCCGTGTCGTTTAACATCAGGCGAACGGTTAGCTCGTAACGTCGTTCCATTACATAAAAAAAAATGCAAATCAAATTCAATTAAGTATATGTTTCTAAATTTAATTATCATGCAAATCAATTTGCATAAACACAGAATAGTAATTAGCATAACGTTATTATTAATTTTCGTACACAATCTACAAAAAATCTTGCTATGAGCTCCTTTGCCCGGCCATATCACATTCTCTCCGATAAACAAAACTCAATGCCCGAAAACCCTTAAAGTATTTGTTTATGTATGTATTTATGTATGTGTGGACACTTCACACAGCGTCATCTAGCCACAAACAAAGCAAAGCTGGTATATGGGAACCAGATAGCTGACACAATACTTAGATATTTTTTTTGTAAATACATACATAGAATACAATATAACACCCAGGCACAGAACAAACATCAATGATCATCACACAAATATTGGTCCTGGGTGGGAATCAACCAACTGAGCTATCGGGTCAGTTGATTTATTGTATATTTTAGGTTAGGTTACCCTTAAAGTATTTGTTTATGTATGTATTTATGTATGTGTGGACACTTCACACAGCGTCATCTAGCCACAAACAAAGCAAAGCTGGTATATGGGAACCAGATAGCTGATACAATACTTAGATATTTTTTTTGTAAATACATACATAGAATACAATATAACACCCAGGCACAGAACAAACATCAATGATCATCACACAAATATTGGTCCTGGGTGGGAATCAACCAACTGAGCTATCGGGTCAGTTGATTTATTGTATATTTTAGGTTAGGTTACCCTTAAAGTATTTGTTTATGTATGTATTTATGTATGTGTGGATACTTCACACAGCGTCATCTAGCCACAAACAAAGCAAAGCTGGTATATGGGAACCAGATAGCTGATACAATACTTAGATATTTTTTTTGTAAATACATACATAGAATACAATATAACACCCAGGCACAGAACAAACATCAATGATCATCACACAAATATTGGTCCTGGGTGGGAATCAACCAACTGAGCTATCGGGTCAGTTGATTTATTGTATATTTTGTCAGTATGTAATTTATATCCTAAGATGTGCCCAAAAACGTTCACAAAATCTTAAGACCGATAACGTCTTGCAAGGAACATTATGAATAGTAACTGCAAATAATTAACCGGTTTTTCATTGATTTGCTATCTATTCATACATAGCCTTGTGTTTAACTATTTATTATCCCTTCCAAATAAAAGATATATAAAGGTAAAAATTTCTAAAATTAAATACAATACTAATCAATAATGTGTTCAGACAAACGTACAACCTTCAAGTCTTGGAAAGATACAATTTGTAAGCATCTAGCTTTAAATTAAGTCTGCATTCAACGCAAAACAACAAAGGATTTGAAAATCCAAATCTCCACGGTGAATTCGAAAAAAGAAATATCTAACGAGAGCTAAGCCGCAAACGT
Source organism: Ennomos fuscantarius (assembly GCA_905220475.3). Classification (NCBI taxonomy): domain Eukaryota; kingdom Metazoa; phylum Arthropoda; class Insecta; order Lepidoptera; family Geometridae; genus Ennomos; species Ennomos fuscantarius. The sequence continues at coordinate 13,914,381 of HG992036.1, read as the reverse complement.
AGCTACTATAAATGAAAATATAATACTTACTCTAAAGAGTAAAGTTATTAAGTGACTATGTAGTTCAAAGTAAATAAGAGTCTAGTACATACAGGATCAGGGCATCGATCGCGCGGCCGAGCGCAGTGCGCAGGCTCGCGAGTCAAGCGACGCGCTCGCCGGACGCTTGACGTCATCGCGTCGCCCGCCACCGGCGGCCGCCATCTTGCACAACACAAGTTCACAATTCACAAGCGAGGCCATGCGTTTATAATCGTCCGAATTTACAAGTGCTTTATGTAATCAGACTCATAAATAAACGTTGCAAGTTAATTGTTTTAAGTGAACGGGATATGCTCTCGGCATTTGAATACTTATTATGAAGAGTTTGGATGAAATAGACATCAGACGCTGTTTTTGAGGTTATGTCATTCTCGTATACTAATTACAACTACATGGTTGCTTAAAATTGCAAATGCGGATATAATGGATAAAGTCGTCGGCAAAATAATAGTACTTCGAGAAATATGCGAACATAAGAGTGTGCTCTTTGGGCCATTCGGTGAAGAAATTTCCGCACAAAGGAAACTTGACATATGGAATAAAGTACTGAATAAGGCGAAATCGCTTGGTCTCGTGTCTTATGATAAAGATTACAAGTACATGAGAGATGTTTACTGGCAGAATATCAAAAGAGGTGCGTTGGGGAAGAAAGGGAATGCTAACAAATCAGGGAGAGAAAAGAAGTACAGTCCCATTGATGACTTGGTGTTCGAGATATTGGAGAAGTCGACGGCCCCTGTGCCTCCAATGCCGACAGTATCAGAAACATTCACGGCGAAAGAAGAGGAACAAGACTGCTTCGACCCGACAGCCCTCGATCCAACAGCCTTTGAACCAGCGGCCCTCGATTCAACGAAGCAAGATGAAGATATCAACCACAACCAAAACGTTGTCTACCTGGAGGATCCAGAAACCACCTCTCCACTTAGAAAAAAGAAGAAAAGAACCATTAAATCAAAATTCCTAAACGAAGAGACATTGAGGAAGAAGAAGGTGAAGCTACAGCTAGAGTACATGGAGATGCAAAATTACAAGATGAAGCTTGAAGTCTTGGAACTAGAGCAGAAGCTTGGTATCAGTCCATCTAAATACACGAAAGAGATAGCAAAGACATTTAACAGAAATAGCAGGAGTCCGTTAAACAATGTTTTGAAGGACGAAGATGTTTCCGAGCAAGATTGCGATTCCGATGATTAAATACATGTTATTAAAGGTTATTTTGTATTAAATTTTATAATAGTACAATTTATTTTTTCAATTACCTACTAACTGAGTCTCAGTAAAGATATAGAAAACTATTGTCTTCTCAAGGGGACGAACGGGGATAATGAAATATCGTCGTTAAGGTATCCGACAATGTGGACAATAGAAATATAGCTTCTTGTAATTAATATATTAGAATATAGTAGCTTCTTGTAATTAACATGAAACCTAATTCAATGCGTATGAAGAATTTTCTAGTTCATATTAATTAATAACGGTAACTTTTTTAGCTAACGCTCACAAATGGGTCTAATTTGAACCTTGTTTCCTCAGAAATATGACCTAGCAATATTTTATACAAAACACTCGCTAGACGTTAAAGTGCAATTTTGAACCTTACGACTGTAAGAAATATGAGTCACATTACTCCTTTAACTATAAAGAGAGATACATTGTATATTCAGTCTATTTCAATGCAGTGAACGTAAAATATAACGATACATTTTATTGTTCGTTTTCGAATCGATCAATGACCTTCGTAGCTCGTAGCACTTTCGTAGCAGCTCCGGTGCTACGAACACGTTTGTATATTTTTTTATTTGTGTAGGTATTTATAATTGTTTGTATTACATAGATAACATTGTATATACATATTGTAAGAGGTATACAAAGGGATATAAAGAAATTTAACTTTAAAATCTTCCTTCATTCTCTTTTTGAAAATCACAAAATGTATATGAAATCAGCTGTAAGTTGATGATGATGTGTAAAATTTAAATTCTTGGTTGTTTAATATTAATACAAATTTTATATGAGCATTATAATAAACAAGGTCGTTTTAATACCGGAAGCACTCGATATCGATCCGTCCAAGACTCTCTTAAGTCCATTGAACTAAGCAGTTAAGCAAACATAACCGATCAAGTTCATCTATATTTTATAGAGAATGATACCTACATAATACATACATACTATACCTATATTAATATTTTTTACTAGTTTACCATTTTTTTCAGAGACACATGAATATTTATAAATATTAAGCAACTATACATGCATGTACATACCTATACATAAATTGTACGAGTACTATGTGCTTATGTTCACATTTAAGCACAAAATATTCACTTAATCTAATAATTATATAGAGCTTCTTGGCATTACCCTGTCATCTAACCTCAACTTTGGGTCCTTTATAGAGTCAAAGGCTAACCTAGCTGCCAAAAAGCTGGGCGTTCTCGCTAAGATCAGGCAGTACTTCGCACCTGAACAGCTTCTTAATTTGTACCAAGCTCAAGTTCGATCGTGCATGGAGTACTGCTGCCACCTATGGGATGGGTCTGCTAAATACAGCAGCCTTAGACTCTATCGGAAGGCGTGCTAAGAGGCTTATAAGTGGTGACTTGTTTGAGACCCGACTGCAAAGCCTCGACCATAGGCGCAAAATTGCCAGTTTATCGGTTTTCTATCGGGTTCATTTTGGAGAGTGCGCATTGGACTTGCCTAACCTGATTCCGCCATCACCTTTCCACCACCGGACAACCGAAAGATGTACGAAAAAACGCCACCAAATATCCCACATATGCGAACAAAGCGGTTTTGGCTCCACATTTATCATGCGAACAGCCAAAGAGTGGAACGCTTTACCGGCGTCCGTATTTCCCGAAAACTACAACCTTGGAGTCTTTAATTCGAGAGTGAACAGGCAAGCGTGTTACATCCTAGACCGCATCGTTACTTACTATCAGGTGCAATAGTGGTCAATAGCCTATCAAACAATAAAAAACCATATCCATTCATACTTCTATATTATTATTAATTTGTTTGTTAAACAGCTGTACTAATCTTGATGAAATATGGTATGGCGAAAGTTGGAACTCTGGGGAGTGTGGTGGGGCGTTATGTTGCTTATTACTGCGATATACTAGTACAGTGTACTGCACGCAGGTTGGGCAGCAGCTAATAACTTATACGTTAGTATACGGTATTTTATTATGGTATTTTTAGGTAGTTAGACTTTCCTGCAAAGTTCCTCCAGGTAGGTAGCCACCGTTTTGCCAGTTATTCTGCCGCCAAGCAGAAGTGTGCAAGCTCTGTGTTCTGGTCTGAACGGCACTGTAGCTATTTTAATTACTAGGCAAATGAGACTATGACCAGGTAGGCGATCACGGAACATGATTTCAACCGTTAGAGACACATATTTGTATGGATTTGACAGTTTCATTGCATAGTTTATGTGCATAGGTACTATGGAAATGTACAAATTAGGATTTACATATCTCTTGTTGCATTGCAATCATAGTTTCGTGATCACCCACTGCTCTCACAGTCGTCACATCAATCGTTAACATAAAAAAATACACTATTACTCCTTACTAACGAACACTGCGTAACAGTGGTATAACTACATAGTGGTGTCGATTCTGTGTCGCATTCTCTAAAACTAAAGTAAACTTAAAGTATGGCGGTACTCTTCTGATAAAGGGGGAATGACAAGGACGGAAATATGTTAATTTCGTTTAGCTTTAGAGTATGCGACACAGAATCGACACTAGTGTTTTCTCTCGTTTCATTATTGCCTATTTCATATTTGATAGAGAGAAACAAAACACACGGCAACTATTCTCCGATGCACAATTGATAATAATAATAACGCCCAACGATCACATACATAGATCCTGGACCATAACTACTAGGCTTTCCTGTGTCTAGAGATTCAGGAACTACGAGGACCATGGTCCCACAGCACCCAAACTCAGAATAACTATTTGCGCTTTTTTTGTGAACTAATACTTGTTCTGCCGCGAGAATCGAACCCGCCGCCTCCAGGCTATGAGCCACACCACAGAGGCTTCAAATGACAATGTTTCGTACTATGAGGGTTAATATACAAAAGTTTGTTACGGGTCTATCAAAACTAATTTATTCTCGCACATACTACATTGTATTTTTAACGTGTTCCAGATCTTGTGAGCGTCGTCATAAATATTACTATAGATAGATAACAGAAGCATTTCGTCTCTTTCTCGCAGCGAAGTTCGAACAAGGACATCGGCTCCGATATCGCCCAATATCAAAACGATCAAGTCGACACTACTTCTGTTGAAGTCATAAAATCATTGGTAATTCGTTCTTCATCACTCGATTGTACTCCTTTTTTTGTGTTTTGGCTCCACACTTCTGTGTATTTAGCCAGTGTCAAGTAATTGATAATTTATCAAGTTAATTATATTTCACGTAAATAATGTGTCAGGTCACAGTTGAAGTCATCAAGTCAAGTCAGAGTCAAGTCATAGTCTACTCTAGTCAAGTCATAGTAAAGTGGTGGCAACTTTACCAGAAGCTTCTATGGAGTTTTGGAAACAACACGAAAAAAAACCGTTTTACCATCATTATACCACTTTCCCACACTCATGCCTGTTATCTAGCACTTAACGAATAAAATGCCACATTTTATGCACTAACACTGAAAACAACACAAGTTTTGGAAAATAATATAATGCGGTAACGTGATCTATTTCGTTTTCCCGCCAAAAAACTCCTTTCAATCGACTTCAAAAATAAAATGTGCTCCTTTGAATCGACTTCAAAAAAAGTAGAGGTTCGCAATTCGGTTTATTTTCATGTTTGTTACCTAACATGACAGAGACCCCCTCCGTCATTTTTAAACCGTTTTTATATAAAACTACCTCCTTTTTTTCTTTCAAAAATTCTTTCTTACAAATTTCAACAAAATTGCTTCAGTCATTTGGTTCTTAAATTTTTAAAAACTTATGAAACTAAGACCATTGAAATCGATTTAACTTCTTTTTTAAAAGAATTCATACCGTTTAAAATGATTAATTCTTCATAATGTAAACTGGCTGACCCGCCGAGGCTACGCTCGGGTTACTTAGTTTTACGCCTTAACTCTGTCCAAGGGAAGAGAGAAGTGAGAGAGAAAAATATAAAAGAAACGGATGGAGAATAGATGATGAATGGGTGAAACGGCGAATGGGGGCGTCGTTATTTCATCTAAATCTAATCAACCAGCGTGGAAGCCACACAAACAAACTGACAAAGTTTTACTTTTATTTATATATTTATTTGGGAGGGTGCTGGGTATTTGCACCTGTGTACCTTCTCTGCTCCAGGGACCTAACACGTGGGGCCGAGGAATATATACCGGAGTATATATCCCTCAGCGCGTACGCGACATCCATGGGATTCCTGTGTGTGCATAACAACTCCTGGTTGATGGTGGCCACCAGGTTCGGGCGATTGTACCTTAACTCGAAGAGATTCTCCCTGTCGATATAAGGCAACTGGTCGACGTCTCCAATGAGGACAAATTCGCAGCCATTACACTTATATACTTTTATATTAGGTCTTTACCTATGAAATTGCCGTTTTGTTTGAAAAAAGTTAAAGTATTTTTTTTCGAACTTATTTATTTCTTTTATTCAAAGTAATCACCCCTGCAATCAATGCATCTTTGCCAACGCAGTGGCAGTTTATGGATGCCCTTCTTGAAAAAATCAGCAGGACCGGAGACAACAAACTCTTCAAAGGCGTTTTGTACTGCCTCTGGGGAATTGAATTTTTTTCCCAGAACGGAACCGAGCAAACCAATAACGGGTTGTACGTTCGTTTGTACAGTTCTCTCCGTAAACGTCGTTGATGTTACGTGTCGTTTGTGCCGCGTTGGTGCCACGATGGAACTCATATTCCATAATTACACGAAATTTCAAAGTATCCATTATGAGGAAAAATGTTGAAATGTAATAAAAATACAACGCTAATCAATAAACAAAAGACTTATATTGTAAATAGAATGTCATATTTTTAAAACAAAATTAATTCGAATTTAGAATTCATAGCCAATCAAAACTTTTTTTGTTTGAAAAAGTCTGTACTGCAAAACGGCAATTTCATAGGTAAAGACCTATTATTATATACTCGTACACGGTGGAATTTAATTCGTTCTTTTCTTTTAATGTATGTAGGTACTCAGTCCATGCTATAGAACGCTCCTATATAATTTAATACCATAAATACTTCACACTAATATTATAAAGGTGAAAGTTTTTATGTGTGTATGTGTGTATGTTACACCTTCACGCTCAAGTGGCTGAATGAATTTGGATGAAATTCGGTACCAAGATAGCTTATACACTAGATTAACATAAGGGCTACATTTTATTTTGAAACAGTGAAATGTTCCCGTGGGATGAGCAAATAATTAAAATACCTTTTATCCGCGGGTGAAACCGCGGGGCGCAACTAGTATGAAATAAAACTTAAACCTTGTTGGTATCATCAAACTATTGCGAATTCAAATTCTAAAGAAAAGCCTTGCCACATGGAACAAAGCAGGTGGTTTATTACCTACGACATAACATTTACAAAGCACTCAGCCGGTGCCTGCGCTGTGTATAGCGCTAAATAGATATTTCGGTTGTTATCCAGTTATTTTAAGGCATTTTTTTTTAATTGCACCTTGTACGATTACTCTATACCATGGTCCGAGTACATACATTTAAGGAATAAAATGAATTATATTCCATGTATATTAGGTTGCTATCGTTGCTATTATTGTAAGTAGGGATGGATGATTGATCGATTATAATTCAGACGTGCGAATACGCGGGGTACAGCTAGTCAATTACAATAACACAATAGGTAACATGAAATGACATGAGCCATAATTGCCACGCCGCTTCCGAATGTAACCCGATAAGACGCGGTTATCTCGAGTCATCCGAATCGTTGATCGTCGAAACAACACACAATATTATGTATATTTTACATTAACGTGAACTTCATTCCATCAAAGAAGTTTGCATACCTTATGAGGAAAGCACCGTCCCTTAATTGTGTTGACTGTGGAGTCATTGAGGATATCCAGCACCTGTTGATGGAATGAGAGGTACAGAAGATCGTGGGTTGGTAGGAACGGATGTGATGTCGGACAATGCAATAGCATGTTGGCCTTACCACTGTCTAATAAAGCCATAATGCTGTATAGGCTAGTAGAATTAGGTTTAAATTTAAGATAACGCTGTAATTTTTCCCAATTGGGCGATGTGGTCGCTCAGCGACAAAGCCCATTAAATAAAAAAAAATAATGAACGTCAACTTAATGTATACTAAACGTGTGTTTTATTTGCTTATCGATGCGTGAGACATTAATTGACGATTGATTAACGTTGTTGCGCAGGAGTCAGCTTTAATAAAATTTAATTGAAATCATTTGTCTAGGTGTTAACTTGTTTTATGTCTGACTGGGTGATGCCACGCTGCGTTGCTTTTCAATTTCAACATACACGTTGCGTTTGTACATTTGCTCGTTCACTGCTATAAAGTACAGACATAGGTCTGCTAACTTTATGTAGGGTCTAGGTCGTTTTGCAAGAACTGTCCTGGTATTTGGAAATGTTATTATCGTCACCACTATCGGATATACACTTTAGCGTTTCGGGGAAAATAGTTTTCACCCTCTAACCATAGCTTTTAAGAATCAATCGTTTGAATAGATTATAAACTATACTTTGAAGATTTTTCAAAATTTGTTTTTGATAATAATTACAACTACTTTTTTTTCATTATATATATGAACCAAAAAAAATTCAGCTTAAGTGGCTGTAACTACAAAGCTATTGCAAAAAGAGAGATGTGGCGAGTCCAGTTTTTCCCTGTGTAGACAACATATGAAAAAGCATCCAAATTGCATAACATTTAGTAGACAAACGTTGGCTCTTTTTTTTATAGACAAGAGGGGTATACACTTTCCTTTACCTGTGAATAATTGAAAAAACGTTTCATTCCACTCTACTTTTCAGGTTTATGTCTACCTTTCTTACATTACCGAGGCCAACATAGAGGGTGATTTACGTGTTCGAAAAATAAGATTTTCATGGGAAAAAGGGGAAACCGCGACGCATTCCAGGTAGTCATAAATGTTAAACATCGTTCTCATATATATACAAGGCATCTAGATTTAAGAGAATCTGCTATAATCAGACCACAAGATTGTTCTAATCCTCATACTGTACCTAAGTACGCTCCATTTATATTCATAAAAGGTTCCACCTATAATTTGATATTTTCAATGCCTAACTTCGATTGCAGAAGTCGAAGCCTTAGGAACTAAAAATGTAGTCTCCAATTTCTTCCTAATATAGATCTACATCTTGGGACGAGATTCTTAGAATAAGACAAACTTGCTATGAAATGCATTTATTTATAAATACACTGTTGCAGAAACGTTAAGGTGAAACCAATAACAATAACCGATATTAATTAACTACATAATTAAGATATTAATTAACTGCAGCAATTAGTTATCGTAGAAACGAATCACGTTTTAAAAATAGCCATGAGCCTAAATTGTCATTTCAGAAATAAAGACTTGGCATCAAAATCCAATTATTAAATAGCGAGAGCGTACATTGTTTTTTTTTACATTATACTGGTCAGATTTCGTCAGAATTGTGTCTTAATGACGCATATATACAGTATAGATTGCATCACCATTTCGACATGTTGGTACCATCACAATTTAGTCCACATTCGCCCCGCGAAGTTTCGGAGCGCATAAAGGCCAAATCAACAGTCCACATTTTATTGCGCTTTCAACTTATAAAATCTATTTTATTATTTAACTAGTAATAGTATAAGTAACACTTGTTTCGTCCCTTGCTGGTTCTGGTGGGCTTAGCAACACACTTTGCAAGAGACTTCATACTTCTTTGCTTTTACAAGTCCCCGTTCCTGTAACCGTACAAACTTGAAAAATTCAGCGATCCCAATAAAAGTTTGACGCTGTCTTCCTCGAGAACGATCTTGTTTGAATAAAAAACAAAACGTTTCCAATGTAGTCACCGCGCAATCATCCATTTATCCGTTGAAATCCCTGTGAGTCACAGCAGGCCGCCTAACAAAGTGCATGCTTCCGCGAACGGTTCACTTCCAATGAATCAGGCTGGATACATTGTGCATAACTCTTGATAATGTAAATATATTGGTGCCGTGGACCGTGGATTCAATCATCACGAACATTTAGTTTTCAATCTTCTGTCAGCGATTTTACACATTTATAAATTGGAAAGGTCTTTTGCTTTCTGGCAAATAGTTTGAATTTCTGCGCACGGTTCATATCACGGAAATTTTTATAATATAAACCAGTGACCAGTAACTGTAATGAGCGGTCCTGACGCGTAACATCAGCCGAACGACAAGCTGGTTACATCACTCGTTTATATATATTTTTTTATCTATTCTTGAACTTCCGCCTACTCTCCACAGCTCGGTGCCATGTAAAGCATACAGGCTCATTAATTTTTAAAATTTTGGTGTAGGTCCAAAGCCGTGGGTATTCTGAGCCAAACTTCGAGCCGCTTAATATTTGCCGGGTTCAACTCTGTGTTGCAATGATCTTACCTTAAAAAATTAAACTAAACACATGTTAAAAATAACTGAAATCATTTTTGGTTTTGAACCTTAAATTACTTAATTCAAATGCCATGTGTGGCTTTTCCGTTGTCTATTAATTGAAAAGTTCCTCAATCATTTATCCAGAAAATTAACGATGTAGAAAAAAAAATATTAATTAAGGAATTGGTATCAGTGCGGGGTGGTGTTTAATGTATAGCTACTTATTTTGATGAATAGGGCACGCGATATCACTCCGGCACTCGGACTGTCGCTGAATGAAATATAGATCGGTTGCATTGCACCAATACCTTTTACATTACTGATTCTAATAATGTTTCGTAAACTAGGGCACATGGGTTTGTTGTCAGTACTCATTTTATTAATGAAATATTTGCAGTTTGCTTTAATTATAACATTTATATTATTTACGACACGAACATTTTATTTAGACATAATAATCATTTTGTTACAAAAACTTAATAGTTCCATTAATATTTATTTTCAAAGAAAATACGATCTAGAGCTGAAGTCTTTAAATCAGTAGCTGGGAGAATATTCTGTGCGTCCTTAGAGTGATGTCTCATAATGTTTCAAGTAAGACTAAAAAGACGTGGGGGTGAGAAGCACAAGGGTACTTTAAAAAAAATTGTTTCATAATTTACTTTAAAGTTTACATTTATTCTGAGTTTTGAATGAATCAAACCAAGTAATGAAATTAGGGTTCTTCGTAATAGGGTTCTTAACTTAGGGGTAGTTTTGAAAAATACACTTGTTTCATTATTTACTTAATAGCGAGTTTTGAGTAAATGAAACCAAAAGAAAAAAAAATTGATACAAATTCTAGAACTCTATCGTTACGAAGTTGAGTTTATTGGGTTGAGTTGATTTTCCGGGATAAAAGTATCCTATGTGGTAATCTAGTGTAATAATAATATAAGCTATCTACATTTCAAATTTCATCAAATTCAGTTGCGTAGTTACAGAGATATATAAGGTAACAAACATTCACACACACACACACACACAAACTATCACGTTCATAATATTAGTAGGATTAAATATCATGAACAATCGCCAACTCTTTTGTTTCTTAGTATCATTCCTTTTTCTTTTAGACTTTAAGCGGTGCGCAGTATGCCCACTCTATACATACAGGTTACGGTAATTAGACGTAGATATTCTTGTCAAGTAAGTGGTTATTGTTGGTACAGCCCAAACGCTACCATTTACTGTATACTCGTAATACCATTTTGAAATTTGTATAAAATAGACGTTGTTTCTAAATCATCCGCATGACATGCTTTTTGCTTTTTAGTTATTGAATGCTCAAAGATGGATGATTTGATAATTAGTTTAATTAATTGTAGAACTCAAAACTGTGATATTTGTAAAAATAAAAGTTATTTATGTAGTATAAACTTTATGTCATTTACATATAAAGCTTCTTTTAACTATGTTATCAAAATAATTGAAATTATTTGTTTTTAAATTGTGTCTGTAACTTCAATAAGAATATATTGCTTGTAAAAATACTTTTAAAAAATGCATTGGTAAAAAATTCCATTTAAATGATTATTTATTTTGTTCTTCTTTCCCGCATTTTACTACAGTTTTAGGTTAAAAGCATTTTAAAATATTTCCATTTGTACACATTATTGTTCAAGACTACATATTAAAAAAAAAGGTTTATATTTATTTATATAAAGGTCATTATTAAAAAACCAGCACAGAATCGTTAGGCACATTTGACGGGAATATGTCGAATTACCAGTAACCCTCTATAAAAATACAACTGACCACTTAAAACCCACTTCCGTTTACAACCGTTTATAAACTGACATTTCAAATGCAAAACCGCCGTAACCTCGCATGGCACAAGTAAACAATGTGCTAATTAGACATCCACTCCAGCCTGATTACAAACCAAACGCCTCGGCAGCGTCCATCGCTGCGGTATTAAAAAACACGATTTACATAAGCTTTTGCATGTCGATAGTAAATTGTTAAGGTTAGCCAAGATGTCGACGTCGCGGGAGAGACAGTATGGAAACTTTAAACGTACGGCTTGGTTGAATAGTCTCATCATCCACACAACGTCTGAAAGAGAAACTCTGTCAGACAAAATGCGGTCAAACATAAGACTATCTATATATATAAAACAAAGTCGGGTTTGTTCGAACACTAACTCGAGAACGGCTGGACTGATTTTCATTGTTTTTAATTTATTGTATTTTTCTCCATCTCGAATAGCAGAATAACTATTTAAAACATCGACTAAACTATCTATAGTTGAGTTATATATGTATATATAAATCAAAGGTGACTGACTGATTGACTGACTAATATAGTGATCTATCAACGCACAACCCAAACCACTGGACGGATCGGGCTGAAATTTGGAATGCAGTTAGATGTTATGACGTAGGCATCCGCTAAGAATGGATTTTTCGAAATTCCACCCTTAAGAGGGTGAAATGGGTGGTTCAATTATTTTTCCATAGGCCCCGCCGCGGGCGAAGCTGCGGGCAGAAGCTCGTATATAATAAACTGGCTTCGTCCGTATGGCCTTTAGGAAACGAAGATGAATTTTTAAAATTCATTTGATAATTTAATTACCTTTTTCACCCTCTTAGAAGTGTAATTTCGAAAACCCCTTTCTTATGCATACCTACACTTTACAAAGAACACACCCTCCAAACTTCAAGTAACTAAGACCAACGGTTTAGGCTGTGCGTTGACATATAAGTCAGTAAATCAGGACTTTGAATTTTATATTTACAAACAGACTAAAACATTTTTCTGAATGTAAAGTATTTAGTATTCATCCCATCGATACTGTAAGCTTTTTTTTTCATTGAATGTTAGGCGGTACGAAGTTCGCCGTCAGCTAGTCTAATATAAAAATTAATCACTAAGGCTTCGCTCTGCACACATTCCCACTAATAAGTTTGCATTTTTAATGAAAAAAACACCATCTCCTAATTGCACCGAGTGCGGAGTACTCGAGGATGTCCTACATATTTTGATGGAGTGTGTGCGGAATGAAACCCACAGGAGAGCTTGGCTTAGTAGACGTAATATGTTAGAAGTAGGATTTTGTAATAGTACTCTGAGTTGTCCTATGTCGTATCAGGCCCTTTTAAAATTCATTTGATAATTTAATTACCTTTTTCACCCTCTTAGAAGTGTAATTTCGAAAACCCCTTTCTTATGCATACCTACACTTTACAAAGAACACACCCTCCAAAATTAAATAAATAAATAAAATAAATTAACCGATTTGGGCTTAATCAAATAATATTGTAATTCTTTTGTACGCATTTTCTTACTGGGCGAAGTGGTCGCACAGCGACAAAGCACATAAAAAAATTAAAAAAAAAAAAAAAAAAAAAAAAAAAAATTAAAACAATAAACAAACGTTTATCGCTCCACTTAATTTCTTACTAAATACCTAATATTATTCTTGCCGCTTGCTGCCGTCCACGCACCAATAATAAATATTCGTTGAGAAAAATTGTGTAATGCATGGCTAACATAGCTTGCATACATTCTAGTGAACGGTCGACTAATGCGTATGTGTAGAATGATAAAATAATAAATTGTCTGCTGATTTGAGGACACAATACTTTTAGTTTTTTTTAATACGATATCAACTCAAATACTTTGTCGTTTTAGATAAGCACCTAAGTATTGAGAAGTAACATTAGTACAGTTTTATTTATGATAAATGAGTATAATAAAACACATCACAGCTACGCATGGCAGATTATTAACGATATTTTCCTGTCCTTAAGCCCAAAATTGTTTTTGTGATTGATATTTTCGTTATACTCGTAAGTTTACCTATTCAATTTGATAAGTTATTCCATATATTATAATATGTCAGAGAGTTACGCGTAGTTTCATTGGCGTAGTATCTTTAGTCAGTTCATCTGTCTTTAGATCCCAAGAAGTTGTACTGCGCGTGATTGTAGTGCGATAGTTCGGCGGTAGCGCGCGGTCGTTGCTCGACCTCGCGCCGCTTCCGGGAAATGGCCGCGCCGCCATCTTGTCGAGCTGCGTGCGCGCGTCCCTCCGGCTGGTATGGACCACGTGACCATTGACCAGGGTCCACAGGGTTAATTAGATACACTCGGGGCAGCATTTATGATTATAAAGATTTATGATTTATAGCATTATCGCTTATTCAGACCTAACTGCTAACCTGCGTGCAAGTAGTGATTCAAATTTTTCTTTTTAATGAATTATTAAGATGTGAAGGATTATGTACCCATGTGAAATATATTTATAAGAAAGTAGCTAAAATGGAGAAACTTGCTGATAGAGATTGTATAAAAAAAAATTTCTTACAAGCTTTTCACAAGCTTTTATTAAACGTCACGACAACTTGTGTTTATTTATTTATTTGTTTGTACGGTCGAGTTGAAATTTGGCACGGAGCTGTATGATGACATGAGCTTTAGTGAAGTTGACACATAAACGTCCCTGAGTCTCTATTGTGTAGCAATAGAAGTTATATTTGCATGTATTTGAAAGAGCTCTCCTATTTAAAATAATCACAGCCTAAAAAGGCGAAATGCGAAAGGCTGTGATTATTTTAAATTAAACTTCTTTGACGGCTAATCTGTGTCGTGTAGTTTTTTGGCAGAAAAAAGAGAAAGATCGCGTCATCGCGTTGTAATATTTTCCAAAACTTGTGGTATTTTCAGTGTTAGTGCATAAAATTGGTGGTATTTTATACGTTAAGAGCTTGATTACAGGCATGAGTGTGGGAAAGTGGTATAATGAAGGTGAAACATTTATTTTCGTGTTGTTTCCAAAACTCCATAGAAGCTTCTAGTAAAGTTGCCACCACTTTACTAGGTGTATGACTTAGACTAGACGATGACTTAGACTGTGACTTGACACATAACTGCGTAAAATGTCATAACTTGAGAAATTATCAATCAGACTGACACTGACTAAATACAAAAAGGAGTAGAGCCAAAACTTCAAAAAAAACTGTCGTGTTCGCCGTTCGTACGTGAATATTTATGAAATTAGGTGAAGGAAATGAAACTGTTAACAAACCCCTTTTTATCAAACAGTTGGACTGTGTGTCAATGTTTAGGAGAAACAAACAGTACAATATTCAACTTAATAAACTAATATTATTAACAATTAAACCAATAAAGTTTCTACCTATATATAAATCATTAATGAAAGAAAGAAAACACTTGAAAGTAAGTAGTGAAAATTAAGATAAAAGGAAAGTGACATATTGCACCTACACTTTCTCCTAGCGAAAAAACAGAATGCATGTGTGATGTCACAGAGTCCTAGCAGTGGAAATGTACAGCTACAGTCATGTCTACAAAACTTTGTCGATCAGTGAGGGTAGTTGCGAAGTATCATTTCTTCATACAACTCTAAAAATGGCGTATTACATGCACGAATGCCTAACCTCAAAGATTCGTGTATGTTTCCGTATGGGCTAGTGATACTATATAAAAACGTAAGCTAATGATGATTTTGAATGTAAATTATTACGTGTACATGTCTGTTTTGACAAATAAACAATTTAAACGATCTACGTTGAATGTTTTGAACCGTGTCGTCGATAACATGCAAAGCCTGTAGAGATAGCGCCGTTTCTCAGAATTCCTAAATGTTAGATAAGATAACGGACCGCGCCGGCGCGCTGAGGATATTATCGATTTGCTACATCAAAGTGCCATAATAAATAATTATTAGAAAATTAAAAGCCGTCGATTATTATCGTCGATTTTCTCTACCTACTTATACTAAACTATAAACATATAGTTTCGAGAAAATTGGCTTTAAACTTCAACGGCGTCATTTTAATGTAGAGTACTTATAAGGTAATTGAAAAGGTTTATGTAAGTTTCAGTTGCTTAAAAATGTTTAAATTCTATAAAATACTAAATATAGTACTAATTCATACAATTACTGTAAAAATATAATAAAATAAATATAATCATGTTTTGATGCTAATCGAACTGTATTCCTGTGACAGATATACCGTTTTTAGACTCAAAATCTCGTGATTTAAGCGTCATTTGGCTATTTTGAGAATGTATTATTGTAGATAATTTCACGCTGAATCCAACGATACCCATAAGTCTTTTTGTGAAAAAAAATCAGTTAAACCCTTTTTGTTCTCACCCCTTCAATTAGCATTATAACAGTATACACTCTTAATTATTTTACAGTAACTGTAATATTTTAACTGACAGTTTCAATACGTAGCTTATGTACGTATATTTACTATGGAAATTTTCAAATTAGGAATGTGATTTCTTCTGTTGCATTGCAATCAAAGTTCCGTGATCACTTCACTTGTTAATTAAGAAAATTAAGCTATAATACTCGTAAAAAAGTATGATGTGTATGAAAGATTATAACAGCTATTTTACACATATATTGATAATATTATCTGTGTTGTAAATGGATTAGGTACATTGCTTTTGGAATAAAGATATCACGCAAATTGTGCGCATGAATATCAATGGAAATAAGTAATTAAGAAAAAAAGGTTGAAGAAGCCATCAGAGACTTAACATCAATGCACTCGAGAACAAAGAGTTCAAACTACAGTTACTTTAACAATAACAACCTCTGTGGTGTGGTGGTTGAGCAGGTCGGCTCATAACCCGGAGGCGGCGGGTTTAATTCTCGCGGCAGGACAAGTATTTGTGCACAGAAAACAAAGCGCAAATACTTGTTCTGAGTCTGGGTGTTGTGGGAGTATGGTCCTCGTAGTTTCTGGGTCCCTAGACACAATCCTAGTTAGGGTCCAGGATCTATGTATGTGATCGTTGAGCGTTATTATTATTATTATTATTAACAAACCTGAAGCAGCAATGTTTTATGAGAAAATTTAATGTAACTAACGTAACTTAACTATAACTTGGGCACCTGCAAAGGTCCAGTGAATGAAAAAGGAAAAAAAATGAAATAGGTACATTCTAGGTTTGCGTGTGACACTTTCGGCCGCATCATCGCTTACCATCATACGAGTTTATGGCCAAAGGTAGAAGTAAAAACATAAAAAAATGATATAGACCGGAGCTGTCAGCTTTGTATTTCACAAATAAAAATAATAATAATAATAACGCTCAACGATCACATACTACACACTACACATACCCTAACTAGGATTCCCTGTGTCTAGGGACCCAGGTCTAGACTACGAGGACCATGGTCCCACAACACCCAGATACAAAACAAGTATTTACGCTTTTTTTTCTGCGCACAAATACTTATCCTGCCGCGGGAATAGAACCCTCCTCCGGGTTATGAGCCGACCCGCTCCACACCACACACCACAGAAGCTGTCAAACAAATGAAAATTTACAATTAATAAAAAGTTATGTACAACTTAAAAAAATACATTATTTACAAAATAAATATGCCATCCAGCTGTCAGCTGCGTAGATCGCAAGTTGTGTGAATACAGAGTGCGTGGGAAAATTTATGAACTTTTCTACCAAAAGTATCTTTAAGGGACGATTTGGTCTGTATTCTATTCGAAATAAATACTATGTAATCATTGCTAATTCTAATTATTATGTTTTAAGTTTTAGTATTTACTATAGAACAAAACAAAAAATTACGTGTAATTTTAGATTTAAGGAGTAAATGATATTTCTATTTTATTTTAATATTTTCTCACATATTTAGGCGGAAGATGGCGTATAACACAGGACTTTATCATCAGGACTTGCCTTCACTACGGTTGTGAGAGATTTCATGCATCATTTACGCTCATAACTTTAGATGTTATAAGGTTTTAAAGGATTTAGGACAAACAGACTAACGGACATGACAAACCGATAAGGTTTCCTTGTAACTAAACGATAACATTTTGGTTTGCTGTATTTTGCAGCTTCAACAGCTATTATTCAAATTAAACCTTTACCTTTATTGAAATAAAATTCAAAACATATTTTTAGGTAAAACTTATTTACGCACGCTTGACTTGGTGAGTAAGCTGGCGAGGCGAACGGAAGTTGAAAATTTTTCCAATTGTCAACAAAACAAAGTTAAAAATTTGTATTGTTATGTTGGTATGTTCGGTAAAATGACAATTTACAATTATCAAGATGGCGACATTAACAAAGCAAAAACAAAGTTATACCGGCCGATAGATGGAGCTAAACTAAAGAAAATTTACTTCAGTCGTGTGGTCTAAAGCACACTCTTTTTTTTCTTATCACTTTTGTATATATCTATACAACAGTCCTTTACAACCGCCCCAATATAGATAACCTTATTGTTTGGTTGTAGTGGAATTACACTAGATAAGTTATTCTTGTTTCATGTTGTACTGAAGATGATCTTTCTCGAGGTCATGCATTAATCAATTATACCCAAAGGTTTAATTACAAAAACAATAATGAAATCTGATTTAAATCCACCACAGTTGTCGAATCGCTAAGTCAGTGAGAAAGAAGTTACTAAAGGTCCATCAACGCACCACTACAATCTGAATATATCAAAAAATGATACACCATTTTACTAGGTGGTAGGACTTACCTGCAAAGTTCGTCTAGGTAGGTACCACCGCTTTGCCAGTAATTCTGCCGCCAAGCAGTACCTAGTGTGCAAGCACTACTGTGTTCTGGTTCGAAGGACACTGTAGCTAGTGAAATTACTGGGCAAATGAGACCCTATGACCTAATCTCATAGTATACGAAACTCTATATTTTAGAGTTCCGAGTGACACTGCAACTGATATAGGCAGCTGTGTCGCTTTACATCAGGTGAACGACTAGCTCGTCACAGCGTTCATTACCATAAAAAAAGTCCGTCAACCCACCACTATAAATACTGAATATATCTAAAAATGATACACCACTAAAGTTACCAGGGGGTGATCACGAAACTTTGATTACAATGCAACAGAAGAAATTTCCATACTAACTATGCACATAAACTGCTTAATTAAAAATGTCAAATCCATACTTTGCGATTCTTTAGTTGCAATCGAGTTACGTGATAGCTCAGCAATCATTATTATTACCCGTCCACATTCACACAATACAGGCAGATGTACGACGCATGAAGTATTATTATTAGCCGCTTTGTCCCGCTGTCTACTTGCGTCTGCGCCGATTCGGAGGACATGTATTGCAGTGCTAGCTATACAATTAGTTTTTATTGCGAGGCGTCTCCTGTCGTCTGTGACGGGGTACGTTTTTTACGATACCTTTTATATATTAAACTCTCAAGGTGTGTACGATATGTCCAGCGCTAACGCTGACGTTGTAAAGGTCGATAGAGACCTACAGCGTTCAAAAAATGTTATTTGTCTGACTGACTGAGCTGACTTCAAAACTCGCCTCTGTTCTCCGCTATTTATGAAACTATTTGGAAAATTATTTTATATTTGAAATTATGTACTTTCAGATTGGTCCCATAGAAATGTTATTAAAATCGGTTCAGTATTTTAATTTTGGTAATCATAATAACTCGAACAAAGATAAAAGTATAGATGATAAAAGAAAAAGAAATAATTCAATTAAAAGGATATTGTAATTGCTGGGTTGGCGTTTCACTACCATTTGATGGATGAAGATGAGGTCGACAATGAATCACGTTTTTCCAGAAGGTCCCTATTTACTCTTATTTGGCAAACACCAAGATTGTATCTATATGGCATGAAAGATTAATGAAGACTCATCAAAGAAATTCAATCGCCTTAAAAGTGACTTTGCGGAAGTTCGATAAAAGCTAAGCTGGTGAAGCTAAGTAAGCTGGTGAATGCGTAAAGCGAACGCAAGTTCATTCACGTAGATCTCCATTGTCAACATAACAAAGTGAAAAAGTTTTTTTATTATGTTGGTATGGTCGGTAAAATATCAATTTACAATTGTCAAGATGGCGACGTTAACATTGAATAAAGCAACAACAAAGTTATACCGGCCGATAGATGGAGTTAAACTAAATAAATTTACTTCAGTCTTGTAGTCTAAAGCACACTTGTTTTTTCTTAAATTTAAATACGCCTATCAAAAAAGCTTTACTAACAAAGGCACAGGTGTGTCTCATCATCATAAGCCTGAATACTTCTGAACATCTAGAGCGCCACTGAGTGGCTGCCTCTTGCATCAAACAGCTCCCAGCGGTTTGTCCAAGTCGTCCCGGGGAATGGGGGCCGTAATTGTATTACACTTGTCATAGGGGAAGGGTTGCCACAATCACCACACTTAACAGACGCCCTAGTGATCAGTACATATTTTGAGGAAAATGATGAAAAAGAAGCTTCAAGAATATCTAAGGAGTGGGCAGCATCATTTTCCTCGACATATTTACTGCGATCATCAAGACGAGATAAAATATTATCTTACGCCAAGCTGTAATATAGCGTATATATGTACATATAGCCTGTATAGCGTGCGTATAATATATACGTAAGAAACTTGGCACGACGCAAATACCTTTGAAGGAAATCTGACGTATAATATCTACACATATAAAATTCTAAGTCCTGACTGACTGACTTATATATCAACGCACAGCCTAAACCGCTGGTCCTAGAGACTTGAAATTTGGAGGGTGTGTTCTTTGTAAAGTGGTATCCACTTAGAAGGGGTTTTCGAAATTCCATCCCTAAGAGGGTGAAGTGGGTGGTTGAATTATCTATGAAAAAAATCTTCTTTGTTTCCTATAGGCCACGCAGGTGAAGCCGCGGGCAGAAGCTAGTAACGTATATAATAGTAGTGAGAAAAAGAACTTTTTTTTTCAAACACATTGGGCTTGCTGTATATAATATTTGACAATAAGCACTATGTAATTTTATATGCTTAGTAATATAACTTTAAGTACCTAATATAATTTTGTCTGGTATAAGTACTAACAATAGCCTATTTGCAATAAATCCTTTGACTTTAACAGATTTCGCTACTTCAACAAACGCGCATTTTCTACCCCCATTCGATGTTTACATTCGACAGTCTGAAAACAGTCGAACAATCTGAAAATCATTCCCGCATAGAGCGCGCACTCGCCCTGCCACGTAGAAACAACTTGAAGCGTCTACTTTTTTTTCAATAAACACTCTCAGGTAGCATGGAACCGGTTTGCTTCGACGAAAATTGCTTGAGTAGCGCCACAGGTTAGATCACAGTTTGTACTATAGCTTGTGATGTGGAATCGTTTTATGGATATTAACTTGCGAGGCATGTTTATTGAGTGGCTTTAAGACTTTTAAGTATTTAGACGCAATTTTTTTGCCATCTATTTGTATCAAGTTTAGCTACAGGTAATTTTGATATTAAATTTTGTAATCCGCACGTTTAGCTCGGTATTTGTATAACGAACACAGCGTAGAAATAGCGTCATTTCTCTAATATCAACAGTGTCTAATCGGCATAACATTAGTAGGGATTGGAAATGATGATATTGTCGTTTGATCATTACTTTTATACAGAGATGACTTGTACTATTATAGAAATCCGCCGCCTCCGCCGCCGCGCGTACTCCTTGAGGATGGGCATCTATATTACCCGAATACCGGTGGAGTTATTCGACTGTATCTCGTGAGTTTTAGCCGTGTACTAGTTGTAGTTAAGAGATGACTTGATTCTAGTCTGAGGAAAAATAATTTTTGCCTTATTAGACAATGCTAGACGGCACGGTGTCGTGCTATCGTAGAATTATAGGGCGACGAGTTTAACACCTTTGACAGGAACTTGCAAATAGCAAAAGATCGAATACGTACACACTTTCTCACATACACGTGCACTCGGAAACATATACCCTACAAAAATACCTACCTACAATACAATACAATACAAAAATTCTTTATTGTACACCAGAAGAAAAACAGTTACAGATGAAGAAACTTAAAGCTATAGTACAATGGGCGGACTTATCGCTAAAAGCGATCTCTTCCAGTCAACCTTTGGATGGAAAGAATTGTTAGAGAGATAGAGGTCGGTGGTGTAAACGTGTGAGTGAAATTGTAAAACAATGAAATTTATAAAAAATAAAAATAAATAAAGATAATATAGATACATATAATAAATAATCAATAAATGAAATATAACTGATACATATATACTATATAATATATAACCTACCTACTATACCTACCTACTATACACTCTACACAATTTACTCTTAATCTAATATACAATTATAATGCTGTAATGTAGTGTAGTGGATGTTTAATGGTACAATAATAATAAATAACAAATAATACATAATGTTATTATATAAGTACCCACTACTGTTGTGGCTGTTGTTATTATTATTGTAACTACTACTACTACATGTAAATTGAAAGTTTTAATTTTTTCTTTGTAATTAAGTGTATAAATGTAGTCCGTCTATACTCATTGATCTATCTCTGTCCATCCAAGGGTTGTCTGGAAGATATCGCTTTTTAGCGATAAGACCGCCCATTGTAACCTACTTATAAGCTTTTCCGTTTTGTATTTCGTCATCTTGGTGTCAATAAAGAGTTTATCTATAAATAAAATAGTCTTCTATTGTAAAACTTAGATTATTAACGAGAAGACCCTGCCTTTTGCAACACAGTTTAATTACTAAAGCAAAAGGCAGAGCTCACTTTATGAGGTAATCTAATTCGTGTTTTGCAATAAACAATTTGAATTTGAACAGTGTCGAGGTAAGGTTTTGCTCAGCAGTGTCCCAATGTCGAGCCTGACTAACTGACAGCTTTATTAGAATCTATTGTTAACCACTAAGTTTCAAGTAAATTACGTCCATACCAAGGATGAATTGATTTGAGAAATATAATTATAGAATGATGTGATTAACGCGTAAGCGTTACTTAACGGTATCGAATCCAATTCCCGTGTTGGTTTTGCAGCAAGTTAGCCATGCGCTAATGGCGTTATTCATTCACAAATCAATTCGTAGATGTATATTATATTCGTCAAAATAGCTCTTATTACAGGTTACATGAATTCTATAAATTACTGACCTTCTGACTTCAATTTGAGCAGTTCTTGAACAAGTTGACGTTTCATGAAAAGATCCTCGCGGATATACACTGCGGAAACCAATAATTCATAGGTGATTTTGAATTTATTCTTCCACGGGGAATAATCTTCCTTTTGCCTGTCTGTTCCTCTTCCTTTCCTCTCCCCTCGTACCTATTCCCCTTCCTTCCTTATCTTAGATTCCCATCAAATTTGTATGACAAAATGTGTTAGTACAACAAGATTTTCGGTTTGGTATATTTAAAACATTCGAACCTCTACTATCTGTTGAAAATGTATTGTTTCCATTGTCAACAGAGTGAGAAGTGGCTGACGTTCGAGAACATGAAGGAGGAGATAATGGAGAAGATGCGCAAGCTGGAGGAGGAGCGGCACACGGTGGACCTGTGGAACTGCGGCCCCGAGTGGGGCAAGAAGCGCCGGAGACGACAGGTAAGGGCCACAATCCTGCAAGATGTAGGATGAGGTTTTTCCGCTGAGCTGCAACATGGGGTAATTCCAATGGGTAAATAAAATCTTAAAAAGGTAGGCAACATATTGGTAGCGTCCCTGGTGTTGCTGGTGTCTATAGGCGACCGTAACTGCTTACCATCAGGCGGGCCGTCAGCTTGTTAGTCTATGTTATAAAAAAAAGTAGAATTAGGTGTTTCCGCTGAAGTACTTCAAACAACT
Source organism: Ennomos fuscantarius (assembly GCA_905220475.3). Taxonomy (NCBI): domain Eukaryota; kingdom Metazoa; phylum Arthropoda; class Insecta; order Lepidoptera; family Geometridae; genus Ennomos; species Ennomos fuscantarius. Next base: position 13,891,075 of record HG992036.1, on the reverse strand, counting down.
GGTAAATAATGCCAAAAGGTACCTTTTAAGGCTGTATTTTTCGCATCGGTAGCGCCTCATGTGTTGCGAGTGTATAGATGACCGTAACTGCTTATCATCATATTTAAAATGTAGATCTCCATTGACAAAATAACAAAGTTTTCAAAAATATATTATTTTGTTGATATGTCCGGTAAAATGACGATTTAGAATTGTCAAGATGGCGAACATTAACATTTTACAAAGTTATACCGGCCGATAGATGGAGAAGAACTAAAGAAGTTTTACTTCAGTCGTGTGGTCTAAACCACAATCGTTTTTTTTTTATTAATGGCGAAATTCGATCGACCTCATTCAGAAATAATATATCTTCTACATTAATAAAATTCTTTGACCTGAGTAATTGGCAGACAGATACACCGTACAGCCCAAACAGCTCGACGTAGGAACTTGGTGTTTTGAGGGTGTCTCCCGTTTATAGCGTAAGGGTATCCTAAGAAAGTATTTTGAAAATGTAACCCGTACAGATGTCAAAGGATGTTTAAGATTGTATGATGAAACCTGTGGCTATCTTTACTTATTGATAGACATGTAACTTGGGTTAAATAGGTTTCTATTTATTTATTGAACACCAGCATAATATAAATATTACAATAGGAATACAAACATTACATTACATAATGGCTAAGTGTCATTACAATTATTGGTGAAGACTGCATGCGAAGTAAATTAGCGAGCATAAATTAAAAACAAATTTGTATATAATAAATTAATTTCATAGGATTATATAAATAATAATTAGAGTGATAATTAAAATAATATATATATAAATTGATTGAATTAAAAATCTAAATGTTAAAATTACCGTTGTTGTGGTTTTCAAATCTAAACGGCAGAATTTTTTAGTATTCAGATACTTCCAAGAACACGTCATATTATTCTAAAAAATGCCTAGTTTCACTAGGGGTTAGTAAGACTTTTCCGCATAGTTCGTCTGGTTATTCTGCCGCTAAGCAGTTAGTTTGGAGGCTACTATGTTCCGGTTTGAGGGGCACTGTAGCTAGGGAAATTACTAGACAAATGAAACATGACCTGCTAGGCGATCATGTAACTTGATTGCAACAAAGAGAAACAGATAATTGTATGAATTTGACAATTTCAATACGCAGCTTATGTACATAAAGTTAGTGTGAAAATTTTCAAATTAGGAATGAAATTTCCCTTGTTGCATTGCAATCAAAGTTTAATCATCTTCTATCATATTCTCAGTCTAATCATATTCTGCTTAGTAGCTGAATAATAATTTTTCTTACTCAGGAAAAATTGATATTCTACGTGTATACTCGTAACTAATTACTTGGAAGGCCGTCACAAGCAAATGTAGATTTTTGTTTAAAATTATTTATAGTGCTTAGGTTTCAAATATTTGAATTGTTTTATTATACTATATATTACCCTATGACTTAACTTATACGTGATATTATGTGTTTGATATTTGGACACAACTAATAATTGTTTTTGAAATTGATTAATGAAATGTAAATATTACTAGACTGATGGGCTGATGTCTCAGGATGACGTGCGCAGTTCGGTATGACGCAAAACTGTACATTTTAGTTAGCCGTAATGCTTAACGTCAAGTGAACGATTAGATCGTTATGTCATTCATTAACATAATAAAGTTAATTATATTTTTACTTTGAAATTAAGACGCGGTGTAAGCCCAAAATCAACAAAAAGCACTTTTTCGACTTTTATTTTAATTTCGACACTTATGTTTTTCTTTTATATATTTGACGGCGGCAAAGTCCGGTTGTAAACTCAATGCGCAGCGGCCAGTACCGTAATTTACCCTGCATTTAAATTTATTACAGTGGCAACACCGGTAGCTGTCATTGCTCCCCCACCCATTTGGCTATAAAAAAGGAGGTGTACTACGGATCATACTTGCTCCGTACACGGCCCGGTGCGCATGCTGAAGGCCTACAGTTACTCGTATATAGGTTGCAACCTACGCACAAGCCGGCACCCTATATATTCATGAAATAAAACGAAAAAAGAAATGACCGATCATAGCTTAGTAAAGTATAAGTATTTTAGTTTTTCTAAAATAAAATCGTTACAATGACCGCAGAAAAATACTTTATGAAAGTAGTTCTCCAAAGTTTTAGCGATTACAACATATTTTTTTATAGTAGCCAGACTAAAGTTCTAAACATAATGGCCAGAAACAGAACACATTTTCATGCGCAGACCCAGTTTGACATCAAATTATGATATGCGATTATGAACTTTAGACAGAGTGCTAAAGAGAGACGACGCCACGCCGTTAATAAAACCTGCTATTTCAGGGCCGACTACTTTTGTTTGTGTTTTGCTAACTATTGTTTTGGCTTTCACATGAAAGGGGCTAACCTTTTAGCAAAACAGATTACTACTTTCAATACATATTTAGGATACTTATTTACTCGTAAAGTAATTGATTGACTCAGGCTTGACCTCGTGGAAGTTCATCTTATCTATACATATAAAATTCAAAGTCCTGACTGACTGACTGAATGACTGACTTATATATCAACGCACAGCCTAAACCGCTGGTCCTAGAGACTTGAAATTTGGAGGGTTCTTTGTAAAGTGTAGGTATCCACTAAGAAAGTGTTTTTCGAAATTCCACCCCTAAGAGGGTGAAATGAGTGGTTGAATTATTTTCCTATAAGCCACGCGGGCGAAGTTGCAGGCAGAAGCTAGTACATACATATACCTACAACCACCGGTTACAATTTTTCCAATTTAGATAATCTTATCGTTCGATTCCCGCGGCAGGACAAGTATTTGTACGCTGAAAAAAAGCGGAAATACTTGTTCTGAGCCTGGGTGTTGGGGACCATGGTCCTCGGAGTTCCTGAGTCCCTGGGCACCGGGAATCCTAGTTATGGTCCAGGATTTATGAATTTATCGTTGGGCGTTATAATTATTATTATTTATTGTTGTTTTGTATTTATAAAATAATTAACCAGTTGGAACATTAAAAGATTTTCCGGGAATATGGGTAAATTGCAGACATAATCGAGGCACCTCTAGCTATGTATCTGGTTTATCCTTAACAGGTGACAGTGGCGCCACCTTACGTGGTGTACATGCTGCCTGACTCCGACATCATGGAGGACTGGCGGCTGGTAAGGAAGCTGCTGGAGAGGGGCGACTGACGGCGCGACTACGGGACCAAGAGTTCCACCAGCGGTAAGAAGAGACGTGTTAAATAGAACCTTATCATGGATTGCGAAAGAGGATCATTACATAATTGATAGAATCAGACGTTACTTCGCGGAAGTTCATCTTAAATACAAAATGAAATAAGTATATTTAGGAATCACACTAAATATTCTTATTTAATTTTGTATTTAGGATCATTTCAATACTCAAATGAATACGAATAACAATGATTAGATTTCTGGCTCCTAGATCCGAAATCGCTGTCTCCATCTCCACTACTGCAAGGAATGAAAAGCTGGGTTGATAACTAAATAAATAAATAAATAAAAACTTTATTGTTCACACAGGTAGCAAGGGAGGTACATAAACTTATAGTATATTTGTTTTGCGTAAAGTTATTGTGTATTTACAATGTACATCAGTCGAAAGCGCTGTCCCTCACACTAGGTAGAACCTGTATAGTGAGGTCACAGGAATCACCTTTGGAGACAAAATTGAACACACATATAGCAACTGGTGCTGTTTCAAATATCACTTAAAAATATAATAATTTTTATTAATTGGTTTGATACAACACAACACGTTGAAATTATATTCTTTATTGAAACTTTTTATAGTAAAGATAATAAGCACATAAACTCCGTATTTTCCGTCTTATTCATATAACGTTGCAAATGGTTTCAATCAATTTAAATAATTGCCTAACGCTAATCACTCCCGGATTACATTTACAGAAAAACAACACGATCGTTTTTAAAATTTAAAGTTTTTAAAGTTATAACTATGCGCTTTAACTTCGTGTTAGCTGTCAAACCCGTACAATCAATAATTTCAATTATTTTCAATTATTTTCAATGAAGTTATGTAATCGCATAGCAACTTTTATCTGATTATTGACTTACCGCACCGCGACTGCCATTCATTGGGTTCTGTAAGTTGTATTCTCAAATATCGAGAAATTCATCTTGCACACGTGATTGTGATTTACGATTGAAAAATTATCACAGCGGATAATTCCTTTTAAAAACACAGTCCGACCGACTTAAATCCCACCACATTTCTATATCACAAAAATGAGAACATCGTCAATTATTTGAAGTCGAAATACACATTATTAAGGATAACTCAAAAACTACTTATCAGGTCTAATCAAATTTAATGAAATCAAAAACACGGAAAGCACTAGCTTAAAAAAAAAGAATTATCATAATCGCTTCACCCAGTCGAAAGTTCTGTGGTAAAAAACATTTAAAAAAAATACAGACGGATTGAGAACCTCATCCTTTTTTTGAATTCGGTTGAAAAGACAATTTTTTGTTTGTCTTACAAAGGATCCTCTTTCGCAATACATTTACCTACTATATTAATATACTTTTGAGTTTAGGTCCGTATTTATAGAACGATGCTCAGTTATCGATCGGTGCTCAAGCTGAGATTTCATTCATAGTGATCAATTAGTGAATGAAATCTCTGCTTGAGCACCGATCGCTGACTGAGCATTGTTGCTAAGTCTCATTTATTTTAAATAAACACTGATTCCTGAAACCAAACAATGATAAACCTAAAACGTGTAACGAATTGACAATGTACCTTAATCCCGATTTAATAACGTCCATTTTAAATAGGAGAACCAACATCGGCGTATTCATTACGTATGCTTGTAAAACATAACGTTCAACATATATAATGTCTATATATATTATGTCTGTACACACCCACACATTACTCATATTAAAACAGATAAATATGTAAACATAAAATTTATAGATCAAAATAAAAAGCTTCGAAAAAACTTACATCAAAAGTTGTTTGTTATATGAATCGTTATTGCCTTTGTATTAAGGTTCTTTTCTTAAGTTTTTATTTTACAAATAACCCTGTATAGTGAGTGTTAAACTCGCATTAAACCACTTCCTTATATACTCATACAAAAAAATGGAATTCTTTAATAACTACATATTTACATACGAAAACGGAACAGAACATATTAAAATTACTTAAATTACCAAACATTTAAAATAATTTACTTTATAAAGTCCTTTATGTTCTTTTAAGTTGATAATTAAATATAACTTTTTTAAATTGAATTTGTTCACGAAACAAATTCTCTCTTATACGTTATGATGTTATAAACTATATTCCTAATTGAAATGGACGTTGTATAGAGTAGACAAGAATAATTGCACCAACATCTGTCCGTGTCTAACTCGGGTTGTCAGAAAGAAATAAAATATTACTACTCATGGCTTTATTGACAAGACAATGTGAAAACTTATTCAATAAATTCGATTCGTTGCAGATACAATACAAAATAGTATAACAATCACTTTTTTGACAAAAAATGGGGTAAAAAGTAATTTGGTTCGTTAAATACATAGTTATTTAGCTAATTTAATTGTAAAAAATCTAAACAATACTAAGTAGGCGTTGACTTAAAACTATTTATTAAACTTTGTTATTAGAAACTATAATAGTGGTGTTGATTTTTTCGCAACTAAATATCATTTGACAGTTTTATATTACCATCCCTTTAAAATACACAATAATAACAAGAACCGCGATAGCTTTGATTTGTCAAATTATGTTTAGAATGTTGTCTTGAGATCACTTTTTCATATACTTTACCCAAACTTAGTGTGAAAAGTTTAAAGACTTAAATAACAAAGCAGATAGAGTAGAAAATAAAAAGCAATGCCTAAAAAGCAATACGAAAACGCAAAAAGAGGAAATGCCCCACAGAATACTATTACTCCATGCCCTGTGCCCAGTGTATTATAGCTCATATTTACAAAACCTGACAAGTTCCAATTAGTTCAATAAAGATGTCAACTTCAATTGTGACTTTTGGTTAATGCCTTTAAAATGATGCCTGCTGTTTGAGACCTATACAAGCTCGTGTTACCCGTATAAGGCCCCAGTATATTACACAGACTTTTGTTTTTTTTATTGCCGAAGATAGAAAGTGTAGCCTTTTTATCTATTCAAAGTTTAAATCATCTTCAGAAAGGGTCATGTTTCGTATTCCATTTTTGGCTTAGCTTTCTGGAGTTCAAGAGATCCATTTGTATGTTCTTTAAGTCTGAGTTATTTGCAAGATTTATGAAAAACGAATAAAGATTTAATTTACAATTTTCAAGTCGAGTTTGGCTGAAGTATAAAATACTTTGTTTGTATTAATTTTTACCTTAAATCGAATGGATAACATTAAATTTTTTGGAAGATACCGAAATTAGAAAATCTCAAGAGCTTATATAAATAATATCAGATGTTTATAATTTGTATTTTTCCAATTTCTCTAAGATAATCGACGTGTGGAGTCTCATTTGTATGCAGGCTGAAATTTTTTAAAGTAAAATTTTAGCGTTAAATTTTTTCCGTTTGTTTCTAGCTATAATCTTCATTTAGTCTCACTTCCTCACAATATGTTAAATTTAAATAAAAATTTTATTATAAATACTGTTTTTTTTAAATACGTGTCTGTTATTTTTCAACCAACTTTTAGTAAAACCAATAATAATTAGGGATCAATTTGCATTATTGTCCATTAATACTGTTGAACAAAAATTTAATAAAAAAACAACACATAGGTGACATTGTAAAAAAACACATATATATACATAGACAACACTTATTAAAATGTGTTATTTATTATACATATGTATGGCAAATTGCCTTTATTTTCTAAATACTACAATGATTTAATAAATAATACTAAAAACTACCTACTACAAATCATACATTACACATAACAACATTGACATTTCTAAAAGTTATTTATTACATATTATGTATAAATAACACATTTTCATAAGTGTTGTCTATGTTTTGTGTTAATATTTTCATATTTTCTTATTATGTTGAAAATCGTATGAAGTGAACTACGTGGTGCAGATGATAATAAAAACCTTAATGGACTTGTACAATGATATTAGTATATTTTAAAAGCAGAAAATTATGCAAAAAAATACAACCAACTTCGTAGGCGAAAAATCAAAGACAATCTGTCAAAATCTAATGCCAAAAGAGAACAAAAATATAGTTTTTAAATTTTGAATAAAAACTTAAGTAAACAGGTTTTATATAAAAACAAAGAGTTTGCAACATCCTACCCCTCGTGCAGCAATGCACCATCTGGTTCAACTTGCCAAGATCAGATAATGATCTTAGGTGGCGAGCTTTACCAGCTTTTTCAAGGGCCGGCGCAGCAAGCCCCCTTGTGTGGCAACGTCGACTACCCTTGTTATGCCATCTTTCCCTGGAAACAACTTCTGTACTCGACCTCGAGGCCATGTCCCTCGTGGTAATGACTCATCCACAATTATGACTACATCCCCTACTTGTAGATCATTCCCAAGATTGCCTCTACTTTGTCCACGTATTTGCATGGTTGGCAGGACCTCGCGCACCCAGCGATTCCAAAAATGATCAGCGAGTCGTAAGGCTTTTTTCCATTCTGCGCGTCGGATCAGGTCACTGTCATCTAAATTTGCAGGCAGCGATTCGTTTGAAGATGAACCGATGAGAAAATGGAAAGGCGTCAATGTCGTGGGATCGTCAGGATCTGTGGACACGTGAGTCAATGGGCGAGAGTTCACTAATGCTTCGGCTTCTGCCAGTAAAGTCTTAAAAGTTTCCTCTTTAGGCGCTCTTTCATTAAGTGTCGCTTTCAAAGCCACCTTTACGCTCCGCACTAAGCGCTCCCAACAACCTCCGAAGCTTGGTGCAGCCGGTGGAATAAAACTCCAAGTCATATTCTTTGTAGCGGCGAACTCCAAAATATCAGTAGAATAAAACTCCTTCAAGATGCGGTTGGCACCGACGAAAGCTGTGCCATTATCGGAGTATACCGTCTTTGGTGTTCCACGTCTAGCTATGAAACGCCTAAGGCCCATGATTGCGGAATCAGCGGAAAGGTTATGTACAATTTCTAAATGGAGTGCTCGTGAAGTGAGGCAAGTAAAGAGAGCCACATATCGCTTTTCGTGGCGGCGGCCAATGGTGACAGTGACGGGGCCAAAGTAATCAACTCCAGTGTAGGTAAATGGCCGTTGATGGTGAGCCAGTCTTTGTGGTGGAAGATCTCCTGTGATAGGGTTCATTGGTAGCGTCTTCCTAATTCTGCAGAATAAGCACCGTTTTGCTGTAGTCCTCACTGTGTCCCGAAGTCTTAAGAGCCAGAATTTCTGCCTTATTTCATTAATCACCAACTCATGGTTTGCGTGGCCTGCTCTTCGATGATATGACTCTACTAACAAACGTACAGCTGGGTGGCGGCCGTCAAGTAAAACTGGGAATCGTGTGTCAGGATCGATGCTATCTACGGCTTTGATTCTTCCAGCTAAGCGCAATAACTTATCTTCTCCTAATGTGGGAGACAGTTTGGCAAGGCGACTGTTTTTAGGGATCGGCTTTGAATTGATGATGCAACGAAACTCTTCCAAAAAGCTTTCCAATTGTGCTTGCTGTAAAATATGCCTTTCAGCGGCTTTAATCAGATCAGCTGTTAAAGGCTTAAGAGTAGTAGACGTTGATGAGTGGCGGAATGACGGACGAGGAACATCGCCGTTTAATTTGGAATTTCTAATGGAGGCCAAAATGTTTCGAAAGCTGTCCGCAGCTTGGTGTGCCCGAGCAGTAGCACGTAATAATCGTGACCAGTTACTAAATCGATTACAATTAGCAGCAACTGGCGTAGGTAGATCTAAGTTAACAGTCGTCAATCCCACCAATTCGTTCAGAGAACATTTGCGCTCCTCGCGAACTGGTGCGACATTAATAGGCTCTATTGGCCAGTCCTCCGGGGACTTAAAAAGAAATGATGGACCACAAAACCACCTGTGTAAAAGATCCAAATGAATAGATTTCATTCTAGTCGCATCGTCGGCTACATTTAAATCTGTTGGTACCCATCGCCAATCATTGACAGAAGAATTTTCTAAGATTTCACCTAAACGATGGGCAACAAAAGGTTTAAAAGACCGTGCATCGCTACGCAACCACTGCAGAACTGTCATCGAGTCTGTCCAAATAAAAGTTCGTGATGGTTTTTTACGATGACTGTCCTTGATGGTAAGTGCGAGCCGAGAAGCAATTAGAGCGGCCTGAAGTTCCAAGCGCGGTATAGATATTGGTCTCAACGGAGAGACTCTTGCTTTACTTGAAATGAGAGTGAGGTTGATGCTGCCATCTGGATATACTAAACGCCAATAAGCAACACATGCATAAGCAAGCTCACTTGCATCTGCTAAGACATGTAATTCTCTGTAAGACGGTTCAGAGTCTTTGACTTTTGAATACCAACGAGGAATTTTCAGAGTACAAACTGTTAAAAGATCTTGGAACCATTCTGACCACTTTAATGCTTCAGTTGGTGGAAGTTCGGTATCCCAATCAATGCTTAACCGCCACGCGTTTTGAAAAAGAATGCGGCCCTTAACAACTATAGGTGCCAACAAACCTAAAGGGTCGTATAAACGCATGAGGTGCGAAAGCACAGCACGTTTTGTAAGCGGGCTAGGAAGGGTGACTAGACCGGTGCGGAACCCTAACTCGTCCGTAGCGGGATTCCACGCAATCCCTAGAGCGCGTATGTTATTAGTCGAGTCGCCGAGATCTATTTCCGACGATCGAGCAGCCCGTAAATCGTCACTGACGAGATCGAGTGCTGCTGGATCATTAGAAATCCAACCTCTCATTTCAAAGCTTGCAGCTCTGTGAACTGTGACAATGTCCGCTGCTAACTGAGCTGCTTCGTTAACGCTATCTAATGAGTCTATATAATCATCCATATAGTGTTTGTGTAAGATCGCGTCCACGGCACTAGGATATGAGTTTATGTGCTCATGAGCGTTTTTATTTTTTATGTATTGCGCTATAAAAGGGCTACAACACGCGCCAAAAATGACGGCCGTCATCCTGAATTCCTTTATGGGTTGTGTTTTTTCAGGTCTCCATAAATATCGGAGAGCGTCTCTATCCTGCTCCCTGATACGGACCTGAGGAAACATTTCCTTGATGTCCGCTGTAATGGCAATGCGGCCTTCCCGAAAACCAAATAAAATCTTCAGTAAAGACTGAAGCAGGTCAGGACCAGAAAGCAATAAAGAATTCAGGCTAACTCCTTCATTCGTAGCTGCGGCATCATGTACTACGCGAATTTTACACTTTAGAGGATGATAAACGCCAAAATGTGGCAGATAAAGGCGCAATTCCGTATCACTTTTAACATTTTTATGGTTAGCATAATACGTCTCAAGAACACACTCCTCTGCGTAACCTTTGTGTAACATGTTTGTCATAAAGACGTCATATGCCTTAGCAAAATTGGTGTCTTTGGCCATACGTCTTTCTAAGCTTAAAAATCGTGACATTGCTTGTGGATAACTATCAGGAATACGCTGAATATTGTCTCGCCATGGCATGCCTACCTCAAATCGGCCAGTGGGTAAGCGCCTAGATGTGGCATCAAGAATATCTACTGCACGTTGATCCTGCTTGCTATGTAAGGTTTCGGTCTTACAGATACCTAAAGAATCTATCTTATATTGTTCTTTAATTAAGAATTCTAAGTTTTCGTCTATACACGTCTCAGTGAATGTACTATGATTTACAAAGTCAATCAACTTCGTTTTGCTAGAAGCTACGCCGTATAAAGTCCACCCTAGTGCGGTACAGCAGGCTACGGGTTCGTTTCTTCTACCAACACGTACGTCACGGTTAATGGACAAGTGCCAATGTTCAGCTCCTATTAAAACCATTGGCCTGGCATCTTCGTACACCAAAAAGTCAACAAGATCTGTCAGATGTGACAAAGAGTCGATAGTTTCACGCTGAATAGTTTGTGGGCGCAAAGATAAAGACTCCATGGCCCTAGCATTTTTGACTAAAAATGTTTCTTGTGTATACCTGCCCTTAATATTAAAATCAACATATGACACTGTAGTTCTACGCTCGAAACCTGCGATTCCGTTAACTGTAATCAACTGTTGGGGCCCCGAAGCTCCTATCTGCGCAGCGACAGTAGAGTCTATTAACGTAGCAGTGCTCCCGTCGTCAAGAAGAGCGTACACGTCGCAGGTTCCTGAAGGGCCCGAAACGGTGACAGGTACAATCTTCAAATAGGCACGAGGACGTAGAGCTAAAATAGTGCTTGGTTGTTTAAAGCCTGTAGAGGTGGTAGACACGACTACTTTTTCTTCGGTCAGTTTAGTAACAGTAGAAGTCGGAGCAGTATTTAGTTCAATCGTAGTATCGAGTGTGTTGACAAGAGAAGTAGAAGATAATTTGTGGTGAAGAAGTGGATGATGACGTAATTGACATCCATCGATACCGCATGGACTAACTTTGCACGTTTTCCATTGATGTGAACTACCCCTAAGACATCGGTAACACACTTTCGCTTCTCGTAACCACTGCCACCTATTATCGACCGTAAGAGACTTAAATTCCGAACACACCTTAATATTATGGTCTTTTTTACAAAATGAGCATGGTCCAACCTTAGATTCAGCCTTATGTGTGACCATATTTATATTTTCACGCTTAAATTGTTTGTCGACTAAAAAGGTTTGCGTGTTTTGTGCGGAGCTAGACTCGGGTGATAAACCAAACCGAATATGTTGATCTAATTCACGCTTTAAAAAGTCGGATAATATTTCTAGCTTAGGACGCCCAGTGTTGTCTACTATAGCAAAATCGGTCCACCTAACTTTCATGGTAGGGTTTAGTTTACCAAGTACCGCGTGAAACAATTCTGGTGAATATAAGTACTCTATTTGTTTAAGCAATTTTATTGTAGAGATGGAGCTACGTACCCGATTTGAGAGAATTCCGAGTTCTTTTAGATCGTTACCCAAACGTGGAAGATTTTTTAAAGAAGATACTTCCTTGAAAACGATAAGCTCGGGGCGCGCGAAGTTATCTTCGAGTGCGCGCATGATCTCCTCCGGGTCCTCCGCCGACATAAGCAGCGCGGCGACAGCATCACGTGCCGGGCCGCGGACCGCATTATGTAGTCGGTTTAAATTTTCTATAGAGGAAAAATGTATTTTAGTAACGTCGTAAATACGTCTAAAATGTAGCCATTGCAGCGTGTTGCCAGAAAATGGAAACAAATCCAGTTTTTTTTCACTCGGGCTACTGGCGAGAGCCTTTGCAGCAGCAGCGGTGTCGGCTACGGCTTGTAAAAGAACAGTGTGATCCGCAGGAACGAGCGGAGGCATGATGCCAGCCGCCTCGGACACCTTATTGATGTTAGGCAATTGTTTTTGTCGCTCGACAAGGTTAAAAGGGAATGCAGTTGCACGTGTGGCCATTGGTGGCGGTACCGACTCGACCGGTTGTGATGACGGTAGGACCGGTGATGGTACCGGCAGGACCGGATGTGGTACCGGCAGGACCGGCGGTGGCACCAACTGGCCCGGGGGTGGAACAGGACACTGTGGTTCACACCCTACTGCGGAAATGCCTCTATTAACGTTGTTACGAGATTGATCGCAATGATTTTCTACCCATTGAGAAGTCATATTTAAGCTCACCCTGGTACAGCTGCCGCGGCTCGCACAGCTGCCCTCAGCGTCGGCATCAAGAGCAGCGAGTTCGGCTTGTAGCTCGCTGTCCTCCACCTGCTGCTGTAAAGCGGCAAGTTCTCTATCTCGCTCACGCTCCCGTGCAGCGAACTCACGCTCTCGTGCGGCGAGCTCACGCTCTCGTGCCGCATCCCGTGCAGCGGATTCTTGCTCGCGCTCCAGACGGCGGCGCAAAGCAAGCGCTTCCAATGCGGCTTTTTGCGCTTTCATTGTAGACGATGACCTGGATCGGGCGGTTCGCGCACTCGAGGCACTGCTGCCTTGTAATTTAGGCATGTCGGGCTGCGAATTATGAACGCTAGACGACTCATTGTTGGGCTGTGTACTAGGGGGAGGGTTTGCTGACATAATTCTACTTTTACTGCGGGTGATCATTAAAATTTTTCTAATATACTTATTGAAAATAGGTTGATACGATGTTTTAAAATACGACAAAATCAAAATGAAATATGATAGATAAAATGTAAAATATCTACTTACGATTTTAGGTGCTGGAAATGTAGGGTGAAGGACCAAAATGAAGTGAACTACGTGGTGCAGATGATAATAAAAACCTTAATGGACTTGTACAATGATATTAGTATATTTTAAAAGCAGAAAATTATGCAAAAAAATACAACCAACTTCGTAGGCGAAAAATCAAAGACAATCTGTCAAAATCTAATGCCAAAAGAGAACAAAAATATAGTTTTTAAATTTTGAATAAAAACTTAAGTAAACAGGTTTTATATAAAAACAAAGAGTTTGCAACATCGTATAAGTAACAAGGTCGTTATAAACAATAATGTAGTTATTTTTTTCTTTGTTTTCATAATGCAGCAGCAACATTTATGTTATAAGTAGCTTACATTATATTAAAGAAAGTGTATAACTTTATAATAAAATAAATCTATACAAGAATAAGCTTAGAATTGATTAATGAAAGAAATGTATAAAAATACAGGAATGTTTTAAAGTTATACTAATTAAAATAATGAATAGTACGTAAAACGACATTTATTGTTTAAAGATATTTAATTTTTTTAGCTAGGATTTCAAATTACCTTAATTGATGTACGAAAAGTTTATAGCCTATGGTAAATCTAGGTCTCCAAGGTTCACCTGGCTCTCCACACCAGAATGTAAAATCTTAGAAACCTCTATTACGAACTTTCGAATTTATGTTTTTGTTTTCATACATATAAATGTATTTCGAGACACACTTGCACACAATTTTATTGCACGCGTGTGATTGCAGCACACTTAAGTGTTGCGTAACTTATCTGTTGTACTATTATTAACTTATTATAACAATTAGTTTATTGGTAGTTAATAAATGAGTAATTATTGAAATTTTTTAAAGTATACAACGCTTGGCAATATGGCGTCATATTTTCCACCCGCTCATTCCATGCGGATTTCAGTTCCCATGGCGAAGAAAATAGTATTGTAAAATGATATTTAATCTTCATTTGACACAAAAAACAATACATTTTTAAACTAGTATGTATCCACTTTATACACTCTGTGACATTATTAAGAAAACTATATTGTTTTCGTCCAACGATGATATCTGTATAAAAAATACAGTATTAATATAAATGCTGACAACAATTTATTTATTTATTTATACCGAATTTCATCCAAATCCATTAAGCCGTTTGAGCGTGAAGAAGTAACAAACATGCACACATACAAACATTCGCCTTTATAATATTAGTGTGATTTATGCAAGACTATAAAAACACAAATATATATAAAAATTACAATCAAAAGTGAACAACCTACTGCAAGTGTGTCTTTGGTCTTTATAATGTACTTTTTATCCTCTTGTTTTATTAGGTAGGTACATAATAGTTTTGCATTTAGTTAGTAATTAAATTTGGTAATAAATACTTTAAAAATGTTTTATTGTTTCATTAAACCCCACGACCCATAACACTACGTAATACAAAAGGGACAAAAATGTGGTCAGAATAATTTAGATGGAAAATGCCTAATATTGATAATTTTATATTTATTTTGTTTAAGTATTATAACGCATATGTAAAAAAAACTTTAATACAGTACGAATTACTACGTAAGTTTTTTAAATCTTTGTAGTGACTCTTCTGCACCTGTCTATTAGGTATTCTGTGTTATTACTGCTGAGAAATGAACCAACAAAATCATTATTATTTTAACACATCGATCAACAGGTTCGTATGATTCGTCCCATGGAACTGTTGATAAATATCAGTTGTCCCATAAGCTATCAAAACTACTGGGATCCGCGGGTTTATTTTATATCTATTCAGATAATTTTATTGCTTTATGTCAGACTAGTTGCTCTCGCGGTTTCACTCGCGGAATAAAAGTATCCTATGTTTTAATCCCTATCTGCATTCCAAGTTTCATTAAAATCCATGCAGTAGTTTTTGCATGAAAGAGTAATAAACATCCATACATAGATCCGTATTTGGATACAAAATGTAATTTATGTGTACTAGGATACGGTTTTCCATATTAGCAAGTTGCAACGGCAATGGGCAGGTCACAGGGCGTAGAACCACCATCCGATGGAGGAGAAAGGTTCTCGATTGGCGACCACGAACCGGAAGACGCAGCTCTCCACCAGATGGACTGACGACCTGTGGGATAATCACGGAACTTTGATCGCAATGCAACAATAAAAATATAGTATAATATGTGAGGACATCACACACAACGCCATCTAGCCTCAAACTAAGCAAAGCTTGTGCTATGGGAACCAGATAACTAATACAATACTTAGATACTTTTTGTTTGTAAATACATACATAGAATATAATATAACACCCAGACACAGAACAAACACCTATGTTGATCACACAAATGTTTGTCCTGGGTGGGAATCGAACCCACAACCCATAGTTCAAAAGGCAGGGTTACTACCAATTGAGCTATCAGGCCAGTCAAAAGATTCATTCCTATTTTCAACATTTTCATAGTAACTATACAAAAACCATATATTGAAACTGTCAAATCCATATAATTTCGTGTTTCTGTCGGTCGTAATTAAGTTGCGTGATCCCCTAGTTGCTCAATATCGCAGGGAGTTATGGAATGTTTTTTTTTGTTGTTTTTATGCTATTTCGACTTTTTATTGGTAGCCGCCAATAAGCTAACTATTCACTTTATTCTTATGGCCTTTATTATCACTTATCATATTATTATCAGTCTTCGTAAGTATAGTATAAACTGATACGCGATGTTATGTATGTAGACTTTCATTTTCTTCACATTTAACCTTTTCTTTGTTATTGAATGAGGCAAGCAGCCGCTCAAAGTGGAGTTCAATGAGGAAGCCTATGATCAGCAGTGGAAACGTCTTCAGGCTGAAGATGATGTGCAGTTTGTAGCAAATTTCTCTCACAGATAAAGAATATACATCTATACATATAAAATTCAGTCCTGACTGACTGACTGACTTATATATCAACGCACAGCCTAAACCTGGTCCTAGAGATTTGAAATTTGGAGGGTGTGTTCTTTGTAAAGTTTAGATATCCGCTAAGAAAGGGTTTTTCGAAATTTGACACCTAAGAGGGTGAAATTGGTGGTTGAATTTACTATGAAAAAAATTATTTCGTTTCCTATAGGCCGTGTGGGAGAATATAATCTATTTAAAAGTAAGTCCATTTAAGTAGAAGGTAAGAAAAATTTCTCTTTGATCATTTCTAAGAATTAATAACTACAGGCAGAACTTAATAAGTCAAAGAAATCTTATTAACGTTAACAAAGTTCTTTGCGTACCTATAAAATTGTTTTTACTGATCTTTCGGAATTAAAAAAAAAACCCTTTCTTAGTAGATACCTACACTTTACAAAGAACACACCCTCCAAATTTCAAGACTAGGATCAGCGGTTTAGGCTGTGCGTTGATATATAAGTCAGTCAGTCAGGACTTTGTATTTTTCTATGTAATTTTATATAATTTGTATAATATTAAATATTATAGAAACTGACGTGAGTAGTACTCGTAATACAACTATTACACGGCTAACACTCACGACATACAGTCGAATAACTCGACCGTAAAACATAAATTATTATTGTTATCTTTTTTTTATGTACCCATGTACAAGCAAATAATTCTAAAACCAAATTACGGAACCTATTTTGATGAAATTTCCATGGAACTAATCTGAAAGTATAAAAAAGAAGAATTTTCGAAATCTGTTTATAAACGACACAGTACTAAGGTACCTAACAAAAAATAAAAAAATAATAGTTTAAATCGAATTGAGAAACCTCTCCTTTTTTAGGGTCAGTTGAAAACATAAGTATACGTGTAATCAATAAGCCAGGAGCACTTTGTGGATAAACAGGTGTTCGCACAATTTTCCGGAGTTAAAAGTATGAAAATTAATAAAAATGTAATTGGACATTGTTCTGCGTCCATACATTATTTGCCCTGAACCAATAGCTTTGAAAAATTATGTGATATATTGAAAAACATTACTGATTTCGTATACAATCATCATTTTATAGCGGACTAGCTGGAGAATGGTGCTATTACAAAAAAGTCTCGGATTTTGAGGTTATAATCGTATCGTGAAAGCCATGATTTTTCATAGCTCCGACATCCGAGTACTTATAAAGATAGTAGTTATAGTCCAATAGATATCAATATATAAAGAACTAAGAGTATCTAAGTAATCTATCAGTTATCTGGTTCCCATAGTACAAGCTTTACTAAGTTTGGGGCTAGATGGCGCTGAAAAAGAACTATGTAAGAAAGTAGGTATAATATTATGTATAATATGTACCTACTTTCTTACATTGGTTTTGAAACGAGACAAAACCACTTTATTAATGTCCTGCGCCCAACAATGCAATTAGGTACAGCAATATTGCATAATTGTTTGTCTTCTTATTTTTGATCCATTAAATTGAAAACACACTACACGAAGAACGAGCGCGGAGCGAGCGCGAGTGAAGTGACGTGAGGTTTTTTTTCTTAGTTTGTCGGCTCCGCGCGATTAGTTCATTTAGTCAGTGTCATGTTGAAGTATACAGATAATATTAAACATTAAACATTGTCAGCCTTATTAATAAACACGAACTAGCTTTAGACTAGTTACACCATCTTTTGTCTCTTTCGATCTAGCTAAATATTCCAGTAGCAAAAAAAGGACAAAAGCTGAATTAACTAGTCCGAGGCTAATACCCGTTTATTAATAGGGCTGTGTATGTTTTTCAATAAAATAGTCAATATATCGAGTTCCAATCAGTCAGGTAGTTAAAAGTCTAGTCAGGGTCACGATTCAGTAAAGTGGTGGACGCTTTACAGGTTTACTGAAACTTTCGAAAGAGTTTTGTAGACAACAAGAAATGGCACGTTTTTTGCGTTTGTATCATTTGCCTACACTCGTGCACCTTAACGAACACCTAATGGTTAATATTCCACCAATATTACACATTAACACTCGCAGAAACACAAGTTTTAGGAAAATAATACAAAATCAACAACTTCACATTTTCGCTTTCCCGCCAAAACTCTAACATAACATTTGGTCATTAATATATTGGTGCTTTGCGGTCATTGTAGTCTCTCCTAAATGGTCTGTGGGTTATTGTCATTTGGCAAAGATGGCGGCGTGTCGGATGTTTAATGTCGCATTAAATACTTTTTTTTTCATTACGATTTGCAGCTAGTCCGTGTAAAACAGATGTATTACAACAACTTATATTTAAAAAAAAACTAATAATTATCGTGAATGTCCGATGCTGTTATCGTACAGGGCGAAATATGACATTGTCCTTTGCTGAACACTTCCAAATAAAAGCTCTTATGGATGAAATTCGGTACCAAGATAGCTTATACACTGGATTAATACATAGGCTACATTTTATCCCGGAAAAGTGAAATTTTCCCGTGGGATGAGCAAATAATTAAAATACCTTTTATCCGCGGGTGAAACCGCGGGGCGCAAGTAATTAGTCATATTAGTGTTGTAAATGTCAACCTTTTACTACCATACCTCTTTGTTTGGCACTCAATGCTTAAATGTACCTACAGCTGTTACCAAGATGGTAGGTACCTATAGATAAGCCAAGTGATATATAAAAGCACTTGCAATTGTTATGCTATCTACTAAAGCAAACAAAAGTATTGATATATAGGACATTTACTATGATTTTATTTTGGATTTCATGCATTGTCTTGGTTAATATACTATATTGTATCATAAATGTATATCAGAAGTGGAATGCTTTAAAAATGTATTAAATATAATCATTGTATTGTAGTCATATCTAGAATTAATTAATGTTAACACAAGATTATGTACTTAGGATTTATTCATGAAAAATAAATATTTTTGAAATTGAGATTGATATATAAAAGATTGTTTGTATCTGTATGCTTCCTTAAATCGTGTCAAAGAAATTGTAGAAATCATTCTCTTATACGTTATAGTCGCAATTGACCAGTTTGCCAAAAAATAAATTTTGGTAATAATGGTTGGTTCTCCTATGAGACAACTGGAATAAAATAGTTCCAGTTACTATGCCCCATCATGGGTCGAGTGGGAGATAGAGTGCTATCTACATATTTATAAGATGTTAGTGTAGTTGGCTGATCGACAAGTGTTTTTACAGCATGCAAGAGTTTTTGAACTTTACGTAGGTAATAAATTGAAGGGTTGAGAATAAAAAGGGTTTAACTGTCAAATTGATAGTTTCGAGAAAACTGACTTTAAAGTTCAACGGCTTCATTTTAATGTAGAGTGCTTATAAGGTAATAGAAAAGGTTTATGTAAGTTTCAGTTGCTTGAAAATGTATTAATTCTATCTTAAAATACAAAATATACTAATTCCTGTAAAAATATACTGGCTGAATGACTGACTCATATATCAACGCACAGCCTAAACCGCTGGTCCTAGAGATTTGAAATTTGGAGGGTGTATTCTTTGTAAAATGTAAGTATCCACTAAGAAAGGGTTTTTCGAAATTCTACCTCTAAGAGGGTGAAATGGGTGGTTGAATTATCTATAAAAAAATCTTCGTTTCCTGTAGTCCGCGCCGGCGAAGCTGTGGGCAGAAGCTAGCTCTGTAACAAAATTGGGGAAATTTCGGAAAATTCTACATGAATTTAAGTTTTGGTACCCTCTGCAGTTATTGTAGTTAAAAAATCACCTTTTAAACTTCTGTTGAATAATCAACAGAAGTTTAAAAGGTAGATCGTAGCTTATCTCTAGTAAACCAAAGACTATGAGACTGGTCGCTTTCCATCGAGTTTTTCTAGAGTGATTTACGCTTTCATCCAATCGTGCGCCATTGCAGTGTTGCCTCCATTCACCTAACTTAATATCAAAAAAACGAGTGTGCTTTAGACCACACGACTGAAGCAGGGGGAGTCAGCTTCTTTAACATCAAATGCATACAGTGGGCACAGGAAACCAGAACGAGATAATGCTATACGTAAAACAGAGACCACAAAGTCTATGCTCTGAATGTTTAAAATTTACACTGGAACTGGAACAAAACAGGCACAAAGAAAAAAAGTAATTAAGTGAGGTTATGTATTGGAAGTTAAAATTGATTGAGCAAATACACAAATTCAAATGTATAGCGCATACATTGAGATTGTGATTTGTGATAACTATGCTGTGTCGTTTTGCTTAAAATGTGTGATAAAGAAAAAATGCGAAAGTGCGGTACGCTACTGCACCCGAAGCGTGAACCTGCGATTTCACAGGTTTCCTCTGCCTGGAAAACGTGGATTTTTGAAGAGAACGAACCTTAAGGTAAGACCTTCCCTATGCCCTTCGCTGCGTTCGCTTGATTCTCGATTAATAAATTAAATGTATATGTATAAAATGAATTCGTATATAAACATAGGTTTTTTTTTCAGGGCACGAGAATGGGCTGTATACTGCTATCCAGCTGAGAACTGGACTTCTGTAGAAGCACTAAGACCCTCCACCAACAGCATCATTATGCAGTAAACACTTGGCTGACAGTTCGTACACCAGCAGCTCTAAGGAACGGTTAAATAATATTCCATTCCCGATTGGAGCAGAAGGCATATTGTTGAAGTTCCGTCAGGAACAATGTGCAACTTCGAGTGTAAGTTAATTAGTAGTTAGTATTTTAGTAGGTACTAGGTCCTTTGTATCATGTTTTCAATTCAATTCAAATCAATTATAATAAGTTTTAAATATTGTAAACATTTAAAAAACGAAACAACAAAAATATGACATGACTGTAATGTTTCGTGTAGCTTCTTCTTTACAGATGTAATTAAAGCCACGGATCGGAGTTTTCTATTCTACTTTGTGCTGGATTGCTTGCACTAGTAGTAAGAAAGAGAACTTCTTTTTTCAAACTCACTTAGTAATAGGATTGCTATACTATGTAATATCTGTACATTAAGTACTTTGTAATGTTACCTATAATAATTATTCTTAGAACCTGCAATAATTTAATTTTAATATTTTAAGTACCTACCTAATATCATTGTGACTTGTAAAAGTGATAAAAGTAGCCTATTTGCAATAAAATATCCATTTTTTTTTTAATTTTACTCAGATTCAAGTTATGTGAAAACAAATTTGTTAGTGCTACTCAGGTAAATATGTTATGTAATATTTTGAGATCATATATTTCAGATATGTGGTTTTTATTTATTATGGTACTTTACCTTACGATTATTATTAGTAAGGCCCGTATTACAGAACAATGCTCAGTCACTGATTGGTTCGCAGGTCGCGATTTCATTTATAATAATACCAATTTGCGAATGAAATCTCGTCTTGAGCGCCGATTCACGACTGAGCATAGTTCTGTAATACGGGCGGTGTAATAAGGATTTTAAAGTGAATATACATTTAAATTACGTGCACATAAATTTTAAAGTTCACACCATAAAATTTAAAAGTTCGCGCCATTATCTAGTTCGCCCGTCAAATACTCGAGCGCTAGTGTGCTCTCGTGTTGGCATTTTTTGTGTATGAAGTTGTACTTCTTTCCGTAAGGATAATAGTGTTCTGTGGACTGAAGTAAAACTTCTTTAGTTTTTTTTTTGTTTGGTTTTGGCTTCACACTTTTGTGTATTTAGCCAGTGTCAAGTAATTGATAATATTTCAAGTTAAAAGGTATTAGATATATGTGTCAAGTAATAAGTCATTAGTCATCAATTCAAGTCAAAGTCTAGTCTAGTCAAGTCATACTCCTAGTAAAGTGATGGCAACTTTACCAGAAGCTTCTATGGAAACAACACGAAAAGAAACGTTTCACCATCATTATACCACTTTCCCATACACATGACTGTAATTCAGCACTTAACGAATAAAATACCACCAATGTTAAAATAACACCAGTTTTGGAAAATAATACAATGCGGCGACGCGATCTTTTTCGTTTACCCGCCAAAACTCCATGTGTTTGCTTTGTTTAATGTTAATGTCGCCATCTCGACAATTGTAAATTGTCATTTTACCGGACATACCAACATAATAATACAAAATATCAACTTTTTATGTTGACAATGGAGATCTACGTGAGCCAACTTCAACTTTCGTTCGCCTCGCATTCACCAGCTTACTCCCCAAGTCAAGCGTTAGTAAAGAAGATTTACTTCAAAAATAGGAACTAATAATAAATTGACGATATTGTAACAAATCAAATCATTTATTTACTAACTTTACATAATTATGTTACAGGTGTTAATAGTAATTAAAGTAAGCTATACTCGTATTTAAACATTTAAGTGTGCATATATTAGTACATAATCTGATTGATTATTAATGATATTTTACATGTCAATTAGTCAAATGCAAATTATATTAAATAATTTGAATTTATGATAGAATATTGTCATATAAAAAATCCAACAAAAATTCAACTAACATTTTATATACTTACTAAGCATTAATAGATAAGAAACAGGGCTTAGCAATAATGGAAACAGCGTGTATGGAGAGTATAAAGATTTTTTTTTATTTCTTAAACGTACATCTTCTAGATCGGTCCTAAAAGTTATTGCCTTAACCAAATAAACAACATTTCATCTAATACAATCTAACACTAAGCTTAAATCAAAATTTACATAGACGATATTGATATTTATAGAGATCTGAGCGTGCTGAAATAGTAATGGTACTACTCTGTCATTGTAATACAATTGCATAAATATTATATGTCATTATAATTGCTCCTATTTATTATTTACTACTACTTTGTATTCCATTCCATTTTAAAGTAGTATATATTAGTTTATTTTTTATAAAATATATATGTATTAGAATGTAGGTATATATATTATATAAATATATCAGGTAATAGTTTATAATTTATCTATATTTACTTTATCTATAAATTGTTTTACACCGCCGTTTATTGTTCTCTACTGCTACTGTCCATCCAAAGGTTGTCTGGAAGAGATCGCTGTCAGCGATAAGACCGCCCATGGTTACACTAGTTCGTAAATATTATAGTTATTCCTGATTTTGCACTTCATTGGTGAGACAATAAAGAGTTCTCTATCTATTTTTGTTTTATGAAATATATATATTTGATTTTATTTGATTTGATACACATAAGTTTTAATTTACTCGACTGGCCCGATAGCTCAGTTGGTAGTGTCCCTGCCTTCTGAACTGTAGGTTGTGGGTTCGATTCCCACCCAGGACAAACATATGTGTGATGATCGATGTTTGTTCTGTGTCTGGGTGTTTATATTGTATTCTATGTTCTACAAACAAAAAGTATACAAGTATTGTATCAGTTATGTGGTTCCCATAGTACAAGCTTTGCTTAGTTCGGGGATAGATGGCGCTGTGTGAAATGTCCACACATTTTTATTTATTTATATATTTAAGTCATCTGCGCAGGTAAAACAGAAATTTTATTCTAAAACGCGACATACTTGAATTGTATGAAAAAAGAAGAGCAAGAAGACTGTAGGGGAGCGAGCGTATGTTTTTCCTGCTCTGTGATTTTCTATATAAGTAGTATGAAGGAAATATTGTCTTCGTGTGTCGCTTGTGTCTTCGTGTTTACCACATGCCATCAGAAACGTGACGTCAGCGAGTAATTTGAAGATATAAACGCTCCAAGATTAGCTCAATAATTGTGAACAAAGATACTTTGAATGGCCCGATAGCTCAGTTGGTAATAACCCTGCCTTCTGAACTGTGGGTTGTGGGTTCGATTCCCACCCAGGACAAACATTTGTGTGATGAACATAGGTGTTTTTTCTGTGTCTGGGTTCTATTGTATTCTATGTAAGTATGTATTTACAAACAAAAATTATCTAAGTATTGTATCAACAAAAAATATCTAAATATTGTATCAGTTATCTGGTTCCCATAGTACAAGCTTTGCTTAGTTTAGGGCTAGATGGCGTTGAGATGTCCACGCATATAATTATTATTATTATAAAGGTTTGTGGGCTATGGTGTATAATTAAAAGCTTCTTTCTTCTGTAAAAAACTGTAATTTTTTTCCGAGACACCGCACGCACATTACAACCTGAAGTACATAATATTAGATCATCAGCAGACAGACCACGACGCCATGATTTGAGTTTGACGTTTTAAACAAAAAAAAGCACACTAAATACATATAAGTATGGACTTATATGTATTTAGCCAAGTACCTAATTGATAATTTCTCAAGTTAATTAATATTATATAATGTGTCAAGTCAAGTCAAGTCACAGTCTAAGTCATCAAGTTAAGTCATAATCTAGTTTAGTCAAGTCATACTCCTAGTAAAGTGGTGGCAACTTTACCAGAAGCTTCTATGGAGTTATGGAAACAACACGAATAAAAAAAATGTTTCACCATCATTATACCACTTTTCCACACTCATGCCCGTAATTCAGCACTTAACGAATAAAATGCCAACAATTGCACTAACACTGAAAATAACACCAGTTCTGGAAAGTAATACAATGCGGCGACGCGATCTTTTTCGTTTTCCCGCCAAAAACCCTACAGTGACTTTGACTGTTAACTGAGTTCATTGAACTCTAACACTTATAATAATGGATGCAACTTACACACCCTTTGACCGCATGTGAAGTATTCCGAATTTCAGTACATAACGTTGTCGTTGAAATCTTTCCTTCGCGGACTCGCAGCATGGAATAAAATATCCCGTAATTCATAACTTAACTCATTTCTAAAAAGTTCTAATTTAAATAAAACCAAATTATTCATAATATTCCATTATATTTGTTTATCATTCTCTTTTTGTGTATGTTTTGTCTCCACACTTTTGTGTAATTAGCCAGTGTCAAGTAATTGATAATTTATCAAGGTAATGATATTTTCACGCAGATATGTGTCAAGTCACAGTCCAAGTCATCAAGTCAAGTCATAGTCTAGTATAAGTCATACTCCTAGTAAAATGGTGGCAACTTTAATAGAAGTGTCTATCGAGTATTGGAAACAACACGAAAATAAACGTTTCACCATCATTATACCACTTTCCCACACTCATGCCTGTAATTCAGCACTTAATGAATAAAACACCACCAATTTTATACACTAACACTGAAAATAACACAAGTTTTGGAAAATAATACAATGCGGTGATGCGATTTTTTTCGTTTTCCCGCCAAAACTCCAAGTAATTTTTTTTATGCCCATGCTACTTGACCAAAAAGTTATCTTGTATTCGTTTATTTTGTTTTACTTCAAACTTGTCTAGCATTTGACCACGCTCTCACCTGATGGGAAGTGACGATGCGATCGAAGGTGCATGCTAGCCAAGTAAATACCTATTCACTCTTCTCTTGAACATGCCCGGGTCATATTACGCCGAGAACTAATAATTACTTAAGTAAAAAAGTTATTTGTGCAATAAACGAGTAAAGTTGATTTTTGCTTCGAGTGCTAATGTTGAATACCTACTCGTAGCTACTCTCGGGATTCAAAGGCACGAGATGCAATAAAACTTTTCTCCCGAGTGGCACATACAACTTTTTACCTTAGCTACTAAAACAGTTACATTTACCTAACTCATGCTTAAAGTAAATTCGCCATTATGCAACGCTTGGCGAATTTAGCCTGAACAAAGACGCATACCATATTTTAATGCAATCTGTCCGAAACGAAGGTTAGATGGCTTATATTCGACGATGATGACAGTTCCATTGGATTGTATAATACCAATTTGGCCTGTGCAATGTTGAAGAAAATAAACATACTAAATTTGCACTCACTGTTCATCGCCAAAACTCTTACATTTTGCGATCTTGCACAGCTTTCAACAAACTGATGAAGTCTGATCTCTCGACCATAGACTTATTCACAAGTAGCACAGCGTCAGTGAGCAAGGCTCTTTCCATTAAGGATTGTGTCTCGCCGCCGTCGCTCGTCTTAAGATTTACAAATATCTTTTACTTAAGTAGTTATAATTGCATGTTTTTCTACCTTCATAATTATTTGTGGAGGCTTTTAATTGGGTCTTCAAGTTTATGTCATTATTTAGATTTTGTATGATAGCTGTAAGCCCCCAAATAAAATAAAATAAAGTAATTTTGGCATTAGACATTTATAAGAAGAACTTAGTTAATATGAGTATATTAGCGTATAATATTAAGATACTGCTGGGATACATATTTAAAAGATGTTTGTATAGTTGGCTGATCGACAAGTGTTTTTATAGCATACAAGAATTTTTAAATTTTAAGTAGGTAATAAATTATAACAGTGCTAATTTTAACTAAGATAATTGACATGTAATAATAATAATAGCAATTTTAATTACAATAAATTTATATAAATATTAGCACGCCTGCTTGCGGGCCGGATACAGTGACTGTGACATTACCTGAAATCTGAAATGTGGTTTGATGTGTGTATGTATCCTAGCAAATAAATGATTGATGTGTGTATGTATCCTAGCAAATAAATGATTGATGTGTGTATGTATCCTAGCAAATAAATGATTGATGTGTGTATGTATCCTAGCAAATAAATGATTGATGTGTGTATGTATCCTAGCAAATAAATGATTGGTGTGTGTATGTATCCTAGCAAATAAATGATTGATGTGTGTGTGTATCCTAGCAAATAAATGATTGATGTGTGTGTGTATCCTAGCAAATAAATGAATGATTATGATTATCATTATCATTAGTTAAGTTTGGGTTAAAAGAGCTGACTGTGAAGTATGTTTTTTAATAGATTTAAGTATATAAACGTAAGTAATAAACTGTACCCTACAGAGCGTCATATTGGCAAAAGCAAAAAAGCTCTTGAAATAATGAAAAAAACAATTACTGGTAAAAATTACTTAGAAGGATAATAAAAAGAAAGTGTATTATGCGGTGTCCGAACCATAGACTAACATCATGCAGATAGGATGAATCCTGTGGTCCGAACGTGTTATTGATAGGCTAACTTCTTTTCTACCATTTGTAGGAATTTTAATGACAACTTTAATTAACTTCTAATTGTTTTTATTTTTTAAATTCTTTCGGAACTATTAATCGAGGCAACACGTGACCAAAATGCTGGCTTCTTTTAGCCCAAAGTCTCTTTTTCGAAAAGATTTTTCCATTCAACGGGGCAATGCCTCCAGCATTTTGGGTAAGTTGCCTACTCGCAGCGGCTTCTTAGATTAAGTTTTGCTACTGCATAGTTTTTATAAGTATACCAATTAATATTATTATTATCCATTCTATTATCATTTCTTACAACTTTTTATAACTACTTTATTCCATTAAATAAAAATAGTCTCTTTAGTTAAAGTTAATATTTACTTTACTATTACTTTAAGTACTTACTTGCTGGTGTTTCAGAACGTTTCATTGTTATCTACTAAATTCTTAATTTGAATGAACTTGTTCCTATCACACGCTGCTTCGTAGAGAAGAGAAAGAGATAGAGAAAAATAAAGGTCAAATAAGTATTTCGAATTTTGTAGCCAGACTTTTGGCGGTACGTGAAAATTTTCCGTTAGTATTATATAACTGTGGTAATTGATTAATTGATTATGTACCAACACTTGTGTAAATATAGGTAATAATGGTAAATTATTAACCTTAAGAGTTCATGAGCGTTTACAAGGAAAAGTAAATACTGATCAAACGCAAGCATACTAAATTAAAAAACTAAGTTTGAAAAAGAACTTCACGTTCTCTAAAAGTTTAGTTGTGTAAAGAAAAGTAAAATGTTTTTTGACTTTTTCTCCCCACTCCGACCGAGTATGGCTCTGCGTTCGCCGCGCCATTGTTCCATCATTAAATTTACAGCATTTCTGTAACATAAATAGATTAGGTACCTAGGTAGGTGACTATTTCTAATAACCTATATAATAAGTATGTACTGGCACAGATTATATAATAGGTACTATACTAGTACTGGTATAGTAGCTTTAATGGATATTTCTAATATTTTTTATCATTATGCATTTATCTTGTGATACGCAATGATTAACGATTATAAGACCGCCCTGAATTTCATGCGCATTATTTTTCAAGTTCTCAACATACGAAAATACCTATATAAGCTACCTAATAGGTGAATTACATTTGAGTTCGAGAATTGAATGAATCGAATAATAAAAGCGGCGACTGCACGAAATGTTTTGAACCTCGGCAGTGTTCCCAGCCTAAGGAAAATAACTGCACGAGAAAAACTTTCGGTTAGTCTAAATTTGTTTTAAATAATAACCATGTAAAACTAAAAGCTTTGAAATAATGTAAGTAATAATTCAATTAATATAATATATAATATGTGTGGACATCTCACACAACGCCATCTAAGCCCCAAACTAAGCAAAGCTTGTACTATAGGAACCAGATAACTGATACAATACTGAGATACTTTTTGTTTGTAAATACATACATAGAATACAATATAACTCAATTTGTATCATATTATGCTCTAAAAAAGGTAAAACTTAATTCTGTCATCAAATTGTAGATTGCACAATTTTGTATCAATTTTTTTGTGCTGTTTTACCCTTTGTTTACATTTTTGATCCCGAAATCTGAACACTAGTAAGGTACAGGAGCCAATGAAGGCCCACTTAATTTCAAAACCTCGTGAAATCTTGCAGATGAAATAGATAAATAAAGTATAGAAAAAACATAATGGAAGTTGTAATAATAATAATTAAAACACACTTGCATTATTGTCTATGGTACTAGTAGCATAAACCCGCGAAATTTAAAATGTTTCGTTTAATCATAACTGTATTTTTTTTAAAGTGGGCTATCCTAGGAGCCGGGCCATCTTCGGCGACACTACCTTATCTCCTCTAGGAGTAATAGTATTCTGTGACTAGTAGAGACTAATTCGTATTCGGCGTATTAAATGTAACGAACATTAAATAGTATAGTAACGTATTACAGAACCATGCTCAGTCATCGATCGGTGCTCAAACAGAGATTTCATTCACTAATTGATCACTTTACGAATGAAATCTGTGCTTGAGCACCGATCGATGACTGAGCATCATTCTGTAATACGGACCTTATGACACACGGACCGTAGAGTGTGAAGATCTATCGATTGACACCTTGTTGATTAACGTGTGTAAGTATTGTTGGAAATCCTAAGTGGTTTTAGTTTTAAAAAAAGTAACCTTACAATCAAGCTAAGAATATTTATTAAAATTTACTAAGAACCGACAATAATTAATATCGTGATTTTATAAAACGTCCGTCGCCTCTGAGCGCTGCCCGAAAAGTGAGCCCGAGCCTTCTTCGTCACTCGTATATATACTACGCCGCTTGCATCAGCTCCCGAAGTGAAGTATTTTGTAACACGGCCGTTCCTGCTTGCGTGTTGTCCTCAACAGCTGCTTCATCTTCAAGCGGCACATTTTCTTTGACCTCGACCGTTGTGTCTTCTATAACACAACAAAACATGATTTTAGGACCTGATGTACAGGCATAACGTTGGTAACTGAAACCATTTCAAAATTAAAATGAAGTTGTTGCTCAATTCAAAGAAATTTCAATTTAGAGAAATTCAACAGGTACTTGTAATAAACATTGAAAACGGAGACTGCAAAACAACTGTGTTAGAAGCACAAGCGTGCACTCAAGTACAACCAACACAGGTCTCACATAACAATTTTATGAAAATTTGTAAGAACAAGTAAGGTTCCAACCGCATGTAAGAAAGTACTTTAGAACCTTAGCATAGAAAATAAAGAAAAATAAATGTATTGCGAATTTCAGAATTCCGGACTTCTAAACTTCGCCACACATTGTAATAGAAAACGGCGATAACATTCATAAGCCACATCATACATTGCAAAAACGGCAACCGTATGACGTGACACTCCCAAATCACGTTAAACATTACAAAAACGGCAACTGTATAATGTAATACTCACAAATCACGTCATAAATAGCATAAACGGCAACTGTATGACATGGCACTCACAAACCACGTCACACATAGCAAAAACGGTAACTGTATAAGATAACATTCATAAATAACGTCATACTTTGCAAAAACGGCAACTGTATGACATGGCACTCACAAACCACGTCACACATTGCAAAAACGGCAACTGTATGACATGGCACTCACAAACCACGTCATACATTGCAAAAACGGCAACTATGTGGAGAGAATAATCTCGTCACATATTGCAAAAGGCAACTGCATGAAGAGGCATAGGCCACCTCACACATTGCAAATAGAGAGAAGGCAACTGTGCGAAATGATCACACATTGCAAACGACGCCACACAAAGTGCAGTCATCGCTGAGTCACATTGGTGAGACAGATATCCGCAGTGGAGAACGCAGAACAAGCCTCCAGCGTCCATTCGCCCCGCCAAAACACCATGTGATCGGCGGCCGCTTGCGTTGTCTTGCCATAAGACCCGCCGCGAAGTTTCGAGCTACAGCGGTGGGTGGCAGCACATGCAGGACCTTGTAGGGCCCCCGCATGCCAGAGTCCAGCTTTCCCGTAGATTGTGACGACCTGTTCACGAACACAAAATCGCCAATGGTGAAGGTTCGTGACTGCTGACGACCCTTGTTGACATAAGCGTCTTTGAGTTGCTGGTCAGCGTCTGGTAGTGTGGACGCAGTATTATTCATCACCGCATCTTAACGGTACCATTGCGAGTTCTGTTTTGAATGAATAACCGGGGATGTACCGTCTAAAGTAACAAAAACTAACTTAGTAGCATTAAAAATGTCTAACCTCTTTAGACATTGCTTGGCACTTACGTGTTAACAGAAGCTTCTACCTTATGCTCGCTCGGTCTCACCTGACCATTAGTAATCATTTGACCTATTTCAGTTTTAAGAAATTCACATTTCTTAACGTTGATGGAAAATCCTGCCTCAGTCAAAGTCTTTAGAATCACTATACTCGCGTTTTCGCTTGTTTTGTTGAACATAACCTTTGCGAAAAACACCACGACCTCGAACGGGTGTAATTTGATGAGGTTTCACATAAATGGACAGAAAACTCGCTAAATTCATAGCAGTTGCGCGAATTTGAGGATCAGTAACACCAGCGTGTAACTATCGCTACAATGAACTCGTCACTCAAATCGTTAACCATGCGTAACGTAACAACAAACGTCTAGCGTATTCTGCATACGTAGGGTAGTTA
Organism: Ennomos fuscantarius; assembly: GCA_905220475.3. NCBI lineage: Eukaryota > Metazoa > Arthropoda > Insecta > Lepidoptera > Geometridae > Ennomos > Ennomos fuscantarius. Next base: position 13,859,744 of record HG992036.1, on the reverse strand, counting down.
TCGGAATTAGTTTTCATAACATCAAATAAAATGTTCGCGATATCTACTCGTATAGGGCACAATGCTTGAATTTGCGCTTGAAATTTGACCAACTACGGTCGTTACTATCCCACTCGTATAGCCACGACCTCGCGTCACCTTTTAGACAATTACCTATACGCGCTAAACACTCACTGTCGTCCCATCTATTTAGTTTGCGCACATGATCAATATGACCACACAACGAATCAAAATCATGCAAAGACAGATCGAAATTCGACATAAATACATGGTTCGATCTTACCACCATGGCATCATAGCATTAACGAGGTTTTCGGTTACTTCATTTATAACCATATCCGCGGTGGGCGGAGGCGTGCTTGAACACGGCACGGACAGGTCCAGACTTGCAGGGTACGACTCGGCGCTCGACGGCGCAGTCAGCGGGCAGACGGCTCACACGACGCGGCTGGCGTGCCGGAGCATCCGGTGTAGGCGCCGACATGGCGCGCGATGTACTCGCAACTGCGTGTCCTGGAATCTTTCAAAACACCTAAGCGGCTTACGAAAGTTTGAAGCTGGGCTTCTAAACCAGGAATAGACGTTCGATCTCGGTTACGACTTTTACGTTTACTAGTCTCAGCCGTAGCTACCAAAAATTTAAGCGGAAATTCTTTAAAATCACAACAGCAAAATCAAAGCAATATTTGAAATCAGAATAACCAAGTCAGAATTGAGTTAGATCCCACTTCTGATGTTGGAAATCCTAAGTGGTTTTAGTTTAAAAAAAAGTAAGTTTACAATCAAGCTAAGAATATTTATTAAAATTTACTAAGAACCGACAATAATTAATATCGTGATTTTATAAAACGTCCGTCGCCTCTGAGCGCTGCCCGAAAAGTGAGCCCGAGCCTTTTTTTTTTTTTTTTTTTTTTTTTTTTTTTTGAACGAGCTAATGCTGTTGGTCTCTATCGACCTTTACAGCGTCACCGGGCGGGAGGGCGGGCGCTTAGGGCGCCCAGCCGTCAAAAGTGGGAGGCAACTAGCTCAAGGGCACCCCTGGGGTGCGAGCCTCGGCTTGGGCCGTTGCCGGGATAAGAGGATCGAGAAGGCTACGTCCACTGGAAGAGTGGACCCTATTGAAAGTCGCGACCGTTCTAGCTAACCTACGGGGGGTACGTCGACCTCGCCGGCGGGGTCGGTGTCTGATTGTGTTACGCTGGTATCCTATACCGGTGCCGAAAGCGGTACCTGAGCCAGAAGGGCTAGACTGGTCCGGTGATCCTAGCGCAGCCGATACTACGGCTGCTATAGGATCATCCGGGTCGCTCAAGACGTGTCTCGGGCGGCGACGACGGGGTGGCGAGTCTGTCGTGTCTGTACAGTAGTTTGAAGCTCTGACTACGAGAGGGTTGGGGTGATGAGGTGCCGCATCAAAATAGCGGCGGGATGCATCCTTCATAAATTGACGGATGGATGGGAGTTCGAGATCGCAGTGGAGGTCGGAGTTTCGCTGGTACCAGCGAGCCCCGACCACCTTGCGGACAAAGCGGTTCTGGATCACCTGAAGTCGATCCAGATGTACTGAGGGAGTATGAGCAAACGCGACAGATGCGTAGGTCATAATGGGGCGAACGCAAGTTTTGTAAAGCGTCACCTTATTTCTAAGGGACAGCTTACTACGCTTGCAGATGAGAGGGTGGAGGCGGCCTAAGACAAAGGCAGCCCTATCGCGCACTCGCTTAATATGGTCCTTGAAGTTGAGTTTGGTGTCAAGGGTAACCCCCAGGTATTTGGTAGACGAAGCCCAGGGAATGGGCTTGTCGAACAAGGACAGTGGTTTCGCTGGCGGACCACGCTTGTAGTCAGAAAAGTACATCGCTGCACTTTTATCTGGGTTAACCGTGATCCGCCATTTCCTGAACCAAGCACCGATCTCGGTGAGGGCTCGTTGGAGGCGACCACGCATGTGAACTCTCTGCCATCCGGAGCAGTAGATAGCGGTGTCATCCGCAAAGAGTGCGAGCTGCACACTGGGATGAAATGACCGCGGGATATCGCTGGTGTACAGCGAGAAAAGCAAGGGGGAAAGCGCGGAGCCCTGGGGCACTCCGGCTCTGATAGGATGGGGAGACGATCGCTCCCCCTCGACGCGGTAGCGAAAGCTTCGATCCCTAAGGAAGTCTTGTATGATGTGCACAAGACGATCTGGCACGCCGATGTGGTACAGCTTGAAAATCAAGCCGTCGTGCCAGACTTTGTCGAAGGCTTTCGCCACGTCTAAGAAGACTGCGAGAGTCCCTTTCGGTTTTGGATTCGCGTTGAAGCCATCTAGAATGTGCTCCGTGATGCGGTGCACTTGTTGAACGCAAGAGTGTCTAGCTCTAAAGCCAAACTGCTCGTCGGGAAGGAGTTTATGTTCGTGGATATGGGACCAGAGACGCCTCCGAATGAGACGCTCGTAGATCTTCCCCAGAGTACTGAGGAGACTGATGGGCCGGTAGCTAGAGGGCTCGGTAGCCTTCTTGCCTGGCTTGTGGATGCCGATGACGTCGGCGGACTTCCACGCAACGGGGAAAGAGCAGTTGCTCATGGCCGCATTGAAGATGCTGACTAGGAGATAGATTAAGGGGACAGAAAAGTGTTTGACCACTTTGTTGCTGATACCATCAGCGCCGGAGGCTTTACGGATAGCGAGACCCTTGATGACAGACTCAACTTCGGCGGCCCTAATAAGCTCGAGCGGGGGGTCGGAAGGTGGTAGGGAGCTGCGACGTTCGACTTCACTGACCACCGTATGGAGGTGGGCAGGGTCAACGTGATCGGGGGAAAGGTTGCACTGGGCCTCGAGGCTCTCAGCCAAACACTCGGCTTTTTCCTCATCATCGAACGCGGGGACTTGGTTTGGCCTATCAAGAGGGGGCATCGTTCTAAGTGTGTCACTTTTCAGAGTTCGAGCCAGCCGCCAGTAAGCCTGGTGGGTTGGCTCGAGCCCTGAAAGTAGGTCTGTCCAGTTCTGGGCGCGAAGATCACTTATGCGTTTCTTAACAGCACGCTGTAAGAAATTCAAAGTGGATTTGTTATCACGGGAGGGAGCCGCGTCATATGCCCTAGTGGCGGCGTTCTTTGCTGTCAGCAGTCTCCTCACGTCCTCGGGCAAGTCCCAGCGGTGGTCCACCACCGGTACCTGCTTAGAAGACTCACCGATCACAGTGCGGAGGTGACTAGTGAGAGCATCGATCGCGGTGGAGACGTCATCTAGTGTCTGTATGTCGTCAGGTACCTTGTCTAAGTCTGGTGAACTGATAGCTTTCAGGGATTCCCCCAATCGCTTCCAGTCCACCACTGTCTTAGTCTGGGGTATCAGTTCAGTTGGATCCGAGCCTAGTCTCATGAGAACGGGGCGGTGGTCAGAGTCAAGTTCGTGGAGCACTTCTATCGAGCTTAACCTGAGGGCTACGCCTTTTAAAAGTGCTATGTCGAGTATGTCTGGTCGTTGGTCGAGGTTCCCGGGGAACCTGGTCGGAGTCATGGGTGCGATAATGTCAAAGGTGTGGTGGTCTGTGTCTGGTCGTGGGTCAGTTAGCTGTTCAAGTATCCTACCGTTGGTGTTGGAGGTGTGACAGTTCCACATGACGTGTTTGCTGTTGAAGTCTCCCGCCAGTATGACGGAGCTTCCCAGAGAAAGTAGCGCGTTGATATCACTACTGAGCAAACGTTTATCAGGGGGAAGGTAGCAAGACGCTAGTATGATCGGTTCGTGGCCGTTCATAGCTAGGCGACAGCAAGACGCTTCTAAGTTGATTAAAGATGAGGGAGTATCAATTGGGATGCAGTGAAGAGACCTTCGGTAATAGATAAGCGTACCGCCTCCGGCATTGGTAAGCCTATCATTACGAACCACTACGTAATTGGCGATCTTAGGATCCCGCTTACTAGGTTTCAGGAGGGTCTCCTGTACAAGCATCACATCGACCTGATGGGTCTTACAAAAGTTATGAACCAAGTCGCGTTGACGAGTGAGGCCGTTTGCGTTGAAAAACGCTAACGCTACGGAGCGAGGTTTAACCTTTTTTGGTGTACTATCCATATTAGATAGTACTAAAAGAAGGTAAGGGGCAGCGCATGATAGCGTCGAGAATGCCATCGTGCTGGACCAGGGCACAGAAACGGTCCTCGGGAGTGGCGGCTGAACGAAGTTTGTGTGCTAGCACACGTACTTCCTTCAGATCGATGGCTGATAGGCTCTGCTTAATCAGAGCCAGATCTTCCATCAGGGAAGTTGTAGCCTGGCCAGAGGGACCAGACTTAGAGGCGGGAGGGCTAGTGTGGGCTACAGGCAGCGCTTCAACAATAGCTGGAGCGCTGCTAGGTGTCGCTGGCGCGGCCTGCGCCCGGACCATGCTCGGGGGCTTGGACCAGGCGTTGACTACGGGAGGCGGTGCCTGAGAGGGCTGTGTGCTGCTTGCCGAGACAAGGGATAGCTTAGAGCTTATTCCTTGAGCGCCAGTGGTAGGTGGATTGGGGCGTGATGGCGCGCGCCCGCTAGTCCTGCGTGTGCTGCGCGGTGCCTTCGGGCAACCACGATAGTTCGCGGTATGCCCTGAGTTTCCGCACAGAACGCAGCTTGGTGGGTCTGGACTGTCCCGAGTGCGGGAACAGTCGGCGGTGCCATGATCCCCAAGGCACTTAACACAGCGGGGCCTGGCGTAACAAAAACGTGCCGCATGCCCATAGAGCTGGCAGCGATGGCACTGGGACGGAGTACCGTTTCGGTGTGGGGCCTCGACCGTGACCGCTGAAAGTTTGTCTACCTCCTTCAGATTGAAGATAGACTTCCCCTTTGCGGTGCGGTCGAGCACAACCAAGACAAGGTCGAAGGCAGTTTTGGTACGACCACTGTATAGGCGGTGAACTTCCCGAACCGGGAACTCCTGGGCTTTGAGGTCCTTGAGGACAACCTCTTCCTTCACCTCCTTCGGTATTCCGCGTAGGACTACACGAAGAACTTTCTCTTCCTCGAGAGCATAGGTATGAAAACCTATTTTCTCTTGGCGGAGAATACGGGTGAGGAGACGATGGTCGTCCGAGGTTGCCACTTGGACTTTAATGCCCGAGTTGGTCGGTCTGGCGGACGTGTAGTTCACCTTCCTGGTGGTAAGGAGAGATGAAACATTGCTCCATTTCTCCTTTTCCTGGACGTACAGAGGTGGAGGTCGCTCCGGTCTCGAGGCTGATGATCCCGAGGAGGGCACATCTACCTCAATGGCGGGTGATCCTCTGCGGTCGGAAGGGCCGCTTACTGCCCCAGGACTGGGGCAGGCTGCCTTGGACGGGGGAGGAGAGGAAGCTGTCGCGGGGCGCTTCCTTCCTTTAGTGACTGTGATGAAGCCATCATCATCAACAGGGTCAGGAGAGGCGGGACTTTCGCACTCCATCAGTGAGGAAATTACCTCTACCGACGGAGTGGTAAAAATAGGCGAGCGGGAGCGCGGTCGCTCGCGGGTTTCGCTGTCACAGCTTCGCGGTGACGGGGTCGGGGGGGGTCCGCAGATGGCGGGGGAACGGGAAGTGTTGCGGGAAGCAACCTTCTCCGTTTTGCGTGCGCGGGCAACGCTAACTGAGTCAGCGGGTGGCGGAGGCATCACCGGTGATGCGGGCTCACTGGTAGCCAGTGCGGATGGAGTAGGAGTCCTAGCAACGAACTTGGACCAAAGGTTTTTAAGATCGGGGTTGAACCGGATGGCCCAGTCGAAAAATTCGAACAGTTGCCTTGCGGCAACGTCCGACGGGATAGACTCCATCCCGGCGTGCTCCGGGATGGAGTGGGGAGTAAGCAGTAACGCCCCGCCTGTGAAGGCGGAGCGGTGTGTACCTAAAGTGTAGCCCTAATTAGCGTACCGTCTGCAATGCAGCACGGGTGAATACCTGAACGCGGATCCCTACGTCTTCTGCAGCTCCTGCTGCGCCGACGAGTGTACCCGGACGCGGCGGCAGCCAGTCACGCGCACGAGCGCGGAGGCTACGCGGCGACGACGACAACGCACTCGGGCCGCGGCACACGCTCGGACGTGGCGACGGCGAAACGCGCACAACACTTCACTCGCGGCACTGGTAGCGACGGCGCTAATTGTCTATAATGTCCAGCAAACAGTCTCTTCACTCACGGCACTCGCGAGACGGGTGGGGCCCGGGAGGGGCCGTCGGAGACGCGCGGGGCGCGCGGGGGCGGCCGCTCGGCGCGGCGGCGCCGGGCGGACTGCGGTTGCGGTGTGCTGAGCACAGCGCGGAGGCGGGGAGCGCGTAACGGAAGCGCTCAAAGACGACCGCTCGGGGCGGTGTCGAGAGTCGGACTGAAAAAAAAAGGGACTGAGCCCGAGCCTTCTTCGTCACTCGTATATATACTACGCCGCTTGCATCAGCTCCCGAAGTGAAGTATTTTGTAACAGTATTTATTATTAAGTGATCATAATTTGCGGACTTTTTATTTAACATTATAAATAAAAAGCGAAAAATAAAATTTAATCTATAATCTATACATATAAAATTCAAAGTCCTGACTGACTGACTTATATATCAACGCACAGCTTAAACCGCTGGTCTTAGAGGCTTGAAATTTGGAGGGTGTGTTCTTTGTAAAGTGTAGGTATCCACTATGAAAGGGTTTTTCGAAATTCCATTTCTAGGAGGGTGAAATTGGTGGTTAAATTATATACGTAAAAAAATCGTCTTTGTTTTCTATAAGCCACGCGGGCGCAGCCGCGGGCAGAAGCCAGTAATTTTTTTTTTTTTATAAATCTTCTGTATTGATTACTTTCTCTTAGAAAGTTTATTATTAAATTTTATTTTTCCCTTTACTTATATTGTTAAACTTAAACTTAATTTTTAACTAGAACATCATTGACAAAATAAATATTTACGATTATTTATTTAATATATATAAGGTATTTTATGTCTGGTATTCGGCTGAATACACACACACTCACACACACACACACACACACACACACACACACACACACACACACACACACACACATAGCTTAGATAAAATTAATAATGGGAGAAGCCACTGACTTCTGAAACACAGTTTCCACTAGTTCGGGAGTCTATGGATTCATTATAACTTTGTAACCAAATGTGTCAATAAATAAATTTGTATTTGTATTTGTATTTGAATATTTGGTTTGAAGTGCCGAATATGCTGTTTTGCGAGGACTTCGTGTCCCGCCTCAAACAGTAACCAATTCATGTTTGTTATTCGGGTCGGCTTATAAATGTTCGATGCATTTTTATATGTACATCAGTAAGAAGGAAATAAGTAATAGCGCTGATGAAATAATATGGCTTGAGTGATGGCATTATTCGATTTCGCTATAAAAGTTGAAGTCAAAGGATTTTATTGCTATATTTTTAGGATCGTTGATAATAATCTGAAAATAGTGATATTATATTAAGAGGCTCTAGGAAGTCTTGAAGAGAAAACGAAAAGGCATGGTTTAAAAACTTGGAACCATTTTCCAACACTCGTGCACGTTCACGGACACTTAACGGATAATATTCCACCCTTATCACACATTAAAATTCAAAAATTCACAGCCACCATTTTCGTTTTTTTTTTTTGTTTGGTTTTGGCTCGGTCAAGTAATTGATAATATCTCAATTAATATCATATAATGTGTCAAGTCAAGTCACAGTCCAAGTCATCAAGTTAAGTCATAGTCTAGTCATACTCCTAGTAAAGTGGTGGCAACTTTACCAGAAGCTTCTATGGAGTTTTGGAAACAACACGAAAAGAAACGTTTCACCATCATTATACCACTTTCCCACACTCATGCCTGTAATTCAGCACTTAACAAATAAAATGCCACCAATTTTATACACTAACACTGAAAATAATACAAGTTTTGGAAAATAATACAATGCGGCGACGCGATCTTTTTAGTTTTCCCGCCAAAACTTTCGTAAGTATTCGTTTCAACGACCCCTTTGACATGTCATAACCGTACACAAATTCCTTACTTGACATTGGCTGAATTATCGCTAGAACGCGATAGAAAGCCATTAAACGAAGAGAAGAAGAAGAAGAGGGCTATTTTTAGCACATTTACTAGTCAAAAGATATGACCATCTGTACACTTGGTATGAAAAACTGTTCAAAAAATGTTCACATCAAATTTGGCGATACAAAATCTATGTATCGTAATGTTACGGAAAAAAATTATTCTAAGCTTTCATCGCTTGACGTCGCGCCACAATGAACTGCGTAAGTTGGTCTATAGTCTAGACATTGAATTACGGAAGTCTAGACTAAAATGACAGATTGAATCCATAGCTTTATTTATGTAGGTACTAGCTGCGCCCCGGATAAAAAGTAACCTAGCCTCTATATGAGCTACCTATAATCCAAATTTTATCCAAATCCGTCCAGTTTTTGAGAGTGAAAGTGTAACAAACATCCATATATACAAACTTTCGCGTTTATAATATTAGTTGGAGGGATAATTATGTCCTTATAAACACAGAATTAATGATAATAATAATAACGCCCAACGATCACATATATAGATCCTGAAACCTAACTAGGATTTCCTATGTCTAGGTACCCAGAAACTACCAGGATGGTAGTTTCTGGGTACCTAGACATAGGAAATGGTCCCACACAACACTCAGACTCGGAACAAGTATTTTTTTCTGTGCACAAATACTTGTCCTGCCACGGGAATCGAACCCGCCGCCTCCGGGCTATGAGTCGACCTGCTACACCACAGAAGCTGTCGAACATGCATAATTGTATGATACAGAGAGGTGTATAAGTGTATTATAGATAGAGGGTAACTTCGTAAGTGCTTACAGGCAAATGTGGCTGTTAACCGACAAAGCCCTACAAATTAAAAAAAAAGCTTCGTTATTTCATTGGGCGGGCCGCCGAAGATGAATGACTACGGAGCGGCGCGGAGGGACCGCGCCGTGATACAGCGTGACGCGGTTCTAGGATGATTCTAGATTAGATATCAGCAGTAAGAAGTCATCATTATTATTATTATTATCACTACGCATGGTAAGTACCTACAAGAGTTTTGGCGGGAAAACGAAAAATATCGCGTCGCCGCATTGTATTATTTTCCAAAACTTGTGTTATTTTCAGTATTATTGCATAAAATTGGTGGCATTTTATTCTTTTATTGCTGGATTACAGGCATGAGTGTGGGAAAGTGATATAATAATGGTGAAATGTTGTTTCCAAAACTACATAGAAGCTTCTAGTGAAGTTGCCACTACTTTACTAGGAGTATGACCCGACTAGACTAGACTATGACCCGACTAGACTATGACTTAACTTGATGACTTGGACTGTGACTTGACTTGACACATAATATATATAATATGAACTGGAGAAATTATCAATTACTTGACACTGGCTAAAAACACAAAAAGGTGGAGCCAAAAAAAAAATACCTACACTCCATTTCTGTTTAGTAGTAGATATCCTATGTGTTAATCGAGTGTATAATCTATCTGCATTCCAAGTTTCATTAAAATCCATTCAGTAGTTTTTGCGTGAAAGAGTAACAAACATTCATACAAACTTTCACGTTTATATATGTATATATATGTGTGTGTGTGTAATGAATCTCTATTTCTCTCACGCGTGAATGGATGGAACATTTTCCCTAATTCTTCCTATTATATTTACTAGGTGGTAGGACTTTTCTGCAAAGTTCGTCTAGGTAGGTATACCACTGCTATGCCAGTTATTCTTCCGCCAAGCTTACGCACTACTGTGTTCTTGTTTGAAGGGCATTGTAGCTAGTGAAATTACTGGGCAATTGAGACTTTATGATCTGATCTCAGTCTAGTAATCTTATTACCAGACTATGCTGATATTTCAGGATGATGTGCGCAGTGCAGTATTGCGTGTAACTTTATAGTTTAGAGTTCCGAGTGACACGGTTCTGTAATGGGCGGCCGTGTCGCTTAACATCAGGTGAAAAACGTGCTCGTCACATCAAACGTAACTTAAAAAATCTCACCCATTTCACCCTGTTAGGGTAGAAATTTCGAAAAACCCTTTCTCAGTGGATAAAACGTACACTTTACTAAGAACACACCCTCCAAATTTCAAATCTTTAGGACCAGCGGATTAGGCTGTGCGTTGATATAAAAGTCAGTCAGTCAAGTGTTTTTGTTGTATGTATAGATTTGTAAAATTATTTTTTATTTGAAAAGACATACTTTCATATTAATCCCTCCCATATACATTACATCAAAATCGGTTTAGCTAATGCCCGCCTGTGCTAAAGTTTGACAACTCCTAAGTTCGCACTTATGGTTCTATGACATACCTACTGCAATGCATTTAGGTATGTCACAGGGGAATAAAAGTGTATGGATAGAACACAGCTAAGTGTCTAAAATCGATTAAGCAGTAACCTAGAAAATGTAAATAGAAATTTACACAGTACATAAAAGTGTTTGAGTTAATACATAGGTAGCCGACTTGATTAGTTATCCAGATCTAGGTTACATTACAGGCCGGGGTCGCGGCCTCGCCGCTAAGGTCACAAGGACTTATTTAGGCCGGGTGGTGAAATAAATAGGATTTTAAACGGTAGATATCTAGATATTAAGTCTACTTTGAATAGAATAAGCAATTTCTGAACGTTCACTTTATTAGCTCTATATAAATACAAATGTATATTCAAGAACTGTAATTAGGTTACATCATAAAAAAGAGTAATAAATATGCCAAACAAAAATCGTATGAGTTAATTTAAAAGTACCTAGGTAATTTAATCTGAGTAAATTAATGTAAATTCAAAATCAAAGGAGCTTATTGCGAATAGGCTATTTTTAGCACTTTTACAGAAATATTTTTTTTTATATATTTTGGCTTCTCATTTTTGTGTATTTAGCCAGTTTCAAGTAATTGATAATTTTTCAAGTTATGATTATATGATAATTCACGCAAATATGTGTTAAGTCACAGTCGAAGTCATCACGTTAAGTCATAGTCAAGTCATAGTCTAGTAAAAGTCATTCTCCTAGTAAAGTAGTGGCAATTTTACTTGAAGCTTCTATGAAGTTTTGCGAACAACACGAAAAGAAACGTTTCACCATTATACTACTTTCCCACACTCATGCCTGTAATCCAGCACTTAACGAATAAAATGCCACCAATTTTATGCACTAACACTGAAAATAAAACAAGTTTTGGAAAATAATACAATGCGGCGACGCGATCTTTTTCGTTTTCCCGCCAAAACTCCCTAGAAATAAGTTATTGTACTAAGCATATAAAATTACAAAGTGCTAAATATCAAATATTATATAGCAAGCTCATTAAATAAAATATGTGAGTTAGAAAAATAAAAAAGAAGTTCTCTTTCTCACTACCGGTGCAAACAATCCGGCACAAGGCAGAACAGAAAACTCCGATCGGAAGCTTCGATTACAACTGTAAAGAAGAAGCTACAAGAAACTTTGCAGTTATGTATGTTTTGTTAATTTTTTTTTCTACTATTTCTTACACATTATGAAGGCAATGCTGCCAGCATGTTGGGTACGCTACCTATTGGTAATGGGCTGGTATTTGGACTGTCTAGGTCAACGCGGCCAGTATATAGTCCAAACATTGTTGAAGTAGTTAGTTGAAAGAAAAAGTTATTTAAAAGCACCGTGCCCGTTGAAAAAAGAGAATTTTTATAGGTATAAGCGGCTGACTAAAAAAAGAAAAAAGAAAAAAAAAGGAAAGAAAATACATTTGTTCGTTCATCATCATCATCATCTATATGACTGATTATAATACCAAATGATAACCTAGACTAGATAAACCTATAATGAGTCGTGGGTAATACCTACCTGGGTCCCTAGACACAGGGAATCCTAGTTAGGGTCCCGGATCTATGTATGTGATCGTTGGGCGTTATTATTATTAAATAATAATAATATGTAAGGACATTTCACACAGCGCCATCTAGCCCCAAACTAAGCAAAGCTTGTACTATGGGAACTAGATAACTGATACAAAGCTTAGATACTTTAAAAAAAAATACATATATAGAATAGAATATAACACCCAGACACAGAACAAACACCTATGTTCATCACACAAATGTTTGTCCTAGGTGGGAATCGAACCCACAACCCATAGGTCAGAAGGCAGGGTTGCTACCTACTGAGCTATCGGGCCAGTCAAATAAAACTAAATTATTACATACTATTTGTTTTTATATTTACTTCAATCTAACCGTCATCGAAACTATCCGAAACTAACAGATAATCTGAAACAATTAAATATCCGCAACCATATCCGCAACCGATATAATTTTATTCCTATATTCATATCCGTATCCAGATCCGGAATATCATATACATAACATTCCTCATACAAATTATAGGCTGCGTATTCGGTTTTGTTTATAATGCCTAGGCAAAGTACAAAATAAGTATTACTTCATGCTCAACGTTTTAGCTATTTTATACATTGCCTAGGTAGGTATTGTATAAAATACCAGATTATGTATATGACGGCGGTAACATCTAGTTATAAACTCTATGCACAGCGATCGAGCACCGTAATTTACCCTGTGGTGGCATTAAATTTATTACAGTGGCAGCACCGGCAACTGTCATGGCGCCCCTACCAGTCTGGCTATAAAAAAGGAGCGCTCGGTGTACTACGGATCATTCTTGTTCCAGACACGGCGCGGTGTGGACATGCTGAAGGCCTATAGTTATATAGGTTGCAACTTACCCACAAACCGTTCCTGCCCACATATACAATAAGTAAAATCTATAAGCATATTATAGCTTTCCCGTTCGAAACAACGGAACGGAAATGGGTTAATTACACACGTCAAACATAAGTATTAATTATTATAAGTATCCAAAATCGTAAGAAAAAAGGAAAAAAATATGTCCATAACATATCGATTTTGTTAAAAAAAATACTACAAGCAAATATGTAAGTAGTATATTAAAAAAGAGAACGGACCCAGGAGTCTGTGGTAAAGAAGAATTACAAAAAAAATGTACTTACCTATTAGTATTCTCATGTTATTCAAATATCTCGAAAAAGCAATTCTTATTAAAGAATATGACGGCGGCTACGTCCAGTTATAAACTCTATGCACAGCGATCGAGCACCGTAATTTACCCTGTGGTGGCATTAAATGTATTACAGTGGCAGCACCGGCAACTGTCATGGCGGCCCTACCTGTCTGGCTATATAAAGGGATCGATTGGTGTGCTACGGATCATTCTTGTTCCAGACACGGCGCGGTGTGGACATGCTGAAGGCCTATAGTTATATAGGTTGCAACCTACCTACCTACGCAGAAACCCGTTTCTGCCCACAAATACATAAAAGTAAAAAATATACACCCAAAAATTGTATAAATATTTAGAAATTAGAATCATTAAGAACTAGCAAAAATTAAAAAAAAAAATACAAAGATCTTTCAGAACGACTGATCGAGGCAACACGTGACCAAAATGCTGGTTTTTATTTAGCCCAAAGACTAAGCATTGCGATTCAACGGGGCAATGCCGCCAGCATTTTGGGCACGGTAATCTAAGAAGCCGCTACCTACTGGTAGCGGCTTCTTAGATTAAGTTTTGCTACTGCATAGTTTTTAATTTTCATTTAACTAATAAAATTAGAACTAGTTATAATATACTTAGACATATTTAATTATTCACCCTTGTTGCTGTTGGGGATGTTTTGGACGAAAGAAAGAAATAATTAATGACATTTTGAAGATCGGGGATTAGGAAAAAACTATTGATTTGTTTGATTGAAAAACGCGAACAAAATTAGTTAAAAAAAAACTAGGTAATCGTAGTTCTTAGAAGTAGGTAAGTGAAAATAAAACTAAGCGGTTTTTAATCGTTTATAAGTAATGATGAGTAAGTATATCCGTAAATATAATTACTGGTCTGCTCATGGTGTATACTCCAATAGAAATAAGCTATCTCATATTCCCGATATTTAAATGTTACATAGTGTCCAAAATTATAAGAAAAAATAAATAATATCCCTCCCGTATTGATTTTGTTAAAAAAAATACTACAGGCAAATATGTAAGTAGTATATTAAAAAAGCGCACGGACCCAGGAGTCTGTGGTAAAGCAGAATTAAAAAAATATATATATATAATTATTTATAAGCAATGGAGTAGCTAGGCGTGGGCGAAGTGGGCTCTTGCCCACGGCCTCGCCTTTAAAAGGGGCCTCGCGGGCCTTTAAGTGCGACTTATTTTATCGAAATCGGTCCAGTAGTTTGATTATTAAATAAAAATAACTGGAAAAACGTTATACCATGCTCAGCAGTAATGCAGCCCATGACACTATTTTCAACCGACTGCAAAAAAGGTTCTCAATTCGACTATTTTTTTAAATGTTTGTTACCTCAGAAGATTCGACTGAATAAACCGTTTATTATGATAATATTTTTATTTGACAGCTGGTGCTTCCCGTGTTCCACTTAAATTAGATCAAGATCTGAAAAGTATTTTTTGAGTTATCCTTAAATTATTAAGGATAACTCAACAAAATTATGTTATGTAATTTATTTTATTTTATTGTTTATTATCAAATCGAAATACACAATTTATATTTGGATTTCGACTACATTGATGATGTACTCATTGGGATTGATGTCTATTAAAACCCTTTTTTTAAAGAACTTATAATTATCATAATAAGATAAGCATTGTAGTAATACAAAAAGTTGTGTAACTAAAGGCACAGAATCATCACAGTATACATAATAGCTAAAGGAAAGAAAGAAAGAAGAAAGAAAGAAAATACATTTATTCAAGGCACGTGCCTACTCACACGGGAACGAAGAAGAGCTGTTATTTAATAATAATAATAACGGCCAACGATCACATACATAGATCCTGAACCCTAACTAGGTTTCCCTGTATCTAAGGACCCAGGAACTACGAGGACCATGGTCTCACAACACCCAGATACAAACCAAATATTCCGTGGTTTCATAGACAATGTTAGGTATAAAGTTTCGCGCGACACTGCACTACGCACATCAGTAAAAATAACAAGAAACTACGCCAAGCGTAAAAAACCAACTTCACATTTACCTATATGGTTATCTCAGAACTGGACCAAATTTAAATCGACCAAAATGGAAGCACCAGCTTTCAAATGAAAAAGAATCATCAAAATCGGTTTAACTCGTCCAAAGTATACTATACTGGATGATAGGACTTTTCTGCACAGTTCGCCTAGGTAGGTACCACCGCTTTGCCAGTTATTCTGCCGCCAAGCAGTAGTGTGCAAACACTGCTGTGTTCCGGTTTGAAAGGCACTGTAGCTAGTGAAATTACTGGGCAAATGAGACTTTATGACCTGAACTCACAGTCTAGTATTCTTATTACTTAACTGTGCTGATGTCTCAGGATGACGTGAGCAGTGCAGTGTCACGTGGAACTCTATACTTTAGAGTTCCGAGTGACACTGCAACTGATATGGGTACTCGTGTCGCTTAACTTCAGGCGAACGGTTAGCTAGTCATAAGATAAAAAAACGTTCTGAAGTAATAAACATAAAAAAACAGTCGAATTGAGAATCTCCTCCTTTTTGAAGTCGGTTAAAAAACGTGCGGATTGCGAACAGTAACGCAATCCGTGACTGAAAAAGGTCGCAGCATGGTTATCCTGGCCAGATGTCTATAGTGGGTTTACAGGCGCACCCTACTGCGCAAGTCGGGGGCGGACCGAGTATAGGTAAATTTTCCATTTCATGTACATGCTTCCCTCTCATTACATACATTAGAGTAAATGTTGTTCAAAAGAAATTTAATTAGTACACTCAAATATTTTTTTTATTTATTTTTTTCTTTGGAGGAATTATGGCCTGGCAGTACACGTTTTCGTACGTGTATTTGCCATTGTCTATTATATTATCTGTGTGAATTTTCAGGATAGTAAATAATAACGCCCAACGATCACATACGTATTAACGATCTTAGACCCTAACCAGGATTCCCTGTGTCTAGGCCCAGGAACTACGAGGACCATGGTCCCACAAAATACAAATACAAAAATATTTATTGACATAAATATCATTACATTATCTTATATGAATCCATAGATTCCCGAACTAGTTTTTAAACTGTATTTCAGGAATCAGTGGCTTCTCCCAATATTTTTAAACATTATTATGTCACAACACCCAGACTCAGAACTAGTATTTGCGGTTTTTTTATTGTGCGTATATATACTTGTCCTGTCGCGGGAATCGAACCCGCTGTCTCCGGATTATGAGGCGACCTGCTCAACCGCCACACCACAGAGGCTGTCATAATTCAATGTTGTTCTCGGAAGAAGGCAAGGCACGCTATATTGTGTACAATATTTTAAAGATGTGTGTCCACCGAACCCTGAATAACATGGCACAAAATGCTCTTGATAAGTTATTTTAAATACGGCGTTAGTTTCTTTTAATGAATGATGTTAGAGCTAGTCGTTCACCTGATGTTAAGCGACACGGCCGCCTATAACAGTTGCAGTGCCACTCGGTACTCTACTGTAATGTAAAGTTTCACGTGACACTGCACTGCGCACGTCATCCTGAGACATCAGCATAGCTGTGAGATTAGATCACAGAGTCTCATTGCCCAGTAATTTCACTAGCTATATCCGGAAAACAGTAGTGTTTGCGTACTACTGCTTGACGGCAGAATAACTGGCAAAGCGGTGGTACCTACCTAGACGAACTTTGCAGAAAAGTTCTACCACCTAGTAAAAAGTCAGTTGTTAAATTGCCAATTCGCGAGCCTCTTTTTAATTTTTTCCACGATGTTATCTTAGAGCTTGAAAGGTAAAAAAAGGCATTCCAAGGGTGCAGAAAGAGGGGTTGCAAATACCTCTTACCCCCTTTTTCTACGGCGCACGTGCACCCTTAAAAAGAAGTACTAAAAATACAAATTTTCGTTCAGTGTAATGATTATTGAAGATATAAATAGCTTACGTTATAAATTTAATTCATATAGTTCGTGAAGGTACGTACTTACCGAAGTAGGCACTTAAGCTACGGTTTATTCCTCTAGTAATATTAAATCTAAGTAAGTTTCGTGTGTAGGTAGGTAGGCGGTAGTTTTGCTACTGCATAAATCTACTATGATATAATTATTTTATTTTTTAAATCAGGGAGTAAGTACTTACTTATCAATAAAGAGAATTTAGCCCCTTAATTAATTAAGTATCCATGTACTAAATTACTTACTTATAAAATAGACACTTACTAATTGACTAGGTACTTACCTAAGTCTATGTTAAAACATAGTTTCGTGTATTAATTAAGTAGTTACGCACCTAGACACCTGGATACCTAGGTCACATGGTACTTCTTTAATTCCTTTATTTCTTATTCTTTAATTCTTTAATCCGTGCCCTTTTAGTACCGCCCGCGGATAAAAAGTATTTTAATTGTTTACTCGTCCCACGGGAAAATTTCACTTTTCCGGAATAAAATGTAGCCTATATGTTAATCTAGTGTATAAGCTATCTTGGTACCGAATTTCATCCAAATCCATTCAGCCGTTTGAGCGTGAAGGAGTAATAAACATACACACACACACACATACAAACTTTCGCCTTTGATTAGTGTGAAGTGTGATTTGTTGTCTGTGTACCTAGGTACCTAATTACCTAATAGTAGTTAAAATAGTATAAAAAACAAATTGTAAGTTTTTACCACTTCTGTAAATAGAAGGTAAAGTTTACAACTAAAGCATACATGCCTACTTAAAAGTACATACCTACAAAACCAGAACAACCCTCAGACTCCGTCTCACGTAAGCACCCACTGTTTTATTATTGATTAATGCAATTTATAATGCCTTGAATGTACACGTGTGCGACTGAAAGCGTCTGACCTTGGAAACCATTATGTAGTTTATACTTCATAGGTAGTAGGTACATAGGTACATAAAGTTACGTAACGTATCCGTAAACGGTCGACTATCGATCATTGATTAGCTCACCCGAACTAAAACGATAACTTTAGTAAAGTTTCAACGGTACTAACTACATAAAACAATGCAATAACATTTCGCAACATTTCAACAAGATTTTATTAACCTAAAAGTTATTTCGTGTCGTAATAAGAGCCATTTTAGCCGTGAAAAGCGTGGCATAGCGTTTATTAAACGCGTATACGATGTAGAAAAGTTGTTTTTAACAAAGACGGTGTGGTATCGGGTCGAAAATATAATTCGTGGGGACTTGGAGAGGCCCACAACTCGGGCGGATGTTATATAGCTACGTAGATAAAACCTTCCGTCGTCACCAGCGCCCCTGGCGGCGGCTGAATAAAGCGAACTTCGTGCCGCGTGTACACCTCTCCGCGCAAGTTTGTTTTCGGAGACCACGTATTTATTTATTTTCATATAAGAGTGTGAAACATTGTTTTTTTTCTATTAGGCTTCATAAAATTATGAAAAATTATTTCCCAACCTATAATAAATTACTGCTTTTGTCAGAAGGTTGTATATTTCTTGATTTACTGACTACTTTACTTGGAATAGTTAAAGGACTAACCTATGTGCAAAGTATATACAAGTATTTATTTAAAATGTAATTGTCTTAATTACCTATAGCGTGAACGCTATGGATAGAACTCATTCGAATTGCGATTATATCAAATGTCCATTGTGTGTCTATGTTGCTGTCGATTCAGTTCCCAAATACTAAACTAAACTGAGTGAGTTCTGAAAAATGTGGCTATCTCTTTCATATTGGTCCAAATGACAAGGACTGCAGTAGTTTTAGAACTTTTTATTTGCCGTATGTACTATTTTTATTTTATTGCATATTTGAGATTGGGTCGATTCCTCAGAACTGGGGAATGGCAATTAATAGTTTTCAGGTCTTAATAATCAGCATTCAGCAGTTTAAAAAATGTACTTACTGCCAAAAAATTTAAAATATTCATATCTAATACTAACACAAACTAAGTTATAACCAAGTGATAATAATTATTATGAATTATGTATTTATTTGCATACTAAAATTCCCTAGGACATTTTTCAGTACCGACCACTTAATTATGCATCTATTATGATAAAAATTAATGACATTCGTCGGGCTAAAAAAAAACCACTCAGTTCCTTAGTAAGAGCAGATATGATCGAGAATTCGACACGCTATTCATGAGTACCAATAGCCTAGTAGTCACTCATAATAATTTTCATAAGTAGGTACTCAAATAGGGAAAATAAATAATAAATATATGAAACAAAGTATTTAATAAAATTTTAATTTATTGACTTCAATAAAATGTTTTTCATGGCAATTTTTATATTCTAAAATCCTTTAGATAACGCCCATTCTCGTAAATAATTCACAAAATCTCCTTTAGCTTCTATGTTCCTCGTTACTTCATGAACCCTAGTTTCCACATGACGATTTATTTTCTCCTTTAAATATGCTTTGATTTCATCATTCATAAGCCAAATGTCTCCATCGATATTTCTAATTTTAGAAATTTTGCGCATTCCACGATAAGTGATGTCTAGGTATATAGGTAGCTCATGGTTTTTTGTCCTTTTTATAAAATATGGCTGATTAATAGCTTCCTCTTTAGGCGGAACCCAGCCAGAGGGGTACTCTTCTTTTGGTGTGAACTTTGGTATAGTTTCAAACGGCAGTAATCTTTCTACGTATTTCCATTCCGTTGGATTTTTATCAATTTCATATTCATATTGTTCTTTAATTTTTCTGACAAATGGTGAGTGCGCATAGTTCGAATACTCTCGGAGGATCTGTAACAAATATGTAACATTATGACACAGATAAAATTGAGCGGCAGACCAATAAGTCCAAAGATTACAGGGGTAGGGGATTCTATTTGTGTTATCGTTATGAATACTTAATTTCAAGCTATTTTGAAATAATAATAAAAAAAGTGTGAATAATAAACTTAAAGATTTTTTTTTAGTATCACAGGATAGCTTACATTAATATGATGTGGGGATAAAAATAAATTTCACCCGATTCTATTTGAATGAATAGCTAATTGACTACTTCGCAATTATAAAATAAATAAAATTAAATTAAAGTAGGTATATTGACATATTTTTTCTGAACACTTCGTCTTGCGTATGCATTGTTCGTTTGCAAGCTAAGTGTTAGGTAAGCCCGACGTGCTCTTGACAAGTTATTTAAATGTCAGTTAATCATAGGTTAATTTTTTAACACCTACCTTGATAATGTTTAATAATTACATCTTATTTTTACGAAAACACAATAAACTTTAATAAAACAGTAAAAATTAATAACATTTTTTGTAAAAGAAACCTGTGTGGAGGGTTGTACGCCCATCGCTCTGTCACATGTCGCGGTCAAAGCAACATTACTGCGAGAAACGAGTGAAAATATAATAAAATAATTACCGATTGTGATCCTGGAGTAAGTTTTGTACCCGAATCAATCGCGTTGTTCAGGATTTGACCGGTTTTTCCAACAAAACGACGCAAAAACGTGCACTGTGATCGCAACATCGTCGCCATTTTGAATAGCGAATAGAGCGAATTGCTACAAGAGCAATAAGAACTATATTATTCGTTTCGAAGGAAACATTATGGCGGACGCCTGCAGACATTCGGGCTTTTCAAAAATCGTTTTTTAAGTTTAATCGCGAGTTTATATTGAACTTTTTCGCATATTATGGTGCATTGTGTATCTAAATAACTGTTTATTGTGGTTTTCGAGGGTTTCATTGGATATTTGGTGAGTATTTTGTGAGGACATAGCAGAGGTGCGCCACGGCTAGGGAAATGATTTGGTGCTTTCGTTCGTCGACGCACACGCACTCGCGCTCAGCTGGTAGGTGGCGTTAGGTGTCACTAGCGACCTCATAATATCAAAACATCGAGTTTTTCATGAGTTTTCCGGCGCAATTTTCTGAGTACTGAACGATGTAAACAAATAATTTAGTTCTTATTTATTTTCACTATCGTATCCTGATGCTAAATGAACTGAAATGAGGCATGATAAAATCGAAATGAAAGCCGTATTATTGCGCTTGTTGATTACCGCTCGCTCACTTTTGTTTACCATGATTTGTAGATGCGATTTATGAGTGAATTGGGTTGAATTAAACGTTAATTGACCCCAAAATATGTTTGACTAGTGTCTTTTGTTTGTATTTATCAAACAAATTTCAAGATTTCAACTTCATTATCCAAATTATTTGACAATGTTGTTCAACAGGTATCAGATATTACCACGTCGCTAATATAGAGTATTGTGGGTTCTCAACGTTTTTTTATCACGTTCCAGGTCCAAATGGCATATTTTGGAGGCGTGTTGTGGAATTTTTCTGTCCAAACAAAGATCATTGAGATAGAAGACTTAGTTCTCTAAGGAACGGTGGTAGAGGCTGATACTCTGCCCCAGGAGAGCTTTGTGAATGATAATTAGCTGCTCAGAATAGTGACTGGTATCCAGGCGAGTTACCCTAAAGGTATTTCCTAGTAATCACACAGGGAGGCACTTCGGTCATCCCTCAATCACAAAAAACTTCAGAGCTTACCAGCAGCCTGTAACTAATGTCGAGGAAACGGGGATATCTCCCACCACACATTCCATCATGAAAACTAAACAGGCAAAAGAAGAGCAGGACAAAGGCATTGATGAGGATGCTGTCCCCATAGAACCTAAGACTCGAGCCCGCAAGAAGGCATCGGACATTGAAGAAGACAAAAACAAACCCAGCCACGATGAGCCCAAAACATCCAAAGATAAGAAAACCCTACCTAAACCTAGAGCAATAGTGAAGAAACGTCCACTGGGCATCCGGAAGGCTCTGAGAAGTAAAAAAGCTGCCGTGGTTAAGGAAAAAGTTAAGCATGTTATAAAGCAAACTGGGAAACGTGGCAGGAAGCCTGCTATTAAAACTGAACCTGATACTTCTCAAGACAAGGAAATCCCGCTGATACCTGCATCTGAAATAAAGAAAGAGCCTGTTGAAGATACCACTCCCAATTCAAGGTCTTCCAGCCCCAAGACAGCTGGCAGGAGGCAGAGAGTTGGTTCTGATATGGCTATGATGAAAACTTTGCTAAGTGACTCACCGAGCACTTTGGTGCTTGGTCCTCGGACCAGCCCATACTCCATGAGGTCTGAAAGGAGTAATAGCCCATCACTTTTTGAAGGCAAAAACCTCCGCAGTGGGAAGCCTAGGAAAGTTAAAAACAACTTACTAAATGAAGTTGTCAAAAAGGAACAAAAGAAGAGACGCAGACTGCTTTCAGATTCAAAGAATCCGGAAACTGTTGAGGGAGATGATTGTAAAAAATTAAAAAGGGGCCGCTCCTGTTCCCGGGATGGCAGTGAGATTTCCAAATGCTCAGACAACACTGAATCCGACCTGAGCATGAGCGAAACACTCAATGACTCGGATAGCAGGGAGCTCAACAAAAAACTAGATAAATCTAAGACTGACCTAGATGTAGATATTGAAAATAATGTTCAGATCTCAACTATTGAAAAAGTGCCTTCTCTTAATGTTGAATCTAAATTAGCTGAACCGAAACTGGGTGCAGAAACCAGTTCTATTGTAAATGAGAAAAACAAAAAATTGAGCTTAACAAGAAGTACTTCATTAGACTCCGACAACAATAATAGTAATAGGTTAAAGTTAGAAACTTTAAATTCATCAGACATGGAAGACAAACAATTGTTGAAGACTGAAAATGATACGCTTTTTCAAGCTCGTAGTAGTATATTGACTATAATGTCCGAGACATTTAATTCAAAGGCATTGGCTAAGAACATCAGGAGGGCGAGGCGAGGGAAGAAGGCTGCGGCCGAAGCAAGAAAACCTACACCAAAAGAGACAGCCAAGATCTGCACACCCAGCCCTATTATAAAGGAAAATATTGATGACAAACAGGAAACCATAGAAACCCTGTCTAAAGACATTGATGATCTTATCAAGGACTTGGATCAAAACATTGACCGAGACCATCAGCTTATCGCAGGAACTCCTGCCCCTGAAAGCACACCTGATCCAATGGAGACTAAATCAGTTTCCAAATTCTATGGATTAAACAAACCACTCAGCAATGTGGATGACAACAGTGTTGCCACTCCTGAGACACCACTGAAAGACAAAGAAGTAGTCTCCTCTATAATAAACGAAATGACACCTTCAAAGAATGACGACAGTGAGAATATCAGATTGCATTATGAAGAAGATTCAGTAGAAAAGGGAGATGGTGGCAGACATGAAATAGCTTTCAAATGCAATTCTGTAGCAAGCATAGATAAGCTCATGGATAGACTAAAAGAGTTTGAAGAGTTTGACAAGAGAAGGCAGAGACAGGAATCAGAATCAAAATCAAGTGACAGCAAGCCAATGATGGTGACTAACGATGTGGTACTGATTACCAAGTCAGGTACTGACATCAAACAATTAAAGGATATCCAATCTGTCCGATCGCCAGAGAAACCTTTTGAAAAAGAAAATTTACTCAGCTGCTTTGAAAACAATTCAGCAATTTCTATTGTCAAGAGGGATCATGTAAGAAAATCGCTTGATGTTGATCTTCCAAATTCAGTAACTTTGATTAAAAGAAAGAACAGTGTCAGCGCTAGGAAAGAGTCAACCAGCTCCAATCATTCACGAGAGTCTGACGCTATAAGCATTTTTGAGAAGTCACTTGGAAAAGACGTAACTTTGACTGAAATTAGAAAGTCTGTGGATAAATCCGGTACAACCGCGCAAGTAGATTTACATCAGTTTGCCGTCTTACATCCTACAACTACGAGTCAAATCGGAGGAGTCCTATTGGATTCCAGCCAGATATCCATCACTCCAAGAGTACCCGAGCCCAAAATCAGTGGCACCGGTGTCCAGATTGTCACTAAACGTAAATCTAAAGAAGAACCTATATTGCGGAAGACTTCCGAGCCAACTAATGAAATAGACGATAAAATAGCAGTAAAAGATAAAATCAAATCTCCAACACACCACTCACCTGCAATTTCCATCACCCCTGCTCCAGTTGCAATCAAATCACCTGAAGCTGCACCTATAGAGGCTGAGGCTCTGCCACCACCACCTGTGGAAACTATCAAACCTGTTCCAGATGAAATACCCGTCGTACTAACTTCTGAAAAACTAGCATCCGAAGTTATGAAAGAAATACCTATATTGGAAAACATATCAGATGTGAAATCTGAAGAAAAAAATGAAGAGCAAATCACAAAAGTTGAAGACCAAATTGAAAAAATGACTGAAGAGGAAGTTGTAACACCAGAAATACAGCCAAAGGAAATCGAATCTCTTGATAAAATGGAGGTCGATGAAAAACCAGTTGAAAATGCGCCGGAAGAAAAGCTTGAACAGAAACCTCAGGAACTACTAGAAGCAGCACCTAAAATTAAAGAAGATGTACAAATCAAAGAGAATGAGTCACAAATCGAGATCAAATCGGTAGAAGCCAAAGCGGAAGAGGTAAAATCGGTTAAATGTCCTGGAAGACCGCCCAAATCGGCACGAAACTCCATCGAAAGCCTCGCCGGTCCCAGCAATGCGCTAAACGAAACTCCTGAGAGCCAGAAACGTAAAGAAAACGTACTAAGAACTTTAGGTTTGTTAACGCACAAGGCTGCTAAAGAGGCTAAGATAG
Organism: Ennomos fuscantarius; assembly: GCA_905220475.3. NCBI lineage: Eukaryota > Metazoa > Arthropoda > Insecta > Lepidoptera > Geometridae > Ennomos > Ennomos fuscantarius. Next base: position 13,835,098 of record HG992036.1, on the reverse strand, counting down.
AAAAGCTTCGAGAGAAGGAGAGGATTTACAGTGGGATAATGTCAAATAAGGGGAAAGCGGCGAAGTCGTCAGGGGATTACACGGGGACGCTGAAAACTGTGATAAAACTGAATAGGACTGGTGGGGAAAGGGAGAAAAAGAAGCACAACCGGACTTCATTGAAGATGACCTTCCAGAAGAGCAAGTACCGCAGCGGGAAGCAGATCACGGATGTTGGGGAAGCAGCCAATGAGGACGACACTTTCTACACCATCGAGAGACGCGAGGTGAGATACTTTACTTTTCCTTTTTACTTATTTGTTTGCAATTTAGAAAATTAATGTGAAATATTTTCTGATTTTCTATAATGCAACAATTGTTGTCTCTGTTGATAAAGGTTTTCACTTTTCTATGTGATGCCTCTGTTCTGATTGTTTAAATTATTGTTATTCAATTGTGGTTAATTATTTTATCTGGTTCAACTTGTAATAGGTCTTTGCTAAAGAGTATATAACTGCTACTTTTTGCTAAACCAGCAGTAATATTTTGTCTAGTTTTTATCGCGTTTTCTATTAAGTTTCTGACGTTTTAAACCAAAAAGTATGTACACTTTTTGAACTGTTTTCTTCGAATTTGAAGAGTTCTGGGACCTCTGTGGTGTGTGGGGAGACCATAGAATAGCTATTTTGTTCTACCTTTGCTATTTTGCTGGGGAAAACTATACAATAGAGATCTTATTATAACTTGAACTCTTACAGCTTTATTAATAAACGGGTATTAGTTTCGGATTAGTTACTTCAGCTTTTGTCCTTTTTTTGCTACTGGAATATTTAGCTGGATAGAAAGAGACAAAAGAAGGTGTAACTAGTCTAAAGCTAGTTCATGTTTATTAATAAGGCTGTTAAAGTTTTTGACACCACTAACAAGTGTATAGTGTAAATGGTAAATCACAGTATATTATTTATTTATTGACTTATTTATTTATTATTTATTACTGTACCACATTGAAGATACAATAATATGTAAATGGGTGATATTATAGTTTAGAGCTCCAATCTTTGGATTTAAGAACTTTTTGTTTCCATTTCCTTCCTACTGAAATTAGCACTCTACTAGTATAATCTAGCCATCTTTAGGCCAGTAAGTAATTTAAATTTAACTTAACTATTTCTAGAAACCTCTAAGAATGTGTCCAATAACACTTTTCTTATTGTCACTATTAAGGCATCAACATTTTACTCCTGTGTTCTTTTTGGGTAGCACTTGCTCTGCACTACATTACACTAACTTGTAACAATTCACTAATAACACTACACTAACTCAAATGGGTTTGTTTGTTTAAGACTTAAAATATGTCCGTGTGGTCAAGCACACAAACAATTTTGGATCATTCAGAAGTTTAAAAAGATATAGTATCATATTGTATTTTTTAATTTAAATAACAATTTTTAAATCTATATTTTTACATTTTTATATTATTATTACATTATTTACATTTTTAATACATTTAATCAGTATTGATCGTTTTTATTATTGTTTAGAATCAATCTTACAATTTTTAATATGTATTCCTAGTGTTCTATCGATTCTTTAAACAGCTGTTGTAATTCACTCTTTTTTTATTATGCATGCAGTCTTTGCCTGTAACTGTGATAACACTTAGCAATGTTTCCTTTTTAATAGTGTTATCAGATTTGGCTACGGTGTACATTATATTGATAGGTTTTAAAAAATGGTCCAAATATAAATAAAATAAAACAGTTTACTCAAAACAGCATTAATCTTTTAAAAACTGACAACTTTTTAATATGTAGGTACACAAAGATATTTATGAACTGTATGTTTTTACTTTTAATATAATTTATACTTCATAAACATATTTTAAAAAATGATGTTTTTATTTACATATACTGTATATATATGTATATTTTTAGTTTTATACAATACACAGATATTTTTCATGCATTGAGCCAGTCATGGTTTACTTGTTTTAATTTGGTAGATAATGCTTTAGAAAGGGTTGTTAGCTTGAAGTTGCTGAACTTTTGTTCGGGGTTCCATTTGTGTTGTATTACTTAGGTTTAGTGGGCTTTGAGTAAATCCATTGATAGTTTATTCTAGGTACAGAAAGTTGATTTATTTTAAACTAAGCGTAAAAGCTCCTTTTAGGTGAAAGCTCTGTTAAGTATGAAGTCTCCCGTACTATAAAGTAGTTTAATTACAATCTTGTTCAAGTATTGTTTTAGGTCAGTGTTATTGCATCTAAGTCTTATTAGGACCACTTGGACCTCACTATGTCTAAGTAAAACTAAATTCTATTTTGTCAAGTTTTAAGTCCAAGTCTCATTGTGAGATAGTTGATATAAGAAAGTGTTTTATGAAGCATAATTATGTACCTTTCATGGCTAGCACGGCCAGATAACAAGACTCAAGTCATAGATAGTTGAATTTCCTCGTTTTAGAATCGTTTGGTTTTTTTTTTTTTTTTTACGGTCATAATTATGTACATTTTTCTGTCTGCATGGCTAGCATGGCCAGATAACTCAAGTTAGGGATAGTTGAATTTTTTCTGGTTTGGAAACCTTTACAAATGTGTTAAATTTTGGCATTGTTTTAGAATTGTTTAACTTTTTTTTCGAAGAATATATGTACTTTATTTACTTTGCATGGCTAGCATGGCCAGATAAAACTTGTGGTACATTGATAGTTGAACACTGACAGCCTTATTAATAAACACAAACTAGCTTTAGACTAGTTACACCATCTTTTGTCTCTTTCGATCCAGCTAAATATTCCAGTAGCAAAAAAAGGACAAAAGCTGAAGTAACTAATCCGAGACTAATACCCGTTTATTAATAATGCCTTAGATTGTGTAAAATATACAGTGTAAATTTTATGATTTCTTTTGTAAAAAGCTGAAGTATGTATTTATGTATGCATTGTATGCATACATAAATACTTCCATTAAACAATTCCATACTTCCATGCATAGTTTCCTTTATACATGGCTAGCATGACTAGGCTAGAGTCAAATCATGGCAGATTCATAAATCAAATTTGTTAACTTTATTTAAATAAGGATGTGACATTTATTTAGTGACCCCAACGTCTTGGACGCCGTCGTTCAATACAGGTCATGCTTAAAGAGTCATTATGGCAGACTCTGAACCCTTTAGAATTTTTGGGTATAAAAGTAATAAATAAATAAGTTCATGATGTGCATATTAAGTCACATTTTAAGAATATATTTTCTATCTTTCTCTCCCTCTCTCTCTCTCTCTCTCCCCTTCTCTATCTCTCTTTCTCTCTTATATTTTGGCAGCCGCTACCATCGTTATATTTCTAGTCTTTATAGTATATCTAGACACAGGGAATCTTAGTTAGGGTCCAGGGTCTATGTATGTGATCGTTGGGCGTTATTATAATTACTTACCCCGTTGTATTGTCCACAGGCAGCCAGCGCGAGCGCAACTGACGGTGGGCAAAGAAAGTCGCATTACAGTAACCGCCTTAACCATGGTTTGTGGTTTGTCACGCCGCTCTAACCTCGCTTGCTCTATGTGCAAACGTCTCACTGGCATTTAGGGCATTCTGCCGGATCACTTGCAATGTGTTTCGTTTATCGCTTTAAAGAAAATTAATAGTGATGTAGAGGAAAAAACGGGTTTTTAACCGCATCTATCCGTTCCTAAAGCTACGTTCAAAGGTTTGTAAATTTAGAAAATGTAAATGTAATTATTTTAATTAAAAAATGTAATTATGTAAATTTAGAAAATTTAAATTTAATTATTTTAATTAAATGCAATTGTTTTTGGGTAAATAAATAATGCAGAAAATGATAATGATGACTTACAAAAAGACGACATTAATAAAAACGTTTACAGTTGGGAGAAAGTAAATTCTAATTCTTAAAAGGGTAGCACAATAGTTTAAGTTAAACCGCGAGCTTTTTAAGTTATTTTAGAAACGAACGAACTAAAACTATACTAGATTATGCCTTAAAATTTGTACAATCCAAGCCAAAAAAAAAACCCAAAACATGTTTAAAAATTATGTCAGTGTAATGTTTGCACATGGATTGATTTATCAGGATCATCAAAGCTTTATTTAAAGTTTGTATAACCCGCGCTATTGTTTTCTCCCTTTCACCATTATGCTGTGAGCATAGTGGGAGGGAGACAGCAATATAACCGTCTGCTCTTAACAATCTTCTTTAATGGTACACACGTGTATAACAAAACTTTATACTTCTAACCTTAAAGACATAGCTTTGCAATAACATAACTGGAATCAATACTTTTTAAAGACTGATTCAATTTAGAAAGTCATAATTAAATAATTTATTGCAATATACACTTTTAAGCAGTAACTTTAGCGCATTTTCTGGACATGAATAAGTTTGTATATTTTCAGTTATAAAAAAGTTTTTTCCCTGTAAAATACCTTGTATTGTTTATGTCCTATTCTAATATCGCTGTTCCACTCGGTGGATGAGAATCTTTCTTCACACAACGCCATCTAGCACCAAACTAAGAAAAGCTATGTACTGTGGAAACTAGATAACTGATATAATACTTAGATATTTTTCGTTCGTAAATAAACACATAGAATACATAATATAACACCCAATCATATATATCATAGATATTTTAAAGAGAGGAAAGAGGCAGTGAGTGAAACAGCCATAAAACTTTTTTAAATGTGGACATTTTATGATTACTGCATTGCTATCTATGTTGTATATTTAATCTTTGATGATCCTGATAAATGTAAGCTGTTAACTTAATTCATTGTTGTTTGTGGTTGTACAATGATTTTTGTTTATTAAGTTACAGTTGCATTAATTGTTTGTTCAATTAACATAATTGAAGGGTTGAGAATAAAAAGGATTTAACTGACAAATTGACAGTTTCGAGAAAATTGACTTTAAATGTCAACGGCGTCATTTTTATGTAGAGTGCTTATAAGAAATTAATAAATTTAAACTTAATAGAAAAGGTTTATGTAAGTTTCAGTTGCTTGAAAATGTTTTATTTCTATTTAAAATTACCAAATATAGTACTAATTCATACAATTACTGTAAAAATATAATATAATAAAAGAAATAAAGTAATGTTTTTATGCTAAGCGTACTGTATTCCTGTGACAGATAAACCATTTTTAGACTCAAAATCTCGAGATTTAAGCCTCATTTCGGTATTTTGAGAATGTATTATTGAAGATAATTTCACGCTGAATCCAACGATACCCATAAGTCATTTGGTCAAAAAAATCAGTTAAATCCTTTTTATTCTCAACCCTTCAATTATATTATTGGTTAAGGTTTTCTCATGGTTTTCTGTTAACTGTTTTGTTTTTAGTAAGTCATCCATTAATCGTGGGATATTGTTTTAGCAACCTTTTAACCCTGGCCCCCTCTGGCTATCTTTGGACACTCCCTCCCCCCTGGTGAAACATGGAGAGGTTTTATAACTTTAAAATAATTAGAGTACGAAAAATCGTCAGTTATCGAATGACGCAAACATATTGTTTTCATCTGACAAAAATGTCAAATTACTTTCGACCTTCTGCTGTGCACGCCTAGAGATGATTTTCACATTATCTTGTGCTAAAACGTCATATTTCTATTAAATTTGACATTTCCACTTGAGTAAATGCGATGTCAAAGTTATTTAAAGGCAATAGGCCAGCAGTGGAAAATGTTTCTCATTTCCAGTTGACTATAACCTGGGAGTTTTTAAGACAAGAGTGAACTGACTGTGTCTCTGTGTCTGTAACAGTGGTCAATATCTTTGCTTATAACCAATAAAAAAAATTAGAGAAACCTTTTAACCAAGATTTCAGACTGATAACGTGGCCTGCGCATAATACCATTTGTTTTCATTTTTGGTACTGGACAGGTCACTTGGGAGCGGTTTTCTGGACCCTTTAAACTATACGTACCTAATCATTATTATAAAAAACAGTTAACATCTCAATGAATTGCCATTTAGGATTCAGCCACATTTGTCAGCATGGAATCTTATTTTTTCGTGCTCCATCCTTATCTATTTCTCAGGATCGTCATTGCCTAGACCGAGAAAGATAGAGGGAGTACTATCGCGCACGGTAGCGTCAGCGATGCGATAGCACTTACGCTATTCTTCTCGCTCTGAGAAGTGGCGATCCCGAATGATAGAAAAAGATAGGATAGAGCATGGGGAAACAACAGATATGGCTCAACCCTTAAATGGTAGTTGTCTATCATCGAATTGCATCATTCATGGCATGATTCGGAAAAAGCTTTTCAAAATTGTTTCTTCTAACTTGTTAATCCAATTGGTGTTAGTAACAATAAATCGTGTTAAAGTTGGCATGAAAATGAACTGCATGTTTTTTTTTTTGTGAAAATTGGCATGTGGCGAAATTATTTGTTCGTTTATTTTATTTGGTCCTTAATTATAATTGATTATTAACTTTTTATCTAAAAAAAAGTTATTCTAAATTAAATTTAATCATAACGTAATTCCCTAGCGAAGTTTCGGAATTCAAATAATTATATAGCTAAAGAGGGAGTTAATACACTGGATTCGGGATTATGGAGCGTCGTGTCTGTTACACGGAGCTCTAGAGCGATAATGTACTGAGTGACAGAGACGACGCCACAGATTATTAAATTGACGAATATCTAGCTGACGCTAGTGGATTATCCCCCTCTTTAGCTCGTAGGCTCGTTGACTAGTCTTTCCTAACCGATCGGTAAAGATAGCAAAGTTCACGTAACAAGTTCCACGTAAAAGTGGTATCTATAACAGCGCTTCCGTGCTTCGGAGGGTACGTTAAGCTGTCGATCCCGGCTTTTTTAAGACAGCCAAGCCTTTGAGATGACAGCGGCCGGCCGTTGGTGGCCGGCGCGGAAACTGCTCGCGGATGCGTCGCAACCTTTTGTAGGTTTCAAGCGATACTCGTCTTTTAATTAATAGAAAGTTTAAAATTATTTGTTCGTAATTATGTGCTCGCCCCGCCGCTGCCTGCCACAGCCGTCTCGGTGTGAATCTGCCCTAAAAATTCTAACTCCAGCTAGGCGATCACGGAATTTGATTGCGACCAATAGAAACACAAATTTGTATGGATTTGACAGTTTCAATACAGAGTTTACGTGCATGGTTACTGTGGAAATTTTGGAATGTAATTTCTCCTGTTGCATTGCAATCAAAGTTTCGTGATCACCCCACTGGGGTGAACACTTGCCTATACGAGAAGGAAGTGGCTGGATGCGCGTTATTTACAGCCAGTACTTGTACACAATACAGTCATGTCAATGAAACTATCGCTCAACAAAACTTAATTGCATTGAATCTTAGTGGCTTCTGCGGCAATTTCGCCATAATTTTGCGAATGTCATGTACTAAGATAGACCATCAAACGAAGGAGAAATTCTTTAAATTACCGAATTTAAAGAATTCGACCGGTGAAAATGAGTATTATGATGAATTTTACACTGAAACTAATCTGAAACAATTACACAAACATAAAAACACAAAAAAAAAAAACCAAAGCTTAACTTCAGAGCTGTAAAGTTTCGTTGATACTGTAAGAAACCATGGTTTCATAAATGTATTTTTCAAAAACAACACGTTTTGCTTACGATTTTAGAATATATTTTATGGGTCAAATTATTTCAAGCAATGATGTACATTTTATAGCTGACTGCATTGCAGCGTTTAACTATGCCGCTGAGCGTACATATAATATTTAAGGAAGATCCACGCAGGGAACTTATCTCCAACAAACATGCGCGTTGACAAACGTAAAGTATCAAATTTTCATCATGATCGGTTTTAGTTTTTAGTCGTGAAATTACGACGTTATTCTTCTTGACGTATTATATCATTGAGTTTGATCTCAAACACATAAATTAAATGAATGTATTACTGGAATCTCGATAACTCGATCCTCAATAGGTTACGTATAATTGCCGCTAGTGGCGCTGCTGTGCTGGATTTCATCTAGATAGCGAATACAGTGATCTATCTACAATTGATTAATAATAGAGATACTTATTGCATCTCAAGGTCTTTAACTAGAATTAGTTTTTTAATACAGGACTTAAGGTCTTTAATTTCGAATGACACTCGTGTAAATAATGCTTTTTCACTTGAGAATTGGTGTGAGAATGCATTAACTTCCGAGCGTCAGTTCCCAGGGTGTTAATTCTCGCCAATTCCACTTTTATTTTGTCCTTTTCGTTTAAATTAACCTTGGTACACGAACAAATAGGACAGAAGATAAGCCTAACAGGTGGCGGCTTTAGGTCTTTGGTCTGACCTTCCATACTCCCACAGATACGGAAGCAGTGCCAGAACCAGCAGAACCTAAGGAGATCCTGAACCTGGTTATCCCGGAGAAGGCATCATCTTTCAGCATTCACCCTGGGAGGCTGTGTCAGGATCAGTGTTTCTACTGTGGAGGGAAGTTCGGCCTCTTCGACACACCCTGCCATATCGCGCAGATCAAAAGCAGTGAGCGGCAGAAAAAGGTTTTAGACAGTAAGTGTTACTGCTTATTAGAAATCTCTTAATTTTTATCATCTGACGGGCCCGATAGCTCCGTTGGTAGTTACTATGCCTTCTGAGCTGCAGGTTGTGGGTTCGATTCCAGTCCAGGACAAACATTTGCATCGATTTTTATTCTGTGTCTGGGTGTATGTGTTTACGAACAAAAAACATATCTAAGTATTGTATCAGTTATCTGGTTCCCATAGTACAAGCTTTGCTTAGTTTGGCGCTATATGGCCCTGTGTGAAATGTCCACAAATATTTATCATAATTTATTATTTATTTTATCCTCTGCTAAATGTAAGCTTCAAGACATAGTGTTAAGACGGTTTCGTTGTGCAGACGAGGAGAAGCTGACGATAGACAGCTGCCTGTGTGACGCTTGCTACCGCCACGTGGACCGGCGTGCCAACTGTCCTTCGTACCGCAAGCGGCCGCTCCCCAAGCACGGCGTGCCCCTGCCCCCGCCGCCTCTAGAGTGAGTACCTGTGCTACAACTGCCCCCGCCGCCTCTAGAGTGAGTACCTGTGCTACAACTGCCCCCGCCGCCTCTAGAGTGAGTACCTGTGCTACAACTGCCCCCGCCGCCTCTAGAGTGAGTACCTGTGCTACAACTGCCCCCGCCGCCTCTAGTGTGAGTACCTGTGCTACAACTGCCCCCGCCGCCTCTAGAGTGAGTACCTGTGCTACAATTGCCCCCGCCGCCTCTAGAGTGAGTACCTGTGCTACAACTGCCCCCGCCGCCTCTAGAGTGAGTACCTGTGCTACAACTGCCCCCGCCGCCTCTAGAGTGAGTACCTGTGCTACAACTGCTCCCGCCGCCTCTAGTGTGAGTACCTGTGCTACAACTGCCCCCGCCGCCTCTAGAGTGAGTACCTGTGCTGCAACTGCTCCCGCCGCCTCTAGTGTGAGTACCTGTGCTACAACTGCCCCCGCCGCCTCTAGAGTGAGTACCTGTGCTGCAACTGCTCCCGCCGCCTCTAGTGTGAGTACCTGTGCTACAACTGCCCCCGCCGCCTCTAGAGTGAGTACTTGTGCTACAACTGCCCCCGCCACCTATAGAGTGAGTACCTGTGCAGCAACTGCCCCCGCCGCCTCTAGAGTGAGTACCTGTGCTACAACTGCCCCCGCTGCCTCTAGATTGAGTACCTGTGCTAGATAAGAGTGTGGTACGAGTGACCATCGCTTTTCTCACCTCGTAGATTTTGTTCAGCTAAAGCGAGACAGAGTATTTGCTTATACCTGGGTCTTCTATCTCATGATATTAATCAAGATATTAAATGAATAAATTTACTTACGAATAATTTATCTAGTAAAAATCCTCTAAAATAACATAACAAATGTTGCTAAACCGAGACAGAACTTTCGCTTATTATACCTGGATCTTCAATCTCATTCGCGCATTGCGAAATTGTTTGAAGATATTAAATTATTGAATTTACTTACGAATAATTGGCTAATCAAAACGCTCAAAAATAACATTATAAATGTTCTACAAAAAAAATACTAAATTAATCCAAACAAGTTTTCATGCATTTAAAGGTTAGAATGAAAAATTAATTTCGATTCAGTCGCAATGTGCGAGTGGGATAGAGGATCCAAGTAAAGCACGCCCTTCACGAGATTATTCTTCCTCTAACATCTGTCTTCTTCTACAGTCCAACAGAGAAGCCGTCAAGCCCTCCGCAAGAAGAAGAAAGCGAAGAGGAGCCCGGACCAGCAGTGCCCACCGGGAGAATAGCCACCTGTCACACAGAAGGCTGTGTGGCTGCAGCTGATAACTCCATCCGGCGGAAGTGGCTCATTAAAATGAGGGGCAGTGTTAATAAAGTGGTAAGCCAGTATTGATATCAACACTCTAATCACTAAAAATATTTTTTTAAAGTGAATCCTTCATGAACCTAAAAAAGTCTACGCTAATGTCACCAAAAAAGTTTTTTATTATAAGCGGCTATTTTCCGGATAGCTATATTATTTCCTATTGTTATTGTTATAGGATACATTTTATTGTGAACCTATTTTAATTGAACTTTGATATTCAATTTGAAGCTGTATGCTTTCGAATTGGTCGCATAGAAATTTTTATCAAAATCGTTTCAGTAGTTTGGATTTTAAATCGAAATGACTGAAAAAATATGTCATCCTGGTATTTTTTAGTATGAAGTCATAAAGGCGATTGAAATCGGTTCAACCCCCCATTATTAATCGTATTAATACAACATAACACAAGCTTTGCTTAGTTTGGCACTAGATGGTGCTGTGTGAAATGTCCACACATATTATTACTATTATTTAAGTTGGTTCATAAATGTCTTCACACTAATATTATAAAGGCGAAAGTTTGTATGTGTGTATGTTTGTTACTCCTTCACGCTCAAACGGCTGAATGGATTTGGGTGAAATTCGGTACCTAGATAGCTTATACACTGGATTAACATATAGGCTACATTTTATCCCGGAAAAGTGAAATGCTCCCGTGGGATGTGCAAATAATTAAAATACTTTTTGTCCGCGGGTGAAACCGCGGGGCGCAACTAGTAACTAATAAATAACGAAATTGTTTTCAGTTGAAGCTAAAGGGTGACTACCCGGGTCTTCACACGATACCGCTATGCGGCGAACATTATCGCGCATTATCTCCTTTGATGGCGTGTGCACTTTGCCGCCGTCGCATCACCAAACATCACAACCTACACTTTATACACCATGTGAGTTACTTAACAGTTTTTTTTTTAATTTGTGATGACACTTTTGTGTATTTAGCCAGTGTCAGGTAATTAATAATTTATCAAGTTAATGATGTTTCTCGCAAATATGTGTCAAGTCACAGTCGAAGTCGTCAAGTTATGATGGTCTAGTCAAAGTCATACTCCTAGTAAAGTGGTGGCAACTTTACTTGAAGCTTCTATGGAGTTTTGGAAACAACACGAAAAGAAACGTTTCACCATCATTATACCATTTTCCCACACTCATGCCTGTAGTCCAGCACTTAACGAATAGAATGCCACCAATTTTATGCCCTAACACTGAAAATAACACAAGTTTTGGAAAATAATAAAATGCGGTGACGCAATCTTTTTCGCTTTCCCGCCAAAACTCCTACTTTACAGTTATAAGCATAAATAAAACTCAAGAAGAGAATCCGAAGATGACCTTCCGAAAGGTGTACCGATGACCTACACTTATAATTCACAAAGTCATTTCACTTAATCGATTTCATCAACCAAAAGATCATCGATGTTAACAGCTCCATGTCACCTGCAAAAACTATGCACTTGACTATGACTTGACTATGACTTGACTATGACTCGACTGTGACTTGACACAGATTCCATTATTTGTGAAATTATTTAGCTATTGCATATGCATGATATGAACTAAATAGGTGCACCATCCTTTGCCACTTCGTCAAATTCTCTCCATCCAAAGGTTGACTGGAAGAGATCGCTTTTAGCGATAAGGTCGCCCATTGTTACACTATATAATTATTTTTTTTCTTTATAACTTTTATTATTTGGTGTGTACAATAGAAATCATATCTATCTATGCCGCACTGTTTCATATAATAAATGTAACATCAGAGCTACACGGAACTGATCCCGCTGCTGGCGGCGGCGTCGCTGCCCGTGCAGCTCGGGACGCGCGTGGTGCTGTGCAAGGGGTGTCGCTACTACTGCACACTACTACAACGGCCCGGACACAACGACAGCTACGCCAGGGGCTATCGCCGCAAGTCAGTACACACGCAATTTCCTTTTGTTCTAACATTACAGATGTGGCCGTAATTATAATGTCTTCGATTGGTGATCGTAAACAAGGAGAAGCTTAGGTTCGGATGGTTATACAACACGATCGAACTGATAGTTAAAAAAAAGGTTCAATGTTTTACGGTCAGATCTATGGACTCAGCAACACCATGTCGTCTGCGTAACTTAATTTACCTAGGTATTATGAATTTGTTTTCGAAGACAGTTTCGCTGCTATGTAGCTTTAATGCATGTTGTTATTTGCATATTTATATTTAATCCAATTTTTTTCAACAGTGAATGTTACAAATACAAAACTTTTAAATCAATAGCTACACTAAACCTAAAAGTAATTGAAATAAGTTACAAAACTGATCAGCAAACCATCAACCAACCTCATCGAATTTTTTTTCTATTCCAGACTACTACAGGTACACAACATAGAACTCCCGCCTGATCATTCCATCGAACCCGATGGGACAATAGACGATCTCAACAAACACAAGAAAAAACAACGGAACAAATCCAAACAACGGAAGTCCACAGATCCCGAGAGTAACAGTAGCGAAACCTCCGACAAGGCCAGCGATAGCACGCCGGAGAAGAGAGAAAAGGACAGCGAATCTGACAGCAAACAACCTCCAGTAGAAGAGGATATAGAAAGTCTCATTTCATCAAATAAGATCCTAGTTCCTGGAGCGGTGAAGACAAGTGAAACCACCCCTAGTGATGGGTCAGAAAACGAGGGGATGTTTGATTGTGATGCACCAATGGTGCCCGTGGACAAGCAAACCGAGCTGCAATATTTACTGCAGAAACAAAATAATCCTGCCCAATTCATGCAGGGACAGCCGAATTTAACCCAAAAACAAAAGAACTTCCTCAAATTACAAACCGTATCTGGAATCCAGAAACCGGGACACAACCATAGGATCAGCGAAAAGAACGCAAAGAGAATACAAAAGCTTGGACTAATGATTACAAAGGAAAAGATCCATCGCAAGGATGAAATGGAAATCTTCGAGGAAAAGTCCGGAGATGGCATCCCAGTCCTCAAAAACATACTAAACGACGAGTGCACCATCGAAAGCATTCCTAACAAGAGATCAGCCGATATCAACACGCTGAAAAACAAATGGCAAATGTCTGAAAGCTTCACCCAAGTCAAGAGAAATCTCAGCGAGTTATCCAAAAAGCTGGACAAAGATCCGAAAAAACCTACCGAAGTGAAATACTCGAATCCGGTGAAGCGGCTGGAGACAAACCCATCTATATCCGTCCGGGAATTATTCCCTGGCGAAGAAGAAATGAACCTGCAGTGCAATATAGAGTTTAACAATGTGAAAGGGTTAACACCCGAAGGTTGGGAGAAGTGTAATACAGTAATCCAATACGATTTAGAAACCAAAAGAATGTGGAATGAATTACAGCGGCCGTACGGGAATCAATCGAGCTTCCTCCGCCATTTGGTGTTGCTAGAAAAGTATTTTCGTTCGGGAGATTTGGTTTTATCTAATAACGCAGCGCCTAGTGCTGCTAACTACAGTGATTCTGTCCAAAGCCGGCTGCGAGCTTATGATAACGTGGTGAATGATACGCCGAGACGAAGCGAGCCGGCCATTAGTCTGATAGAGTTCCGCAAGAAGCCATCTATAAATGGAAAGAGCTTATTGAAGTCCAATCAGGCTGAAGATAAAGACCCGAAGAAATTCATGCCGCCTCCGCAGACGCCTAAGTCGAAAGGTAACAGTTTTTATTTATTAACCTATTATTTTTCACTATTATTATTACTTAGAATAAAAAACCAATTCAAGACAGCCTCTGTGGTGTGGTGGTTGAACTGGTTGGCTCATAACCCAGAGGTGGCGGGTTCGATTCCCACGACAGGACAAGTATTTGTTAATAAGTTAAAGTACTGAAAAAAAGCGCAAATACTTGTTCTGAATCTGGGTGTTGTGGGACCATGGTCTTGTAGTGCCTGGGTCCTTAGATACAGAGTATCCTAGTTAGGGTCCAGGATCTGCGTATGTGATCTTTGGGCGTTATTATTGTTATTATTATTATTATTATATTATTTTTTATCCATATATATATTATGTACTGTAAAAAAAAAACCTACTATGTATTAGATAATACTTACATAAGATACAAATGTATGTCTGCACTAAAATCTATTAAAATACAACTTTGCTAAGCAACACTCCCCCGGGTTCTCGTATGCAACAGCATTCATGCAATGGAACGGGAGAAATTTCCATACTAACTATGCACATAAACTGCGTACACACCAAATATTCCAAATACTGCGCGCTCATTGGTTGAAAACAACTGGGGGGTGATGACGGAACTTTGATTGCATAGCAACAGAAGGAATTTCATTCCTAATTTGAAAATTTCCTTAATAACTATGCACATAAGCTGCATAATGAAACTGTCAATACCATACAAATTTGTGTTTCTATCAGTTGGATTCATGGATCCGCCTTATAAATCTAATATAATAATAATAATAATTTTGTTTATTTCCAAAGGGAAAGAGAAGGGGAAAAGCAAGCAGCTGCCGCCGGAACTGATTGCCATCAACACCCCCAACGCTCAAGGGAGGAAGGCGATACAAAACGTACTGCATAACATCCAACAATTAGTCAGGGGGGTGTCGGCCTCGGATCCTACAGAAGTGGCCTCCGCTCCCTTGCCTCCGCCTATATTTGAGCCTCCCCAACTTCCCCAAACTCCCCAACTGCCCCAGACTCCCCAACCTCCCATAGCTACCTTACCACCCCCGCCTCCCCCACCGATGCCGAAAGAGAAGAAAGACACGAAATCGGATACCCCTAAAAAGTCGAAGGCTAGTAGTAAGCCATGGAGGCCTACGCTTATGCCCATCACGCAGGTAAGATAGACTTATTTTTTACCGTGGTTACATAAGGAGAGATGTCAAAAATGAAAGCCTACATTTGGCCATTTTAGTACTACAGTGTACTACTCGGTACTGGATTCCAGAAAAGTATATAAATAAATAATATTGGTGTACATTTCACACAGCGTCATCTAGTCCAAAAGTAACTGATGGAATACTTAGATACTTTTTGTTTGTAAATACATACATGTGTGTACAGAACAAATATCACACAACACAGACACAGAACAAACACCTATCTTGATTACACAAATGTTTGTCTTGGGTGGGAATCGAACCTACAACCTACACAGTTCTACTACCTACCAATCCTACCAATAAAAAGAAAAACTTAGTAGTTAAAATTGTTTAAATAATAGTAAATAATAATGTTTAGCGGACTTCAAAAAAGGAGGAGTTTACTCAATATTGTTTTTTAGTTTTATTACCTCGGATCTGTGTCAAATATTTTTTTTTATTTGATAGGATATTATTTCAGATTGGTCCCATTGAAATGTCATCAAAATCGGTTCAATAGTTAGGTATTTAAATCAAAATAACTGAGAAAATTATATGGAGGATATCATCAAAAATGTCTTATATTTTTACAGCGATACAAGTCGTTATAAGTCCTTTTTTAAATTATTTAACTCCGCAGAATATTTATTTATTTTATTCATTTATTTTTGGGAAGACGCAACAGCTTTTCTTACATCGTAGTACATATATAATAGTACCGTGTACTAAATCGCAAAATAAATACATATACAATTCAACAAACAACTAAACAATTTATTTTCTTGCGAAATAGGTATTATAATATATATATTATATATACATACATTACATTATTTTTAGTGTCTCTATTTCCATCATTAAGACATGTAAGCTTTTAGATTTATCAATACTACAATTAATTTTATTTATTAATAAAGTACCTAATTAATTCACATCCATCTTTATGTAATTCCAGGAGAACCTAGCCCGGATAGCGCGCGAACCGACACAAATAGCTGTCGACGGTCGCACGCTACCCTCCCTCGTGCAAGTGATGTCTTCCGGCAAGCGGTACCACATCACCTTGCAAGACTACAACAAAATGTGCATAATGCGCCGCGAGAAACTGCAACAGTTGCACGACGGACGACGGCCGGACGAAGCAATCGTCACAGAACTACCACCATCGACCATGCTGGGCAACGGTGGTACCGTCACGCAACACGACGAGAAAAAGGAAACGGAAATCAGCGCCAACGCTGCCAATATACTAAAAAATGTTGGCCTGAAAAATATAACCATTGCCCCGGTGAAAACCTCCACCGTGACGTCATCTTCGCCTTCCCTATCAAGCATCAGAATTCCTCAACTAAGCTCATCGGTGTCGATTACAAGCGAGACGGTCTTGACTCCGAACATGCCGATGATGACAAGTCAGATGATCATGCCGAAGATACCTAAATCGTTGACAGTGATTCCGCAGACGGTCATGGCTGGCATGCAGCAAGGGGTAGTACTGACAAGTGCTACCCCCCAAGTGTTGCAAGCGGACGCACGTCCATAACGAAACGTTATCTTCGTGGTTGTATAGCCACGGCCCGATGTGCCGCTACAGCGCTAACAGTGAGGTGTTGTGCGTCACAAACGATTATAAAACTTAAATTATTGTGTAGTGAGATACTCGTGAAAGTTTAGTGATGGAACAGTAATCACCGTTTGAGCCTTAATAATATACTGTGTACATATTAGTGTAGCAAGACACGAGCTGTGAATAGACTTGGCGGAATTATAACTGTTTGTGCAAGTGATATGAGGAAATCTGCTTCATCTGTTCGTAACAGCATCTGATTCTATAGAACTCCTGACTGGTCCAAATGTATGCTTAGAATTAAAACGATTCCTTCAAAATTGTCTAGTCAGGCCCCGATTGCATTTATAATTTATTGTGTACCCTTTCATCTCGGATGTTTCTCGTATCATTTACTCGAACTTAGATAAGTGTAAAGAAATGTATAGATTAATTACTAGTGCGAATATCACATGCATATTTTTCCATTGTTATTATGTATAAGGTGTTTAGAAACTCGTAAACATGGCACATGGCATGTTTCTTAGGTCTGTATTACAGAACTACATTCAATCTTAGATTTATGCTCAAGTTAGAGATTTCATTCACGATTTGAACATTTTCTGTATCCACACAGATTCAAGACTGAGTGTAGTTCTGTAAAACGGGCGTTAGAAACCGAGTGAAAACGATTGTTTTTCAAATACGTTTTAATCATGAATTAAAATACCTATTTTATATAAAAGGGTTTGCTTATTATACCGTACATACATATTTATAAATAGGTAATGCCTGGGTCGAGGTTCGGGCAGTAGTATAATGTTATAACTTACATACTAAATATAATAATATTTGTATAAGGCCTGCCCTCTATTTATATTCCTAAACACTTCTCAATATAGCTTATGTCTTATTATCATTAGTAGCGGAATATAGTTTTCCATGTATCTTATTAAATGTCTTAAACTTATATTGGTCCAAAAATCCCTATGAATATTTAAATAACATTATAAATAATCACATTTTAGATGACAAAAAATTTGTACAGTCTACATCAAAAATTGTGTTTAGTAACATAGCAATAAGTTACAGTGTAACCCACTGTTTAAGGCAAATTAAGAATTAAAAATATTTTTATCAAAAACAGAAACTAAATGTCGCCATTTGATAGGCTTCTTATTTTTATATCTAAAAAAACTGCTACAAATAGCCAAGAGTCGATTATAGTTACTTACATAAAATGTATATAAAAGCGATGCAATAATTAAACAATACAGTAGCTACATAATATGTAAATACAGGCGAGATTCGATTGTGGTCCTGCCACCAGTTATGGGTTGATAATCCTTGCTTACCCAAGGTGAGAGTGAAAAGACCAATTTCAGACTTTCATTATACATTGAGATCACTTTAGTAGATACACGCTACAATCAGTAATACTGGGAAGTGGTATCTTTAATTCTGTGAGAAATAAAATAAATGCAATTTCCACAAATAAGTAAACGCAATTTCACTATAATGCTTTACTGTCTTACCACAAAAAAAAACAGGCCCGTATTACAGATCGACGAAGTCATGAATCGGTTTTTCGAGTCGAGATTTCACAGGTCCGTACTACAGAACTACGTTCAGTCGTCAATAGTTGCTAGAGTCATGATTTCTGAAATCTCCATCATAGAATGCATTTTTAAACTATAAACCACAATCTACAATGCCACATCCGGCTGGTTGCTCTTGTATCTTTGAAATCCATTTAGGCGCCGATTCACGATTGAGCTCCATTCTATAATAGAAACCTGAATAATTTTCTAATAATAATAAATTTTCTTTTTTTTCGTTTTCTTGCACTTCTAGTGACTTCTAAAATTTCTTATGTAATAGTTGTTAGTGCTTACAAATTATGTAGTTGACTGTACCCAGTGTCGGCGCACTGCATAACAATGGAATGAAAACTGCGTGCGACATGGGGTCACATAAAATAGTGATTAAATTCGTGCCTGTCAGATGGACATAAACTTTTTAAATAAGTAAACGATCCCACTGTATATAAACACACGTAGTATATAGCTGTCGAGGTTTTATATAATAACCGTCTTGAATGCTCATGGTTGAAAATTATTCTTCGTTGCTTTTAAACTTTACTCTTTTAAATAGTTTAGTGGAATGTGGTCTTGAAAAATAAACTGTATTCTGAATTCCTCATAATTCATAACATATATATTCAAAATTTACAGTCATTACTAAATTTATAATACATTAAAATAAATTTAAATACAGATGTTTTAAAACACTTTTATTTACCGTGTGTTTAAGTACTTATACTTTGCATTCAACCAGATTTTTTATAATTATAAATAAATTGGGGACTATAAAGCACTAGCTTATGGCTATCGAGCTGTCCTCTTAAATTAGATACAGCGCACACAATTGGTTGTGCTTATATAGAATGCCAGTTTCTGACAAAGCAATTTATACCATACCTATGGGCTAGTGGGAAAAGCCACTAAACAAATTTTTAGACAAAAAAGACTAAGAAATTAGTGGCGATACCTCGTAAAAAAGTACATGTTATAGTAACCACCCGATTTTTGACAACTCTTGTAAATACAAAGGGGGAAATCTGTCATATTCCCTATATTTAATGTCAGGAGCTTGTGATGCTGCAGTAGCAAAAATACTTAGGTCATTGCCAAAGTTGTACTGGTTATCTATAACTCTATAGTTTGTTCAATACAGTCGGGCATAATAGACTTAAATACATGAGAACTTTCACATTCCCCTTTTCCCCATCTTACTTTCGGAAGTTAGCAAGAGACAAACATTGTTTAACTCGGACGTGAGCAACAACAGCGTATACCCTTTTTTAATCGAAAGTTGACAACAAGTGTTGTTTGTCCTCTTGTTTTAAGGTTGAAGTTGGTAACAAAAGTGTTGTTTGTCCCCTTGTTTTAACTTTGAACTTCAACGTCAACTCTTTGTTAATGGCCTTTGTTTAGGGCTACCACAATTTTGCCAATATCACGTAGAATGATAGCACATCAAACGAAGATTCTTCAGCGAGAAATTTTGGTAGGTTACAAAAATTGATAATGAAATAATCTAAAACTAATATTTAAGTACACAATATAACATAAATACTACACAACTTCTAAGTTGGCAACAAAAGTGTTTGTCCCCTTGTTTTATCTCTGAAGTTGACTACAAAAGTGTTTGTCCCCTTGTTATAACTCGGACGTTAGCAACAACAGTGTTTGTCTCTAGCTAACTTCCGTGTGTAGTATAGTATAGTAGCTAATCCAACATAGTTTTCATTAAATAAAGGTAAAGTTTAAAAGTGCGATGTATATTATATCTGTTGTTAAAAAGTTAGTATTTTATTGTTTGGTCCAACATTATAGGATGCGGTCCAAATGTTACGATTAGATATTGTACAGAAATTATTATGTTTTGTTCGGGCGATGTTTTGGTGGTTATCTTTCGTTTTAAAATATCAAAAATTATAGATTCTCTGCTTTCGGATTGGAAAACCCATCTTCGTCTCGTCTAAGTTAACTGCGTAAATTAAAAAAGGGTTCAGTATTTAGCTTAAGCACTCCATAGGTTTTACTCTTTCACTCCACGCTGGCAACGGCCCAAGTCAAGCTATGCTTGCACCCCCAGGGTCTCTTGAGCTAATGGCCTCCCGCTTTTGATGACTGGATGCTTTTTAACTATTCGACTGGCTTCCCACTCCTGTGACGGTGTAAAGTCTATAACAGCACCGATGGGAAGGTCTGTAGAGAACAGCTGCATTTGATCATTGAAATTCTGACATATTTTGGCTACTAAGTTTATGGTTTTAACAGGTCTGTAGAGACTGCATTTGATCATTGAAATTCTGAAATATTTTGGCTCCTAAGTTTATGGTTTTAACAGTACAATAGTACACGAGGCTCTATAATCTGTTATGGTGGTACACCACATCACAAATTTGAGCCCTAGTAGGGCACGTGACTTGCATAACAGGGATTTAAAGTCTGTTTTTTTTAAATAAGCATTTCGCGTAATACCTCGCCAGAGCTCAAGAAAAAATGAATACTTGGTCAGCTTAACCTTATTGTCCTTAATACTGCAGCTAGCGTGACGTCCGATGTCCGTCGCCTGCGCATACGCAAGCCCTAACAAAAATTACTATGTACTTATTAATACCATAAATAGTTATGTTAAAATTGTAACAGATTTTAGTATATCTCCAGATCAGTATTTGATACAATGATTTTTATAAATTAAAACTGTATATAACTTTAATAATGGATACATCATTTTAATGTTTCGTTTTCTGATGACATGAAACATCGCCCTATCGAAACGCATTGAATGTTATACTATGCCTACCTAATACTGCTAGTGTTTAGTGTTTTGGAAGTTTCAATCAAGTATTGTTGTTTATTATTGATTTTTTCGACATTTTTTGTTTGTGAAAATTTGCGGTTTTGAACAATCTGTAAGCCTCATAGCCCGGTTTAGTTTCTTCCAAAGATAGTGTGTTAGTTTACAATATTATACTTACGGTTATTTTAGTTTTTATTTTGGACGCGTTGTGTTCACGTCTAAGGTATGAATTTGTCTAATAAACATATCCTTATCTCATGAAAGTTTGCGTTTCTTTTTATTTTATTAAAAACATTATTTGTACATTATTGCCGCGGTCTGTAGTGATTGCGTTGTTAGCCGCGATGATAATGGCCGAGAGCGCGGGGCCAGGTCATCACGGCGCGGCGCATCTGCATTATAGTCCTTAATGGACAAGGTGGAATAAAGGCCGAGACCGAATAATAATATTTATTACATATAATATATATTTCTTAATTGAATAAACTTTAAAATTATTATTAATTTCTAATAATTAATTTATTTTATGAATTATGATACAAATTTTAATTTTATTGCATAAAATCATAATTTAAAAACAACAATATAAAACAAAAGAGGTTAGTTCCTTAAAGATTACTAGATGGCATTATCACTATCACTACATAGTATAAAACAAAGTCGCTTTCTCTGTCCCTATGTATGCTTAAACCTTTATAACTACGCAACGGAATATGATGCGGTTTTTTTAAATAGATAGAGTGATTAAAGAGGAAGGTTTATGTATAATAACATCCATTAAATAGTGGAGAAATTTTTGAGTGAAAACTGTTATTTCTAATGTGATGTCGTAAATAATTAAATTTTTTCCGCTTACATTGCAAACGCAGGCTGAACTAGGGTTCAGCCTGCGTTTTCGTGAGACCTACGAGATTTATCAAAATAATGTACTAAGTATTGTATACATTGAAAAGGTCTACAGAAAACTCCGCTATGGTATATGTCTATCTCTTATGGATATCCCACAATAACATTTTTAAGAATTGTTTTACTCTAAATTTAACGCGTGCGGGTCACGGGCAGTAATGAATAAATCAAAACTACTGGATCGATTTTAATAATTTTTTTCAGTGAATGACACAGACTATATATTTTATACCCGCGCGAAGCCGAAACGGGCCGCTATCCTTAAAACACGCAAGTGTTGGTCGGATGATAAAACTCGAGAGTGACGGATTTTTAAAATACATTGCTATTGGCTAAAAAACACCAGCAATGAAATTCCATTTCATACAACTTTGCTGGCTCCTTTTTGAGTGGCGCAGCAACGTCACCTTTGATCAAAGAACGTTGTCAAAAGAATGACCATAATTGCGAGCATTTTTTATGTATATTATTTATGTTACTATAAACTTCCTTTTGTAAATTGCTGGAATTTTGTAGGAGCATCATCAATGTTCTTCCATTCTTGTCCACACGTAGTTAGGGTAGGTACATAATGCGGGTAGACGGTTAACGGGTAGTTATTTCGGTTTGGATCATATCTTATAACGAAAAATATATAGTAAACCTGGTTTTCTTCTGTTTAAATCAGTCACCATAGCAATGAATTTTCATTTCCTATTGACATTTATCGTGTTAAAATATCAAATATTTGACTAAATAAGCAATTTTCTAGGTCTGTTTTTGTTATTCAGCCTTTAGTTATCGCGGATCATATTCATAATATCCTACATCCATATATATGTATATATATATTTCCATTAAATATTATTATGAGGTTGTAAAATCGCTGTTTATAGTAGTTTGGTCCTTCTTCTTGTGTTTCGAGCCGCCTTTGGTTCTCTTCCATTTCATTCGCCGGTTTTGAAACCACACCTTTACCTGTACAAAAATAAAACTAGAATGAAACGTGACTCAAACAAATAAGTAAGCATACCATGATAGCTTAGCTCTGACCTCTTCGGTAGTTCTTGTCTCCTGGTACTTTATCGTATGATGAATGAATGATAAATAAATAAATAACGCCCAACGATCACACACATAGATCCTGGACCCTAACTAAGATTCCCTGTGTTTAGGAACCCAGGAACAGGAACTAATAGGACTATGGCCACACCACACCCAGATTCAGAACATGTAATTGTGCTTTTTTTCTGTGCACAAATACTTGTCCTGCGGGCATCGAGCCTGCTGCCTCCGGGTTACGAGCCGACCTGCTCAAACACCACACCACAGAGGCTGTAAATTTCAGCCGGCTGCGTATACCTGCGTCAGTATACCTAGTACGTTACAAAAGATACAGCCGTTTTGTTTCGGACAGAGAGGCAAGATATCGGTGGCTTAGTAATACGGATTAACGGCGGCTTTTAGGTACGGAGCCCCAAATAAATTGTGAGTTGTTACCTGTCTCTCAGTGAGGTGTAATGCGACGGCGATCTCGTACCTCCTCAGCCTCGTGAGGTAGTTGGCGCGAGAGAACTCCGCCTCTAGGCTCCGCACCTGAACCTTCGTGAACGCCGTGCGCTCCTTACGGCTGCTGGACGCTGACCGGACTTCTGTGTGAATGTTTCATTGAAGGTCATTTTGGGTGACAAAGGCGCAGGATGCTGGGTCCGGTGTTCGGTGTAAAGGTATCATCATCCCCAGACTTCTACAAGATCGGGACAGTCACTTCATCAAAAGGCACAAATCGAAGAAACAATTTCCAATTTATTTGGATTTAAATCACGGACCTTAGAAAAGTCTTAAGCTTTTGTCGACTGGCCCGATAGTTCAGTTGGTAGTACCCTGCTTTCTGAACTGTGGGTTGTGGGTTCGATTCCCACCCAGAACAAACATTTGTGTGATGAACATAGGTGTTTGTTCTGTGTCTGGGTGTTATATTGTATTCGATGTATGTATTTACAAACAAAATTATTTAAGTATTGTATCAGTTATCTGGTTCCGATAGTACAAGCTTTGCTTAGTTTGGGACTTGATAGCGCTGTGTGAAATGTCCACATATTATTATTTAATTATTTTAATTTGATTTAATTTGTATTATGGATCAGTGCGACTCATTTAGGTGTATATTCAGGTATTTCCTAGATAGGTCGGTAGCTAGTACCTAACTATTTGTTAGTATTATCAGGTCATAAAGGAAGCTTGTTAACAACCAGCAGATGGGCGACAGCGCCGGCGCCTATTTGTTTACGTCACATGATGGCGCGATATCCTGGGTGGATTACAGGTGGGTTTTATAGCTTATTTTTTTTGGTTTGGCTCCACACTTTTGTGTATTTAGCCAGTGTCAAGTAATTGATAATAAGATATATATGTATATGTGTAATATGTATATATATATATGTATATGCGTGACCAAAATGCTGGCCTCTACTTCGGCCAAAAATTGAGCATTGCCATTCAACGTGGCAATGCTGCCAGCATAATGGGCACGTTGCCTACTGGTAGTGGTTTGTTTGATTAAGTTCTCTTTTTATTGTTTTATGTTTATTAAATAATATTATGTTGTATGTTTCAAAATAAAAATACAATTGTATATGTGTCAAGTCAAGTCAAGTCAAGTCACAGTCCAAGTCATCAAGTCAAGTCATAGTCTAGTCTAGTCAAGTCATACTCCTAGTAAAGTGGTGGCAACTTTACCAGAAGCTTCTAATCAAATTTTGGAAACAGCACGAAAAGATACGTTTCACCATCATTATACCACTTTCCCACACTCAGCCTGTAGCCCAGCACTTAACGAATAAAATGCCACCAATTGTATGCAGTATGCACTGCACTAACACTGAAAATATCACAAGTTTTGTAAATTAATACAATGCGGTGACGTGATCTTTTTCGTTTTCCCGCCAAAACTTCTCATTTTATAGCTTTGTCACAGAATAAATAACATTTTTTTTTTGTTTTTTATATGAAATAGGCTCGCGTCCTTTCGTGATAATTCTGATGACAATGTAGCCTAGTTGAAAATTATGGTTGAAAACGTCCAGATTATAGATAGTCCAGATGATATATTCGGATCGGAGACTTTGGGAAATAATAGGTAACTTTGTTTGACTTCTCTTAACAACTCATAAGACGTGGTGTTTGAGCGTTTTATAACCCGGAGGGTGCAACTAGGGCTAGATTTCGGTGAAGATTATTAAATTTGTGTACTGAAATAAAATGATTGTTCCTTCAGAACTCTGTCATTTAATAAACAATTTAAAAAAATCTTTTTTTATTTCTTTTTTGACAGTCATAACCTAGAGGCGGCGAGTTTGATTCCCGTTACAGTATTTGTGCACAGAAAAATAAGCGTGTATTTGTTCTGAGTTTGGGTATTGTGGGACCATGGTCCTCGTAGTTCCTGGGTTTTAAATATAGGGTATCCTAATATTCCTAATAAGGCTCCAGGTCCATGTGATCGTGAAGTGTTATTATTATTATCATCGTAATAATTTACCTTCTTCACTGAAGCTCCCACCAGCCCCCTCTTCCTTGACCTCGAGAGGCTCGCCCCACTCCCACTGGCATGGTTCCCTGCACTCGTAGAGGAAGGGCCAGTACCCCAGAGACTCCTGGCCAGTCGGAACCGGCTCGAACTGGCTGAACGGCTCGTAATATTGGTCCGGGATTTCCGTTGCGGAAAATGTGGTGCGGATATATTCCATATTGATATTAGGTACTGCTTTTGTGTTGTTAGTTCTAAAGTCTAAAGAGAACGCGACGACGATATCGGTAATTTTAAGACTACAGATAAAAATATACGTTATATATATGTATATATACGTATCTATGTTCGTTTTGCCGTCGCTACATCAATGCATAGGATTATCACACATTGCTATTAAAAAATCAGGCAATTTAAATGTATGTAAGTATTAGTTTTTATAATAAATAATGTTAATAATGGGCACGTTGCCTACTGGTAGTGGTTTGTTTGATTAAGTTCCCTTTTTATTGTTTTATGTTTAATAAATAATGTTATGTTATATGTTTAGAGAATATATACTTATTTTGACTTGAAAAAGTGCTAAAACTAGCCTATTTGCAATTAATTTTTTTACTTTGTTTTTATATAATCGTAGTATTTAGTGTATATATATTATATTTCGTTTCTTTTCTTTTAGTATTTGGTTGAAAGAATAAAGGCAATTTGCCTGTAAAAAACGCTATCGTAAGTATATCTTCATTAATTATCTAACAGCAATTATTTGTAGATACCATTTATTTACAGTTACACCCACTGCTATTTTGGTCATAAAATTAAATACTTTTTAAAAATAAACACTAAATATGGCATAAAATAGGAATTCGTTATTGCTTATTTCTTCTACAATTACCACTTTGTTCTTCATTCAGAAAGTTTCACATTGGATAACTTTTTGGCTGATTAATTTTGTGTCTTTTAATTCATATCAATTTCATTTTATTCACACATTATCTCACAGTTGCTTATCACTAGGTACTTAATTGAAATTTTATTAATTAAAAGAGACAAACTTTACGTCCGCGTAATCCCGGTTTCAACGCACAAATGCCGCGATCCTGAAAGCGTGCGGGTGCGCACGCGCAGCCGTTTTGGGCGGAGCTTATAGGGCGGGATTCGATGAACATCATTGGGCTAACGCTTCCGATGTGTTCGGAAGAACGAGAACAAAGCGAAAGAGATTACTCGTTATTTTATAAGAATAAAGAAACTTACGCTTACAATAGGCGGTCAAATTTTTAGTAATCTTTTCCAAGCATCACTTTCTGACAATCTCTGAGGTTTGTTGGTTGGATCAGGTTGGCTCATAACCTGGAGGTGGCAGGTTGGATTCCCGCGACAGGACAAGTATATGTACAGAGAAAAAAAGCAAGTACTTTATCGGTGTCTGGGTGTTGTGGAACCACGTTCCTCATAGTTGCTGATGGGTACCTAGACACAGGGAATCCTAGTTGGGGTCCAGGATCTATGTATGTAATCGTTGGGCGTTATTATTATTAAATAAAACCAAATTATTACATACATTTGTTTTTATATTTACTTCAATCTATCCGTCACCGAAACTGACTGGCCCGATAGCTCAGTTGGTAGTGACCCTGCCTTCTGAACTGCGGGTTGTGGGTTCGATTCCCACCCAGGACAAACATTTGTGTGATGAACATCGATGTTTGTTCTGTGTCTGGGTGTTATATTGTATTCTATGTATGTATTTACAAACAAAAAGTATCTAAGTATTGTATCAGTTATCTGGTTCCCATTGTACAAGCTTTGCTTAGTTTGGGGCTAGATGGCGTTGTGTGAGATGTCCACACATATTATATATTATATTATATACCGAAACTATCCGAAATTAACGGATAATCTGAAACAATTAAATATCCGAAACCACATACATAGCTCATGTGATCTTTGGGCGTTATTATTATTATTTGGATGGAGAGGAAATGAAAAATACACGTTCTATAGGTACATAAAAGGTCATTAACAATTGAAGGGTTGAGAATAAAAAGGATTTAACTGACAAATTGACAGTTTCGAGAAAATTGACTTTAAACTTCAACGGCGTCATTTTAATGTAGAGTGCTTATAAGGTAATAGAAAAGGTTTATGTAAGTTTCAGTTACTTGAAAATGTTTTATTTCTATTTAAAATTACCAAATATAGTACTAATTCATACAATTACTGTAAAAATACAATATAATAAAAGAAATAAAGTAATGTTTTTATGCTAAGCGTACTGTATTCCTGTGACAGATAAACCATTTTTAGACTCAAAATCTCGAGATTTAAGCTTCATTTCGGTATTTTGAGAATTTATTATTGAAGATAATTTCACGCTGAATCCAACGATATCCATAAGTCATTTGGTCAAAAAAATCAGTTAAATCCTTTTTATTCTCACCCCTTCAATTATTAACCTTATTATTTCAAAGAGTATTATTTACCTTGTAAATTTTGCAGTAGGCACTCGTGTTTTGGACATAGCCAGTACTTGTGCTGCAGGTACCTACAGATATTATGTGAAATATATCATATATATAAATCTATATATGCAAGGTGGAAATTAATTCGTTCTTTTCCTTTAATGTATGTATTCAGTCCATGCTATAGAATGCTCCCATATACCTAACTAACTAAATAAAAAAAGTACTTATGAAATAAAACTTAAATCTAGCTATTATCAAATTTAAATTCTAAAGAAAAGCCTTGTGATATTGAACAAAGCAGGTATTTTATTGCCTACGAAACATTTACAAAGCACTCATCTGGTGCCCGCGTGTGTGTACCGTTAAATAGACATATCGGCTGTCATGCAGCTATTTTAAGATGCACTAAATACTAAAACAAAATCTTTTTTTTTAAATATGACCTTGTACGAATATTCTATAGCATGGTCTGAGTACATACATTTAAAGAGAAGAGTGAATTAAATGGCACCGTGTATAAAAGAAAATCGTGTTGGTTACACTATTTATAACTCAAGAACTACTGAACCGATTTGGCTGAAAATTGGTGTGGTAGCTTAAAACCAGGAGACGGACATAGGATATTTTTTATCCCATTCGACCGCGTTTTACTAATTCACCCGTGGGAAGCGGGGGCGGGTCTACTAGTACAATATAATCAACAATTCAAAACCTTACTAATCAATTATATAGGTGACGAGCTCCTGCCCGCAGCTTCGCCCGCGGCGTGGCCTATGGGAAAATAATTCAACCACCCATTTCGCACCCTCTTAAGAGTGGAATTTCGAAAAATCCTTCTTAGCGGATGCCTACGTCATAACATCTACCTGCATGCAAAATTTCAGCCCGATCTGTCCAGTGGTTTGGGCTGTGCGTTGATAGATCACTGTGTCAGTCAGTCAATCAGTCAGTCACCTTTGAGTTATTTATATATATTCAGATTTAGATGAGATCATGTTGGCGGCAACATTCTGTCTTCACAAGAGGTGGCGAACTCCCCCGAGACCTGTGACCCTCAGTTCCCACGCTCATGGCTAGAGGATATTTAGTGGTGATATTGAAAGGTTTATGCGTTTTCTAATTGGCTATTTTTACAGTGGGAAGACTACAAAAGGGGCGAGTGTGGCTCAGCGATGAAACGTGCTACTTTCAAACCGACCGCACTTTGGTTCGAACCCCGCGTGGCCCCGCTACAGCGACCTCAAGTTATGTACGGAATTTGCTCTAGCTTTTACAATTGGTGTTATTTATACTATCAGTTTAGACATATAGTCAAGTTTTTGTTTTCTTTTATGTCCCATCATTGTTGCACTACCGCATTAAGCCTTCCGCAATACACCAGGGTTAACTGGAAGATAATGCTCGATAGCATTAAGTTTGTTTATGTACCTTCTATTGTTGTTGTTTGTGGGATAAAGAATGTTATATCTATGTATCGATTTTACAACGGTGAAGGAAAATATGGGGAAAGCGGTATGTTTATCACACTAATATTATAAAGGCGAAAGTTTGTATCTGTGTATGTGTGTATGTTTGTTACTCCTTCACACTCAAACGGCTGAATGGATTTAGATGAAATTCGGTACCAAGATAGCTTATACACTGGATTAACATATAGGTTACAGTTTATCCCGGAAAAGTGAAATGTTCCTGTGGGATGAGCCAATAATTAAAATACCTTTTATCCGCGGGTGAAAACGCGGGGCGCAACTAGTGAATAATAAAATTCATAACATCGGTCATCCGTACTAACCTGCACTTGGCCAGCGTGGGCCAACTATGGCGTCCAGTAGTGGAAACGATAGACTGTTGACATTATAGGGGGGAAAATGAGTGTGCTTTAGACCACAAACTAAAGTATAACTTCTTTAGTTTAGCTCCATCTATCGGCCGGTATAACTTTGTTTTTGCTTTGTTTAATGTTAATAAAATCTTGACGATTGTAAATTGTCATTTTCCGTACATACCAACATAGTTCAAAATTTAACTTTGTTATGTTGGCAATAGAGATCTCCGTGAACCAACTTCAACTTCCGTTCACCTCGCATTCGCCAGCTTAATTCCCAAGTCAAGAGTGCGTAAAGAAGTAGTAAAACTACTTTAAAAAAATATGGAGTACCCACGCCTCAGACTGCAAGTAAAGCACGCGTGAGCGACTGGCTTGTTAATATACAGTATCTAATTAGGTACTACTGTTTCGTTTGATCGATGCATCTGCCATTTAGTATGATTGATAAAATCGACCATCCAATAAGCGCGCTCTGTTATATTATTATGTTACGGTTCGTTTTGTCCAGAAGTCTATAGATGCATTGAAAAGCCAAGTATGCCTATGTTTTAAGTATCGAGGTGTATGTAGATACCGAGTAGGCATGTGGAGTAGGCCACATTCTTTGTTTTGTATTTTGAAGTAAAACTTCTTTACGCACGCTTGACTTGGGGAGTAAGCTGGCGAAGCGAACGGCAGTTGAATGTTGTTTAACGTAGATCTCCATTGTCAACATAACAAAGTTAAATATTGCATAAAAATGTGTATTATTATGTTTACATTAACGTTAAACAAAGTAAAAACAAAGTTATATCGGCCGATAGATGGAGCTAAAGAAGTTTTACTTCAGTCGTGTGCTCTAAAGCACACTCGTTTTTTTTTAATTTTTGGATGTAGATCCTTTAAGGCAAGCATGCACCATCATAGACTGCATTACTTTCCTTCAGGTGAGGTAGTGGTCTAATGATTAGTCTATGGAAAACAAAAAACTGTACTATTTATTGAAATCGAAATAATATTTACTAATGTCTTTAATATACCTCTACGTTATAGAACAACTGCATTGATCCTATGTATGTAATAAATGGGCGTTACTTATTGATTTATTTTATTTAAATGTAAAAAATACATTACAACAAAATCAGCATCCCTATCGCGTAACTGTTAACCTATCTATCTATATATTTATATATGTCTACTATATAAATAAAAATCAATTGCTGTTCGTTAGTCTCGCTTAAACTCGAGAACGGCTGAACGGATTTATCTTAATCTTGGTCTTAAACAGCCTTATTAATAAACACGAACTAGCTTTAGATTAGTTACACCATCTTTTGTCTGTTTCGATCCAGCTAAATATTCCAGTAGCAAAAAAAGGACAACAGCTGAAGTAACTAATCCGAGACTAATACCCGTTTATTAATAAGGCTGTAAATGTTCGTGGAGGTCTAGGGAAGGTTTAAAAGGTGAGAAAAGAAAAAGAAGAAGAAATATTCTCTTGAACAGGGTTACGGCTCAAACAATTAGCTAACCCGTGCGTAACCGGGGCGTGTCAATTAGTATAAATATATAAATGAAAAATTTAAGCCAAAAAGTAATGAGTCCATCTCTTTATTTTTCTCCAAAATATAATTATATAACACTACAAAAGACTGTTTGGTGTCATTTCACATATAAAGGTCGTTGGGTAGTGACATGCGATGTCACAGAGTCCCATAGCGTCCACCTTGATACCTCCGCAGTACTCGCCGGCATCTCCCATCCTGATCTCAGTTTGGTTGTTGGGTTCACCGGGTAGCCACTTGTCATAGCCAGCTTCGGCAAGAGTTTGACCTGAAATTAACAAACATTACATTTTGTAGTTTTAATGGAGACTTGCGGTAACATTTGGATCTAAAAACTTTAGAGAACAATAGGTATATTTTTATAAAACAATATCCAAATAATAATAAATATGTGTGGACATTTCACACAGTGCCATCTAACCAGAAAATAAGCAAAGCTTGTACTATGGGAACTAGATACCTGACACTTTATACTTTTAGATACTTTTTGTTTGTAAATACATACATCGAATACAACATAACACCTAGACACAGAACACACATCTATGTTCATCACACAAATGTTTTTCCTGGGTTGGAATCGAACCCACAACATGCAGTTCAGAAGTCAGTTCTACTAACAACAGCTATCAAATGGGCTGCCTGCTTGTTTGTCGCACATTCCATTAAAAAGGTATATTATTCTACGTTGTAACCAAAATTAAAGAATATTATAATAAAAACTAATAGGGTATTTTCATGTCTAGTGCATGAGGAATCAACCGTTTTCTTTCCCTCCCTTTTTTTGATCGTCTGTACCTATAACAATTTTTTTCACACTGCGTCATTTATTCCCAAACCAAGCAAAGCTTGTGAATGGGAACCAGATAACTGATACAATACTTAGATACTTTTTGTTTGTAAATACATACATAGAATACAATATAACACCCAGATACAGAACAAACACCTATGTTCATCACACAAATGTTTGTCTTGGATGGGAATCGAACCCACAAATTACAGTTCAGAAGGCAGAGCTACTACCAACTGAACTATCGGGCCAATTTACTAGGTGGTAGGACTTTTCTGCAGTTCATCTAGGTAGGTACCACCGCATTGCCAGTTATTCTGCCGCCAAGCAGTAGTGCCCAAGCACAGCTGTGTTCCGGTATGAAGGGCACTGTAGCTAGTGTTATTAATGGCCAAATGAGACTTATGACTATGACCTAATCTCACAGTCTAGTAATCTTATTGCTAGACTGTGCTGATGTCTCAGGATGATGTGCAGTGCAGTGTCGCTCGAATCTTTTGGGGTTCCGAGTGACACTGTTCTGTTACGGGCGGCGTGGCTCTTAGCATCAGGCGAGCGACTACATACAAAAAAATACCGTGAATGGTGAGGAAGTTGTGGTTGACGCCCGTATCGTGGAACCCGAGTAGTGTGAAGGCGGGCCAGCGGGCGAACACGGCGCTCGCAGGATACTTGGCCCTGATGCTCCTGATCGCCAAGGCTTCTTCTTCACTGTTGACGATGGCCAGGTACCCGCCTTCAGCTGCACAGGTCATGTACGCTTCTGACCAAGTTCTACTTTTTCCGTGGAATTTGTAGCAGCTTCCTGTTTCTGGTACTAAAGTGTATTCTGAAATAATGAAATTTACATAATAATTACATTATATGATCTGAAATTAATAAATGATTTAATAATAATAATAACGCCCAACGATCACATACATAGATCCTGGACCCGAACTAGGATTCCTTGTGTCTACGGACCCAGGAACTACGAAGACCATGGTCCCACAACACTGAGCCTACCTGCTCTACCACCACACCACAGAGGCTATCAATTTGATAAACCAAATAGGTTGTAGTTTTTTTTTTTGTTGGGAACGCGAAAAAGAATGCGTCACCGGATTGTATTATTTTCCTAAACTTGTGTTATTTTCAGTGTTAGTGCATAAAATTGGTGGCATTCTATTCGTTAAGTGCTGGATTACAGGCGTGAGTGTGGGAAAATGGTATAATGGTGGTGAAACGTTTATTTTCGTGTTGTTTCCAAAACTCCATAGAAGCTTCGAGTACAGTTGCCACCACTTTACTAGGAGTATGACGTTGACTAGACTGACTTGACTTGATGACTTCGACTGTGACTTGACACATATTTGCGTGAAATATCGATAACTTGATGAATTATCAATTACTTGACACTGGCTAAATACACAAAAGTGTGGAGCCAAAAAAAAAAAAAAAATAGGTTGTATACGTATAAATGTATTTCTATATAGGTAGTCGCACGCGGCCGAAAACTAACTCCGGAGAATGCTCTTGATGAAGCTTAGAGAACAATTGTTGAACTCCAAATCAAATTCAAATCAAATAATCATTTATTGACATAAAATGTTTTTATACATGTTAATGGATCCATAGACTCTCGAACTAGTGAGAACTCTGTATTTCAGGAGCCAAGGCTTCTCGCTTCCTTTGACTTATAATTATGTCAATATTTTATTTCATTATTTATGTCATTATTTATAATTTGTGTGTGTGTGTGTGTGTGTGTGTGTGTGTGTGTGTGTGTGTGTGTGTGTGTGTGTGTGTGTGTGTGTGTGTGTGTGTGTGTGTGTGTGTGTGTGTGTGCGTTTGTATGCGTGCGTGCGTGCGTGCGCACGTGAAGTGACACTGCAACTGATAGGAGCAGCCGTGCCGCTCAACATCAGGCGAACGACTACCTTGTCGTTCCTTTGTCATTCCTTGACATAAAAACAGTATAGATGAGATGAAGGTTATAAAGTTATAAGCTGATGGTGCTGGGTTCAGCTAGTGAACAATATTTGAACCAGTATACCAACCTGGGTCAGTAGTTCCACATTTGGTCGTGGTCAAGGGAGTGTACTTCTTATAGCAGACGTAGGGTAGAACGTTCTCGCAGCGGACGTCGGCCATAGTGCCGTTGCTCATCGCGAGGCAGCTCTCTGAGTTTTCATGATTGTCCGGCTCGCCCGGCGCCCACGTGATCTCTAAACGTAGCAGGGGTACTCCTGAATAATAAAAAAATGAATGTGCTTTAGACCACACGACTGAAGTAAAACTTCTTCAGCTATCGATATAACTTTGTTTTTGCTTTGTTTAATGTTAATGTCATTTTACCGGACATACCAACATAATACCAGCGGTCTTTCCAACGAGTTACAACAATGAGGATTTTAAAAGGAGGGTTAAAAGAGGTCAGGGTCCTACAGGGTAAGCAATGCATTGGTGCCATCTCCTCCGGTGTTACAGATGTCCACAGGCTACGGTGACCACTTCCCATCAGGTGGGCCGTATGCTTGTTTGCTTCCTTTAACATAAAAATAATAATAATAATAATAATACAAATTTTAAGTAATTATAGGCTGCAAGTTAGACATGGCGGGCAACCTATAAAACTACAGGCCTTCCGCATGCGCACCAGGCCGTGTCCAGAGCTAGAATCATCCGTAGTACACCGAGCGCTCCCTTTTTATAGCCAGATGGGTGGGGGAGCGATGACAGATACCGGTGTTGCCACTGTAATAAAATTAAATGCTACGGCTGGGTAAATTACGGTACTGCTCGCTGCGCATAGTGTTTACAACTGGACGTTGCCGCCGTCATAATTTTTAATTTTGTTATGTTGACAACGGAGATCTACGTGAACCAACAACTTACATCTTTAGTTTGCATAGTTTCGCTTTCACCAGATTACTCCCCAAATCACGAGTGAGTAAAGAAGTTTTACTTAAAAAATAAGAAAGAAAAACTTTCATTCAATTTATTCCTACAGTACATATAGGCTATAAAATAGTATAGATTTTTTCATCCAACATGACGTAAATAACGCCCAACGATCACATACATAGATCCTGGATCCTAACTAGAATTCCCTGTATCTATAGGGGACACAGGAACTATGGGGACCATGGTCTCACAACACCCAGACAAAGAACAAAATTTGCGCTTTTTTTCTGTGCACAAATACTTGTCCTGTCTCGGGAATCGAAGCTTTCACCTCTAGACTATAAGCCTACCTGCTCAACCCACAGAGACTGTCAAAAGATTAATAAATATTCCTTAAAAGATATTTATTTCCGACATCTGGTGGACAATTAGGTGTTGATTTAAATTTAATATAACAAAAATGTACCTTCTACAGACGAGTAGTCTCCTTTGGAGTAAGTTGCGTGAACTCCAGTGAATATGACGCTCTCCCCTTCGTAGGGCGAAGCGTGCTTATTGGCAAAGGCTACGATGGCCGCCTTCAACTCAGCGGTCAGAGGCGAAGCTAAAACAGCACCTGTCGAGGAATCGCCACACAAATAATACATTACACGTAATATATAATAATAAACGAGTGTGCTTTAGAACCACACGACTGAATTAAAACTTTTTGTTTGTAAATCTTCTTAATATATATCATATCCTCTACTTGGTCTGTGATATAGGTCTTTACCTATGAAATTGCCGTATAGCAGTACAGACTTTTTCAAACAAAAAAAAGTTTTGATTGGCTATGAATTCTAAATTCAAATTAATTTTGTTTTAAAAATATGACATTCTATTTACAATATAAGTCTTTTGTTTATTGATTAGCGTTGTATTTTCATTACATTTCAACATTTTTCCTAATAATGGATACTTTGAAATTTCGTGTAATTATGGAATATGAGTTCCGTCGTGGCACCAACGCGGCACAAACGACACGTAACATCAACGACGTTTACGGAGAGAACTGTACAAACGAACGTACAACCCGTTATTGGTTTGCTCGGTTCCGTTCTGGGAATTTTGACTTGAAAAATGAACCTCGTGGTCGTCCGGAAACTTTGGTCAACAATGATGAATTAAAGGCGATTGTGGAACCTGATGAATCTCAATATACAGCTGAGCTGGCAGCAGCTTTTGATGTTAGCATCAAAACAATATTGGTCCATTTGCGACAGATTGGCAAGATAAAAAAGCTTGATAGATGGGTGCCCCACGAACTTAACGATCGCCAGCGCAACGTACGCGTCGAGACTTGCCTTGCGCTGCTTAACAGGCACAGAAATGAAGGAATTTTGAACCGAATTGTTACGTGCGACGAAAAATGGATTCTTTTTGATAATCGAAAGCGCTCAGCAAGTTGGTTAGATCCTGGTTCGGTACCAAAGCAATGTGCAAAACGAAAAATGGCGCCTAGAAAGGTGATGGTCACAGTTTGGTGGTCTAGTGCTGGTGTGATTCATCATAGCTTTTTACAAAACGGCGAGAGCATTACTGCAGATGTGTACATTGAAGAACTGACCACAATGATGGCGAAACTCGCACGTCTGCAACCAGCTTTGGTCAATCGGTCGTCTCCACTGCTACTTCACGACAACGCGCGACCCCATACTGCACAACAGACCGTCTCTAAGCTGCATGAGTTGGGTTTGGAAGCTCTCCCTCATCCGCCATACTCACCAGATCTTGGCGCCTACCGACTATTACTTTTTCCAAAATTTGGACAACTTTTTAGCGGGAAAAAAATTCAATTTCCGAGAGGCAGTACAAAACGCCTTTGAAGAGTTTGTTGTCTCCCGTCCTGCTGATTTTTTCAAGAAGGGCATCCATAAACTGCCACAGCGTTGGCAAAGATGCATTGATTGCAGGGGTGATTACTTTGAATAAAAGAAATAAATAAGTTCGAAAAAAAAATACTTTAACTTTTTTCAAACAAAACGGCAATTTCATAGGTAAAGACCTATATATGTCACAATGTTTGTCCTCAATGGACTCCTAAACCACTTAACCGATTATAATAAAATTCGCACACCATGTGCAGTTCGATCCAACTTGAGAGATAGAATAGTTTATATCTCAATCTATAATAGATATATATTAAATACCCGTGCGAAGCCGGGGCGGGCCGCTAGTACATACATAGAATACAATATTACACCCAGACACAGAACAAACACAAACACATCACACAAATGTTTGTCCTGGGTGGGAATCGAACCCACAACCCACAGTTCACAAGGCAGGGGTACTACCAACTGAGCTATCGGGCCAGTCATACTTGTCCTGTCAAGGGAATCGAACTCGCCGCCTCCGGGCTATGCCGACCTGCTCTACCACTACACCACAGAGGCCGATGCTGGCTATATAGATGCACATATATGTAACTAGGTACTATTGAAGAGCTAATTGAAGTGCATTGGATACAAAGTCAAAGTCTATGCCACGGTACTTAAATCTTAAAATCAAAATTAAATATCAGTAGATACTAGACTGACCTGATAGCTCAGTTGGTAGTAGCCATGCCTTCTGAACTGTAGGTTGTGGGTTCAATTTCTACCCAGGACAAACATTTGTGTGATGAACATCGATGTTTGTTCTGGATTCTGATTCTGATGTTCTTGTATTGTATTCAAACAAAAGTATCTTAGTATTGTATAATATCAGATATCTGGTTCCCATAGTACATTGACTATAAATTATTCTTAGTACAAGCTTTGCTTAGTTTGGCGCTAAATGCCGCTGTGTGAAATGTTAAAAAAAAACAAGTAATAGAAGTACACAAACCTTCTGCATGACACCGCATTTTTGCTTCGTTCCATGTAGCAGGAACGACGTGGTACTTCAACCAGCCCTTCGCCTGCTGGTCGAACTCATAGTCGAATCTAAACTCATTTTCTGTAGGGAAATTAAACATCAACTTGGCAGAACGAATCAGCATTGCAATTCAACGGGGCAATGCTGCCAGCATGTTGGGTACGCTACCTACTGGTAGTGGGCTGGAGCATTTGGACTGTCTTATAGGTCATCGCGGCCAGTTTATAGTCAATTTTTTTGTAGTAGATAGTGTTTAGTATTAGTTATTATAACAATATTTAGTTGAAAAAACAGTTGGTTGTTTTTGTTCTGTAACAAAAACAACAGCTTTGTGGTTCAGGTTGGATATAGTTTCTGCTGTTGACATAGAAGCGTCGATATGGGTAGTTTCGTTTCACACACCTTTCACCTTTGTTTCTTTATTAATATACTTTATAATATACTTTGTTTTTTTATTAATATTAAAGGGTGCAAACAAGCATACAGCCCACCTGATGAGAAGCGGTCACCGCAGCCTATGGACAGTGCCTTTGCAATACTTAGTTTTAGGCGGTGACGCTGTAAAGGTCGATAGAGGCCAACATCATTAGCTCGTTCAAAAAAACCTAGTTTTAGGACCTTTAACAACTAATAAGCAAAAACTAATGCTAATAGGTTACTTTATGACTTACTACAATATCCAATCGCTGCCAGCAAGAGCAATAAGAATGAGTTCCCCTGAAACCATACATTGGTATTTTTAGTTCTTAATACACCATTTATTCGAAACAATATTATAGCCACCAAGAGAAAAGTTCAAAAGTTCCCAAATAAATAAAAAAATCCTCACAGCTGTAACCATTATTCTTCACAAGAGATGCGACACTTCGATATTAAACTGTGGATTATATGAGACATCATTTTTTATTTATTTATATAGGCCAATACCAATACCAACCAATACAACACAGAGTGATTTTTAATGGAAGAAACATTTGTCCCGTTTTTCTCAGTTTAACAATAAATACGCAAATTTCAACTTTAAACAAAGTACTCTAGAGTCCTCGAGATACACGACAGTTATGCTTGGATTCCGCCGTATGCCTTAAATAAACCATGTCCCTTGAGCAAAATCGCGAGGCACAGTTAGTAGATAAATATTAGATTTAACAACCACTGTGGTGTGGTGGTTGATCAGGTTGGATCATAACCCGGAAGCAGCGTTCGATTCCCGCGCCCAGACAAGTATTTGCGCACCGAAAAAAAAGCGCAAATAACCTGTTCTGAGTCTAGGTGTTGTGGGACCATGGCTCTCGTAGTTCCTGGGTCCCGGGAACACAGGGATACTAGTTAGGGTCCAGGATCTACGAATGTGATCGTTGGCCGTTATTATTATTATTAATAATGTTATAAATAATTAGACAGTAACATAACCTGCTAAATAGTACCCAACTAAAAATTAATTAATTTCTTGATATCTACTAAGATATTATTTATTCTCTTTGAAAACACTTGGACTATACATATTAGTACCTATATGTATAGCCCTAGTGTTTTTTTGTAGTAGGTAGTTAGTGTGGCTAGTAATATTTAGTAGTAGTTGTTATAGTTAAGTGAATAAAAGCTCATTGCCTGTTTAAAAATCCTTAATCCATATTGTGTTATATTATACCTACCATTTTATTAAAGTTTTAGTTTTGACTGGCTCAATAGCTCAGTTGGTAGCAACCCTGCCTTCTGACCTATGGGTTGTGGGTTCGATTCCCACCTAGGACAAAAATTTGTGTGATGAACATAGGTGTTTGTTCTGGATCTGGGTGTTATATTCTATTCTATGTATGTATTTTTAAAAAAAAGTATCTAAGTATTGTATCAGTTATCTAGTTCCCATAGTACAAGCTTTGCTTAGTTTGGGGCTAGATGGCGCTGTGTGAAATGTCCTCACATAATATTATTATTATTATTTATAATATTTCAACTCAGCCTGTGTATTAAAAAAGATAAAAAGTATAATAATAAAGATGACCTAATCGTATTGTTGTATGTTCAATTGCTTATCTATCTCCTGGAAGAACTTGGGTTTTTATGTGATTACTTACATTTATCAACATATTTAGCGCAAAGTAGTATAAATATTTATAATAAGTAAGTATAAAATAGTTTTCGTTTTCCAAAGTTTATCAGAACGCCTGGTCGGTCGATGAGACGCGAGACCAAAATGCTGGTACTTATTTGGCACAACGAATCACAACGAAATTGACTTGCGGAGTAGCCTTGTGAATGCGTAACGAGGCGAACGGAAGTTGAGAGTAAGTTTTAACGTAGATCTACATTGTTTACATTACTAAAAGTTTGTATTATTATGTTGGTATGTCCAGTA
Source organism: Ennomos fuscantarius (assembly GCA_905220475.3). NCBI lineage: Eukaryota > Metazoa > Arthropoda > Insecta > Lepidoptera > Geometridae > Ennomos > Ennomos fuscantarius. The sequence goes on along the minus strand of HG992036.1, from coordinate 13,794,815 downwards.
AAATGATAATTTACAATTGTCAAGATGGCGACACTAACATTAAACGAAGCAACAATAAAGTTATACCGACCGATAGATGGAGCTAAAGAAGTTTTACTTCAGTCGTGTAGTCTAAAGCACACTCGTTTTTTAATTTTTATAAAGGTTTTTATTCTATAGAAAGCAAGCAAGTGTATGCCGCCCCTCCTAATGTGAAGATCACCGTAGCCCAGGGACATCTGTAGGTAACACTAGACATCCCACTAATGGGTTGCTTAACCTGAATACTCTTTGAAAACCCTCCTATAAAGTACTGTACCTCGAAACTTCTGGTACGCATCGCGGCAGGACAATTATTTGTGCACAGAAAATAAACGCAAATTTGAGTGTTGTGGGACCATGGTCCTCGTAGTTCCTGGGTCCGTAGACACAATCCTAGTTAGGGTCCAGAATCTATGTATGTGATCGTTGAGAGTTATATTTATATATAATATATATATAACTGGCTTCTGCCCGTGGCTTTGTCCGTGTGGCCTATAGGAAACGAACCCTCCAAATTTCAAGTCACTAGGATCAGCGGTTTAGGCTGTGTGTTTATATATAAGTCAGTCAGTACTTTGAATTTTATACGTATAGATAGTAAAAAGTGGCCTTAAATTTTTTTTATGTTATTGAATGATGTGACGATCTAGCCGTTCACCTGATGCTAAGCGCCACGGTCGCCCATAACAGAACAGTGTCACTCGGAACCCTAAAACATAGAGTTACAAGCGACACTGCAGTGCGCACATCATCCTGAGACATCAGCACAGTCTGGTAATAAGATTACTCGACTGTGAGATCAGATCATAAAGTCTCAATTGCCCAGTAATTTCACTAGCTACAGTGCCCTTCAAGCCGGAACACAGTAGTGCTTGCACACTACTGCTTGGCGGCAGAATAACTGGCAAAGCGGTGGTACCTACCTAGACGAACTTTGCAACAAAGTCCTACCACTACCAGTAAATTAGTGCAGTTGTGGCAAAAACGATTAAAACAGCAAGTAACTTCAGAGTTATTTTCGATTTTATTCAAGACCATAAACATGCTGAGTTTGCATTTATGTCTAATTAGAAAATTCACTTAACGGAGACTGTTTGGACGCATTTCACATATGAATGCAGCTGGGATGTGACAACTCACGTCGTCGAACCCAAAATTCTTAACCTTCACAGCTCCACAGTGCTCGCCAGAACCTCCAAACCGAGAATAAGTTACGTTATTGGGTTCACCTGGCTGCCACTTGTCGTAACCAGCTTTAACGAGGGTTTGTCCTGAAATGTAAAATATTGGTCACAATAATTGGTGAGTATATTAAATTAAATTACAGGAAGACAGCTCTCTTCGCTGGGTCAACAAAAACAATTAGGTACTCTATTACCATGAATGGTGACGAAGTTTTGGTGGACATCTACATCGTGAAATCCAACTAGAGAAACTTCTGCGTGAATGAACGGATCGATTGCAGACGCCTCTGCAGGGCTGTTGACGATGGCCAGGTACCCGCCTTCAGCTGCACAGGTCATGTACGCTTCTGACCAAATCCGAACTTCTCTGTGGAACTTGTAGCAGCTGCCTGTTGCAGCTGATAAAATGTATCCTGGAATAACAAAAAAGTACCTTTTACCTATGTAAAAATATGTGAGATTTTTTTGAAGTGAAAACTTATTTTTGCGCTTTAAGCACTTTTTGGGTGAACAAAAAGCGTGAAACTCGCGTCGTCGTCACCGCACACTTCCCATGAGCTATATGTCCCAAAGACTGCCTGGCCTGGCCATATAAAAAAAATCACAATTGGGATTTGAACCTGCATCCATTCGCCGACATGCTTTAGGTACTTAAGCTACCGTGACAATCACCGCTTAGACCTCGTTTGAAACCGGAGTTTCGTACCCAGTTGCCATCGAAGCCGATTGCCTTTATAGGAATATACCTTAGACCTATATATACCTTAGGACCTTAAAGGAAATTTTCGGGGACTACGAGCACCATGGCCCCACAGCGCCCAGACTCAGAACAAGTATTTGCGCTTTTTTCCTGTGCACAAATACTTGTCTAGCCGCGGGAATCGAACCGGCCGCCACCGGGTTATGAGCCGATCTCTTAAACCTCCACACCACATAGACTGTGGCTGTAATAACATCCTAGTATCATTTTTATCTTACCTTCATCATCTTTAATTAATAATTGGATGTTTATCTTTTCAACAAAATAGATAAATACAAATACATGACAAAAACAACTCCTTTAAAAAGCATTAATTCATAAAACACCCCAAGAAATACTAGCATGGTTGGGGTGGTTCTCAAGAACCTCTCAATAGATGACGCTACTCACCCCGTAGTTAGAGTCTATCCCCATTAAAGCTCATCACGGTAGCTTAATGTTTAGTTGACAACAAGTCTGGGAAATGCTCCCTAAATTTGTAACACTTGTTAAGCTTCAGCATTACCTATTGCATGAAGACAATTCAAGGAGTGAGATCAAAAAGAGTTTACAGTCAAATTGATAGTTTCGAGAAAATTGACTTTAAACTTCACCGGCTTCATTTTAATGTAGAGTACTTATTAAGTAATAGAAAAGGTTTATATAAGTTTCAGTTGCTTGAAAATGTATTAATTCTATTTTAAAATACAAAATATAGTACTAATTCGTACAATCACTGTAAAAATATAATATAATAAACTTTTTTTATGCTAAGCGAACAGTATTCCTGTGTCAGATAAACCGGTTTTAGACTGACAATCTCGAGACTCAAGCCTCATTTCGGCATTTAAGAATGTATTATTGTAGATAATTTGACGCTGAATCCAACGATGCAAATAAGTAATTTTGTAAAAAAATCAGTTAAGCCCTTCTTGATCTCATCCCTTCATTATTGTGTCATAAGGTTGGTACCCACCTGGATCAGTAGTTCCACATTCAGATACGATTAAGGGAGTGTACTCTTTAAAACAGACATAGGGTAGTACGCTGCCACAGGGCACGTCGGCCATGGTGCCGTTATTGGTAGTGTCTATGATGAGGCAGCTTTCCAAGTTTTTATAGTTGTTCGGCTCGCCTGGCGCCCACGTGATGGCTAGACGAAGCAGAGGCACTCCTGCGTGGGAACATACTATTAGTTGACTTATTATTAAGGGAGGGAGGAGGGGTGCCATGATTTGGCATCTCGGTATTTGCAGTAGTTTATGCAAAAAACTGTCAAGATAGCTCTGTGGTGTGGTGGTTGAGCAGGTCGGCTCATAGCCCGGAGGCAGCGGGTTCGATTCCCGCGACAAGACAAGTATTTGTGCACAGAAAAAAAAGCTTAAATACTGCTGCTATGCTGTTCTGAGTCTGGGTTTTGTGGGACCATGGTCCTCGTAGTTCGTGGGTCCCTAGACACAGGGAATCCTAGTTAGGGTCAGGATCTGTGTATGTGATCGTTATTTTAAAAAAATCCTTAGGTATTTTCTTACGGCATCCATGAAAAGAGATAAAGTGTGGTTCTATGCTTTTTTCTCTTTACAACGTCACCAGGCGGGAAGGCAGGTGGTTAAGGCGTCCAGCCGTCAAAAGTGGGAGCCAACTAGCTGAAGGGCTTTAGGTCGGTTTGGGCCGTTGCCGGGAAGAGGATTGAAAAGACAATTTCCAGTGGAAGAATGGACCATATGAGAAGTGACTACCGTTCTAGCTAACCTACAGGGTAGTACATCGACCTCGTCGGTGAAGTGGGTGTCCTACGGCCCGTATCACCGAACGATGCTCAATCATCGATCGATGCTCAAGCAGAGATTTCTTTCATATAGTCATCAAATAGTGAACGAAATCTCTGCTTGAGCTCTGATCAATGACTGAGCATCGTTCTGTAATACGGACGTAATTGTGTTACGCTGGTATCCCCACTGGTGCCTAAAGGGGTAAGTTCTATGCTTAGACTGGGACCACTAAAAGTCACAAAAAAGCACGTATATATTTGTTGGCAGCTCGCGTCTTTATCTTCGTATTTGAATTGATAATGATGATGTAGATATCACCTTATGACATCATTAGTCACCTTCTACAGACGAGTAGTCCCCTTTGGAGTAGGTTGCGTGAACTCCAGAGAATATGACGCTGTCTTCTTCGGACGGGCTGTGCTTCTTAACGAACGCTACGATTGCCGTTTTCAACTCAGCGGTCAGAGGCGAAGCTAAAACAGCACCTGTAGAAAAATCGTCGAAAAATGGCAACAAACTAAAAGACATTAAAATACATCGTGGAATTTAATTCGATATTATCCTGATATGTATGTACTCAGTCCATGCTATAGAATGTTTATTTATAAGTACACACAAAAGTACTTGACGGCGGCTACGTCCAGTTATAAACTCTATGCGCAACGGGCAGTACCGTAATTTACCCTATGGTGGCATTTAAATTTATTATAGTGGCAACATCGGCAACTATCATTGCTCCCCCAACCATCTGGCTATAAAAAGGGACCGCTCGGTGTACTACGAATCATTCTCGTTCCAGACACGGCGCGGTGCGGACATGCTGAAAGCCCATAGTTATATAGGTTGCAACTTACGCACAACCCGTTCCTGCTTACATACTTATAATATAAATTGTAAACCTAGGTGCCTACTATAAAATTAGTCCAAATTCAAATTCTCAACTCCACTCCACTCCGGGAGGGTGATGAGTGCGGTACAGGTGTTTTAGCTACCTGCAAAACATTTCTCCGCTGCGTGTAGCGTGAAATAGACATTTCAACAAACGGCGATTAATTTTTTGAGACAATTATTTATATATCGCTGTAAAAATATTATGGAATGGACTGAGTACATACATTTCAGAATAACATCGAATTCAATTTCACGGTGTATAAGTAAATAAGTAATTATAACTAAAAGAAAACTTGCACGTGCGTCATATTATGTACTAGTTGCGCTCCACGGTTTCACCCGCGGATAAAAAGTATTTTAATTATTTGCTCATCCCGCGGGAAAATTTTACTTTTCCGGGATAAAATGTAGCCTATATGTTAATCCAGTGTATAAGCTATCTTGGTACCGAATTTCATCCAAATCCATTCAGCCATTTGAGCGTGAAGGAGTAACAAACATACACACATACAAAGTTTCACCTTTATAATATTAGTGTGATAGTGTTATGTATGTTTGTACTACCCGATTTCCTATAATATTCTCCACTATAAGTACCTAGTAACGGGTCAGTCCAGCTATTATTTAATTGTTTATAGCCCTTACTTATTAGTAACTTATTATTAAGTCTCTAGTACCTTGTAAGAGCAAACATAGATTAAAGTTATGAAGTGATGGTAGTGATAGATGTATATGTACTTGTGGGGTAGTAGTACTTACTATTAGTTACTATTATTACTATTTTTAGTACTTACTATGGGTAAAATACAAACCTTCTGCATGACACCGCATTTTTGCTTCGTTCCATGTAGCAGGAACGACGTGGTACTTCAACCAGCCCTTCGCCTGCTGGTCGAACTCATAGTCGAATCTAAACTCGTGGCTAGGGTTTGTAGGGTCTGTAAGTAACAATCATAGACAATATAATAAAGAATAATCATAATGTTGGTTTTTACGACCAATTTATCCCAAAATTGACCCATGAAGTTATGTAATTGAATAAATGAAATTAAAATTTTTCCAGTGATTTAGACTCTCGACTCAAAAATTCACATTCAAAACGAAGAAAAAAGATGTATGGTAATAAGTTAGTAATTAATTAATTAAAAATAAATACAGAAATCTAAAAATTTTATCAATCTCGATAATATATTTTGAAATGAAATTTATAAACAGATTCAGAACAACAATATTACAAAATTTTGTAAACTAACTATGTAGTAATTATATATATATATTTATATTATAGTAATTATATATATATTCTAAGCTACAGATTCCTCCAATTCAAAGGTTGTCTAGAAGAGATCGCTCTAAGCTATAAACTACTTATTGTACTAGTACTAGTTTATAATGTAAGTTTTTCTTTTTGTAAAATAGTTTTCTTTTTTACGGTGTACAATAATTAAGTGTTGATCTATCTATCTATCTATCTATGTATTTAAAAACTAGTAGCGGCCGGTTTTTCACAGCAGTGCAATGGCAACATTGACTGTAAAACCACTTGTTAACTTTGGACAGCAATTAGAAAATTGTGCAGAATAAATTATGTTCTGAAGTTAAAAAATCCTAAGAGCCAGTCTGCGTTAGTACCTGATGTTAAGCGACACGGTTGCCCATAATAGTTGCAGGGTCACTCGGAACTCTAAAATATACAGTTTTGCGTGACACATATGTGGTATTTATGTATGTATGGTTTTTTTAATTACTTACTAGGATATACAGCCACTGCCAGAAGGAGCACCAAGAATGAACTCCCCTGAAACCATAAATTGGAACTTATTTTTATATCATATGTTCTTAAAATATTAAAGTAAAACTTCTTAACGCACGGTTGACTTGGGGAGTAAGCTGCTGAATGCGCAACGAGGCGAACGGAAGTGGAAAATGGTTGGTTAACGTAGATCTCTATTGACCACATAGTGTAGTCTAGTCTAGTCAAGTCATACTCCTCGTAAAGTGGTGGTAACTTTACCAAAAGCTTCTATGGAGTTTTGGAAACAGCTTGAATAGAAGAAACGTTTCACCATCATTATACCACTTTCCCACACTCACGCCTGTAATCCAGCACTTAACGAATAAAATGCTACCAATTTTATGCACTAACACTGAAAATAACAGAAGTTTTGAAAAATAATACAATGCGGTGACGCGATCTTTCTCGTTTTCCTGCCAAAACTCATTATGACCATTTTATTTATTTGTTGGTGGTACAAGCAACACGTGACCAAAATACTGGCCTCCACTTTGCCCAATGATTGAGCATTGCCATTCAACGTGGCAATGCTGCCAGCATATTGGGCACGTTGCCTACTGGTAGTGGTTTGTTAAGTAAGACTTTTTTATTGTTTACTGTTTTATTTATTTGTTTGTACAGTATCTTTCAGTAATCTTTCCGAGTAAGAGAAAAATAGTGTAGTTACTAGGTACTTACAAGTGGAGAGGCCATCTTCACAAGAGATGCGACTATTCGATGATAGAACTGCGACAACAATAAAACCATTCAGATTTAATTAGTACCAGGGCGCCTGAGTGATTAAATTGTAACGATTTGACAAGTTGACACAGAGTGATTTTTTAATGGAACATAAATTGTTTTGTGCCATTAAAAAAACAATTTGACGGCCTCTGTGGTTTGGTGGTTGAGCAGGTCGGCTCATATCCCGGAGGCGGCGGGTTCGATTCCTGCGACAAGACAAGTAATTATTGGCGAAGACTGCATGCAAGTAAATTAGCAAGTATAAATTTAAGACAAATTTGTATGTAAGTACATATAGATACTATAATTTTATGAAATTAATTTTATAGAAGTATATATTATAAAATTAATAGAATTTAACAATTAATATCCTTTAACTACAGTTCAAAACCGGTGCGGCCGCCATCAAGGCAGAAAACCTCAAACGACACATATTCATTCACTCCTTGATAGCGCCTACATGTTTGTGCCGTTTGGGGTGGAGACAATGGGTCCACGGGGGCCGGCTGCCATGGCAACATAATTATAGGGACTTGGCCAAACGTTTGGTGGAAGCACCAGGTGACCAGAATGCTTTTATTTTGTACAATAAATAAGCATTGCCATTCAACGTGGTAATGCTGCCAGAATTCTGGGCACAATCATGTCCACCGACGGGCTATTTAAAATTTTTAGTTTTTATTTATTTTAAATTCTTAGGTATAGTTTAGTTTTTTAGGTCTAGTTTAGTTTTGATTAAAAGATTGATAATTTAAATAAATATAAATTGATAAAGACTGATAAAGAAATTGGCACAACGAATAAGCATTGTAATTGCTGCCAGCATGTTGGGTACGCTACCTACTGGTAGTGGGCTGGAGCATTTGGACTGTCATAGGTTTTTTGTAGTAGTAGTAGTAGGTACTTTTTAGTATTAGTTATTAAATCATTGTAGTATTTAGAAAATAAAGGCAATTTGCCGTGTTAAATTGATTGAATTTAAAATATTGTAAAATAAAAAAACATTAAAAAACCATAACACATTACAGATTTTAAAAAATCATTTAGAGAGAAATGTGGATTACTAACATAGTGGATTTTAACTTGCTTATGATTATGCTATGATTTAGCACAGATTTTAAAATATAGCTTTAGATACGCAGCGAGACAAATCTCTCTATCGTGTTGTCCCAGAACGTAAAAACGTATGATGAATATTAAACCTACTATTTTATTAAATACGGTTTATATTCAGGCTGTATATAATATTATAATTTTATGGCATGACCTCACTTATCGTATTCTTAGGCTGACATTCAGAGTCAACGCATCGAGTACATCGAGTTCACACGATGACTCCGCGGAGTTCGACTCCAGCCATAGAGAAGTGTAGTTTGACATTAGTGAGCAAGGCTTTATTCTTTTTAAATAAATATATTAATTTGATCACGTATTTATCCATTTTATGTAATACAATAATTTCTCTAATAAAAACTTCTTAAGAATTGATCCTATACAGCATTTAAGTAAATAGGCTATTTCTATTTAGTGTTTTAATTTAGTTTAGTTAACGTGTTAGCAAAGATGGCGGTGTCTGAGCACGACTCGAGTCACCGATTTCGCGGCTCAGCCCGTCTCATACTCACCTGAGCATATACTCGTACTCCGTTATTCCCAAACTCAACTGTGAATATCGATACGATTGGAGTTCGAGTCTAGACTCGAATTCTGACATAACGAAGTACGAGATCGAACTCAAACTCGTTTGTGAATGTCAGCCTTAGATAAATGAGTATAAGTTCAGAATTCATTTTAGCACATTCTACTACTTTGTATACTTACTTACTAGGTACCTACTATACTTACTAAGTATGTATAGTAGGTACCTAGTAAATCATGTTTTTTGTTTATACCTACCCATCTACTGTCTTAAAATCGGAATAATTTCTGTTTGTCCCACCGCTGAAAGAGCAGGGAAATACCGTATCCTATAGAATATACTTATTACATTCATAATATACGGAATTGTGTTTTACCTCGTATGGGTCGGCAACGCATTATCAATGCCCCTAATGTTGCATTAGCAACGCACGACAGTAACTACTTACGATCAGGTGAGCTGACTGCTTGTTTTCATAATACACGGTAGAATTTAATTTGTTCTATTCCTTAAATGTATCTTCTCAGTTCATGCTATAAAACGCTCCTATATAACTAAATATGAAAAATACTTATATTAAATAAAACTTAAATCTAGGTATATTCAAATTCTAAAGACAAGAAAGTTTTATTAACTACGAAACATTTATAAAGCGCCCCGATGCCCCGCGCTGTGTGTAGCGTTTCGGCTGTTATCCAGTTATTTTATGAGGCATTTAAATAATTGTGATTACACCTTTTACGATTATTCTATAACACAGTCTGAATAAATACATAAATTTAAGGAAAAGAACAAATTAAATTCCACAATGTATTTTACAAAATCACGTAGCCAGTAGTCCACATTTAACACAAGTTGCTGCACATGTATTGCTCCGGTAGCGGTACAGCTTCCTAACTCGAGAGTGCATTGATCTAACGGACTAGATAAGTGATAAAACCCATTATCCAATTAGCAGATCCGTCCGCATAATCGCGCTCTGTGATGTGCCGCCTGGTTACACGGTCCGTTACAACATCCCAGCGGTATTCTTACAAAACTCCTTTAGAGTGCTTACCGAATCGCTTTACGACTCCTTTTAGTTCGAGCTTACCCAGTGCTGGTCTTAGCACTACCAGTGCCCTGGGCGAAATTTCTACGGCACCCCCTAACTGAAATTTAAACCAATATGAAAAAAAGCAACACTCCCCTTGCGGCACCCCTTCATATCTGGCTCCTGGTCGCCCAACTGCGTCCCACCCTAACGCCGCTACTGAGCTTACCTAGTGTAAGCTCGCACTAAGGTAAATGGAGAGATTTTCCGGTAAACCTGAGTTTGACCAATACTTTATGGTAAAAGTCCAAATTTTTTTGCCATCGAATTTTCACCAGCATTCACTCCGCGTGTCAATGTAATTTTATCTTAAGTTTTACCGCATCATCATCAAGATCATCAGTTTGAAGACGAAGACGTCCAGTGCTGAACATAGGCCTCCCTTATAGAGCGCCATAGTAGTATTTAATGTATGGGAAACAAGTGCTCCGTATGAGTATTCTGCTCACATTGAAGATTATTATTAAAAATGTTCTCAAGTGGGTTCGCAACCGCGTGGAGCTGTTGATGCAATAGGCAAACAGTCGTTCAAACTAGCGCTCTATGGAGGAGGCACCTAGGTGGCTTTGCTCTCCTAGTCTCGCAGAGAAACTCCGAGCGTGGGTCTCTAACTCATTGCACGATTTTAGTAATGAGTGAGACCACGTTTTAGTGCCATAAGTCGGCTCAGGCAACATATTCTTTATGCGGTATTTTGGACGAAAGTTCAGATGAGTTGGACTTTTCATGCGACCACTTTTTCTATTTTTTAATCCATCCAAATCAACCAAGTTTTAAAAAGCTGATATTGTCATTGACTCGTCACGTGCTCACCCTTGTTTTCGTACCTCGGCTTGTTTAGGCAGCTGTGATCATTCTTGCGAGATGACGAGCAATGTATTGGACCGTATTGAGCTTATTTATCGTTTCGTTTGCTTTTTTGGTTACCGCGGCGATGAGAGGCTGCGTGGGGAGTCATACTTTACCGTCACATTTTCCCCGTTTGTTGTTTCATGATGATGACAAATAAGTATAATAGACACCTATTTTCGAATAATAATGCGGAAATGTAAGTGGTAGGTAAACAAATCAGAGTAATTTATTGTTCTTGGTGCAACAGATTTTAGTATAAACGGTAGGCAAGTACTTCGTTATCGTTTTACAGCCTCTGTGTTGTGCAGGTCGGTTTATAATCCGGAGGCGGCAGGTTTGATTCCCGCGGCAGGACAAATATTGAACGACTAAAATCCCCCGTGATCCATCCACCGCTGAGATGGGGCGAGATGGAGTCGCGGTTGCATTAACCATCTCGCCCGGATAGTGGAAAAGTGCAACCAACAATGTTTAGTATGTACGAGTACGTGTACACATTGGTACCAGCGGTGTATCTACACACTTCTTTATAGCCTTTAATGTGTTCTAATTCATATTTTAGGAGCTATTACTTATTTTTAATTTCGTCACAAGGATATATATTCATGACAGGGTTGCCTAATATCTGTTTGTAACGTTTTACTGTGGATGGACCTTATTAAATAATTATTAAATAATACTCTATTATAATTCAATTATATTTATTATATTTAATTTCTAAAGTTAACAATTTTATTTTATTTTATGTTATTAAAACGAATGTAGAAAATATATTTATAATGTATATATTTCTACGAGTGACACACTTACATTACATACATTTACACACTTACATTAGTACATTTGGCTTTAGAGTATTTATTATCCTGTTTTTCATATTATTTTGTAAGAAAGCTGTTGGTTGTCCTAATAAAATAAAATAAAATATGTACCTACGAGTACCTACAAATTTGACCTGTATTTCTATATACCAATAAATGAATTATGAATTATTATGATGGATAGCTAGTCGCGGGAGTCTCAGATATAAAGGATTTTTTAAAATTATCAGTTTTATCAAACAGGCAACGTATCGGCAGCGCTCCCTGTGTTTCCTGTGTCTATAGGCGACGGTAACTGTTCACCATCAGATGGGCTGTTAGATTGCTTGTCTATGTTTGGCGAAATTGTGGTGAAATTACAGAAGTAACTAAGATTCAATTATATAATTAATGGGTACATTATACGATATATATAAACACAATATTAAACAAAGCCGCTAAGTTAATAATAATAATAATACGTGTGGACATCTCACACAACACCATCTAGCCCCAAACTAAGCAAAGCTTGTGCTATGGGAACCAGATAACTGATACTTAGATACTTTTTGTTTGTAAATACATACATAGAATACAATATCACACCCAGACACAGAACAAACACCTATGTTCATCACACAAATGTTTGCCCTGGGTGGGAATTGAACCCACAACCCACAGTTCAGAAGACAGAGTTACTACCAACTGAGCTATCGGGCCAGTCAAAGTTATACAAACTTTCATCCGGAACATCTGAAATTAACTTCTTAACTTATATCTGTATAATCATTTTTCATTTTTTCACGGTGTTAAGTAAAATACAAAGTAATACGTAGATAAATAGATAGCTAGATAGATAAATAGATAGCTAGATAGATAAATAGATAGCTAGATAGATAAATATATAGCTAGATAGATAATTCTTTATTATCTCATCAATGAATTTCAAAATATATTCAAGAATAAAATAAAGTAAGTATCATAGTTTAAGTGTATTGACTGGCCCGATAGCTCAGTTGGTAGTATCCCTGCCTTCTGAACTGCAGGTCGTGGGTTCGATTCCCACCCAGGACAAACATTTGTGTGATGAACATCAATGTTTGTTTTGTGTCTGGGTGTTTATATTGTATTCTATGTATGTATTTACAAACAAAAAGTATCTAAGTATTGTATCAGTTATCTGGTTCCCATAGTACAAGCTTTGCTTAGTTTGGGGCTAGATGGCGCTGGGTGAAATGTCCACAAAAAAAAAAGTATTATGATAACTGAACCTGTACACTTTGGGACTAATTTTCAACTAAAAATTAGATAATACAATTTTTTTATTAACTATATTTATTTGTAGTATTATGTGAACCCTACGTCCAAATCTCGACGGAGCATCTGATGAGTTTAGCAGGCTCGGCCAACTTACGACCCTCATATTTATAGCGTCGGTCACTCCATTATGAGTCTACATCACTGCGGGCCGTAGTTTGGCTATTTTTGATTATGTCGTATGATCAAATGGATTACAAGTAAATTAATATAATTGCTGATACTAATTAATACTAATTGAATATGGAAATGGATTGATTGTATATTGACAGCCTCTGTGGTGTGGTGGTTGCCTAGTGTGGGTCCCTAGACACAGAAAATCGTAGTTAGGGTACAAGATCTATGTATGTGATCGTTGGGCGTAATTATTATTATTTATTATTATAATTTGAAATTTTAAAGAAATAGCCATATTTTTGATTATGTCGTAATGATATCATGGATTACAATTAAATTAATATAATTGCTGATACTAATTAATACTAATTGAATATGGAAATGGATTGATTGTATATTGACAGCCTCTGTGGTGTGGTGGTTGGGCAGGTTGGCTCATAGCCCGGAGGCGGCGGGTTCGACTCCCGCGGCAGGACAAGTATTTGTGCACAGAAAAATAGCGCTAATTTTTGTTATGAGTCTGGGTGTTGTTGGGAGCATGGTCCTCGTAGTTCCTGGGTCCCTAGACACAGGAAATCCTAGTTAGTTAGTTAGTTGGGCGTTATTATTATTATTATAATTAAAAATTTGTGCATATTGCACTTTTCATCGAGTATTTAAAACGCTTATTGTTTCTGTAATGAGTGATTTTATAATGTAATAGTTTTTTATATGAAATAGTTTTAATTAATGTAACTTGAAAATAAAAATTACTGTAGCACTGAAAAAGTAGCCCAAGACCTGTTTAAAGGATGCGGTCTACAAATCAATCACCCTGTATATCATCCTGCATACCTACACACTAACACACATAATAACTAACCTAGCTACTAATTTGCTCATCCCACGGGAACATTTCACTTTTCCGGGATAAAATGCAGCTTATAGTCAATCCAGTGTATAACCTATCTTGGTACCAAATTTCATCCAAATCCATTCAGCCGTTTGAGCGTGAAGGAGTAACAAACATACACACATACACACATACAAACTTTCGCGTTTATAATATTAGTGTGACAGTGTGATTAGTGAGATTACTTTCACATTTATAAGTAGGATAGAATAGTATTTAATATTTCAAGTTTTATAAATAACTAACTGCGCCCCGTGGTTTCACCCGCGTCTTAATAATTTTCTAATTAACTTCTCAACTTTCTTAATTTTTTCTTTCATAAGAACTTATTCCTGACAGTAATAAACACAACAAAAAAATTAAGAATTTGTTCAATCCGTTGCGATGACCAAGGGAACTAGAGATTCATTTTTATATATATATTAAGATTATTAAAAGTATATTTTAGGAATAAGGTGCAGGGGTGTAGGCATATAAATGATAAGTCAGTGTTGTTCTTAGCATAACAAACTTTATTATCATAAAAAAATTTTGTACACTATAACTCAGTCCAAATATCATAAATATTGTTAAAATCACATAAGCCACAAGCTTTTTATTGAATTATGCAGGTTATTGCACATCGAGATAAAAAATGCAATCACAAAAGCTGCCATGACGCATAATAACACCTTTTGAAATTCGCCTGTCCAATTTATTACAACAAAAGAAGATATGTAAACAAAAGTTACAGAAACTTAGTACCTAATTGCCTAAGTAGGTACCCATGCATAAGCTTACCGAAGTACCTACACCAAAATCTGGGTACATTTTTTATGTTACGAAATGACATGACGAGCTGGTCACTCGCCTGATGTTAAGCTACACGACTGCCCATATGAAGCACAGTGACACTTGAAACTCAAAAGTATAGTTTCGCGTGACACTGCACTGCGCACGTCATTCTGAGACATCAGCACAATCTAGCAGTAAGATTACTAGACTGTAAGATTAGATCGTAAAGTCTCATTTGCCCAGTAATTTTACTAGATACAATGCCCTTCAAACCGGAACACAGTAGTGCTTGCGCACTACTGCTTACCTATCAATCACTCAGAAAGACTGTCTCTGTAGGTATCTAAAACTTTGTAGTTTTATTTTTGCGTAACTAAAGTATTTGCTAATGTTATTAATTATTATTACACATTATTATAGGTTAAAGGGTAGATAACGTTATTATTGTAAACTCTTGGAACCTGATTCACATCTCTGAGAATTTATTGCAAATAATGCACCAGAATTCTTGATAACCAAGCCCCGATACTATGGCAGTTAGGTACAGAAGCGATGGAAAATGAGCCTTAGTAACATTGTAAATTAGACATAACATTATTCAAAAAAACAGATACTGATAAGCGGACGGGATGTCCACCACTGCACTGGAAATGAATAATATACTTAATTACTTAATAAAAAATTATGTACTACTCGTGTAGCGCCATCTAGCGCCAAAATAAGCAAAGCTTGTAAGTGGTAAGCTCAGATTAGAGAAAAAACAATTGCTCTGTGGTAATGGTGTACTAAGGGAACCATAGTTACTGCAATCTATAGTGTATTAGAATTTCATAATTATTATGACATTAAGTACAGCGCCATCAGCTGTCAAATATTTTATGACATTCGATAGAATAATATAAAATATTTTTTATTTGTAAATATGATACCAAAGAGCCTGAAAAAAGACGCTCGCGCCCTCCTCAAATAATAGGTCTTTACCTATGAAATTGCCGTATTGCAGTACTGACTTTTTCAAACAAAAAAAAGTTTGGATTGGCTATGAATTCTAAATTCAGATTAATTTTGTTTTAAAAATATGACATTCTATTTACAATATAAGTCTTTTGTTTATTGATTAGCGTTGTATTTTCATTACATTTCAACATTTTTCCTCATAATGGATACTTTGAAATTTCGTGTAATTATGGAATATGAGTTCCGTCGTGGCACCAACGCGGCACAAACGACACGTAACATCAACGACGTTTACGGAGAGAACTGTACAAACGAACGTACAACCTGTTATTGGTTTGCTCGGTTCCGTTCTGGGAATTTTGACTTGAAAAATGAACCTCGTGGTCGCCCGGAAACTTTGCTCAACAATGATGAATTAAAGGCGATTGTGGAAGCTGATGAATCTCAATCTACAGCTGAGCTGGCAGCAGCTTTTGATGTTAGCATCAAAACAATATTGGTCCATTTGCGACAGATTGGCAAGATAAAAAAGCTTGATAGATGGGTGCCCCACGAACTTAACGATCGCTAGCGCAACGTACGCGTTGAGACTTGCCTTGCGCTGCTTAACAGGCACAGAAATGAAGGAATTTTGAACCGAATTGTTACGTGCGACGAAAAATGGATTCTTTTTGACAATCGAAAGCGCTCAGCAAGTTGGTTAGATCCTGGTTCGGTACCAAAGCAATGTGCAAAACGAAAAATGACCCCTAGAAAGGTGATGGTCACAGTTTGGTGGTCTAGTGCTGGTGTGATTCATCATAGCTTTTTACAAAACGACGAGAGCATTACTGCAGATGTGTACATTGAAGAACTGACCACAATGATGGCGAAACTCACACGTCTGCAACCAGCTTTGGTCAATCGGTCGTCTCCACTGCTACTTCACGACAACGCGCGACCCCATACTGCACAACAGACCGTCTCTAAGCTGCATGAGTTGGGTTTGGAAGCTCTCCCTCATCCGCCATACTCACCAGATCTTGCGCCTACCGACTATTACTTTTTCCAAAATTTGGACAACTTTTTAGCGGGAAAAAAATTCAATTCCCGAGAGGCAGTACAAAACGCCTTTGAAGAGTTTGTTGTCTCCCGTCCTGCTGATTTTTTCAAGAAGGGCATCCATAAACTGCCACAGCGTTGGTAAAGATGCATTGATTGCAGGGGTGATTACTTTGAATAAAAGAAATAAATAAGTTCGAAAAAAAAATACTTTAACTTTTTTCAAACAAAACGGCAATTTCATAGGTAAAGACCTAATATTTATGATGTAACCTTCTTGCTCTTGTCTCTATCTATAGATACGAAATTCGTGTCAAATTTCGTGCCGTATGTGCCGAGTGCATATATTTAAATATCAAGAAAATTTATTACATGTCACATGCACAGGAAAAAATCGAGTGTGCTTTAGACCACACGACTGAATAAAACCTCTATACGAATCGTAACTCTCTCTCTTTTTCTATCTTTTTGTTTTGGCTCCACACTTTTGTTTATTTAGCCAGTGTCAAGTAATTGATAATTTATCAAGTTAATGATATTTCACGCAAATATGTGTCAAGTCACAGTCGAAGTCACCAAGTCAAGTCATAGTCTAGTCAAAGTCATACTCCTAGTAAAGTGGTGGCAACTTTACTTGAAGCTTCTATGGAGTTTTGGAAACAACACGAAAAGAAACGTTTCACCATCATTATACCACTTTCCCACACTCACGCCTGTAATCCAGCACTTAACGAATAGAATGCCACCAATTTTATGCACTAACACTGAAAATAACACAAGTTTTGGAAAATAATACAATGCAGTGACGCAACATTTTTCGCTTTCCCGCCAAAAACTTTTTCCATCTTCACTAACTTATAAGTTTCGTTCGTCTCGCCCGATCAATTCCAATCGTGCACGTGAATGCGTGACGCTCTCGTCACGCATTCACCAGCTTATTCCCCAAGTCAAACGTGCGTAAGTTTACCTCAATAAGAGAGGTTTTATTCTAAAATGTGACACGCTTGAATTGTATAACGAGTTGAGTAAGGCGCCTCTAAAGCTCTCTGGGCGCGAGGGTAATTTTTTCTGCTCTGTAGTAGTTACTAAATACTGAATATGATGTAGGGAATACGTTTATTTTATTTCAATTACCTTTACCTTTTATAGGCAGGTACGTGGGTAACGTGGGTTATACATACAGGTACTGCTTACCTACCTACGTATCTAATAAATATAATAAAATAAATAAATATCTGTGGACATTTCACACAGCGACATCTAGCCCCAAACTAAGCAAAGCTTGTACCATGGGAACCAGATAACTGATACAATACTTAGAATATTTTTATTTGTAAATACATACATCGAATACAATATAACACCCACAAAGAACAAACACCTATGTTCATCACACAAATTTTTGTCCTGAATGGGAATCGAACCCACAACCCACAGTTCAGAAGGCAGGATTACTAACTACCAACTGAGCTATCGGGCCAATATCTGTATTTTGAAAAAAAAATATCTTTGTAAAAATGTTTATTCTATTGTCGTTCATCAAAAATACCTAGATATAATAAGCCTATGAGTACACAATTTAAAACCTACTTTTTTCTATAAAATTTACAAGTGATGTTATTTTTCTCATTCACGAATCCGTAAAATCCTCTTATAAAATATAAACAAACAAATCAATACAGTCTATTCTCCTTAGTTCCTGTCCTGCATTTCACTTGTCAGATCTAGTAAGGTTTTTTCCCAGTTGTTGATGCGACAGAAACTAGGCAGATGGATATTAATTACTATCATGTACCAAAGAGTATATATAGGCATAGTATCTTCCAGTTAATATTTGTGTAATGTGTGAACTGTGGACATACATACTTTTTTTTCTACTTTGTTCTGTCGACTGAAACAATAGTAAAGTTCGCATACTATTGATAACTCCACTGTAGAATATGGGATCTTTTAATTGAAGCCTTGTAGAATAAATAATAATTTATAGTAGAAAGCCTTTAACCTTAGAATAGGTACGAACATTAGGTATCTATTATACCTTTGTAATATATACTGCTTAGCATAATTATTATGCTAGGCTAAGATAGCGTTAATAGATTGCGCAGGCGCTTGAATGGTATACTTTCGCATACGGAACGGCTCGGATACCTAAGTACCAAGCCGAATCATTAGATGGTTTAAAGAAACCTATATTTTGAAAACTATCGTGAGTATGACACATTTTGTAATATTAATGACGGCTAAACTCACGTCAATTAAAAAGTCGAAATTACTCCGATCAAGTTTCGGACATATCCGATGTCCGTCTTCTGGGAGCCAGTTACTAACGCAAGCCGCGGCGGCTTTCACGAGCGTCAGAACGCTCTTGTGCGAGTTTAGCCGTTATTAATTTTACAAAACCTATGCTTTTTTATAAACCTAGTTTTCATAGATTCGGCGGTGTTAGGTAATAACTCGCAATTTTCAGATAACGTATCCACCGCTACGCCTTGATTTAAATCTAGTTCTCAGTAACACAGTGTCAGGAGCGCAGTGTTAGAATTCTGACGAGCGTGCAAGTTGTGTATCTGAAGATGAGCTTAGTCCTCGCCGCGGCGGTCAGCTACCGCGGGCGGGGGCCGTCAGGCGAGCTGCCGGGAGAGTTGCTGGAGCCAGCCGAGTTGGAATTACTGAGCGCGGAGAGGGAGCTTGCGCGCTTCATGCTATAGACAGGAAAAACGGGATCATTATGTTTGTTACTTTACAAACGCGACTGTTACACTTACCGTCATTGGATACTAATTGGAAGCATTTTGAAATGGCCATAAAGCATACTTTAGATTGAAAGGATATTTACATAATAATAAAACAAGCAGTATCTTACTAAAAAGCTTAGCACAGCGCAGTCGGGAAGCGTTTTTGAAAACATACGTGGCCAGGGCCGTGCACTGTAATCTGGAAGTAGGTACGTCGTAGGTATTTTTTTATTAAGTATCATTTTACCGTAAATGCAGAGGATCTTACCAAAGAAGAGATTATACAAATACAAAATCAATATCGGGTGTACTAGTGGGAACGAGCCAGATATGTAAATACCTACCTAAATTCGCGTCACTTTTGGAGTTCCTTGCAAGTTCTTCAATTATACAATATATAAGCAGCCGTTATAAGTTTGAGTAACAACTTCTCAAGATTTAGATCCTCCAACCTTCTCTTGGTTGTAGTCATTTTTCTGCGGCTAAATGTAGTAAAACGAATCACCCTGTTCATGGCCACTCTTTATGTGATTCTTAGGTCCATCAAGACCATTAAATAGGTATTACAGAACAATGCTGATTTGGTGAATGAAATTTTGTCTTGAGCACCGATTCTGAGCGTAGTTATGTAAATCGAGTCTTATATTAGCCGTCAATTCAATAAAATTGTTAACGTAAAAAAGTGCGAAAACCCTACTTAGCTCCATTCCAAACCGATTGTATTTTCACTAAGAATTATACTTCTATTCTCAGTAGTTCAAATAGAAAGTTCAAAGTTTAATTGAAACATCCAATCAAATCGGAAGGGTTTTCAGTTACAATTTATAAAGCCCCTAGACAAAGTACGTTCTTCAATTACGATTTACAGTGCGCCTAGACGAAGTACGTTCTTCAATTACGATTTACAGTACCCCTAGACGAAGTAATTCTTCAATTACGATTTACAGTGCCCCTAGACAAGTACGTTCTTCAATTACGATTTACAGTACCCCTAGACGAAGTAATTCTTCAATTACGATTTACAGTGCGCCTAGACAAGTACGTTCTTCAATTACGATTTACAGTACCCCTAGACGAAGTCATTCTTCAATTACGATTTACAGTGCCCCTAGACAAAGTACGTTCTTCGATTAGGTTGCATATTGTAGTTGCCCTGGCCGCGTGTTACCTGTCAGTTAGCGAGTAGTCTACGTCGGGCAGGTGCGCGGAATGCCGGCCCGCTAGCCGCCCGAGCAGCCGCGCTGATGACCGCCGCAGCGACTCGCGAAGCATCGAGAAGCTTCCGCTGCGTGCCACGCCCGGACCGCTTGACCCGCCCTGCCCCCGTGTTATGCAATTTACACTCCGATTTTTTTGTCTTAAGCTCAGACCATATGAACAAGTCGCATTTGGATGGATGTATTTTTGTTTTTGTGTGGTATTTTAAAGCTTGTTTTAAGAACCGGTGTTGAGTAAATGTTTGAAAAACATTGTTTTCAGACAAAGTTTGTTTTTTTATTTTTGTGCCAAGTCTGAAAAAGATAGCTTAATTTTTTTTTTTTTTTCCATTGCACTATAGTATTACGTGTTAATTATGAAGTCTTTCACGATTTTAAAGATAGGAAAGTATTATCTAGATAAAGTTTCAAAGAATGCGAATGTTCATAAAGGTAAATAAGTTATGTCTACAATGATACATGAACGTTTGGATGAGTATAGAACAACTAGTGTAGATGAGATGGTAACATGCGTCTAAGACACGACTAACAGAGAAAGCCGCATTTTTCCAAAAATTTAGAACTGTCATGCCAATGTCGTCTGCTATTAGTATATAGTTTATCTATAGTTGTGTGTAAAGCGAGTAAATTGCATAACACCGTAGACACTCGTTTTATAATCAAAAAATAAAATAAAACCAAATCATAATGTTACATAAATATTTATTTTAACAATTTTAATAATAATTTGACGATCGATATCGAAACATTATAAAAATCCAATAACTTTAAATATTGTGACAGAAAAAGTGATTTTGGAGATTCTTTAGTAGGTTAACTGTAGCTTTTGATAATGCCGATCTTTTGTTATTATTTTTTATTTAAATCTAGTGTACATAGAGTAAAAAACTTGCATACCCAAGCAGCACCCACATACACGATAAAAATCAATGTATATAAAAATACTATATACTATAATACCTACTCTCACATAAAGCCTAGACCGATAACACTGGAATGAAAGTTTATAAGCATACAATTACCGATATATGACGTAAAATAAATAATAAAATTTAGTATCGGTTCAACTGATAAAACGACATTCACAAAATATATAAAATCACTATCATGCATTCTTCTATTAATAAAAATAATACGAATTAATATTTAAAAAAATATCAACATTTTAAAATTGAATTGTAAGCAAATAAAATCGTTGTTTTACCATGCGTGATTAAAAATTATGCAATAACTATTGATGTACCCAAAAATCCACAATTAAATAAATGCACGATTTAATATAACCTTTATACATTATACATTTTATACACCGAAAGACAATTATTGTAAAACATTATAAACCATCTCTCATTGGTTGTAAAATGCATATATTTGTTCACTAGACTACGAACGTCACCGATTTAAAAACACATTTCTTTACCGTCGTAGAATGTATATAATGCCGTACGACGATATTCAATAAAATTATACGTTCTATATCTACCTACAATTATTTTAGGTATACGCTAGTAATATTTGCAAAAAACACTTGCACTTTAGCGACCGGTAGCAAAACGTCCAAATCGTTATCCAAACGTCCCGCTGTCGCTTGCGAATTGCGATTGCTGACGACACTAATAAAACTCAAATGTTACATTATACCAAGTTTAACTAGATTAACCAAGTTTAATATTGGTGAGTTATGTACTCAAATCATAATACTGAATGTTGATTTGCATCCCCGCAATAACAAAAGAGGTTGATCTACTGCACTTGTAGAAGTACTGCATAAGTATCAATGAAAAAATAACTAAAAATTATACTTTAAAACAAATGATTGTCTTAAAATAAAACCGTTGTGGTGTAACCACAAAAGACTTAAACAAGGCTTAGACAAATGTTAAACTACCTTTCTGTATTGTTAAACACACGTTTGACGTCTGTCTAAACCTTGTTTATGTATTGGTGGTAGCACGGTACGTGTTTGCGACCTCATTTAAAACACAAGTCTTGTGAAATCATCCCGTTAAACGCGTTCTTTTCCGCGCCGCACACACTCACTCAAAGGCATAATACGGCGCTATTTGCCTTTCATCATAAAAACGATTTCATAAAATTTTCGGCTAATAATTAACTAATGTGGGGTTTCAATTACATTATTAGATGATTCAGTGTATGTATTACATTTATGGAAGGGATGCAAAGCAACATCCGGAACATTGAATATATAATTTTATTAAATATCGCGCACATTTATAATCTCTCATTAATCTATACAGGGACGGCGTACAAGCATGCTTCGATATCATTCTATCACACTTCCATTTGTATTTTTTTAGATTTTTCAATATTAGTTTCTTACAATAGTTTACTTAACAGCATGCTAATAAATAATTCTAAGCTATAATAAACTTCGCCATCTTGATGTTTGCATTGCACAAAATCGCGCTTTTATTCTAGTTTAATAGTACCTACAATGAGAATGTATAAAATCTTCGGATTTCGCGTGGCTTTAGCACCAATATGGTGGTGACTTAAATAGGTATGCGTGAGTGAATACAGGCGATCCGATTTTTATTAATCTCTTTCAATAGGGACCACTCTTTCAATGGACGTGGTCTTCTCGATCCTCTTATCCCGGCAACGGCTCAAGCGGAAGCTCATACCACCCTTGAGCTAGTTGCCTCTCACTTTTGACGGCTGGGCGCCTAAAGCGCCTGCCATCCCGTCCGGTGACCAGGTAATTTTTTTTTTATGTATTAAATTCTTTATTTACCTGTGAAATATGATTCCACGCGACTTATTATGCACAGTTGCATTGTTTAAAAAAAATTTAATAACGCACAGCACCATTTTTTTTAATGTCATTGATTATTCAGCTTATTTACTTGGGTGTGTGTAAGCCTGTGCCGACAAGAAAATAGGCGCATCAAATGTAATTTATGCGTGATCTGTCCGGTGGTTTTATACATTCATGATCCACAAATATCAAAATGGCTTCGATTAATTAAGTGTGGAACGCATTTGATCCTTTATTTTAACAAATGAGCGAGAACGTTGGTCTTTTGCTATTTGAGAGCGATACTACTTCAGTAGAACACTTTTTTTGTTCAAACTGGGCGTCAATGCGACCATGGCACTAGTAAATAACGCGATTCGTTTTGTAGTATTGTTATCTTCTTGTTTAGACCTAAAACGAAATGAAACTCAAGTCTGGGACAATTAGTGATCAAAGTTTTATTAAACTGGATTGTTCTTTCGTTATAAACTACAATCTAAATCAACAACTAACTAAATTTCCGCTACGGACAATCTGGAGTTCAAGTCAAGGGTGAGCATACACCATTGGCACTTACTTCTCTTTAGGCGAGACAGCGGCCAATCATTAATTAGAAAAAAAAAATACCATAGCAGTTTACATCGTCATAAACGAATGCCAAGGCTACATTGACAAACAATATTAATAAAAACGATCGCTCCCAACGCAAAGACAAAAAGGATAATCTACGTGTCAAATTAAGCAAGTGAGTTCTTAATCACTAAAGCCTTGTTTACGCCGATCGATACCACACAAAAAAGAGGCCGATTAAGCCAAAAAATATCGAATGAAAAATGAGTAACAACTTATATCTTTGTATGACATTCGATATATCTCGTCTTCGACATTTCCCGAGGACTTCGCCATGAAGATGTTAGTTACCTGCGGTAAAGGTGGAGTCAGGTCTCCTATATACCGGTTCAATCCGTACCTACATTTCTCACCTCCGTTTTTTCATACGTGATCTACCGTTTGACAATGAAATGGCGTAAAACCACGCATTGCAAGGATCATGATCATGAGTGATGTTTGGATCAAAAAGGTATTCGAAGTGTGGAGCCCACATTTGTCTATCTTCATGGTGTTCACCGATCGTCGCGCACAAGCTAGAAACCTAGGCATAATCTAAGTGTAGACTACTGGTGCGGCGTGTTGCTTCCTGTGTTGATGCCTAGAGCATTGAACAGCTTTGACTTTAGGTTCATGCGCGGTTCACTCGCTTGGTTCGTGCCCTATACGTGGGAAACAAAAAAGAAAAGAAATAAACAAAATGAGCAAAGTAAAATGTGATAAAGCGTGAGGTTTGATGTATGTGTTCGTTATATACAATAATATATAGTTTATATAACAATATAATAAGTTTTTTAAAATTGAATACCAATGTAAAACATGTACATAGTAAATTATAGTACTATGTACATGTTTTACATTGGTACACATGATAGTAAATTATTAGCGATAAATATTATAGTACATTTCTGGTTTTTAAATTGTAAGCATAGCATTAAACAATGCATTTTAAACTAATAATAACGAGATTAAGGTTTTAAAAAATTATAATAATAATAATATTCGAATTAATTGTAATACCGTGATGAAACAAAAATTTATAGAATATATCAAAATAAATACATTTACGGTATGATACAAGCGATAGTACAGTATAAATAAATAAAATAAAATAGGTTTAATGTAAATGACAACAAAATGAAAATTAAAACATACACATAATAATAAAATAAACATGCATAATAATTGCAACGCTGCCACAACATGAAAACTGAGTATTATATCTAAAAACATGTATATCTTAACATTACTGGACAACACAAACATTTAACAAACACGGTGGCCTTGTATTTATGCATTTCGTACAAACCTTATTGAACAGGAAATAAAGGTTAGTTTCCCTAGCATGCCTTAGTTAACACGGGAAGCGCCAACGCAGAAAACGCTTCAAAATTCATCATAAACAATCAGATTGCGCGCGTTTATATCTGTTGGTTCACTTTCAAGCGGGAAATTCAAAATTTAATCCTTTTTGTACTTTGCAGCTAACTCTAGGATGTTTTACTGAGAACCGCGGCCGGAATGTTTATTTAAATAAATATAAATATTTGTGGACATTTCACACCGCGCCATCTAGCCCCAAACTAAGCAAAGCTTGTACTATGAGAACCAGATAACTGATCAATGCTTAGATACTATCTCTATTATATTATATATTATTAATATATATTAGTATTTTATAGATATTCGTTACTTTAAAAAAAGAACCTGTTTCAACACATCGGTTCGTAAACCATTTGTTTAGACCATTTTATACGGTTTGGGAAGAAATCATTCAATCACACCATTTTCATCAAACCTACAAGTAACAAGCGAAATTGTACTTTCGTCTTTTAAAAATAAAAAAAATACAAGTAATTCAACATTATAAACGGGTGTAATATGAAGACTAAAACTACCGCGATGTCTACTACAAGACATAATTTCCGAAATTAGTGTGCTTTGACTTTTAGTAGTAATCACTTGAAGACACTGCTTCAAGACCACCCTTCGCCCCTAGTCAGAATTTTTAGATCGCTCAAAGGCATCTGACTGCTTATTCTTACTATTACTACTACTATTGTACTATACTAGCAAATATTTGCAAAAATTTTCAATTTTCCGCTTCAGTATAAACCATCCACATAAAAGCTGGAAACCAGTAGGTGCAGGAAGAACATACGTAATGTATATGAAACGTAAATGCAATACCAGTTTGGCTTCAACGAGTGCAACGAAGAACACAAAGCACACCCAAAATGGAAAGACAACACAAAATGATGGTGACTCCAGGAATATGTATGTGTGGAGAGCTTTTTATTAGTTACAAATTGAAAACTCTATGAAGAAAACCGAGTGGCGTTGAGACGGCTCGAATATTTGTAGTGGTTAAATAATCTTGAAGTTAAAGTTGTCTAGAAGAGATCGCTCTGAGCGATAAGACTTAATTGTTACACTTTTGGGAAGTTTTGTCTTAATACTTATTGATGTAGTGTTTTGTGGTGTTTCTATAAAAAGTTTGTAATAGGTCTTTACCTATGAAATTGCCGTATTGCAGTACAGACTTTTTCAAACAAAAAAAAGTTTTGATTGGCTATGAATTCTAAATTCAAATTAATTTTGTTTTAAAAATATGACATTCTATTTACAATATAAGTCTTTTGTTTATTGATTAGCGTTGTATTTTCATTACATTTCAACATTTTTCCTCATAATAGATACTTTGAAATTTCGTGTAATTATGGAATATGAGTTCCGTCGTGGCACCAACGCGGCACAAACGACACGTAACATCAACGACGTTTACGGAGAGAACTGTACAAACGAACGTACAACCCGTTATTGGTTTGCTCGGTTCCGTTCTGGGAATTTTGACTTGAAAAATGAACCTCGTGGTCGTCCGGAAACTTTGGTCAACAATGATGAATCAAAGGCGATTGTGGAAGCTGATGAATCTCAATCTACAGCTGAGCTGGCAGCAGCTTTTGATGTTAGCATCAAAACAATATTGGTCCATTTGCGACAGATTGGCAAGATAAAAAAGCTTGATAGATGGGTGCCCCACGAACTTAACGATCGCCAGCGCAACGTACGCGTCGAGACTTGCCTTGCGCTGCTTAACAGGCACAGAAATGAAGGAATTTTGAACCGAATTGTTACGTGCGACGAAAAATGGATTCTTTTTGACAATCAAAAGTGCTCAGCAAGTTGGTTAGATCCTGGTTCGGTACCAAAGCAATGTGCAAAACGAAAAATGGCGCCTAGAAAGGTGATGGTCACAGTTTGGTGGTCTAGTGCTGGTGTGATTCATCATAGCTTTTTACAAAACGGCGAGAGCATTACTGCAGATGTGTACATTGAAGAACTGACCACAATGATGGCGAAACTCGCACGTCTGCAACCAGCTTTGGTCAATCGGTCGTCTCCACTGCTACTTCACGACAACGCGCGACCCCATACTGCACAACAGACCGTCTCTAAGCTGCATGAGTTGGGTTTGGAAGCTCTCCCTCATCCGCCATACTCACCAGATCTTGGCGCCTACCGACTATTACTTTTTCCAAAATTTGGACAACTTTTTAGCGGAAAAAAATTCAATTTCCGAGAGGCAGTACAAAACGCCTTTGAAGAGTTTGTTGTCTCCCGTCCTGCTGATTTTTTCAAGAAGGGCATCCATAAACTGCCACAGCGTTGGCAAAGATGCATTGATTGCAGGGGTGATTACTTTGAATAAAAGAAATAAATAAGTTCGAAAAAAAAATACTTTAACTTTTTTCAAACAAAACGGCAATTTCATAGGTAAAGACCTAATATTTATTTATCGGTTTTAAAATTATTTTGGAAATATCTGTTTAGATATAAACAAGAATTAGAAGCGAATTGTGGCCTACTTTGACATCTCCTTCACTCCCAAATAACTGTGCGAAAGAGAAGAACATTGAAAAAAAATTTTTATCATCTAAAACTATGTACGTTTCTTTATGGCTGCAACTTAAGTTTCAAAACAATAATAACACGAGATGCGAGTGTCTGTGACCACTAGATAGCGCTTGTATAACCTCTGACCTGTTTTAAGATTTATGATTAATAAAATCAAGTTTATTACTCCACAATTTCAAGCGATTTCAACGCCACAGACTAGGTAGCAAGACAATCAAGATGCGAGTGGTTGTGGTAACTTTCGGAGCCACTAGATGGCGTTGTCACATCTAACTAGTTTCATGATTTATGATTTATAGAAGCAAGTTAATTACGCCACAATTTCAAGCGATTTCAACGCCACAGACTAGGTAGCAAGACAATCAAGATGCGAGTGGTTGTGGTAACTTTCGGAGCCACTAGATGGCGTTGTCACATCTAACTAGTTTCATGATTTATGATTTATAGAAGCAAGTTAATTACTCCACAATTTCAAGCGATTTCAACGCTACAGACTAGGTAGCAAGACAATCAAGATGCGAGTGGTTGTGGTAACTTTCGGAGCCACTAGATGGCGTTATCGCATCTAACCAGTTTCATGATTTATGATTTATAAAAGCCAGTTAATTACTCCACAATTTCAAGCGATTTCAACGCTACAGACTAGGTAGCAAGACAATCAAGATGCGAGTGGTTGCGGTCAGTAGTGTGGCCACTAGATGGCGGTGGCGGCGAGCCTGACCTCGTCGTGATGGTCGGCGTGGTCGAGCGTGTCGCGCGGTTGCCGCGCCGCGCGGGCCCGGGATTGCTTCACGATGTCCAGCGCCTAGCGACAACGGAACCATTACCACAACACTAAAACAGCTGTTTTTCACCGAGTTACTCGCGAATCGTTCCGTTTCAGTAAATAACAAGTCATAATTAAATTAAAACTGAAAAATTCCCGACACATAAATAAACGAGTGTGCTTTAGACTTTGTGCTTCACACGACTGAAATAAAACTTCTTTAGTTTAGCTCCATCTATCGGCCGGTATAACTTTGTTTTTGCTTTATTTAATGTTAGTGTCGCCATCTTAACAATTGTTAATTGTCATTTTACCGGAAATACCAACATAATAATACAAGTTTGTAACTTTGTTATGTTGACAATGGAGATCTACGGCAACCAACCACTTTCAACTTCCATTCGTCATCTTACTCCTCAAGTCAAGCGTCAAGCGAAGTTACACTTCAATTTAAAAAAAGCCTTTTTCTAATGGCTGCCATCTTGGATTTGAAATTTATCATAGTATTCTGCTAACCAAGCGTTTACATTTGATATACATATTGCGAAAGTTCTGTAAAAATATGTAGTCCTCCAATTTGTAGCGACGGCTATCTTGGACACAGTTTCATAAAACATAGCTAAGAAAGAACACTCCCGACTAATTCACATTTCGAAAAACAAAATCTAAATTAAAATCGGTTCATCCGTTCGGGAGCTACGATGCCACAAAAACAACAATACAATAAAATGTATGCTTCTGCTGTTTTGTCAACAAACACCCTAAGGAAACAATAGTTTTTTTTTTTAATTATTAAACATTTATAGCCAATTGTCAGCCACCTGTAATAATTTTATATTGTTATAATTACTTATAATTATGCCCGTTTGTACTAATATTTGACAGGTCCTAAGTTTGCACATCCATAAAAATTGAGGATGTAACCTAAGCAAGAAGGCTACATCCTTAATTTTCCCTAACCTCGTTTCTCGTACGTTTGTCAAAATCGGTGTCAACATTTTTTGCGGGAAGTGAGTTTTGGCGGGAAAACGAAAAAGATCACGTTACCGCATTATATTATTTTACAAAACTTGTGTTATTTTCAGTGTTATTGCATAAAATTGGTGGCATTTTATTCGTTAAGTGCTGGATTACAGGCATGAGTGTGGAAGGGGTATAATGATGGTGAAACGGTTTTTTTTTCGTGTTGTTTCCAAAACTCCATAGAAGCTTCTGGTAAAGTTGCCACCACTTTACTAGGAGTATGACTTGACTAGACTAGACTATGACTTGACTCTGACTTGACTTGATGACTTCGACTGTGACCTGACACATTATTTACGTGAAATATCATTAACTTGAATAAATTATCAATTACTTGACACTGGCTAAATACACAGTGTGGAGCTAAAACAGAAAAAAAAAGTCAACATGCCAAATACTGTACGCTCATTGGTTGAGACATCCGATGATCAACATGCAACCAATCAGCGTTCAGTATTTGATCTGCCAAGTTGACACGAATTTAACATAACAAAAGTATACGACCCGAGGGAAAGTGTTGCTTAGCTAAGTTGTATTTTAATTGACTTTAGTACAGACGGGCATTCGTGTCGTAATAGCATCATATTCGTGACTTACTTGTTGTACGTGCTAGGCAGCGTGCAAAATACAGTGATATTATTAGTTTGTGCTTTATATACTAGCTAGTAAGGTAGAAAATTTTATAAATTAAATATTGTAATGTGACATAATAGATAGTCCGTTATGATATAATATAATATTGTGGAAAGATAGTAACGATACCATAGACAACATATTTCTGTATTGTCTATGGTTACCTAACAAAATAAAATTGTACAGAATATAAATATAGAGGAAAAGTACAAAATTATGTGTTGTAATTGCATGTGTAGTAGTAAATAAAGCATGTTAATAAATAAATAAAAAATGTGTAGAAAATCAAAACAATGTCTAGAATTACCACACCTGCCTCGAAAATATTTTGCTGTCTGAAAGCGTGAGCGTATGTATGGGACTAAACTAAATATATTACTATTTAATTATTATTAATTATTTAATTATTATTTATTTAACTAAGTTTTGCCTTCATTTGAAGTCAACTTAACTAGTTTAATAAAATGTTTGGCTATTACACAATGGCGTTGCAAACCTGCGCTTTTAAGTTTACTAATCTGAAAATATCTTCATACTTTAATATGGAATCTTTATAATTTCAATATTTGAATATCAAAAAATCCCGTTTATCAATTAAAAAACTTCCAGCTAAAAGTTATATTTTATTAATAAAATAATACACAAACCTCTAAAATATCTAATCAACATCAGTTTTCATAAGCCCACACTTCCAAACATAATCCTAATAGATTTAAAATCTATCGTGTTAGTAACAAATGCCATCAAAACAATTATTCTGAATAAAGAATATAGCTTTCTCACTCGTACATCTACGACAAAAGTGTAATGCGAGTGAAACAACAATATCAAAGTATTTCCTGAACTGTTCTTTACGCGAGGGTTATTCCCTGCAATGGTAGCATATGAAGTAGAAATCGCCATATCTTCTCTCGAGAAAGCGTTTGACCAATAAACGATCACGCGGATCACGTCATAAAACTTTTGCCGCGTTTTCATTGGTCAAACAAACACTTTTCGGGAGAAGACATATCGATTTCGACAGGTCATGCTACCCGTGCTGGTTATATCCTCCTCTGATCTTACCTCCTTACGGCTGCGTAGCGCGCAGTCTTCAAGCGTCTCCGCCGCTTCGTACTTCCCTTGACGTCGATAGAGAGCGCCCAAGTTCTTCAGGGTTGTGGTCACAGTCGGGGAGTCCACCTGGGGAGATGGGATACCACAGTGTGTTAAATAGTTGAGCTGGGTCACACATCGCATATGTTGACTGACCCGATAGCTCAGTTGGTAGTGACCCTGCCTTCTGAACTGCGGGTTGTGGGTTCGATCCCCACCCAGGACAAACATTTGTGTGATGAACATCGATGTTTGTTCTGTGTCTGGGTGTTATATTGTATTCTATGTATATATTTACAAACAAAAAAGTATCTAAGTATTGTATCAGTTATCTGGTTCCCATAGTACAAGCTTTGCTTAGTTTGGGGCTAGATGGCGTTGTGTGAGATGTCCACACGTATTATTATATTATTATTATTATAATATTATTATTATTTTTATCATATTATTATTATTATCATATTATTTTCAACCGGAAGTCATCCACTGCTGAATATAGGCCTCAAATATAACCACTTTGAATGCTTATTATAGGGAGGGAGAAGTTTGGTATAATCAATATTAAGAGAAGAGCTCGTCACCCTCATTTAAGTATTTTCTCACTGGTGTTTACTAATAATACCTCATTATACACCCCTCTGGTAACGATGTGTCGACAGTATAACGACATCTTGAAGGAATACCACAGCACAATTCAAGGGGTGAGAATAAAAAGGGTTTAACTGCCTAATTGATAGTTTCGAGAAAATTGACTTTAAACTTCAACGGCCTCATTTTAATGTAGAGTGCGTATTAAGTAATAGAAAAGGTTTATGTAAGTTTCAGTTGCTTGAAAATGTTTTCATTCTATTTTAAAATACTAAATATAGTACTAACTCGAACAATTACTGTAAAAATTTCATATAATACAATAATTATAATAATGTTAACTGTATTCCTGTGTCAGATAAACCGTTTTTAGACTGAAAATCTCGAGATTTAAGCCTGATATCTGTATTTTGAGAATGTATTATTGTAGATTTCACGCTGAATCCAACGATACGAAAAGTCATTTTGTGAAAAAAATCAGTTAAACCCTTTTTGATCTCATCCCTTCAATTGATATCTTTGACCAAAAACTACGAAAATGTAAAAGAGATGTTTTAGCTAACATTTCTGAACTTTGAATGATGAAAGATGCAAATCGATACCATAAAACATATTTAATTACTAACTACTCATTATATTGTTTTGATCATGATGTGTACACATGTTTTGGGATGTAACCTAGTTCAAAATGTTTTTAAAAAAAATTTTTTGTTCTTGTGTTGGTTATATTCTGTTTTGTGTGCCAAATAAATAAAAAAATAAATCACCACGCTTGGCAGGCGGTTTGGTGATCACAGATTTGAGAGCAGTGGAGAATGCTGCCCCTTCCCTGAATATTCCCTTTGACGACTCTTGCGGCGCCCACGGGAAGGGATGAGGTGATGAGGTGACTCTATTCGCACACCAGGACCACACGGGAAGGATTATATTGTTTTTATTATTAATTAAATATGTGTGATGAATGGTGTTTGCAGAGAGATAAGAAAGTGTGGCTCAGTGATAGCACGTGCAATTTTTTTGTGGTCATGGTCCAGGGGTCGGCAATCTTTTGATTAAAAATTACAATTTACGAAATTTCAAAGTTTTTAATGAGCGACTGTTTTTTTCTTTCCTACAATGAAAAGTAGGTAATTTTTTTTTTAAATAAAATAAATAATTGCGTATGGAACTAAAGAGCCGCGGCTTCACGTCAAAAGAGCCGCATGTGGCTCGCGAGTCGCAGGTTGCCGACCCCGGCATGGACGAATTCCGCTGCGATTCAGAAACACATCACCTTATGTGCGGAGTTTAAACTCACTCTTACAACGGTGATGAAAAACATTACGAGGAAATCGGCATGTTCAAGAATAAATCACTAAAACTAAGAGGCTTTTGGCCTCCATGTCGGATTATGATATGACCTACATTTCCCTGTGAGAAAAGGCCTGTGCCGGAAGTGGGAATTTAAGAGCTGCTGTGATATTATTACAAGATAAGAAAGCAAGGAGAAGTAATTATAAAATTAACAAAATCCCCGCAAATAGCAACAATTAATTCCCTCTCAAACTTTATCGCGCTGGTCTTATGTGGAATTAGTCTGTATGTTGCCTAAAAATGTACTTTCAATTTTGAGTAATTAAACAAAATCCATTACATTTACTTCCAATACGCTCCTAAGCCGACGTGTCGACTAGACTTGGTCAATTGGCCTTGGTCACCTGCCCAGCCTTCTGAGCATGTTTTTGAAAAGGTGGAGAATGTCCATTTGTGGAAGGGTCTGGAAGGTTTTCAAAAGAGTTTCAGTAAGAAATCATGCTTAGTTAAAACAGATCAAGGAAAAAATTAAAATTTTTCATCTAACAAGAAGGAAAAAGAGGAATTACTTAATCCAATTATAGGTGCACCGCACTAAGAATTCATGCAAAATGGACTCCCAAAATATGATGCAGAAAACTGACAAATCTAACCGTAGCCAACCTATCCAAGCGTTTCGACCTTACATCGTGTTCCCATAATTTAATATTCATTATACATAACGATATTAGAAATTGTTATCGTTATGTACAATGTCATTGGTAGATTGAAGTGTATAGAGTTAAAATTACCTTGGCAGCCTTATGCCAACCTCCGTATTCTCCGTAAGGTGCATTTTCCTTCTGCAAATGTTTGTTTTCTTCGCGTTCCTCTGCGACCTGCCAAATCGGTTTATTGTCGCCTGCGGATAGATGCGTAAGATTAGAAAGTTGATCGAATGTAAAAGTTGGAGAAGAAAAAGCTGCAGGCAGCGCAATCGAATCAGTTTGCTAATGAATTAAAGGAAATATATTTTTTGTTATTTCAAGATTTATGAGCATGACAGCTCTGACACAAATCAAATAACTAGTTTTTACGGTCATCTTTAGTTGTCAAAAACGTGATTATGATAAAATACGCGCGGAATTTCCAAGATATGTAACAAATATAAAGGAAGATGTGACACAAGTCGGGAAGGTGACACAATTGGCAAAAGAGCAACAATTACGGAAATAATACAACTAAAATAACAAAATTACAAACGATTGAAAAAATTAACATCGTTTTTGCCTTTCCTACCTGTGCCACGCAAAATCCAAACTTGTGTCACTCACCTAGGCTTCAGAATTGAACAATCCACCCAATCGCACCAACTGTGTTTCTTTAATTTGTAGCATGAAAACTTGATACAATTGATGTATTTAAAATATCGTTTGTTTCTTGTAAATTGTATCAATTTCTCTAGCTGCATCTATTTTGATAGAATTCACAGAAACTTCATTACCAATTTAGCCTCCAGAAAACGTTTAAAAAGTCATGCAAGGTAAGAAAATGTTTCTGTAATTTCAATCTATGGGAAGCTAACAAAAATTAAAACAAAAATGCTCTATTCTATTTCAATTTAATTAAAAGAAAATATAATTAAAAATCATATCATGCATCTATATAAATAACATTTTCATAAACATAAATCTGTAATTGTATTGCAACATATATTTGGCATAATATGGATCACAATATATCCACAGCATACGCGTGTAGTCCAGTCAACGAATATAAACCGCAGGGAGGGGGCAGAATGATAGTGTCGGGATGATAGGATCGGGTCTTTTTATTGGGTTCTCATATGTTGGTATCTCATAAATTTCCCAAATCCATCCCTGAAGTAAAATAATCTGCCCCTGTCCATGCACTGAACGCCCCTTTCTGAGCACCCTTGACTGGACTAACCGACTTTTTTCAATATATTCTTTAGACATTTTTGGTATTTCAAGAAACATTATAGTCTAAAACTAAAATCAGGCATGTAAAGGCATAAAAATATCATTGGCAAAAATAATAGCTGTCTATCTGTTTCACAATCGTACATAGTACCTTTTATACTAGAAAAGGTAAAAGAGATTGTTTGAAAAACATTCTTAAATCTATGAATCGTAGGTCGTATATTCATAGGTAAGATATGTGTCATATGCTTTTTGGGATTCTTATAGCTATGCACTAGAATAAAAAGCGTAATGTTTAAAGGCCTCAATCGATAACGAACTTTGGACAAATTTACACATGGACAGGGGTCAGGCCCGATTCCCGCTAGAATTTTGTGTCTAATAAAGTTACACATAGACAAAACTGCTGATTTTAGAATATAATCATGATCGATATTGCGAATAGACTTCCTCTCTGAATCATATCGATGCCAGGTGTGCAATCAATATTAAAACCAGCAGAAATGGGGAATAGCGAATAATAAACAATCGATTCTAAAATAACTTCGATCAAGAAAATTTGACGTTGTAGAGAAACCAGAGAATGGAATTTTTTTTAAATGAACTGGTTTTTTATCCTTTAACTCTTCATTTATTCTCAATTAAAATCAAGTAAAGAATTACAGAATAATTAGATTTCGGTTATTGGCAATCCCCGTTTTCCAAAAACCAAACAGATTGTACTTGCACATAATGTTATTTAAAACGGGCTAGCGCTATTCCCCTAGTACGAGATGTCTAATATTTTACGATCCTTGATAGGGATTACAGTAATGTGCATTTGAATAAACTCGTACTATTGGTGCAGCTGGTCTCTTCCGACCTTTAGAGCTTCACCGGCCGAATTTAAAAGCACGCTTTTTAAAGGCAACTATGGTATAAGCATGTTTATTTTCACCACAACAGTTCATTTAAAATTATTATAAAATAATTAGAAACAATAAAATCTATTAGCTAAAATTAAATAATCAATTATAAAATACAATCAATCTAAAAGAAAACATTCGAGCCTCAATCAAAATGCAAAAGAGATCTAGGAAATAATAAAATTATTACTACAAAATGACAATTTAACGAATATTAATTTGACCTTATTTCACCTTCAATACTTTACAAATTATAATTTGGCTGTTTTTGCAATGTATTCTAATCTAAGGATTAAGGGCCTTGGTTATAAACGATAGTTTTTAATCAATGCTTAAAATGCCTTGTCTCGTTTTTACTACAATGCAGCGACAATTTGACTATCACATGAACATTTCAAGTAATTAGTACAAACTTTGAATTTTCAACTTTTGTCAAACTTACAGTTTGTTAGTTCGAAAAAAGTCGTTTAATTTAATAATCAATGGTTAAAATGTTCTTTACAAGTAAGGCTGTTAGTTTTAAACAACGGTAAACCGTCAGTATTTATTCTGCAGTTGGAAGGATCTTTATATCAATAATAATATATCACTTTGTAATTTTATATGCTTAGTGAAATAACTTAATTTTAAGTACGTAGTATAATTTTGACTTGTAAAAGTGCTAAAATTAGCCTATTTGCAATAAATCTTTTGACTTTGACTTTGACTTTGAATGTAGATCGCCGATAGTACTTTGTTTGGCGAAAATAAATTATTATAATAAGCTACTTTTACTTTGGAAAACATGACCAAGCTGATGCATGAAAATACAGGTCAGAAAAAGGTAAAATTAAGTTATTGCCAACATTACAAAAATTATGTCATGGCGTAATACTAAATACTTCATCCTGAGTCGAGCCATTTCAAGATTATTATTGATTTTAAGAATGTTAGGAGAAATTTCTTATCATGTCGTTGAGTAAGGAATATACACTGAATGGAGCTTTTGATTTTAGCTTTCCTTTGAATACCTTTAAATTAAAGAATAGGTCAAGAAACATCGATGTTATAAATACATCTATCGTTATCGATAATATAGTTAACCATCGCTTCAAATCAATAAAAAACATTTCAATAAAATTACCAATATACCAAATCAATCATTAAGTACCTTATCAGATATCGGATCAGCATGATATATAAACTCTAAATCGGACAATAAAATATCGATAAAATTCATCGGGGGTTGATGATTACCGAACAACCCTAATGTATGGTAAAAAGAATATTGATGGTGAAATAAGGTATATTTATCCTATCTCTATATTAATTAAGGATGCAATACTCATAAGAATATCATCTCATAACATTAACAAGGTTGCCATATTGGAAGTAGCGTTGCGTATAATATTATCTTATATAAAAACTAGAGTCATGCTTTATAACAATATGAAACCTACATTTTAATCTCACTAACAAGTTTCAAGCATTTTTTTTTTTCATTTATTTAAAATCTTTGTATAATTTAACTAATATTGCTAACGATTTAATACAATAATTTAGTAGATTAGTTAAAACTGCTAAGATGATAAATATTTACATACCTTGTAGTTTTAGAATTGAATCATGATAAGCATATTTTCTACATAATTTGGTCTCATAATCCAGGAAGTCAGGACTGACGCGAGACAATTTAAAGGCAAGTTTTTGCTCTTACAAAAAAACAGTTTCAAATACAAAAATAATCGTAAAAGTGTACCCCAATTTTGAAATACTTTCGCATTTCAAAATGTAAGCTGGGAGTTTACAAGGCAAAAGTGAACCGATATTTAGGCAAGCATGTACCATTGTCTAACGCATCGTCACTTACAATCAGGTGACACAGCGGTCAAATGCAAGCCTATCAAACGTAAAACAGAGAAAATATTGATCATTTTGCATCTAAACCTTATTTAGTGCATGTTTAACCCGTCAAACATAAAATACTTCCCTTACTAATAAACACTGCATTAAAGTTAAATAGCTACCGTATTTTCTCTCGTTTCGTCTTTCCATATTTCAAATTTGATAGAAAGAAACAAAACACAAAACTATTCTTCCGCTACACAATGTTTATTAAGCAAGGTGGTTTATGTGTAGATAAACAAAGGTACAACAAACCCTGTACAAAGTTTTTTTTGTGCTTTACTTTACTTACAATATACTTTTTTGTTTCAACTTTATCAAAACTACAAGCATTATAGTAAAATAACAAAAATAATGTTAAAATAGGAATGTAGTAACAAAGTTACTAATTTTTTTTTTTACCTCAACCATTCCTTCTGTAAGGAATGGTTATCAATTAATTTCACAGATTAGCCCTTTTATGCATACGCCCATTATGCTGTAGTATGAAAAATGTATGTCTGGGTTTTATGCATGCGTAACGTTTTTCGTCTAAAGATCGTTTTCAATCGACTCCGAAAAACGAGGAGGTTCTATGATGGTCTGCATGTATATTATATATGTTTTATATGTATGTTAATTGGGGTTTTCATCAGTTTTAGGCCAATTTTGAATATCTTAAGATATGTATTTTTCGTTTGTTTGTACAGGCTCAGGGGTACAGGTTACGGTGTTTCAATTCACAGATAATCCAGAGTCAGTTTAAATTCTACAGAAAGCTGAAAAATATATCCTTCTTACACCACTCTTGTCCGAGTGAGTGAGACAAAAACAGATTCTTTTTAAATCCTCATCACTGGTGGAAATTCTGAATGTAATCTGTCAAATGTTACATTAAATCACATTTCAGTAATAACCATTCCATGCAGAATCGAGAAAGCTGTGCTACCTTTGGGAGACAATTTTAATACGCCCCTTTTTTTTCCGCTTAATTATAATAAAGCTAAATATACACACAACAGATGCGGGGGGTGGATGTTATTTTTTAATAGGCGTTTTTAATGACGCTACATACTCTGAAATAGTAAACAGAAATACGATGTAAAATTAGGAATTAACACAAATTATTATGCATATATAAATAAATAATAATGTCTTACCACAAAAAAGTACAATAACAAGTTTTAACTGACTTCGAAAAAAGTAGTTTCTATTATCGACTGAATTTTCTTAATTGTATATTCATCGATTTTTCCGAGATTTCTGGACGGATTTACGTGATTTTGTTTGTTTGGTAGAAGAAGCTTGCGCGGTGGTCTCATGTGAAAATGATGAAGATCTCTGGAACTCCTTCCAAATTTATTGAATTCCAAGTATTAATATATATAGCGACTGAAGTCAGTTTATCAGATTTTAAAAAGATTTCAATTATTTTCTTAATCAATGGTACACAAGAGTTGTGCTAAGTTTTGTTAATTTTTTTGGGGTAAGACGGACGATGTTTATTGAAGGCACATTTTAGAAGCATTTCAAGTGTAAAATATTCGATAAAATGTAGAACATTTGCAAACAAAGGTCTAATTTATAACTCTACTGTAATTAACTAACAACATAAAAGTTTTGTGTCATACAAAACTACAGTGCGCGTTTTTAAGCTTATGTCCTTTAACTTTAATGCTCAATTCACATTGCCACGTAACCTACATACTAAGCTAAAAGACGGCCACCCGTCTTCTAGGGTATTTTCTCGTTTATTTTTTACGTTACATAATTGACATAAAGTTCATTATGCTGTGTACAATTCCATTCGTTAGAATTGTATTCCACGACATTGTAAATTGAGCCTAAGAAGCGTTTAAAACTAAGGAACATAATGCGGGTAATTATTATTTAAATGTAATAATTTTTTGTTACATTAATATTTTCGAATAAAGTACACTCAACTGCAAAATTACTTACTATGCTTTACGGTTGAGCTTATGTTTACGTAATTCAATAATAAACTCGATTTTCTACGAACGATTTTAATAATTTTTTTACACACTTGCTGCGTAATGGTGTTTAATCGGTCGCTAATCTGTCATCCCAATATCTCATTTCCTCTCTCTTTCCATTTTGTCATTCAATTGTACACACACATGTCTTAAAAGGTAGACAATGTATCGGCAGCGCCCCTGGTGTTGCAGGTGTGTATACGCGACGGTATGCTTACCATCAGGCAGGCTGCCAGCTTATTTATCCATGTTATAAAAAACGAGCGTGCTTTATATCACACGACCGAAGTAAAACTTCTTTAGTTTAGCTCCATCTATCGGCCGGTGTAACTTTGTTTTTGCTTTGTTTAATCTTGACAATTGTAAATTGTCATTTTACCGGACTTACCAACATAATAATACAAATTTTTTTTTTTTTTTTTATGCTACTGAATGATGTGACGAGCTAGTCGTTCACCTGATGTTAAGCGCCACGGCCGCCCATTACAGAACAGTGTCATTCGGAACCCCAAAACAGAGTTACGAGTGACACTGCACTGCGCACATCATCCTGAGACATCAGCACAGCCTGGTAATAAGATTACTAGACTGTGAAATCAGATTATAAAGTCTCATTTGCCCAGTAATTTCACTAGCTACAGTGCCCTTCAAACAGGAACACAGTAGTGCTTGCATACTACTGCTTGGCGGCAGAATAACTGGCAAAGCGGTGGTACCTACCTAGACGAACTTTGCAACAAAGTACTACCACCTAGTATACCTAGTATACCTACTTTGTTATGTTGACATGTAACCAACAACTTTCAACTTCCTTTCGCTTCGTCACGCATTCACCAGCTTACTCCCCAAGTCAAGCGTGCGTAAACAAATTTTACTTCAAAAAACTCATACAACACACTGCGCGTGAAACAGTACCCATTCAATGACGTTCGCTATATTCACAAATCCTTGTATTAAAATCACAACTAATCGTGTAAATTTTGTGTTTAAGAAAATGTCATAACCGTAAAGTATAGTAAAGAACCTAAAGCGTTTATTTATAAGGTATATTTTGGCGTGACTCACCATCAATAGTTCCGAACTCTCTCTCATGCGCTCGAGTCAACACCTGCTTGTATAGTGTCTC
Organism: Ennomos fuscantarius; assembly: GCA_905220475.3. Taxonomy (NCBI): domain Eukaryota; kingdom Metazoa; phylum Arthropoda; class Insecta; order Lepidoptera; family Geometridae; genus Ennomos; species Ennomos fuscantarius. The sequence continues at coordinate 13,753,763 of HG992036.1, read as the reverse complement.
TGCTTCCTTGTACTTGCCCTGGAAATATATATATAAATATATATTTATCTTCGAATAGAATATCTAATGGGATTGCCGTTGATGAGTTGAAGGGTCTTAAATTAAGGTCAGGTTGCTGTAGATGAGTTGAGGTAATCCTGGATAATTTTAAGTTGTTATGGATGAGTCGGTATTGTCGTGGATAAGTTAGATTGTCGTGAATAATTTTTCTATTCTATTCTGTTATCGTGAATTAGTTTGAGGTTATTGTGGGTGGATGAGTTAGTATTGTTTTGGATAAGTTTGAGGTTGTTATGTATGAGTTGGTATTGTCGTGGATAAGTTAAATTATCGTGAATAAGTTAGTATTATCGTGGGTTCGTTTGACGTTGCTGTAGATGAGTTAGTATGGTCTTGGATAAGTTTGAGGTTGTTATGTATGAGTTGGTATTGTCGTGGATAAGTTAGATTGTCGTGAATAAGTTAGTATTATCGTGGGTTCGCTTGACGTTGCTGTAGATGAGTTAGTGTGGTCTTGGATAAGTTTGAGGTTGTTATGTATGAGTTGGTATTGTCGTGGATAAGTTAGATTGTCGTGAATAAGTTAGTATTACCGTGGGTTCGTTTGACGTTGCTGTAGATGAGTTAGTATGGTCTTGGATAAGTTTGAGGTTGTTATGTATGAGTTGGTATCGTCGTGGATAAGTTAGATTGTCGTGAATAAGTTAGTATTATCGTGGGTTCGTTTGACGTTGCTGTAGATGAGTTAGTATGGTCTTGGATAAGTTTGAGGTTGTTATGTATGAGTTGGTATTGTCGTGGATAATTTAGGTTGTCAGGAATAAGTTAGTATTATCGTGGTTTAGTTTTGAGGTTATTGTGGATGAGTTAGTATTGTCGTGGATAAGTATGAGGTTGTTGTGTATAAGTTGATATTGTCGTAGACAAGTTAGATTGTCATGAATAAGTTAGTATTATCGTGTATTAGTTTCAGGTTGATGTGGATGAGTTAGAATTATCTTGGATAATTTAGATTGTTATGTATGAGTTGGTACTTGCGTGGATAAGTTAGTATTAACGTGGATTAGTTTGAGATTGTCGTGGATGAGTTTGAGGTTGTTGTGGATGCGTTAGTATTGTCACGGATGTGTTAGTGGTATTGTGGATGAGTTGTGGTTGTCGTAGATGAGTTGAGCGTACCTGCTTGAGGTAGCAAGAGGCGAGGTTGTTCTTCGTCTTGGCGACGTTGGGATCGTCCGGGCCCAACTTACTCTCGTAGATCTCCAGCGCTCGCTGGTAGTACTGCTCTACCTCCTCGTACTTGTTCTGGAAGGGAATAAAATTATGCCGTGATTCTGATGATGATAATTTCATTTATTTATTATATAAGTAGTGTCAGCTTCGTGCAGGTGGGGTGTTGTCTCCAACTACTCGCATTTAGTATAATTCTTTACTCTATATATATTGACAAACAATAAAAAAAATTACAAGTGAAATACAGTAGGCATACGTCTTATAAACATTACTTATAAAACTTAAAATTACTTCTACTTTGTGTTTGGAAAAGTCAAGAAACATTACCGGGGTGTAATGATCTCACTACGTTTTAACGTTTGAACGTTATACGTATAACGTGTATTAATTTTTCGCTGAATGCGCGATTTGTAAGTTTTGTTTTTTTTTTTTTTTTTTTTTTTTTTTTTTTTTTTTGATAGGCTTGCGTTTGACCACTATCGCACCTGATGGTAAGTAAAGCGGTAAAAAAAAAAGCGGCGCGAGATTTCAACTCTCTATACCCAGGCAATGATAATTTTCCTTAATTTTCGAGAATTTAATCTTCTTTAATATGTGGTGTACTGTTCATTAATTCGTCCTATGACTTTTTTTTTTTTTTTTTTTAATATTAGTGAATGATGTGACGAGCTAGTCGTTCGCCTGGTGTTAAGCGCCACGGCCGCCCATAACAGAACAGTGTCACTCGGAACAATAACACAGAGTTTCGCGCGAAACTGCACTGCGCACATCATTCTGAGTCATCAGCACAGTCTAGTAATAAGATTACTCAACTGTGAGATCAGATCATAAAGTCTCAATTGCCCAGTAATTTCACTAGCTACAATGCCCTTCAAACCGGAACACAGTAATGCTTGCACACTACTGCTTGGCGGCAGAATAACTGGCAAAGCGGTGGTACCTACCTAGACGAACTTTGCAACAAAGTCCTTCCACCTAGTAAACAGACTTGGATTAAAAATAAATAACCGCGGAGTTTGCGCTTGGGCCAGTCCCTAAGACAACCGGTTCTTCGCGGCCGCGGGAGGCTGCCGGCATGTAGACGAGATTTGAGATATTTATTTTGATTTGTTTATTTAGTTTTATTTCATCTGTTCTCAATTAAATAGTTGTCTAAATTCATTTACAAGCTTCATTTTCAATCGGCCTATCTTTCTTTCATTTCATTCGCAACTCACGCCCATAAATACTTCCAACCTAATGTATACACGTAATTTTATAAAGGGGTCAGTCTATGGGAGGGTTAGTCTAAAACCACCGCCTCTATAGTGATAGAGGCCGGTGGTTGAAAAGTCACTATAACATCATGTGATGATTGAAGGGGTGAGAATAAAAAGGATTTAACTGATTTTTTTCACAAAATGACTTATGGGTATCGTTCGGTTCAGCGTGAAATTATCTTCAATGGTACATTCTCAAAATACCGAAATGAGGCTTAAATCTCGAGATTTTGAGTATAAAAATGGTTTATCTGTCACAGGAATACAGTTTGCTTAGCATAAAAACATTACTATATTTATTTTATTATATTATATTTTTACAGTAATTGTATGAATTAGTACCATATTTAGTATTTTAAAATAGAATTAAAACATTTTCAAGCAACTGAAACTTACATAAACCTTTTCTATTACCTTATAAGCACTCTACATTAAAATGACGCCGTTGACGTTTAAAGTCAATTTTCTCGAAACTGTCAATTTGTCAGTTAAATCCTTTTTATTCTCGACCCTTCGATTAGTGGAGGCCTGTGAGGGTTTCCTTCCCGGTACCTGGTTCTGGCACAGCAGCGCGAGGTTGTTGAGCTGCTTGGCGACGTCGGGGTGGTCGCGGCCCAGCACGGCCTCGCGGATGCACAGCGCGCGCTTGCACAGCGGCTCCGCCTCGCGGTACTTGCCTGCGCGGTGCACGTGCATCATCAATAGGCATGACGACAGTATCAAAAAATGGTCGATTTAATGTTTTTAGGGTAATTTATATTAAATAACGATGAAACACTGGTTTAGTTTTATTAAAAATATTGAGATTACTTAGATTTTCAATAAAATAAAACATTAAAATACTGCGATCGGCCATTTTGACTGAAACGCCAATCACAGCGCATGACGTCACACGTAGATTTTTGCTGTTGTGAATATACGCATTTGGATTGATTTTGTTATTTACTTTCTTCGCTACGCGTAGACACAATGACATAAACATGTCATTGTGTAGGTAAACACCTAGGAGTGACGTCAGAGCCGACGCCATGACACCTCGAGCTGTTTTCGCGCCGCATTTAAAAAATATTATGAAAATGGCTTTAATCTTGGTTAAAATTAAGTTTATTACCGAAATAAAGGTTTTTTCGTAAATAGTAAATGTATACCTACATTACGGAAGAGGATTTCAAAATCTTTCGTCATGCCTATTATCTATACTGATATTATAAAGAGGAAAGATTTGTAAGTATGTTTGAGAGTTTTGGCGGAAAAACGAAAAAGATCGCGTCACCGCTTTGTATTGTTTTCCAAAACTTGTGTTATTTTCAGAGTTCATTTTATTCGTTAAGTGCTGGATTACAGGCGTGAGTGTGGGAAAATGGTATAATGATGGTGAAACGTTTCTTTTCGTGTTGTTTCCAAAACTCCATAGAAGCTTCAAGTGAAGTTGCCACCACTTTACTAGAAGTGTGACTTTGACTTGACTATGACTTGACTTGATGACTTCGACTGTGACTTGACACATGTTTGCGTTAAATATCATTAACTTTATAAATTATCAATTACTTGACACTGGCTAAATACACAAAAGTGTGGAGCCAAACACAATAATAATAATAATAATAATAACGCCCAACAAGCACATAGATAGAACGGCTTAGCAACGGAATGCCCTGCCAGCGTCTGTGTTTCCGGCGAAATTTGACCCGGGCGTGTTCAAGAGAAGAGTGAATAGGTATTTACTTGGCTAGCATGCACCTTCGATCGCATCGTCACTTCCCATCAGGTGAGAGTGTGGTCAAATGCTAGACAAGTTTGAAGTAAAAAAAAATGACTGTGGAAATTTGGAAATCAGGAATTCAAAGTTCCCATCTACACTAGAGTTAGACCACTCCTGAATTCACACTTATCCCTCTTTGAGAAACCTTTTTTATGTTAAAGGGAGAAATAAGCATACGGCCCACCTGATGGGAAGTGGTCACCGTAGCCTATGGACATCTGGAACACCGGAGGAGGCGTCACCAATGCATTGCTTACCCTGTAGGACTCTTTTAACCCTCCTTTTAAAGTACTTCTATCTAATTCAACGCGATTACTTTAATTAAAGGTACAAATACAAATACATAAATATTATTACATTATATTTAATGAATCCATAGATTCCCGAACTGGTTTTTAAACTGTATTTCAGGAATCAGTGGCTTCTCCCAATATTTTAAAAAGTTATTATTATGCCACACAAAAAAGTGCTTTAATTATTCATTTTACTATTTAATTAAGGGTACTTTAATCAAAAGAACAAAGTATAAGCCGCGGGGTGCAGTTATATATACGTGAAGGTTACCTCGCTTCCCATACAAGACGGCGAGGTTGTTGAGGGTGGCTGCGACGGCGGGGTGGTTCTCCCCGAGGGTCTTCTCACGGATGGAAAGCGCATCGTTCAGCAAGTTGGCCGCTTCCTTGTACTTGTTCTGGTCCCTGGGAACAATAGTGTAAACATTTATGATTTATTAGTTTCACCCGCGGATAAAAAGCATCCTACGTGTTAATCTATAGTATGTAGCGTATAATTCCAAATTAAATCAACATTGGTTCAGTAGTTACATGAAATTAATGGTAACAAACATTAACACTTGGGAGTTTTGGCGGGAAACTGAAAAAGATCGCGTCACCGCATTGAATTATTTTCCAATACTTATGTTATTTTCAGTGTTAGTGCATAAAATTGGTGGCATTTTATTCGTTAAGTGCTGGATTACAGGCGTGAGTGTGGGAAAGTGGTATAATGATGGTGAAACGTTTATTTTCGTGTTGTTTCCAAAACTACATGGAAGCTCCTAGTAAAGTTACACTCTACTAAGAGTATGACTTGACAAGACTATGACTTAACTTGATGACTTGGACTGTGACTTGACTTTTGACTTAACTTGAGAAATTATCACTTGACACTGGCTACATACATAAAAATGTGGAGTCAAACCAAAAACAACATTAACACACACGTGTGTGTGTGTGTTAATGTTGTGTGTTGTGTACACACACACACAAATGCGAGCGCGCGTGAGTTCAATGGCCTCACCGCAGTAGGTTACCTAGCTGCACGTGTGTGCGAGCGAGACAGCACGCGCACATGGGTCTCCCTCATATCTTCTAGGCAAGCATGTACTATCGGAAACCATGGTCAAAATACAGTTACAAAAAGTGTATTTAGACCCACCTGTACACCAAAGCCAGGATATTCAACATGGTGGCCACATCAGGGTGGTCATGACCGGACGTCTTCTCCAGGTCCTCCAAGGCTTGCTTGCAGAGGGGCACGGCGACCTCATACCTCCCCTGCGACGCATACTGGATGACCAGGTTGTGGAGGGTGCGGAGACGAGCTGGTATCTCGTAGCCGGCGTTCACTTGCTGAGCGAAGTGGAGTGGCGGGGTTGGGGACATGGCTGGAAGGTTACAGAACTAATGTTTTATCGGTTACAGGCATTAGTGTCTAGATGGCGTTGATATAAATAATGAGAAAATGGACGGAAAGTAGCCAATCACAGCTCTTCGTCATAACATCTATGGCCAACTTTTGGCGATCTTTACCTCCAAACATATTAGGAACGTGACACTTTAGGTTAGCCATATTACTACATTTTTTAATTTAATTTCATCGAGCGCCGAAACTTTGAAAAAATGTCGTGGTTCTCATTCGACCGCTTCAACAATTCAGATATTTTTATTCAAGTAACTGCTAACGCCTACCAGAACTCGAGAAAATTCGATTTATTTTTCATAACCACCGTCATAACTTTTACTTTCCTACCTTCCTAAGTTCCTACCTACTTGACATACATTCAACTACGTTTTCCAAATTCAACACCAAATCTTTGTACTCTACATTTTATATTGTAAAACTGAAGTAAATAGCAAAACAATCTATATTTCAGGTTCTTTTTGACTGGCCCGATAGCTCAATTGGTAGTAGCCCTGCCTTCTGAACTGTGGGTTGTGGGTTCGATTCCCACTCAAGACAAACATTTGTGTGATGAACATAGGTGTTTGTTCTGTGACTGGGTGTCATATTGGATTCTATGTATGTATTTACAAACAAAAAAGTATCTAAGTATTGTATCAATTATCTGGTTCCCATAGCACAAGCTTTGCTTAGTTTGGGGCTAGATGGCGTTGGGTGAGATGTCCACACATATTATTATTATTATTATATTATTTTTCACCAAGCAATAGAACTCGCGGTGTCTCCTCGCGTAGACAATTTGCACTTACACTTATTATTCCTGTTATCCTCGTGGTCGTCGTCTGGGAACAGATCGACCATCGGGTCATCCCGCTTCTTCTCACTCTGTCCGCTGCGGTTTGAGTCCGACTCCTCATTGATATCGCTGTCGTATTTACTGTAATTAAACAAACATACGCATTGAACAAAGATAAGCAACCTTTCTATTCAGACGCCTGAATGTGCTGTTTAGTTATTACAAGCTCCTCAACTTTTACGAAGTGGTCAATTTACTAGGTGGTAGAACTTTTCTGCACGTTTTCACTTTTCTGCAGTTCGTCTAGGTAGGTACCACCGCTTTGCCAGCTATTCTGCCGCCAAGCAGTAGTGTGCAAGCACTACTGTGTTCCGGTTTGAAGGGCACTGTAGCTCGGGATGTTAAGCGCAGTGCAGTATCACGCGAAACCTTATATTTTGGAGTTCCAAATGACACTGTTCTGTTATGGGCAGCCGTATCGCTTGACATCAGGCGAACGACTTACTCGCCACATCATTCACTAACATAAAAAAACGGAAATCCATTATTTCTAGTATCAGAATGATGGCCATGAAGTCCAGGTGTTTGTTTTCCTCACCCAGCTGTTAAAAACTAGTTTCAGCGCCTAGTTAAGCTGATGCCAGCACATCCAGAAATCAAACGTTTTCGACATCATAAAAAACCTCTTTCCGAGTGGTGGCCATGAAGCCCAGGCGTTGGTTTTCCTCTTTCAGTTGTGCGGCTCTCTGTACAGACTCCTGGAGACGCTATTTAGCTGTTTCCAGCTCATCTAGAAATAAATCAATTCTGTATATTAAAGCAGTCTTACCGAATAGAGGCCATGAAGTCTAGGTGTTTGTTTTCTTCCTCCAGCTGCGCGACCCTCTGTTCAGACGCCTGGAGATGCTGCTGGGCCGCAGCCAGCTCGTCACGGAGCCAGGCATTCTCCTGGCACAACCGACGGACTTGGGTACGCAGCTTTTGCTTCTCGGCCTCCACTGATTGCAAGTGGGAGGCCAAGGCCATCATCACCTGGAATAAATGGACGTGATAGTGATTTCATGATGTGTGTTTCATGTGAGAGAAATCGTTATCAGCCCTGTTGCACTCGACGAGCACGGACGGTTCAGAAGAGAGTAGAGTTATGCGTTAGAAAGAGAAGGGACTAGTATTTAAATAAAATCATGGCTTACAGCGCATTTCTCGCAGAGCTTGTACTATGCGTTGCACGGTTATAGTTTTTATCAAATTCATTCCTGATACTCCTTGGAGAGTTTTTCGCTACTACCCGATCGAAATCGGGCATCTACGCCCAGTTGAAAAAAATCGTGTAGTTTATTTGTTTCTGTTTACAGGAAGTAACTTTAACCCGCTTTAAATGCCATTAACTTGCATAACAATAGATGAATAACAAAACGTGAAATAAAAAATAATAATAATATTCGTGGGTTCTATATACCTTTAGAGCATTCATTTACAGATACTTTAGAAAACTAAAAAAAAAAACAAACCAAAACTCCGTCCATAGCAAAAACAAAACAATTCGTACACTTGCAATTAGCCTAACAACTGTTTCCGCCAAACAACACCACTAGCCTGCAAGAGTATTATCATATGTGCATAATCTCCAGTCTCCACCCCTTGAGTATAACTACTGTGCATAAAAGCCCCAACCCCCGTCAAGTAGCATAATGCGTCTGTGCTCCAGGCGCCCTCTCATGTGGAAAATAAACATTCACACGTTCATCCATAGGTGTAAATAAAAGTAGAAAAGGGACTAGCTTCACACGAATGATGCTCAATCAGGTGCAACGCACATAATTTGCCAGCGAAATAAAGATAGATTACGCGCCCTGAACTGGTAGGCAGGGTTTAGCGCAGAGCCAGTTTTTGTAAGCAATGTAAGGACGTATCGCATCTTCCCTTTCTACATCTATGCGCCCCTCAGTTCATTCCGTCGAGCCAGTTAAATTGTGTCGTGTACACGTAATTCACGAGCGACTTGATGCAACTATGATGCAAGTGAAGGGTTGTGGAAATGAAGCAAACTCCATCCGGTCGCGATTTCGTTTTATTACATACGAGATTGTAGGCAATGTATATATTTTTCTTGATTTCAACGCCTCAGTGAACACCATGAGATATAGAAAAATATGTCTTCTCTAGAGAAAAAGTTTGACCAATGAAATCGAAACAAAAGGTTTATAACGTGATCCGCTCGATCGTTCATTGGTCAAACGCTTTCTCGAGAAAAGACAATATCGATTTCTACAGGTCAAGCTACATCAAAAGTTCTCAAGTTAAATATGTCGCGAAAACATTGCTTATGAAGATGTTTTGCAGACATTATTGATAATACATTCGCTAAGGTATTTAGAAAAGCACACGTCACATAGTCCCGACATTACGCTGCGCCTTCATAAATCAACTTCAAACGGATGAATTCCTGCTTGATAAGTTGAAGTAACCACTTTACATAGTACAGAACATTATCAAGGGCCCTTGTGTCAGTGCCTCGCAAACCTCGCAAGGGGAGGCGACATTGTAAGCGACTTCAATGGAGCGGGGTAAATCTGCGAAGTAGTTTAGTCACGCAACTGGGTTTACTAAACTTTCATCTTTGTATCCTGGTTACATTATTTAGACTTCACCATTTGAAGAGCTAAAGCTCGCGTTAGGTTAAAAAATATAGATGAATTATCTACGAAGCGCGTCCGTTATGATTACATGTGTACTAAAACCTGTCTGCTAAAACAATGCCTTGGACAACTACGATAACATCTCAACTATCCTGCGTTAAAAATAGCGATAGCCAACTGAATACTTTCAATTATTGATGAAATAAATAGCTAGATTAGGATCTGTAACTGCAAAAACTTCACCGGACCCTAGACACACAATCATAGTTTATTCAACTTCTATGAAGTTCTGTGTCTGCCAGACAGCAGGAGAAAAACAACAACTATCAAGCTAAGGTCCACAAATATTGTATGCAGAGCCACTGATCCTTTTAAGCACGGAATTTCATAAGCGAAAATGTTTGCGGTTCTCCCTCCACAATTTACTTAAAAGCTAAGACTACGCTCCACCTGGATTGGTCATTTCGTGATTCACATCCTATTGTGTTCTACAAAGGGACATTGGCCTTCGTTTCCTTGAATGACTAGATATTCTGCTTCACGACTGTCTAGACTTCCATAGTGGTTTTACGCTACATTTGGGACTTTATTACGGCTATAAATTTGAGATTAATCCGTATCCGGGCTTAAGATTGCGATCCTTTTTACACAAACATAAATGACACTGGTAAAAAACAATTCCTCGCAAAGCACGGATTAATCAATTCCAGCAAAATTATTCTCTCTAACCTTTTGCAAAACTTTTCATACATGTAAAAGAAAAGTTATTCGCTTTAAAGGCGTGAGTTTCTTTGAAGACGTCTTTGACTCTAAAGTGCAAAAAGCGTTATCTGAAGGTGTGACCTAAATGAGGAAGTGTGTTAGTTTAAGACTGTAAGTAGGCTTTGAGGAATGAGGCCAAGCGCCTCCAGCCTTTGCTAGAATAGCCGGCGTCATCGGTGCTTGGGTGTTTTAATAAACGGAGGCTAACGCTGTGCTTTGAGGTATGTTGGATTCGCCGATATTACGTTGCAGCCAAGTGGGTACGAACTGCGTACGTATCATCTTTGATAATGATAAATTATCTGAGTAGCTCAAGTTGAAGAGTGAAAGACGTACGATAGTGGTTTAGTGGTTTATTAGCCACATGCCAGTATCACCTTGTGGAATGTGGGCGGAACTCGACACTGTTACTGCAGACTGTCACGTTTCGCTCCTATTGCGTTTGGTGGTCGCATGGGAATAGAACATATGACACCTTGCGATGTGTCTTTAATGCCATTTATTATTATAGCATCCTTGCTTACCCGCCGCAACTTCGCACGGTCAAATTATGCCTTAACTTTTGAACTTAAAAAATCTATTAACTGGTAAGTTATACTTTTACTATTGAAACAAAAGCAAGTGATTTTTACGTCCAAAACAAAAGGCTGCAGCTAACGTCAAAATGCTAATAACCGCGCCCACACGGAATGGACGCTCTTCTCTATCTATCTCTATCTATCTCTATCTATCTAGCCCTATCTATCTTTGGCTCTTTCCACCAAGGGCCTGCCTTTCTGGATCATGTCCTATGTTGGCGGTCAGGCCTGCCAGCTATGTATGAGTGATCTAAACTGGTTTACTTAATAGTGTGTTTGTGTTTGACTACATCTCACCTGATGGTAAGTAACGATGAGGTCGAAGGTGGAGCACGCTTACCCAGAAATAACCTAATACTCTTGGCTTAAAGATACCCAAGTTGTAGGTGGATGGAAACACCGACGACGGGAGCGAGTTCCATTCCCTAGCCGTACGCACAATAAATCTGCAAAGCGTTTCGTACGAACAACAGGTAAATGAACAACGTAGGGATGGTAATTCTGTCCTGGCCGTGAGGTCCTGTAGTGGAATGAAGAAGGTTAAGGGGATAAGGTTGTGAAGCTCCTGGGTACTAACCTGAGCCTCTCCCAGTCCCAGTTCGATAGAGTCAATGCTTTTTCTAACGAGTGCCGCCTTCTCGTGGTCATGTTCCGTGTTGGCGGCCAGGCCTGCCAGCAGCTGCGAGTGCTCAGCTCTGAGAGCCTCGAGGCCGGCGGCGACCGTTCGCGCGCCGGCCACCATTTCCTCCTGCGTCATCGCCGTCATCCTTCCGAGGGATTCGATCTTCTTTCTGTGGACAAGAGATGATTGGCTATTAGAATGGGACAATCGGACATGGTGGTTTTTTTAACGCCTAACGATCACATACATAGATCCAAGACCCCAACTAGGATTCTCTGTATCTAGGGACCCAGGAACTACGAGGACCATGGAATCGTGTTATTTTCAGTGTTAGTGCATAAAATTGGTGGCGTTTTATTCGGTAAGTGCTGGATTACAGGCATGAGGGTGGGAAAGTAGTATAATAATGATGAAACGTTTCTTTCCGTGTTGTTTCCAATACTACCTAGAAGCTTCTAGTAAAGTTGCCACCACATTAATGGGAGTATGACTAGACTATGACTTGATGACTTGGACTGTGACACATAATTGCGTGAAATATCATTAACTTGAGAATTTATCAATTAGATGACACTGGCTAAATGCACAAACGCGTGAAGCCAAAACAAACGAAAAAATCTTAGTTCTCACAATGTGATAGCGTTATATGCCCAATGACAAAACATGTAAAAACATAACTTTCTCTTTATACTGCCCGTTTTATTATCATTACCTGAGCTATTATAAAGGTTGATTAGAAGAGCTTAGAGCATGTCACTTAAAGCTTATTACGTCATAGCAGAAGGTAAGTTGATGATAACGGTTTGTGGTTTAATGTTACGAAATACCATTTGTATTTATATGCGGCCTTTTGACCACAGACTAACATCGGTGTTTTATAAGATACAGATTATAGCGGCAGCCTGCTGTCACATAGGTATAATCACTTCATTTGACCCATTTTAAGGGTTGAATTTTCAAAAACCCTTTCATGGTATACCTCTCAACATAAAAATAAGACACCCTACCGAGAGCACTCTAAAACATTCAGCGGTTTGGACTGTACGTTGTCTATAACTCAGTCATTCAGTTTTTTTTAATAGAATGACAATGAAGAAATGTAGCAGCTTCCTTGCAAATGCGCGATAAATCAAATCTACCGCTAAAGTTCAATTATTAAGGGTCATGTTACTTGGATTCTCTAGCTAGCCTATTTGCTAAAGTTTTCGCACGTAAATTATGTCATTTAATACGTTCAAACATGTCGCAATTCGCGAACGAGATAGAAATATACATAAAGGGAGATCCAGGCATATATAATATTTGTCAATAAAGCACGTTGTAATTTTATGTGCTTCGTACAATAACTTAATTTAAAGTAAATTTTGAGTAGTAAAAGTGCTAAAAATAGCCTATTTGCAATAAATCCTTTGACTATAGAATGCTTAAAGGCGTCACATAAACGCTTTACATAATTCACAGCCTCATCCTGCCATTTCAGACAGACCTACACTCGCTGAAATGTCATTCACTATTTTGTTCCAGTCTCAAACTTCTCGGTACTTCCGTCGACCCTTACAATATTATCGGGGCATCTTCGTGCTCTTGTCACATACAAAAATGCAAATGTTAAAATTATAACAAATGTAATTGTCATTGAAGATATCATTTATATGATAAATAATAATAACGTCCAATGATTACATACACTGATCCTGGACCCTAACTAAGATTCCCCGTGTGACCCAGGAACTACTAGGACCATGGTCTCATAACACCCAGACAGAACAAGTATCAGCGCTTTTTTTTCTGTGCACAAATACTGGTCCTGCCGCGAGAATTGAAGCCACCACCTCCGGGTCATGAACGACTCATCACATTGGCTGTAAAAAGTTATGACGGTGCAAATCTAGATTCAATCATCAAACTCAAAGCACTGATTGATCAGATGTTCAGTAAATTGAGAGTACTGCAGCTTTATTGAATAACCATTAATTGATTTTAAACGCCAATACAAAATGCCTGACTAGTTTTATTATCAGAGCAGAGTCATTTTCGTAAGACAGTTACGCAAATTAAGAAGTACAATAACAATGGGGGACGATTTATTTAAATTTCAATCAATTCAAATTGACCCTGTTATGATATCGTCTGCGATAAACAGGGGGACAATGAAATTGACCAACGAGTAGCGAATGACTCAGGAAAGACTGACGTCGCACTTCGGTAGAAAAAGTCAGAAATAAATCTTCAAACATTAGCAGTTAGCTAATGGGTGTACTTAAATGGTTTTCCATTTATGCTTGTATTGTTTTGGCGTCGATGCTGGTAGCTTAAATTACGCTGAGCAATCGTTCCTCTATTGTACTTCATTTGCGAATGTCTTCAATGAACTAGAAATATGTTTATTTTTATCTAATGCCTTACTAATAACATTCGAGAGCTTTACCAACTATTCGAATAATAGGTTTAATCTATCTTTTTCTTCTTCTTCTAAATATATATAACTCAAAGGTGACTGACTGATTGACTGACTGACATAGTGATCTATTATACTATATATCAACGCACAGCCCAAACCACTGGACGGATCGGGCTGAAATTTGGCATGCAGGTAGATGTTATGACGTAGGCATCCGCTAAGAAAGGATTTTTCGAAATTCCACCCTTGAGAGGGTGAAATGGGTGGTTGAATTATTTTCCCATAGGCCACGCTGCGGGCGAAGCTGCGGGCAGAAGCTCGTGAAAAATATAATATTCGAAACACATTACAAAGTATCAGAGTACCAACATCAGAAATGGTAACTATTAGTATTACTATTAAGTTCCTTGTGCTTTTAGCAGAGTTAGGGTTAAATGAGAACCCTATTATTAATTATAATAATTGTATATCATACATATTATTATATATATTGTGATATTTAACTATGTATTAATATCTAACCAACTTAAGAATGTTTATATGTATATTTGAAAATAAATATATGTTTATAATATTGATACCTAAACAATTTAATTAAATATACGGACATTTGAAAGAAAATATTGTCATTATAGTGGTATGCTGTAACTTTATAATGAAAACAACAAAAAAATGTGCGACATACTAAATGATAATACAAGGAGAAAGCTTTAGCTTCACGGCACGTCAAAGTTTTCAGAACAATGGATACAATGTAGTTTGAATTGAAGTAAATGGAAGCGTATACATATGTCTTACGTCTTAGAAGGTCAGGCCAACAAGACGAACTAAACATTCGTACATTATGAAGGACGTTTGAACTAAGTTTATCTACATCACTTGTACAGGCTTATACTTTCTTGGCAGCCATAAAGACATTTTATTTCACTTAATTCGAGTATACATACATAGATTGAATATAAAAGATTGTGCAGAAATGAATTTAGGAAAATTGACATTCTTTAAAAAATGAAACCATGCCTATGATATACTAGCATAGGGTCTATAGGCTATTATATAGGCTGGAGCATTTGGACTGTCTATAGGTCATCGTGGCCAGTATAGTCCAAATGTTTTTTAATAGTGTGTTTAGTATTATTTATGATATACTTCTGATAATGAGATAAAACAACAAAATCTCAAAAAGAGGATCTCGACAAATACACAAAGTAGCTATCTGGATAAACACTAGACTATAAAAATCAAAGTATTTTTTTTTTTGCGTTTTTACGTGTCAAAATGAGAGTGTTATTGTTCTAAACACGCAAAATTACAAAGTCTTGTAAAATCAAAGTCCGTTTTTTTTCTAATATTGACGCCTCTTTCACACGTCACTCAATACAGAGACCTTTAAAAAACTACAAATGTTTGATATCAAATTGCATTGGCTATAATTGTAAATTTAAAATTGGTGACATTTTATTCGTTAAGAGCTGGATTACAGGCATGAGTGTGGGAAAGTGGTATAATGATGGTTAAACGTTTATTTTCGTGTTCTTTATAAAACTCCACAGAAGCTTCTAGTAAAGTTGCCACCACTTTACTAGGAGTATGACTTGACTAGACTACACTATGACTTGACTTGATGACTTGGACTGTGACTTGACTTGACACAAATATACATAATATTAATTAACTTGAGAAATTATCAATTACTTGACACTGGCTAAATACACAAAAGTGCGGAGCCAAAACTAATACAAAAAAAAAATTGTAAATTTAAGTCAATTTAAAACTAGCCGGAAGGAAGCACTGCACCCACTCCCAACCCGGTTTCCGAGCCATACAGAATCGGTGGAAGTGACAGTTGCGAAAGCAAAGGGTGCGCCGATTTAGGACGGAGCGATGCGTGAGAAGCGTTGTTTCAAATGTATTGTTATAATAACACGCAAATATGAACTTTATAGCATATAATATATAAAATTGATTGTTTAATGCATTTTGTATCAGTCCAGTTGCAAAATACTTGGTGACGACGTTATTAACAAATATGCATGTAAATATATATTTTAACATAACACGAACATTCCTTGAAATCATTCCTAAAAATAACACAAGACTTGTATTTCCTGTCCCATTTTAAGTAAGTAGCTGATCACATTATATAGCTCTGTTATCGATAATTCCTAAACACAAACAAGATTAAGCGTGTCATAACTATAAATATAAAAGTACGCGTGAATCAATTAGAGAAGCCCTAAGTATTTAAGTAAGTTACATATTGCCTAAATCAATAAATATTTCCGTGACCTGTTACGCAATTTGTACCAGATTTAGAAAGATACTAATAAGATCACGAGTGTACTAACGTCTAAGCATCCAACGGAGCACTTTAACATGATTAATAACTCTGGAATGGAAAGTGGAATGAGGCAATTCGAGTGTATCATAATGAATATTAGGACTAACGTAAAAAAATTGTAGAGAGGGACGCTACAAGTAGTATAAATACTAACTAAAATAACAAGTCAAGAGCAGAAATTTAACATAGCAACGCAGATCAATAAAACGAATAGTGAACACATACATATGAAATTATTAGAAGAAAGAACTCTTGCGTTACTAACTCTGGATGAAACTCGTTGTTTTTTAACATCGGAATAATGTTTATCGTTTAAACAAATCGCACGAAGCCAATGTTATCTTTAACGCTTTGACCACAAAGCAACAAAACCCGCTGTGGTTCCCAAATCTAAAACATGGCAAAATTTCTCTACATGCTCTTTATTTACAAAAATACGGCTCATTTCGCGGTATCCATTACGAATAAACATAACGCTACCACACGAACGTGACAATATGAACCGTCATAAAATATAATGCAAATGATTCGCGTATGGAAATAGGTTTATAGGCACTTCCTTTGGCGATAACTGCGAAATATTTCTACCGGTCACCATTAATATGCTGCACGTTTCGTATCACTGTTAGACTACTATAAAGTGTTTGGACTTATATGGCGTAGATATAAGTCAGTAGGTACTGTTATGAGGTTATATTTTAGGCGGTAGGGTGTCCCGGACTTAGAAGTTGGCTGTCTAGGGTTAAATTTTGCGTGATCATGATACTAAACGTGGCCCTTGGGTGTTGTTAAGGGTGATTTGGTGATATCCATACAGCTTTGGCTGAAGGATTGTTGATCACCAAATATACAAAACAATGTTTTTAACAGAAATGATTATGCCGTTCAACTATAAGTATACTTGCTAACAAACCAGATTATTTTGGAGCAAAATGATTCCTAAGGCCCGTTTGAAACATGGATAAAGGCCAAATAGTACTACATTTACGAGCATTCTCGCCTCAAATGGTTTGGCAAAGGTACATATCGCTTCGGACCTAGGTGCGAATGTACGATAATGAATTACCAAGGTGAAAATTGTCCGGTTTGCAATGACCAAGTCCATCTACTGATTTAAAAAGTAGCGTAAAGGAAACACGACCTTGGCAATGAGACCGATGTTTGGTAAATACTTACTTTTTTTTGTTTATGCATTCACCTTTTAGGTCTACATTAAATGTATAACTTGATGTCAATTACTTTAGAATAGAACGATGTAGTAAAATTCAATAAAGTAAACATGCGTATGAATTATATTTTGACGAATGAAGTATAAAATTCCCTCGACTGTATACGATATTACTGTCCAGTGTTTTGGACATTAATGCAACTATAAAATAAAAGAAGATAAATAAAGTTGTAAATAATGGGCAACACTGAGGTTATTGAGGATATTGTGACCATCGTGGTCAGACAAAACAAATATAAAAACCATGAAATAAAAACAACAATAATAGTAAATCTCAGAGAGGTTTTATTGACTTCGGATAAGCTTTAAGGGCTGTCGGCGCCAAAGGCATTACAGCCATTCAGATTAATTCTAACCAAAGGGCAACTGAGTTCAAATGGTTCTCAAAGAACTAAATTTCCATTCTTCTTTAGACTTCTGACGTTTAATTAATTTTCTTAATGCTTAGCCATTGTGACTTTGTGACAAGCTTTATTATATTAGTTACAAGATTTACGTCCAAAATTTCGTTTCCTAAAATTTTTATATTCGACGTCGTAGTTCTTTATATAACTGAAAAGGCTCTTTCTGCAGAGCTTTCTCTGTCACTTTAGTTGCTTTTCATAATTTTATCGTAATGGAGACACCAAGTTGTTTCTTTAATTAATAAATGGAAAAGCTAACAGGAAAATTGAAGCTAAATGCAAACGACGTCGCATTGCGGTGAAACACAACACCCGATGGAGGGAAGCCAGCCAGACAATAGGGAAAGGGACACGGATACAGGCCCTCAGATAGCCCTGTTCATAAACATGGCCGTTGTAAACAATACAATTGACCAGACTACGAATTTCTACTATTGATGAAATGAGAGTCATAAAGATAAACAGGGTGCGTTGAACAGTATTGAATTGTATTCCCATCTCGGGTTATATAAGGTTAGTTAACTACCGATCGATCAAAGACCAGTAAAAACAAAACGGGAGCAGGTATGTCAATAGCCCTGTTGGTGTTATTGTAAATTGATTCGCAGAATTTCGGTATTCACGTATGGTGATTCGTGGAAAGAAGATATAAGGAAGACAACGGTGCAATGCGCTAGATAAATAATGTTTACACTAGAACAACACAAAAAAGACAGGAACTCGCAATTTAGATGTTAGGACTATCGTTTTGTGAGTAAGATCTTGCCTTGAACAGAGATTTACGACTGAGCGTAGTTCTGTAATACGGTCTGAAACTACTACGGGCGGCCGTGACGCTTAACATCAGGCTATTGAATGGTTCTTGAGGTCATTCGTTACATTTATGTTAAAATCAGCTTCGAATACTTCCTTAGTTATGTGTTCGACGGGAAAATGATATACCACAGTGTAAAAATATTTAAGGATACCTTTTATTTACAAGAAACATAACATTTTAAAGTGTACCAAATTGAAGTTAAAGTTATGAATACCGTTCGTAACAGCATAATTCTACCGAAAGCCATGAAACCTTGCTTAGGCAAGTTAGGAGTACGACACGCACATTTTGTTAATAATTTGCATGTACGATGTAGTGTATATTAGATACAAAACGTGGTTTATAAATGCGTTATCTAATACAATCTAAGCATTTCGGCCTTGCTGTGTCTTTAAGTCGGTCAGTGTGTTGATCGTTCAGTATAAATATATACTTACGGTAGGAATAGACAAATATTTACACGAGAGCACGGGGAGGCAAGTCATGATCAGAATACTTTATAGGAGATAAAAGTTCTGCTTGTAACATTATTTCAAAGTTTTTTTGTAATGAAACCGTAAATCATTTGGTAAAATACGTTGGGTCAAGGCGTTAGAACAAATGCGAACAAGTCCAATTTTTCCATGTATCTCGAAGAATTTCTCTAATTCACCAAACACAAAACCTTATGGGGTGGTAACCTTGCCGAAATTCATAGCCACCTCAAGAGGTGGGGGTCGAGCGACGTGGGACGCATAAAATCCTCGTTGCTATAGGAACCAAGGGCGACAACCCTCCGCCGTGCCGAGGCACGTTGTTTGGACAGAAAATTAGAATTTTATATGTATGCCACATGGCAAGTCTAAGAATTTGGAGAGATATTTCAATATCCTACTTTATCTGGTGGGCGTGTTCTCACTGCAAATCGTGTAGGAGATAGAGACAACTTGAAGTGACAAAATAATCGGGAGTGAATTTCATGACGCTAGTAGAACTGACAACCGATGGGGAAGAAAGGTTCTCGACTGATAATCAAGAACAGGAAGAGTCAGTTATGGCCAGACCCCCGCTAAGTGGGCCGACGATCTGGTATTAACCGCGGGGAGCCTATACACTAGGCAAACAGGCGCTCTGTGGAGGAGGCCTATGGCTCCAAGTGGCGTTTCGTGGGGGAGGCCTATGTTGAGCAGTGGACGCATCCAGGCAACAGCCTCAATAGATGATGATGAATTGTATAAGGAAGGCAAAAAAGTCTTCCTTTCTTCACATAGTAAAGGGACCAGGCAAAGGGTTGCAGGAGTCAGGATCAGGAAATTAGAATTATCTACTAACTACAACAAATAATTCCATTTTTTAAATCATCATACTGAGGATTTGGATAAATTCATTCATAACCAAAAAGGAACCAATGAAGTTCCAGTAAATAAACCTAAAAATGTATATTTTAGGTACTTTATAGAAAATACACAGACTAAACAAGCCGGCTGTAAAAATAAAGGAATGGCACCAGATCTTTTTAATCTTAAAACTGTACGGAACACCGTAAATTTTGTAAAAGTGCAATAAAACAGAACAGCGGGGGTTTAAAGTAACAGGGGTGGTTGATACCCAAGCTAAGCCATCCAAAAATAAAGGGTTGCATTTTGCGTTGGAAGCTCGCCAAAAGCAATAACATCCTATACGAGCATATTGAGGTTTATCTGCTTTCTATTTTTCTTTTACAGGTTATCAATTTATTATTTATTATTTCTGAAAAATTATTATGGTCTGTTTAGTTTTCATTTTTAACCAAATGTATCGATGTCTTAGGAATACTTATGGTATGTGAATTTTTCGCTGCTTCATAGGACGTCAAAATAATTTTCCCATAATTACGTAAACATTTCAACTGGCAAGCAGAAAGTCAAAGCGATATTGCTTCTTGTTTGAAGAGACCCTTTTCACCTGTCGAAGTGGAGAGCTAAATTAGATAAACCTTTATCCAGTTCGTTGAGCAAAGCAGTTGGGATTTGATTGTGTTTTGCCAATTATTTAAACGATTGACGATGACTATGGCTATACATTGCACTGCTTCTTCAATCTAGACAAGGATAGCAATACTTAAGCTTCCATATGTATCGCAGTTACAAGTTACAAGTATTAAGACTACTTCATCGCTGAATATTAATGATCCTGGTTCACAGTTCCAATTAAGCAGTGGTAGGTACTGAGCCGTGACGCAAGTTTCTTCTCTAAAATCAATAAAATCTGGGTGTGCTTACATAAAACCATAAGTACTAATGTCCGTCGTTACTAAAGTTTGGCAGCTCCTAAGTTCGCACTTATATCCCTAGCCTCCAGTTTCTTGTACGTTTTTCTGTATAATGGACGTTTAAATACTAAACGGTCTGCCAAGTTGACACGAATTTAACAAACGTATACAAGAACCTGGAGGAAAGTGTTCTTTAGCTGAGTTATATTTTAATAGACTTTAATACAAACATGCACAAGTCACTCAATTAAATTCGGACGAATGAACCCATAACCAATTCCACGCTAAAACAAATACTCAGATATAATCATATTTTGTTTTATTATATTCATGGTAGAGAACCAGACGATTGCAGTGATTCCAAAATAAATTCGACAAGGAAAGCTTTCCTCCCAAATTAATGCGACAAAGAAAGCTTTCCTCCCTCCCCAAAGTACGCGCTCTTTTGGTCTTTGCATTAGGGCGATAAATGAGTCAGGATATAAAAAGGACTTGGATCTTTAATGCAATTACACATACCCATACAAAGGACAAAGCATAGGCCAAGCCAATCGATGCGTCTAGACATGGAGTCGACACCGGACGGTTAGTTAGTGCTGGTGACTGAGGCCGGTCCCGTATGCATTAAAAATTCCTAAGCCCATTTAAGCTTGGGTTTTGTATAACCAATACTTACTCATATAATTTATACATAGATCTAGTATAGGTATAGTTTTGATAATATCCTTCTCTTAGATATTAGATACCTAAGGAAAATAGATGTACCGCGTATTATACAAGGTGGAATTTAATTCGTTCTTTTCCTTTAATATGTGTATTCAGTCCATGCTATAGAATGCTCCCATATAACTAAATAAAAAAAGTACTTATGAAATAAAACTTAAATCTATAAGGTATTATCAAATTTCAATTCTAAAGAAAAGCCTTGTGACATTCAGTGTTGTTTCACAATGTTTGTTCACAAAGCAGGTGTTTTATTGCCTACGAAACATTTACAAAGCACACAGCTTGTGCCCGCGCTGTGTATACCGTTAAATAGACATTTCGGCTATCATGTATTTATTTTAAGAGGCACTAATACTAAAACAAAATCTTTTTATTTTAATTGGACCTTGTATTAATATTATATATCATGGTCTGATACATTTAAGGAAAAGAGTGAATTAAATGCCACCTTGTATATAAAAATCCTTTCAATGTATTGATGGTTAGACAGACAGTCATTGAGTATCGAAAGTATAAAGTATGAAATGTATAATATTGTTGAGTTAGCGATATTCAATACAGCAGAGTGATGCAGCTGGCATTTATATGATGTTATGACTCTGACAGTATTTCATCACGTACGTATCAGTCAGACGAATATACAGCAATTTGAAGTATAAGCAGGAACCATCAAAATGAAAATGTTATTGTACCCACCCTCATCACAAAGTTATGTTTTAATTAAGTAAAGGCGCACTTACAATTTAAAGTTAAACGGACGATGTATACAGAAACTGGAAAATTAATTAAAAGGCCGAATTATTCATCTCTACTCTAGGTGGTACAACATTTACGTAAATATTTTACTTTTGTTCAAATAATTAAAAGCTTATTTACATGGATAATTTTCAAAATCAACTAAGCTCAAAATTAGTACTTGCGGCAGCGTAGGCGGCACAGTTCTTCGCACGTAATGTTTTAATGGTAACTACTATACAGTTAGGTACTATATAGATGGAACACTGAAGGTCCCATGGCGAGCTCCCTGTGGAAGCCTTTTCAAAGTTCAAGGTCGAGACAAGCAATATATACCTATCAAACGACCAGCTACACTGATGAATGCCGAAGGAGACCATACAAAGCAAAATTAACGGTGACAGATTAATGTTGAGTTACTGCGAGAACAAAGCACACGGACAATATTGGATGTAGACTAATTACTGCTGAATTAATAATGAACAAAGCTGAGCGCACTGAATAAATGGAAGGCACTTTATTTGCTCACATTTTAACACCGGAGAATACCTAACGTCGGAGTTATTGTAAAATAAATAAATAAAAACGAGTGTGTTTTATACCTCACGACTGATGTAAATCTTTTTAGCTCTATTTCTCTTGCCCCTACAATAATATATGAAAAGTAACTCTTTTTTTCTATCTTTACGTACTTTCTATCTCAACTTTCATTCGCCTAACCAGCTTACCCCCAAGTCTAGCGTGAGTAAAGATTACTTCAATAATAATTAATATTTAATGTCACTTTAATAGGTATGATAATAATCACAAATAAATGGATTGGAATGACGGAACCAATCATAAAATAGGGTCACAGAAGTACTCAACTAGTTTTATAACCGGAAAAGGTTTAAGTGACCTAGGTGACATTGCTGTAGCTCATGGTACGACCAGGTGACATTGCTGTAGCTCATGGTACGACCAGATTTCCTAATTGGAATATAAATATGAAGTCATACACAATAGGCTATTTGACTACTATTAAAAATGAACAAGTAAATATTATTTTCATAAAGTAGGTTAAAAATGAATGTAATCATTGTACAAATAAGTAAAATCGGTAAATTAATCACCGAGTAGTACGCTTTCAAAGTTTCATCGCCTGTCCCTTTCTCGCAAAACAGAGATCGTGTTGAGCTTCCTCACAGCTACTATGAAGGCATGTCTTGTGACGTCACTATGTAGAGCTACCACAGCTTAGTAATGAGTTATTATGAGGACTGGTAACTGACGTCACTGCGTGTTTGAGTTGTCTCTTTCTATTTCTGTATTTTAAAATGCCTGTAACTTAGTCATTTTTTGAGATATTCAAGTTTTGTTTTCACAGTTATCTATTTTTTGAGGTATATTATTTATGTATGTAATAAAAATACAGTAGTCATATAGCCTATTACCAAATAAGAACCTATAGTAACTTCTTAACTTCTCACGCTCAACACGTTCGTGATGAAACCATTTAGCGAGCTACGCCAAAAATATCATTATAATGAGAGTATTATCAACCCATATGTTTCCTGCTGTTGTTCACCTGGGACAGGGGCGTCCTCTGACAGGGAGAAAGTTCAGGCCATAGCCAATATTGCTAATGCTAGCCCAAGTCCAAGTGCGCATTGCTGATAGATTGGATTGGGTGCGGGTATTTATTCAGTAAACGTTATTATACTATGTTATTGAAACCGAATCCAAGGGTCTTACGATTACTCACAATATTTAATTGAGTGAGAAAGACGAGTAATTGAGTCAAAACCTAGTTATTGTAGTAAATGGCAAGCTGTCTCATAAGATTTTGATCGTTATGATTTCGGCAAAGATATAGAACAGGTTTGTAAGTTTTGTTTAACAATTTCACGGTATCCAACTAAGTAACGGATAAAAAGTGCACTTTGGTTTATTTATTTTCTCTATTTTAATATACACTTAAAACATCAATAAATTTCCCATTGTTATAATTTCCACTCATCGTAACATTGTGTACTATTATTTAACAAACAAAAAATGATGAAATACCACAAATTTCTCCTTCTTGGTTATTTGAATAATCCTATTTGTTTGTGTCTAGCGCTCTAG
The DNA here is from genome assembly GCA_905220475.3 of Ennomos fuscantarius. Lineage (NCBI taxonomy): Eukaryota > Metazoa > Arthropoda > Insecta > Lepidoptera > Geometridae > Ennomos > Ennomos fuscantarius. The sequence goes on along the minus strand of HG992036.1, from coordinate 13,729,441 downwards.
CGTCTAGAGATAGCGTCATTATTGTTAGCTATAAACGCAAGTTAGGTTTACATCCAGAAGGGAATATGTCCACCGCATGATTTTAGTAATTAAGGTTAGTTTTTAAAGTATCTTAAGTAACATATTCCCAGGTTTGTAAACTTTCAAGAAAAAAAAAATTAGATACCGGATACAGAGGTAGGATTAAAGGAATACCTATACCCAGCAGCGGAAAGAACTAGGTTGATGATGTTGATGATGGTGATGATGGTGATGATGTTGATGATTATCATGACGATGATGATGATCATCGTCATATATACGTCATCGTTGTATAGATTATACTATATTAAAAAATGAAACGAGAACATCTTGAGTAACTCCGCGTAGATGAACTTCTACGAGGTGACACCTGGCATGAGTCAATCGATTTTCATTTAATTTTCAAAGGGTCCATATTGTTACTATTAATATTATTATATATATATTTAATATTTAGAATGTAAGATCAATATGCACATATGGAAACAGAATAAATGAATATGAATGCAACAGAAATGAACTTTCATTTCAGGATATAGATAACTTCATCGCATTTCCTTTACATGTGTATCAATTTACTACACAAACAGAGACGATGAGTCAAGCATTGTCGCCGCAACCGTAAAGTCTCATGGTAAAATGGAGTGAGAATCGGACCACCATGATTAATTATGAGGTAGGACGGTCATTTCCGAGGCATTAACTTTACATAAAGTTGGAAGGTCAATGAAGATTTATGATGTCAACAAAATGTAAACTAGAATTCAGTTTGGACTATGGAGTATTTAATTTGAATCACACTGAAAGTTTACCATAAACTTCTGATAATAAATGCGATTGTGATTTGAATAATTAAGATGATTCTTCTAAAAAACCTGTTGATTTTTAAAAGAATATCACGACAAATGTCAAAATTTACAGCTATTTACATATCATACAGCAAAATGTCAAACTTGAAGTATTTTGTAGACTTTAAATTTATTTTGGTTTCACGAAGTGAAAACAAAAATGGTCGTAATTATTTACCACATTAATATAACAAGCAAAGGCAAACGAAACGACATGCCACGTTTTAGAACTTATTCAGCGTCGACATAAATTAAAAACTAGAAGCATTCGTTTCCTGAAGTTTGTAATGGAAATAGATTAAATTAAATCATATTCCAGCTCCGAATATTTACGATGACAAACTAGCTTCGAGTTAGCACCAGAACAGTTAAGAAAAGTTTAAAGGTTAAAATATGCATGTAAATTTATAATAACAAATAATCACAGAATACCGGTATGACATATTAAAACTTAGATAACGGTTCGAAGAGGTCCGATAACCGATAACGTCAGCCAGATAGATTAAAAAACGAACTAAAAACTAATATACTTACATTCTGTAGGCGTTTAGGGTCTTCGACATTATACAACTTGTAGTCAACTAGCATACACAATTCATTTCACTGCACTAACATGACGCAATTACCGTCATAGTTCAAATTATCACAGTGATAATATTTGCACTTGTCAATAAATAGCATAGAAAAATACTAAGCCACTATAAGATTAATACTGTTCACTGAAAAAGGTGAAAATTGGTGTTAAGCACGCACTCTCTGCGACCTTGGAAGGACAAGCTATTATTGACGCTACAGCTAAAGCAAAATACGTAAACAAAATAGAAACCACACATAAGCTTATACTCGGCAACGTTATAAAATTAAATGTTATTGTTTGAAATTAAGAAGAAACGTTTATTTATCAATCCGGGACTCTGGTCATCCACGTGTGTTTTGGCACAGATGGTGACGGAAAATAAAATCTTGCCAATTGTTGCACAATTCCAGTACTTATGAGACGGGAATACAGGAATATATCGAGATAGAGCGGGATGGCTGGACAAACTGAGGTGATTAAAATAGATCAGCTCCTACGCATCGCGTCGGTTAGTGTCCGTGTCGTTGATCCCTTTGGATCATTTGCTAGCGATATTGTTTGTTTTCGTTCTGATATCAACACTCAAGCACTTCACTAAATATAACAGGTGAAGGGCCGTAATCGATCAGCGAGCTGGCGGCTAGACTAATCAATGATTATGCTATATGAATGACTGCGATAGTTTTTTAAGGAAGTAAATGACGGCGATACCTTTAATTAGTGCCTGTGTTACTTTTTCTTATTAGACGCACAACGGTTAGAAATAATGCAGATTTGATTATCGCATCATAGTGTTAAATTATCAATTTAAATACGTACATATTCTAAATTACGAGTTAGAAATCTTAGCTATGAAAATTATGCAGCAATATCTGAATATCTAAATGATTGCTTCTAACGCGACGTGTTCTAAAGAATTTGAACTTGACAATGCATGACAAACCAGAACTAATTGCACCTCTAACGACCCTATTGCACTGTGGACTGGCATTTATAACATGTCTGGTCATTCCGGAAATGAATCATTTTGATCAGGTCGTTATTTTCAAGGGAAAGACTAGCAATTTGGTCAACTGACACGCGTGACGTGTTTCAGTAGCTGGCTGCTCTCTTAAAATTGTATTTGCTTGTATTGTTTGTATATTTGTATCATTCTTGTATGCCATCTTTCCAATATTCGCAGTCTACGAAATGCAAAAGTTTACTTTTCTTAAATATCGGACCAGATTGACGACTAAATAAAATACTAAAAATATAAGAAAGTCTTAAGAAAGTGGCAAAAGTAAACACATTACTTCTAAGAAAGTTCCTAGTGGCGGTCCAGTGGGAAATCTAAAATAATCTAAAGCTTTTCATGCAGCGTTGAAAAAGGATGTGATGAATACGAAAAGCGTTGAAGAAGTTAGTCTGTTTGAATAATGTAGTGTAGTTTTGCATACATTGAAACTGAATAAATTACGTGATACATTTCAGATAATATATTCCAGTAGTTGTGAATACTGGATTTATGTTATTTACAATTGTGTTTTAATGATGACACTACGAAATAAAGATTTAGGTACATACACACTATCGAAATCCACACCTACTGAACCCTGGGGAATAAGTGTTTTGTCATAAACTGCAGTCCATGCGTGCCAAGCTTTTTATATCATATACAAATGAGCACACCATTTAAACGCGTAAGTACTAAATATTTTCAAAACTGAAACATGTTTTACAACTTCATTGTAGTTAATAATAAGTCACCATTAAATAATTAATACGTTTACAACCCACATAAAGTTTAATTGAACCATGTTGCTTGCCAGTGCTTAGGCGTTGCATTTAGATAGAATTAGAAAGTCTAATGGCCATGTCATATTCCTACCACTAAATGAGCAATGTATGAATGAATACATTGTGTAATAACAAATGTGTGTGTAATCTATCTTGTTATATTTTACTTGGACTGATATTTTAGAGGTGCCCTTTAAAAGGATAAGCCTCAGTACCAAGTACCTACCAATGTTGATTGGTAGATTTGGTTTGGTACTATATCAAAAAGTTACAAAAGAGAAAACGACTGGAGGTCATCGAGAACAAATTGAAAGAAATAAAAGCAATAATTTAGAGCGAAACCTTTGAATTATTTTATACCAGTAGGAAAAAATACAGTTAAGAAATGAGACTTTCATTTAAATTTTGATAGTGTAAAAACAGTAATACATCTCAGCTAGTTTCGATATTTGTTTAGGTTGTAGTTTTCTCCTATTAACTCGGATTAACGAGCTGTACAGCCAAATAAAACAGGGTCAACGTTCCAGTAAGCATCCAATTATATTGTCGACCACGTTTATAGTCTACAATCATCTCTAAAACTGCCGAGAAGATATGGGTCAGCCGTTAACGCGGGATACTGCGAAATTATTAACTGATGTCAGCAATTCTGTGTGCTCGATGAAAGCATGTGCATTGATGAATTAATGTACATTGGAGCAATCATTAATTTTGTCGCAGAAATTTGAATCCATGTAATACGCAAAACTGTCTGATCAACCTGAGAAAACGTTGCTAAAAAAATAACTACTGGGAACGGACAAAACGACGTAAATAGAGCAAGAGAAAATAATATATTAGTATCTCTAATGTTTTGATGGTAACCGGGCGAAATGAGGACGCGATTATTATTTAGTTAACTGAACAGACCTTTTATTCTTTGAAGTATTCAAACTATACACATATGGGTAGAGTATACTATCCAATGGTCTCTAACTAAACCCATAAGCCTTAACGACATAGGCCAGCTGTTAGTGCAAATTAACAACTGATGAGAGCAATTTGTATTCAACGATAGCATCTTCATTTGGAGTATGTACTGAAACGAATGATCCAATAAACGTCGTTGTGTCCTGTCACGATTCAAATAGTTGGTCATGTTTTAAGTAGTAATAAAAATGTTAGTTTACTATTTGAAAACCGTTAGTTACTTATGAATTTTATGAGTATTACTGATAATAATGGTAATGATGATCACTTCATGTATCGACATGAAGTGAAGCTATAGTTAAACTAAACTGCAGCAGCAGTAGCTTGTAACGGCTTGTTTTTCATTCTTATGATAATTTAATTGAGATTGGTTCGATTCATTTTTCTTAACCAGTGGCTGGCTAAATAATGCTCCGGCACAAGTCAGTCTCAAAAACTCAACAACAACCATAACTTTCCGACACGAAATGTCAATGTCACGTTTGGTTGTCACATCAACGACGTCAAAATTAAAGTTGACATATGACGTTATCGTTGGGTGACCCTAACCGAAGAGAAATGTGCAAATTTTGATAATAATAGTTTATTCTGTATCCTAATTTCAAGTTAAAACCATAACAAGCGAATCGTTTTCTTTAGGAAATAATAATAGAAAAGACTGGAATAAACAACCTTCGTAGTGAGAGCTCGTGTGGAAAAGTGCAGTCCCTGGTTCACTAGTTTGAGTCTCGCTTTTGGTGATACGCGAAGTAGTAACTTTTGTGGTCAGGGATGCAGGCAACCACTTTTCGAGAGAATTCTGCATTGGCTGGGAGGGGGATCTCGTGACGAAAATCCGCCCAGTCAGAACGACGGTTACGACTTTAAAAGTCGGAGGCCGCTCCCTTCGTTTGTTTGATTTAGGCGAGGGCGTAGCTGCTGACCGTTGGGCCTGTCCCCAAACGGCCAATTCAACCTCTTCTTTTGCTGCAGGTGAGTTTTCCATGAGATTTTATAATAATTGAGGGCCGGGTTCCATCCCCGTGCCGGGTTCCATCCCCGTGCCGTGTTCAGAATCCGGTAACTTCACCCGGTTCCATCTTTCCGCAGACAGCTGCGCCCTGCGTCTGAGTGGTTGGGTCGTAGCAAGTCGCTGCCTCCATTTGGCCGCTGCTGCGTCACCCTCGTGGTAGGAGTGAGCTGACCTCCACCACGCTCAGCGTGAGCCTGTAGCTCACGCTCTCTATTGAAAGAAAAACCCCTCTACAAGGTAAGTTTCCCCATCTTTAAATATAAATGTGCATCAAGTCGTAGACTTCATGGTAAAAGTGCCAATAAAACTAATTCTTTCCTGTTCTTCAACAGGGTTTTTTTTTTATATCTTAAAATCAAATTTAACGCTCCCCATTCGGGAGGTCGCCAACGGTCTGCGCTGAGAGACTAGGCTCCAGGAGGCGACGGCCTAGCGCCACGGGTCTACCCCCAGCCGTCCGCCTTGTCCTGGGCCCAGATCAGCCCCCCTGTGCCGTTGGGTTGCTTCCGGAGGTCACCAGCGGTCTGCGCTGAGAGACCAGGCTCCAGGAAGCGCCAGCCTCGTACTACGGGTCTACACCAACCGTCTGCACTGTCCTGGGCCCGGCTCAGCCCCCCTGTGCCGTTGGGTCCCTTCCGGTACCACGGTCAGCCAGCATTTTGCTAGCTGATCGTTTTTATTTAACTTTTGTATTGTCTACTACCAACTAACTTAGCTATCTGGTTGCAAAGCATATGTGCTACTAGCTCGAGCCACACACCCTGTTAAGTCTCTTAATAGCCCGGCTAGCACTGCATTGTAAATTCAACGGCGCCCAAAACCTACCTTGTAAATATACTACATATATAATATTCTATACTTACCACTTGTCAATATTTTAAATACTTACTACTTACTTAATACTTGACTCACTGTCTTAACAATAAAGACATTTAATGAACCAGGTGCAGTGTTTCCCTTCAGTTCCCAATAGGAACCCTAATAGGGAAACTAGTTCCCATCTTTTTAAAAGCATTACAAGCTCTACATGCTCTATAGCAATTTTTAGAAATTAATACTTTTAAAGTCTTTCGAGCTAATAATCCTAAAGTTATTGGTCCAATTCAAGAAAGCGCATCCATATTTGTTTAGCTAGCTGTGAAAATTGTGTTGTTATTTTCAAATGACACAAGTACAAAAGAAAATCTCACTACATTAAATAATTATTTCTACTGTTACCTGCTCTACATGACCATCATTTTTATGATCATGACTCAAACTGAACATTAATATACTACAATTACTGTACATTAATTTCATGAAGCGCTTTACGACGTCTTTATAAATATAGCATTATAAAAAACTAAAGTTAGTGATACCGTATAAAAATATTACAATCGTTACATTCAAAGTGAAGGCAGTATCCAAAGGAATATTGCCGTAAAGGGGCACTAACGCTTTATATCCACCTGCTGCAAAGCCAAAGTAAAATAAACTTTCAGGACAAGCAGATACAGTTTCAACTACGATTTGAAATAAATATCAATTAAAAACAAAGAGCGAATGCATTGAAAGGCCGGCCGTGTCGAAAGGAATGTCTGTCACGATGTTATTAGACTTATTAGTAAAATACTCTTTAAACTTAATTCAATCGCTATCGGAGTTTAAAAGATCAATGTCTGCTTTATAGCTTATTTGATAATAAATAATATTGAGAGACCAATCGATGAAAAGAATAACGATAAACTGATAACAAACAAAAGGTGAAGGAAAGTAGCCGAGGCGTGTTATGACGGTATAATCTGAAGACGAAGACCAATTAGAAATAGCGATAGGAATTTTAATTATAGTATAATATAATAGAGCCGGGAGAAAATCGATTTACATTATGATAAAAATGATTGAGAGTCATGCCTTGGTGCAGTAATGAATTAAGATGCAATAAAATGTGTAGGCTAGATTAGGTATCAACAACATAAAAACAGACTGAAATATACTACCATTAATTTTACTTTTTACGATTACCAATTAAAGAAACGAAGTCTTAGTCTTCAATAAAAATATTTCTTAGTAATGAATCTTAGCGGTGAAAACGTAACATAGTTCAGGTACGTAATCGATAAAATACACAAGGCCTCATTTACGAGCACGCGATTACATCCAATCTAAATTCATGTATACGTGCATCAGCACAACCGATAAGAAACAATAAATAGCAAAGTGCACTAGTAACAACAATACCGAAGAATGATGAAGTCTAATAATATTCGATGAAAGTTAATCGAATTCCAGTAGCGATCAACTCTTGCAAGGTGTCAAAGAAAATGTAGTTGAAAGACAAACACAATCACTAAAGGTTCATATTGTAGAAACACAGGACGGTATGGGACGAGTGATGTTTTTAAAAATTGTATTATTGTATTATGCCGGTGCGCGACGGGCGCGGAAATAAGACCGCTCGCTTTGGGCTCCCGTTGCGTACTGGACTACTGGAGCGAATCGACTGTGGCCGACTAGTGTGGCGCACGCAGAGCTCTCGATTAGCATTATCGAGTCGATAGTGTTAGAAATGTAGCGCGACAAGTGGATTTACTTTTAAGCATCTATGTAACCGAATATATGAAATCGGAGTCCCTAAGCTACGTATTTTAGTCAAGTTTCAAGGAGAAGGTTGTGTTGTGAGATGTGAAAAAAAATTAGAAAAATGTTATTTTCATGCATTTCAAGTGTTGTTAGTTTATAGATATATGTAGTTTAAAGCGCGGGGTAACCCCAAAATCAACGAAAAACACTTTTTTTTGCCGAAAAAATCACAAAAAATTTAAATAAAAATAAAATGAAAAACAGGAATGTCCGAACAAAACTTAACTAAGTACTTTCAAGTTTTTCTGAAATATAATAGTTACCAAAAATACGCCATGAACATAGTTTTCCAAATTTTCAGTGAAAACAATAAAAACAACAAATTAAATAGCCCGTTTCGTGTTGGATTCGTGTTATAAAGGACTAGATATTTGATGTCCATATATCAGATACAGAATCCATAAAAATAAACGCAACATTAACACATTTTCATGCGTAGACCAAGTTCCGTGACTGCGATTTTCAACTTTAAACAGAGCGACAGACATGGAGACCACGTCAAAAAAAACGTGCTATGGCGTAACTTTAATTCGCAAGCAACACATAATTTCTAGTAAAATATCAAATCAAAATAATCGTAACTAGTTTTTTTCACCGCCCTAGTTTTCCAATCGCGTTAACCATCCCAACCCCTACACACTCCCGCAGCTTGTGCAACTTTGCACACACACATGCGCAATGCAGGGGTGACCATGTGCCGCGATGAGTAAATTGAAGAGTTAAGTTAGGGGATGATTTACGTCATCGATTTTTCATGTGCTGACATAAAAAATGTTGATATGATTAATGAAGATATAGAAGGAGATGCAGGAGTGTAGGATAAAAGGCATTTTAGTACCAATATAACAGATATAAGCACTTGTTACACGGATACTCATTAAATGCTGAAGGCCGCGTCATAGCACGTTTTTATTGGTGTTTGTAGCGCTCTGTTTAAAGTCGAACATCGCAGACCATAATTTGAAGTTAAACTGGGTCTGCGCATGAAAGTGTGTTAATTTTGCGGGATTTTTCGTGGATTACGTGAAATATAAATATTTTATCTGGTCATTCCTTTAGAACACCAGTCTGACTTATGATTTAAAAAAAATGGTGTTATCGCTGAACATTTGGAGAACTACATTCATAAAGTAATTCCATTGGGGTCATTAGAACGATTTTATTTTAGATAAACTAAAGTACATACAGTATTGATCGTTCACTCCTGTTTTTTGTTTTATTTAATATTTACACAATTTATTTCATATATTTACTTTGACACGTCACATTAGTTATGTTAACAAAAATGTATTTAGCTTATTTTAGTATTACACCGCGCCTGAAGGATAATAAAATCAGCCTTCTAAAACGATGGAAGTATAAGGATAATCATTGTTACTGTTAAAATATGTATTGAAAGGCGATGCAATAACAAAGGTGGACATAAAACGAGGTTGCTATACTCAGTTAATTAGATTAGCTCCCGTTACCCTCCTTATCCCTATTAGGTTTTCCTTTTTTGCGAAGGATCCAAGAGTAGTCTCTAATATTTCCCGTGATAAAGATATGTTTGTGAGTCACATTGGTCGACTTAATTTACGAATAAAAAATATAGCCATTCACAAGACAGCTATTTCATAACGAAATTTTCTATCCAAAACTAAAAAATTAGAAATGATGAACTAAATAAAATGAAAATGAAATGAAGAAGAAATTAAGAATTTCATTAAACAATAATGACAGGACATTATTAGATATACTAACTTGCTAAGGGAAGTTGTAGATTATGTTTACACTTTAGCAGTATAATACTGATTTTATAAAAAAGAGCAATAAAAATAAGCAACCGTAACAAAATACACTGTGTACCGGACATTCAGTGTTGCATAAACATGACGATAACGCCCGCGGCCACAATATCACTAACATCCTTTCAAATACAGCTAAAAAATCTCATCCCCAGCCAAAATCCAATATTCCACCGAAGTCTGATAACCAAAACAATAACGCGCGTAAAGTAGAAGCCCCAGATGAAAAGGTTACAAAAGCCGAGGACAAGGTCAAAGGAATCGATACGACAGAGGAGAGACGCCAAAATGTCTGATGCGTAAACAACTTTAAATTGCGCTGCAATACTTTTGTAGGTTGTATTTATAAATTAAATCGCAAAAGTAATATGAATGGGTGAAGTTAATTTACAGCTTTGCTAAATTTGCATTATAATATTACAGTCTGTATACTCAATGGGTGTAAGACTTGAGACTTAACGAGTTAGGTTAGTTCACACTCGCACCGGTCGAAAATGGAGCAACAATACTTTTTTTAAGTTGAATATATGCATGATAATAATAATAATAACGTCCACCGATCACATACATAGATCCTGGACCCTAACTAGGATTCCCTGTCTGGGGACCCAGGAACTACGAGGACCATGGTCCCACAACACCCAGACACAGAACAGATATTTGCGCTTTTTTTGTGCACACTGTCCAGTCGCGGGAATCCAACCCGCCACCTCCGGGTTATGAGCCGATCTACTCAACCACCGCACACGAATTTAAAGCTGCAACCTACCAAGAAACAATCGTCAAGGCCTGCAGAGATCAGATAAAACGTGCATGAAATCTCCGGTCCATCTTGTTCTAGACTAGTTTCGGCTTATACTAAAATTCGCGAACCCGAGAAATTTTTCCGAAGTTTGAGAAGCAAAGATAAAATCTGGATTACGTAAGATTGCGGTATACCTTGTTTGAAGGAATTATGACTCTTGTAACCGCATTATAACTACTAATTGGCCAATGAGGAAAGATATTTTTCAGTATGACATTAAATTATGATGTGCGATTTTCACCTTACAGAGCCCTCCTACAGAGATATCGTTAAAAAAGTGCTATGACACGGCCTTAAGTAAACTTAATGGCAAGTAATTGGCATTTAGCGATCATCAAAAACCACTAAAAGTTGCCATAATTTACAAAGTTCAAAAGACCAACTTTTTGAACAGTTGGGGGATTTATTTAATCCAGTCTTTCTTGTCAAAGATTTTGCTAAGCGGTTACGTAAAATGTCTGCCAAAAGGAAAACGAAATTGACAGACCTTGACTTCGTGACTTAATAAATTGGTTCTAAGGTCAAGCCTAGATCTGATTATGCAGACGTGGACAAACGATTTTGCGAGGATTTGAATACGAAAACGTTCATAAATGTATGTCTAGGTGACAAATAACAAATTGTTATTGGTTTGCTACCTTTGAAGGGAGCAATCGGGGCAAGTAACTGCTCTTTGAGCAATACAATGAGAAAAATGATCATTTTTATGCATTTAGGCAACTGCCTATGTTTATTGTAACTATGTTTATTGCTAAGTACGTCCTAGGGCGATAAGTACGCCCTAAGGAGCTGTCCAGCCTTAGTAAAGACGGGCGTTATACAACTGCACAGATGTCCCATTATTTTATCTCACCTGTAAACTGGTGGTGGTATTTATACATACTACCACTTTAATTGCAGATTTTGAAAATGTTGATTTACAATAGCCGTAATGTGCACCAGGCCTAAACACGTTTCTTGTTTAGGAAATTAAGGACCCATCTCGATTAATTTTATTTTTGAACACTATTATTTTTGATACTCCACCGTTGTAACAACGGCTGGAAGCCGGTCACGATTTTACTCTTTTTTGTACGGAACCCTAAAAAGGAACTATAATGCTGTAATACGGACTTTAGACACTATAAATCAATTTTTACTTTACTACACTATAAATCAATAATATATTATAATCATTTGGCTAACATTCTTATATCGCAAATCTTACGACTAATTAAAAAAAAATTGACAACAACTTGATCTCTGATTCTCCTCAGATTCCTGATATGTGACGAGGCTAAAATAGTAAAGGCTTTAGTGGCTAAAGTTTGGAGACGCCCCGGCGCAAGACAATCTAACTATAACTTATAACATGATTAGAAATTTTACAATCATTGGCAGTTGGCCAATGGAATACGCGTATAAAATAAACTGCAGTTTGAGTTTTCAGGGTATACCAGGGTTTTCAGGGGTACCACTGTGTACCAGCGTGGTCAACATTTGGCAACCAACTTGTGAGTGTTGTGAAAACTACCTTACTACTACTATTTATTAACTACTAGTTGCGCCCCGCGGTTTCACCCGCGAGTAAAAAGTATTCTAATTATTTGCTCATCCCACGGGGAAAAAGTTCCGGGATCAAATGTAGCCTATATGTTAATCCAGTGTATAAGCTATCTTGGTACCGAATTTCATCCAAATCCATTCAGCCGTTTGAGCGTGAAGGAGTAACAAACATACACACATACACACAAACACACATACAAACTTTTGCCTTTATAATATTAGTGTGATTTTACTCTATGCTTTCAGATTCGTCATGTATCATGTGTAGCAAGCATAGTTGGTTCGTCGAACCAAGAGCCACATCCTACATCATAGATACAATTATCATCATTTTGTTCTTTATTTAGGGTTTTTTACTTTTATTTGGTTAGGTAATTATTAATTCTTACATTAAATTAATAAATAATTCTAAAAATTTATTCTTTGACATATTAAAAAAAGAGGAACATCTATTTCGAAATATTTAGGAAGGTCTGATGGAGTAAGGATTTCAAAAGACAATACTATTGTTAATCTCTTTTAATAACGAGTTTGATTAGAAATTGAGAGATTAGAGAAAAAAATTACAAAACTTTGTTGTAAATGATTTCTAACTGCACTCCTTTGAACTTGACTGTGAACAATGAATAAATACGCCATAACATTTAGAAGATTATTAAATTGTGCTCTAAGTTATGCAATTATTTACCTATAATTAATTATATATAGTAATTAAGTTAATTTAATATATTCTCTTATACAATTTTATCCTGACCTACGTAACGCCGCGTAACTTTATATCAATGCCCAGTTTGCTCACCACCTCGCTTCATAACAATTTGCATACCACTATAGTAACGTGAGAATTTCCAATTCTAAATTCCCTTTTACATTTATTAGATCATATACCATAATTAGATTAATATCTGGTTCTGTTCAAACTGCTAATTCTTACCAAAAGCTTTGGTATATGATTGTTAGTTCCCACGTGAAGACAATCTAGACCAACTTTCACTATTGAGCGATCGATCCCGAAGAGGTGATGTAAGAAAAACAAAACTTACGTAACGGTAATGGTGGAACGAAGAGTTTGGGTAGCGCTTTGTTAAATGGAAAAGTAGCTGCAATATCTAGGAATATCTTGGATTATGTTTTGTTACGAATATAAATTAAATAGGTACTAGGTATGAGAGGACATTTCACACAACGCCATCTCGTCCCAAACTAAACAAAGTTAGTACTTTGAGAACTAGAGTTACCTAGTTATAGATACAATACTTATACACTTTTCATTTGTAATTACATACATAGAATACAATACGACACAGAACAAACACCTATGTTTATCACACAAATGTTTGTTCTGAGTGGGAATCGAACCCATAACCTACAGTTCAGAAGGCAGAGCTACTACCAACTGAGCTATCAGGCCAGTGCCAGAGGATGCGAAAATAACACATATTACAAAAGAAAAGTCCGATAAATAAATATGAGAAGCGAAGTAATTTAAAGTGATAAAAGTAGCAGTTATCTATAGTAATATTAAACAAAAAAAACATAGCTTGTCCATTTTTTATACGCTTGCCTTTGATCATTATCTCACCTGACGGCAAGTGACGATGCTATTTAGGATATTTGTAAGTAACACACTTGCATAGAAGGTATCGATAAAACTTCTACTTGGCTAGCATGCTACATCTTCGACCGCATCGTCACTTCCCATCAGGCGAGACTCTCATCTGATGGGAAATGACGATGCGATCAAATGCTAGACAAGTTTAAAATAAAAAAAACTATAACAAACATTTTCACCGGTGAATGTTCGCAAGTAAAAAGATCCAAAAAGAAATGAGGAACTTAGTGACCGCATATTATGAAATAATATACAACCCTGCAAGATGTTAACGCTGCAGGGCTCTACTGCCTACAATCAACCGCCATTAGTGGCGGATGTACTGCATAAAGTAAAAGATAATGTAGAGGCTGGCTGGAAACGTAGAGGAAAATTATTGATTACAAGCGGAAACTTTGTTCAGATTACGGGCATTTCTTCTTATACCATTTTGTGTGCTTGTAAATAAGTCTTCGTAATAAAACGCCGTTTAGTAGTACTAGCCATTACAAATAAAAATATTTTTTGCTTTTTAAATTAATTTCATTATAAAAACGTTGAGACGTTTTTTTCCAAAATTTGCTAATCATCAATCAACATCATACATAAACAGGTAATGATGCAAGAAGAGTATTGAGATGATGATCAATACGTCATGATTCCAATCTGAAGCAATAATATTTTCTGCACTTACTTCCCTTGTAATGACCGGCGGTAGCCAATATCCATCTATTATAGGACAGTTTGCAAGGCCATCGTCGTAAACCAGACAAGGTTATGAAATGTTATTAAATGATGTTACGAGCCAGTCGTTCACCTGATGTTAAGCGACACGGCCACCCATAACAGAACAGTGTCGCTCGGAACTCTAAAATACAAAGCTTCGTGCGACACTGCACTGCGCACATTATCCTGAGACATTAGCACAGTCTGGTAACAAGATTACTCGACTGTGAGATCAGATTATAAAGTCTCAATTGCCGTTGCACTAGCTACAATGCCCTTCAAACCGGAACACACTACTGCTTGGCGGCAGAATAACTGGTAAAACGGTGGTACCTACCTAGACGAACTTTGCAGAAAAGTCCTACCACCTAGTGAAAAAACCTAAAAAAGTACGGCGACGATAACATGGACCACTATTGATTTTTTGCTCTCATTTATATTCAGGCAGAGGCAGAAGAGAATATAGAAAGAAGTTAAGATTCAGACCTACCTGTTGAGGTGAATGAACTGAGAGCCTTTCAGCTTAAGATTCATATTAAAAATGTTCCAGCGCTTGATTTTAGCAAAAAGCACTAAGTCAAACCAATAACTCTGGTGAATGACATTTCAAAAGGAAGCGGTGAATCCGAAACCAATGTCAAGCAAAATGCCTTTAATTTTGCCCGGTCATTTGTGCTATCACGACTTCAGATCGTTTAGTTACTGCATAAATTTTTGTTGCAGATACTACCACACTGGCATTTCGATTTGCCATGTTACTTGGTTTTCAAATTACTTCTCAGGAAATTCGTTCTGGTTCCTGGTAAATACCGTGGTTACAACTATCTGAGCATACATTCAGATTGCGGAGAATACTTACGTTCGACTGGCCCGATAGCTCAGTTGGTTGTAGCCCTGCCTTCTGAACTGTGGGTTGTGGGTTCGATTCCCACTCAGGACAAACATTTGTGATGAACATAGGTGTTTGTTCTGTGTCTGGGTGTCATATTGTATTCTATGTATGTATTTACAAACAAAAAAGTATCTAAGTATTGTATCAGTTATCTGGTTCCCATAGCACAAGCTTTGCTTAGTTTGGGGCTAGATGGCGTTGTGTGAGATGTCCACACATATTATTATTATTATACATTGCCTCCGGCGTTAAAGTAATTTATAGTTCATGAATGCCTTTTTGAAACTATTACAGTAAAATAAGTTTTAATAATGAGAAGATTAATTACATAATTTATATATAGAGTCAACGAGCAATGTCAATAATCATAATATACCGAGAAGTTTTATTCTATACAGCGTTCAATGCAATCGTAATTTCAATATATAATAGTTTAAAAAACTAAAAAATACGCTTCATATAGAAAACCAAACTAAAAAATAGAAAATAAATTAGAATTAAGAATTGTGTATTTTTTTTTTATAAATATAAATTCATAATATTGTAAATAAGAAAAATTAAAAGCACCCAACGCTTTCTATTTATTTAGACTATTATAAATGATCATTTATTAATATTTTTTACTAATTAATTAATTCTTAACAAATTTATTAAAGTAAGTTTAATATTATTAATTTATATTTATAAAAAAATTACACGGCTTAAATCAAATTTATTAAAATTTAATTTCAATTTTTTAGTTTGGTTTTCTATATAAACCGTGTTTTTTAGTTTTTTTTTAACTATTATTTATTTTCTATTTTTTAGTTTGGTTAATTAAAAAACCTGTTTTTATTATTAAATTCATCAAATAAATGTATTATTATCGGTCCTCAGTAAATCTACAAAGTTAATAAAGCGTGTAAAAAAGAAACGGAAGGTAAAATAGATCTGACTTTCGACTTGTACATTGTAAGAACGTGAGTAATAACATAATGTATGCCGTATATCGTGTAGAAGAGATGGTCGCAAGAAACGCAACTACAATTCCGCGAGAAGTATCGATCGAGCAAGCCGAGGCAGCGGTGACTCACGCAGCCTGAGCGGTCACGGTCATTATCTTCCTTAGATTACGATTTATGAGATCAGACAGACCGGCGCGGCGCGGCGCTATCATTTTCGAGCAGATATCGATATGGGTCGATATGTCATTTGGTGCTCAAAAGGGGGGTTACCTGGATAGTTTTCCGGGAGTTTTGAAATAGGGGATATTTCTCTCATGGTGGGGTGGAAATAAGTTATTTGGCCAAAACGCGTGTTTGAGTGGACTTTACGGTGCTCGTACGCTAAAGCTATTGATTCTACAAAAAAAAAGTTAACACAAAAATTGTGGGAAATTTGCTCTAGTTTAATTTGTTACGTAACTATTTTCACAAGTTGGATGAGTTGGAAAGAAGATATTGTCAAAAAAACGGGGTTTGGGCGCAATTTTTACAATATGGCGACGCGAGCGGCAAATATACGAGGTGGCAAAGTGAAAATTCTAAAAGAACAAGTTGAAATCTATAAGATCACCAATTTTCAAAACTCCCGGATAACTTTCTAGGTAGAACTACAATGACTGGACTAGTAGTCATAAAATGCAGTCGGAAATTTTGGAATTGATAATGATGTAATTTAGTAGGATGTCTTAAAAGTGCATGGTACGGTAGATACACGTAAAAAATTAATGGTGTGTTTGATGGTAGGATGCACATGTAGGTAAATTCAGATTATGCTACAAACGTATTAGCATTATTTATGCTTTTTATAGCAGTATCGCCGGCTTATATTTATATGTAAGGGTACCAAAGAGTGACAGAATTTGAGATGATTCACGACATGTAAAGTGTTTTTTTTTTAGATTTGCAGATTTTTAATACAAAGCAGTAAATAAAAGTGTAGTAATAAAAAAAAACTGGTGTACTTTAGACCACACGACTGAAGTAAACACGACTTTGTTTTATGTTAATGTCGCCATCTTGACAATTGAAATTGTCCGGACATACTAACATAATAATACAAATTATTAACTTTGTTATGTTGACAATGGAGATCTACGTGAACCAACTTCAACTTCCGTTCGCCTCGCATTCACCAGCTTACTCTCCAAGTCAAGCGTGCGTTAAAAAGTTCTACTTGAAAAACCACCAGTGTCCCACATCACTCTAATAGCTAATCATCTCTTGTCCACAAAGAATATCGAATCCCAAGTCAAGCGTGCGTAAATACTTTTTTACTTTAATTTACTTCAACAAAATAGCGATATAGTAACAAAAAAAAACATACAATATTTTTTCCAAACAAAACATACGATATATTTAAAAATTGTACTCTGGTGCTTACTACAACTAAAATTTCAAATGATAATACAAACTAGCAATAACATAACAGAAAATTACCACAACTAAAGTGATAAAACTTTAGCCAATGAGACTATTAATACTGAATCGCACAATGCAGAGAAGAATAAGCTACACATTACAATAAACAAAGCCAGTCAGATAAGACTAATGTTGCTGTACATTTTGGACAGAGTTGCCATTGCCACGCTATCCTATTCAAATACAGAAATCCCAGATTTTGTACAGCATTTCACCGGTCCTTTTGGAAGTCTGGATATTGTGGAAGAATTAGACAAAACACGCCTAACATGCTAGCTATATTCGAGACTCAATGGTACCGCGAAGGATTGGACTACATTGAAGACTTCAGAATTGTCAGGCTGAAGAACAGGGAACTGAACTGAGCTTTACATATCGTGTGGCTGTGATATTTTGATACAATCCCTAAATAAATAATATAGTATTTTGATTATGTATTTAAGCATGATAATTCAATTTATTTAAAGATCAGTTGTTGCAGGCATAAACATGATTATGTTATGGTAAAGTAAATAAATTATAACCAATTATTTCTCAAATGGTAGAATTGTCCCTCTTACAATGAAATTGTAATCCAGATTGTAGAATCGACATAGCTGTTAATACTCGTAAGATCTAATACTGGAAATAAACCGGTCGTTGATACAAACACAACCTTATCGTATCGTCACGTACAAGATCACAATTAAAAATGATCACCTGGAAAAAATCCCATTTCTTGAAATGAGTATGGAACAGACCACTTGTAGAAAAGACTAAAGTTGATCTTAGGAATCAGGAATAAAGGTCAATAGACACGAAAGTTTAAAGAAATCATTCTAATAACATAATCAAGGTACAAGAAAGCATCGAACGAATTGAACAATAACGTAGATTGCCGCGCCGTGTCCGATAGAAAATTTAATCAAAATTACTGTGGAAGGAACAATAACACTAATTCAGATTATAGAAATCATCTTCTTTCAGAATTCTTTGCAGATAATAACATTATTAAAGGTAATTGCTGAGATGAATTCGGTACAATCAAAAGTAACAATAAAGTGGAGATCTGAATTTGAGCTTTAAAAGCAATTGATTTCTAATTCTTTGAAACTCTTTAGTGGACGATATCTAAAGACTATCAAATGGACTATCCTTTCTAGCGCCAACGAGCTTTTTAATTGAGTTTCTATATCACTTTCTACAAGTTTAAAACGTACACAGCAGTTTATTGACAATTTTTATTTTGTTGGAGCGGCCAGTTATCATAGACTAATCTTTACTCGTGCTTTAGTTCCGAATCCGATAATACACTTTCTTAATTCTGACATTGATTGTTTTGAATTTGGGGATAAAAACATTTAAGATTGCAATCAGAAATTTAGGAGTTTTTGTATCGCGATGACAGCGAATAGACTAGCGTGATGCAGTAACAAACATAATAGCTCTCAAACATATAACTGCAATGATTCATAATGGTACAAATTAAAATAATACGCGCGTATTGAAATACAGAATGGGTATAGTATGATTCAGGTGTTCTGAATAATTGAAATAATTAAATTAGAAGCCCGTAGTGAAATTTAGCCGGGGAGATAAACGTGCCTTTCTATTTCACGAGTAGCAATTACTTTCCCTTTTAATAACATCTTTAAACATTCCTTTGTTTCTTTATTTCGGTATCGAACAATCTTTGTTTTAGATTAATTATTTGAGATTCGATTATTACGAGGAATTATTTCAATGAACCTCGTGGAGAATACAATTTGTAACTCTAGAGTGGTCACAATACGGACCACTGTGAAACCCTTTACATTATTCTTGTTTATTTCAATAAAAATGTAATTTAATAACATGCGTGACGCTCTAACCGTTCGTCTAGTGTTAAGCGTCACGGCTACTCATTAACAGTTGCAGTGCCACACAGAACTCTGTTTTGCATGTCACTGCACTGTGCACCTCATCCTGAGACATCAGTACAGGCTAGTATTTAGAACTTATTTACTCTTCTAAAAGATCAGGTTTTTTCACTAGCTACAATGCCCTTCAACCTGAACACTGTAGTGCTTGGCGGCCGAATTATCTGGCAAAGCGGTGGTACTTACCTAGACGAACTTTAACAGAAATTTCCTACAACCTAATTAATATCATCTATTAATTCTTTCGTATCATGAATAAAGGAAAAAGGAAAGGATGCCCAGAAATTGAAGAAGCATATGTCCAGAAATGGGCCAAAATGGACTTATGAAGAAGAAAGAAGAGATGAATAAGCTTAGACGGGGAACGCAAAGCCTGTTTTTGACTTGAAACCTCATTAGTCATACAGTTAAGACAAAAGCAGGCTGAATCGCTTAACATTGCGGGAGCACAAGACCTAGACGAGACGCATGGAATGGAACGCCATTCCGCGATCAAGGACGGTCGATTAACGCAAATAGCTCGGCGGGTATGCCGCATGCGACAAAACATACGGAATGCTGGGAACACTGGGAACTACGCATATGGTATATTTTATACTTATACGTACTTGGCAACAAGAAATTGGAATATTTATAGGTGCTATATTCAGAAAGGTCTCGATATGCCCTTGAAATATTAATGTAATTACGGAGTTAGTAGGAGGCCGTCGTCATCCTTTGGTCAAATTTAAATACAAAATTTAATATAAATAGGCTATTTTTAGCACGTTGAAGAATTAGACAACCAAATAATTATAAAAATATTCTCTGCCAAAAAAGTTGCAAGCCTAGTAGTAATGATGTTGAGACTACTTGAAAGCAATCCTGCACAACACAGATAACTCCGGTTCCAGAAACTCCGAATTTTGGACAACATGCTATCGATTATTTGAATTGTTCATATATACTTAATTCGTTTTTTTTTTAAATTTACAACCGGTTTCAAAAATTAAAACAATAGGCTTGGCCGATGGTAAGAGGATATTTATATAAAAAGTAACACGTTCCATCCCATTGCTTCGGTCGCAAATAGCGCACAACCGGTCCATCCTGCCTGTAATGAAATTTATTCTGTCCTATACTCTATAAATTACAAAGCTCTATGGTAGAAATTCTCCAGAGTCGTAGCGTATATTAGTTATAAGACCAGTCTAAGTTGGAAGAAGGCTTACCTATTGAAACTGGCTCAATTTCGCATGGAAAGTACATACATATTTGTTCAGTTGTGCTATGGTACTGAAGACAATGTCGACCTATGTTGCAAAGTTTTAAACCGAATGGAAAATAGAACCTTAAAATAAAACCAGGCTACCATTGCCAATGAAATGAATACTGTAATAATATTTCGTTGACGATAACGGTTAGGCAGTAAGCAGCTTCCGTACACCAAATTCATAATATTCCCAATCAAACTGTTCTGTAAGATCAAATTTGTTTCTACTTGAATTTAAAGATATTATAACAAGTGCGACACGGTATAACGTCACGCTTTGATTGATCAAAAATTGATGGTACATTACTTGTACGTAGCATTATGGTATGGACTATGAAGACATTGATCTATAACTAAATGAACATCATCTGCCAACTCTTTCACACTCCTAGTGGGGTTGGTGCACCATATCATTTTCTTCCACTCTCGTTATAAGGAATTCATGTGAATTTACACTTATCAATATATTTCTTTACTCAGTACTAGATGCGCCCCGCGGTTTCACCCGCGGATAAAAAGTATTTTAATTATTTGCTCACAGCCCGGGAAAATTTAACTTTTCCGGGATAAAATGTAGCCTATATGTTAATCCAGTGTATAAGCTATCTTGGCACCGAATTTCATCCAAATCTATTAAGCCGTTTGAGCGTGAAGGAGTAACAAACATACACACAAACACACATACAAACTTTCGCCTTTATAATATTAGTGTGAAGTGTGGTTTATACCTTGCATACGTTTATTTTTCGCGCAGCGCAGTTCTAACATACTTTTTTGGCCTTCCTCTATACTTTGTGCCATTCAAACAAACATATAGCCATGAAGATTAAAATAATACTATTCATATACATTTATTTGCATTCATGTACAATTTATATATTATGTCAGATCTTAATATCTAGTTTAGGTAGGTACATGAACCCTATAAGATACTACTTGGCATTATCGAAAATCTTATTGCCTTTATTGATATCAATCTATCTATTCTATACACATACATAAAATTCAAAGTCCTGACTGACTGACTTATATATCAACGCACAGCCTAAACCGCTGGTCCTAGATATTTGAAATTTGGAGGGTGTGTTCTTTGTAATGTGTAGGTATCCACTTAGAAAGGGTTTTTCGAAATTCCACCCCTAAGAGAGTGAAACGAGTGGTCGAATTATCTATGAAAAAGTTTCTTCTTCGTTTCCCATAGGCCACCCGAAGCCGCGAACAGAAGCTAGTAGGTTCAAAAATGGTCCAGTTTTTAATTGTCACATAAATACAAGACGTCTGTTAAGCCTGCTGTTACGGACAAAGCCATTATATTTTAAGTTCAGACTCAGGTGTTTAACCATCCCTGACCATCGCGGAACAATGAATCAGGTATCGTGTACCGAGGCTGTAGCTTGCCCTCAACAGTAAGGACAGAAGCAAAAGGCCGATGCGTTGAGTGACCGGTGCACCGTTGACTCATTAAACTGACTCGATAGCTTAGTTGGTAGTAACCCTGCCTTCTGAACTGTGGGTTGTGGGTTCGATTCCCGCCCAGGACAAACATTTCTGTGATGAACATAGGTGTTTGTTCTGTGTCTGGGTGTTATATTGTATTCTATGTATGTATTTACAAACAAAAAAGTATCTAAGTATTGTATCAGTTATCTGGTTCCCAAAATACAAGCTTTGCTTAATTTGGGGCTAGATGGCGTTGTGTGAAGTGTCCACACATATATTATATATTATATTAAACGACGGACTATTTAGAATCTCTGAAACGCGATTGAATTACATCTTTTCTAAATGTAACTATTGCTTTTCAGTATTTTTGCTACTGCTCCGTGTACATTCATCATCGTCCCAATAGGTGCCGACTTCAGGTGTGAATTTTTTTTTTTTTTTTACTTCAAACTTGTCTAGCATTTGACCACGCTCTCACCTGATGGGAAGTGACGATGTGATCGAAGGTGTAGCATGCTAGCCAAGTAAGTTTTTCATGGGCAAGCGTGCTCCACCTTTGACAACTTCGTCACTTACCATCAGGTGAGTTGTTGTCAAACGCATGCCCTTTATACAATGATAACGCAAGACATGGATTCACCAATTAGGGCGGGACCAATACCATTTCTCTTGCTATACGAAATAGTGTTAGATACCTACCAATCTTTCTACGAAATTTTTTACCTACTCTACTCTATAGCCTAGGAAACTTTAGGACCGATTTGCAGTGTTCCGATTTCCATTGTTTGTTAATAATAATAATATGTGTGGACATCTCACACAACGCTATCTAGCTCCAAACTAAGCAAAGCTTGTGCTATGGGAACCAGATAACTGATACAATACTTAGATACTTTTTGTTTGTAAATACATACATAGAATACAATATGACACCCAGACACAGAACAAACACCTATGTTCATCACACAAATGTTTGTCCTGAGTGGGAATCGAACCCACAACCCACAGTTCAGAAGGCAGGGCTACTACCAACTGAGCTGTCGGCCAGTCAATCAGTTAATCTAAGGTCTCAACTTTTTCGATCAACCGTCACCGCCATTTCATTTAAAAATTTGCCTGTTCATATAATACTAGCGGCCCGCTCTGGCTTCGCACGGGTATAAAATATATAGCCTATGTCATTCACTGAAAAAATTCACAGAAATTACAGCAAACCTGATTTATTTATAACTTCCACATGTAACCCAAATTGGCCGGAAATCAAAGAAAATATTAACACCACATAAACCTTCCTCTTCAATCACTATATCTATTAAAAAACCGCATTAAAATCCGTTGCGTAGTTTTAAAGATTTAAGCATACATAGGGACAGAGAAAGCGACTTTATTTTATACTATGTAGTAATAGTGATGAAATTTCGACTCAAGAAACATCGATTTCCGACCGAGTGAGTTCTGTACTATGAGCCTATCGCACTATGACTATACATTCGAAGTGCTGGGATATTGATTGAGGGTATAATGAGGTCGCTCAAACGTCTATCACTGGGTGTAGACTTGAGGACCTCCAATCAAAAGGTCGATCTTTACATGGAAATTAAATAGGGTGATAAAAATGGAGTCTTGTTGGTTGTGTGGAAGAGATCGCTCTTAGCGATAAGACCGCCCATTGTACCTATCTTATTATGTGATTCTTTTTTCTTGATGTTTATTTTTGGCGTCAATAAAGCGTTTTGTATTGTATTGTATGGAGTATTATGAATCTGTGACATCCCGCAGTTTGATATGTAATATATCAAACAGCGGAACGTCTCTAGTTCTAAACAACGCAAGAACTGCAAAAAAAACGAGTGTGCTTTTAGACCACACGACTGAAGTAAAACTTCTTTAGTTTAGCTCAATCTATTGGCCGGTATTACTTTGTTTTTGCTTTGTCGCCAATTGTCATTTTACCGGACATACCAACATAATAATACAATTTTTTAACTTTGTTATGTTGACAATGGAGATCTACGTGAACCAACTTCAACTTCTGTTCGCCTCGCATTCACCAGCTTACTCCCCAAGTCAAGCGTGAGTAAAGAAGTTTTACTTCAAAAACAACAACATGAATGAGTCATGTAATGCAATTTGTGTACTGCTAGCCTGTTGCTAACCAGAATGGTAAAAATATTGGAACAGCGCCAAATAGTAGTTTTATTGAGGACTGACATGAGACCCAGTTTTGTTGTAAGATTTTTGTTAGTTTTGTTTGGGAAACAGATCAGCGGATTAGTTGAAGTCAATGCTATATATACTTGTTAAATACAGCCTCTAAGGTGTGGTGGTTGGGTGTGGTTTAGGTCGGCTCATAACCGAGAGGCGGAGGGTTCGATTCCCGCGGTAGGAAAAATATTTGTGCATAGAAAGAAAATGCAAACACTTGTTCTGTGTCTGGGTGTTGTGGGACCATAGTCCTCGTAGTTTCTGGGTTACTAGATATGTGGAAAATAAGTTAGGGTTCAGGATCTATGTATGCGATTGGTGGGCGTTGTTACTTTTTCATTTTATTTCATTCATGTTCCAACTCAGCTCATAATTTAAATTATTCCTATGTCTTAACTGCAGTGAAACTGTCAAAAATCTAGCTGTCAAAAATCTAGTTATATAGTTGCAGCTGTTACAGGGCTAGAAAGGATCTTACTAGTGTATGAAACATTGCTTTAAAAATACATTAATTGCGGAACCCGTGAGTAGATTGTAAAAGGTGAAGGATAAATTTGGGCATGAGTTCACTTGTCACGGTAGCTTAAGTAAAGCATGTAGGGATGGATGGATGTGACATGTGACGGCGGCAACGTCCGGTTGTAAACTCTATGTGCAGCGGGCAGTACTGTGATTTACCCTGTGGTAGCATTTAAATTTATTACAGTGGCAACACCAGTAACTGTCATTGCTCCCTCACCCATCTGGCTATAAAAAGGGAGCGCTTGGTATACTACGGATCATTCTTGCTCCGGACACGGCCCGGTGTGCATGCTGAAGGCCTATAGTTCTATAGTTTGCAACCCATGCATAACCCTGAGCCTATATACATATATGAAGTAATTCTTTTAAAGTTAAACAATCAAGGAACTTTATTGCCATTTACATGGATTAAATTTAGATGTGAGCACATGAGCACATGAGAAATCAACATTAGCTTGGTATCATAAAAACACACACCTTATGTGACATCACCAAGGTATGGTAGGTACTTATTCACAGCACAGAACATCTACACAAGTTATCATATTCATTGTCACTGTCAATAATAATAAAACAAGTTTTACAACTTAGCCCTGACTCTCGAGGTCTAAGCAGTTGACCTACCATTGAATTTTGTCATTTTAATTAGTGATAACATTTTTTAACATCGAAAGTACCTTTACTCTTTAAAATAACTAACGCCACTAGCTTACCACATACAAAAAATTAATAGAATTGATGAATAATTTCTCTATAATCAGGATTTATGTATGTGATTGTTGGGTGTTATTATTATTATTATTATATAAGTTTGTTAAATTTGATTATTTAACATTTATCTTGAGATAACAATAATTAAAATCTATTTTTTGTTTATAATTATGTAGTTGATAGTACAAACCCAATTTAATTTTTTTCAAGTTAAATTAAGTTAAATCTACCTTGTTTTAAAATATTTGGTAAGTAGGCTGTAAGTGGGCTGTGTAACTTCTAAAATGGTCTTCAATATTCATAGAAGAAATCACAGGAAGTTTTCAGAACTGAGTTGGGAACATGTGGCAAAATTATTAGCTAAAGAATTGCACAACTTTTTTCCATTTTCTTGTGACATCAATTGTTGCTGGTCTCACATAACTTGATGGCAACCAATATAATCACAAATTTTGTAGATTTAACAGTTTCAATATGTAGTTTATAATCAGTAACTGTAAACTGTAATCTTAAACCAGTAATGAAATGCTTGATGCATTGTAATCATAGCATCAAAACAACTTCATAAAATTATCTATATTTTAATACAAATATAGATAGAGAGAGTCTCACTAATCCAGCACTGCAATAATCAGACACAACCAATAATCCAGCATGTTGCCCGCAACTTTCTACTTCTGCTATAAAATTGTTTTCAAACAAAGACTGTAACAAAACTAACAACAATTAAGGAGTGTTTCAAGATGTATAGGTCAATTGTAAGATATGTTACTTTTATAAAAAGATGTGTAGAACATATATACAAATATATTGTTATCCGCTTTATGATATGCTTTATTTAATATGATTTTTTCTTTACTATCTAGTAATCCAAGCATTCCAATACTCTGGCACCCTCTAGTCTTTAATAGTGCTGGATTAGTGAGACTCCTACTGTAGTATGGAAATAAGCCGAGTAGGTACTTTTGACTTATGGATAGGTAAACTTGGTTGTTAGTACCAAAACATGTTTTGCTTAATGTTCTGCATTCATAGATTTGATTTACTGGGTCAGTTACTTAGTTCGAATTACAATATTTATACTATAACACATTATAATTTGTTCTTCTTGCGAATTAGACCTTGATATATGGCATTAGTCATCAAAACTGAATGGAAGGTAGATCATCATATATAAATTGTTATTAATCAATGCGTAGATTTTGTGCTAATATCAATAAGAATAATTACACTAACATGAGTAGATAAACGGTTGTAGTTAATAATGACGAGCAGAAAAAGACAAAACATTTCGGAGTCGGTCTACCAAGCGGAAAATGGCGTTACTAATTTACGGTTACTTTGATGTTTTCTGGTCAAAATTTCCACTGAAACAAACTAAAATTGCATATGCAAGGAAGCTGTATCTCCTGCAAATAAAAATACATGAGAAAAGGGCAAAGAAATATTAAAATTAGCTTACCTTTACAAAAATTGACAGCAACACAGCACTAAAATCACTTTTTCACGATGAATTAAGTAATGCCAACATAAGCAACATAACTAACATTTGCCAACTTCCTAACTTGACAGTGACATTAGAAAAAGAGTGATAACTAAAAATTTTTTTTTCTTTTATGTTTGGCTCCACACTTTTGTGTGTTTAGCCAGTGTCAAGTAATTGATAATTTATCAAGTTATTGATATTGCACATAAATATGTGTCAAGTCACAGTCGAAGTCATAGTCTAGTTAAAGACATACTCCTAGTAAAGAAGTGGCAACTTTACTTGAAGCTTCTATGGAATTTTTGAAACAACACGAAAAGAAACGTTTCACCATCATTATACCATTTTCCCACACTCACGCCTGTAATCCAGCACTTAACGAATAGAATGCCACCAATTTTATGCACTAACACTGAAAATAACACAAGTTTTGGAAAATAATACAATGCGAAAAAATTGCGTCACCGGACGCAATTTTTTCGCTTTCCCGCCAAAACTCATTACTAAGGTTAAAAATTATTAATTATTCATTGAAAAACAAAAAGGAAAATGGCAGTTGTGAATTTTGAATATTTTTTCATAACCCGTGTATTTTTGAATTTTAATGTGTTGATTTTAAGGGTGGATTATTATCCGTTAAGTGATCGTGAACGTGCACGAGTGTTGGCAAATGGTTCCAAGTTTTTAAACCATGCCTTTTCGTTTTCTCTTCAAGGTTTCCTAGAGCCTTCAGTAAAGTATCTACCATTTTATTGTGGCCAAAGAGCATATAACCACTACGTTTGATTGTGGCATTTTGACTGACAAATTAAGACTTCGACATGACATAACCGTACAATAATTCCTTACTTTACATTGGCAGAATTATCGCTTAAAAACGAGGCCATTAATGAAGAGAAGAAGTAAGGTTAAAAAGTAGAGGTTTTTTTTTAACGGTTTAATCCTGTTGGTATCTACCGACGTTTTCAGCGTCACCGGGAAGAAACGTAAAGAGTTTTATTTGATTTACGAATAAGACGTCGTGTTTTTCTGGTCCAAACAATTTTTTTGTTTATTTGTGAAGCTGTCGCCCTAAACGATTGAACTCTGCGGCCTTATCGGCTAACTCTCTAAGGATCTGACTTTCGGCTTCACGAAAGTAGCTTTCCTGAAGGCCAGTCTAACGTCACTCTGATTTAAGCAGGTTTGTATTATTCTCTAAATCATTAGAAATATAATAAAATGTAAAGTATATAAAATGTATGTATGTATATAAAATGTATATAATAATTTTGATATTGTTGTTAGGCTTAGGCAGGGGGCTGTAGTAAACAATAATAATGACAGCAGAAAGTTTAATATGAAAATATGGCATGGCGTGATTCGCAGCGCAGTCTCCAGTGTTTTATTTTAGCTTCTTTAAAAAAAGTCAACTGTTTTTATAACCTGTGGAGTTATTTTGAAGAATTTTTTGCAACAACAAATGTCTGTTTTGGCGGGAAAAAGAAAAAGATCGCATCGTCGCATTGTATTATTTTCCAAAACTTGTGTTATTTTCAGTGTTAGTGCATAAAATTGGTGGCATTCTATTCGTTAAGTGCTGGATTAAAGGCGTGAGTGTGGGAAAATGTTATAATGATGGTGAAACGTTTCTTTTCGTGTTGTTTCCAAAACTCCATAGAAGCTTCAAGTAAAGTTGAGTATGACTTTGACTAGACTATGACTTGACTTGATGACTTCGACTGTGACTTGACACATATTTGCGTAAATATCATTAACTTGAAAAATTATCAATTACTTGACACTGGCTAAATACACAAAAGTGTAGAGTCCAAACATAAAAAAAAAAAAAAAAACATCAAATGGACGTCATTGTCAAATTAACTGACAGTAAAGTTTTGATTGCTTATACACTTATGATAGAGTTGCTAGGGTATAATTATTGTTTTTAGAAGTATAACAATATCTATATTGCATTTAGGAAAATACCGCTCGTTCCTATTGATCTGTGCATTGTTATAAATAATTATTTATAATAAGCAAATTAATACCTCACTTTCTTTAACACTAACTATAAATCCAATATTAAGACTTTCTTTATTTTGTGTCTTTATGGATGGGTCAGCGTTTGACCACATCTCACCTCGTGGTAAGTGCAGATAAAGCTGAAAGATCGAAGGCATGTGCGACCCATAAAAAAATCTCTTCATTTTGCTTTTCAATAGTCTGTGAACGTGCAAAGTGGCAAGAGATGGCGTTGCAGTCGTAACAGATTTCATATTGAAACTGATCGAAATCAAAGATACATGATTGACCTGCTGGTATTACGGTTGGTTAATATTATTTTTACTATTATTATTACTGGAGGTTCTGCGAAAGGCACCTCACGAAAAATTTAATAGTCTTGCTCCAAATATCAAATTAGTAGACCAGCGTTCTCTTCGTCTCTTGGGTTCGCTGATTCTGGATGAATCATTTTCACCTTTCGTAGTGGAAGAAATTCAAAAGTTTAATAACGTTTCAGACAGGTTACTCAAAATTAACGCCTACATGGCTTTTACAGTTATTTGGTTTTGCCTGTCGTATCGTCACTAAATTGACTTATATTTTGCGATATTGTCATCTGTGGAAACACAACCTTACGTGTTTAGACAACATTGTAATGAATACTCTGGTTTTGGTTTTGAATGCTGACATGGATGGCAGGACGTGGTCGCAAGTTTCTCTACCTGTTACCTCTAGCTTAGGAGGTTAAAGGATACGCAGTGCAATTCAACGGGGAAATGCAGCCAGCATATTGGTTACGCTACCGACTGGTAGTGGACTGGAGCATTGGGACTGTCTATAGGTCATCGCAGCCAAGATATAGTCCAAATGTTTTTTTTGTAGTAGGTAGTAGGTAGTGCTTAGTATTAGTTATTATATCATTGTAGTATTTAGTTCAAAAAAGGGTAATTTGCCGCTCAAAATGAGTGAACAGCTATCTTTTAGGCAAGGTTGCCCACCTTAGAACATGTCATTGCTTGCGAGGCAGTTGTCAAATACTTTTCCTATACTAATTATATTTTTAAAGTACCTATGCTTTATGGTTGAATTTTTCGTGCTTCCTTTTGATTTTGTTTATACCTAAAATACCCACTTGCATAGCCCCGTAAATATCTATAACGTATGGATATTATTTTAAAAAAGAAAGCATGATTATGACAATGTTGTTGTTTGGTGTGTGTCGTAAATGAAATATAAACATATCTGGGCCCTGGGGGATATTTATGCCAAAAGTTACCTTTCATTGGGTATTTTGAAAAAGTGGGCGGAATATTTATATGGTCGTCTGGCAGCACTGACTCATTCAATATCAGTTTTTGCCTGACTTCGCTGAGTGAGTTCACGTCGTGAATTATAATTGATAGTGGATTTGTGTAAAATTCATGCAATTGTCCAGGTTTTTAACAACATTATCCTCATAAACGACAAATAACCGCTTTGTGGGATTGCGTGGTCTACTAACACTAATGTATCGCATTGTATTAACGGAATAATAGCCCTGCATGATATACGATAAATCGATGAATACTCCATACTATTTTCTTCGTAATGGCTAGCATCGGTATTGGGACGTACCTATTATCGGTCGTGTGGTTCATCGCGCTTATGCTGGTTTGGATTAACATTCGCACTGGGTATTCTATTGGAAAACTGTGCTTACTAGGCTCGGTATTTTTTACCATCATTTTGCTTTCTTTGCCAAAAATCGACGTTGATTTACCGTTGTACAACGATAAATTGTACGAAAAATTCTATGCGACGCGGTACGTTACACTGACTGTAATAGTGGTGGGAAACTTAGCCGGCGCCGCCTACAGTTACTTTTTCAGTTGCCTCGAGCCACTTGAATTCCGCAAAATTAGAAGTTTCGGTAGATAAACTACTGTGGTAAGTGTAGTTGTGGAAGTAGAATATGGAATGAAGTAGTTAGCACAATTTTTTTCGTATCAAGCACTTTGTATCAAGCACACTCAAACATATTAGATCCAGCATTGTACAAATAACAACATTATCCTGAATAAATAGATTTTTATCAGCACTGCATATCTCAGGGGTTTGAAAAAAAAAGATAGTATTACTTAAAATAAACTCTGTGGCCACAGTTTAATTTTAACAGTGTAATTTACTACTTACTACAATAATTACAAGGTAAATTGTAACTGTATATATTGAAGCATTTGTGGTAGCCCATTAGACAAAAACTACCAAAAAATGGACCATTATACAGTTGCTTCATTTTTGTTTCCGGCAATGGTTTGTTGTAGTGTATGGATGGGTTATGTAAGTAGTTATATAGCCCTGAATTGTTATGAGGAGGCCTGCCAACATGAAATCATTGTGTTGAGGATTAAATTATTTTATTTTTTTATTTTTAAATATTTTTTTAATAATTGTTTCACCGTTTTAATTATTGTTTTTTTACTGTATTATAAATCACAAAGAACTAAAAAATTATTTTGTAATAATTACTTAATGCACCCTAATCCCCTATTTTTTATCATAGCTACAGTTATATGTATAGATTGCTGACATTATTGGTAAGCACCTGGATTATTTAAAATCATAATGTACATCACACTTCAAAAGTATGGCCAGACCTGTTGTATACAATAATAAGAACAAATTGATCATCAAACCTTAATAGTGGTCGGTCATCAAAGCCTGTCACCATTGTAACTGCCTTCTAACATCAGGTGAAATGATTAAATGCAGTCCTAAATCTAAAACAAACATCTATTGCTCAGCATACAACTATTTAATGTAAATAGAATCAAAGAAAATATCAATAATCAAATTTGAAATTATGTACAATGAAGACATAGGTTTTGATAACATTTCGGATTTGAGAACTGCCATTAGCAAGTTAACCCAGTAAGGCCCACTTGCTCTTTCCATTTTAATCCTGGCTTAGCAAAGTAAACTAATCCAGAATTACCTAGTTAATCCTGACAATGTGCAAGTGGACTTAAGTAACTTATTTTACAGTTTTGGGTTATTACAACATTTGTTAAAACCCTCATGATCATTATATGCATGTTATCAGCTTATCACACCATCTCTATTTGCTTAGTTTATACATATTATATCGCTTTTGTTGTCTGGTTGGCTCGGTAGATTTTAGTTTGTGAAACTAACCATCATACTACAGAAATGGGAATTATACCTAATTATTACTTATTTTATATTTCTTTTTATTGGGTTATGACAGTTCTAATTATAAATATAAAAAATGTATCATGTTTGTGTTTCTATGTGACCAAAAGAGGCGTCATTTCATTTTGTCTTAATGTAGGCACTGTCCATTGCTTGTTATATTGTTGTATTGTTTCTGAAAGGGTTTTGTATATTTTGGCATACTTACTATCTGCTATCTTGTATTTTCTTCAAAATAGCCGCCACTCATAAGACCTATATCAATTGATAGCTGACACTAATACAATGAAGGTTTCTATAAGACAACATTTTCTCAAACATCACATTTCCAAGATATACACCATTTAGAGTTCACTGGTGGCGCTGCCTGATTATGAGTTGTTTGAAAAAGAAAACAAGATGGCGGACGTTAAGTTACCAGGCTTTATACTAAAATATTCGAACCTCTTTGGATACTCAATAATAAAATTAGATAATGAACCCTCCTTAATCGCCTTAACTTAATTAATCATTAAGGAATAACTTAAACTGTGACTGATGGGGACAATAAAATAACATTCATACAGCACCACCAGTAAAAGATCCAGTAAGTCATGAAGATCACCTCAATTTGTTTTTTAATCATGTCAGTGTTTTTAACATGCTTTTGGGGTTTTTATTATATGTAATTTATGCATAATTGTTCAACTATCTTATTTTCAATTCCAGCAACTATGTCTAACGCCATATGCCACAGTCTCCGCTCTCCGATCAGGAATATAGCCAGTCTAAGAAGAGCGAAGGCTATATCAACATCTATAGTGCATAATGAAACCATACTAGTCAAGAATAATGATGAATTTGTTCATAAGGTAAGCCACTTCTTTTTCTAAAATTGTTTGATGGAAAGTGACGACACAGTCTACGATGTCATGCAATTGGTATGGATTTGACAGTTTGAATACGCAGTTTATGTACATAGTTAGTATAGAAATTACTCCTGTTGCATTGCAATCAATGTTTCGTGACCACCGCCTTGTTCAGTCTTGACTTGAAGACTCCCAGATTCCAGTTACATGGAAACAAGTACGCCACATCTGCTTTAAAAAAGGTGTCTTCATAAATGTTAATAAAAGCGGGGAAGGTAAAGGACTAAATTAACCCGTAAGTTGTCTACTTACATAAATTGAAAGAAAGAGATAGCATTAAGTGCTTTAAATGACACGAAGAATGTAAAGCCAGTTTTTGCCTGCCTTGAACTTGTTTCTTTTAATGGGTATGGCTTAAGCTGGCTTTATAAACTGACGTTACAAAATTACGCGATATGTGAAATTCGATAGCAATGTTTGCACTAAACAATTCGTTTTGTATTTAAACACGTACGCCACACGTCTGAGACTTTGAGTATTTATAACTTGCCTTGAGTCACGAGGTTGCATAATGCCGTTTATGCAATATGCAACGGCACGGTTATGACGAAGCTTCTATGGTCATTGCTAAGATGTATGTCCGGCTCCGCCACAGCAGCCCACAGACTAAACCTCCCTCCCTTTTCTTAAATTCCTACAGACAAGCGTCCGTACCATTTTTACCCTTGTTTTTTTTTAATGTTAATGCGGCGCTCATTAAACTTCCGACATCCTTGCAAAACATTATCTTATAGAAATAATTCTAAGTACATTTTTTATTTTTATTACAATTTATTATTATTAGCCTTTAAATCTTCAATTTGAAACAAAATTTAACTCCATTTTTTTTTCGATGTAGATATTTGGGTTTGCCATAATCACCACGATTGCCCAATCTTTGGCTTGGCTTGGTGATCGCATAAGATTTAAATGTCCGAGGAGAATGCTGCTACCCATTCCCTGGGTATTCCCTTAGCCGGCTCTCTTCTCTCTCCTTCTCTTGGCACCCGCGGAATGAGATGGGGTTCACTACACGTACCACACGGACAAATATTATCCAGTTAATAAATATCAGAGTACGTCGATTCGATACTACGCCAGTTTTTCCGATATCTGTCGTGACATATTTAAAGTAATCTTTAAAGTTGGTGTTGCTGACGACGACTAGGTGTTTCCGTAAAAAAATAAATAATAAGTTGCGAGATGTAAAAAAAAGCGGGAAACGTGGTAAAAAATAAACTAAAAATTTTACTTAGAAAACTAAAGCGGCATTTTCTCCTGTCAAAACTAACTTTCTTTTCTAGGAAACTTCTACAGCCTTATTAATAAACGGGTATTAGTCTCGGATTAGTTAATTCAACTTTTGTCCTTTTTTTTGCTACTGGAATGTTTAGCTGGATCGAAAGAGACAAAAGATGGTGTAACTAGTCTAAAGCAAGTTCGTGTTTATTAACAAGGCTGCTAGTGTTCACCATAGTGCGCGGCGGAGTTCGTAACATGAAGATCCGGCTCGAAGGAAATTGTTGCTGACGACGACTAGGCGTTTCCGTAAATAAGTATAAATAATAAAAGAAAAGGGGAAATTGGCGAAAAATATATTAAAGAATAAATAAAAAAATACTTAGGAAACACAGTCGGCGTCGTCTGTTTGTGTGTGTTATTATTTTATTATGGTACTGCGTGTGCCATTCAAATGGACCTAAACATTTAGTACCACGTTCCGCCGATTCCCGCGTAGCAATCTCTACTTCAATCAATCAAGCCCTCGCTACGCCCCATGAGACTGCATGTTATTGCTGGACTTTATTTATAGCCAACATGTTTCTCTGAGCCATACACAGTTGAACTTTTTCTCTTACAAATTTGGCAAGTCATGCCAATTTAGGGAATAACTATTTAGGGATTTATCAATGGTTAACTGACCTTAGTTGTTGGACCAAATGTTGGTTTCTATTCGTTGCAATCAAGTAATGTAATCGCCTAGCTGATGCAAGTAACCAATGAACGATCAGTATTTAGTGTGTTAAGTTGACACAAGTTTAATAAGCGTACGAAGTAAGGTAAGGGCCCGTATCACAGATCTCCACGCATCGGTGAATCGGCGCAGTGTCTGTATAATGAATAATATGGGGCCTTTGAGCACTCTTTTAAAAGATTCAGCCTCTATGGTGTGGTGGTCGAGCGGCTCGGCTCATGACCATGAAGTTGCAGATTCGATTCCCACAGCGAGGACAAGTATGCACAGAAAAATAGCTAAATACTTGTTCCGAGTCTGGGAGTTGTGGACCATGGTCCTCTTAGTTCCTAGGTCCCTAGACACGGAATCCTAGTTAAGGTCCAGGATCTACGTATGTGATCATTGGGCGTTATTATTATTATTATATTCCAGGTAATGAACAATGATAAGCCGGTGATAGTGAACTTCCACGCGGAATGGTGCGAGCCGTGCAAGATCCTTACTCCGAAGTTGATGGAGCTGATCGAACCGCTAGATAACCTCGACCTGGCCGTTGTCGACGTAGAGGATAACGCGGACCTGGTGCATACTTTTGAGGTAAGACTCCCGAACAACCATCGTCCGCGTCATGACCGGCAATAAGAAAGAAAGAAAGAAAAAAATACATTTATTCAAGACGTCATACAAGACTTTTACAAATAGGAACTTATACTACACTTAGTAACACAAATTACAAATAGTAACACAAATCAAACAAAAAATTAGAAAGCGCAAATACTTGTTCTATGTCTGGGTGTTGTCGGACCATGATCATAGCACAGTCAAGTAATAAGATTACTAGACTGTGAGATCAGGGGGGTGATCATGAAACTTTGATTGCAATGCAACAGGTGAAATTTCCATACTAACTATGCACATAAACTGCGTATTTAAACTGTCCAATCCATACAAAATAGTGTTTCTATTAGTTGCAATCTAGTTATGTGATCGCCCAGCTGATCATAGACTCATTTGCCCAGTAATTTCACCAGCTATGGTGCCTTTCGAACCGGAACACAGTAGTGATTGTGCACTACTGCTTGGCGGCAGAATAACTGGCAAAGCGGTGGTACCTACGTGGACAAACTTGCAGATAAGTCCTATCACCTAGTAAATGCATCCTAGCCAGCCAGCCCAGCTCCTTCGTGTAGCGGAGCACTGCCTTGGGACGCTGGCACTGCATAATAGTGGAATAGCTACTCATGCCCGTATGCACTAAAGTTTGAAAGCTTTTAAGTTCGCACTTATCTCTGTAGGCTGTAAGCAAATGCGTTTAAAAGCAAACAGTTGTACTTCATAGTGTAATAAGTAAGAACTAAGGAGTTGTCAAATTTTAGTCCAGACGGACGGGCACTAGTGTTCTTAGATAAAAAACTTTTTGAAGTAAAATTTCTTTACGCACGCTTGACTTGAGTAAGCTGGTGAATGCGAGGCGAACGGAAGTTGAAGTTGGTTCACGTAGATCTCCATTGTCAACATAACAAAGTAAAAAAATATATATTATGTATTATGTTGGTATGTCGGGTAAAATGACAGGTCAAGATTAACATTAAACAAAGCAAAAACGAAGTTATACCGGCCGATAGATGAAGCTAAAGAAGTTTTACTTCATTCGTGTGGTCTAAAGCACACTTTTTTTTATGGAAAGGCTTTTTTGGAACGAAGTTCCTTATCGCGCGTTGTGAAAGGGGGCTAGACGGAAAAAATTAAGACCAAAAGTTGTAACGACACTTTTTGAAGCCGTGCGGCGTGCGCGTGTTTCTCTGTCTCTCTCCCTCTCATAGAAAGCAAGCCAGTTATTTAAGTTTCGTTTTTCTATTTCGCATTCATATTATATTAATATTCTTTCTATTTACATTATATTTGTTAATAATAAAAAAATATTATTATAAATATATAAAAAAAATATTACAATTTCTTCACTAATTAATCGAAAGGAACTTCGTTCTATCCAGGTGTCCCTTGAGTTACACCTCTTATTTTTTTTTAAATTTAAGTTTCTTACTATCCAGGTAAAAGCGGTCCCAGCAGTGATAGCGATAAAGAATGGGCTGATCATAGACAAATTCATCGGTCTAGTGGACGCAGACATGATCACTGGACTCATAGACCGGATGTCCGGCAAGAAAAAAGCGGGAGCGTAACTATAGCTTATTTATGATATTTCAATTTCGAGTGAGATGTTGCCATATTTAAATTTAAATGTTTGTTCCTGATTTAGATTAAGCGGTATAGATATTAATTTTTTATTTATTAGAATTCAATGTTATAGGAAATTATTGTTATTTACATCATGGAAATACCTTAATTTGATTTGTCGTTATTTTGAAGTTTCTGCCATTATTTACGGAATCACTGGCAACACCACATAGTTTATTTAATGCAACGACTGCAAGCGGAACAATCCACTTACCTTTTTTGTATATACCAAATAAATTACCAGACTATTTGTAATGTAAAGAGAAAATAATCACAAGCGGATTTGTTGATAACGCAAAGCAGGCGAAAACTCTATGAATATTTACCAAATAATTATGTTCATTTGTTCAGATTAACCTTACTTTATAGTATTTATTTATTTAATGTTATTTTTTTTGTTTTACCAAATAAAAAAAGGTCATTACGCTCAAATATTTTAAATTTAAACATACCCGTACTTATAAACGCTAGTTAAATTTAATCAATACTTAAAGTGACCTGACTGCGTTCACGAAACTTCACGAGCGAAAACGAGATAGCATAATAAAGTAGTTTAATGCCGACATCTCACTCCTTGTAAATATAAGCGTAATCAGTAATCACTTGTTGGAGCAAATAAGTTGAGCCTGATGGTCCTTTTTGAGAATGGTGTCGGTCTCTACTGACGTTTTTTGTTTGACGAAGCATCACGTGACCGATAATAGGTACCGAAACTGATTTTTCAGTTTCGTTTCATTTCGAGAATCGAGAATAAAGAGCTCATAAAAATATTAGATTTTTATATTTAGTATTTAAACCAAAGTGAGGATTTATGATGTCGACGTGTGAAGCCTAAATTTGTTGATTGTAGAAAAAAAGACAAGTCGCTTTTTTTCTTTCTGGCTCAAGTGTAAAATTTTAATTTAGCTTCAATTTTTTCGAATTTTATAAACGTCTACATTTTTAGTAAATGCATTAAAAAGAGTATGGATACGTATAAATTTATTTATTTTAAAACCAATAAATATTTTTATCAACAAAAATAGCCCTCATTTCAAGTCCTATTTTTTATTATAAAATAGGACTAAGTTGCACAGGCTGCCAAAATGGATCACTTGGGCACAAAAAAGTTGGCAATGTGAAGTATATTTCCGTGGTGTTATGTGCTAATAAACTGTTATACACAGGGGCTTGAAAATGTTTGTATGTTGTCCATTTTCTTACAAACATCGCAAGTCACGTAATGTCTCGTCAGGGCGAACCATGAAGATGTCAGCTAATAGTTGGAAAGGTAGAGTCAATACTCTTAACACGGATTCGTACCAATTTCTAATAACCCTATATCACTCGGTGGTTCTATTTTTCTCTCTCGTTGTTATGTATTTTAAAATGTTTGAGGAGAGATTTTGATTGTCAGCAAAGGATCCAAAACTCACTCGTTTATCGAGTTTGGATCATATAGATATTTAATGTGTGGACTCCAAGGTTTCCTTCATCTTCGCGGGACAAACTCATTTGCTCCTTTATATACTAAATGATATATTATTATTAAATATTGTATATTTTAGTTAGTTTTGTTAAATTTTCGTTGTTTCGGGCCTAGATTTTTATTAATATTTGACTAAATTTGTTGTATCATTATAAGTTGTTATAGTAATAGAAATCTAGTCTATTCGGCTTATTTTTATTATTTTTGTTTTGTAGTTAATTCTTAATATGATAGTTTAATTGTACACTTTTGTACACTTTAGTTTTTAGACCGCGTCACTGAAAATTATTAATATTTATATATTAACTTTTTATTTACAACTAAACTTAGAAATAAGTTAGGATAAAATTACTGCTCAGGGGCTCTTGAAAACAATTTTTTCAGGTTGTCATTTGTTTTTTTTTATAATGTACCAAAATAAAAACGATGAATTAACTAAACATGTCGAATTATTATTTATTTACAATCGATTTTTGCATTCGACATTTATGTCAGAGTCGGACCTCTGATCAGGGGCTCAAGCCCAAGTCATGTAACTTTGTTAGAAATGCAGCGGCCCCAAATGTATTCTTAATTTAATAAAACTTTCCAAAGTAACTATGCACAAGAACTGCACCTGTAGCAATCAAGTCACATGATCGCCTAGCTCCTATAGGTAGCGGCACGTAAGTTTAGCGCTGAGCGAAATGTGGAAGGGATAGCTGCGCATGGGTACTGTCGCGCGCGCAAACATTAATAATAATAATAATATTTATTCAAAAAATTTACATGATTGAAAATACAATATAAATCTTAGGAAACTAAAGTCTTACAAAATTAGGTGCCTGCACTAGGATATACCTGTGTC
Organism: Ennomos fuscantarius; assembly: GCA_905220475.3. Classification (NCBI taxonomy): domain Eukaryota; kingdom Metazoa; phylum Arthropoda; class Insecta; order Lepidoptera; family Geometridae; genus Ennomos; species Ennomos fuscantarius. The sequence continues at coordinate 13,689,773 of HG992036.1, read as the reverse complement.
ACAGGCGGCTTAAGTGCTAGATTCTACTACGAGTACCTACATGTGGGTGCAGAATTATTAACAAACATTAATAAATAGTTGATGTTAAAGTTTTGCATACCTTGTAACAGGTTGTTTTACTATACAAGATGAACTTCTTTTTAATTAGATCTTGCTTTAAAGAATCAATCAATAATTTATTTCTCTTTTAACCAAACAATGCACTCAATTTTTCGGGCATGTCTTTTCATAACAGTATTTCTTCTAGGCTTATTCCCTATCTACTAAAAATACACTAATAAAAAAACCAACAATACATAACGAAAAACAATAATAACAAATGGCAATAACAATACACCTTAGAACGCGAGTGTACAGTCAGAAGCCCGCGGAGCGTCGTATGGGGCGGGGGACGGAGTACGGCTGGCAGCCAACCGGCGCTACGCACGCGCTCCTTTCGTCCATCCACCCTCCTGTGATACCTCATTTTTTATTTCTGTGCAATGACGCGCAGTGCTAGAGTTTTGTGCCGCTACTTATACCGTAATGTATGAATATACAATCACGCATTGCGTTATATAACGCTGTAATTTTAAAGCTTGTATGCACTTTACACTATAAAGCATAGATGTCATTCAAAAGGGGGAAATAAGATGCAGACAGGTACCGGTCGTAAATTATTCAAATCGAATTTAAAGAGGGAGATAATTGGCTAGTGTCTGCTTCGCGCCGTCTCTGTCACTCAGTGCATTATGTGACGTTTTGTCTCTCTCTGCTTCGTTGGAAAGGGACGACGCCGAAACTTGTCAGCTATTTATATCTTTAGCTCGATTTGCATTTTTACCAGCTCTTTTGAAGCTTATGTCGCGTGTTGTTATCTCTTTCTTTCGCACGTAAAACTGCGTGCGCTGTACATAATTTAAGTGGACCGCTTTCGTGAAGCTTGTAGCTTATATAGACTTTTATTTACATGTATGATTTCAAATCGAATATAAATAAAAAGAGGCTACAAAATGTTTCATGACATTTAGAAAAATTAACCGTGGCATAGATAATATTTTATGATTTTTATAAAAATAAAAATATATTAAGATTTAGATATTTATAAAAATTGTTTTACTAAAACAATTTTTATTGGTATTGATATTTATAAAAATTGTTTTACTAAAACAATTTTTATAAATACATAAGTAGACAAAATTGACGATAATTATGACACTGAAAAATGTGACATTTAAAGAAACGTCAGATATTGAATTATATACATTTTTATCTTTTCTTAACATTTGCTGTTCTGTTTAGTTTTTTTTTTTTTGTAATATGGTTTCGGCCACTTATCGAGAGTATCTGGTCAAATTTTACTAAAGTAACTTGAAAACCAAATACTTTTGGCTAAATTAACCTTTCTTTTATGCAAAGTTATGTATAATAAATAAAGCACTTAAGTGAGCGGAGTTTTTTTAATTTAATTGCCATTGAATATTTCAACTTAGATTTAGGATTTAGAACCCGATTGCATTAGATGCCCTTTGTTATAACCTGCTGTGTTGTAAAATTATTGTAAGCGATAAACTGTGGTAATAAGCACCTTTATGAGAAGTTAGGTACCCAAAAAAATTTTTTACGGTACAAATAAATATAGCCCTCATTTTGCCACAGTCGGGTAATAAAACAGTCTCAAAATATTGTTATTTTGAACTGAACCGAGCTAGGTTGTTAAACAAAATAAGATACTAAAAATTATGTATTGATAAAATCACAGACTAAATTAATAATTCATATCACATAGCAGGAAAACAAGGCACCCCGGTAGAGGCGTAATAACCACATTCGTGCCGAGCATATAGGCGCTGAGCGCAATCACTAATGACAAGACTGGACTCATTTTATGCCATCTGCAGAATTAAACCATAAGGTTTTATTCTAAAACATGACAGCTTGAATTGTATTGACAAGCGTGGATAAAGGCGCGAGCGTAATTTTTTTTCCTGCTCTGTGATTTATACAATACGTACTGTAGACTAGACCTAAGAATTAAACTTCTCTAGTGTGCGAATCTTGCCGTAAATCTTTGTATTCGTAGCAAATAATAATTAATGATTGCATAAGAATAATTATTATTCTGAATAATTGTATTATAGTTATAATATTGCTTATCGAGCTTCATTGTGTTGTGCGAGGCATTAGAAGGGCTTAAAGTATTCCATCCCATTATTTGTATTGAGAAACACAGGGTCATTATATACCGCACATATTGAAACGGTTTGAAATATATTGGCGAATGTGAAATTCTTTTTTTTCCGCATTTAATGCAGTGTCTCTACGATAAACTAATGCGGCTTTGAACAGTAAAATTTACTTAAGTACGTATTTTTGTAGCAAACATCGACAATTTAAGTAAAACTTTATTTTATCGGATTGCACTCCAAACGTAATTCGCCATATTTACAGAGTACTATCGCAATATATACCTTATCAATTTACGACTTGTAACTAATGAACCAAGGCGTTGAAACGGTAGAACCTAATTACCAAAAAAATGCATAACTGGATAATAAAGATCTGTTTTAATGTACGTTTAGATTTTGTGGGTATTTATTTTTATGCTCGTTTGTTAACCATTCGCCAATATTAAAGATATCATGACGCAATATTGAAATGCCTACCTATTTAATTTTGCCATATTATATTCTGCGTATATTCACTGCAACACATTAGTACTAAATATTTACGCTACATCCTCTTATAAAAGCACTTCGTTGACAGTTGGAAATTTGCAGTAGTTTGAGCTTAAATTAGGACGTTTCGACCACCCCCGGGTCCATTTTATCTAGGTCTTACACGTACATGTACTAGATTTTTGTCTTTAGACAGTTTAAACGTACACAATCGCTTAATACCTGATAACGTTAGATTATAGCCTAGTTGGACCCATGTCGATACAATTATAGTAGACTTTAGTCGATGTGAAAAATAAATGTCATTTTAGGTAGTATATAGGACGACACCCGATGTTTGATGTATTTTTAAGATGCTCACGAATTATCGGGTCGTTTGTTGTGGTCCCACTTTGGAGGGAAAATGTTCCAACGGGACCACGAGTGACGTCCCGATTGATTATACAATAATCACATAGATAATGGATGGATTTGAGTAATTTTGCAAATATACAATTCTGATTGGTAAAATGTATTTAGAGTTTGTGTATAGAAATAAAATAAATGGTATTTTCTTGAAAGTATATGTGCTTTTATTTTTTAAATATTAAAATAACTAGTTAAATTGATATTAGACAATGATGAAGTCGATTCTGCGTCATATCTTCTAAAGCCAAAGGAAATTATAATAGGTATCGCCGTCTTGTTCATTTACTCTTGTCAGAGGAGTACGGCTGTATTTTAAGCTTAAAGAATGCGACGTAGAATCGATACAATTATTAATATTAATAATATAAGCGTAACGATTACATGGAAACATTAAAATTAGTTTTATTGCACTATTTATATAAGTGAGAATGAAGCTTCAATTTAAGTGACGTTTCTTAAGAAACCAGCTTTGCAAAAGTCTTTCGTATAAATATGGAATAGTTAATGCAGAATTAGAAAAAATCAGGCATTTCTCTTTGACAAAGATGCCTATTTTGCCTGAGAAAATGATTAATATACTTAAATATAAATTTTTAATTGTCTTCATAAAGTTTAATCAATAAAGAAAAGTATGTCCAGGCGCTGCTTATTATCTGTGAAAAGTAATAATTAAGGATTAAATATAAATGAAGTAATTTATGGAATTCTTTGTTGCTAAAAACGATGCAAAACTTTTAACTTTTTGCTTTTCGAAGATGCCCATTGCACTATTCCACGCAGAAATGTAAGTAAGCAAGTAGAAATTTGTGTAACACATATTTGGCCTATCCATTTTCGGAAAAAATCAACAAAATGTTGGCATTAGTTAAGTTTGGGTTATAGTCATCAGTAAAGTATATATTTTTTTAAACATATATAAATCATAACTACAACTAGTACACGGCTAACACTCACGAGATACAGTCGAATAAGAGTCAGAGCCGAGCCGCCCCCGCCGCCGCGCGTACTTCTTGAGGATGGGCATCTTATATTGCCCGAACAGTTATTCGACTGTATCTCGTGAGTGTTAGCCGTGTAATAGTTGTAGTTATGAATACTACTCACGTCAGTTTCTATAATGTTATAGATATAAAACAATAAACTATACCCTACAGAGCGGCATATTTGAATAAGCGAAAAAACTCTTAAAAATTAGAAAAAAGCAGAAATACTTGCCTTAGAGAATGATTTGAGGGTCATATCGGAATACCCGAGTGCAGATAAATAATTTGGTCGGTTTGATCTGAAACACATCAAAGGTTAAATGAAAACGCTGCATTCGTTATTCATTCACTGATATTAGGATACGGCCTCAGTTCTCACTTCGCAGGTAAAATGCACCACGTTGGCCAAGTACAATATGCACAAAATGCTTTCGAATTTTGTGATTCTTTAACATGTCAGTTTCCTCATATTATCCTTCACCATTGTAAGAGCGAGTGCGAATTCTGTACATGATTTGATAGGGTATTGGTGCATGGCCAAACCGGATTCGAACCAGGGTGTGTCAGTTTGAAAACTATCATATGGCACATTTTGTAAAATAAATAACAGCTAAACTCACGTTAATTATAAAGTCGAAATGACTCCCAGTTTTCGGACATATTCGATGTCCTTCTTTTAGAAGCCAGTTATAACGCAAGCCGCGGTGGCTTTCGCGAGCTTCAGCATGTAACTGAAAGGACATCGAATATGTCCGAAACCTGGGTCGAAGCAATTTCGACTTTGTAGTTGACGTCAGTTTAGCCGTTATTTATCTCACAGAACAGGGTGTGTCAGTGTGAGTCACACGGCTACCTCTGAGCCTCACTTGCTTTAGTTTGATGTAGTACTTAATCATATCTTTTTCTCGTCGGCTCTAACGATATTTACGGGTAGAGATGGAGCCTTTTCTGCTATTCCTTTCTTTGCTATTCTTTAAGCGGGAACCTCGTTTACCTCTTAACGCGTTTGAATTTCAGACTTAAAGAGAATCTTCTACAATATTTTTTACTGTAGCGAATCGGTAAGAGGTTTTTTTATGTTAAGGAATGACATGGTGAGCTAATGGTTCACCTGATGTTAAGCGACATGGCTGCCCATATCAGTTGGAACTCTAAAGTACCTATACAATAGTTTCGCGTGACACTGCTCTGTGCACGTCATCTTGAGACTTCAGCATAGTCTACTAATAAAGTTACTAAAAGATTATTGTACTGTGAGATTAGGCCATAAAAGTCTAATTTGCCCAGAAATTTCACTAGCTACAACCAAAACGGAACACAGTAGTACATGTACACTACTGCTAGGCGGCAGAATAACTGGCCAAGCGGTGGTACCTCCCTAGACGAACTTTGCAAAAAAGTCCTACCACTTAGTAGTAGTATAGGTGATGGCAAGTAAAACTATTACCTGATGATGATGAACAGAATAAGTTTCTTCACCTTCATATCGCTTTCATACCAGAAGCTGTTATATGCCGCATTAGCGATGCTGCAGCTCTGAGAACACATTTGTGAAGGCTATATAGGAAATTAAAATAATTATATATAGGCTCAAGGTCATGCATGGGTTGCAATCTATAGAACTATAGGCCTTCAGCATGCGCACCGGGCCGTGTCCGGAGCAAGAATGATCCGTAGTACACCGAGCGCACCCTTTTTATAGCCAGATGGGTGGGGGAGCGATGACAGCTACCGGTGCTGCCGCTGTAATAAATGTTAATGCTACCACAAGGTAAATTACGGTACTGCCCGCTGCGCATAGAGTTTACAACTGGACGTTGCAGCCGTCATACCTATATGTAATTACGTCGTATTTATAAAAAACAACAACGCTTATGTCCAATTTGAGAATGCAAGACATCGTTTAATCAGATTAGGTTCATAAGTATTTAACATAGAAAATCTGATTTAGATTTAAGAGACTTGCCATATCGATTGGCTTTGATATCGTGCAAGAGGGCGAAAGTCGGGGTATTTATTTGTCAAAAAAAAAAATGTGGTACAGTCTTTGGGGATTGCCGATAGAAGTGAAAACTACTTAGTTTTTTAAAAGTTTTGATTGGCTATGAATTCTAAATTCAAATTAATTTTGTTTTAAAAATATGACATTCTATTTACAATATAAGTCTTTTGTTTATTGATTAGCGTTGTATTTTCATTACATTTCAACATTTTTCCTCATAATGGATACTTTGAAATTTCGTGTAATTATGGAATATGAGTTCCGTCGTGGCACCAACGCGGCACAAACGACACGTAACATCAACGACGTTTACGGAGAGAACTGTACAAACGAACGTACAACCCGTTATTGGTTTGCTCGGTTCCGTTCTGGGAATTTTGACTTGAAAAATGAACCTCGTGGTCGTCCGGAAACTTTGGTCAACAATGATGAATTAAAGGCGATTGTGGAAGCTGATGAATCTCAATCTACAGCTGAGCTGGCAGCAGCTTTTGATGTTAGCATCAAAACAATATTGGTCCATTTGCGACAGATTGGCAAGATAAAAAAGCTTGATAGATGGATGCCCCACGAACTTAACGATCGCCAGCGCAACGTACGCGTCGAGACTTGCCTTGCGCTGCTTAACAGGCACAGAAATGAAGGAATTTTGAACCGAATTGTTACGTGCGACAAAAATGGATTCTTTTTGACAATCGAAAGCGCTCAGCAAGTTGGTTAGATCCTGTTTCGCTACCAAAGCAATGTGCAAAACGAAAAATGACCCCTAGAAAGGTGATGGTCACAGTTTGGTGGTCTAGTGCTGGTGTGATTCATCATAGCTTTTTACAAAATGGCGAGAGCATTACTGGAGATGTGTACATTGAAGAACTGACCACAATGATGGCGAAACTCGCAAGTCTGCAACCAGCTTTGGTCAATCGGTCGTCTCCACTGCTACTTCACGACAAAGCGCGACCCCATACTGCACAACAGACCGTCTCTAAGCTGCATGAGTTGGGTTTGGAAGCTCTCCCTCATCCGCCATACTCACCAGATCTTGCGCCTACCGACTATTACTTTTTCCAAAATTTGGACAACTTTTTAGCGGGAAAAAAATTCAATTCCCGAGAGGCAGTACAAAACGCCTTTGAAGAGTTTGTTGTCTCCCGTCCTGCTGATTTTTTCAAGAAGGGCATCCATAAACTGCCACAGCGTTGGCAAAGATGCATTGATTGCAGGGGACTTGACTTTGAATAAAAGAAATAAATAAGTTCGAAAAAAAAAATACTTTAACTTTTTTCAAACAAAACGGCAATTTCATAGGTAAAGACCTATATAAACCTATATAAACAGTATAGGTACGAATAGCTCATGGAAACCGTTCCGTGATGATGATGCGAGTTCCATGATTTTTGTTACTCTAAAAGTGCTCAACATTCCTAATGAAGTTTTCACTTCACAATCATTTTTTCAAGGAAATCTTTTCGGGCACTGATTTACGACTGAGCGTTGTTACAGGCACGGGCCTGAGATACAACATATAAAAATGAAATTTACGTGATCACAATGCACAATATGTTTTCTCACGAGAGCTCTTAACTTTCGTAAAATTTGCGTCCAAATCGGTTTAGAAAACGGCATTCCCTGCGTTCGCTCTTATGAGCTGACCTGATCAACTACTTTTCCTCATAAGAGCCGACCTGCTATATATTAGATCTGCGGGTTTGAATCTCGCATCGGACAAATATTTATGCACAGAAAAAAGCGCCAATACTTATATGGTGTCTATGTATTGTCATTTGGGGGCCCATGCTCCTTGTAGTTTCTGGGTCTTATGATATAGGAAATCCTAGTTAGGGTTCAGGGTTTTATGTATGTGAATGTTGTATATTTAAGTATTTAAAACACAAAAAAAACCCTTTATTGACACCAAAAATAAACAAGTAGAAAAGAGAATTACATAATAAGATAGGTACAATGGGCGGTATTATCGCTGAGAGCGATCTCTTCCAGACAACTTTTGGATGGACAGAGATATGAGACGCTATGAGCATGGACGGCGGTGCAAATAAATACTGTAATTTATTTAATTATAATTACAAATGAACACAATATCAAACAGGGCAAACGCACTAGCCTTAGATTGTAGGGAGAAATAGTAGTAATAGCGTTTGCCCTGTTTGATATTGTGTTAATTTTTAATTATAATATAAATATTTTTAAATATAACTAGCGGCCCGTCCCGGCTTTGCTCGGGTGGACGTTTATTTATTAAACATTTTATAATATACGAAAAACAATGTATCACGCACCGGCGCCATCTACTTAAAATGTTGGTTTGTCCTGAATTTTTCCTGAATTTTCTTTGCTATAAACCTCACGGAGCCCGAGACCTTTCCAACGAATGCAAAACCCGTGGAAATCGGTTCGTGCGTTCTGGAGTTATAGCGTCAGGAAGGAAAACCCGACGTATTTTTATATAGTAGATTAAACGCTATTAGCCTCCCTACAATCTAATAATTATAAGATTTTTGTAAGATAAATAACGGCTAAAACTCACGTCAATTAAATTACGCACGTAACTGTTACGTGCTGACGCTCGCGAAAGCCGCCGCGGCTTGCGTTAGTAACTGGCTCCCAGAAGAAGGACATCGAATATGTCCGAAACCTGGTCGGAGTAATTTCGGCTTTTAATTGACGTGAGTTGAGCCGTTATTTATCTTACAAAAATGTGTCATACTCACGATAGTTTTCAAACTAAAATTATAAGATTGTAGGGAGAAATAGTAGTAATAGCGTTTGCCCTGTTTGATATTGTGTTAATTTTTCTTACCGTATCACTTAACATTTGCCCCGACAGGGCTAGCAAGAAGATGGTGATGACTGCGTTCCACACAGTCAGCAAGTTAGCAATGGTCTCTGCTAATCCACCAAACACCTAAATAAATAAAAAACGAGTGTGCTTTAGACCACACGACTGAAGAAAAACTTCTTTAGTTTAGTTCCATCTATCGGCCGGTATAACTTTGTTTTTGCTTCGTTTAATGTTAATGTCACCATCTTGACAATAGTAAATTTTCATTTTACTAGACCTGTCAACATAATAATAAAAAATCTTATTTTTGCTATGTTGGCAATGGAGATCTACGTGAACTAACTTCAACTCTGTCACCTGGCATTCACTAGCTTACTCTCCAAGTCAAGCGTGCGTAAAGAAGTTTTACTTCAGTGGTCTAAAGCACACTCGTTTTATAATGCTCTACTATTCTAGCGCGTTACCCCAATGTACTTGTACGATATACCTTCATACCTAAAATGCGAAAGTGCGCCACACCTGATCAAAGGGCAATTTGACTACTTTAAATAGAAATGGAACTAAAATCAAGTCAAAATAAAGTAATGAAGCGTCTGTTTCCGCCAAAATATATCAGGAGTTCAAGAAAAGAGAAATAGGTAACCATACTTAAGTATATATGATACACTTTCGATCGCATCGTAACTCTCAGGAGAAAGCGTGATGATCACAGATCCACAGATGATGGAAAAAACTACTTACCACAGTTAAAAACCCAAAGAAACAAATGACAACTGAAGAGAAGGCGACGTGGATAAATATAACCAAACCGAAAATACGATTCAATCGGCCCGCTATACTGGAAACAAAAGACGAACTTACAATAGAACCTTATCCTTATTTAAAATCAGCAAAGAGTTTTGGCGGGAAAACGAAAAAGATCGCGTCACCGCAATGTATTATTTTCCAAAACTTGTGTTATTTTCAATGTTAGTGCATAAAATTGGTGGCATACTATTCGTTAAGTGCTGGATTACAGGCGTGAATGTGGGAAAATGGTATAATGATGGTGAAACGTTTCTTTTCGTGTTGTTTCCAAAATTCCATAGAAGCTTCAAGTAAAGTTGCCACCACTTTACTAGGAGTATGACTTAACTAGACTATGACTCTACTTGATGCCGTAAAATTGAGCATATAACTTGAAAAGTCACGGGTTTCTGACCAGGGCCCGATATTACCTCAATAATTTTTGATGATCCTTTACAATCCTGAATATTCTATCGCAACTTTCGGGGTCTGACTTGCTCAGGTTGGTCTTCAGTTTCCTTTCATCATTATATGTCCTGATAGAGTTCTCCAGGTCTACTTGGAGCAGGCGGAGTAGAACGCTGACGTTTGAGGTGATCGTCACTATCAGTAAGTCGTATGGCAGATAGAGACATATTTGGCATGGTACCGCTGTAGGTAGGCAAAAGAAAAAAATTACTGATTTTTAAAACATTTATCATGCGAACGGCCAAAGAGTAGAACGCTTTACCGGCGTCCGTATTTCCCGAAAATTACAACCTTGGAGTCTTCAAATCGAGAGTGAACAGGTATCTTCTAGGCAAACGTGTTACATCCTAGACCGCATCGTCACTTACCATCAGGTGCGATAGTGGTCAAACGCGAGCCTATCAAACAATTTAAAAACCTATGGCATAATGATACCACCCGGGGCTGGTGCGACTTGGTGAAGAATGACAAATGTAAAAAAATTGTGATTATTGAATTTAGCAGGCCAATTTTTTTTTAATAATGTTTGCTTTTACCGTTGTTGAGACGGGGTTTTTGACCGGGATTCGAGCCATGGTGTGTTGGGCAGCATTCCTTTAACTTTTACCTTTATTTAATAAACCCTATAATAAATATAAAAAACCTATAGTTACGATGAATTTATTAAATGAATGATGTGACATCTTCACATCTGTTATTTTACATGGTATATATATATTTTAGGCTAATTATATGATTAACCAATGTGTGACATAGCACATATTATAATACCAATATTTATTTATTAATTTCGTATACGTACGATTTTAAAAACTTTTTAATTTAAATCACAGGATTCACCATATTTATATAGGTCTCTACACAGACCACTTAGGAGAGACTAGAAAATGTACTATGTAATAATGTTTGAATTTATAAAATAATGACTATTTCAAATAGTGGATTATTTTGACATTTTATGAATAAATTGATTATGATTAAAAGTTTACGTAAGTAAAACGTTTCCGTCGGATTATTCCGCTTACTTGCCGACAGCTCCCATATGTAAGTGGCGACGTAGCTCGCCGTAGAGTTCACCTCCCACAGTCCAACCAATTGGAACGGGAACACGTATTCCTCGACGCCGGCGTGAATGTTGTAGCAGGTCGTCAACACTGGTATCACTTCGAACATTACTAGATTTACTAGGGCGTAGATGTAAAAACCTGAACAAATAGGATTGTTGAAGTAAATCTTCTTTACGCACGTTTTACTTGGGGAATAAGCTGGTGAATGTTTAATGAGGCGAACGGAAGTTTTAGGTTGTTGGTTCACGTAAATCTCCATTGTCAACATAACAAATTGAAAAATTACTTAAAATTTGAATAATTATGTTGGTACTCGTATGTCCGGTAAAAGGAATTTACAATTGCCAAGATGGCGACATTAACATTAAACAAAGCATAAACAAAGTTATACCGGCCGATAGATGGAGTTAAAGAAGTTTTACTTCAGTCGTGTGGTCTAAAGCACACTCGTTTTTTAAAGGATTAATGGAGCAGCCAGTTAAAAGACAAGGTGTCATGTCGTAGCCGGACGAAACAGACAAAAAAAAAAATGGAGACGAAAAAAAATCTTTCGAGTCAGAAAACTTATTAGTTAAAACATTTTTCCAATCACTTTCGCAACTTATGGTACTTTAGAAATAGGGCCCAAAAAGCAGGCAACTCTATTCTAGTCTAGATTCTAGATGCATCGATGATCGTAAAGGTAAACGCACACAGTTACGGCTACGGAATCTTATTGTGGCGTATGGAGAGGTCATGTTCCGCAGTGCTAGTTCTTCCACCCGATAACAATTATAGGTACCATTTACTAGAGTTCCTATGCGACGTATCCAGCTCGTCATGATGTCTGCTTTCTCATCATCGCGCCTCAGTTCCTTCGGCCACAGTTCGCCGATCTCTAAGAATATCTGTTTTATCTCTGTTTTCTTTACTAATGCTGTTGTCATCTTTATCATATCTGTTAGAAGGGAAAGAGAAGTCACTGCACTACATAACATATCTGAGATCTTCTTGTGTTATGAATAAATGAAGAAGGAAGGAATTACCTATCTATTTACTACTTAATAGTAAAATAAATAATGGCCAGAAATAAACTTGTAGGTAAAGAGAACAAGGTAATAGGTTAATATGAAGTCAAAGTAAAACTTGACTAGTGTGAAGTGAAACCCGATAAATGTCAAATATTCAAGTAAAGGGTCAAAAGTGTTAAAATAGTGTTAATCATGTTAGATTAAAAAAAAGGAAATATTGATGTAGGTAAGATGAAGTAAAGGCAGATGCATTACCTAAGATGAACATCAAAGAGACCGGCACAACCCGGGCACTCTCCAGAAAGTTGTCGGCAGTTATTTCGGATATCAATCTAAACTGTCCACAGACAAACGGTATAAATATAAAGTTGAATATAAACAATCGCTTCTTAAAATTCGTAGAACCGGAATCATTGAAAAATTCTAGTCCAATGAATTTCATCAGATTCGTGTAACGGGAAAATGTATTTTTGTAATCCAGTGGCAAGTTTTCGTAATTCATTTTTGCTAATAATAGGTCTTTACCTATGAAATTGCCGTATTGCAGTACAGACTTTTTCAAACAAAAAAAAGTTTTGATTGGCTATGAATTCTAAATTCAAATTAATTTAGTTTTGAAAATATGACATTCTATTTACAATATAAGTCTTTTGTTTATTGATTAGCGTTGTATTTTCATTATATTTCAACATTTTTCCTCATAATGGATACTTTGAAATTTCGTGTAATTATGGAATATGAGTTCCGTCGTGGCACCAACGCGGCACAAACGACACGTAACATCAACGACGTTTACGGAGAGAACTGTACAAACGAACGTACAACCCGTTATTGGTTTGCTCGGTTCCGTTCTGGGAATTTTGACTTGAAAAATGAACCTCGTGGTCGTCCGGAAACTTTGGTCAACAATGATGAATTAAAGGCGATTGTGGAAGCTGATGAATCTCAATCTACAGCTGAGCTGGCAGCAGCTTTTGATGTTAGCATCAAAACAATATTGGTCCATTTGCGACAGATTGGCAAGATAAAAAAGCTTGATAGATGGGTGCCCCACGAACTTAACGATCGCCAGCGCAACGTACGCGTCGAGACTTGCCTTGCGCTGCTTAACAGGCACAGAAATGAAGGATTTTGAACCGAATTGTTACGTGCGACGAAAAATGGATTCTTTTTGACAATCGAAAGCGCTCAGCAAGTTGGTTAGATCCTGGTTCGGTACCAAAGCAATGTGCAAAACGAAAAATGACCCCTAGAAAGGTGATGGTCACAGTTTGGTGGTCTAGTGCTGGTGTGATTCATCATAGCTTTTTACAAAACGGCGAGAGCATTACTGCAGATGTGTACATTGAAGAACTGACCACAATGATGGCGAAACTCGCACGTCTGCAACCAGCTTTGGTCAATCGGTCGTCTCCACTGCTACTTCACGACAACGCGCGACCCCATACTGCACAACAGACCGTCTCTAAGCTGCATGAGTTGGGTTTGGAAGCTCTCCCTCATCCGCCATACTCACCAGATCTTGCGCCTACCGACTATTACTTTTTCCAAAATTTGGACAACTTTTTAGCGGGAAAAAAATTCAATTCCCGAGAGGCAGTACAAAACGCCTTTGAAGAGTTTGTTGTCTCCCGTCCTGCTGATTTTTTCAAGAAGGGCATCCATAAACTGCCACAGCGTTGGCAAAGATGCATTGATTGCAGGGGTGATTACTTTGAATAAAAGAAATAAATAAGTTCGAAAAAAAAAATACTTTAACTTTTTTCAAACAAAACGGCAATTTCATAGGTAAAGACCTAATATAATTTACAACTAATTTCCTAATTCCAGATAAAATGATCCACGAACTGTAGTGAAATTTTTTTGCCAACTTTACTGCATTATACGCAAATGTTCAACATACAACTTTGTAAAACACAGAATGAAGAATATTTTTCTTTAACCCTATTCGTAGAAATGTGAGATAATTGTCTGAATTAAAGAAATTCACTATCATGAAGAATTGACAATAAATTCTAGCAATCAGTGACCTGCGGGGGCCAATTTCAAATAATTACAACGAATTCATTTAACCCACAATTTTTGCCATAGATTACGTAGTTAATATACCAATTTCATTCATAGGGATAGCCTCCGGGGCCTACCATTAAAATAAAGATCAGTTCGACCTTGGAATCAAAACGATAATCGCTGCAATAGAAATATCATACGTTATCATTTTTATTAATATTGGAAAAAAGTAACAATTCCAATCATTAATTGCAGTCGCTTGTCGCACACACACTCACAATCTGAATATGTGTGATGTAGGTGTATTTAATAACATTTTAGTTGATCCAACTTCAGACGCAGTAAATGAGTTGTCAGGATCTGTGAGTCACTTCAGATGACCTCCTATTTTGTAATATAAATGTTAAGGCTACCTAGATTATATAAATACTTGTCGCGAATACGATGGGACCAAAATGTAAATCTATTCATATAAAAATTCAAAGTCCTGACTGACTGACTTATATATCAAAGCACAGCCTAAGCCACTGGTCCTAGACTTGAAATTTGGAGGGTGTTTTCTTTGTAAAGTGTAGGTATCCACTAAGAAAGGGTTTTTCGAAATTCCACCCCTAAGAGAGCGAAACTGGTGGTTGAATTATGTATGAAAAAAAATCTTCTTTGTTTCCTATAGGCCACGCGGGCGAAGACGCGGGCAAAAGCTAGTTAATTGTAAAGGTGCCTACTAATAATCTGATTAAAAATATTTAACTGCTCCATAAGTACTGGGTTTTTAGAGTTACTGAAATGAAATCCAAAATATTCCATGTACCATTTTAGTCGTGTATTATTTGATATTCATAATTTAATTAAACCAACAGTTCTAGCGGCGGCTTGCACTCGACGTCACACAGACAAATCGTTCCATACAACTAGATACAAGTGAATCGAACATGTTCAAATATCCAAAAACAAAATTGCAGGAAACACATGGTCTTGGACGGATTGTGCTTTCCTCTAATTTTTACACTATAGAAAGTAAAAACTCATAGGAATTACAAGCAAAACGGTTTCTACATTCAGATTAGAGAAAATTTAGAATAATTTAACATCGATAAGTGTAAACCGCCTTAGTTACACCTGCACCCCTACCGCGTAACCATTCTGGGAATCGGCTTCGCCTGCCATCCTGCACGCACCAATTAACAAGTCCACGAGTGGGAGCAAGAGGGAACACGATTACGATCTCCACCAGACTTACGCGGTAAGGCCCCTGTACCCCTAGCAGGTACGAGTTTATTCGTAGACACATCACGGTACTCGCTAGCGATTATAGTAAAACAGTTGTATGAAATCGTTAGTTACATAACCGCTGGGCCGGATTTCATACAAATATTTTACGATACTGGATAGAGAGTACAATATAAGAGTAATGCACATTCCGCAGAGCAGGAAATATATCTCGCTTGCGTCCAGATAGAATAATTCCATACAAAAGGCTATTTGAATAGGATTAAAACTATACAAGCAAATATGATATTCTTAAAGTAATTTAAAAATGAATGAATTAATTGAAAAAATAACTCAAATCGGCAAATAAATCACGCAGTAATACGATATTAAAGTTTTTGAAGGGGCATCCCCTGTCCCTTTCTCGCAAAGCAGAGCTCGTGCGGAGCTTTCTCACAGTTACTGTGGAAGCATAATGTGTGACGTCACATGCCACAGAGATTGTATGTAGAGAGGTACCACATTAACTTAGTAATGAGTCGCTGTGACGCAATAATTACTGACGTCACATCGTGTTAGAGTTGTCTATTTCTATTCCTGTATTGTTAAAATACTTTTTGTTTTTTGAGATATTTAATTTTCATTTTACGTCTGTTTATTTTTTGAGGAATATTATTTATTTATGCCTTTAAAATATAGCAGTTAACAAGCCCATTTAAACGTGTCAAGTTTTAAAATAAAACCTCCATTATTTACCTGTGCAGATAAGCTTGCCAACCGTACTATATAATATATAGTATTGCACTATATACTGTTAAAGAAATATATTGTACATAGACAAAAATACTATGTTTTCAACACCGAATGAAATCTAACAAACGAATGTATGGAATTTGGTCTATAGGAAAGGAAAGCGCTATTTTATTTCGTGCTCTGTGGTACGTTCAAATAAAATCGTACCGAGGTACTGTTAAGTACACTGTAGTTCTTAAATTATACTATCATACATTCAAGAACATACTTATATTATGCCCTAACAGTACATTATTATAATTATATAATATCGGTTTAGACACGCTCACGATTATAAAAAATCAGTCTAAAATATATTAAGGCAACTTGAGAATATATAATTTTTAGTAAGTCCGTCTGCGTTTTCGAAATGTAAATGTAAGTAGAAAAATAAAAATAATATAGTTTAGGTTATAACGTCATCACGATCGTGCCTCTCTATCGCTTGTTTCGCGCTCTCGCTTGCACGTTCGGCTCTGGCGGAACGTGACATTGAGTCATGCTTTTTCGTGCGTGCAGCCGGCGTTCATCGATTTATAAGACGTTATCACGTTATAAACTCCAAGTAAGGATAGATTAACTAGAGAGACATATGTACTTTAAAAACAAGATACTTAGAAATTGTCATTTAAAAAAGTAATAAACTGCAATATAAGATCATAAAAAGTCTTTGTAATCAGTATAATTAATCAATTAGCCAAAAGATTTCATACCATTTTTAGCACTAAAGGAAACACCTTTTTGGGCCAAAAATATTGGTCAGAAAAACCCGTACGCAATATATAGTTTTAATGTGTTTAAAAATGTAATATTTAGAATAGAAAACGCAGGCGGACTGTCGAGACACAAGCATTGTCCCATTCATAGCGCAGGGTGCCGATTGTCGCCAGATAAATGGTTTACCAGCCGTTTACATGCTATTCATATTTAAAACGCGTTAAAGAAATATTTAGCGTAGCCGTTATATGCTCTTTGGACATGTTTGAATATTTAGTCCTAGTCACGTCGAAACTATCACGTCGAAATGTTTATTTAGTCCTAGTCATGTTGTATCTATCACGTCGAAATGTTTGTCCCGTCAAATCATTCACGTCGAAATGTTTATTTAGTCCCAGTCACATCAAAACATTCACGTCGAAATGTTTATTTAGTCCCAGTCACATCAAAACATTCACGTCGAAATGTTTATTTAGTCCCAGTCCCTTCAAATCATTCACGTAGAAATGTTTATTTAGTCCCAGTCCCGTCAAATCATTCACGTCGAAATGTTTATTTAGTCCCAGTCCCGTCAAATCATTCACGTCGAAATGTTCTACGAGATATAAAATAAAGCCGTTTGTCGGAACACTTATAATTCTAGCTTATAGGCGGTACGAAGTTCGCCGGGTAGTAGTATGTAATAAAAATATGTACGTATCGAGTCCTTCGATCTTTGCAGCTGGTAAACGATTCACTGAAAACCGCATAGACTTTGAATAAATATATAACGACAAGGGGAACAATAAAGGTATTTTCGTAATAATCCACGTAATCAAGCAGCGATATTCAATTCACGGAATTTTCCAATAGCCTTAAACATAAGTTACAGAAGTGGGTTATATACGGATGCGGTTTTAACGATACCCGAAAAATAATAATTATAGATTTTCTCTCATTTATTAACCAGCTGGGCTATCACGTATCCACACCAATTTATATGGATTTGACAGTTTGAATGCGCAGTTTATGTGCATATTTAATATGGAAATTTCTCCTGTTGCATAGCAATCAAAGTTTCGTGATCACCTCCAGTAAGTCTTACGGGTGGCCGCTATTTTGATGAAAAAACAAGATGGCGGACAGTATGCGTAAATATTCAAAGTCCTTACGAAGCTCGTGTGGAACAAACTCTTGCCTTTTCTTTAAACATCATAAACCATTAGAACAGAGAGATTAGGTTCATTTTCGGGTACCGTCATAATAAAAATCAAAGTGGAAACACGCATTCACCTACTCACATAACCTGTATTCCTCATAGATTTTGTTCCCCCGTTAAATTCGTGAAACACAACGCTCTTCATAGATCTTTTTCGATTTGTTGTAAACATTACATAGGTATACATAAATTGCACATTATAAATATATAACTAACAATATTTAACGCACCTTAGGACTTGTTAGAATGTGACATTATTTACACATTTGTGACACATTTATTACTTAAAATTAAATGTATTTTGTTTAAACATTTGTCATTATTCTAAGCAAGTCCTAGGCTTAAATTTAGATTTTTATAATAATTCAAATTTAATACACACAGAAGTATTTGGTGTCGAAGAAAGACTAATTTTTTTTGGGAGCGATTTTTATATAAAAACATAAATTTAGATAAAGAAAATAACAAAAATAAAAAAACGTTTTCTACTTAGGTATCGTAATGCATAAGAAGTTTGATTTAAAGAGGTGAATATACATTTTTAATAATAATTAATATACATTATTTACATTTATTTACAAAATTTTACTAACCACGAACAATTAAAGCTGGCGCTTCAAATTTTTTCTTGTTGTGACTCTAACTATAAATATACAATTTGCATTTAGTGATGTTCTCTTTTCAGAAATAATATTTTCCGCCACAAAGTTTGTTAATTTTTAAAGAATGCTTCACTAACGAACTATGTACATATATTTTACAAACATATGATGTACATTTTGATTATTTACCTTATGTTACCGATAACATATATACCATTTTACTACAGATTTTTTGCGTAACGCATGTAAAGCTGTATTCCATTCAAAATCAAGTAAAACAAATTATAAATCATTCTCTTGCTATATAATAATTAATGTTCTAACATAATTAAACAACAAACATAGATAGGGGTTGAAATGATAGGTCCCCGGCCCGCAGGTGCGGCTTCTTGTCCGGGAGCTTTCCAGACGCCTGGTTGAGCTGATGCACGACCAAAAAGCTGGCACATACCTCGGCTAACCAATCAGCCTAGCTATTCAATGAGGGAATGTTGCCAGCATTTTGGGTACGCTTCCCGCAGGCGATCTAAATTCTGTTTTATTTATGACCCGTTTTTACCTACAATATTACTTTTTCTCCAATAATTAAATATAGTTTAGTTTTATAATTCAACTCGCCATATTGAACGTATTGTTTAAAAATCGTAATTTAAAAAAAGGATCATTTTAAAAGGCAATCAAAGCTAATGTCATTCATGAACTTTTTGTTTTTCTACTCATTTTGCAAAAAAGTTTTAACAAAACTTTTACAAGCAAAAGATTTACAAGCAGCAAAATAATATATTCACTGTGTAACTAATGGAGCTAGCGTAACTACAAATGTAACTTACTTTTAATATACATATTTTGATATGGCTATTTTTTAGCACGAATTATATTATAATAATAATTTTCATAATGTGTAAAATGACGAAAAACTCATTTCAAATTAAAAAGAAGCTAATAAAAATATTTTAAGTCACGTACGTTTGGAATCGATGGTTTAGTCTCTGGCTCCTATTAAAAATTATTGAAATATCTAATTACGTTTGACCATAGATTAAATAAACACTACACCATCCAGCATATCCGAGGAACATCAACTTATCTACAATCACAATCTTACTACCTTGTAATAAGGCTTAAAATTCGCACCCAAGTCTTGCTAGACTCTCATCCTCTATTTACTGAAGATTCTGAGTATAATTACAATTTGTGTACTATCACTATGGTAATAAAGTCCAATTTTGACGATGCGGTCGAATCAGTAGTCAGAGGTCACAAACCTTGATTGTGACATCACCAATATCTATCCCGCATTCGCCTGGAAATAAAGAAAACGTTGAACTATAACGCTAATAATAATAATAATACACGAATAATCACAGCTTCAGCCGGAAAACATTCACCGTTGAACATAGGCCTTATCTATGGGATTTTTGTTCGGGAAATTTGGACAGGACAGCACTTTGTCGCATCAGCTAGTTATAATATCGGTGAAGTGAAATAAAATGAAAATTTATTGACTTGATCTTTTTTTAGGATTTTATTCCACGTAAATAAAGTTACGGTAACACTTGGTGTAACTGGCCACTATTTACTACATTTACATGAAATAAGACTTACATTCACGTAACGCCACCTGTGATCATGGTTTAACATTACCTTACCTATAAGCTTTCATATTAGTTTACAATTTTTACCGTATGGAAACTAGCACGAACTAACACGAACTGGCCAGTGCAGTAAAGTGGGCAGCTGTGAGATGGTTTACCCTAGCTGGGCCAGCGGTGTGAGATGGTTTACCCTAGCTGGGCGAGCGATGTGAGATGGTTTACCCTAGCTGGGCCAGCGGTGTGAGATGGTTTACCCTAGCTGGGCCAGCGGTGTGAGATGGTTTACCCTAGCTGGGCCAGCGGTGTGAGATGGTTTACCCTAGCTGGGCCAGCGGTGTGAGATGGTTTACCCTAGCTGGGCCAGCGGTGTGAGATGGTTTACCCTAGCTGGGCCAGCGGTGTGAGATGGTTTACCCTAGCTGGACCAGCGGTGTGAGATGGTTTACCCTAGCTGGGCCAGCGGTGTGAGATGGTTTACCCTAGCTGGGCCAGCGGTGTGAGATGGTTTACCCTAGCTGGGCCAGCGGTGTGAGATGGTTTACCCTAGCTGGGCCAGCGGTGTGAGATGGTTTACCCTAGCTGGGCCAGCGGTGTGAGATGGTTTACCCTAGCTGGGCCAGCGGTGTGAGATGGTTTACCCTAGCTGGGCCAGCGGTGTGAGATGGTTTACCCTAGCTGGGCCAGCGGTGTGAGATGGTTTACCCTAGCTGGGCGAGCGGTGTGAGATGGTTTACCCTAGCTGGGCGAGCGGTGTGAGATGGTTTACCCTAGCTGGGCGAGCGGTGTGAGATGGTTTACCCTAGCTGGGCGAGCGGTGTGAGATGGTTTACCCTAGCTGGGCCAGCGGTGTGAGATGGTTTACCCTAGCTGGGCCAGCGGTGTGAGATGGTTTACCCTAGCTGGGCCAGCGGTGTGAGATGGTTTACCCTAGCTGGGCCAGCGGTGTGAGATGGTTTACCCTAGCTGGGCCAGCGGTGTGGGATGGTTTACCCTAGCTGGGCGAGCGGTGTGGGATGGTTTACCCTAGCTGGGCGAGCTTTGTGGGATGGTTTACCCTAGCTGGGCGAGCGGTGTGGGATGGTTTACCCTAGCTGGGCGAGCGGTGTGGGATGGTTTACCCTAGCTGGGCGAGCGGTGTGGGATGGTTTACCCTAGCTGGGCGAGCGGTGTGGGATGGTTTACCCTAGCTGGGCGAGCGGTGTGGGATGGTTTACCCTAGCTGGGCGAGCGGTGTGGGATGGTTTACCCTAGCTGGGCGAGCGGTGTGGGATGGTTTACCCTAGCTGGGCGAGCGGTGTGGGATGGTTTACCCTAGCTGGGCGAGCGGTGTGGGATGGTTTACCCTAGCTGGGCGAGCGGTGTGGGATGGTTTACCCTAGCTGGGCGAGCGGTGTGGGATGGTTTACCCTAGCTGGGCGAGCGGTGTGGGATGGTTTACCCTAGCTGGGCGAGCGGTGTGGGATGGTTTACCCTAGCTGGGCGAGCGGTGTGGGATGGTTTACCCTAGCTGGGCGAGCGGTGTGGGATGGTTTACCCTAGCTGGGCGAGCGGTGTGGGATGGTTTACCCTAGCTGGGCGAGCTTTGTGGGATGGTTTACCCTAGCTGGGCGAGCGGTGTGGGATGGTTTACCCTAGCTGGGCGAGCGGTGTGGGATGGTTTACCCTAGCTGGGCGAGCGGTGTGGGATGGTTTACCCTAGCTGGGCGAGCGGTGTGGGATGGTTTACCCTAGCTGGGCGAGCGGTGTGGGATGGTTTACCCTAGCTGGGCGAGCGGTGTGGGATGGTTTACCCTAGCTGGGCGAGCGGTGTGGGATGGTTTACCCTAGCTGGGCGAGCGGTGTGGGATGGTTTACCCTAGCTGGGCGAGCTTTGTGGGATGGTTTACCCTAGCTGGGCGAGCGGTGTGGGATGGTTTACCCTAGCTGGGCGAGCTTTGTGGGATGGTTTACCCTAGCTGGGCGAGCGGTGTGGGATGGTTTACCCTAGCTGGGCGAGCGGTGTGGGATGGTTTACCCTAGCTGGGCGAGCGGTGTGGGATGGTTTACCCTAGCTGGGCGAGCGGTGTGGGATGGAGCAGCACCGACCTTGCCCGCGGCCGTCATACTTCGTCCCCGAGGTCCTGCACGCAGCCCTCGGCGACCGGCACGAACTTGTCCTCCACCTGCACCAGCAGGATGCTCTGCTCCACGTGCGACCGCAGCAGCGGGGAGCGGTGGTTCGGCGTCCACTTGTGGACCACCTGCCGGACATGCAAACATATAAATATATAAAAAACGAGTGTGCGACCACACGAGTGAAGTAAAACTTCTTTAGTTTAGCTCCATCTATCGGCCGGTATAACTTTGTTTTTGCTTTGTTTAATGTTAATGTCGCCATCTTGACTATTGTAAATTATCATTTTATTATAATAATAATTTTTATTTATTTATTTTATAAACATATTTTTTACTAGGTGGTAGAACTTTTCTACAAAGTTCGTCTAGGTAGGTACCATCGCTTTGCCAGTTATTACGCCGCCAAGCAGTAGTGTGCAAACACTACTGTGTTCCAGTTTGAAGGACACTGTAGCTAGTGAAATTACTGGGCAATTGAAACTTTATGATCTGATCTCACATTCGAGTAATCTGATTACCAGACTGTGCTGATGTCTCAGGATGATGTGCGCAGCGCGTTGTCGCGCGAAATCTATGTTTTAGAGTTCCGAGTGACATTGTTCTATTATAGGCAGACGTGTCGCTTAACATCAGGTGAAAGACTAGATCAACTAACATAAAAAAATCTATATAGTAGACCACCCGGAGAAAAAGTACTCTTCATATAATTTTTTTAGTTTATATTTGAATTTAAAAATTAATGCATACAACGATTTTTTTAAATCACTTGCCAGAGCTGTGTTTCAGATCTGTCAAATGTAGACATCCTGTACTTTTACGATGCCGATGGAATAGGTCATAGGGAACTAATCTCTGCAATGTAATAAACATTACATTGCATTGCATGCTCAACAAACTACTAAATTTTGCATAAGCGTTCGGATACCACTTTTTTTATGTTAAGGAATGACGTGACGAGCTAGCCGTTCGCCTGATGTTAAATCATATCAGCTGCAGTGTCACTCGGAACTCTAAAGTATAGAGTTTCGCGTGGCACTGCACTGCGCACGTCATCCTGAGACATCAGCACAATTTAGTAATAAGATTACTAAATCGGATCATAAAGTCTCATTTGCCCAGTAATTTCATTAGCTACAGTGCCCTTCAAACCGGAACACAGCAAGCACTACTGCTTGGCGGCAGAATAACTGGCAAAGCGGTGGTACCTACCTAGACGAACTTTGCAGTAAAGTCCTACCGCCTAGTAAAAAAACCCACTTATTTGCATAATAATAGATAAGCAATTTCAATTTCAATGAAATTTCGAATGCTCGATCAACACATACGTTGCTTAGTTGGCGCGGAGTGAAACTTATCTCAATATTATACCTGTATTTTCTCACTGGTATATAATGTATTAGTTCATACCCTGATGCTTTGTGGGTGTGAGATGAGTGAGTTGGTTAATATATGTAAAGGTATATATATATATTATATAAGTGTGTATTTATTCTATTAGTTGTAGTTCATAGACCCACGGGAAGGCGTGGTCGTGTGCGTTTGGTGGCGAGGAGGCAGGTTTATTAGTAATTGTATTGTTGTAAGACGTAGTAATGTGTGTTAAATGTACCTACTCACGTTGTGGTTATCTAATATGTAATTATTGTTTTTTCTTAATCTAGTATACAACGTAGATAGTGTAGTATTTTTTGTTTTAGTTTTCATTTTATTTCTACATGTGAAGACTTTTTAATGGCTTTGTTGTTACCTAAATTTATTGTATATTTTAGCTTATAATAGTCGATAGTCTTCTAAAACCTAATAAATAAATAATAAATAAATAAATAAATTAAATGCGCACGTCTGTCGTGCTAATAACAGTAGAACGTACATACACAGTGTAACAATACATTTTTATCTTATTGTAAACGAGCTTCTGCCCGCAGCTATGGCAAAATAATTCAACCACAAATTTCACCCTCTTAAGAGTGGAATTTCAAAAAATCCTTTCTTAGCGAATGCCTGCGTCATAACATCTACCTGCATACCAAATTTCAGCCCGATCCGTCCATTGGTTTGGGGTGTGCGTTGATAGATCACTATGTCAGTCAGTCAGTCAGTCACCTTTGAGTTATATACGAGTATTTACATGTTTAGACCGTACGACTGAAGTAAAACTTCTTTAGTCTAGCTCCATCTATGTATGTAGGTATGGTATGCAGGTAATACCAAATTTCAGCCCGATCCGTCCATTGGTTTGGGGTGTGCGTTGATAGATCACTATGTCAGTCAGTCAATCAGTCAGTCACCTTTGAGTTATATATATTTAGATAAGTAAATGAACGGATTACTTTAAATGTAGTCAGTATGGACGATACGCACCAGCCCATCCATCCCGGCTAGAGGCACCCAGCTGCCCCAGTAGTTCCTGCCCCCCCTGGCCCGCTGGTACTCCGTGGGCCACTGCACGTCTATCCTCCTCCCCAGGTTGATGCAGTCGTACACGCCGAGCGGCTCCGTGATGATGACCTTGGCCCCCACTTGGACCTTGCCCGCGCCGTCGCTGCGACTCGACTCCGACCGTTTCACTTTACTTTTATCTTTTAATCTGAAATTAAGTTTCAAACTAAGCAAAACTATTAAGTGTAACTAAATAAATATAAATATTTGCGGACATTTCACACAGCGCCATCTAGCACTAAACTACGAAACGCTTGTACTATGGGAACCAGATAGCTAATAGAATATTTAAATACTTTTTGTTTGTAAATATATTACATGGAATACAATATAACACACAAAACAAACATCGATTTTCCTCACAGAAATGTTTATCCTGGGTGGGAATCGAACTTAGAAGGCAGGCTTACTACCAACTGAGCTATTGGTTCAGTCGAATAGTTGTTAAAATAAAGGTTGTCGAAGACTGATGGATTTTTGTATTAAGTAAGTTTCTACTGCTAAGGCATAGGTCCTTTTCTCACCGTCAAGGAGTGTACGGCACAACCCACCACGCAGGCCAAGAGAAAGTTGACAACTTTTGCTACGACGCAATAAAGCGAATTAGCACACAAACGCTGCATGCTTAAAATGTTATTCGACTAAAGCCTCTCTTTCTTTCACGTATTTCTTATCCCTTCTAACACGTTACGTTTAACATTGTATGCGATCTTCGCAAAAATAATACATGCGATATATAAGGGTTATACGACATTCATCATTTCCGCGCTAAATAAATAATGAATGGTTGGTTAGATTTCCGTGCACTAAGTTTGAAGTAATGGTAAAAAAAGCTTAGCTGGTGTGGGGATAGGGATTCCACGGGAGGTGGGGAACGTTCACGCATTTTATGGATTTATGTTCAGATGTACTTCGATAACTTCACCGGTGTTTATTCATAGTTCACTCAATTCATACGCGACACTCGTTCTCACTCATTTGAGCACCCGCGCTATTGACTACTACTAACTACTACCATGTATTTTGAAGTGTTCAAACGTTAAATATTAAAATCAGGTGTTTTACTTTTCAACACAGAAAAGCCTGAGCTGGAAAAGTTATAATTACAATATCAAACTCACAAAATGAAGTGAAAGCATACATTGCTTGGCATAGATCATTTTTTGATATTGACTTGTAAAATTCCTAAAAAGTATGGTTATTTGCTAGCTTAAATTGCTTTTCAGCGATAGCGTTGAAAGAAATAGAGTTGATTATATAACTCATACCTAGCATCAGATTTATCTTTCCTCAAGTTATTCTCCTTATTAGAGAGATCAGCGGAGAAGTGGGTTTCCTTCAGTGCAGCCGAGTCTGGTTTCTCAATGTACCGTCCGGTCAATTCCCTGTAGCTTTCGCGCTCGTGACGTATTTCCTTGCTAAGCTTGGACAGGTCTTTCGATGTGCCTTCATTCACGAAGTATCTGTTGAACGAATGAACGTGTTAGTAAGCTAAGGTGAAGCTTTGGAGTGAGTCTTTGTTAATATTTGTGTGGGACCACGGTCCTCGTAGTTCCTGGGTAGCTAGGGTCCAAGATCTATCTATGTGATCGTTGAGCGTTATTATTACTTATTTATTATTTGTCGATAATGTTCTGAAAAGAGCGGACATTTATATCGATGTCTCACTTCAACTACATTTAAGACGTAATGATTGGAATGAGAAAACTATATATATATTATATCTTCTTAGATATTATATATTCTTCAGCTTTTGTTAGATACGCGAGTAGTGGCGGAGATTTGTATTGACAAATGTGATTGCTCTTGTAAGTTTGTAATCGCTTTATGAATAAAACTTTTGGAAGGGGTCATCTAAACTGTTTATGAGGGCAGTTTTCTTTGAATGGAAAATAGATGGCGTTGTTGAAAGTTATGAAAATGGCAGAACAACTCATATCACTTGATTAAAATCTATGAAAATGAAATCATTTTGCCATGCAAGTGTAATCAATATTATGTTATTTTAGCCATGCACCATGCGCTTTTAATGCATTGGAAATTTTAGCAAAGCATTAAAATCGACTGATACTCGTTTGACAATACAAAGTATGCTTATAAGGAACATGCGTCGTTGTCGACCGCGATTATATAGATTACATTGACAGTCATAGGTATTTTGATAGCCTCTATGGTGTGGTTGTTGAGCAAGTCTGCTCATAAGAGGCAGCGGGTTCAATTTCCGCGGCAGGCCAAGCATTTGTGCACAGAAAAAAAGCCCAAATACTTGTTCTGTGTCTGGGTGCTGTGGGACCATGGTCATCGAAGTTCCTTAGATACAGGGAATCCTAATTAGGGTCCAGGATCTTTGAATGTGATCGTTGGGCGTTGTTATTATCATCTTATGAGAGAATGGTCAAATGCCTATTACAATTAAATAATCATATCCCAAAATATAATCCATAGTATTGTTTGATATTTTTCATAGCATTTTGTGGTGTACTGTGTCATGCCTGAAGACGTCCAGTGCTGAACATAGTCCTCCCCCACAGAGCGGCACTTTGAGCAGTTGCTTGCCTCCTGCATCCATCAGTTCCCCGAGGGTTTGACCAGCTGGGTGACACGTAACTCGATTGCAACCATTAGAAACAAATTTGTATAGATTTGACAGTTTGAATACGCAGTTTACGTGCATAGTTACTATGGAAAATTCATCTGTTGCATTGCAATCAAAGTTTCGTGGTCACCCCCTCCCCCCCAGGTCATCGGTCCCTTTAGTGAGGGGTGTCTTCCAGTTCTTGGTCGCCACTCAAGAGATTTTCTTCCCCATTGTTTGTCGATTCTGCGAGCGGTCATTCTGCGAGCGGTCATTCTGCGAGCGGTCATTCTGCGAGCGGTCATTCTGCGAGCGGTCATTCTGCGAGCGGTCATTCTGCGAGCGGTCATTCTGCGAGCGGTCATTCTGTGTGCCTACGTCTATCTTTTCAGATATAAACAACATTAAAAAAACGAGTGATCACACGACTGAAGTAAAACTTCTATACGAAACGTATCTCAGAACTCTTTTATCTTCATTAATTTATATCTCCCTCTCAATATCCATTCGCCTCGCCCGGTCGATTTCCGTAACGCTCTCGTCACGCATTCACCAAGTGAAGCGTGCGTAAAGAAGTTATACTTCAATAATGCAATGAGTGAAGATGAACCGTACGTACCTTTTGAACTCTCTCTCTTGCCTGGCGTTCCTGTTGGCAATGATCTTGCAGTCCGGCAGCGAGAGGTCGAGGCCGTGCGGCGCCAGCGCCAGGTCCTCCAGCGACGACTCCGCCGAGCCCAGCGCGCGGCTCGACACCTGGAGGACGGTCGTGGCACTTTTTGTTTGTTTTGTTTTGGCTCCACACTTTTGTGTATGTAGCCAGTGTCATTGATAATTTTTTAAGTTAATTAATGTTATATATATTATATGTCAAGTCAAGTCACAGTCCAAGTCATCAAGTTAAGTCATAGTCTAGTCTACTCAAGTCATACTCATAGTAAAGTGGTGGCAACTTTACCAGAAGCTTCTATGGAGTTTTGGAAACAACACGAAAAGAAAAGTTTCACCATTATTATACCACTTTTCCACACTCATGCCTGTAATCCAGCACTAAACGGAGAATATGGAACCAATTTTATGCACTAACACTGAAAATAACACAAGTTTTGGAAATTAATATAATGCGGCGACGCGATCTTTATCGTTTTCCCGCCAAAACTCCATCGTGTCGCTTTGATAGTAAAGAAATAAAGACATGAAATAAGTTAGTTATACATCTAGGAACGGATAAGGTTAACAAATAAAGAAATAGGGAGACTGAATAACTTATTTACCCAAAAGAAATAAATAAATAGATATGATAGGAAAATTAGGATATGGGGGAGTCCCCCCCCTGACTTCCTAGATGTTATTGTTATATTATTGTTGTTCCTTTGCTATTGTTATAATTGCAAATGCGTTTATCGGCTCAGGATTAAGCATGGCGCGCAAACTATAGAACTATAGGCCTTCAGCATGCGCACCGCGCCATGTCCGGAGTAAGAATGATCTGTAGTACACCGAGCGCTCCCTTTTTATAGCCAGATGGGTGGGGAGCGATGACAGTTGCCGGTGTTGCCATTGTAATAAATTTGAATGCTACCACAGGGTAAATTACGGTACTGCCCGCTGCGCAATTTTTACAACCGGACGTTGCCGCCGTCACGTTCATATTATATAATAAATAAAGCAAAAGTTCATACATAATTTAAATAATCTAATGGCAACTACTGACATAAACTGCGTATTGAAATCGCCAGCTCCAAATACTTTACCGTCCCAGTAAAAGGGGCCGCTACCGTGTATTAAAAAAAAATTGTACTGTGCATTGTCATGCGAAACTTTTTAATTCGGAGTTCTGATTCACTGCAGCTGTTACGGACGGCCGTGTCGCTTAACATCAGGTAAACTACTACCTCGACAAGTCATTCATTAACATAAAAACCTATATAATATAGCTAGAATGTTTAGTACAGATTATATAAAAATTAATACCTTAGCACTAGCTGCGCGCCGCGGCTGGTCGTGCCACGCACCTCCCCACGTGCTTAAAGATGCCTAGAAAGTAAAATTACTTGAATACAAGAACACTAAGCTAGAGTGGAATTCATCCCCTAATTCCCCCAACCCCATTTAACGTGAGACCATGGTCCTCGTGGTCCCTAGACACAGGAAATTTAGTTAGCGTCCAGGATCTATGTATGTGATCATTGGGCGTTTATTATTATTATTTAGACGCACAGAAACACGGCATCAGTATCATAGAAATTCTTCAAAATCGAACAATAGTACATTATTGCAAAGGCAGCGAAATAGGTAATTGCAGGTCGAGTATGAGTTTTTACCGCCAATTTTTTATTTATTTTACAGTTTGTGCCGAAAGGTAAACGCATCTGTGGCTATACAGCCACGAGAACGCAATGTGTACGATAGATGAAAGAGTTCTAAATTCAAACAGCACACCGTTTCATACAACATTGCCGGTGCGCTCTTCGTTCCAAATCCAAAGTATGCGCCGGGAAGTGATTTTGGTTTTTCAGTCTACGTAAATATGATACTTCGCGTGTTCATTATTCAAAAGTTATCATAATATTTCCGCGCATGTTTAAGAAAAGCGTTTTTATTCCTCATTTATATTTGAAGGGGTGAGAAAAAAAAAGGTTTAACTGATTTTTTTCACAAAATGACTTATGGATATCGTTGGATTCAGCGTGAAATTATCTACAATAACACATTCTCATGATGAATCATTGTCTCTTCGAAATCATTCTCGAAATGAGGTTTATATTTCGAGATTTTGAGTCTAAAAACGGTTTATCTGTCACATGAATACAGTTCGCTTAGCATAAAAACATTATTATATTTATTTTATTATATTATATATTTTACAGTAATTGTATGAATTAGTACTATACTTAGTATTTTAAAATAGAATTAATAGATTTTCAAGCAACTGAAACTTACATAAACCTTTTCTATTGCCTTATAAGTACTCTACATTAAAATGACGCCGTTGAAGTTTAAAGTCAATTTTCTCGAAATTATAAATTTGACGGTTAAACCCTTTTTATTCTCAACCTTTCAATTCTGACAGCAAAGGAATGGAACACCTTACCAGCGTCGTTGTTTCCTGGCAAATCGACCGCGTAATCACTTACCATCAGGTGAGACCGTGTTCAAGTGTTAGCTTATCTATGGTTTTTATAAATCCCACATGTTCGCGAGTCTTTTGAGAGTAGCGAAGTATTCTAGGTCCGTGTTGCAGAGACATTAAAGGCTAAAATCGTTAAGTAGGGGCACAGCAGAAGGGACTTACCTGTCCATCGTCCCCTGGATGCGAGCTGCAGGTGCCGGCTTCCAGCCGCATGTTGTCCGAGGCCGCCAGTAGCCGGAAGGAAGCTGGCATGTTCCGCTCTCTACGTACTCTGCTGCGATTGCTTCCCTGATGATAAACGAAATAATTACAATTATCTATTACATATCCCTGCCTTCTGAACTGCAGGTTGTGGGCTCGGTTCCCACCCAGGACAAACATTTGTGTGATGAACATCGATGTTTGAACTGTGTCTGGGTGTTGTATTGTATTCTATGTATGTATTTATAATCAAAAAGTATCTAAGTATTGTATCGGTTATCTGGTTCCTATAGTACAAGCTTTGTTTAGTTTGGGGCTAGATCGCGCTGTATGAAATGTGCAAAAATATTTATTTATTTATTTAATTTATTGTAATACACACGCACCTACTACTACATACTACAGGCACCGATATAGCTCTTTGAAGCTGAAATGGCAGTGGGCAGGCCACATCGCTTGTAGACGCGAATGGAATGGAATCTAATGGAGGAAGAGGTTTTCCTGAGGCGACCACGAACCGGAAGACGCAGCGTCCACTAGGCGGGAAGAGGTCGCGTCCACCAGGCGGACCGACAAATAATGCAAGAGGAATATCGCCGAACAAAGTGGCGCTCTGTGGGGGGTCTCTGTTCAGCAGTGGACGTCTTCGGGCTGCGCACAGCTGAGGGTGCGGGCCTGGTGGTGCAGGCCGGCGGCGTGACGTCACACACACCCCGCTAGCCCCCACTGACCTGCCGGGCGACCTTCCTCGGGCGCGTGTGGGGCGCGCGGGGCTCGGGCTCGGCGTGTCGCGGCTCCCGCAGCAGGCCGGCGGCGTGACGTCACACACACCCCGCTAGCCCCCACTGACCTGCCGGGCGACCTTCCTCGGGCGCGTGTGGGGCGCGCGGGGCTCGGGCTCGGCGTGTCGCGGCTCCCGCAGCAGGCCGGCGGCGTGACGTCACACACACCCCGCTAGCCCCCACTGACCTGCCGGGCGACCTTCCTCGGGCGCGTGTGGGGCGCGCGGGGCTCGGGCTCGGCGTGTCGCGGCTCCCGCAGCAGGCCGGCGGCGTGACGTCACACACACCCCGCTAGCCCCCACTGACCTGCCGGGCGACCTTCCTCGGGCGCGTGTGGGGCGCGCGGGGCTCGGGCTCGGCGTGTCGCGGCTCCCGCAGCAGGCCGGCGGCGTGACGTCACACACACCCCGCTAGCCCCCACTGACCTGCCGGGCGACCTTCCTCGGGCGCGTGTGGGGCGCGCGGGGCTCGGGCTCGGCGTGTCGCGGCTCCCGCAGCAGGCCGGCGGCGTGACGTCACACACACCCCGCTAGCCCCCACTGACCTGCCGGGCGACCTTCCTCGGGCGCGTGTGGGGCGCGCGGGGCTCGGGCTCGGCGTGTCGCGGCTCCCGCAGCAGGCCGGCGGCGTGACGTCACACACACCCCGCTAGCCCCCACTGACCTGCCGGGCGACCTTCCTCGGGCGCGTGTGGGGCGCGCGGGGCTCGGGCTCGGCGTGTCGCGGCTCCCGCAGCAGGCCGGCGGCGTGACGTCACACACACCCCGCTAGCCCCCACTGACCTGCCGGGCGACCTTCCTCGGGCGCGTGTGGGGCGCGCGGGGCTCGGGCTCGGCGTGTCGCGGCTCCCGCAGCAGGCCGGCGGCGTGACGTCACACACACCCCGCTAGCCCCCACTGACCTGCCGGGCGACCTTCCTCGGGCGCGTGTGGGGCGCGCGGGGCTCGGGCTCGGCGTGTCGCGGCTCCCGCAGCAGGCCGGCGGCGTGACGTCACACACACCCCGCTAGCCCCCACTGACCTGCCGGGCGACCTTCCTCGGGCGCGTGTGGGGCGCGCGGGGCTCGGGCTCGGCGTGTCGCGGCTCCCGCAGCAGGCCGGCGGCGTGACGTCACACACACCCCGCTAGCCCCCACTGACCTGCAGGGCGACCTTCCTCGGGCGCGTGTGGGGCGCGCGGGGCTCGGGCTCGGCGTGTCGCGGCTCCCGCAGCAGGCCGGCGAGCGACGCCAGCGTCGACGGCGCCGGCTTGCCGGCCGACGCCAGGCTGCCGCGCGTGCCCGCTGGAAGGTAACCGCCGACTGACACCTTTTTCTTGTTTTGGTTTTGGCTTCATACTTTTGTGTATTTAGCCAGTGTCAAGTTTTTGATCATTTCTTAAATTAGGTCCTAGTTTAAGTCGTCAAGTCACAGTCTAGTCAAAGTCGTACTCCTAGTAAAGTGGTGGCAATTTTACTAGAAGCTTCTATGGAGTTTTGGAAACAACACGAAAAGAAACGTTTCACCATCATTATACCGCTTTTCCACACTCGTGTCTGTAATCCAGCACTTAACAATTTTTTCTGCGTGATAAAGAGGTTTACAACTTTGATTTTATATGGCTATAAAAGTTAGTAATAATTCCTTTTTTAAAAAGAGTTCAACCGACTACAATCCCACCGCATTTATTTATCACAAAAATGAGAACATCATCAATGTAGTTGAAGTCGAACAACACATTATTTAGGATAACTCAAAAATTAGCCATTGGATCAAATTGAAATGACAAC
Organism: Ennomos fuscantarius; assembly: GCA_905220475.3. Taxonomy (NCBI): domain Eukaryota; kingdom Metazoa; phylum Arthropoda; class Insecta; order Lepidoptera; family Geometridae; genus Ennomos; species Ennomos fuscantarius. The sequence continues at coordinate 13,656,459 of HG992036.1, read as the reverse complement.
ATGGGAAGCTTTCAAATAAAAAAAGAATCATTAAAACTGGTTTACCCAGTCGAAAGTTCTGAGGTAACAAATAAATAAAAAACATTTGAAAAAATACAGTCGGAAGAATCTCCTCCATTTTTGATGTCAGTTGAAAAAAGTCTTGGGTTCGTATTACAGAACGATGCTCAGTCATCGATCACTGCTCTAGCAGAGATTTCATTTTATTTTTGTTGTTAGATGGGCTTGCGTTTGACCACTATCGCACCTGATGGTAAGTAACAATGCGGTCTAGGATGTACACCCTTGCCTAGAAGATACCTGTACACTCTCGATTTAAAGACTCCAAGGTTGTAGTTATCGGGAAATACGTCTGTTCGCATGATAAATGTGGAGCCAAATCGCTTTGTTCGCACATGGGGGATATTGACCATGTAACGGTGGCGTTTTTTCGTACATCTGGTTGTCCGATGATGGAAAAGTGATGGCGGAATCAGGTTTGCAACTCCAATGCGCACTCTCCAAAATGCACACGATAGAAAATCGATAAACTGGCATCATTCACTAATTGATCACTTTATGAATGAAATCTCTGCTTGAGCACCGATCGATGACTGAGCAACTGGGTCTAGGCTGAAAATCAGCGCTGGATGTCTCTGATGACCAGCAATATGCTGAGCCGACGCCCATTCGATACTTGTTTATTTATATTCATTATGTACAAATTATGTGTATAAATTTAACCTGTTTTTGTATTTTAATTTTTGACAAGTATTGAATAAATGTTTTTCTATTCTATTCTATTCTATTCAACTTTTTGTAATACGGACCTTAATGTGATCGCTGTAATTGTGAACTGTGGGTAAGCTTATACGGACACGTGTATAATGTGTGTGTATGCGTGTGCTGACCTAGCGACGTCCGGGAGAGGTGCAGCGCGCGGTGGCGCGGCGTGGCGGCGGGCGCGGCGCCGGCCTCCGCCGCCGCCGCCTCGCACGCGCCGCCGCTCGAGCAGCCCTCGCCGCAGCGCCGCCGGATGCTGCGCCCAGTCGGACATAATGCAACACGATGCGGTTGGATGCAATGCAAACACATCCCAAAACACAATGCGGTTTAATGCAATGCAAATATATTCCAACACAATTCGATTTGATTGATTTTGAAACTCATCTATTGACATAGAATTATATTTTATTTTGTAGGACTTTTATAGGACTTTTGTAGTACTTATTGCCATGTTATGATAATTCACGTCTGTCTCATGTAACAGTCAATTAAGTATCTTTTTTTTTTTTTTTTTTTTTTTTTTTTAATCAGTTTTATTATTAGGGACCTTTATAATTATTTTACATGTCAGTCCCATCGTATTCGCAACACGTTTACAGAATATGCATTATCTTTAATATATAAGAATGGCAACATAGAACGATGACTAAAATGTAAACGTCAAAATTGACATCGAACATACATTTTGCTTGACTCATTCTTTTTGGCAAAAATTAGTGTGTAAAAATATATTGTTGAAGAAGTATCAAATAAATCCTTGTAAACGAAACAGTTTATTTCCGGGATAAGGATCCGATCCTTTCACTTTAGTGTCCAAGTTACAAATGTATTCTAAGAATATAAATAGTTCTGTAGGCTGAAGGCGCCTCTTAAAACTAATAACACTTAACAAAGTTTATATTCAGAGACATAAATTTTAGGGTAGATGGAAATAAAAAGAAAATATTAACATTACGCATTCCTTTGCTATATACAATTCGATCTGATGCAATGCAGTGTTCCAGTTTGAAGGGCACTGTAGGTACTGAAATTACTGGACAAATGAAACTTTATCAACTGATTTCATAGTCTAGAAATCTTATTGCTAGACTGTGCTGATGTCTCGGAGTGACGTGCGCATGGCAGTATCACGCGAAACTTTATAATTTAGAATTCCGAGAACTTCAACTGTTAGGGGTAACCGAACTATAAGAAATAATAATAATTAAAAAAATATAAGTTATTATTGTTAAATAATAACTTATATTTTTCTTTTAATTTGTTATTGTAACTTTTAAGTTTTTTCAGGTTTTATCATTACTTTACCTGCAATAATCCTTTACGACTGCTCCAATATAGATAATCTAAGCACTTGAATTCAGCGGAATTACACTAGATATTATTATTTCATTTTGTATCTATGCTATAGAATATTCGTACAAGGTCCAATTTAAAAATAAATAAATTTTGTTTTAGTATTTAGTGCCTCTTAAAATAACGGCATGACAGCCGAAATGTCTATTTAACGGTACACACAGCACCAGCTGAGTGCTTTGTAAATGTTTCGTAGGCAATAAAACACCTGCTTTGTTCAATGTCACAAGGCTTTCTTAAGAATTTAAATTTGATAATACCTAGATGTAAGTTTTATTTAGTTATATGGGAGCATTCTATAGCATGGACTGAATACATGCGCACAGCTGCGGCGAGGAGTCCGCGTACGGGTGGTGAGTATATAGCGTACGGCAACATACCGCGCCCACAGCCTCATGCAGTGGTGCCGGACGGCGCGGACCGACACGGCGCCGCCCAGCAGCGCGCACAGCTGCGGCGAGGAGTCCGCGTACGGGTGGTGAGTATATAGCGTACGGCAACATACCGCGCCCACAGCCTCATGCAGTGGTGCCGGACGGCGCGGACCGACACGGCGCCGCCCAGCAGCGCGCACAGCTGCGGCGAGGAGTCCGCGTACGGGTGGTGAGTATATAGCGTACGGCAACATACCGCGCCCACAGCCTCATGCAGTGGTGCCGGACGGCGCGGACCGACACGGCGCCGCCCAGCAGCGCGCACAGCTGCGGCGAGGAGTCCGCGTACGGGTGGTGAGTATATAGCGTACGGCAACATACCGCGCCCACAGCCTCATGCAGTGGTGCCGGACGGCGCGGACCGACACGGCGCCGCCCAGCAGCGCGCACAGCTGCGGCGAGGAGTCCGCGTACGAGGTGGTGAGCGGGGACACGTAGATGGGGTACCCGATGGGCTGGTCGCACGACGAGTTGATGATGTTGCGGAGCGCCTGCGAGGGTTGGAAGCACATCGCACAATTGAAGGGGTGAGAAGAAAAGGTTTAACTGTCAAATTGATAGTTTCGAGAAAATCGACTTTAAACTTCAACGACGTCATTTTAATGTAGAGTGTTTATAAGGTAATAAAAAAGGTTTATGTAAGTTTCAGTTGCTTGAAAATGTTTTAATTCTATTTTAAAATACTACATATAATACTAATTCGAACAATTACTGTAAAAATATTTTATAATAAAATAAATATAATAATGTTTTTATGCTAAGCGAACTGCATTCCTGTGTCAGATAAACCGTTTTTTTAGATTTCTGCGGGCAGAAGCCCGTATATAATATAAGCGCGCGAGCGAACCTGTTTAGCGTTCTGTATGGAGCCCCGCTCGGGGTTCCTGTTCCGCAGGTAGACCAGCTCCTGCTGCTGGCCGGCCCACAGCCCCCGGACGCACTCCCGGTTCAGCTTGATCACTCGGAACCCCAGGTGCCGCTTGTTCAGCATTATTATCTTGTAGTCGTCGTTCCCTTCGTCCATTACGTGCCTGGAATTGTATGCTTCGTAAAGTTTACAGCGTTAACTAGCTTCACAGCTTAGTATGCTAGCTAGCTACGGTTTAAAGTACCCTATGTGTTAAACAATCATGATAACATATTGACTGGCCCGATAGTTCAGTTGGTTGTAAGCCTGCTGAACTGTGGGTTCAAATCCCACCCAAAACATTTGTGTAATGAACATCGATGTTTGTTCTGTGTCTGGGTGTGTGTATATTGTATTCTATGTATGTATTTACAAACAAAAAAGCATCTAAGTATTTTCAGTTATCTGGTTCCCATAATACAAACTTTGCTTAGTTTGGGGCTAGATGGCGTTGTGTGAGATGTCCACAAATACATTATATTATATTTGCAATCAATCATTGAATACTAGTTGCGCCCCGCGGTTTCTCCCGCGGATAGAAAGTATTTTAATTATTTGCTCATCCCACGGGAAGATTTCACTTTTCCGGGATAAAATGTAGCCTATATGTCAATCCAGTATATAAGCTATCTTGGTACCGAATTTCATCCAAATCCGTTCAGCCCTTTGAGCGTGAAGGAGTAACATACATACACACAATCTTTCGCCTTTATAATATTAGTGTGATTGGGCATACAGGTTCTATAAAGTGAGCATCATTACTTGAGTACTATCTGTTGAGGAATAGGATTTCACTAAAAATAGTCTCTTTGCTGACAAATTATTTGATTTTGACATTGACAACACAGTACCTAAGAGCCAACAAATGTGGCGCCCCACGGAGCACGTTATACCGCCAAGCAGGCGCTGCTTCATGGCAAATGACAAGCCGAGCCGCGTGCGATGCTATAGCAGAGTACAAAGCTGCACTACTGCAATACTCTTCTGGGAACATGAAGTGGTCCTGAAAAGTATACACCGATGTGTTAGAAATGTCAGCAAGCCGCGGTTTGTTTGTTACGTCGTGCTATATTGTATTTGTGGATACCAAATATTATAATATTTAATATGATGTTGGTCTCTACCTATCTTTAGTGTCAGTACGAATTTAATGGGCGTCTGTACTAAAGTTTGACAGTTTTTAAATTCACACCTATCTAGAGATAAGTGTGAGAGAGATGCATTGTAGTAATTAAGTCAAAGTGAGATCATACAACCGAATCGAAAATCTCTTCATTGATGTCGGTTGAATAGTACCTACGTCAACTATGATGTCGGTTGAAGAGTACGCCAACTTTGATGACGGTTTGAAAGTACGCCAACTTTGATGTCGGTTTAAAAGTACGCCAAATTTGATATCAGTTGAAAAGAAAGTACGCCAGGTTTGATGTTAGTTTAAAAATACGCCAACTATGATGTCGGTTGAAGAGTACGCAACTTTGATGTCAGTTTAAAAGTACGCCAACTTTGATGTCGGTTTAACAGGACGCCAACTTTGATATCGGTTTAAAAGTACGCCAACTTTGATATCGGTTTAAAAGGTCGCCAACTTTGATATCGGTTTAAAAGGTCGCCAACTTTGATATCGGTTTAAAAGGTCACCAAGTTTGATATCGGTTTAAAAGGTCGCCAACTTTGATATCGGTTTAAAAGGTCGCCAAGTTTGATGTCGGTTGAAAAGTACGTCATTTTTGGAGTAATTTATCTACTACGTTAGCTCACCTGATGCAATTTTAAAGCCATTCTAACTGCAGGCGCCAGCACAGAATGCAGTAGGGACATATCTGTGAACACCCATTCGTCTCTCGCACATGTTATCCGGAAGTCACCCTTGAACAGCGAGTGAAGGCCGTATAGGAAGAACTCCACACTGGAACGGAAATGAGACCATTATAACAAAACCGCTTTGGAGTTTTAAAATATGTGACGTCGGTATATCAATCAGTATTTTCATATTTGAACCAGGGGTTAGTGCATAAAATTGGTGGCATTTTATTCGTTAAGTGCCGGATTACAGGCATGAGTGTGGGAAAGTGGTACAACGATGGTGAAACGTTTCTTTTCGTGTGTTTCCAAAACTAAATAGAAGCTTCTAGTAAAGTTGCCACCACTTTACTAGGAGTATGACTTAGGTCCGTATTACAGAACGATGCTCAGTCATCGATCGGTGCTCAAGTAGAGATTTCATTCACTAATTGATCACTTTATGAATGAAATCTCTGCTTGAGCACTGATCGATGACTGAGCATCGTTCTGTAATACGGACCTATGACTTGATTTGGACTATGATTTGACACATATCTGCGTGATATATCATTAGGTAACTTGATAAATTATCAATTACTTGACGACACTGGCTAAATAAACAAGAGTGTGGAGGCAAAAAGTCACGTCAAGTTAAGTTAGTACTAAAAATTTCTTACCGGATTATCATGGCCGGTGCAAAAAACAACATTTACTTCCACTCCACGAAAGGAGGCGCATAGCAGACATAGCGTTCCTTCTGAACGTGGCTAATGGTACGATCGATTGTCCGGAGCCGCTTGGACAACTAGGGTTGTGTACCCCTATTACACACGCGCGGCGCCCGTCAAGGCTGAGCGCGAAGCACAGCGAGGGGGGGGGGCGGGGGGGGGGTACCTGGAGGCGGCGAGGTGCTGCGCGGCGGCGAGCGCGCGGCGCCCGACGAGGCTGAGCGCGAAGCACAGCGAGGGGGGGGGCGGGGGGGTGGTACCTGGAGGCGGCGAGGTGCTGCGCGGCGGCGAGCGCGCGGCGCCCGACGAGGCTGAGCGCGCAGCACAGCGAGGGGGGGGGGCGGGGGGGTGGTACCTGGAGGCGGCGAGGTGCTGCGCGGCGGCGAGCGCGCGGCGCCCGACGAGGCTGAGCGCGAAGCACAGCGAGGGGGGGGGGCGGGGGGGTGGTACCTGGAGGCGGCGAGGTGCTGCGCGGCGGCGAGCGCGCGGCGCCCGACGAGGCTGAGCGCGAAGCACAGCGAGGGGGGGGGGCGGGGGGGTGGTACCTGGAGGCGGCGAGGTGCTGCGCGGCGGCGAGCGCGCGGCGCCCGACGAGGCTGAGCGCGAAGCACAGCGAGGGGGGGGGGCGGGGGGGTGGTACCTGGAGGCGGCGAGGTGCTGCGCGGCGGCGAGCGCGCGGCGCCCGACGAGGCTGAGCGCGAAGCACAGCGAGGGGGGGGGGCGGGGGGGTGGTACCTGGAGGCGGCGAGGTGCTGCGCGGCGGCGAGCGCGCGGCGCCCGACGAGGCTGAGCGCGAAGCACAGCGAGGGGGGGGGGGGGGGGGTTGGTACCTGGAGGCGGCGAGGTGCTGCGCGGCGGCGAGCGCGCGGCGCCCGACGAGGCTGAGCGCGAAGCACAGCGAGGGGGGGGGGCGGGGGGGTGGTACCTGGAGGCGGCGAGGTGCTGCGCGGCGGCGAGCGCGCGGCGCCCGACGAGGCTGAGCGCGAAGCACAGCGAGGGGGGGGGCGGGGGGGTGGTACCTGGAGGCGGCGAGGTGCTGCGCGGCGGCGAGCGCGCGGCGCCCGACGAGGCTGAGCGCGAAGCACAGCGAGGGGGGGGGGCGGGGGGGTGGTACCTGGAGGCGGCGAGGTGCTGCGCGGCGGCGAGCGCGCGGCGCCCGACGAGGCTGAGCGCGAAGCACAGCGAGGCGGCCGCACCGTCCCGCGCCGCGCGCCGCGCCCCGCCCCGCCGCGCGGCGCAGTACGCCACCCACTCGGCGTACACGGCGCAGAACCGGCTCCTGGCGGCACCCCCACGTTACTACACATCGCACGCGCTAACGCACCAATCCTAATCTCGAGACAAACGCGCGGGATCGTGAACGCAACGACGGCAAAACGGATCTTTCGATAAAATTTTACCATCTGTACATATGACATTCAAAGTCCTGACTGACTGACTTATATATCAACGCACAGCCTAAACCGCTAGACATGAAATTTGAAGGATGTGTTCTCTGTAAAATGTAGGTATCCACTAAGAAATGGTTTTTTCGAAATTCCACCCCCAAGAGGGTGAAATGGGTGGTTGAATATTCTGTGAAAAATGTTCTTCATCGTTTCCTATAGGGCGAAGCCGTGGGCAGAAGCTAGTTGAGGTATATTATTTATGAATGCAATAAAAATATAGCAATCAAATAGTCAATTGCGGGTATAAAATACGTCATCAATCTTGAAAAAAAAAAAACAAATATTACCTAGTGATCCCTGAAGCTCTAAAATCGTAGTCCTCATCCAGATTCACGTTGAATATAGGGTCGAGGTCGACGAATGTACGCTCGTTCATAGGTTTCAGGGCTTCCGTGAGGGTTGGAGAGGCGAGCCACTCTTCTAGCTTACTGGACTGGATCGTGTAGTAGATTATACTCTGTGAAAGGTATATCTGATAGAGTAAACAAAATCAAAGTCAAAGTCAAAAGATTTATTGCAAATAGGCTATTTTTAACACTTTTACAGGTCAAAATTATATTAAGTCCTTAAAATTAAGTTATTGTACTAAACATATAGAATTACAAAGAGCTTATTGTCAAATATTACATAGCAAGCCCATTACAATACTATGAGTTAGAAAAAAAAAAAGAAGTTCTCTTTCTCACTACTGGTGCTAGCAGTAGTGAGAAAGAGAACTTCTTTTTTTTTCCGGAAACCAACAAGTATCTGATTCACAATGATGATATTTGAATTTGGACCTTCAGGCTGCTTTTATGAAATGAAAGAGACTATTTTATCCAAACATTAATTTAGTGAATGTTCTGCCGGGGTTTGCTTAACCAGTCACATCGCTAGAGCTTCCTGCTTCGAGCCTTGAACATATGTTTCTTAGGGAGTTGTTGATCTACATACTCGATAACTTAGTTGGCAGTTACTCTGCTTTCTGAGCTGTAGGTTGTGGGTTCGATTCCCACACAGGACAAACATTGGTGTGATGAACGTCGATGTTTGTTCTGTGTCTGGGTGTTATATTGTATTATATGTATGTATTTCTAAACGAAAGGTATTTAGGTATTGTATCAGTTATCTGGTTCTCATAGTACAAGCTTTGCTAAGTTTGGGACTAGATGGCGCTGTGTGAAATGTCCACAAATATTTTTGAAGTAAAACTTCTTTACCCACGCTTGACTTAAGGAGTAAGCTGGTGAATGCGAGGCGACCGGGATTTTAAGTTGGTTCATGTAGTCAACCATTGTCAACATAACAAAGTTTAAAATTATTATTTTTATATTCATTATTATGTTGGTATGTCAGAAAATTATAATATACAATTGTTAAAGTGGCGACAATAACATTATGTTTAATGTTAATGTCGCCATTTAAAGCAAAAACAACGTTATACCGACCGATAGATGGAGTTAAACTAAAGAAGCTATACTTCACTCGTGTGGTCTAAAGCACAATCGTTTTTTTAAATTACTGTCGGCTCATAACTCGGAGGCGGCGAGTTTGATTCCCGCGCCAGGACCAGTATTAGTGCACAGAAAAATAGTGCAAATTCTTGTTCCGATTCTGGGTGTTGTGGGACCATTGTCCTCGTAGTTTCTCGGTCCTAGTAGTGGGTAGTGGAATCCTAGTAAGGATCCAGGATCTACGTATGTGATCATTGGGCGTTATTATTATCTATACATATAAAATTCAAAGTCTTGACTGTCTGACTTAGTTTCTCGGTTCTAGTAGTGGGTAGCGGAATCCTAGTTAGGATCCAGGATCTACGTATGTGATCATTGGGCGTCATTATTATCTATACATATAAAATTCAAAGTCCTGACTGTCTGACTTATATATCAACACACAGCCTAAACCGCTGGTCCCAGAGTTATGAAATTTGGAGGTGTGTTCTTTGCAAAGTGTAGGTATCCACTAAGGGTTTTCGAAAATTCCACCTTTAAGAGGTTGAAATGGGTGGTGGAATGAGTATCGTATAGGGGCAGAAGCTTGCAGCGCACCGACCTTGACGTAGTAGGTGAGCAGCACCTTGCGGAAGTCGAAGGCCTGCAGCATGGAGACGGCGCTGTTGTCGGTGACGCTGTAGCCCTCCAGCACGTAGCGCGCGGCGGCCAGCTGCCACGCCAGCCAGCGCAGCGACCAGGCGGCGCCCGGCGCCAGCAGCCGCCCGCCGCACCACCACGCGCCCGCGCACACGCCCTCTGCGGCCGGCACGACTCACAGCTGCACGCTAGTGTGCTGGCCAGGTCGGAGGTTTGGCTCCACGCTTTTGTGTATTTAGCCAGTGTCAAGTAATCGATAATTTATAAAGTGAATTTCATTTTTTTTCATTTTTCAATTTCATTCAATTTCACGCAAATATGTGTCAAATCAGTCGAAGTCACCAAGTCAAGTCATATAAAAAAAAATCATAGTATAGTCAAAGTCATACTCCTAGTAAAGTGGTGGCAACTTTACTTGAAGCTTCTATGGAGTTTTCTATTTTTACCATCTTTAAAAAGTACGCAAAATTATTTTAAGCATGCTGTGTTCGCATCTAGAGGGGTGTACACATCTGCATGTGTCTTTTTATATTATTTTATGTTTATTTTTTATGTATTACAGTTTTGCTAACCTAAAATTTAAAAAATAAAATGTACTCTTCATATACGAATTTGATAATATACTTGTCCACTTTAAAAGAAAGATACCCTCAAAACAAGTTATACCCGAGTAAATCTAGCAGTAGTAGTAGTAACTTGTTTTGAGAGCTAAATCTGGCTCCACGTTGATCACGGTGATGCTAGCCGGCTGAATGACTGCAGCCGACTAGGACCACTCTCTTTATCTACTAAGCGATCATGGAACATAATTAAATGATAAAAAATGAATGATGATAAATAACGAATTAGCTTTAAAAATATTAAAATCGAAAAGACCAAATTTATGCCAAAATCTTCAAATTCTTTTTTTTATGTTATTGAATGATGTGATGAGCTAGTCGTTCACCTGATGTTAAGCGCCACGGCCGCCCATAACAGAACAGTGTCACTCGGAACCCTAAAACATAGTTACAAGCGACACTGCACTGCGGACATCATCCTGAGACATCAACACAGTCCAGCAATAAGATTACTCGACTGTGTGATCAGATCATAAAGTCTCAATTGCGTAGTAATTTCACTAATTTATGCCAAAATCTTCAAATTTTTGCTATATCATTTAGAGAAATTTACAAAGACTGCACAAAAAACTGTACGGAATGTTCGTCGCATCACTTAATTAAATATATTTTTCATAAGTGTACTTTTATATGAATAAATGACCTCTCAGTCCTTACCGGTGCTCTCCTCGGGTCCCTCAGATATGGCCTCCACCTCTCGTTGCTGGCAGTACGTCCCCCTGAACTCCAACCCTCGCAGTTGGAAGGAAACCAGGCCGTTGCCCATCTCCACTATATGCACCAGGCAGTTCAGGTAGTCCGATGCTAAAACTGGGCAAAATATTACATAAAAATCAAATTATTTACTGCTATAAGCATTTAAATCATATTTTAAAATTCTAAAATAGTATTAAACTGTATTATCCTATACGTCTTATATTTCTTCTTTCTTCAAATAATTTGAGAAATGATTGTATGATAATTTTAATTTTTTATTTATTTTTAGAAAGCTCCAAAAACATTTTCAGTATCAGATTTGTAATGTTCTAAAACAAAAACATACTTTATGTTTTTGTTTTATTTTGATACTAGCTTCTGTCTGCGTCTACGCTCGCATTATGTTTGGTACGTATTGAAAGGGTTTTGTGTGTTTTTGTGTAACAAGTAGTTGGTCGCCTCATACATTAACACCTGGGTGCTGTGGGACCGTATCCACTATCGTTAGTGCGTTACCGAAGCAGTCGCCCTGCTGCACGGCGCCCCAGCGGCCGAGCGCCAGGTCCCCGCACAGGAAGTGCTGCGGGACCACGGTCCCCGTATCCACTACCGTTAGTGCGTTACCGAAGCAGTCGCCCTGCTGCACGGCGCCCCAGCGGCCGAGCGCCAGGTCCCCGCACAGGAAGTGCTGCGGGACCACGGTCCCCGTATCCACTACCGTTAGTGCGTTACCGAAGCAGTCGCCCTGCTGCACGGCGCCCCAGCGGCCGAGCGCCAGGTCCCCGCACAGGAAGTGCTGCGGGACCACGGTCCCCGTATCCACTATCGTTAGTGCGTTACCGAAGCAGTCGCCCTGCTGCACGGCGCCCCAGCGGCCGAGCGCCAGGTCCCCGCACAGGAAGTGCTGCGGGACCACGGTCCCCGTATCCACTACCGTTAGTGCGTTACCGAAGCAGTCGCCCTGCTGCACGGCGCCCCAGCGGCCGAGCGCCAGGTCCCCGCACAGGAAGTGCTGCGGGACCACGGTCCCCGTATCCACTATCGTTAGTGCGTTACCGAAGCAGTCGCCCTGCTGCACGGCGCCCCAGCGGCCGAGCGCCAGGTCCCCGCACAGGAAGTGCTGCGGGACCACGGTCCCCGTATCCACTATCGTTAGTGCGTTACCGAAGCAGTCGCCCTGCTGCACGGCGCCCCAGCGGCCGAGCGCCAGGTCCCCGCACAGGAAGTGCTGCGGGACCACGGTCCCCGTATCCACTATCGTTAGTGCGTTACCGAAGCAGTCGCCCTGCTGCACGGCGCCCCAGCGGCCGAGCGCCAGGTCCCCGCACAGGAAGTGCTGCAGGGAGCGCGTCAGGTGCTCGTAGAATATGGAGTTTAGGTTGTTGTCGTCTGAAAAAACAGTTAAAGCTAGAATTTAAAGTCTTGAACACATACGCAAGATCGCTGGTTTGTCGGTCTTCTGTCGGTTACATTTTGGAGAGTGTGCACATGCCCTTCATCAGCTCATTCCTTCATCCCCTTTCCATCATAGTTTTTTTTTACTTCAAACTTGTTTAGCATTTGACCGCGCTCTAACCTGATGGGAAGTGACGATGCGATCGAAGGTGTAGCATGCTAGCCAAGTAAATACCTATTCACTCTTCTCTTGAACACGCGGGTCGTATTTTGCCGGAAACACAGACGCTGGCAGGGCATTCCATTCCTTAGCCGTTCTGATTAGAACTACAAGGCTTGGTGATTCTTTACGTCCTTACGTCGTTAGTGTACCTCAAGTCCGCACTAAGCGTTTTGCCGAGTCATTCATAGTCCGAACGGCCAAGAAATGGAAAAAAAGTAACAACCGGGTTTAATGGTGGAGAAAATGGGAATTTTGTGTAGCGTAAATATTAGTTCTGCATCTGGGTGTAGTCGAGGACCATGGATCACCAAAGAGGCTGTCATAAATGAAGGGCAACACAAATATGATTTTTTATGTAGTGGAAGTTTGACCTACCGGCCCCAAGGTTCCTCTCGAGTTGCGAGGACAGCCTGGTGTTGCTCTGGTCAACTCGTTTGGTGTTGTAATCTCGCTCCCAGAACTTGACCGGGCGGACGTATGACGTCATGAATATCGCGCTACCTGGGGATGCATAGACGGATTAGTCACAGAGGTTATTATGGTTGTGATGTGTGGTAAGCGAGTGTAGCTCAGTAGTCACCCCGGTTCGAATCCCGCGCGGCCTTATACTGATGACTTTCCTGTCGTCGTCTGCGGAATTTTCACTCGCTCTTACAATAGTGAAGGAAAAACATCAAACATCAAGAAACTACAGATTTATAGATTGTTTTTAAACATGGAACTATTGATATGTTGACGTTTGTAGAGTACCAAAAGTGACCAAATCTGCCATTATGGTACAATTAGCAATTTTGAAACAATTTAAATAAATAAATACGTGTGGACATTTAACACAGCGCCATCTAGTCCCAAACTAAGCAAAGTTTGTACTATAGGAACGAGATAACTTATATACTTTTTGTTTGTAAATACATACATAGAATACAATATAACACCCAGACACAGAACAAACATCGACGTTCAGCACCTAAATGTTTGTCCTGGGTAGGAATCGAACCCACAACCTGCAGTTCAGAAGGCAGGTATACTACCAACTGAGCTAACGGGCCAGAGCAAGCGGGCCGGGAAAGAGCAGACTCGGGCCCCAGGTCGTAATTGGTCACTAATTGCGCCCCGTGGTTTCACCCGCGGAAATAAAGTATTTTAATTATTTGCTCATGCTAAATTTCACTTTATCGGGATAAGATGTATGCCTATATGTTAATTCAAAATTAATCCATGAAAGAGTAACAAACATACAAACTATCGCCTTTATAATATTAGTGTGATAGTGTGCAGTGTGATGTGATGTGATTATAAATGTCACCGAGCGCCGGAGTGAGCGGCGAGGAGAGGAGCGCGGAGCCGGCCGCCTGCAGGAACAGCATGGCGGAGTGGGGCACGGAGAAGGGCTGCGCGAACGTTACCGAGCGCCGGAGTGAGCGGCGAGGAGAGGAGCGCGGAGCCGGCCGCCTACAGGAACAGCATGGCGGAGTGGGGCACGGAGAAGGGCTGCGCGAACGTTACCGAGCGCCGGAGTGAGCGGCGAGGAGAGGAGCGCGGAGCCGGCCGCCTACAGGAACAGCATGGCGGAGTGGGGCACGGAGAAGGGCTGCGCGAACGTTACCGAGCGCCGGAGTGAGCGGCGAGGAGAGGAGCGCGGAGCCGGCCGCCTGCAGGAACAGCATGGCGGAGTGGGGCACGGAGAAGGGCTGCGCGAACGTTACCGAGCGCCGGAGTGAGCGGCGAGGAGAGGAGCGCGGAGCCGGCCGCCTACAGGAACAGCATGGCGGAGTGGGGCACGGAGAAGGGCTGCGCGAACGTTACCGAGCGCCGGAGTGAGCGGCGAGGAGAGGAGCGCGGAGCCGGCCGCCTACAGGAACAGCATGGCGGAGTGGGGCACGGAGAAGGGCTGCGCGAACGTTACCGAGCGCCGGAGTGAGCGGCGAGGAGAGGAGCGCGGAGCCGGCCGCCTACAGGAACAGCATGGCGGAGTGGGGCACGGAGAAGGGCTGCGCGAACGTTACCGAGCGCCGGAGTGAGCGGCGAGGAGAGGAGCGCGGAGCCGGCCGCCTACAGGAACAGCATGGCGGAGTGGGGCACGGAGAAGGGCTGCGCGAACGTTACCGAGCGCCGGAGTGAGCGGCGAGGAGAGGAGCGCGGAGCCGGCCGCCTACAGGAACAGCATGGCGGAGTGGGGCACGGAGAAGGGCTGCGCGAACGTTACCGAGCGCCGGAGTGAGCGGCGAGGAGAGGAGCGCGGAGCCGGCCGCCTGCAGGAACAGCATGGCGGAGTGGGGCACGGAGAAGGGCTGCGCGAACGTTACCGAGCGCCGGAGTGAGCGGCGAGGAGAGGAGCGCGGAGCCGGCCGCCTGCAGGAACAGCATGGCGGAGTGGGGCACGGAGAAGGGCTGCGCGAACGTTACCGAGCGCCGGAGTGAGCGGCGAGGAGAGGAGCGCGGAGCCGGCCGCCTACAGGAACAGCATGGCGGAGTGGGGCACGGAGAAGGGCTGCGCGAACGTTACCGAGCGCCGGAGTGAGCGGCGAGGAGAGGAGCGCGGAGCCGGCCGCCTACAGGAACAGCATGGCGGAGTGGGGCACGGAGAAGGGCTGCGCGAACGTTACCGAGCGCCGGAGTGAGCGGCGAGGAGAGGAGCGCGGAGCCGGCCGCCTACAGGAACAGCATGGCGGAGTGGGGCACGGAGAAGGGCTGCGCGAACGTTACCGAGCGCCGGAGTGAGCGGCAAGGAGAGGAGCGCGGAGCCGGCCGCCTACAGGAACAGCATGGCGGAGTGGGGCACGGAGAAGGGCTGCGCGGACGTTACCGAGCGCCGGAGTGAGCGGCGAGGAGAGGAGCGCGGAGCCGGCCGCCTGCAGGAACAGCATGGCGGAGTGGGGCACGGAGAAGGGCTGCGCGAACGCGTGGAATGCGCTGCCCCACGTTATCTGCCACGGGGCGATGTACGTCACCACGAACTGCACCTGGTGAACGAGACATTATAATAATAATAATAATAGCAATAATAATAATGCCAAAGATACACATAGATCCTGGACCCTAACTAGGATTCCGTGTCTAAGGACACAGGAACTACGAGGACCATGCTCCCACAACACCTAAACTCAGAACAGATATCTGTGCTTTTTATTGACTTGTCTGGCCGCGGGAATCGAACCCGCCGCCTCCGGGTTATAAGCCGACCTGCTCAACCACAACACCACAGAGGCTGTCAGTCATAGACATTAAAGACATCCTAAAAATATCCTTAAAAAATAGTGGTTAAACTGACTTAATTTAACAACAATTTTTTGTTTTTATTAATTGAGGTTGAAGGTCTAGAATCTAGGTGTGTGTGATCGTTGGGCGTTATTGTTATTGTTGTTACCTTGAGCAGGAACTCGTAGACCTTGCTAAATATGACCGCTGTGATAAAGTAGTCCACCAGGAACGTCTCCGATATCCTCTGGGTGCTGAGGTCCCTTTGGAAGAGGAGCACAGCGAACACCAGAATTAGGTACTGCGAGTCCGGCTCAGAGTACGCGTGACGAAGACCTGGGCACAAGAAATGAAATAAATAAAATTTGTGGACACTTCACATAGCGCCATCTAGCCCCAAATTTAACGTATCTGTTTGTTCTGTGTCATTATTTGATCATTACTTCTAATATCCTACAATAGATTGAGTCACAAAAAATATGATCGATTCACCACGAAATTATTACACTTATATACTTACACTATAACATTATTAACTTACATTTGAGTGCGCACACGCATATAATGAGAGCGCCGACCGCATCCCCATACTTGGCTGCTATAGCGGGCGCATCTTGCGTTGTCGCTGCTATGACCACAGCTGGGTACAGCACGTTCCGCTCCAGGAAACAGAGGTATACGAAGATCTGGATAATAAAGGGCTTAATTTAACTACTTGAAAATTTCGTTGCACCTACTGGCCACGGAAAGGGCCACAGCTGAAAATCAGCGCGCTGCATCAGTGGTGTATTATGAGCTGTGACCTTTTTACAGCCATAAGTTATTAATATAATTTATAGCCTAAATTGTTAAAGCCTTAAAGTATCTATTATATACCTATTCCAAAGTTAAAGCTGTACCTATGTTGACTATAAATAAACGATTTCTATTCTATTCTATTAAGAATGGAAGGCAAAAAGGGAAGACACTTTATTGATATTGTATAGGTTTTTGGGGTATGGGCAATAATAGGTGCTGTGAGACCTATTATTGCCCATACAGAGGATCCTAGTTCTGGATCCCTTAACACATATAGAAATTATGAAGTGTTCTGTGAGCACAGAGAAAACCAATTGAACCCTGTCAAGACACTAATGCCTGTCTGCACTTAAGTCTACAACTTAGCTAAGTAACACTTTCAGCCAGGTTTTCGTACTAACTTTCGTGACTTGAACTAATATTGTAAAGATAAAACGGGTATATTCGCGTACAAAGATTATCAAAACATTATTTTGACTAACCTCGACGTTTCGACCAAGTTACATTGGCCGTGGTCAAAATAATGTTTAGATAATTTTTGTACGCGAATACACCCGTTTTATCTTTACAATATCTACATCGTGTTCTTCACTGGTCTATTCTTTTTTTTTTTTTTTTAAGGGATGACGCGACGAGCTAACCGTTCGCCTGATGTTAAGCGACACGGCTGCCCATATCAGTTGCAGTGTCACTCGGAACTCTAAAGTAGAGTTTCGCGTGACACTGCACTGTGCACGTCATCCTGAGACATCAACACAATCTAGTAACAAGATTACTAGACTGTGAGATCAGGTCATAAAGTCTCATTTGCCCAGTAATTTCACTAGCTACAGTGCCCTTCAAACCGGAACACAGTAGTGCTTGCGCACTACTGCTTGGCGGCAGAATAACTGGCAAAGCGGTCGTACCTACCTAGACGAACTTTGCAGAAAAGTCCTACCACCTAGTGAAATTATATTATTATATATCTGGTTATATTCGGATATGTCTGGTCGCCATACCTTCTCGAAGAGCATGAGCCGCGCGGGCTCGGTGACCTCGAACTGGGCGTGCTCGTGCGGGCGCAGCACCGGGCCCGCCAGCCACAGCCACGGCTGCTGCTTGCGGAGCTGCGGCACCACGTAGTGCAGCGCCCAGCCGAGGGTGCCTGCTATTATCCACAGCACCTGCCGACGGGGGTAAAAGAGATTACTAAGTACCACGGATTTAGCATCGCTATTGCTGTGTAAATCTGTTGTCGTCATTATGTTACATATAGGTTTAGGTATATTGTATATATCCATATGTATTTATTGTATTTGATGGCGGCAACGTTCAGTTATAAACTCTATGCGCAGCGGGCAGTACCATAATTTACCCTGTGGCAGCATTTAAATTTATTACAGTGGCAACACCGGCAACTGTCGTCGCTGCCCCACCCATCTGGCTATATAAAGAGAACGCTCGGTGTACTACGATCATTCACCCCGTCGTCGCCGCCCGAGACACGTCTTGAGCGACCCGGAGGATCCTATAGCAGCCGTAGTATCGGCTGCGCTAGGATCACCGGACCAGTCTAGCCCTTCTGGCTCAGGTACCGCTTTCGGCACCGGTATAGGATACCAGCGTAACACAATCAGACACCGACCCCGCCGGCGAGGTCGACGTACCCCCCGTAGGTTAGCTAGAACGGTCGCGACTTTCAATAGGGTCCACTCTTCCAGTGGACGTAGTCTTCTCGATCCTCTTATCCCGGCAACGGCCCAAGCCGAGGCTCGCACCCCAGGGGTGCCCTTGAGCTAGTTGCCCCCCAACAGCATTAGCTCGTTCAAAAAAAAAAAAAAAAATTCCATCATTCTTGTTCTAGACACGGCGCGGTGCGGACATGCTGAAGGCCTATAGTTATATAGGTTGCAACCTACCCACAACCCGTTCTGTCTACATATTTATAAGTACCTATATATTATTGTTATGGTTTATGTAGGTATATTATTTTGTGATATAGGAATATGTATATGTATTTTTTTATTATGTAGTTAATATTATATTATGGTAAATTATCTCATTAGTATACTGTAGTTAAGTGCACCTCGTCTATACGACTTTTTAATAAATCCTCTCCGTCCAAAGGTTGCCTGGAAGAGATCGCTTTTAGCGATAAGGTCGCCCATTGTTCCCCACTACTTGTGTTTCATTGTATTATTTGATATTTTTGTTATTATGTGGTGTGTACAATAAAGAGTTTATCTATCTATCTACATTTATGAAGCAATGATATTTTTAAGGCAGGTCGGCGTAATGTTATCTAAGCCCCCGCAGACAATTTTACTTGGTTCTGCTCGTTTTGACCCTCGCAAAGAAAATGAAAATAGTAGATTGTTTGCCTAGGAAGCAAACAATAATTCAAGGGGTGAGAACAAAATGGGTTTAACTGTCAAATTGATAGTTACGGGAAAATTGACTTTAAACTTCAGCGGCTTCATTAAGTAATAGAAAAGGTTTTAAAGTTTCAGTGGCTTGAAAATGTATTAATTCTATTTTAAAATACAAAATATTGTACTAATTCATAAAATTACTGTAAAAATATAATATAATAAAATAAATATAATAATGCTTTTATGCTAAATATATAACTGTATTCCTGTGTCAGATAAACCGTTTTTAAATTTACTCTTCATTTCGGTATTTTGAGAATTTATTATTGTAGATAATTTCACGCTGAATCCAACGATAACCATGTCATTTTGTAAAAAAAAAAAAATCAGTTAAACCCTTCATGATCTCATTCCTTCAATTATAAAGGCGAAACTGAATCCAGAGTAGAGCAGGATTCTAAAGAATTTCGAAAATTTCAAATATTCTATACTTTTAGAATTGATGTGATATAAAGACAATTTCACTTGATTCTGCTCGTTTCGACCCCCGCAAAGACAACTAAAATTAGTAGATTGTTTACCTAGAAACAAACAACTGTTTTAAAGGCTTAACTGAATCCAGAGTGTAGCAGGATTCTAAGGTATACTTTTCGAATTGATGTGATATAAAGACAGTTTTACTTGGTTCTGATAGTTAGAAGCGCAGCTGTGTAATGCTAGATATCTCTGTTTTTTTCGCACTTTCCATAATTTCTTTCACGATGTCTCTTGAACTTATAATCTAGTAAAACATCTTCGTCCGACCAGTTCATGTAATATTTTATGTGACGTAAACTGTGTTCAAGTATTGTACTATGTTTCGTCTGGAATTGGAAGTTTGCAAGTGAAGGCTGCCTAAAAACGGTATACTTGGAAAGAGATCCATAACTTGAGGGTAAGTCCTAGAAAATGGTTATTATCAATTACTTCATAGAGTTAAGATATTTCCGTAACATAATCGGTCACTCGACCTGATCGCAAGTCGTTTGGGCAAAATTTGGATAATATTCAGACTATTATGGACTAAACAGACAGTTATGGACTAACATCCTTAGAAAGAAGGTAAAAATCTGTTTAAAATTACTTACAGTGTTCAACTGAGGTCTTAGCGTGGTAAAGACCGTCGTGCAATGCAGTCCAAACACGAACAGCCCCAGAAACGTGCAAACGATGACGTCATTCTTCAACCTTGCATTCACTGTCGCCTGCAATTTCTTCGGCAAAGGGTCTTCCATCTCATCATCAGGGTTGTCACTCACATCTTGCTTGTTTGACGTCTTCGTGTTAGAATCCTGGCTTTTATCTTCTCCTTCTGTAAGCGGGTCCGCTTTCAACGAAGACGTAGAATTCATCGTATCGCCAGCCCTGGGGTCCATCTTTAAAGAACTGACGCTGGAACCCTGCGACCGCTTCTGTGACTTCGCTATGTTAGTCTCGGAGCTAAAATTAATCTTGGATGCTGAACTTCCTATAGAGTTCTGCTTCGATATGTTGCTTTCGGAGTTGTTTTTTTTATCGTCCATCAAAGTATTTGTGTTTGGTTCAGTCTTATCAGTTTCCGGAGGTAGCTCGGGAGCATGCATGGCGTACAGCTCGGGCGGCAATAAGTGCTTTTTTATAAGGTTCCATATAAGGGTGTAGTCACTAGCACTCCGACTTAAATGGTAAGCTATAGGCACAAGAAGACCGCAGAAGATCGAAAAGAGTATGTTGTGTTTCTGGTGTTGTGATTTCTTCCCTTCAATCAGGCCGCTATAGGCGAACCCGTACAATACGCCAATGGCAGCGATCGACCTAACGATGCAATACATTGCCGCACTCAGGCTACTGGTCGCGTTGCCACCGAACACGTGCATGTCAATCTGCTCCAAAAGGTACATCAAAAATGTATTCACTTGCGGGAACAAACCCAAGCTGAATGCAAGCGGAAAAAACAGCAGGAACTTTGATAATATCTCCTGGATAATGTATAAAAAATCTCGCTCGTTCATTTCGAACCCGTATATCGTTAAGGGTTTGGCGTCTTCTAAGCTTCTTCTGACCCTCGAATGGCTGTCATCAACGGGGGCGGTCTGTTCTAAGTAATTGTGCACGCCGCACAGTATCGCTGCGCAAAGGCAGAAATAAACCGGCCGAGAGAACACGACCATTTTATTAAAACCGTGCACAGGTGACGCGGAATCTGGCTGAACACTTTTCAATAGAGAGTACTGGCTTCCCGCCATTATAAAACAAAACCAGAACGCATAGATATCCCTGTAGAAACCGAGGTTTAACACCATAGATCCCAGCACCGCGACCATAATCGCTAAAATTATCGTAATTAACGTCTCTTTAACAGTCAAGTTTCTGTCAAATAACGCCATCAGTTTTAACCTATCCATCGTCACTTTCACTTCAAAGCACTTCGATATCTTCATCTTGTAGTAGCTCTTTGGTTTCGGCTGATTGGTCTTTTCAATTATGTCCGGTTTGGATTTGCTTCTGTTGTTCATATCTAGGTTTTCTTCTCCTATCGAGGGCATAACACTGGGTATGTTTGCCGACGTGTTTTCTGATTGCTGTTGCGCTTGCTGCTGCGCTCTCTGCTGGTTCAATAAGAAGTTGATGTGCATGCTAGGGAGCCCCATCCTCGTCTGTCTCTCATGCTCTATCTGCTCTAGTAAGCTGTCAGTCACGTACGCCACGGGGGATCTTGGCTGATCGGCGTGGGAACCAGTTCCACCATCGAACACATAAAACCTTTTATTATTCGTAGGGTTTGTTGTAATAGGAACTATCGTTGATACGTTATTGTTACTAGACAAAAGAGGATTGTTGCTGCCTTGGTTTGACGAGCTTTGGTCTATGCTATCACCACGTTTCGGCTTAGTTATACTTTCACTGTTACCAGCTTCTGATTCCAGGGAACCGCAGCTGCCTTCGCCCGCCGTTTCCTGCGAGTTATCATTGTTGTCCAAGGGTTTCACCCTGTTGATTTTTATACCATCTTCTTTATCTGGCAAAGGAGCAGCCGGCGTCGGCTGAGCCCGTCCCGAGCTATTCTTATCAAAGGTATAAGACATCCAGTTGCCGTATTCATCCATGAAACAATGTATCGCTCCGTCAGTCGTGTCCTCAAAGGACTTAGCGAAATGAACGCTGGAAGAGTCAGTGCCGTTCACGTTGTTCGGAGTTTCCGCTTTCTTTGTAGGATTGTACTGTGACGACGGGTTGTTGCGTTGTCGCGTCGAGCGCTTGATTTTTCTAACTCGATTCCTGTGATTCCGGTCCATTAAAGGCCTCAGCCTTGGGCCTTCTTCAGGAGTAGGGGGCGTGTCCGGCGAGTCATTAGTCTCGTTAGCCACGTGAGGGGGTACGCAGCACGGTCCAAAATCAACTCTCGAGTTCAGGAATGCCGCTAACAATGGCATTGAAGTAGGAAGTAGTGTGTTCGTGGAAGTGTGGGCCACTTCCTCGATGGATCGCTTCCTGGTCTTATGCGGGGCGTCACGCTCGCCGCGCAGGCTCTGCCGGTGGCTGCGCGAGCGCTCGTCCCGGTTAAGCGGGGGCATCACAACTGTATTCGCGTTCGTCGCGGCGAACAAACATTCTAAGCCTTGCACCAAAGCCGCCTGAGCTTCAACCGCATCCATGAGAATCCTCTCCTCGTTCTGATTCTCGTCCTTCCCCCTCTTAGAATCTCTCTTCTTGTTCTCCTTCTGGGATGAAGCTCGCGAACGCGCTAAGTTTTTTATTTGCTTTGGTATGGCTCCTAAGTTTTTTGGAACGTTCGATGACGTCTCGCCTAGGGCATTGGCAAGTTTTTGACAGACGTCTTCTGGTAAGGCAACCGCCTCCTCTTCTTTGGAACTCATCGATTCTGGTGCCTCCTCGAACAACCAATCTAAACTATATACACTTCGTTCGTCGGCACTTTTGCTTTCGCACATTCCTTCTTCGGTTTCCTGTGGCGGGTTATGATCAGTCTCATCTTTACTTTGTACTTCAATAGGTTTTTCCGGGTTAGTGTCGGAGCTACTGCTAGTGTTAGAAATATCGTGGTCCCAAAGTTTCTTCTCGGCGACCTGCTTTTCGTTTGATTTTTTATCGCTTTGGTCCGGGTTTTCATTAGATTCTAAGCTAGATTTTTCTATGAGTAAATCTTTAGAGCTCGCGCTTGCTTTGTCGAAATAGTCGACCGACAAGACGTTGGCGCTAGTTTTACAGTCACAGGAAGGGTGATGCCGCTCGGCACGCTTAGGTTCATATTGTAGGTCGGGTTTTGGCATCTTTTTTAGTCTGACAGCCCTGAGTTTTTCATGGGGACAGTCGGGAGCGTGTTTGATCGGTCGCCGTTCGCAACAGTGCGTCTTGCAATCGTGAATTTTCGATCGTACCACTCGGATGTCCGTGGCGCGGTCGAGCAGTGGGGAGCGCGAACCGTTGTTTTCATAATCGGAATCACTTGAGCGCATAGCTAGCGACTGTTCCGGATCCCAATCGAACCCCCGAAACTGCTTCTCATCTTCGTAATCGCTGTAACTTTCACCACTCGAGTCCAGGTCGGTTTCCTTCTGCGATGTTTGCATTTCATCTGATATTTCAGCGATTGGGTAAACTATCTCGGAGCCGTAAGTCAGGTAAGGATAGCTGCATCCTTCGCCGGATTCGTTTTTAGGGTAGAGATTCAAATGAGGTCCGCGGGTCAAACTTTTACTGGGAGGAGGAATAACTGCACTTTTAGGGTTTTTAAGCATTTGACCACCTATTGTTTCCGCACTGTTTGGGTGGGGGGATAAATTCGATACACTCGGGGGTGGGCAGCCTATTTCTAAAGCCGCACTTTTTATGCGACGTACGCCTGGAGACTTCCCTTTCGACTTCTCCGCGTCGCCCGAAGGCGCTTCAGCTTTTACCATCATGTACTCGCCGAGCTCGACGCTAGCGAAGAATCCAGTATCGGCATTATTCGAATGCCTCCTCATATGCGAGACAAGTTGTGCGGTGGAGTTCAACAGTGGCAACTGTATAGTTGACATCGTGGAGTTAGAGTTCCTTCTCATGTTGGAAGACTGTGCTGTCGCTAGAGCCATTGCGGATTTCGTGCAGCTCTCGTCAGGATAGTTGGTATACCTTCTTCTGTGCGCTATCCGCTTTTTAGGGGAAGGTGGGCCAACATTGGGTTCGGAGTTATCTCTCGAATCTGAACTAAGTTGCCGAGCGAATTTCGATTGGTACGGCTCACCGGCTGCTTCAGCCGCATCGAGATATAACCACTCCTTAAAAAAGTCTCTGTTGTTCGACCGCCGATGTGGGCATTCGTGGTACCGCCTGCTAACTTTGGCGAACGGTCCTTCGTCTACAAACATGTGAACAGGCAGGTTGTTATCCATTCTAGGGTTTCTGCCAGCTTCCACGATTAGCTCATCGATTCTAGCGTTGTGCGTTCGCCTTTTGGAAGTCCTGTGATCTCTGCGATGTCCGGACTTCGACCGGCTTCTGTTTGCTGGACGGGACTTGGAAGGGCCCGGCAAGTCGGCGGCTTGTGCTACGCACAAATCCGATTTTGTGGAGATAACTGTGTCGATTTGTTTGGCAGACATTGCGCTATCTTCTATGCTCGACTCAGAGCTGTTTTTACGATGGACATCAACTTTTAAATCTGAAACCAAATTTGGAACCTCTAAAATCACAATTAAGTTTTAAGTTCTAGCAAAATTCTCGAATATATACCATTTTACAACTGTTATGAGCCGTGAAGCTATTGAAATAACTTTAGAACATTTAGCAGATTTTTATGATTCAAAACCAGCAAGTCTAAAATGAAGGACCAAGACTAATTATGTTGATTTATTAACATTAGAGTAAATCCTGACCTGCATTGAATATTTTCGATTATAGCCACACAATATTAAAACATTTTTATCCTTTTCATTTTCTCTTTTCCAGACACAAAAGCATAGGTAGAAAAGCTTTTAGATAAGTAACACAAATCCACGAGTGTTTAGATTTGAGTACGTTTTTAACACCCTTTCCATAGAATAATGACAGATACATTTGTCTAGACTCAAAAAATTGTTGAAAATAGGCTTAATCTTGCTCTATTACAAGTAATAAAAATGCCTAATTTTTGATATTGTTGTTTTGTTGCATATAAAATCACAAAGTGTTTTTTACCTATGGTACTGGTGTTTGGTTTGTGGTACTCCAACGAAGTGATCGACTCATTATCGCTATTGGGCGAAGCCTCCGGACGCATGCGCAGCATCTGCATCTCGATGCCTTCTTCAGGTCTAGAAATATATCAATCACATCATATTAAATTTTTTTTTTTTTTTACGTAATTCCGGGACAATTATGAATCACTTAAATCTAAAGCCACCTTGTTCTCTTTGACTTTAACTACTGAGCAGTGCGCAGTCAGCCCCTATGTCACAAAATAAATAAGTTGAATAGCTAAGACTAAACTCTAAAGTACCTATAGAGATTTGCGTGATACTGCATTGCGTACGTAATCCTGAGACATCAGCACAGTCTAGTAAACTTGTTACGATCAGATCGTAAAGTCTCATTTGCCCAGTAACTTCACTAGCTACAGTGCCCTTCAAAAAGCGATGGTACCTACCTAGATGAACTTTGCAGAAAAGTTCTACCACCTAACACCTTCACTCACACGGCCTTCTCTCACATCAAGAGAGTGTAGGTATAATCCACTACACTGGCCTTTTCCGGACTGACCGGTTTCCTCACAAAGTTTTGCTTCACCGCTGTTACGAGTGCTAATTCCGTAAAAAAACAATGAAGTCATTGGTGCAGGACCGTGCGAGTTTTAAACCTAAGAGTGCCGGTTAGAAGGTCGCATGGAATAACGCTGAGCCACACACGCTTCTTTTGCTGGCTGATTTATATATTATCTGTATGATAAATGCAACCATGGAGTCTTCAAAGTGAATAGACTTGATAGGTCAATCTCCTACTCCTTCAACTGCATTGTCGCTTAACATCAGGTCCCTTGCAGTCAAACTGATTGCTGTAATAGTACATAAGATTTTTTTTTATTCCAGTATATATTGTAAATTTAATTGGTGAGACAATAACGAGTTATTTATCAATCTATCAAACTCTCAATTTTCTTCGACCATTATGCCTAAATACAGTGGGAGTGAGAAAGTAAAAGAAATATCTGCTTCTTTCTTTATTGAAACACGTAAGTAGTATGTAGCTAATAAGTTCTTATTGTGCAGTACTTACACAGTGTTCTCATTTGATGGATCACCGGGCGCAGGCTGCAGTACAATGCATTCGCTTGTGTCATACATGTGGTGCAGCCCGTGGTTAATGAGCTTCAGGCATGTGAACAATACTGCCACAAGTCCGCAGTAAATCAGCCAGCCAAGACTTGCTGGTGGGAAGTACTGGAGGAGTTCACAATTTTTTTATATTTTTACATTAGGCAGGTAACAGGGCCTTGACAGCCTTATTAATAAACGGGTATTAGTCTCGGATTAGTTACTTAAGCTATTGTCCTTTTTTTGCTACTAGAATATTTAGCTGGATCAAAAGAGACAAAAGATGGTGTAACTAGTCTAAAGCTAGTTCGTGTTTATTAATAAGGCTGTGAGTGTTTTAGTGTGATGCCTAATCTATATACTTCCCTGCATCATGTTGTTTCTTCAAAATAGTGGCTACTCATAAAACCTATATGAGGTTTGTACGAGACAAATATTTTCAGCACTACAGTATATTTAAAAGGCCAGTAAGGCCATCTTGCTTTCTAAGGTGATATTTTGTACCATACATTTGTTTTATTTTTTTGTGAAATCATATCACAATAATTCTAAAGGTATTATCTGACACATAAAAAAAAACTGAAAATAATTTATGGCTCATCACTTATTGGCTTATTCATGTATATTGTACATAGAATAAAAAACCAGTGGCGTAATAATGAGTAAGAAGGAAATCTTATTTATTACTTATTTGCTCAAAATCATTATTTATAAATCCATGTGGATAGAGTGCTAAATGTCTTAGTGTTATCAGTAAGTTGATTAATCAAAGTCCACAACAACAGTGAATCCCACGTTTACTGCATTATAACTTTGAACAGGATGATTTTCTGATTATTGTGAAACAATAACAATCCCATTTGTGATTCAATTTTTTCCTTTACATTAAAATTAATATATTGTTAAATAAATATGACTAATTGTGGAAAGTTATTTATAAACTGACAATTGAGCATAATTTGATTGTGTTATTTATTTATTGTGATTTCTTATAGCACCATTATATACCTACATAACCATCACCAAAGTAAGAAAGGGTTCTGGCAGAAAAGGTTCAGACAATGATTTTTTTTATGGAGTATCTTACTGCCACTACGGATGCACAACCATCAACTACTTAAATATAATTATCATCATTATCACCTTATACAAGTCCACAGCTGGATATAGCATAGTTCTCTCAAAGAATGCCAATGAGCCAATATTAAGCTCTATTGTTTTCATTGCTGCCAGCTACTTTGTATTACTTAGATATAGTATCCAGTAGCATGATCTTAATAAATGGTATCACAGCCAGATGTTTACTCAGTTGACTGTGTTATATCAAGTGAAGTACATTTATATAAATATGTAAGATAATAACTCAAAAAATTGTTTTCATCCTAACAAATTTACCATTTCAAGCCATTCTTAATTTTTTATTAAATTAAATATGCTCTTCTTGGGTAAAGTAGGTAAACATTATAAAAAATTGAAAGCAAAACATAAATAACTTCCCTAATCAAAACATGTTATGGGTAAACAGCAATAAATCCAATTGCAAGTAGTTATTGCCCGAATGTGATCTCTCATTGAATGAGCGTTTTGCAGCAGGCCTAGAGTGAAGCTCTGTAGGAGCAATGACCATAGCAGCTCAAATCATACACAACAAAACAATTTTGTAGACATCTTGACCTGATTTCTTTAACATCACCTTAACCTCACTATGAACTAAAACCGATTCACATACATATAAAAGACTTACCAGATATACGGAAAACGGTACACATAGTAGAAACAACCAGATATATAAGTGTACAGTGTTACAAAACAAATTTTGGTGAGGATCATAGAACCATCCCCCAGTAAGTGAAGCCCAGACGCCTTGCCGCAATATCTCTAAAGTCTGTGAACCCATTGTACACGTTATGTCCACATTTCCAGGCGCAGCTCACCGTCCACCTACTCCATACTACATCAAACACTCATAAAATCATTTCCACAACTGCAAATTGTAATCCTGCCATTTTGGTTGGTAATCATCAAGCGATTGTGAACTCTATAAACACATATTGTTTCGCGATTAATCGCTTTTACAGTACTCATCACCGACCAAAGTTATTATATATGTCTTTGTACATGTAGTAAATGAACTTAGGAATAAAAATATTACTCTTTTTTATATTCGTTGAAATAAATATGGAAATGTATACGGAATTATTGGAATCAACACTTTCATAGCGAATGGCGATCTTTGACAGATGATTGCTGTCAAAGTCAAATCGGGTGCCATTTTGTAACATCTCAGATTTGACGTAAATAGTGAAGTGCAAGTTTATCGGTTTATTAAAAATGTAATGTATGTGTTATTGTATTGGCAATACTAATGTTTTGTTGTCTCAGACTCACTTGTCATTATGTAGAAAAATACCTGTGGAAAAGTACTCTGTACTTGTCATCTCAGCTGGACTTTAGGTTCTTTATTTATTTTAATAACTATGTTGGTAGCAGCCGGTGAACAGTGCCGTTCCGCGAAGTTTTATTTTACTAAAACATCTGAGAAAATCCACTGGGATAATAACACGGCCAGATAATTGTGATATTTAAAAATGGGTGACATTGAAACAGCTTTAAAGCAAGCTGCTATGCATGTTGGAGCTGGCGGAAGTGCTGGATTTGTGGAGGTCTGCATTATGCATCCTCTAGACTTGGTGAAGACGAGGCTGCAGATACAATCTAATGTAAGAAACGCTACAAAAAGTACCGACCCTCATTATTATCATGGAATAATAGACTGCATGAAAAAAATGTATAGATACGAAGGCCTTACATCATTTTGGAAAGGGATTCTGCCTCCAATACTGGCAGAAACTCCAAAAAGAGCAGTAAAATTTGCAACATTTGAACAATACAAAAAGCTATTTATGTTTGGATCCAGTACACCAACTCCTTTGGTAAGTATTATGCAATGTAAGTATGTATTATGTACATTTTAACTGGTAACTTACATCCAATATTGACTTGCGTAAATTATAAGCTTAAGGATGACATCTTTCAAAAGCCTGATAATAAGATAATGTGCTGGAACATTTTACATTGTTAAATAAACACTCAAAGTTTGTTCAAATATAACTACTGCATTCACTAATACAATAATTTTGTTCTGGACAGTGTTTTGGGCCATCAGATGCTAAATCAAACAAATAATTTTAAAAATACGTAGGCAATTAAAATTTTGATACTATTGTTTTACAGATTAGAGGATTAGTGGTATATATTAATTACTAAACATATCTACAATGCATAGCAAAAGGTTTGGTTTTTGATTTTCACTTCCAATTCCTATTGACCAACCTTATTTAATTACTATTTAGTCAAAAATATATTTTTTTGTTTAGTTTATTTACAGTAAGTACCTATAATAACCATCAAATAATTATCTCTGTTGGACACCATATTAAACAATGTCCATGTAAGTATCAGTTATACAATAATTCTCTTTTATACCATTTTTTTTCAGACATTCTCCTTAGCTGGGCTCGGTGCTGGTATTACAGAAGCTATCCTAGTGAACCCTTTTGAGGTTGTTAAAGTGACCTTGCAATCTAACAAGGCTTTAGCGAGTCAGCTGCCTAGCACATGGTCTGTCACCAGACAAATCGTCAAAGAACATGGTCTTGGGTCAAGAGGCCTTAACAAAGGACTTACTGCCACAATTGCTAGAAATGGTGTATTCAATATGGTCTACTTTGGCTTCTATCATAGTGTGAAAGGATATATTCCGGAATATGAGGTTAATATTCCATTCTTTATTGTTTTCATAGTAAATTCAAAATTCACTTTATTTAAATAATAGGAAAAAATTATAAAGGTTGAGTTTTAATAGGATACAATCATACATTTTACAGTTTATATAGGCATACCCTAAGTTCCAAACTATTTATCCCCTTAAACTTGGTGAAAATGTAAACAAAATAGTCATATGACACTTAAGAAAAGCTATTTAGCAATAATATCCTTAAATGAGGTGAAACCAACTTCAATCACTTTAGTTTCACACAGAGAACTTGTTTCACACAGAGAAATTATAAAAAAATTCTACAGTAGGACTAACAATAACAGCAAGAGAATCCTTTAATTTACAAAAACAAAGAACTTTAAAATCAGTTTATAAATGACAGAGTTATGAGGTATCAAACAAAATAAACATGCAGATTTGCAGCCAAATGGAGAATCTCCTTCTTTTAAGTCAGTTGATAAAACAAAATACATAATTCAAATTATTTTGTGTATCTCAAATATTACCACCTCAATCTCTCATCATAACAATGGCATAGTAACTTATTGTCAGAGAAATCAATATTGATACTGTGATATGAGGTTACTATCTTGCGTAAATATGATATATTTTATTGTATGTATTATCTTGTGTAAATGTAAACAAACTTATTCTTTCAGGACCCGCTTTTAGAGTTTGGTCGAAAGGTTGCCATCGGCTTTACATCGGGAGTTCTGGGTTCGTGTGTCAATATTCCATTTGACGTCGCAAAGAGTCGCATTCAAGGTCCTCAGCCAATCCCCGGAGTTGTTAAGTATTCTTCTACAACAGGGGCAATCGTTTTAGTTTACAGAGAAGAAGGGTAAGTCGCCATTAACTTTTTCCTTTATCTTATCAGACAATTGACATTTGATCTTTATATCATTTGATGGAAAGCGTCAGTACTCTCGAAGACATAGCACGCTTGTCTGAATAGATAGATATAAATTAACAAGTACCTATATAATGAGATCGTTGCAGGTTTATAACTGCTTATTTCCCCCCCCTAGGTTTCTTAGAACAGTCGAGACTTTCAATAGAGTCCACTCTTCCAGTGGACGTAGTGCTCTCAATCCTCTTATCCCTGCAACGGCCCAAGCCGAGGCTCGCACCGCAGGGGTGCCCTTGAGGTAGTTGACACCCACTTTTGACGGCTGGGCGCCTTAAGCGTCTGCCCTCCCGCCCGGTGATGCTGCATAGGTCGGTAGAGACCAACAGCATTAACCCGTTCAAAATAAAAGGGTCACAACTGCTACAATTAGTGATATTTTCACAAAGAAAACGCTAAAAATACAACCTTTGTGCAAAGCTGAGAGTCGGGCATGCTGCCAAAGTAAATGTAGTAATACAGAGAATCATGAATCGTTGTATTTTGTACATTGATTTACATTGCGACAATGTTGCATCCACATTCCACATTAGTGTGGACTCATTTTACGATGAAATTGTTATGTAGTTGAACCCCTAAATAGATATGCTAACACTACTATCATAATATTCAGTTACTTATTTTCAATTTAAGTCTGTGCTTACTGTGTGCTACCTTGAAATGATATATTATGATATATATGATATATATCATTTCAAGGTTTATTTCTGCAGATAGACATTTAAAATAAATTTAATGTGCGTTACAAAATAAAACGGTTCTAGGTGTTATTCTTAGTCTACTCTCTAGCTCTGTTGGTAGTAAAGCGAAGTTCGATACACTTTTGTTGTAATAGAAGGAGGTCCATGGGTTTGCTGAATTAATGATATGCCGATTGACTTTGTATACGATATATTAATTAAAAAGATATTTACAAAAACCAAATGCGGAAAATAAAATTTTCTCTAATGTGAAGTCTCTATCAACAACATTCGTTGCCCCTAGCAACTAGCTGGAAAAGTTCTCTATTAAACTGATATGTAAACTTTTTCGTGGGCTAGCACGCCACATCACCCCCCTCCAGAGACCGTCCTACGGGCGATAATATTCTGGAAAACGCACTGTTCGTCCTGATCGAGTGGTGGTCACTGGAGCGTCTCGGGTCTCAGGTGCTGCCACGACGGGAGAATGGTCCAACTCACGAAGTATGTAGGCAGGTTTAATGCGGTCCACTGAGACAGTGACTTCTTTGCCTTTTATGCGGAGCTTGAAAACTTTATCCCCTCGTTCTATCACCTCATGCGGCCCTGTGTAAGCTGCTTGAAAAGATGGGTGCGAGGTGTCATCTCTTAGAAAGACGTGGGATGCTGTTGCTAAATCTTTGAAAATGAATATGGAGCGGTTATTCCCATGGTGAGAAGTTGGTAATGGCAACAAATTTTTGGCGAATGTGCGCAGTCTTTCAGTGTATACTGTCAAGTCCTCTGTGCCATCAGCCGATTGACAAAAAATGTCCCCTGGGAGTCGTAGTGTCTCTCCATATACGAGCTCAGCTGGAGTCGCTTGTAAGTCTTCCTTAAATGCCGCCCGGATTCCCAGTAGTACAAGTGGAAGTGTTTCAAGCCAGCTGCTCGTCGCATGACATGTAATGGCGGCTTTAAGCTGTCTGTGGAATCTTTCGACGAGTCCATTGCATGCTGGATGGTAGGCTGTAGTTCGTCTGCGTTGAAATCCGATGATGTGGGACAGATGCTTAAAAAGTTCTGATTCAAACTGTCGACCACGATCAGTGACGATATCTTCAGGGCAGCCGAATCTGGATATC
Organism: Ennomos fuscantarius; assembly: GCA_905220475.3. Classification (NCBI taxonomy): domain Eukaryota; kingdom Metazoa; phylum Arthropoda; class Insecta; order Lepidoptera; family Geometridae; genus Ennomos; species Ennomos fuscantarius. The sequence continues at coordinate 13,623,884 of HG992036.1, read as the reverse complement.
CATCCGTGAACTAAAGCTTTTGCCACTGTTTCAGCTGTTATCTCCTGTAATGGTATAGCCTCGGGCCATCGTGTGAAGCGATCTACACATGTGAGACAGTAACGATACCCCTGTGAAAGAGGTAAAGGTCCGATCAAATCTATGTGGATTTTCATGAATCTGGCTCGAGGTAAGTTGAATGATGCTAATGGAGATGAGACATGACGTGTTATTTTTGATCGTTGGCATGCTAGGCAGGAACGAGTCCACTCTCTACAATCTTTTCGCATACTAGGCCATACATAGCGTTCCGATATTAGTTTCGTCGTCGCATTTGTGCCAGGGTGGCTAAAAGAATGCAAGTTTTCGAACACTTGCCGTCGCATGTCTTTGGTCACATAAGGTCTGGCCACATTGCTGCTCTTGTCACAATAGATTTCTGTGTGAGATCCAGGCAGTTTGATTTTTGTCAAGCGCAGAGAAGTATCGCTATCCAAAAGTTGTTCTAGTTCAGGATCTGTGCTTTGTGCTTGAGCAAGCTTGGATAGATCGATGGGCTGAGTAATCTCTTCGATGCGTGATAAACTGTCAGCCACAACGTTATCCTTTCCTGAAATATGCCTGATATCTGTGGAAAACTGTGAAATAAAATCCAGATGTCTGAACTGTCTTGGTGAGCACTTTTCTTTTCGTGAATGAAATGCGAAAGTTATGGGCTTATGGTCAGTGTAAATAATAAAGGCTCTCGCCTCCACCATGTGACGAAAGTATTTTATTGCTTCGTAGATGGCGAGAAGTTCCCTGTCATAAGGCGAGTATTTCTGTTGACATGGCGAAAGTTTTCGAGAGAAAAATGCTAAAGGTTCCCACAGGCCGTCTCTATGCTGTTGTAAAGCTGCGCCCATTGCTGTGTCTGAAGCATCAGTGACTATAGCGAGCTTCGCTTGGCAGTCTGGATGAGCAAGTAGTGCTGCTTGGCAGAGACTTTCCTTGCAGGCGATGAATGCTTTAGTAGCTTCTTCTGATAAATGCACGGGATGTGAACCTTTAACTGATCCTGTGAGCAGTGCATTCAGAGGCGCTTGATGCCGCGCTGCGTCAGGAATAAACCTTCTGTAAAAGTTCACCATTCCTAGGAATCTTCGCAGTTCTCTAACGGTTTTCGGTGGTGGGTAATTCGCAACCGCTTCTACCTTCGATGGTAATGGTTTAGTCCCAGCTGCTGAGATGCTGTGTCCTAAAAACGTTACCTCTGATACACCGAATATGCACTTGTTCGTGTTGATTACCATGCCGTATTCCTTGAGTCTGTTGAAGAGCAGATGAAGGTGCTTCTTGTGTGATTCTTCATCAGGTGAGAAGATCAAAAAATCGTCCAGAAACGGGAAGCAGAACTCTTCAAGGCCCCTAAGCATCTCGTCCACAAATCGTTGAAACGTTTGGCTGGCATTACGTAGTCCGAACGTCATGAACGGAAATTCGTATAAACCAAACGGCGTCGTGATTGCGGTCTTCGGAATATCCTCAGGGCAGACAGGAATTTGATTATAAGCTTTTACGAGATCGATAACCGAGTATACTTGACAGCCGGAGAGACAATGTGCAAAGTCATGTATGTGCCGAATGGGATAGCTGTCTGGTACGGTTCTAGCGTTGAGCATTCTGTAGTCACCGCATGGACGCCAGCCGTTATCTTTTTTAGGCGCAAGATGAAGTGGTGATGACCATGGTGACTTTGAAGGTCTGGCTGTTCCGTTCCTCAACATATCTGCAAATTCGTCTTTTGCGATTTTTAATTTATCCGGTGCTAGTCTTCGTGGTGTGCTGCTAATTGGCGGTCCTGCAGTAGTCTGTATATGATGCATGGTATTATGCTTCGGAACACGGTGGACACCGGAAGGTCGAGTAATCTCAGGGTATTCGCTTAGTATGTTATGATATACGGAATTTCCAGAAATAACTTTTACCGATGAAATGTTCCCAGTTGACTGTGCAGGTGAAGCTGGGGACGTAAGGCTTGTAGTGTTGTCGATTAAACGTTGATTTCGACAATCCACGATGAGGTTGTAAAATGATAAAAAATCCACACCTATTATGGCCTTTGTAACGTCCGCTACGATGAATCGCCAAGTAAAGTCACGGCGCAAGCCTAGGTTCAGCACTAAATGAGCGTAGCCGTAAGTAGAAATGGGTGTACCGTTTGCCGCACACAGCTCATAATTTGTTTTCTCACGACGTTCCTTGAGTGCTGATCGGGGCAAGACACATACGTCACTGCCAGTATCGATGAGAAACTGCATCTTCGTAGCGCCGTCCGTGACAAATAGGCGACCGGAAGTTTGGCAATCGGTCGTCGCCATTACCGACTGCTGTTCGCGTTTCCCGCATGGTAGTCGCACGGTTTTACGCACTTACTTGCTTCATTGCCGAACTTATTATGATACCAGCACACAGGAAATTTTCTATAGTTCGACTGTGATCGTGTGGAGCTAGAACGACCGCGCGTTTTCTTGTTTGAACGATTCGGTGCACGTGAATGCCGGTTCACCTGCGCAGTTAGAGCTTGCACTTGTTTGGTAAGTTCAGCAATCTGTTGGTTCATGGCTTCTAAAGAGCTTCCTGGTATGGCACTTGATGTTGATGCTACGTGCGCTGTAGGCGAAACAACGTCATGGATGCGGTCAGCGAGATCTGCGAGCGCTTCCAGTGAAGACATCATCTGCGAAGCGATTATCGTTTGCGTGCTACTTGGTAGGCGACTGGTCCATATAGTACGTAGAAAATCTTCGGGAACTCCAGGTCCAGCCAAATGTTGCAAATGTCTTAGAAACTGAGATGGCTTACGGTCTCCAAGTTCTGCGTGCATAAGTAATTGCTTGACCTTCTTTTCTCGTGACGCGGACAGTCGTTTGATAAGTTCCGACTTCAATTTTTCATACCTGTTGGTGTCGGGCGGGTTGATGATTATATCTTCCACCTCAGAAGCATACTGCGGGTCTAGTTGGCCGATAACGTAGAAAAACTTCGTATTGTCCGTAGTAATGTTCGATATCGCGAATTGGCCCTCGATCTGCGCGAACCAAATGGCCGGCTTTTCAGGCCAAAACGGCGGAATGCGCACGCCCACACGACAAATATCTTCGTTCTTATCGGTTGAGAGCGACATCTTTATGTGAATCAGTATCAGAATTATCGCAATCAGCAACAAAATCAAAATCACACACATTTACTGCAAACGTGGACTTTCGGTTCAAAACAGGTCACCAGTAAAGCGAAGTTCGATACACTTTTGTTGTAATAGAAGGAGGTCCATGGGTTTGCTGAATTAATGATATGCCGATTGACTTTGTATACGATATATTAATTAAAAAGATATTTACAAAAACCAAATGCGGAAAATAAAATTTTCTCTAATGTGAAGTCTCTATCAACAACATTCGTTGCCCCTAGCAACTAGCTGGAAAAGTTCTCTATTAAACTGATATGTAAACTTTTTCGTGGGCTAGCACGCCACAGTAGTCTTCTGACTGCTGAACTGTAGATTGTGGCATTTTAAAATGTGTGGTTGTGGGTTCGATTCCCACCCAGGACAAACATTTGTGTGTAGGTGTTTGTTCTGTGTCTGTGCGTGTTATATTGTATTCTATGTATGTATTTACAAAAAACAAAAAATATAATAAGTATTCTATTATTTCGTAAAGTTCCTATAGTACAAGCTTTGATTAGTTTGGGACTAGATTACGCTGTGTGAAATCTCCACAATTTTTTATATAAATAGTATTTATATATTCTTAGTCCAATCACTCAAGATAGTACGTAGGTATATATTCACAAGTTCAATTGTAACAGTAAATTAAACTACAACTTTATTATAATTAATAGTTCTCAATTTTAATTATTAAGTATATATTATTTAGTTATTATTATTTAGCTGATATTATTTAGTTTAGCTGTTCGTTCGTTATAATATTTAGTTAAGTGATATCACAAAAAACTATTCAAAAACTAAGCAAACAGCAATCTCTCGGGCACTGCAGAAAGACTGAATTTCAACTAAATTAATACGATGCATTCCGTACCTACTTCCCGTATCGCCCGTAAATCTGGAATAATCTGGATCAGATCCAAATGCTAAGTCATTTGGCTACTGCTGGTTAATATTACTCTATTCACACATTATTAGAAAGTGCATTTTTTATTATTAATAGTGATTTTAGGTAAATAAGAATTCCGTACCCGATTAAAAAAACGGAACCCTTATAGAATCATTATCTTAATCATCTGCGAGACCCTTTTTATTAAAAGGTCTAAACAGCGGAAGAAATAAAGTTGTAATTCGTATCAAATAGATAGTAAGGTCTCCAAATTCATAATTCTATAAAAACATTTAAAAAAAACGATCCCAGCAAATATTTACCAACGTATTTTGTGCATAACTCTCATTGTTAAGATTGTATCATATAACATGGATAAAGAAAAATAAATTTAAAATCCGTGAATTCGTATTCCTACTTTAAAATATAATAGTTTATCAGTTACGGTACCTAAGTATTATCTATATGTTTACATTGTGAAACGCTTCGAACACAATCGTTCACATAACTTTGATCGAGTTTCATTTGTTAAATTTGTTTGATCATCAAATCATCGGTCACCTTCATTGCGTTTTTATCATACCTACAAGTAGCTTTAGTTCATCTTAATATATAAAAATGAATTTCTATTTCCCTTGGTCATCGCATCATCACGGGTGTAAGGATAAAACATTGTAGCTAATATTTTTTTATTGTGTTTATTATTTTCAGGAGAAGGTTCTTATGAAAAAGAACGTTAAGAAAGTATGGAAAATTTTAACCACGCGGGTGAAATCGCGGGGCACAGCTAGTATTATATGAAAAAGACGCGTAGATACATTTTTCGAGTAGTTACTCCACTCTTTGAATATTTATTGAACGACAACACAGGAGTCGTTTAGGTGGTACCAACACCGTCACGACGCAAGTTTCACTTGCTTCTCTTCGTACTTACATCAGACAAGTCAAGCAACCAAGATTAACCAAAAAAATTAAAAGATTTCCTAAATCTTTTAATTTTTTTGTACAACAATGTGAATGTGTAGATATTGTATTGATCTTAGTGACTATATGTTTACTGTTATTGTTGTCATACTTTGATAGAGACTTGATTGATTAAGTGAGAAAGACAAGCTGATTTTCGATATTAACTTCATTAACAGCCTCTGAGGTGTGGTGGTTGAAAAGATCGGCTCATAACTCGTAGTTTCTGGGTCCGTAGATACAGAGAATCCTAGTTCAGGACCTATGTATGTGATTGTTGGGCGTAACATTATTTACTTGATTTTAAATTAAGTGGTGAATGTGATAAAATTTCATTAGGTGCTATCAATTTATCATTAATACAGACAATTTGAATAAATATTTGAATGAGCAATTATTTGTAGGAAAACGGACAAATTAGTAAAAGCTATCCATGAAATTAAAAAAATGTAGCCTTGTTAATAACCCACACATAAAACTTCTGTAGTGACAAGGAATAGCTTTTTACTTACATACCAAACAATGCGCTTATTAGTCACTAGCCACTGTAAACTGTAAAAGAATTTAGAATATTTAGGTACTTGCATTTTCGTTAATCCTATCATTCCACAAACCACAAAATTAAACGGTTAATGGTTAAAATAATTATTTATAATATTATTTTGAAAACTATCGTAAGTATGACACATTTTGTAAGATAATTAACGGCTAAAACTCACGTCAATTAAAAGTAGAAAATACTCCGACCAGGTTTCGGACATATTCGATGTCCTTCTTCTGGGAGCCAGTTACTAACGCAAGCCGCGGCGGCTTTCGCGAGCGTCAGCACGTAACCCTTTACGACTTTTAATTGACGTGAGTTTTAGCCGTTATTTATCTTACAAAATATAATTAAAATATAATTTTCCGTAGTGAGGCGATCCCTAAATCCAGTAAAAATAAATAAACACATACGAATTGTACTTCAGAGCGATGGCCTAAGTGTGCCCAACGTGATAGGTTGATGATTAATGATGACGTTTAAACCAGCCAATCAGCTTAGTCTCTAAATGTAATGTATTTTAGTATGTAGTTTAGTCTTGTATTTATCGTCATTCATAATTATTTGTGTCTATTGTTTCAGCTTCCGAGCACTCTACAAAGGACTTTTACCCAAGGTCTTGCGACTGGGACCTGGAGGAGCGATTATGTTAGTCGTATATGACTACGTATTTCACTTTTTGGAAAACAAATTCCAAGACAAATAAAAATTATGCATACAGCATATCAGAGATAGTCTGCCTGCTCTTTTAATAAAGAATTCTCAAAATAAAAAGCATTTAAGTAAATGAATACTTATGAATTTGTATTTGGTGAATGTAAATAACCAGAACGACTTATTATTATTTATATACAATAATGTAGATTTATCTAATTTTATAATAAACCTAAAAATATGGTGCCATTAGTTGTTAAAGTGATTAATAATATTTTGTTATTAATATGCTCTTAGGTATAATATAGTTACTATTTATTTGTACCAAAATTCATCCATGTTTTTTAAAGAGTTCAACTCTCGTGGTGCTACTCAACATATCCACTAAAAATAATGGAACATATTTTTTTACGTTTTAACGCTATCTTTGATACAACTCCTTTAATGTAACAAAGTATAATAGTTGCAATAATATAAGCAACTAGTTTTAAAAAAATACGAAAAATATATTTAAGTAAAAACAGTAAACCCTACATTTGTGTTATATAAAACTTTTCACTGACTTTAATATAACCAATGAAATTGTTACCGGCAAACACCAACTCGTGATCGTGACTATTATCAAGTTTCAATGCAATAGTTTAAGATAGTTTTATATAAATTGTTATTTCTTCTTAATAGAATAAAAACCGTTGAATAAATAAGTTTCTTAACTTTATTTACAGCTAAATATCTACTTTTGACTTTTTACAGATGTGGCTGTGGTAATGACCCTGTACAGTGTAAAGTTATGAAAAATAATATATTAATAAGTTTTTAGTTCGGAATTCGGATCTTCCTACTCGAACATTAAAAATTACAACTTTTAATGGTTTATGTTGATTTGTTAATACTTTTTTTTTGGTTTGGCTTCACACTTTTGTGTATTTAGCCAGTGTCAAGTAATTGATAATTTTTCAAGTTAAGAGGTATTAGAGTATTAGATATATGTGTCAAGTCAAGTCACAGTCCAAGTCATCAAGTCAAGTCTTAATCTAGTCTAGTCTAGTTAAGTCATACTCCTAGTAAAGTGGTGGCAACTTTACCAGAAGCTTCTAGGTACGGAGTTTTGGAAACAACACGAAAAGAAACGTTTCACCATCATTATACCACTTTCCCACACTCATGCCTGTAATCCAGCACTTAACGAATAAAATGCCACCAATTTTATGCACTAACACTGAAAATTTGTAAAATAATACAATGCGGCGACGCGATCTTTTTCGTTCTTCCGACAAAAAAAACCCTTGTTAATATTTATTAACGAATCAACAATGAAATAGGAGCTGCCTGATATGAATTAATTATTATTACTATTCATATTTCAAAAGTTGAATAAAAAATAGGTATTCCAAGATAATAAATAATAAATAAACTAATAAACATTTAGTCCTTAATGTCATTACGATAAAATTAAATAATTAAATTGAATCTTAGTGGTTTTTGCGTAAAATTAAATATTGGAATTAATCTTATTCGGAATCGGATAGGTACAAATGAAAACTGTCATAATGTGATTGTCAAAAAACCGGCATAATTCCGTTTATACGGCACTAGAAACGTCAAATAACAACGCGTTTCGTTTCACAGAGTTAGCTTTTCATTAAGTATTTCGATAAACTAAGCATAATAATATTACCTTTTCCATTTGCTGCCATTTGTAATTTCTGAGTACATTGGAGTGGAATAAGGAAAATGCTTTTTGTTTGCAAAAGTTCTAGATTGTAGTGATCCATTTTGTTAAAATTTCAGATGGAACCGTGGCATATTCAGTGTAATGTTTGTAAATAGACTTTATTATCTAAGTGCCGAACATTGGAAAGTAGAAAGCTAATATAAGGTATTAGATAAAGCTCTTATTTTTAACAATTGTTGCAATGTGTCTTGCTTGTATGACCTTTCACTTTGTGTGTCATGAACTCACGAAATACCATTGATAGCTTAATTTTAATAACTTCCCAGCTACCACCGCTAAAACCAAAAACTTTTTAAAGTACCCTAACTTTTAAAACTCCCAAACTCAAGGCAATGTCAGAAAAACAGTTTATGAATTTCTTCTGATTAAATTTTTTGTAGTTATAAATTTGTTTTTCTTAATTTTAGTTTAAAATGGACCCGATGCAGCCAGCGTCAACCATACCGCACTTGGTGCAGGTTTACCAGCATCATGTCCCAACATCAGACTCTAAGATCAACCCTCAAATCATTCACATCTCTCACCCATCTTTACCCCCATCTCAAGGGAAGGTAACATACCAGCAGACTATGACATCGGACATGCAAATACCAGTATCATCCATTCCTAATGATATGATGTCCCAGAACCAGTTAGTTATGTCACAGACACATCTGCAGTTACCACAACCAATGCATGGTCAAGTAATGCAACCAGATTTGAGTCAGCAGTTGCAAATCACATCTCATATGCTGCTGCCACCTGTACCGGTCTACAAGCAGCATATGTTGGTAAATGAGGTTCAGCAGTATTACGGGCAGTATGAGTATCCCAAGGACCCTTGTGTTGTGACAAAGGTTGAACCTGAACTACCACTGATGCCTGATAAAACTGAAGAGTAAGTCTTAAAAGTTATCAATAAACATTTCATAGTAATACCACTAATCTGCAATAAAGTTTGATAGCTTTTAAGTTTGCACTCATCTCTCTAGGGCATACTGAAATTACTTTTAATAGGTATGTCTTAGGTGCATTTTTCAATGGCTGGATAAATGTTATTCAACTAACAAATTATAATCTGAATAAAATAAAAGTACCATTCTAATTGCAGTGTTCACTATATAATTTTTTACACTTTTTTTTGTTTTATCCAATGAATAGCTTTTATCTGATTATTGAAAAACTGCCCTAAACTTTGTAGTGCTGTGATTTCTACTACTGATGAGCATAAATTGCGTAAAATACTAAACAATATTTTATAATTTGATCATCACTATTATTACACCTGAATATATCTGGTATGCTGCATCATCATAATGAAATATTGAAAGGCAGAAAGTCTGGTATTTTTTTTGATCTTTTTTTCCATATAATTATGATTTGGGATAAAATTAATATGAACTTTAAGTAATAAAACAGCATTTAATCACCTTGTTATAGTAATTTTATGTTAAATAATTGTTTCAATGGGTTAGTCTTATTGATCAAAGCTATTCTCATTCCCAGCTTTTAGACTCATACTGACAATTATTAAAATGAAAATTTCAGGTGCAAGTTGGAAAATCTATCCCAACCAGAGAGTTCAGAACCTCCTCCCAAGAAGAAAAAACCACGAAGTGAAACGCAAAACCCAACGGCGTGGGCCTGCAATGTCCGCAAGTTAAAACACCAGAGAGGAGAGGCATATGTCAGTCGTCGAGGAAAATTCGTCCCGGAGAGACAAATCAAATCTACTAAAAATTGTCTTACTAGCTGCAAGTACAAATGTAAAGAAAGAATAACCGATGCTGACAGAGAATTGATCTTCCGAGCATTCTATTCCCTAAATGCTAATGAAAAGAAACATTTCCTACTCAACACTACTGAAAGGCATGCTATTAAGCACACTAAACCAATGGAGAAGCACAAAAGAAAACATTCCTTCAAATATTCTTTTGTTATTAGATCTGAAAGGTATGGAGTATGCAAGAACTTCTATTTAGGAACTCTATCTATTTCACAAAAACCTGTTTACAATGTTCATTTGAGTAAAACCGAAACTAACCTTCCCAAGCCAGATGGGAGAGGGCATAACGAAGCTAGTGCACATGCCTTACCGAATGAAATCAAAGATAGAGTACGTAAACACATCATGTCCTTCGCAACAATTGATTGCAAACCAATCAAACAGTTTTCTAAAAAGAAACAATACTTACAAAAGAAGTTAAACATTAAAAAGATGTACGATATGTACTGCGGTGAGTGTACAAAAGAAAATGTGGTTCCTGTCAAAGAGTCTATGTATAGAAAGATATTTAAGCGTGAGTTTAATATACATTTCAATAAAAATAAGAAAGAGAAACAGTTATGTTGTAAATGTAACGGTTCTCTTAAGAAAAAGTGATTTTTTAATCTATAACTTACGGAGCTATGGTGGTTATTAATTCTATGCATTTACGTAATGCATATTATTTCAAATACTTAAATCATTATTTGGAGAATTATTTAGTATCGGAACGAAATGTTGGAAGTACAAAAACTGCCGCTCTGTAGTGATTGGATGATTTTTTAAACTAAAAAAACATCATGCGCAATGCAATATCTTCAGAGGGGTAGTTCCATTGACATCCATGTAATGTCCCTTGGTAAAATGTTTTATGGTTAAATATTGAGATAGTTATACAATTTGATCTAGTTATACATTATACATATTTTAATAAATTACTTATAAGTATGCAATCACAATTAATAATATTTACAGACTCTCAAATACAAAACAAACAATACTTTTACTAACAATAAAATGTAAGGAACAAATCTATGTGTATGGATGGTTGATGAATTTTTAATTTCACGTAATAATTAAGTCAAGATCCTGCCATAGCATATGCACTTGGAAATATGAAAATGTCTTCTGAAACCGGTTGTGATGATAAATTAATAATCTTATCTGCTAGCTCCATCCAAAATCAAACTGGTGAGGAAAAATGTCATAAAATTATGCCGACTGTTACATAACAAATTAACAACTTAATTATTTACATAAAATTTTGTGTGCTAAAAATTGCAAGGGCAACTTTTTTACGCATGCTTGACTTTGGGAGTAAGCTGGAGAATGCGTGATGAGAGCGTTACGGAGATTGATCGGGCGAGGCGAACGGAAGTTGAGAGGGATATATAAATTAGTGAAGATAGAAAGAGACAGAGTTACGTTTTGTATAGAAGATTTACTTCAGTCATATGGTCAAAAGCGCACGCGTATTTTAATTGATATTACCCTTACAATTTTTTGCATTTTTAAATGAGATTACTTAAAATACTTAAATTATTGTAATAAGCATATAAAATTACAGACTGCTTAATGTCAAATAATATGCATATTGAATTTGTAATTGCAGCCTGTGCTGGAAAGAAATAATGCATATTGGATTGATGGATTTTCGCATGATAAACGTGAAGGCAAACCGATTTGTTCGCACAGTGGGTTACATAATCATGACCTGATGAGGGATTCTAGTGTCGTCTCTATCACTCAAAGGGAAACAACTGGCTAGTGTCGGCTTCGTAAAGTCGTCTCTTTCACTCATTACATTATGTGACGTTTCGTAGCTGTACTTCGTGTGACAGAGACGATGCTCTACGAAGATTTTACTGGCCAATTGTCTCCCTCTAGTCTAGTATGTACTTACCTGTGCCACATATAATATAATACTATACTATACACTAATAATTTACATATATTATGACATTATTGACCATCAACATGATATTTATTAATTAATCTGAATTTATAAACGAAGGTAATGTGTCAGACAGCCACTAGTCAGTGCCGGATTAAGCAAGCGCGGGGCCCGTAGCAAATTCTTTCAAAGACCTTTATTATGGGCTCTTTTTTAACTTTATTTGGGAAATCAAACTACCACACTAAATTATAGCTTATGAGTAATACACAATGAAATGCTAAAATTAAAATTATATTAAAATAGGTTACATGATGCGATAGGTGGTAGTGCTACGGTAATAATTGTACAATTTTATTTTTGTATATATTTTTAAGTATAAAGTGGTTAAAAAAAATTTCAACACAATACGTTTATTTGCCATTCTAGTAGGAAAACTTGTAACGTTTGTTATTCACGTTTTTGTGAAATTAAGTAAATTCATTGTACCACATAAAATTACCCTCAGGCAGAGATGAGTGGGCTTAAATATGCGGGGCCCCTTACGTGCGAAACCCGTTGCAATTGAATAGAATAAATATTTATTCGTGACTAGTTGCGCCCCGCGGTTTCACCCGCGGGTAAAAATTATTTTAATTATTTGCTCATCCCACGGGAAAATTTCACTTTTCTGGGAAAAAATGTAGCCTATATGTTAATCCAGTGTATAAGCTATCTTGGTACCGAATTTCATCCAAATCCATTCAGCTGTTTGAGCGTGAAGGAGTAACCAACATACACACAAACACACATAAAAACTTTCGCCCTTATAATATTTATTCGTGACAAAAGAATGGTGTGAAATTAAGTGTAACAAGGAAAAAAGAGTTGTATGCCCGCTAACCGAACCGAATTTGAAATTTTTTACTATTGCTACGTGGTTAATCCGTCACAGCCACTAGTACAGTCAATTGAAACATTGAAACTAGTACAGTCAACTGGTAATTGTACTTCTGGGACCACAAATGAGTTCAATCATCCGTCAATTGAACTATTGAGACACAAAAGTCCCATTAGTATAGTCAATGGAATTAATATTTGAACTACTGAGAACTGACGATATATTCTACTCGTGATCACGATACGTTGTCATCCATGTGTACTTGCTTTTGCAGTAGTCCAGTAGCTCTAGTACAAGAATCTGTATGTATGAGTATCGCAAAATATTGGTATGTAATCCTCAGTACGTATAGTTGCCGCTAGGAGCGCTGTGCTGGATTTCATATTATAAAATAACTACTAACTTACTATACAGCGTCAGATCGAAGCGTCTAAAACCATCTGATGATTGATTGATTTCCTTCAATGTAGTCGATGTCTTTACGTTAGCAACAGTTTTCAATTTTATACGAGCTTCTGCCCGCATCTTCGCCCGGGGCTTGGCCTTTGACTGCGATTGAATGAATGAATGATTTATTGCAGAAACTGTATACCAATAGGTCTTAAAAAACTTATATTAGCACTATGGAGTCAACAGTTTGCCCGTGACAGACATGCAATATTTTATTTTATATACAACTAGCAAACCCGGCGAACTCCGTTTCGCCACCAGATGGCTTCGTTTTATGTAACAGTAGCTGTCAAACAATGTATCACGCACCGGCGCCACCTACTTAAAATGTTGGTTTGTCCTGAATTTTTCCTGAATTTTCTTTGCTATAAACCTCACGGAGCCCGAGACCTTTCCAACGAATGCAAAACCGTGGAAATCGGTTCGTGCGTTCTGGAGTTATAGCGTCAGGAAGGAAAACTCGACTTATTTTTATATAGTAGACTAGTTGACCCGCCCCGGCTCCGCACGGGTGATTTAGTAAAAAGCGGTCGAACGGTATAAAAAGTCCTATGTCCGTCTCCTGGTTCTAACCTAGCTCTCCATAAATTTTCAGCCAAATCGGTTCAGCCGTTCTTGAGTTATAAATAGTGTAACTAACACGACTTTTATATACATAGATTAAAATTGTAATAGGTCGCACTTAAGTTAATAATTATAAATAATAATAATTCAAATGAACGTCACTTTCCGTATGTATACAAACATTATTTGAATTTGTAAATAATAACAAATTTGTCACAATAACAACTCTTTGAGGTCATAAAAACGTTTCTTTCCCAACCAAGATCATCAGATGATTTTGGCTACTTAAGAAGCTTCGATCCTGACTCTGTCAGTAATTTACATTAGAATATACTCAAACGAGGTGCACAGAAAACTCAAAAAAAAAAAACTAAAGTTCAAAACTAAATTTTCGGATCGATTTTAGGATGAAATGTATGAAGATATAAAATCTATATTGAAAGCTAATTATTGTTTTGTGAGTCATTTGAAATATGACGTCATCTGGCATGATGTGGACATTCGGTGCGGACTATTATTTTTCCCTACTAAAGCGATTCTGTGCGCTCAATTATTTTTTTAAATAGGCTATATATTCTTGTGATACCTAGCGTTTGCTCGCGACTCCGTTCTTGTTATATTTGGTACGTGAACTACTCAATTCCTTAACGATTAAACGATTTTTTGATGAATTTGATATGTAAATAATAAATTTTACATCACTTGACACATTAATTTGCTCTGTGGGAGCAGAATAGAACTTCAAGATCTTTTTGTCTTGTTACTTATGCACGCAGCTTTCGAATGTATTATTAACTTAATTAGGTATAATGAGATTTAAATAGTGTATAAGAAAAGATATGTTTAGTTATAACTACAGCAGATATTTTCAACTGAATATTATATTTTATATGTTTAATAAACTTTTTAAAGCTTACTTAAATACCTATTTATTTAGCTCAAGTAAAACACCTTTATTTTTTACTTTTTTATTACAACTCATTAATTGTACAAAACCAACCTTACACTAATTTTGGTGAATAATTAAATAGGAATGTCACAGACACACAGAAAAACTATAAAATTTAATCCAGTTAGTATTGAAGTTATTATTGAATATTTTAAAAATAAAGAGAAACCGTAAAGTAACTTAAAATTATGTACAGTTTTATTATTAAGACAATTTTTTAATTATCTCACTCATAGCTATGCATTATAGCCTAAATAAAGGCGAAGAAGTGGGGACCACAGACTAATAAACGATACTAATAGTTAGGGGAATAACCAACTATATTTGTGGCGAATTATGTATTTCCAGTTACTCGAAATGGCGCCATTAGCTCATGGTTCGACTGTACACACAGAGCAAGAGAAAAATAGGGCTCGAGCCATCGTGAGTGACTTCTTTCTCCTGCTCTGTGGACTACCTCATTTGGCTTTCAGATAGATTATGGTAGGTACAATACAAAAACTAAAATTCATAGCTATTTCGTAACAAGGCGGCCTTGTACCATGCCGTGACCACGGATTACCCTAACAGATGTCCCTGGTGGCCCGTGGCAGGTGCTAAGTATGGTAACACACATGACAAATCATGAAACAAGGATTCCTACTTCACTACCGACTGGAGGCGTTACATATTCCCTATTTTATTTACTTAATCTTAGCTGGGATCAAAATGCAGACCAGATCCTGACCCTCGTCATCTTGCAGCTCCCACTTCACCTCTACCCTCACTTGTGGGTAGGACTTTAGGACAGGTAGAGATGTTCTGTAGCTGACTTTCTCACCGGCCTGTAAAGAAAACATGTCATTATTACAATAACAAAACCTACGTATATATACCTAATAAAGGTAGCTATAGACTTTCAGCATCACGAAACACGTTTTATTCTTCTCGACTCATATCCCGGAAGCGGCGGGTTCGATTCCCGCGGCAGGACAAGTATTTATGCACAGAAAAAAGAGCGCAAATACTTGTTCTGAGTCTGGGTGTTGTGAGACCATGGACCTCGTAGTTCCTGGGTCCCTAGACTTCTATATAGGATTCCTATAGTTAGAGTCCAGGATCTGTGTGATCGTTGGGCGTTATTATTATTGTTATATAAGTACATTGCTAATGTAAATTTCTTCTTATTTACAAAGTGATACAAAACAAAGGTTTTTTCATACAGATGCTAAATTCGTGAAATTTGTTAAACATTACAAATTAAACTATAATTTTTCAGGTCTAATTTAGTTTAGTATTATGTTTATATGTAAATTGAAGAAACTGAATAAATAATTGGAAACCATTGTTGTCCATATATACTTAGGTGAGGTAATGAGTAAAATTAATATAAACTTGTGAATATGCGAGTAATGAGTAACGTTTAGTGTTGCTCATCGGCTGCCCGTTGTTACTATTAAAACCGACGTAGGTACCATTGTTTTGAGCTCCACATCAATGAAATAAATTTGCACTCGCTTTTATAACGGTGAAGGAACCAAACCTAGTTAAGATGCCGGTCCAATGCAAATTAGATTTTTTGAACGGGCTAATGCTTTTGGTCTCTACCGACCTTTACAGCGTCACCGGGCGGAAAGGCAGGCGCTTAAGGCACCCGTCAAAAGTGGGAGGCCACTAGCTCAAGGGTGCCCTTGAGCTAGTAGTAGTTTAGCTTGGGGCGCGAGCTCCGGCTTGGGCCGTTGCCGGGATAAGAGGATCGAGAAAACTAAGTCCACTCGAAGAGTGGACTTAGTTTTGAAATTAGAAGAGTCGACCCTATTGAAAGTTAGTGGACCCTATTGAAAGAATGAAATTGGTGGCATTTTATTCGTTAAGTGTTGGATTACGGGCATGCGTGTGGGAAAGTGGTATAATGATGGTGAAACGTTTCTTTTCGTGTTGTTTCCAAAACTACATAGAAGCTTCTAGTAAAGTTGCCACTATTTTACTAGGAGTATGACTTGACTAGACTAGACTATGACTTGACTTGATGACTTGAACTGTAATTTGACTATTAACTTGAGAAATTATCAATTACTTGACACTGTAAAGTGTAGAGCTAAAACAAAACAAAAAAAAAAGATGAATTATCACCGATCAGTATAGTACCTTGAGTGGACAAGTGAGCCCGTTGTCCCGGCAGGCGTCTGGCTGAGGAAGTGGGAACGGCACTGGCAGGCTCATGATGATGCCGTGGACCTCCGTATTGATAACCTTCATGTCTGATGCTGGAATACGAGGTAAGATGTTTTTATACTGTGGTTAAAAATGCCACACTTTATTGGCGGCGAACACGTTTATCTGAGCATAGAAATGCACAGTACTCTATTGATTCTTATTTGACGAGTCATAAGCTTTTTCGTCCGCGTCCGTTGCTGAACAAACGCGAAGGGTTTGCCGTAATTACACGAACCGTATTGGTGATCGTAGTAGACTGTAATCACAGATTATATTGGTAATTCTGCTTGTGTCTGTAATGCAGACCGAGAAGAATGTTAGTGCCCATATTCCTTTGATTCCCTTGCCGATTTTTACAGCACCTGTGTGGGAAGGTGGGATGATCCTACTCTCGCGCCCACGCGGCACTTTTACTTGGGAGAGAATTACGTTCAGCAGTTAATTAGTATGGTGGTGACAAACGATGAGGAAGATTGTTGATCTCGACAGTTGACCATGATTTGGGAGACGCTGTGTACTTAGATGGTCAAAACAGCGAGGAACCGTTGGATGCAAGAGGCAGCAAGCATGCGCTCAAAGTACCTATCACTCTAGGGGGAGGTCTTTAATAGTCAGCAGTGATGTCGTCTCTTATATAAAAAACAACGAGTGTGCTTTAGATCACACGATTGAAGGAAAACTTCTTTAGTTTAGCTCCATCTATCGTCCTATATAGCTTTGTTTTTTCTTTGTTTAATGTCAATCTCGCCATATTGTCAATTTACAGGACTTTCCAACATAATAATACAAATGATTGGTCACATAGTATCCTCTACTTGGTCTGTGATTGGTCGTTGTAAAGAATCCAAAAATGGCGGTTGTGAATGTTGAATTATTTTTCTTAACCCGTGTATTTTTGAATTTTAATGTGTAATAAGGGTAGTAAGGGTAGTCTTATCCGTTAAGTGTTCGTGAACATGCACGAGTGTTGGCAAATGGTCCCAAGTTTTAAAACCATGCCTTTTCGTTTTCTCTTCAAGGCTTCCTAGAGCCGTCAGTAGAATATCCACCATTTTACCACAGACCAAGTAGAGGATTTACTGTGGCATTTTGACTGACAAAATAAGACTTTGACATGACATAACCGTACAAAATTCCTCACTTGACATTGGCAAAATTATCGCTAAAAAGCGATAACAGGCCATAGTATCCTCTACTTGGTCTGTGCAGGCCATTAAAAGAAGAGAAGAAGAAGAAGATAATACAAATATTTAACTTTGTTACGTTGACAATGGAGGTCTTCGTGAACCAACTTCCGTTCGCCTCGCATTTACCAGCTTGCTCCCCAAGTCAAGCGTGCGTAAGGAAGTTTTACTTCATAAATATACTCACATGGTGTGAAGTCTATGCTGATGGTCGCGTTGGAGTTCCTCTTGAGAATGCATTCCTTGGCGTCATCGGCACACCCGCTCACTCCTACCATTTGTATGGTAGCTAGCTTGGACCCTGGAACATACATTTTATTTATTAAACACATGGTGAGACAAATGCAAGAATATTAAAGATACCCAAAATAATATCCATTGAAAAAAGCGTGACATATTTTAAAATAAAAAATTGACTTTTAATCGCCTTATAAAGTGATTAAAAGTCGATTTGTTAATTGATGTATGAATAATAATAGCTTCTGCCCGCGGCTTCGCCCACGTGGCCTATAGAAAACCATTCGAAACATTTTTCATAGATAATTAAAACACCCATTCCCCCTCTTAGGGATGGAATTTCAAAAACTCCTTTTTTTATGGATACCTACGCTTTACAAAGAACACACCTACCAAATTTCAAGTCTCTAGGACCAGCGGTTTAGGCTGTGCGTTGATATATAAGTCAGTCAGTCAGTCAGGACTTTGAATTTTATATGTATAGATTGAGAAATATTTGAATAATGTTATCTAACCAGTCTATCCTTATTATTATTTTTTCCTTTTTTTAAGTTAAGGAATGACATGACGTGCTAGTCGTTCGCCTGATGTTAAGCGGCACGGCTGCCCATATCAGTTGTAGTGTCACTCTGGCATAAAGTTTAGCGCGACATGCACTGCGCACGTTATGAGACATCACCACAGTTTAGTAATACGATTAGACGGTAAGATCAGATCATAAAGTCTCAATTGCCCAGTATTTTCACTAGCTACAGTGCTCTTCAAACGTGGACATAGTGCTCGCGCACTGCAATTTGCAGAAACGTCCTACCACCTATTGGTAAAACCAGTTATTTTAATTTTTTAATACAGACAGGTGCGTGCTCCGTCAGTAGTCAGCTCTCTTTAAATGTATGGTCATGATGACCTACATTCTATAAAGCGTAAATAAAACCAATTGATACAACAGATATTCAATTGAAATCCGACAAGCTCTGATAACTGTATATCCTGTCGATACAAGACAATGGTAGATGGTACTGTAGATAGCTACTTACGTTCACTATGACCATCACTTGAATGGTTGATTGAACGCTACAAAAAGTGGTAGATATAAACCTCCCTTGCTCTATTTTGGAAAAGTAACAAAACTCCTCTGAAACGGCTTTACCCATTCTTATGAAATTTTGTGCGTATATTCAAGAGATCTTAGAATAGGTCAAAGGCTATATTTAATCATCATCATTATCACCATTTTTCATCAACATATATAACTCACCGCGGGGTATATATTTCTGGGCAACTGCTTTTGTCTCCAGAAAATTGCTTGCTTTGCTTTGTGCATGGGACGGGCTATTTTTCAACAGACTTCAAATAAACATGAGGTTCTCAATTCGCTTGTATTTTTAATATTACACGTCACCAGTCGGAAGACGCCACTGCTGAAAAACGCCACTTTGGACCCTTATCAAAAAAGGGGTGCCTAATTACCTATAGGTATGTAACGTCCAGCTGAATATTGACTCGGCTGACTGGATTCTGCTGTCATCTATCTCCTATTTCATTTGTCTTTAGCTATTCAGTTAATATATTCATGAGGGCAAAGATCATGAGGGCCCATGCATACGGCGGGTTTCCCGAACGCACGCTGTCGGGGACGCTATAAATATCCAAAAAATAGCGAATGTTTGGCATTTAAATCAGCCCTAGAAAGCACGACGGCGAAAGGCGCGACGTTAACGCGTTAAAAATGCGCCGCTTTAACATTTCATGACGTCCCATTGCACGGCGTTTCAACGAAAGGTCATTCTGATCGACTCCTAATTATCTGCAGAAATAAATTATTAAAAATATTTTACCCTACCGATACAATAAAAATAATAATGCCTCGTATGAATAACAAGCTTTTGTATAACAGTAATTAGACACGGTCTGGGTAATTTAATATAAACATTAGTGTGCTCAAATAAACCATTACGATAAAATTATAGTAATTTAACATTGAAATGTGCAGTTTTTGCTAACGACTTCCTGTCATTTTGCCTGAGACGCGATTTTACGCGTTGGCGTTTTTGTTTTGTTACATTAGACGTTGTTTTCCTACACTATACGTTATCTAGATCTCTATTTTAATACCTAATTTGATAGTAGATACATTAGTAGGTCAGTAAGTACATACACACAAAAGACTGCTAATTATTATAACTGTATACTGCAGCAGTTGTCCAGAAATATTTTTATATAAATATATTTCTATTATATAATATATAATTCATCTGATATATAAAATTCACAGTGTTTGTAACAAAACGGCTTGACCCATTCTTATGAAATTTTGTGCATATATTCAAGAGATCTGAGAATAGGTCAAACGCTATATTTAATCATCATCATTATCACCATTTTTCATCAACATATATAACTCACTCACCGCGGGGTATATATTTCTGGGCAACTGCTTTTGTCTCCAGTGTCTTTATATTTAGTTACTTTGGACGCATTTACTTGTATCTAGGCAGGCAGACTTTAAGCTCTTTATATCTACATATTTAAAAAATAATAGTTATAGATAATTATTAGACCAATAATTAGAATAGAAAACAATTCGAGTAAAAATTTATTTTTTTATTTTTTATTATGCATGTAAACATCATAATTAATGCAATCAAATTATTGAGTGTTGAGTAATTTAATTAGGATTTAAATAGGTTATTATTATTAAATATCATTAATCATAACCGTACTTATGACTTTTCTATGACTTATGGAACTATGCTTAGTCGACGACAATTAAATTCTGCACCATAGCAAAAATATAGCTGACTATTTTTATAAGCGTTTATAAATCAGACGGTGAAGTCAATTTATAGCCGAGCCCTATTGATAAATAGTATGTTGAACTTTGATTATCGGTAATGGGCGTTAATATCGTTAACTATTATGACTCCTCCATAACATGTTTTGTTCATACAATCAACATTCATCATCAATTAGGTCACCTCAATTTACCCGTTTGGCCGTTTCGGTTGGTAGCCGTCGAGAGTACTTTCTGAGATATAAAATACTTTATTTTGATCTTATTTTCGTTGTTATTTTTATTTTGGTGCTATCGGTAATCAGTATATTATTACTAGGTATTCTATACAAAACAATGATTTACTTTTACTGGATTTAACTCTAAATATCAACTAATTTTGTATTGTTTGTTACCTTATTATTATCTGCGAATTTTATAAACGGACGAGTTTCTGCCGCAGCTGCGCCCGCGGCGTGGCCTATGGGAAAATAATTTAACCACCCATTTCACCCTCTTAAGGGTGGAATTTCGAAAAATCCTTTTTTAGCGGATGCCTACGTCATAACATCTACCTGCATGCAAAATTTTAGCCCAATCCGTCCAGTGGTTTGGGCTGTTGTTGATAGATCACTATGTCAGTCAGTCAATCAGTCAGTCGCCTTTGAGTTATATATATGTTTAGATTTGGAAAAATTATGTCGTCTCTTCGAGTTGCAGGCCGTCTCACTCCATATTTAGGTTTTAGGTAATAAAAAAAATAGCAATAATAACGCCCAACGATCACATACATTCTGGACCCTAACTAGGATTCCCTGTATCTAGGGACCCAGGAACTATGAGGACCATGGTCCCACAACACTCAAATTCAGTACGAGTATTTGAGCTTTTTTTCTGTGATACAAATACTTGTCCTGCCGCGGGAATCTGATTCGAGTGAGTGTGAGGAATGTATCATCTAAATCGCAAACCAACAGTCATTCCACTTTTAAATTTTGGATAGTTGTGTTCATTCTACCGTCAGTATAGAGCAGTATTGTGCCGTCAGGCATAGAGCTGTGTAACGTAAGATTTATGAACCCACAAGTCATCAACAGTAAACAACGCAAGACCCACACACACTCTTCAGTGATCAGTAGGTAGGTAATGTGAATAAAGCCGTCAGTGATCTATGACTTAACATTAAATACAGACCTTTAAGACTATATTTCTATTATTATACTAGCGGCCCGTCCCCGCTTCGCTCGGGTGGACGTTTATTTATTAAACATTAAATAATATACGAAAAACAATGTATCATGCACCGGCGCCATCTACTTAAAATGTTGGTTTGTCCCGAATTTTTTCTGAATTTTCTTTGCTATAAACCTCACGGAGCCCGAGACCTTTCCAACGAATGCAAAACCGTGGAAATCGGTTCGTGCGTTCTGGAGTTATAGCGTCAGGAAGGAAAACCCGACTTATTTTTATATAGTAGAGATTACGCTCTTGTGTTCGCTGACAATATAAGTCGATATATTACGTCTGTACCTAGTAATTGTATTGTGTTAGTAAATAGGTTTGATAGTTATTATAAATGTTTATTGTAATGTTTCATTGGAAGACTGTTCAGCACAACACAGGGAATCCTACTGTGGTGAACAACTCCCATTACAGCATTATTTATCACTGGCGGCAATAACAGTGATACAAAAAAAGTTTTTACTCAAAAATAAGACCATAAAGTAGTGTTTGGGAGTTTTGGCGGTAAAACGAAAAAGATCGCGTCGCCGCATTGTATTATTTTCCAAAACTTGTGTTATTTTCAGTGTTAGTGCATAGAATTGGTGGCATTTTATTCGTTAAGTGCTGGATTACAGGCATAAGTGTGGGAAAGTGGTATAATGATCATGAAACATTTTTTTCGTGTTGTTTCCAAAACTCCATAGAAGCTTCAAGTAAAGCTGCCACCACTTTACTAGGAGTATGACTTTGACTTGACTTATTGACTTCGACTATGACTTGACACATATTTGCGTAAATATATTAACTTGAAAAATTATCAATTACTTGACACTGGCTAAATACATAAAAGTGTGGAGCCAAAACTTAAAAAAAAATGTAAATAAAAATTAAAAGGTATTATGGTCCGCTTTCATGAATGCAAGTCTTCAAAAACCAATATTTAGTTAGAAAACTGCACAGTAAACACAAAAACAATGCTAACAACTAATCGGTCATTCGGTGCTGATTAGCAAACAGAATATTTTCATATGAGGTTAACATACAGTTCCAGCTAATCATTCTTTCAGAAACCCAAATTATGTATTGACGCTCTTGACTACTTGAATAACGCTTGTGCAACTCATTTCGCACTTAACTAGATATTTGACGTATGATTAGTATTATTTTCTATTAATCACGACTTAGAAACCAGCTGCGGTTCCACACACAGTAATTTGCAGAAATTTTGTATTTGTGTGTGTACCTACTTTAAGTTTAGTTTGGCTACATGTAGTAAGTACCTAACAGAATACTATACATGGTTTATTTTATATGACAGAATTGGTGCCAGTACCTACTTGTTATAAATAAACCCTTTAGTATTTTTTTTATGTTATGGCTCCACACTTTTGTGTATTTAGTCAGTGTCAAGTAATTGATAATTTATCAAGTTAATGATATTTCACGCAAATATTGTGTCAAGTCATAGTCGAAGTCATCAATTCAAGTCATAGTCTAGTCAAAGTCATACTCCTATCAAACTGGAACCAACTTTACTTGAAGCTTCTATGGAGTTTTGGAAACAACACGAAAAGAAACGTTTCACCATCATTAAGTATACCATTTTCCCACACTCACGCCTGTAATCCAGCACTTAACGAATAAAATGCCACCAATTTTATGCACTAACACTATAAATAACACAAGTTTTGGAAAAAATAATACAATGCGGTGCCGCAATCTTTTTCGCTCTCCCGCCAAAAACTCTTTAGGCTAATTACATACGATATGTGGGGAGGCAGAGTATGTAACGCTATGGGGAGGAAAGAGTTGGGATGTGTGATTAAAAATGAGAGGGATGATGTGTACTGTATGTGTTATCTGTACGGTGATATCGTGTAATATAGTCGTGATAAGTAGATAAACGAAAAAGTATATAAATCCTCACGTCTCACCGAGTGTAGGCACCTTACATATCGCGACACGAACGTGGGTAGGAAGCTATTCATTCAAAATGAATTCACCTCGACGCACACACTATACAATCTGATGGGCTCTGTGGTGTGGTGGTTGAGCAAGTCGGCTCATAACCTGCGGCGGCGGGTTCGATTCCCGCGGCAGGACAAGCATTTGTGCACAGGGAAAAGCGCAAATATTTGTTCCGAGTCTGGAACTATGGTCCACGTAGTTTTTGGGTCCCTAAACACATGGAATCCTTATTAGGGTCCAGAATCTATGTATGTGAACAATGGACGAGAAAAAAAAATCGGCCACGCGATTTGTCAACTAAGGCACAGAATATACAATATTAATATCACAGCCTAAAAAATGTTTAGGAACAAATTTTTATTTGGGGTAAGTCGTTTAATTGTCGTTTAATTTTATAGAAGTAAAACTTTTTTACGCACGCTTGACTTGGGGAGTAAGCTGGCGAGGCGAACGGAAGTTGAAGGAGTTGGTTAACGTCTACATTGGTGTCGATTCTGTATCGCATTCTCTAAAACTAAAGTAAACTTAAAGTATGGCGGTACTCTTCTGATAAAGGGAAAATGAAAAAGACGGAAATATGTTAATTTAGTTTAGCTTTAGAGTATGCGACACAGAATCGACATCATTGTCAATATAACAAAGTAATACAATTGTATTTATATAATATTATGTTGGTATACCCGGTAAAATGACAATTTACCGACATAACATTAAACCAAGCGAAAACAAAGTTATACCAGCCGATAGATGGAGCTAAACTAAAGAAGTTTTACTTCAGTCGTGTGGTCTAAAGCACGCTCTTATTTTTAGTTATTTATTCATCTTATTTATATAGCTTTGTTTAGTACACCGAGTTTTATAATTATATATTTAATCTATAGTCATTAAATTTAAAACATTAAATTAAAACCCGTTTTTTTGGCAGGAAAACGAAAAAGATCTTTTCATTGCATTGTATTATTTTCCAAAACTTGTTATATTTTCAGTGTTAGTGCATAAAATTGATGGCATTTTATTCGTTAAGCACGAGTGTGGGAAAGTGATATAATGATGATGAAACGTTTCTTTTCATGTTGTTTCCAAAACTACACAGAAGCTTCTGGTAAAGTTGCCACCACTTTACTAGGAGTATGACTTGACTAGACTAGACTACTTAGACTTGACTTGACACAAATATATACATCAAATAACTTGAGAAATTATCATTTTCTTGACACTGGCTAAATAAGCAAGAGTGTGGAGCCAAAACAAAAAAAAATTCAAACCTCTTATATATATATATTTAGGTTCACTTTACACGGTTTTCCAGCAAAGTCGTTTATACGATAGTAGATACATAGTAGTTATCGACTATGTAACATTATCTACGTTATAAACTCCAATTAGAAACGTACATTGCATAAGCCTAACAAAAGAAATAAAAACAAAAACCTACCGCAGTCTGTGTAAAATTTGGCGTTCACACTGGCCAGAAGCACTGCAACAGTTACGAAAAACAACATTTTTCCAAATTTGAATATTTCCCTCGCGCGCTAACGTTTGATCGACTCGCGCGTTCGTGCCGGACTGACCCAGCGGATGGACTATTGTGTTGCGCTTGCGACCTTTATTGCTTTATAAAATGCGCGGGCGCCGATCAAAGAATAAGCGAAGAGGTCGTGTCAGAAGCGATAATTATATCAGAGCGGTCCTTGCCTTGCTTGTGATAGCCCTCTTACAGCTATTGTAGAGCTAATAATCTTGTTAACGGTCAATTTATATTCTCGAAATTTCGATTCAAATTGTCTTCACCTGTGGAACAGATTTTTCGATAAGTATACAGCGTTAAATATACCTACATAATAATAATAGCAATAGGATATTAATTTACTTAAACACACTTACAGATACGTTAATGTTCTAAACAAGGTCATTTTAAATTAATGACACAAAGATGCAACTTACTTCTACTGTACTCTGTGACGCCTACCGGAAGAGCACTCAGTCGAACGTTTCAGGAAAACTGGCAAATATGTCGACTTAATTAGATGTAGATACTTAAGGAGGAACTTATGTTTGGGGAATAAATTAATATAGAATAAGTACCCATGTTGTTGTTGTAAAAATTGACATTTCATTTTCATTTCACTTTGCCTCCGCTACGTAGAGAGCTACGCTACGAAACTCACGTCACGCGAAACTATATTTTATCTTTTCGAGTGACACTGCAACTAACATGGGCATCCGTGTAGCTTAACATCAGGCGAACGGTTAGCTCGGCACGTAATTCCTAAACATAAAAAAGCTCGTGGGAGGCTACGAGATAAATGTAGTGTAATTAAATACATTACGTAATACTAATATAATCCTATAATAATCCTTTGTTGATTTTTTGTGTTAATAATCCGTGTGCAAAGTTTCATGTAAATTCTACCATTTCTACCGGTTCTACCATTTTGGCATGAAAACCACACCATAAATACATTATAGTAGGTATTAATAAATTAAATAGATTTGTAAATTTAGGTCTTTACCTATGAAATTGCCGTTTTGTTTGAAAAAAGTAAAAATATTTTTTTTTCGAACTTATTTATTTCTTTTATTCAAAGTAATCACCCCTGCAATCAATGCATCTTTGCCAACGCTGTGGCAGTTTATGGATGCCCTTCTTGAAAAAATCAGCAGGACGGGAGACAACAAACTCTTCTAAGGCGTTTTGTACTGCCTCTCGGGAATTGAATTTTTTTCCCGCTAAAAAGTTGTCCAAATTTTGGAAAAAGTAATAGTCGGTAGGCGCAAGATCTGGTGAGTATGGCGGATGAGGGAGAGCTTCCAAACCCAACTCATGCAGCTTAGAGACGGTCTGTTGTGCAGTATGGGGTCGCGCGTTGTCGTGAAGTAGCAGTGGAGACGACCGATTGACCAAAGCTGGTTGCAGACGTACGAGTTTCGCCATCATTGTGGTCAGTTCTTCAATGTACACATCTGCAGTAATGCTCTCGCCGTTTTGTAAAAAGCTATGATGAATCACACCAGCACTAGACCACCAAACTGTGACCATCACCTTTCTAGGGGTCATTTTTCGTTTTGCACATTGCTTTGGTACCGAACCAGGATCTAACCAACTTGCTGAGCGCTTTCGATTGTCAAAAAGAATCCATTTTTCGTCGCACGTAACAATTCGGTTCAAAATTCCTTCATTTCTGTGCCTGTTAAGCAGCGCAAGGCAAGTCTCGACGCGTACGTTGCGCTGGCGATCGTTACGTTCGTGGGGCAACATCTATCAAGCTTTTTTATATTGCCAATCTGTCGTAAATGGACCAATATTGTTTTGACGCTAACATCAAAAGCTGCTGCCAGCTCAGCTGTAGATTGAGATTCATCAGCTTCCACAATCGCCTTTAATTCATCATTGTTGACCAAAGTTCATCAAGACCACGAGGTTCATTTTTCAAGTCAAAATTCCCAGAACGGAACCGAGCAAACCAATAACGGGTTGTACGTTCGTTTGTACAGTTCTCTCCGTAAACGTCGTTGATGTTACGTGTCGTTTGTGCCGCGTTGGTGCCACGACGGAACTCATATTCCATAATTACACGAAATTTCAAAGTATCCATTATGAGGAAAAATGTTGAAATGTAATGAAAATACAACGTTAATCAATAAACAAAAGACTTATATTGTAAATAGATTGTCATATTTTTAAAACAAAATTAATTTGAATTTAGAATTCATAGCCAATCAAAACTTTTTTTTGTTGGCGAGGACAAAGGACGAACGCAGAAGATGTAATCTTGCTTCTAATGAAAGTTAATTGTTTAACAACACTTTTAACGGTGTGTTCCGGCACCGTCACCCGACTTCTGCCCAGGCCACAGAGCAAGGATTTTTTTTTGATTATCTATACAAATAAAATTCAAAGTCCTGACTGACTGACTTATATATCAACGCACAGCCTAAGCCGCTGGTCCTAGAGATGGAATTTGGAGTGTGTTCTTTGTAAAGTGTAGGTATCCACTAAGAAAGGGTTTTTCGAAATTCCACCCATAAAAGGGTGAAATGGCTGGTTGAATTATCTATGACAAATGTTCTTCTTCGTTTCTTAAAGGACACGCGTGCGAAGCCGCGGGCAGAAGCTAGTTATTGGTATCATGCATCATAGACGCAATTACCATTAGTTAAAATAAATAAAACTAAAATAAAATTAAAAACTATGCATTAGCATACTTTATTTTACTAGGTGGTAGGACTTTTCTGCAAAGTTCGTCTAGGTAGGTACCACCGCTTTGCCAATTATTATGCCGCCAAGCAGTAGTGCGCAAGCACTACTGTGTTCCGGTTTGAAATGCACTGTAGCTAGTGAAATTACTGGGCAAATGAGACTTTATGACCTAATCTCACAGTCTAGTAATCTTATTGCTAGACAGTGCTGATGTCTCAGAATGACGTGCGCAGTGCAGTGTCACGCGAAACTATACTTTTGAGTTTCAAGTGTCACTGCAATTAATATGGGCAGTCGTGTAGCTTAACATCAGGCGAGCGACTAGCTCATCATGTCATTTCGTAACGTAAAAAAATAAAATAAAAAAAATAGCAAAACTTAATCTAAGAAGCCGCTACCAGTACGCAACGTGCCCAAAATGCTGGCGGCTCCGTTGAATGGCAATGCTTAGTCCAGAGTTTTGATCACAAAAAAAAAGTTTTCCCAGATGTATATACCTGCTTGTATGAAGGCGTCAGATCAGGCCATATCACCACATCACGTGACATGTTGAATCAACGCTGTTGTTCTTTATTAACGAGCAATGAGTCGTTTAACTAATACACTAAAAAATTTAGATAACATCACATTATACTGACTTGGCCCAATTGTTCAGTTGGTGTTGGTAGTAACCCTGCCTTCTGAGCTGTAAGATGTGTTCGATTCCCATCCAGGACAAACATTTGTGTGTTGTCCTTCCTGTATTGTATATATGTTCATGTTAATAATAAGTATTAAAAAAAATTAACAACAAGCACGGATCCAGGTGTCTGTGGAAATGAAGATAGAAAAAAAAACATTTGTGTGATGAACATCGATGTTTGTTCTGTGTCTGGGTGTTATATTGTATTCTATGTATGTATTTACAAACAAAAATTTCTAAGTATTGTACCAGTTATCTGGTTCCCATAGTACAAGCTTTGCTTAGTCTGGGGCTAGATGGCGCTGTGTGAAATGTCCACAAATTTGTATTTATTCTTTGAATACTCGATTATACTACAGAGTATGCACTGAAATCATACCAAGTTTGAGGCTATTGAATTACCGTTTATGAGATTAGGTAAAATAAAAATTGTTAATACACGTTTCTAATTGTATGGGGATCCCCCGTTTAATTTGTTTTCTTCAGTTATTTTTCCGCCGAAGGACAAGTATTTGTGCACAGAAAAAAAGCGCAAATACTTGTTCTTAGTCTGGGTGTTGAGGGACCATGATCATCGTAGTTCCTGTGTCCCTAGACACAGGGAATCCTAGTTAGGGTCCAGGATCTATGTATGTGATCGTTTGGCGTTATTATTATTATTTGTGAGGCAATTCGCCGTAGTATCGCATATCATATTATATATCGCTACCTATTACGGTTCATGAGGTACAGCCGTTTATAGGTCAGACAGAACGGCAGGCATCGTAGGATAAATGAGGGGGTCCCGTTTTTGGTTTTTGCGTATGGAATCCTAAAACTTCACTATTAGTCATTGAAACTAAGTGATTGTGAGTATGAGTTAGTAAATACGTTAAAATTCGTCGAATCTGAAATAGGCATGTTACGTGGGATTGTCATGCGATCTTATGATTTGGATGGTACAATTTACAAGCAGAAGCATCGTGAGTTAGTAGGTATTTATTCAGGAAGAAGGCAGTAGAGGACCCCCAAGCTCAGGAGGCACCCCGGACTCTGACTTACAAACTATAAATTGTTATAGTGAAAATTTCACCCACATTCGGAATATAAATAAACCTGTACTTGCAGTACCGTTCCTGTCGATTGCAACGGTCGATAAAAATGGTTTTATCGACCGTTGCAAGTACGTTACCAACTTAATCGATCGGTAAACAAATTAAAAAATCGTTTAAATTTATGAATCAACGAATGCCTTTATAACGAAATCGATAAAAATTTGCCGAGGGAGCGTTGGGGGCAGATACGTTTTTTATGCTACTTTATGTCTACGATAATATATGATCAAACGAACTTCTTAAGTGAAGTTCGATCGATATAATATGAGTGGTTTCATTTGAAGATATAAATTAACAGGTAGTTCCTTGACCTACAAGGCAACATTCGCACGCCTTTAAAGTTATAATAGTACTTAATCGATTTTTATAAATTCGATTTAAAAATATCGATTTCTGCTCCCATCTCTATTATAAATAAATAAATAAATAAATAAATATTGTTTATGCCTGACACCTCATTCTTTTTCAAAGTTACGATACTTTTACTTCTCGTGTTTGTACAAAACTAGGGTTTGGGTGGGTTGGGTGATTTATATCTTCAAATGAAACCACTCATATTATATCGATCGAACTTCACTTAAGAAGTTCGTTTGATCATATATAATATTTCGTGGTTTCATTTTCGATATAAATTAACAGGTAGATGTTTAGAGATATACAGTTTTGTCTTATTTGTTGCGTGTTATATAAGTAGACGCACTACAAATGAAACACGAGATAAGCGTACATGATTTTAATCGTCAGCCAATCTTACTCTAATTACAAACCAAACTAATAATTATAATCTTGATTCATAAATATTTTTTGTTAATTTACATACGTAAATCTAATAATGTAGGGACGATTTGGTTCATTCTGAATCATTGGGTAATAAACAAACTGATTCTGCAAAATTTGAGGCCTCTATTATGGGCCGATGATAATATCTGGCAAAAGTCTGAGAGGACGCGGTCCAGCCAGCCGTTTTCCGGATCACATCGATGCTAAGACCAGCCGCGAGCGCTGTCGAAGTGGTGCTATGTCGGACGCTGTGTGCTCCGTACACCGCCACGTTGACGCCGCTTGCACACAAAACTTGTTTGATCCACCTACTTATCGTCTGTGCTGTCGCGTTCCTATGGGGACGCTTCACAGTCATTAAGAGGTGATCCGAATCTAAAGGCCTAATGTCCTTTGTTGCAGACATGTAGTCAACAAGCGTTGTAGCGGGGCAAATCGACTCATTTTCTCGGAAAAATGGCAAGAACAGCACTGGCTGATCTCGTCCAATCCCTGAAGTTTTGATGATGTCGGTTATGGCAATCTCAATACTATTTGTGTTAATTTTAATGTTGTTAATTTTGATTAACGATAAGGTTTGCACTCTATGTGCGGTGCACATAGCCAGTAAAACTACAAGTTTTTTGGTCAATTTCTCTAGACTAAGGTGAGCGTTGGGAACCCACTCTGAAACATGATTCAACACTAGCTGCGGATCCCAAGTGCTGGAGTATTTGGGTAAAGACGGTCTCAATTTAAATGCTCCTTTGAGGAGTCGTTTCACGCAGTCTTTTGAAGCCAAATTGTTCCCAAGGAGCAAGGATAGGGCTGAACGATGACTATTCAGCGTACCGTAAGACGCGCCTTTCTCAAATTGCTCCGTCAAAAACGTTACAACGTGTGAAATGGATTCGCTAAATACGCTATGATTATTCTCCTTACAATATTGCCACCACAGCTTGTAACAAACGCCGTATTGCTGCAAGGTACCCGTGGATAGTGACGCAAGCATCAGGTGTAAGGTAGCGGGCGGCGCGCCACGGCGGGAGAACGCGCACCGGAGAGCAGCGCTGCTCCCAGGGTAAGGGTCTGGTGGAGCGGGTGACGCTGTCTGAAATGCGACAGTACCAAGTTTGGGCAAGGTTTCAAAATAACTATATCCGCTAGCAATAAATCCATTAGCTGCGGGTACCAGGCCTGTGCTGGCCACATAGGAAAGACGAGAATACCTGTAGCTTCATCTCGAATAATTTTTTGTATGCAATTTAGCAGTAACGAGAACGGTGGAAAAGCATAAAAGAATTTGTGGCTCCAGTTTATTGTGAATGCATCCACACTCAATGCATCTGGGTCCTGTTTCCAGGATACATATTCGTGACACTTAGCATTGATGCGAGACGCAAATAAATCTATCTGTGGTTGACCTAGTTGTTTAACAATGTGTCCGAATGCAGCGTCTGATAACTCCTACACCGCGTCAGGGTTAATCTTGCGTGACTCCTCATCTGCTTCTATATTATGTTTCGTGTTTATATATGAAGCGAATAACCACAATTTTCTCGTCTCGCACCACTGCCAAATGTCACGGGAAAGTGTGTTTAAATAGGGGAATTGTATACCGCCCATGCGGTTTATATAGCTTATAGCAGTGGTGTTATCTACTCGGAGCAAAATAGCGCATTCGAATCTATCGCGAGCAAAACATTTGAGAGCCATAAACACCGCTAATAACTCTAAATAATTAATGTGAAAGTGTTTTTCACCATCCTTCCAAGCGCCGTTAACCCTTGAGCCATTACAAAATCCACCCCAGCCTGACCTAGATGCATCTGTGTAGATCTCCATAGCATAAGTAGGAGTTTTTATTGAATTATCTACTACGTAAATGTGTTCCTTCCACCAGTTTAGGTCATCTAAAATAATATTAGGAAGTTTAATCTTTGCGTCAAATGAACCGTGTTGTTGTAATGCCAAATATTTTTGTCGCTCTAATATTTTGGTATATAGCCAACCGTAACGCACCGCTGGACATGCTGATACCAAAACTCCTATCAATTGTGAAAAGTCTCTAATTGTGACAGAGGGTAGTCGTGAAAATTTTTGAACCAAATAGGCTATTCTAGTACGTTTATCTAAAGGTAGCGATAGTGTCATTTGCGTAGTGTCATAAATGAATCCTAAAAATTTACAAGATTTTTGTGGCTGTAAATGACTCTTTTCATAATTTATTACGAAACCCAAACATTGCAATAACGCTACTGTATGTTTAACGTTACGAAGACATTCGTCGTACGTACTACCCATGCAAAGCAAATCGTCCAAGTAACACACGGATTTCAGCCCGCGTTTGCGTAGATGAGCGGCGACCTCTCTGACAATCTTAGTAAAGCACCTTGGTGCTATCGCTAGTCCATAAGGCATTGCGTTAAATTCAAAAGTAATAGTTTCACTCGAGTTTGGTGCGATGTAATGAAAACGAAGGTATTTACGGCATTCTATGTCGACAGGAATAAGTAGGTACGATTCTTTCAAGTCTATTGTCGCCATGAACCAATTTGTTTGTATTAATCTACGGGCAGTTCTAAAATCTTCCATTTTAAAATGCATTTTAGGTATAAATCGATTTAAAGATTTTAAATTTAAAATAAACCTTTTACCGCCGTTTGACTTCGGGGCTAAGAACGTGCTAGATATGAACTGGTCGGAACTTGGTTCAACCTGCGATATAGCAGCCAAGTCCTGTAGGTTTTCTACCGCCGAACACATGTCACGTTGCTCACTTCGAGACCACGTGACTCGTGGTGACGTAAATTGAAAGGGTTCGATTATGAACGGAATAGATATTCCATTCAAAATCCAGTTAAGGACATTAGCGTTATTTGTAATGTGGAGCCAACAATTATAAAAAAAGTGAACTCGGCCAGAATGTACCTGTATTATGGGCGTGATGGGGCATGTGAGCGGTTCTGGCTCGCTCTGGGTTGAGCAGAAGCTGCTGGCGTTGTCTGCGCTGGTCGACGCGACGGAGGGGGGAACCTCTTTTGACCTCCTCGCCCCCCCCCTGTTCGCCGGGTAACGAGGTGGTCCTGACCAGTTTCCCTGGAACTGTTGACGCGTTGGCGTTGTGTTTTGAGCCACAGTGGCATTGGGTCTCGCTGGTGGTGCATTCTTTTTTATCTGGAGTCCTTGTTTCTCAATAGTCTTTGACGCTTTTATTTTTTCCGGCAGACTAGTACCAAATAATGTCTCATCTCGCTCGCTATCCTGGATGACGTTAAGAAAGGGTTTAGCTAGACCTGGTGTGATCATCTTTATTCTAGCTCGAGTTTCCGAGTGATGCAGATCACATAAAATGCGGCAGCCATCACTAAGAGTCTTGATCGCTTCAACCTTATTGTCGGTTGTCAACAATGACGTCATTGCCCTGCTTATAGCTGTGATACCCGTACCCAGCTGTTGTTGGGCAGTCTCAACTTTTTTGTCTCGTAATCTTACCATTTCTGGTACCGCTGCAAAAATTTAGCTTTGGCGCCTGTAACAACGTACAATTACTAGGAAGGAGGTATTGTTTTAATATTTTTTCTTTATTTTCTTTAGTCATTCCCTTCTTCAGAAGTGGTTGCCAAAGTAGCGTTAGGTTGTTGTGGATCTCTGGACCCCACGCCGGTCCTTGTTCGGTTGCCTCGCCGAGGGCCGATAGGATATCTGGATCCAGCGGTGGAAAACTCGAATCGCTCGAGGTTGCTTCAAGCGGCGCCGCCGGTGGCAATGCCGGTTGTTCGTCGGGAATGGGTGTTGTCACCGTCTCTTCGGCGCCAGGCAATGGCGCCGTCTGGTCTGGGACTGGAAGCGGGTCCGTTAAGTCCCACATGGGTGTTTCACCTCCTAGAAGACAATCCCATAATTATGTAACTAAACCGCCATAATAGGTTCGGTAAAGTACGTTAATAAGTAATGGTTCATATTAGGGTTACGTTTCTCGTGAGAGAATGTGGAAGTGGCGAGAATAATATAATATGTAATATTAGAGAATAAAAGATAAAATATAAAACAACCTGGTATATGCTGTAAAGTTTTATATTCAAGTGACATACAAAAGGCAGGTATCAAAAGGACATAGAACATAAATTATTTGAATTTTAAATACTATACGAAAAAGGCTTTACTAACACGCCCCCTTAATTTATGCTCTCAAGGCCTAGTCAACATACCCCCTTAAGTTATACATATATTATCTTGAAGCCCTAATCCTATCATGCATTTATAATGTTTACATCTAGGCAAGGCTTTCGTTAATATATCAGCCGTCATATCATTTGTAGAAATGTATCGTAAAGAAATGTCCTTATTATTCTTTAACACATCTCTAATAAAATGGTATCTTATATCTATGTGCTTACAACGAGAATGGAGAACTGGATCCTTAGCTAGCGCAATAGCACCCTGATTGTCTGCATATAAAGTAATTCTAGCATACCTGAGTAACCCAATTTCAGTAAGCAGACTATTCAGATAAACCGCTTCTTTCATACATTGTGATAGGCTCACGTATTCTGACTCACAAGACGAAGTAGAAACACACCTTTGTTTCTGTGATTTCCACGAAACGCACGCACCACCTAAAATGAAAGCATACCCGGAATATGAACGTCGATCTAGTTCACAACTTCCCCAGTCCGAATCTGAGTATCCTACCATTGACTCACCAGTCTTTTTAAACGAAAGACCGTAATTCTGTGTTCTTTTCAAATATCGCAACACACGCTTTGCGAAATTCCAACTCATTTCATTCGGATTTTCATTGAATTGTGCTAACTTTACCACACAATTCATTATATCTGGTCTACTTCCTGTTGCCAAGTACATCAAGCTTCCTATGAGCTCCCTGTATCCATGTGTATCATTCACAACAGGCACATTAATTTCACTTTTAGAGTATATTAATTTTTCATTCGGACACAATGGAATTGCAACAGATTCTTTACATTTTTCCATTCCAAAATCTTGTAATAATTTCCAAATATATTTCGTTTGTGACAACG
This sequence comes from Ennomos fuscantarius, assembly GCA_905220475.3. Classification (NCBI taxonomy): domain Eukaryota; kingdom Metazoa; phylum Arthropoda; class Insecta; order Lepidoptera; family Geometridae; genus Ennomos; species Ennomos fuscantarius. Next base: position 13,588,077 of record HG992036.1, on the reverse strand, counting down.
TAATGACACCTTTGTCTCTGACAATGTCAATACCTAGAATATATTTGGCCTGTCCAAAGTCTTTTAGTTCAAACTCTTTGGATAGTTCTTTCTTAAAGTCGTCAATGTGAACTCTTTTGTTACATGCTATCAAAATATCATCAACGTAGACCAAAACAAAAAGTTTTGTTCCATTCTCCTCCTTAAAATACAAACAAGGTTCATTTCTGGAAGCCTTGAATTTTATTTTAATAAGTTTTTGATCCAGCATTATGTTCCATTGCCGTCCCGCCTGTTTCAAACCATACAATGCCTTATTTAATCGGCAAACATCTCCTCCGGCTTCAAGATCCTTTAACATCTTTTCAGCTTTGCCTCTAATACCTAAATCTTCACTCTGATTTCTTGAAATGGTCAAAAGACAATCCTTAAGCAATTGAGGAATTTTCATGTAAATTTCTTCTTCCAAAATTCCATTTAAATACGCTGTATTGATGTCCAACTGATGAATTTCCATGTCCATTTCCACTGAAAGAGCCACTAACAGTCTCACAGACTCAAGTCTCGCCACAGGAGCAAATGTACTATGGAAATCAATACCATACCTCTGGCTAAAACCTTGCGCTACTAATCTAGCTTTCTTCTTTTCAGTTTTATCTGGATTTAACTTCGTAGTTAAAACATAGCGACATCCCACTACGTCACGATTTGCCGGTTTCTTAACAATATCCCAAGTTCTATTCTTCAGCAAACTTTTGATTTCAGATAAGATAGCTTGTTCCCATCCATACTTCTCATTACTAGAAAGAGCTTGTTTTAATGTTATTTCTGTAACACCTGCAAAATCTTGACAGTCAGTAAACTCATCCGGGTCTGACGATACACCTTCGCCCTCACACGAATATTGTGGTAACGTTTCTTCTCTTTCTGATGTCACTTCAACCAATTTGTATATTTTCTTCGGACGACCCGTACCACTTTTATCTAAGCGTGGTCTCCCTGGAGCTCTCTTGTATATCTTTTCTGATTCTTCATGCCTTATATCCGGTCCCATATCACCACTTTGAAGTACATCGCAGTGTGATTCGATATTTGGCATTGATGACATCGTTGGTTCAATATAAGAATCAACGCAAGTATGCTCACCATCGGGTCCTACTTCATCTAACTTACGATCAGAAACTTCTGCCGAAGTAATCTCTATCTCCGCATATGTAGGTTGCATTTTCAAAGGAGAAACACATTTTCCAATGTTAAGCGGATCTTCTTCTAAATTATCCTGCAAACGATCTCCGCTCTGATGAAATCTAACATCTCTCGATACTATGATTTTCTTATCGGTAGGAATCCAAACTCTATATCCCTTGACATCTCTTGGATAACCAACAAAAACACCTTCTTGACTCCTTTCTGCCAACTTACTTTGGTTGGGTTCTTTATTTAAAACATGTACCTTGGTTCCGAACTTCTGTAGGTAATGCAGTTTAACAGGTCTGCCATACCATTTCTCATATGGTATATCTCCTCCAAGTGCACTCGATGGACATCGATTTCTGACATGGCAAGCCGTCACCACAGCATCTGCCCAAAAAGCCGCCGAAAGACCTGAAGATATAAGCATACATCTCGCCATTTCGACTAATGTCCTATTCATCCTCTCAGCAACTCCGTTTTGCTGAGGAGTCCGAGGAGCTGTCAATCTTCTACCGATACCTTCGTTTTTCAAATACTCATCAAACTCTCGATTGCAATATTCACCTCCGTTGTCGGATTGCAAATATTTGATCTTTTTACCCGTTACGTTTTCAACATAATTTTTATAAATTTTAAAAACAATAAAAACGGAACTCTTTTGTTTCAATAGGTACACTTCACACCAACGTGTACTATCGTCGATAAAAGTAACAAAATATTTTGCGCCACCTATCGCCTGCGTATTAAAAGGTCCGACCACATCTGAATATACAATCCTCAAAACCTCATTACAGGGTCCGTTTGATTTTGAAAATGGTAACGCACTCATTTTCCCTCTTGCACACACGTCACAATCATACAGCTCACGCTCATTTATCCTCGGAGTTTTTATACCAACTTTGGTCAAAACTCTCAATAAATCCCTTGCATTCAAGTGTCCCATTCGTTCATGCCACAACCATACATTATCCTCTGATACTACTGATGCAGATTCATTCTGTTCCCTAACGTAATATAAATTACTCTTACGATCCGCAACTACGACAATTTCCCCATGGCAATTTTTCACTATGGCCTCATCCTTAGTAAACATTACAGTATAACCTTTATCTGTAATCCTTGCCACTGAAATTAGGTTACATCGCAGATCGGGAACGTACAATGTGTCTGGCAATTGAACATTTGTTTTTGATTCACCTTTACATGCAGACAGTGTGACCATACCTTTACCTTCAACTTTTGTGGTCAAGTTGGAAGCTAAATTTAATTGACTCGATGACGGTAACAAACCCTCCACAAACTTGTTTACGTCCTTACATAGATGTGATGTACACCCGCTATCTAAGATCCAGTTTCCATTTCCGTTGTACACACAATTACATTGATCTGTAACACAATTAAAAGAATCAAAACTGGTATCAAAAGGTGTTTTACATGTATCACTATCGACAACGTACTTTGCAGAATCTTTTTCTTTGTTTTCCGTGCATTCTGATGCTTTATGTCCAACTTTATGGCATTTGAAACATTTAAACTTGAATGTTTCCCGTTGTTTGTTAAACTTCTTTTTTCTCAAATTCTCTTTTGCGATCATTGCTTTTTCTTCAGAATTGTGCCTCGAACAGTATTCTTCAACGATTTTGATCTTTAGAGTTTCAGGATTCGGAATTTCGTCTCGAGACTCTATTGCACATCGGAAATTGTCAAACTCTGTAGGAAGACTATAGAGCAACATTATCGAAAATAGGTCATCATGAATCTCCACATCCATTGCACTCAGTTTATCCTTTATATCAAAAAATGTTGAAATATGTTCATAAAAGTCGCCAGGCTCGGTGAATCTCATCATCGTCAACCTTTTCAACAAAGTAGCCTTTTTCGCTGGTCCTTTTGATGCATATATGGATTCTAGCTTTAACCATACCTCTCTGGACGTTTTGCACCCTCTTACATGCCGTAACTCACCAGGAGACATACTCAGGATTAAGTCAGCTCTTGCCTTGGAATCTCCAACAATCCATGCCTGCACTGCTCTTTCCTCCATTGGTTTTTGTTTACTACCATCCACATACCCAAACGCATCATTCTTGATCAATAAAGCCTCTGCTTGTACTCGCCAGCTCTCGTAATTTTCTCTTGTTAAAACTTTAATCATTCTTGTTGTAGCCATTTTAACTATTCAATAAAATTACCTCAGATCTCAATGTTTTCTTCATCACAATCTTTTTAGAAAAATATTTTTCAGCAATGACACTCACTACAATATTATATTTTTCGCCTTCCGTTCTGGGCCCATAACCATTATTAGGGTTACGTTTCTCGTGAGAGAATGTGGAAGTGGCGAGAATAATATAATATGTAATATTAGAGAATAAAAGATAAAATATAAAACAACCTGGTATATGCTGTAAAGTTTTATATTCAAGTGACATACAAAAGGCAGGTATCAAAAGGACATAGAACATAAATTATTTGAATTTTAAATACTATACGAAAAAGGCTTTACTAACAGTTCATAATACGAATCCATGACTCATACAATTAAAACGCCTCGTTCCATAAGGAATCTATGGCGATTAGGTTTATGCCGTGTTCAAGTTTGAATCTATGGCAGGATACTGTAACAAGACTTTCACTTTGAATAGTACTTGTACGGTAGGGACAACATAATGCACATTTACTAACCTTGATTATTGTTTAATTGGTCATCCTGGTCTGAGGATGAAAGGGAATCATCACGACGTTGTCGTTTACGACGATGTTTTCCCCTTTCCTTTAGTTTTTCTATTTTCTTCATGTAATGATCAATTTTTTCTTCATGTGTTCTTTTTGGCATCGCGAATATAAACCGGGAGGAGCGCGTGCGCTCGTTGCCTCGCACGGAAAAAGAATGAGGTGTCAGGCATAAACAATAGATATGGGAGCAGAAATCGATATTTTTAAATCGAATTTATAAAAATCGATTAAGTACTATTATAACTTTAAAGGCGTGCGAATGTTGCCTTGTAGGTCAAGGAACTACCTGTTAATTTATATCGAAAATGAAACCACGAAATATTATGCTTAATTAAAAATTTGAAAAATATGTTAATTTAAAATTTAAGTTAAAATTTATTGCTTCGTATCGTATTCAGTGTTTTTTATTTGTTAAAGTCAAAGTAAAAAAAAAGATTTACGGCAAATAAGTTAATAATTCGTGATGCTTATTTATAGACCTAGCCTTATAGCCTTTGACTTGGACCACTCATTGAAAAGGAAGTTAGCGTTTATGCGGCGTCCGGTGAGAACGCGTCAATTGTAGCTGCTCTTGAGAAACCAATTCTTAAGATTATCTCAAATAGATATACACAAGGCACCGTGTTTCTTAAAAACTTTTAATCCTTACGATTCCCTCCTCCCCGCCATTATTATTTACGAAATTTGGGCAAATTAACTTTTCCAAAAAACGCTGAATTTTGCGTAATAATTTCTTCGTTCGTTTTATTTCTACGGTTTCAGTTCAAGACTTCAGGTTCAAGTTCGCGAAACTTCTACTTTTTTTAAATTGCGAAATTTGTTATTACCTCATAAAATAACTAACTTGGTTATGTTTGTAAGGTTTCAGGGGAGTCCATTGCTTATTTCCATGCCGAGTCGGATCGTCCCAAATGAGGATTGTATAGTTATATAATCTACGCCACGGAATATTATACTGCAGCTACTCCTCGATGTGTCCTTGAGGATAGACTAATCTGTTCTATTATTTCTTTACGATAGCTTGACTTGGAGCTTGGCGAGGCGAACGGAAGTTGAGAAGGAAATAAGTTAGTGAATGTAGAACTCCATAGTCAACATAACAAAGTTAGAAATTGCTTAAAATTTGTATCATTGTCCGGTTGGTATGTGTAAAATGACAACTATTGTTAAGATGCCAACATTAACATTAAATAAAGCAAAAACAAAGTTATACCGGCCGATAGATGGAGCTAAAGTTTAACTTCACTCGTGTGGTCTAAAGCACACTCGTTTTCTTAAAATTATTTGATTACTAGTTGCGCTCCGCGGTTCTACCAGTGGATGAAAAGTATTTTAATTAATTGCTCATCCCACGGGCAAATTTCACTTTTCCGGGATAATATGTAGCCTATATGTTAATCCAGTGAATAACCTATCTTGGTACCCAATTTCATCTAAATCCATTCAGCCGTTTCAGCGTGAAGGAGTAACAAACATACACACATACACACAAACACACACGCATACAAACTTTCGCCTTTTTTTTTCGTATGACTTGGCGAGCTAACCGGTCGCCTGATGTTAAGCGACACGGCTGCCCATATCAGTTGCAGTATCACTCGGAACTCTATATACAGTTTCGCGTGACACTGCACTGCGCACGTCATCCTGAGACATCAACACAATCTAGTAATAAGATTACTAGACTGTGAGATCAGGTCATAAAGTCTCATTTGCCCAATAATTTCACTAGCTACAGTGCCCTTCAAAGCGGAACACAGTAGTGCTTGCACACTACTGCTTGGCGGCAGAATAACTGGCAAAGCAGTGGTACCTACCTAGATGAACTTTGCAGAAAAGTCCTACCACCTAGTATATTAGTGTGATAGTGTGATTTAAAGTTATCTTGTTATATTTATGAAATAGATTAAAGGGCCTATCCAAACACAGAAGACTTAGTACCTACAGTTCCTGATAAAATTACGGACCCTTTATATGTCCACCCCTGAGGTGACCACGTGACTCAACAAAATGCCCATGTTTTTCCAAATAGCTGTGTCATAAGGATTATAGGGCAGTCTAACTTTCCCGCTGCTGTAACCATGATGATATTTTTCTGGTGAAATAAAAATGGTGATCAATTTTCTTATTAGATCATTACCATTGCCTTAACTAAGTACTTAAGTAGTTAACTACTTTGGTACCTATTATTCGATCTACAGCAGATTGTTGCAAAACGAATTCGATACTACGATACTACGATACGAACTATATTTTTTAAATTTTATTTTCAAATTAAATACATTGATATAATAGGTCTTTACCTATGAAATTGCCGTATTGCAGTACAGACTTTTTCAATCAAAAAAAAGTTTTGATTGGCTATGAATTCTAAATTCAAATTAATTTTGTTTTAAAAATATGACATTCTATTTACAATATAAGTCTTTTGTTTATTGATTAGCGTTGTATTTTCATTACATTTCAACATTTTTCCTCATAATGGATACTTTGAAATTTCGTGTAATTATGGAATATGAGTTCCGTCGTGGCACCAACGCGGCACAAACGACACGTAACATCAACGACGTTTACGGAGAGAACTGTACAAACGAACGTACAACCCGTTATTGGTTTGCTCGGTTCCGTTCTGGGAATTATGACTTGAAAAATGAACCTCGTGGTCGTCCGGAAACTTTGGTCAACAATGATGAATTAAAGGCGATTGTGGAAGCTGATGAATCTCAATCTACAGCTGAGCTGGCAGCAGCTTTTGATGTTAGCATCACAACAATATTGGTCCATTTGCGACAGATTGGCAAGATAAAAAAGCTTGATAGATGGGTGCCCCACGAACTTAACGATCGCCAGCGCAACGTACGCGTCGAGACTTGCCTTGCGCTGCTTAACAGGCACAGAAATGAAGGAATTTTGAACCGAATTGTTACGTGCGACGAAAAATGGATTCTTTTTGACAATCGAAAGCGCTAAGCAAGTTGGTTAGATCCTGGTTCGGTACCAAAGCAATGTGCAAAACGAAAAATGACCCCTAGAAAGGTGATGATCACAGTTTGGTGGTCTAGTGCTGGTGTGATTCATCATAGCTTTTTACAAAACGTCGAGAGCATTACTGCAGATGTGTACATTGAAGAACTGACCACAATGATGGCAAAACTCGCACGTCTGCAACCAGCTTTGGTCAATCGGTCGTCTCCACTGCTACTTCGCGACAACGCGCGACCCCATACTGCACAACAGACCGTCTCTAAGCTGCATGAGTTGGGTTTGGAAGCTCTCCCTCATCCGCCATACTCACCAGATCTTGCACCTACCGACTATTACATTTTCCAAAATTTGGACAACTTTTTAGCGGGAAAAAAATTCAATTCCCGAGAGGCAGTACAAAACGCCTTTGAAGAGTTTGTTGTCTCCCGTCCTGCTGATTTTTTCAAGAAGGGCATCCATAAACTGCCACAGCGATGGCAAAGATGCATTGATTGCAGGGGTGATTACTTTGAATAAAAGAAATAAATAAGTTCGAAAAAAAAATACTTTAACTTTTTTCAAACAAAACGGCAATTTCATAGGTAAAGACCTAATATTAACTAATACTTAACACTGCTTACTACAAAAAAATTTGGTCTATATACTGGCCGCGATGACCTATAGACAGTCCAAATGCTCCACTACCAGTAGGTAGCGTACCGAATGCTGGCAGCATTGCCCCGTTGAATTGCAATGCTTATTCGTTGTGCCAAATAATTGAAATCATAAAATTACAGACATATTGAGATTCAATATTTATTTCCGAAAATATCATTCATTTTCGATATCCTTGTAAAATTATAAAATTCTACAAAACTTTTTTTTTAGTAACCGAAAGCAGTTTGATGATTACATCATGTAAAACGTATGTTTAACACAAATCACTTTCAATTCAAATAGGCTATTTACAGCACTTATGCAAGTCCAAATCAGAATACTTAATATACTACTTAATTAAGGGTACTGCGCTAAGCATATACAATTACAAAAACTTTGTCGAAATTCGCTGGTAGGTATATATTACAAACTAGTTGGGTCCCGCGGCTTCAACCGCGGATAAAAAGTACTTTAATTATTTGCTCATCCCACGGAAGCATTTTACTTTTCCGGGATAAAATGCAGCCTATATATTAATTCAGTGCTGCTATCTTGGTACCGAATTTCATCCAAATCCATTCAGCCGTTTGAGCGTGAAGGTGTAAGAAACATACACAGATACAAATTTTCGCCTTTATAATATTAGTGTGTTAGTGTGATACCTATGGTATTTGTAATATGTAATAATTATTATGTTGTATGTGTTGCATTAATTTTCCATAGAATTATATTATTTGGAATAAATAAATGAAATGAAATAAATGGCTATCTTCGATCATACCCTTTAACAAAGATGGCTATATAGGCCTCCCCTTACAATAATAGTTAGCAACTTTATCTACCTACTTAGCATTAGCATCATTATGGTTACCCTTTCTAGAAGACCATTTTCTTCACTACCCTAATTAATTATGAACGTAGACTATAAAACAGCGGTTCATTCAGATGCCACGACAGTAACTGAGGCCCTTGTTGGACCACTATCTCAGATTAACAAAATATGACCCCGTCTCAGCCAAGCACCTGTAAAAATAAAAGGACTACATGTTTTACTGACAGGCAATGATATTACAGTGATATGAGAGAATGGGAGATTGAGTGTGGACGTGCGTCTTTCAACCGACGCCGACGCTAGTTTGAATCCCTCTCCACCCAGCATAACTTTAGATTAAGGCCTTTCAAATTAAGGCCGTATTACAGAACGATGCTCAGTCATCGATCGGTGCTCAAGCAGAGTTTTCATGCACTAATTGATCACTTTATGAATGAAATCTCTGTTTAAACACCAATCGATGACTGAGCATCGTTCTGTTATACGGACCTAAGTGCGGAACCTATTACTTACTCATTATATGGTGACTCAAAATATGGTGAGGAAACGTACGTTCAAGAATCACAACAATCTACCTAAATATTATTGAAGTAAAAGTTTACGATCGCTTGACTTGGGGAGTAAGCTGTTGAATTCGAGGCGAATGGAAGTTGAAGTTGGTTCACGTAGATCTCCATTGTCAACATAACAAAGTTAAAAATGTATGTTGTTATATCCGGTAAAATGATAATTTACAATTGTCAAGATGGCGACATTAACATTAAATAAAGCAAAAACAAAGTTATACCGGCCGATAGATGGAGCTAAACTAAAAAAGTTTTAATTCAGTCGTGTGGTCTAAAGCACACCCGTTTTTTTTAAATTAATATCTCGTTTTATATTGCGTACGCGACAGTTTAACTTTACAACGCTTATTGATTACGAGCTTCTGCCCGCAGCTTCGCGCTCTTAATACTACAATGGCCATAATTGCTACTCTTAATACTGCGATGGCAACAATTGCGTCTCTTAATACTGCGGCCATATTTGTGTTGCTGTGTGTCCTTCTGTCTGTATGACAATTAGCGTCCGTTTACAATTAACAAATTATAGTAACCATTACTGAATAAATATACCATTGATTGATTGAGTACAACGAGGTAGCGCTGCCAACATGTAAGGCACGCTACCTACCGGTAGTAGGCTGGAGGATTTAGACTATATATAAGTCATCGCGGCTAGTTATATTATCGTCCAATTTTTTTTGTAGTGGGTATGTAGTAGGACGTAGCATTTAGCAGTAGTTGTTATATTTAAATAATTTTGAAGATTTGAAACTTCACAAAAAATAAATTTGTGCATTATTCTGGTTGTTTTATTATTGTTTATAATCTCAAATGTATTTTTGGTCTACTCAAGGCAATTTAACACTACAATACCAAAATAATAAGTTATAAAGTTAAAAAAATGAAAACTAAAAATCGATTAAGCGAACTTTCCACTCAATAAAAAAAACTGAATGCAACTGATGATTTAAAATGCTTTTTAAAACTTCTTTATTTCCCTTTTTATAAGAATTATAAATTTTATTTATTAACTTGACACAAATTAGGGTGTAATGGGGAAATGAAATAAAAAAAAGCAAAGTATCGCAATATTTTGCAATAAAGTTGGGTTAAATACGTCGAAATAGTATTAATTATCTTTATGATTTCGAATTAGACATCTGAAGGGGACCTATTGAAGACAATACGGATGGGAATGGGGATGATGGGTCTATAACAATCTTGATTTATATTCATGCCTACATTTATCGTTCAGATTCAGTATATTCAGTTACGCAATAAATATTTGAATTTATTATATAGATATAATTATATGTTCTGTTATGGGCGACCGTGGCGCTTAACATCAGGTGAACGACTAGCTCGTCACATCATTCAAAGAAAATAAAAATACCACCATTTAATCAAGAGGTTGAAGGCTGAATTTGGTCTGCATTATACTCTACTGGGATCACTAGGCTGGCGATGTGGTTTTTTATGTTTAAGGGAACAAACAAGCATACGCCATAAACATAAGCGATGATGTGAAATCCAACTAGCCATCCGAGTTTTGTAAATGGCCTTCAATTGTAAAGGCATTATCCACGTTTGGGCCGGAATGAGGATGTAATGATCGACCGCTGACCGCTGTCCAATGGCCATCAACTGTGGACTCGGCGATAACCATCTTTGGTCATTAACGCCGATTGTTTTCAGTGGCGACATTTGTTCGACTTCGTTAATCCTAACCACCATGGTAGATTTGGTTTATCAGATTTTGGGGCAGACGGATTTTAAATAATAACCGTTTGTGTCTACTACCTGTAACACCGCCTATTATTTATGTTAATTTTTATTTCTTTAACTTAACTGTGATGAATCCTAAAAGTGATATTAGTTTTAAGAGTCATGTCTAATAAATTTTGTTAATTTGAATTACATGTACGCAAATGAATTAACAATAACTAAACTAAACTAGACCTAAAAAAGTAAACTATACCTAAGAACTTAAAATAAATAAAAACTAAAAATTTAAAATAAACCGTTGGTAGAGGGGAAAGTTCCCAGAATGCTGGCAGCATTACCACGTTGAATGGCAATGCTTATTTTTTGTGCAAAATAAAAGCCAGCATTCTGGTCACCTGATGCTTCCACCAAACGTTTCTAATAAATATGTTAGAGCTCTATAAATTTGAAAATTCGCTATAGACATTATAATGAATTTATATAAATTTATAGAGATAATGTAGAATGTAATGTATAGAATGATAATGAGTAATGTAATGTTATTGCCATTTAAGATTATTGTAATTCTAAATATAATTCTGTACATAGTATATAGCAATAAGAAAAAGTAAAGATAAATGTAACTGAAATGTTTTATGTAAGTGCGGGCAAAATTATGTATCTAGGAGTAAAAAAAAAAAAGCGTAGATTCAAAATAAAGAGATAGGAGACTAAAAAACTTATTAATCCATATTAGTATATATGTATTAACAAATATAAGTAACTAGGAATTTTAGAGTGGGGGTGAGGGGGGGGGGGGGGCAGACTTCCCAGTTAGTTATTATATATATATTAAAAATAAAGTGTAAATCGTCAGAAAATAAACACTGATGATATTAGCTCGCAGGCCGGGCCTTAGCGCACGGACAGGAGAAAAAAAAAAAACACCGCCTATTATATAGTTATATAATACACATATACTACATACAGGGAATCCTAGTAAGGCCTAGGATCTATGTATGTGATCGTTGGGCGTAGGAAAGGAGAAAGTTGTAGGTTATACTTACTGTTTATTTCATTAAATACGAATTAAACATTGTCATCTTGTATTCTATAAAAATGAATCTCTGTTTCCCTTGGACATCGCATCACGCGTGAACAAATAGATCATATTCACTAATTCATTGAAAAAAAAAAAAAAAACACTTTTTATATAAATTGTGTTTATAATTTTCAGGATAAAAGTTCTTATGATATAAAAAGTTAAGAATGTATGGAAAATTTTCACCATGCGGGTGAAACCGCCGGCTTAGTATACAATAATCCCTTGTCGCCCTAATATACGCAGATGATCTTATTGTTTGTTTTTAGCAGAATCACACTAAATATTCTTGTTTAATTTTGTGTTCATAAATTAAATTCAAAATGAATATTTTGGTTCGCTGCGTTTCCGCCACTTATAAACACATACCTATTATATAGAAATATGCCTCGCCAAGGTAATATTTTTATAATAAACATTGTCTTCAAACTAAAATTAACCTTCAAAATGAGCACAAAAACGAGGCTATATAATTAAACAAAAAAGTACAAAACCGATGAAAAAAATACTTCACAATGCCAAATAGTAAATTTTTTAATACTACGATGTACTAGATTATATAATAAATAAATATATTTGTGAACGCTTCACACAACGCCATCTAGCTCCAAACTAAGTAAACCTTGTATTATGGGAACCAGATTTCTGATACAATACTTAGACACTTTTTGTTTGTAAATACACATATAATAACACCCAGACACAGAACAAACATCGATGATCATCACACAAATGTTTGTCCGGGGTGGAAATCGAACCCACAAACCACAGCTCAGAAGGCAGGGCCAACTGAACTATCAGGGCAGTCAAAATAAGGCCTATCTCCAGCAGAGGTAGTAAAGATAGATAGATAGATGAAGTTTTTATTGTACACAACAAATAATAAAAACAACAAAGAAAAACAAATTATTTAAGTAACAATTCGTAAAACTGTGAACCTACATCAGTATGTATATATTTTTTTGGGTTTACAATTTCATTCAATTCAAATAGCGATCTATGGCTGATCATGGATCTTTGATTGAAATGCAACAGGAGAAATTATATTTCGAATTTGAAAATTTCTATAACTATGGATATAAGCGTATTTAAACTGTTAAATTAAATCCATAATAATTTTCGTTTCTATAGGTTGCATTCAATTCACATGGTTGTCTAGTTCAGGAGTCGGCAACCAGCGGCGCGAGCCACATGCGACTATTCGAATGTGAAGCTGCGGCATTTTAGTTTCATACGCAAATATTATTTATTTTATTTCAAAAATGACACATTCATCCAAGTACTATATATTGTTGGCACAAAAGTGATTTGTGTTTTTTAAAATCTTAGAAATGTTGTGAGTTGCTATTTTTGACGCCGACTAAAAAAGGTTGCTGACTCCTGGCCTAGCTGTATTCGTAAGTAACGTTTCGTTGCTGTCTATCAGCTAAAGTACTTACTCGTTACTAAATAAAGAATACATACAGCTTTCTACAGCTCTAGACAGGTACCTACAGGCTAAAATGATGATGAAATGCGGTAAATTTGTTATTCGATTCATAATAGGTAGGTAATGTAATTTTCATTAGGTCCGCTAGGCGATCACGTAACTTGATTGCTTCACTAAGAAACATAAATTTGTATGTATTTTCCAGTTTCAATACACAGTTCATATGAACAGTTACTATGGATTTTTTAAAATTGGGAACAAAATTTCTCCTGTTGCATTCCAATCAATGTTCCGTTATCACCCGTTAGGCATCCTTTTAAAGAGTTTTTTCAGACGGCATCTTTATTCCATATTTTATAAATTTCATTAAAATGCGAGTTTGAATGTATTCTATAAAAATAAATGTATAGTTCTTTTTTTTCAAGCAAATAGACAAAACCTTGGGAATAAATCTCATTACTGAGTTTTTGTTACAATTATAATTTGCATAGTTTATGAGATTCGTAGTCACTACGCCGTTGTACCTACAACTACTCTACAATTTAATTAATATTTTTCTGTGCTCTTATTTTTTACGTTTAGCAAAATATTCTTATTACATCAGCCACAGAGTAGAGAATAAAATAGACAGTAGTACTTATGTAAGCTTATAGATGTTACTAACCTATCTTATGTGCATCATAAGGAAAATGACAAGTACTCAACTTCAACTTCAACTCTTTGTAAATGGCCTTTGTGGAGAGGTTACCACAATTTTGCCAATATCACGCAGAAAGATAGCTCATCAAACGATGATTTTTCAGTGAGAAATTTTTGGTACAAAATAAATAGTATGCTTTTGACCAGATGACTGAAGTAAAACTTAAATAATAGGTGAAGCTGAACTAAAGAAGTTTTACTTCAGTCGTACACTCTTTTTTTGACGTTTCTTTTCGAAACAGGTCTCAAAAGAGTTATGAGAGTGGTATTCAGCTTGTACTATGAATCAAAGTCATTCCATTAGGCGATGACGTACCTGTAGAACTACTTCCCACCTGTAGAACTATCTCATCCCATAAACAGACCTCTTCATCCGTCATAAACTGCGCAGCATTGTGGCCGCTTGGTAGACGCACGGGCCGGAGTACATCGTAAATATGCCGTAACTTAGCCGAATTTCCCTAGCGTGGTTTTGGTTTATTTGAGGGAACATACAATATTAATGGATAACCATTGGTCTCTGACCTTTGTTAAGAAATGTGGTACTAGATACTAATCATTAATATTACTTATTTAAACACAAGGTTTTTATCTTGAACTTGGATGAGTTGTGTTTGTGAACAACGTAACAGCCCTAACTGCTGGACCTAGAGAGATAATTGATGTTTGGGGATATCTTCCTTTATTTTTATCCAGGCCTTTTTATATTTTTTTTACGTTTTGGCTCTACACTTTTGTGTATTTAGCCAGTGTCAAGTCACAGTCCAAGTCAACAAGTTAAGTCAGCAGTAGTAGACTCTTAGTAAAGTGGTGGTAACTTCACCAGAAGCTTCTATGGAGTTTTGGAAACAACACGAAAACAAACGTTTCACCATCATTATACCACTTTCCCATACTCATGCCTGTAATCCAGCACTTAATGAATAAAACACCACCAATTTTATGCACTAACACTGTAAATAACACAAATTTTGGAAAATAATACAATGCGGTGAAGCGATCTTTCTCGTTTTCCCGCCAAAACTCCCCTAACCCTTTTTGTTTGCTACCGTCTATATCGGAAAGTTATTTGTTTATTTATATTTATAATAGTAATAGCGCCCAACGATCACATACATAGATCCTGGACCCTAACTAGGATTCCCTGTATCTAGGGACACAGGAACTACGAAGACCATGGTCTCACAACACCCAGACTCAGAACATAATAGGTCTTTACCTATGAAATTGCCGTATTGCAGTACAGACTTTTTCAAACAAAAAAAAGTTTTGATTGGCTATGAATTCTAAATTCAAATTAATTTTGTTTTAAAAATATGACATTCTATTTACAATATAAGTCTTTTGTTTATTGATTAGCGTTGTATTTTCATTACATTTCAACATTTTTCCTCATAATGGATACTTTGAAATTTCGTGTAATTATGGAATATGAGTTCCGTCGTGGCACCAACGCGGCACAAACGACACGTAACATCAACGACGTTTACGGAGAGAACTGTACAAACGAACGTACAACCCGTTATTGGTTTGCTCGGTTCCGTTCTGGGAATTTTGACTTGAAAAATGAACCTCGTGGTCGTCCAGAAACTTTGGTCAACAATGATGAATTAAAGGCGATTGTGGAAGCTGATGAATCTCAATCTACAGCTGAGCTGGCAGCAGCTTTTGATGTTAGCATCAAAACAATATTGGTCCATTTGCGACAGATTGGCAAGATAAAAAAGCTTGATAGATGGGTGCCCCACGAACTTAACGATCGCCAGCGCAACGTACGCGTCGAGACTTGCCTTGCGCTGCTTAACAGGCACAGAAATGAAGGAATTTTGAACCGAATTGTTACGTGCGACGAAAAATGGATTCTTTTTGACAATTGAAAGCGCTCAGCAAGTTGGTTAGATCCTGGTTCGGTACCAAAGCAATGTGCAAAACGAAAAATGACCCCTAGAAAGGTGATGGTCACAGTTTGGTGGTCTAGTGCTGGTGTGATTCATCATAGCTTTTTACAAAACGGCGAGAGCATTACTGCAGATGTGTACATTGAAGAACTGACCACAATGATGGCGAAACTCGGCCGTCTCCAACCAGCTTTGGTCAATCGGTCGTCTCCACTGCTACTTCACAACAACGCGCGACCCCATACTGCACAACAGACCATCTCTAAGCTGCATGAGTTGGGTTTGGAAGCTCTCCCTCATCCGCCATACTCACCAGATCTTGCGCCTACCGACTATTACTTTTTCCAAAATTTGGACAACTTTTTAGCGGGAAAAAAATTCAATTCCCGAGAGGCAGTACAAAACGCCTTTGAAGAGTTTGTTGTCTCCCGTCCTGCTGATTTTTTCAAGAAGGGCATCCATAAACTGCCACAGCGTTGGCAAAGATGCATTGATTGAAGGGGTGATTACTTTGAATAAAAGAAATAAATAAGTTCGAAAAAAAAAATACTTTAACTTTTTTCAAACAAAACGGCAATTTCATAGGTAAAGACCTAATATATTTGCAACATTTTTTCTGAGCACAAATACTTGCACAATACAAAGAGGTTGTCAAATATGTCATCTAAGTACTTCTTAGTATGAAATAAAGGATTGCAGTCACGTTAACCTATTTTGTATGGATATTATTTAGGTACTTACTTAATGAGTTTTTACAAATCAACATTTTAAGGTCACCAAAATGGGACGTTTAGAATTGTTAAATAACAGAAAATTCCGGTTGTCTTTTCACTAGACTATTCTAGTTTAAATTATTATCTAGGTATTCTTGTCTTACCAGATTACAGAGTCAGTATGGTTATCATTCAGTCACGAAGAACAGAGGTGATCATGGATTGCAATGCAACAATTTACATTCCAAATTCGAAAATTTCCATAGTGATAGTTGATTTAAACTATTAAATCCATACAAATGTTTCTCTTGGTTGCAATCAAGTTCTACGATCGCCTAGCACATCCCATAATTTTTGAACTTAGTATTCATTAGTAAGATAATGAGCCTTGAGCCACCGCGTGACCTACGCAAACATCTATACATATAAAATTCTAAGTCTTGGCTGACTGACTGACTTATATATCAAAGCACAGCCTGAACTGCTGGTCCTAGAGACTTGAAATTTGGAGGGCGTGTGTGTAAAGAGTTTTTCGAAATTCCATCCTTAAGAGGGTGAAATGGGTAGTTGAATTATCTATAAAAAAAATCTTCTTCGTTTCCTATAGGCCACGCGGGCGAGGCCGCTGGCAGAAGCTAGTAGGTTATAAATCGCCTACCCATAGAATACTATGGTAGAACAAGTATATTTATAATAAAATAGTCTTACGTTTGAAACAATTTACCTGATAGTAAGTGACGAAGTTGTCTAAGGTGGAGCACGATTGCCCATGAGATGCCCATTCACTCTTGACTTAAAAAGACCCAGGTTTTACCCAGCAGGAAACATTGCTGGAAGAGCATTCCATTCCTTGGCCGTTAGGACTATAAATGACATAGCAAAACGGTGCGGACTTGACGGACGGACTTTCCAAAATGTAGCTGATAGAAGACTGACAGACCGGCGACTTTGCGTCTTTGTTCAAGGATTTGAATTTTCCCTTTAACTAGTCACTCATCGTTAACACTAAATGTAAATAGTACGATGCGGCCACGTGATGCCTCGCCAGGGCTTAACTTGTTGTTTCTTACTAATTTCTGATGTATTATGCTTCTGCTTATACCGCGCATAAGGATTTTTTTAGTGAATCTAGTGAAACTAAAATTCCCAATAGGTGGGTAACTAGCTCTTTTGAATAGTTTTGAGTAACTGTCATGGTCATTATTAACCATAAAATTCTAGAGAATATACTCTCACTCAGTATAGTAATATTATCATTATAGTATTCAATCATTATAGTAATCAATAGAGTAATAATGTTCCCTTTTTATTGTTTTATGTAGAAAAGATAATTAAATGATTATTTTGTGATGATTTTTAATGGATTAAACCGTTTTTTTAGGTGCGGACAGTATAAAGTAATATTATATATCTAAATATATATAACTCAAAGGTGACTGACTGATTGACTGACTCACATAGTGATCTATCAACGCACAGCCCAAACCACTGGACGGATCGGGCTGAAATTTTGTATGCAGGTAGATGTTATGACGTAGGCATCCGCTAAGAAAGGATTTTTCGAAATTCCACCCTTAAGAAGGTGAAATGGGTGTTTGAATTATTTTCCCATAGGCCACGCCGCGGGCGAAGCTGCGGGCAGAAGCTCGTTATGAGCTATCGTGCCAGTCGTATATTAATACGACATACGAAACTATCAAACAATCAATTTCCATGATCGCCCAGCTACTCATATATTATCTCTCACTGAGAGAGTTGTAGGTAGGTGTACGCTATAATCCACCACGATGGCCATGTGCAGGTTGGTGCATAATATACCTACTGCAAGGTCAAGATACATTTAATAAATAAAGTTTTAATTTTTTATTTTGATGTAGGTTTTAAATTAAATTCCTCAGCATTGTAACGTTGATTTTATTTCTATAGATACGTAATAAGTTACTTATAATTAAATTTTAAGACAAATATTTTTGTAAGGTACAATGTGTGCATTAAATTAACCAGTAGGGCTCACTATTTTTTACATATATCGGTAAACTAGGGGATACACAGTTTTTTAGAAAAGATATTTTCGTTTAATAAATTATTGTGAGATGAACAATTTTATTTAAGTGGTTTCTCGTCAACAGAAATTACGAAATAAACTACTTATTTTATATTTAAAAATACCATTCATTCCATACATTATGCTTAACAAGACATAAGCTTAAATGCTAAATGAAGAACATATCATTAATTAAAAATTTTAATTGATATTTTGTTTAGATTACAATTGTATTTATGTAATAATTTTATTTTAAAAAGGTACTTAGTAATATAATTTTTATAAATTATGTAAACATGCTGACAATATTATAAATAAGTCACACAGATTAACTACTAATTGATTAATTAAATAAATAGAAATATTTATAGAATAAATGTATTTTATTTAATATTTATCGCAAATTAATCCAAGGAATGTCAGTAGAACGGATATTATTATTAATCTATCAATTAATTGTTCAAAAGTTAAATATTCAAATCTTCAGCATTCGACTGTTCAATAGGCTTCTATGGTTGGTATAATTTTAAATGTTAATTACAAAATGTAAATAAAGAAAATTCTATCTAAAATAATCTATCATTAAGGCTTTAACACACGTATCGAGAGAACGCAGTTTACGCAGTCAACCACGTCAACGCGGTCGGTTGTAGTCGCCTGCAGTCGCAACGCATGGCGTGCCACTATACAATACAAACCTCTGCAACCTAAAATCAACGCAACGCGTTTTCAAGGCCCGTATTACTTACAGACAGAACATCTCCCAATGCCTTACTGTAACTTAAACAATCCATTGAAGACCTAAACTTGGCGCCTTCTTTTGAATAGAAACTGCTGCTGTTATTATTCGTACAATCTAAAGAACGAACTAGATACGATTTCGACCTTAATGCGTGTGTCATAAGCCTTACCAGTTAAATAGTTTTATAAATAGGTTAAGACTAGGGCATGAGATCAAGATATGCCTAACCTAGATAATTAGCCAAGTTGTTATAAACATAGGGCAATTTATTAATAGAAGTTTCTATTCTTCATTTCTTTGTTATTTCAAACCAACTTTTAAAATATTAGGAAACCCCTGAAGTCCCTGAATAAGGCTTCCTTTTCCACAAGCGCTTTGTTCTACTTAGGAACACTCGCATAGCAACTACATTTGTCAACTCGGCTAATATTTTTTTAACTTTGTTAATCTTTGAGGTATATTTTGTCTACATTTGTCGCTTGTGAAAAGGGATGCTTACAAATTTGGAATGAGGGTAGGTATAGTCATTGTATACACAATAAATATATCGTAGGTGAAAGTTATGGTTTTCAAAAACAACTTCATAGCAAAATGTTGCTAAAATTAATAAACATACACATTCAGTCAATCCTGCCTTAAAATTAAAAATGATACATAAAAATGAGCGTAATTTTAATAAATCTCAACATTCAGAATTTCAGATATGGCAATACTCCTGCAGAGCTAAAAGCGTTTCGGGTAAGGCTACCGGTTCGAAAGAGTCGTTTGAAATGTCGAAGATGGAGTTGACGATCGCCGGAGTACGTCGACGCGTGAAACGCGCGTCTGCGAGTGGCGTATTTGGCATGGCGTCGGCTGGGGGCATATTCCGCGCGATCGGGTGTGTAAACTGCCTAAAATGCCTAACGGCGGCGGCGGCCGAGCCCCGTCCACAGCAGGCCAGGGTCGTGATGGTTAGCGCCCGGGTATACTCCATCGGTCTCCACGAACGATCTGCGGTTGTAGGTTCTACGGTACAACGACATTTTGATAGTATTTTATAAAGTTAAAATAATTATAAAATAGGGACAGAATTGATTTATGATACTATACGATAAGGGGATAAATAATTTAAGTACTAATGAGAACTAAATAATGTTACATAAGTATTTATAAGTGTTTGAAAAACAAAATTATGTACAACGGAGTTATAAATCCAATAAGTAATATTCTTGTATATTCTATACATTACTTGGTTTGTAAAGTAGGCCATATTACGTCTCCACTTTACATGATAAGGTCAAAGAATATACTTACTCTAAAAGGGCCATATTACGGCCATAATAGAGCCAGAGATGGCTAGCCGTAGCAGATACGTTGTGAAATTCAGACTTCACCGAAACGCTTACAGTTCAGTGAAATTTGACAGCCTCTGTGGTGTGGTGGTTGAGCAGGTCGGCCTATAACCCGGAGGAGGCGGGTTCGATTCCCGCGGCAGGACAAGTATTTGTACACAGAAAAAAGCGCAATGACTTGTTCTGAGTCTGGGTGTTGTGGGACCATGGTCCACGTAGTTTCTGGGTCCCTAAACACGGAATCCTACTTAGGGTCCAGGATCTGTGTATGTGATCGTTATTATTATTATTTGATACTATTTATGGTTGATTTTATTTATGAATTGTTATCCAATCTTTTCTTTTAAAATACTAAAATATTTTGTTGGCTGGTAAGCATGACGTAACGCGTTTACACATGACAACATATTAAAGGAAAAAGCGCTAAAATCACAAATATAGACCATATTCTAATACGTATAAATCCCACATTACAGTAAAACGCATTCCTTCACCGTACGACACCAATAAGTAGGTATGTAGTTGAATGATTCTTACCGACATTTCTTAGGCTTAGGTATAGTTAAACATTCCCACCTGATGTTGCCGGTAGGACGCAGGGGGCGGAGCGCGTGCAGGCGTCGCATGCCGGACCCGCCGCCGCCACTGCCTGTCAAAAAAAAAGAAAAATATAAGTATGGATAATTCACACAGCACCATCCAGTACCAAATTAAGCAAAACTTGTACTATGGGAACTAGATAACTGATACAATACTGAGATACTTTTTGTTTGTAAAGACATACATACCTACATAGGATACAATATGCACCCAGACACAGAACAAACATCGATGTTCATCACACAAATGTTTGTCCTGGGTAGGGATTGAACCCACAACCCCCAGTCCACAAGGCAGGGCTACTACCAACTGAGCCATTGGGTCAATCAAACAAATCACACACCGCCATCAAGGTCCAAACTAAGCAAATCTTGTACCATGGAAACCAGCTAGGCGATCACGTAAATTGATTGCAACTTTAAGGAACCAAAATTTGTATATGTCGGCGGCAACGTCCAGTTATAAACTCTATGCGCAACGGGCTGTGACGTAATTTACCCTGTGGCAGCATTTAAATTTATTACAGTGGCAACACCGGCAACTGTCGTCGCTGCCCCACCCATCTGGCTATATAAAGGGATCGATTGGTGTGCTACGGATCATTCTTGTCAGACACGGCGCGGTGTGGACATGCTGAAGGCCTATAGTTATATAGGTTGCAACCTACCCACAAACCGTTTCTGTCTACATATACATGGATTTGATAGTTTCAATACGCAGATTATGTGTGTAGTTACAATGGAAATTTTCAAATTAGAACTGAAATTTCTTTTGCATTGCAATCAAAGTTTTTTGAACGTGATAACTGATAGAGTACTTAGATATTTTTTAAGTAAAACGCACGTTGACTTAGGGAGTAAACTAGAGAATGCGAGGCGAACGGAATTTGAAATTGGTTTACATAGATCTGAGTCAATGACAATTACAATAGTCAAGATGGCGACATTAACATTAAACAAAGCAAAAAAACTTATCCTACCCGATAGATGGAGCTAAACTAAAAAAGTTTTACTCCAGTCGTGTGGTCTAAAGCGCACTCGTTTTTCTAATCTAGGTATTGTATCAGTTATCTGGTTCCTATAGTACAAGCTTTGCTTAGTTTGATGCTAGATGGCGCTGTGTGAAATGTACACTATTATTTATTTTTAATTATACTGCTACACATCTTTTCTTAATTTACATAAAAATATATTGTGGCCAGTCAACATATCTGTCTGTCATATCTAATGACATGTAATGTCCTATTTTCCTATTTCCTGTGAAGCAGGAAGCCCGAACTCTCCTTAAACGAATCTAATTGACAGCGCGGTCGCGTCAGCCATGCGTCTTGAGGTTATTGAGATAAGGTACAGTCGGCTCAAAGTTACAGACTTACAGGACTGGAAATTAGTGACTCGTTTGTACGATTATCAAATTGAAGGGGTGAGAACAAAAAGGGTTTAACTGATTTTTGTCACAAATTGACTTATGGGTATCGTTGGATTCAGTGTGAAATTATCTGCAATAATACATTCTCAAAATACCCAAGTCAGGCTTAAATCTCGAGATATTGAGTCTAAAAACGTTTTATCTGTCACAAGAATACAGTTCGCTTAGTATAAAATCATTATTATATTAATTTTATTATATTATATTTTTACAGTAGTTGTATGAATTAGTACTATATTTAATATTTTAAAATAGAATTAAAACATTTTCAAGCAACTGAAACTTACATAGACCTTTTCTATTACCTTATAAGCACTCTACATTAAAATGACGCCGTTGAAGTTTAAAGTCAATTTTCTCGAAACTATCAATTTGACAGTTAAACCCTTTTTATTCTGAACCCTTCAATTGTTACACATTGCAAGTGCTAGTGGCAATGTCTGTCGGCATTAAATTTTGTGCTTTTTGTTGCGCGCGCTGTTGGTTTCCACAGACTTTTACAACGTCACCGAGCGGGAGGGCAGGCGCTTAAGTCGCCGCTGAAGTGGGAGACAACTAGCTCAAGGGCACCTCTGTTCTGCGAGCCACGCTTGGGCCGTTGCCGGAATAAGAGGATCGAGAAGACTACGTCCACTGGAAGAGTGGACCCTATTGAAAGTCGCGACTGTTCTAGCTAACCTATGGGGGTACAAGTTCGCGCTAATCACTCTAAATGTGTTACGTTAAATGTGTTGCTGTAGTTACGCCATAGAGGGATAATTGCGACCTTAGGAGCTGTCAAACTTTAGTGCAAACGAGCATATGTAATAAGTAAAATTTAGGGTGAATGATGATATGACAAGTGCGTTGTGTTAGTGTGAAGTGCGAAGTGAAGTGATTAGAAATGCGGTAATTTTTTTATGTTTCACTTAGAACCTGCATGAAGCACTGAATACCGTGTGAACGTTTTCTTTACACCCTTAAACCATCATCATCATCATCCTATACTAGTCCACTACTGGACGTAAGCCTCTCCCAAGGCACGCCACTGAGCCCGGTCTTCGGCTCTACTTTTCCAGTTACTGCCAGCTACCTTGCGTATGTCATCGCTCCATCTTGCCGCAGGACGTCCTATATTTCAATATTTCCTATATTAATAGGGTAGCTCTTTCAATAGGGTCCACTCTTCCAGTGGACGTAGTCTTCTCGATCCTCTTATCCCGGCAACGATCCAATCGAGGCTCGCAGCCCAGGTGTGCCTTTGAGCTAGTTGCCTTCCATTTTTGACAGCTGGGTGCCCTAAGCGTCTGCCTTACCACCCGGTGACGCTGTAAAGGTTGGTAGAGACCAACAGCATTAGCCCGATCGAAAAAAGGGCGTCCTATATTACGTCTGGCTATTCGTGGTTTCCACACCACAACACCTCTACGTTAAACCATAAAAAATGCAACTTAACACCAGTTACTTGCTACTCCCAATGTTAAATCAGCCAATTGTAACGAGCAACTTCATTTACTTAAAAACTAGCTTCTGCCCGCAGCTTCGCCTCCGTGGCCTATAGGAAACAAAGAAGATTTTTTTTTCATAGATAATTCAACCACCAAAATCTCCCTGTTTGGGGTAGAATTTCAAAATACGCTTTCTTAGTGGATACCTACACTTTACTAAGAACACACTCTCCAAATTTCAAGTCTCTAGGGCCAGTGGTTTAGGCTGTGCGTAGATATTAAAGCTAAGTTAGATACACTTTTGTTGTAATAGAAGGAGGTCCATAGGTTTGCTGAATTAATGATATGCCGATTGACTTTGTATAAGATATATTAATTAAAAAGATATTTACAAAAACCAAAAATGCGGAAAATAAAATTTTCTCTAATATGTGAAGTCTATATCAACAACATTCGTTGCCCCTAGCAACTAGCTGGAAAAGTTCTCTATTAGACTGGTATTGAAACTTTTTCGTGGGCTAGCACGCCACATCACCCCCCTCCAGAGACCGTCCTACGGGCGATAATATTCTGGAAAACGCACTGTTCGTCCTGATCGAGTGGTCACTGGAGCGTCTCGGGTCTCAGGTGCTGCCACGGCGGGAGAATGGTCCAACTCACGAAGTATGTAGGCAGGTTTAATGCGGTCGACTGATACAGTGACTTCTTTGCCTTTTATGCGGAGCTTGAAAACTTTATCCCCTCGTTTTATCACCTCATGTGGGCCTGTATAAGCTGCTTGAAAAGATGGGTGCGAGGTGTCATCTCTTAGAAAGACGTGGGATGCTGTTGCTAAATCTTTGAAAATGAATATGGAGCGGTTATTCCCATGGTGAGAAGTTGGTAATGGCAACAAATTTTTGGCGAATGTGCGCAGTCTTTCAGTGTATACTGTCAAGTCCTCTGTACCATCAGCCGATTGACAAAAAATGTCACCTGGGAGTCGTAGTGTCTCTCCATATACGAGTTCAGCTGGAGTCGCTTGTAAGTCTTCCTTAAATGCCGCCCGGATTCCCAGTAGTACAAGTGGAAGTGTTTCAAGCCAGCTGCTGGTCGCATGACATGTAATAGCGGCTTTAAGCTGTCTGTGGAATCTTTCGACGAGTCCATTGCATGCTGGATGGTAGGCTGTAGTTCGTCTGCGTTGAAATCCGATGATGTGGGACAGATGCTTAAAAAGTTCTGATTCAAACTGTCGACCACGATCAGTGACGATATCTTCAGGGCAGCCGAATCTGGATATCCATCCGTGAACTAAAGCTTTTGCCACTGTTTCAGCTGTTATCTCCTGTAATGGTATAGCCTCGGGCCATCGTGTGAAGCGATCTACACATGTGAGACAGTAACGATACCCTTGTGAGAGAGGTAAAGGTCCGATCAAATCTATGTGGATTTTCATGAATCTGGCTCGAGGTAAGCTGAATGATGCTAACGGAGATGAGACATGACGTGTTATTTTTGATCGTTGGCATGCTAGGCAGGAACGAGTCCACTCTCTACAATCTTTTCGCATACTAGGCCATACATAGCGTTCCGATATCAGTTTCGTCGTCGCATTTATGCCAGGGTGGCTAAAAGAATGCAAGTTTTCGAACACTTGCCGTCGCATGTCTTTGGTCACATAAGGTCTGGCCACATTGCTGCTCTTGTCACAATAGATTTCTGTGTGAGATCCAGGCAGTTTGATTTTTGTCAAGCGCAGAGAAGTATCGCTATCCAAAAGTTGTTCTAGTTCAGGATCTGTGCTTTGTGCTTGAGCAAGCTTGGATAGATCGATGGGCTGAGTAATCTCTTCGATGCGTGATAAACTGTCAGCCACAACGTTATCCTTTCCTGAAATATGCCTGATATCTGTAGAAAACTGTGAAATAAAATCCAGATGTCTGAACTGTCTTGGTGAGCACTTTTCTTTTCGTGAATGAAATGCGAAAGTTATGGGCTTATGGTCAGTGTAAATAATAAAGTCTCTCGCCTCCACCATGTGACGAAAGTATTTTATTGCTTCGTAGATGGCGAGAAGTTCCCTATCGTAAGGCGAGTATTTCTGTTGACATGGTGAAAACTTTCGAGAGAAAAATGCTAAAGGTTCCCACATGCCGTCTTTATGCTGTTGTAAAGCTGCGCCCATTGCTGTGTCTGAAGCATCGGTGACTATAGCGAGCTTCGCTTGGCAGTCTGGATGAGCGAGTAGTGCTGCTTGGCAGAGACTTTCCTTGCAGGTGATGAATGCTTTAGTAGCTTCTTCTGATAAATGCACGGGATGTGAACCTTTAACTGATCCTGTGAGCAGTGCATTCAGAGGCGCTTGATGCCGCGCTGCGTCAGGAATAAACCTTCTGTAAAAGTTCACCATTCCTAGGAATCTTCGCAGTTCTCTAACGGTTTTCGGTGGAGGGTAATTCGCAACTGCTTCTACCTTCGATGGTAACGGCTTAGTGCCAGCTGCTGAGATGCTGTGTCCTAAAAACGTTACCTCTGATACACCGAATATGCACTTGTTCGTGTTGATTACCATGCCGTATTCCTTGAGTCTGTTGAAGAGCAGATGAAGGTGCTTCTTGTGTGATTCCTGATCAGGTGAGAAGATCAAAAAATCGTCCAGAAACGGGAAGCAGAACTCCTCAAGGCCCCTAAGCATCTCGTCCACAAATCGTTGAAACGTTTGGCTGGCATTACGTAGTCCGAACGTCATGAACGGAAATTCGTATAAACCAAACGGCGTCGTGATTGCGGTCTTTGGAATATCATCAGGGCAGACAGGAATTTGATTATACGCTTTTACGAGATCAATAACCGAGTATACTTGACAGCCGGAGAGACAATGTGCAAAGTCATGTATGTGCCGAATGGGATAGCTGTCTGGTACGGTTCTAGCGTTGAGCATTCTGTAGTCACCGCATGGACGCCAGCCGTTATCTTTTTTAGGCGCAAGATGAAGTGGTGATGACCATGGTGACTTTGAAGGTCTGGCTGTTCCGTTCCTCAACATATCTGCAAATTCGTCTTTTGCGATTTTTAATTTATCCGGTGCTAGTCTTCGTGGTGTGCTGCTTATTGGCGGCCCTGCAGTAGTTTGTATATGATGCATGGTATTATGCTTCGGAACACGGTGGACACCGGAAGGTCTAGTAATCTCAGGGTATTCGCTTAGTATGTTATGATATACGGAATTTCCAGAAATAACTTTTACCGATGAAATGTTCCCAGTTGACTGTGCAGGTGAAGCTGGGGACGTAAGGCTTGTAGTGTTGTCGATTAAACGTTGATTTCGACAATCCACGATGAGGTTGTAAAATGATAAAAAATCTACACCTATTATGGCCTTTGTAACGTCCGCTACGATGAATCGCCAAGTGAAGTCACGGCGCAAGCCTAGGTTCAGCACTAAATGAGCGTAGCCGTAAGTAGAAATGGGTGTACCGTTTGCCGCACACAGCTCATAATTTGTTTTCTCACGACGTTCCTTGAGTGCCGATCGGGGGAAGACACATACGTCACTGCCAGTATCGATGAGAAACTGCATCTTCGTAGCGCCGTCCGTGACAAATAGGCGACCGGAAGTTTGGCAATCGGTCGTCGCCATTACCGACTGCTGTTCGCGTTTCCCGCATGGTAGTCGCACGGTTTTACGCACTTACTTGCTTCATTGCCGAACTTATTATGATACCAGCACACAGGAAATTTTCTATAGTTCGACTGTGATCGTGTGGAGCTAGAACGACCGCGCGTTTTCTTGTTTGAACGATTCGGTGCACGTGAATGCCGGTTCACCTGCGCAGTTAGAGCTTGCACTTGTTTGGTAAGTTCAGCAATCTGTTGGTTCATGGCTTCTAAAGAGCTTCCTGGTATGGCACTTGATGTTGATGCTACGTGCGCTGTAGGCGAAACAACGTCATGGATGCGGTCAGCGAGATCTGCGAGCGCTTCCAGTGAAGACATCATCTGCGAAGCGATTATCGTTTGCGTGCTACTTGGTAAGCGACTGGTCCAGATAGTACGTAGAAAATCTTCGGGAACTCCAGGTCCAGCCAAATGTTGCAAATGTCTTAGAAACTGAGATGGCTTACGGTCTCCAAGTTCTGCGTGCATAAGTAATTGCTTGACCTTCTTTTCTCGTGACGCGGACAGTCGTTTGATAAGTTCCGACTTCAATTTTTCATACCTGTTGGTGTCGGGCGGGTTGATGATTATATCTTCCACCTCAGAAGCATACTGCGGGTCTAGTTGGCCGATAACGTAGAAAAACTTCGTATTGTCCGTAGTAATGTTCGATATCGCGAATTGGCCCTCGATCTGCGCGAACCAAATGGCCGGCTTTTCAGGCCAAAACGGCGGAATTCGCACGCCCACACGACAAACATCTTCGTTCTTATCGGTTGAGAGCGACATTTTTATGTGAATCAGTATCAGAATTATCGCAATCAGCAACAAAATCAAAATCACACACATTTACTGCAAACGTGGACTTTCGGTTCAAAACAGGTCACCAGTAAAGCTAAGTTAGATACACTTTTGTTGTAATAGAAGGAGGTCCATAGGTTTGCTGAATTAATGATATGCCGATTGACTTTGTATAAGATATATTAATTAAAAAGATATTTACAAAAACCAAAAATGCGGAAAATAAAATTTTCTCTAATATGTGAAGTCTATATCAACAACATTCGTTGCCCCTAGCAACTAGCTGGAAAAGTTCTCTATTAGACTGGTATTGAAACTTTTTCGTGGGCTAGCACGCCACAATATATAAGTCAGTCAGTCAGGACTTTGAATTTTATATGTATAGACTTGTATATAGTTTATTTAGTGGCATTGTTTGATAACGTCCTTTGTAAAGGGCAGTTTCCTCGTACCTGAGCGTAATATTTAATTTGTTTTGTCATTGCGAAGGCGTGAGGTCAATGTCGTCGAACGTGTGGGAAATGTGAGGAATTAGCATTTTTATTTTACCTTAAAATTTGCGTTGATAGACGATCATATCACTTGAAGCGTCTACGCTTGTTATCGGATACCTTTATACGATCTTTAACGTGCATGACTAGCGAAATATTCGTAGGTTTTGCATCGACGTTAAAATGAACCAGATGGTGTGATGAGTGGGAGAGTGGTGTGTGCACTGAAGCCACATTTAAGGGTATCAGCCCCTGTCACAGAATAGAAAAACGTGCTAAGCTTATCACTGTTCATATACAAATAACTCAAAAGGCATCTCAAATTCGAACAAGTTTTTGAGTTTGGGCGGGAAAACGAAAAAAAAAAATCGCATCACCGTATTGTATTATTTTCCACAAGTTGTGTTATTTTCAGTGTTAGTGCATAAATTTGGTGGCATTTTATTTGTTAAGTGCTGGATTACAGGCGTGAGTGTGGGAAAGTGGAATAATGATGGTGAAACGTTTCTTTTCGTTTTGTTTCAAAAACTTCTAGTAAGGCCATATAGCTTTACTAGGAGTATGACTAGACTAAGACTTGACTTGATGACTTGGACTGTTACGTGTTACATATCTGCGTGAAATATCATTAACATGATAAATAATCAATTACTCGACACTGGCTAAATACACAAAAGTGTGGTGCCAATACACAAAAAATACATGTAGTTTGGACTGAACAGGTTGGAAATTGTGTTAATTTTTTTAATGAAAATTTTGAACAATTGTGCTTTTGGCTAGAGTATTAGTCAAATTCACTTTAAACTAGTTAGAATGTAATTGAATGATAATGTGTTAACCTAGGGTGTACGCAGTTACCTACCCTAGTGACCGGCGTTTTATAATAAACAAAAGAACATAAATATATATAACTAAATATATATAACTCAAAGGTGACCGACTGCCTGACATAGTGATCTATCAACGCACAGCCTAAACCACTGGATGAATCGGGCTGAAATTTGGCATGCAGGTATAGATGTTATGACGTAAGCATCCACTAAGAAAGGATTTTTTGAAATTCCACCCATAAGAGGGTGAAATGGGTGGTTGAATTATTTTCCCATAGGCCACGCCGCGGGCGAAGCTGCGGGCAGAAGCTCGTAATTAAATAAAACTGGACCTAAAAATCTAATGTGATTTTTAGAATCTAAATTGCGCATCGCTGACTACTCCATATTCTTGTGATACAATCCATCCAAATGTTGCCTGGAAGAGATCACTATTAGTGATAAGGCCACCCATAGTGCTATCTATTCTAGTACGCTAATGTCTAGTTTTATTTTATGTTAATACGTAATGAAAATATAAAAAATAGTGATTTTCCTATATACCTAATAGAATTTTATTTTTATACAAAAGTCATAATCCAGACGAATGGAATAAGCCTTGCATTATTAAATGATAAAATAGCTGACCTCTATAAAGCCAGGTCCTGTATAAATAAATATAACTTTGCATTCATTAAAATGTAAAAGTTTTAAAATTACGTGGATATAAGCTCCCGGGGTTTGTCATGCAGTAATTTAACTTCGGTGTCGAGAGCTATTCTCAGGTGAACGATGATTTTTTCTAATATGCATTACTTTTGTGGAACTCTTTCTGAAAAATGGAACGGGCTAGTGTAATTAAAATTTAAAAAAAAAACGAGTGTGCTTTAGATCACACGACTGAAGTAAAACTTCTTTAGTTTAGCTCCATCTATATATCGGCCGGTATAACTTTGTTTTTGCTTTGGTTAATGTCGCCATCTTGACAATTGTAAATTATCATTTTTCCAGATATACCAACATAATAATACAATTTT
Source organism: Ennomos fuscantarius (assembly GCA_905220475.3). Lineage (NCBI taxonomy): Eukaryota > Metazoa > Arthropoda > Insecta > Lepidoptera > Geometridae > Ennomos > Ennomos fuscantarius. Next base: position 13,557,273 of record HG992036.1, on the reverse strand, counting down.
TTTTCTTTGTAATGTTGACAAGGAGATCTATGTGAACCAACTTCAACTTCCATTCGCCTCCCAGCTTATTCCCCAAGTCAAGCGTGCGTAAAGAAGTTTTGCTTCAATAATTATTTCCGCCTATTGTACTAGTACCTACTAGTTAATTATGTAAGTTTTTCTTTTTAAAAATTGTTTTTTTTTAAGGTGAACGATAAGGTGTTGAAAACTAATTCTTAAATAAAATAATCTATCTATCAAATATAGGTTAATTTTGGCAGTTTTTTAAATGTTAAGGCTAATATTATCCTAACCTAACTCTTTTGAAATAGCAACAAACAGAAGAATATATTGTATAGAGTTTAAGAATTAAGATTGTTTGACCACACGGAATCCATTATCTACTGCCTCATGCGTTTGTCAGGTAGAACTTATGGGTAAGAAACTCAGGAAAGTTGGGAAATTGCTCGAGGGATGTTTAGATAGGTAAGATAAATGTGGGCAGATCGAATTGAAAAGCTATACGAAGTAGAATTTTGTATCTCTAGAGATGTACCTTGCCACTTGGCAATATAACTATAAAACTAAACTATATAACTTTATAAGTCTACAGGTAGTAAATTATTCCCATTTGGAGGGAGATAATTGGCTAGTGTCGGCTCCGCACAGCGTCGTATTTGTCACTCAGAGGGAGAGAATCGGCTAGCGTCAGTTTCGTAGAGCGTCGTATTTGTCACTCAGAGTAAGATAATCGGCTAGTGTTAGCTTTGTAGAGCGTCATATCTGTCATATAGCGTCGTATCTGTCATACAGAGCGAGATAGTTAGCTAGTGTCGACTTCGTAGAGCGTCATATCTGTTATACAGCGTCGTATCTGTCAAACAGAGGAACATAATCTGCTAGTGTCGGCTTCGCAGAGCGTCGTATCTGTCACAAAAAGGGAGATAATCGGCTAATGTCGGCTTTGTAGAGCGTCGTCTCTATAATTCAGTACATTATATGACGTTTTGTTCTAGTACTAATTATGAGAGACGATGGCGACTCCATTGCTTACTTATCTTATAACGAGCTTCTGCCCGCAGCTTTGCCCGCGGCGTGGCCTATGGGAAAATAATTCAACCACCCATTTCACCCTCTTAAGGGTGGAATTTCGAAAAATCTTTTCTTAGCAGATGTCTACGTCATAACATCTACCTGCATGCCAAATTTCAGCCCGATCCGTCCAGTGGTTTGGGCTTTGCGTTGATAGATCACTAAAAAATTAATGAACTATGTCAGTCAGTCAGTCACCTTTGAGTTATATATATTTATAATTACTAGCTTCTGCCCGCGTGGCCTATAGGAAAATAATTTCATCACCCATTTCACTCTTTTAGGAGGAGAATTTCGAAAAACCCTTTCTTATGGATACCTACACTTTACAAAGAATACACCCTCCAAATTTCAAGTCTCTAGGACCAGCGTTTTAGGCTGTGCGTTGATATACTCGTATAAGTCAAAATTCTTTAAAATTTATATGTATAGACAAAATTTACCATGGAAGTGAACTCCTCAGGGAAATTTATGTGGGGCATTCCTTACGCTTTTAAATCATACTTAAACTACTAAAAAAACAATAATGAAATAAATAATCGAATTCCGTTTTCAATCTGTGAAATCCAAAGCAACTTCAGCATTAAATGAAATCTAGATTCTCTAGCGAGCTAAGAAACAGTGAAATAGCAGGGTTTACTCGTCAAATGGACTGTCAACCCGGGAACGAAGAGAATTTCCCTTTTCCGATAACAAACTCCATTACAAGTTGTAGACATAGTTTCTAGATTTTTTATAACCCGCTGATTAGGTTTCAGCGGGGCTATAGCTGGCGTTGACCCGACGACGGAAAAGTAGAATACCTAGTTTATTATAAAAAAGCAGAGCGATGGGCGTATTGATTCGAAAAACAATCTAATTATTCTATTGTTTCAATAACATAGCTGAGTTTGAAAATGGAAAAGTTTACTTATCATAATAGTTACTTTCAGGTTGGTCCTATAGAAATGAATTAGTGGCGTAACCCCCCCTTTAAAAGGATATTATTTGATCAACCATCGATTTTATTGGATGCTTTTTCGTTCATATTTTGTAAAAAAAACGTTATTTGATTGTTTTTTATAACAGTACCAATTTCTAAAACCAGACGATTTAGTACCTATAATAGGATCTTAGTAAAGTTTTAATGACATAATATAGTCACACAAACAAAAGACTAAATTAAGCGTTTTGTGTGAAACCGAAAAAATTCAAATGCGAGTAAGTGATACAATGTGCTAGAAACTTTTTCTATACATACATCAGCTGGGCGATCACGTAACTCAATTGCAACCAATAGAAACACAAGTTTGTATTGATTTGACAGTTTGAATACGCAGTTTATGTAGGTACATAGTTAGTATGGAAATTACTCCTGTTGCATTGCAATCAAACTTTCGTGATTACCCCCCGATAGCACACCTTTAGATACTGTAAGGTTATAAGGTATAAGGGTACTGTATGTGTTCTATATTATAATGTAATGTTGTAAGATGGAAATATCTTCCTATCTATCTATTGACAGCCCCGTTAGCTCAGTTGGTCGTAAACCTGCCTTCTGAAATGTGAGTTGTGGGTTCGATTCCCACCCAGGACAAACATTGTGTGATGAACATAGGTGTTTGTTCTGTGTCTGGGTGTGTTATATTCTATCCTATGTATGTATTTACAAACAAAAAGTATCTAAGTATTGTTTGGGGCTAGATGGCGTTGTGTGAGATGTCCAAACATATTATTATTATCATCGGAAAGTCATTGAACTTACCACTGGAAGGCGCACCGACCACATTGGGAGGCTCGGTGAAGAGCGAAGCGCGCTGCTGCGGTGACAGCGAGGCCAGGTTCTCCAGATTATCGCGAAGGTTTCCGAAGAAGGAGCCCACGTCATTCAGAACACCTGGAACGAGATATCGGTGTTAAACCAGCTGTTAAAGACGAAACTGTTTGCCCACAAATTACTAGATGGTTTGATGAACGACCCAAAGAAAACGATTTATGATTTGTAGCATGCTTTAGTATTGAACCTATTAATTTTAATGTAAAGGAATATGTAAAGGAACAATTTGATCAAGCGGGATCTGCGCTCATCCATCATCCGTCCCGGAAGCCGGGAAATGCTAGCATGCTGATAGTGGTGCTGTTAGGAGTGATTTTCAAAAGTCTCTGAATATCATTTATGACGCTGCCAACCCTGTAACTTAGCTAGGTTAAAGGAAATGAGATCACTTGTCACGATATCAAATTTAAATTCATTTTTGCTGTCACTGGGTAACAGTCTAGGTGTTATTTTTACATTAAAATAGTTACACCTGTAACATATCATTGTAGCATGCAATAGGCTGGGATGACTAGCTTGATTATTACCCAAACCAGTATCGGATGACATTCATGTCTTAATAGTTAATATGACTCACCAAAATATCTAGCTTAAGAAAAGTATATCTCGATATTTTAAGGACACATAGATGCGGGTTCAAATCTCGCTTGTGATTCAAATTTTCCATTAAAATTTAATTAATCTTTCATCAACACCTTAAGAGAAAAACACCACATATGAAATCTTTAGGTCCAACGGTTTGGGCTGTGCGTTATCTGCTATTCAGTCAGTCAGGTAGTTAGTACAAAGCCTTTATTAATAACTAGCGGCCCGGCCTTTGTTCATCAGGTATAATGTAGGATTCTAATGGTGAAAGAATTTAAAAAATCGGTCTAGTAGTTTCAGAGGCAATACAAACAAACAATCAAATCTTTCCTCTTTATAATATTAGTTTTGATATAAATTGTACACAAGTACCATTTTCCCAACTAAAAGAACAATTTGCACAACGAATAAGCATTGCAATTCAACGGGGCAATGCTGCCAGCATGTTGGGTACGCTACCTACTGGTAGTGGGCTGGAGCATTTGGACTGTCTATAGGTCATCGCGGATAGTATAGAGTCCAGATGTTTTTTTTTGTGGTAGGTAGTGTTTAGTATTAGTTATTATATCATTGTAGTATTTATTTAAATAAAGGCAATTTGCCTTGAAAAAAAAAATCCTAAATTGCACATTCCTAGCCTGTTAGGCGGAATAACCATTCCGCCTAACCGACGCTTAATTTTTAAATTATACCAGCTATAAAATTGGTATAAAAACCCCTAGAATCTCTTCTATATAGATACAGACTGTTTATAATACAAATAATATATTATTCATACATAAGATTCTAAACTTGTCTGCAATCCTATTCACCGCTGCAATTTGTTTTTGACTACGTTGTATATTTCTATTCTTAGACACGTTTAAGTGGACGTCAACCTGAAGCAGATTTTAAATAATGCATGCTCATGGATTTGGATTTCATTAGCTTGTTTGGCATATCTACCTCGCAGGTCTCGCAAGTAAATATACATTACTCAGGCTCTCCATGTTAGTTCTATTAATAAATATTACTATGGCGTCGCCTTCGCACGCGTATTAGGATAAAAATTTGTCCCACTGTCTCTAACTTCTAATTAAAATTACATGCCAAAATTTATCGAAATTCGTTCAATATTGAATTAATGTTTAAGATAATAAAATTCGACAAATGTGGATATTTTTCTTTACATAATCTAATAAATATATTGTTTTACTAGCTTCGACCGTTTCACCGGTTTTTTTAAATTATTCTACTTATGCGGGTAATGTTGAACGGATTTTGATGAATATTATCGTGTAATTTAAATTAGAAGTTAAAGACAGTAAGACATTTTTTTATTTTAAAACGCACATGCGAAGGTGCGAGCAGAAGCTTGTAATATAATATATTAATATGTATTAACAGAATTAATATGGATAGCCCGACTTATGGTCCTATATTTACTATTAATTTTACTTTATAAAAAAAAAGAAGTGTAGCCTATGTGTTAATCCAGTATATACACTTCAAATTTCATCCAAAACTGTGTGAGCGTGAAAGAGTAACATACCATACATACAAACCTTCGCGTTTATAATATTAGTAGGATAATGTTTCTAGGAATTGTTTTCTTAGCATGTATTGGTTCTTAAGTATAAAGAAGTTGTTAAGGAACCAGTGGGGTTCAGGGAGTCAGTGCATTTTTGTCAAATGTATTTGATGACGTAAGACAGTAAGTGACGAGATAGTGGTCAAACGCAAACATATCTTCTAAATATATATAACTCAAAGGTGACTGACTGACTGACTGATATAGTGATCTATCAACGCACAGCCCAAACCACTGGACGGATCGGGCCGAAATTTGGCATGCAGGTAGATGTTATGACGTAGGCATCCGCTAAGAAAGGATTTATCAAAATTCTACCCCTAAGAGGGTGAAATGGGTGGTTGAATTATTTTCCCATAGGCCACGCCGCGAGCGAAGCTGCGAGCAGAAGCTCGTCATTAAATAAAAAGTAAAAAAATGACATCCTCTGCCCGCGACAGTCTTTAACAGATCCTAATATTACGGGCTAAATACAAAAGACTACCTAAATCTACTACCAAAATTTAAAAATTTGTGCCTCAGAAAATGTGTAAGCAATATAAACAAAAATAATGCGAACATAGCGGGCGAAGCCGAAAATGGTTCCCGTACAATACAAACAAGTCAACATTTCACCATTCAATATCCAGTTCTATTACGTATATATATACATGTTTCTAACAATAAACACGGTTTCAACTCATGAATTTTCATTGATATCATTTCAACGTCCTCCTATATGGGTATATAACCTTCCATCCTCCCATTGTTTCGGTACAACTCTCACAAAATATTCGCAAGAGCTGCCAACTTTGAAAAAAACGTACACAAACAAGTCTGTAAATTTTGTATGAATGGATATAAATAGTCTCAGGATGTAGTAGATTTGATATCTAGACCACTTACATAGATAGATTTTGTTCACAATCTTCTTAATAGGCTATTTAACTGCTATATTTTTATTGCGTGAATAAATAATATACCTCAAAACACAGACCTACGTGAAAAAAAATTAAATAACTCAAAAGAAGTTACAGGATGTTTTCAAAATACAGGAATAGAGAGAGACAGCTCAAACACGCAGTGACGTTAGTTAGCAGTCCTCTATAGTCCTATATTCCTAAGCTGTGGTATCTCTGTGGTTGTTCTACATACAATCACTTTCGCATGTGACGTCACAAGCTATGCCTTCATTAGTAGCTATGAAAAAAGCTCCACACGATATCTGTTTAGGGACAGGCGATGAAATTTTAAAAGCGTACGACTCCGTGATTTATTTGCCGATTTTACTTATTTTTTTAATAATTACATTTCTTTAAAACTAGTTTATGAAAATACTAGTTGCGCCCCGCGGGTTCACCCGCGGATAAAGAGTATTTTAATTATTTGCTCATCTCACGGAAAAAATCACTTTTCCGGGATAAAATGTGCCTATATGTTAATCTAGTGTATAAGCTATCTTGGTACCGAATTTCATTCAAATCCATTCAGCCGTTTGAGCGTAAAGAAGTAACAAACATACACATATACACACAAACACACATACAAACTTTCGCCTTTATAATATTAGTGTGATATTTTACTTATTTTTTAATAGTTAATTTTGAATAGTAGTCAAATAGCTAGCAATCTATAGATTTGTAACCTGTTCCGAAAAGTCACACTTTGCTAGAGCAGTAAGTAGGTGAATAAATAGATAAATAGAGAACTCTACATTGTCTCACCAAAGAAATATGTAGGAATAAAATTTACGAATTATGGTGTGATTCCGGTCTAACGCTCCGTTTTGCATAACATTAAAAAAACAGGCGGTAGTCGATTTGATGTTCCAATTCTTAGGTCTAATGGGCGGTTTTATCTGCTGATTGCGATCTCTTTACAGCAGCAGCAATATGTCTAGAATGTTCAAACCTTTATATATTCCATTTATATATTGTATATGATCTCGAATAAAAATAATTGTCCCATAAAACAACTAACATAACAACAAACACAACTAAGTATCACGTCTAAGTGAACTATCGAGATTTATTGGATATTTCACAATAACTTGACATTTATATGGTTATTCTTATGAGTTCTGAAAGAACAATAAACCACGTCGATTCGAACCGTATTTTATTAATGTTTATTAATCCCCCATCACATCACACTAATATTATAAAGGCGAAAGTTTGTATGTGTGTTTGTGTGTATGTGTGTATGTTTGTTACTTCTTCACGGTCAAACGGCTGAATGGATTTGGGTGAAATTGGTACCAAGATAGCTTATACACTGGTTTAACATATAGGTTACATTTTATCCCGGAAAAGTGAAATTTTCCCGTAGGATGAGCAATTAATTAAAATACTTTTTATACGCGGGTGAAACCGCGGGGCGCAACTAGTTTTTCATAAGGATTGCTTTAAGTGTTACCATTTGAGGAACTATCCCATTTACAATACATTTTAGTAATCTACTTGGTTGAGGTTCAGAAACGGATTAAAATCACCAAAAATTAAGAAGAAATTCACTTTTTACTAGGTGGTAGGACTTTGTTGCAAAGTTCGTTTAGGTAGGTACCACCGCTTTGCCAGTTATTCTGCCGCCAAGCAGTAGTGTGCAAGCACTACTGTGTTCCGGTTTGAAGGGTACTGTAGCTAGTGAAATTACTGGGCAATTGAGACTTTATGATCTGATCTCACAGTTGAGTAATCTTATTACTAGACTGTGCTGATGTCTCAGAATGATGTGCGCAGTGCAGTGTCGCGCGAAACTCTGTGTTTTAGTTCCGAGTGACACTGTTCTGTTATGGGCGGCCGTGGCGCTTAACATCAGGCGAACGACTAGCTCGTCACATCATTCACTAACAAAAAAAAAAACTTATACCAATAATATTACTAGAGTACAATAATAATATTATAATAATCACGCCCAAGGATCACATAAATAGATCCTGGACCCTAACTAGGATTCCCTGTGTCTACACCCAGACTTAGAACAAGTACTTGCGTTTTTTATCTGTGCACAAATACTTGTCCTACCGCGAGAAGCGAACCCGCCGCGTCCGAGCTATGAGCCGACCTGATCAACCACCACACCACAGAGGCTGTAATAATATAATCTGTACTACTTGCGGCACCTACTTAATTAAAATTACCAAAATTTTTTATAAATTTTAATTACAAACCTTTATGTTGATATAAACAGCCCTTACTTACTACTACTGTTTGTTTGTTTAGCAAATATAACTAGGTACTAGGTACAATGTTTTTATTTGCAGGGAATAGTTGTGCCGTCATGTTTTGTGTGGGTAGGCGGGCGTAAAGTTTCCATTTCACTGTGATAAAATGACGCTAAATTTATGTTTCATTTGAAAACTTCAGCCGCCGTATGTTTTGCCCGTTTTATAAGTTTTTCGATTTTTTTTTTGTAACTTTTTTCAGTAAAATAAATTGAAGGGGTGAGAATAAAAAGGATTTAACTGATTTTTTTCACAAAATGACTTATGGGTATCGTTGGATTCAGCGTGAAATTATCTTCAATAATACATCCTCAAAATACCGAAATGAGGCTTAAATCTCGAGATTTTGAGTCTAAAAATGGTTTATCTGTCACAGGAATACAGTTTGCTTAGCATAAAAATATTACTATATTTATTGTATTACATTATATTTTTACAGTAATTGTATGAATTAGTACTATATTTAGTAATTTTAAATAGAATTAAAACATTTTCAAGCAACTGAAACTTACATAAACCTTTTCTATTACCTTATAAGCACTCTACATTAAAATGACGCCGTTGACGTTTAAAGTCAATTTTCTCGAAACTGTCAATGTGTCAGTTAAATCCTTTTTATTCTCAACCCTTCAATTATAAGCAGGCGTACGTAAATATCTTTTAAAAATGAAATAAACATTTTTAAATAGGTTTAGGTAATTTATTAGATACTATTCAATATTATATCAAATCAATAAACTTAGAAAATACGTGAAGTTACATTGTCTTGTGTCACAAAAACCAGTATTGTATCTTTTGTATAACGCAGCTTCGCGGCCCATTGTGTTCAGGGTTGTCACACAATTGCCAATTTTGTCTCTTCAGGAACCAATCGACGGTGAATAATAAAGCGTGTTTGGTGGAACGCGTGGGACTTGTAAATAGGATAACGATCTCGCATTTATTTATGTTGAAGGGTAAGATATTTATAAAGATATGGGATATTTATGTACCACTTATCTATTCACTCACTGACTCAAATGAGCAAGTGAAAGAAACACACGATGCATATATTCATTAATGATCCAGACTAAAATACCAAAAAAACCTCCTTTTTGGGGGTTTTTCCCGGCTTGTGTTAATAATAGGTTTTTTGTATTTTTTAAGGGATTTGGGTTTTTTTGGCTCGTGTTAATAATAGGTTTTTTTTTGGCTCGTATTAATAATAGTTTTTTTGTTATTTTTTTCTGACTCGTGTTAATAAATATATGCATGGTGTTTTCTTTCCCTCGCTCGTTTGTCGTCGTGTTTTACATTTCATATTTACATGAACTGTGGCGACTGAAATACTGAATTGCAATGATATGCTATATCTAAAGTACTTTCAACACATATTATTAAATACGTTACTACGTGAGTACACTAGTACATCAGTGCAAATGTATCGAATTGAGATGTATGGTAGGTACATAAGTACGATTGTCCAAATTGTTGTTAGTTTAGTTTAACTTCATATTAATGCGCGGTCATCTCGCTAATCTTATCTTCAATCTTTATCTAATATTTATTCTAATCTTTACTTGGCTAGCATGCTACACCTTCGATCGCATCGTCACTTCCCATCAGGTGAGAGCGTGGTCAAATGCTAAAAAGTTTGAAGTAAAAAAAAAAAAATTTGGCAGACTAAGGGTGGAGTTCACCAGATTTTTAAACGGCCGGTTATCAGTTTAACGGTCGGTTAAACGGTTTTTGGTGTTCACCACAACATAATAGACGATTAAATACCATAAACGCCCGATTATTTTAACCGACCTCGACAACGTCGTTTAAATCTCGGTTACGCTATATGATGCATTTTTCTGAGCTGTCTTTGCGATCAGAGCAACATAGTTGGTTACGTTATTATATTCCTGGAGTTATGAGCGAAAAAATATATAATAAAAAAATTAATAAATAGTAAATAAATATTTATGAACACTTCACACAGCGCCATCTATCCAAAAACTAAGGAAGCTTGTACTATGGGAACCAGAAAACTGATAAAATACTTAGATACTTTTTGTTTGTAATTACATACATAGAATACAATATAACACCCAGACACAGAAAAAACATTGATGTTCATCCTACAAATGTTTGTCCTGGGTGGGAACGACCCTTTATGAACGAATTTTAATTATGAATTTTTATTATTTTATTTTATTGTGTATCATATACGTATAATGTCTGCCTGAGAACTATTGTACCTACATAGGTAAATAAGTATGTATTTATACCTAGATGATGTAATTATTTTTTTCCAGAAATAATTATCTAGCAGTTTACCTACCCAAATTGGAAACTGTAGTGCAATAGTGCTATGCGTACGTTCTTATGATCTTTTAAAATTGAAAGTATTATATTTTATACTGCTAAATACAAACAATCCGTCATGGTATCGACTACGTACCGATAAATGACTTTTCAAATAAGTTGCCTTATAACGTTCGTTCATTCACTCTGAATGCCACTCTGACCGGGCGATTTAGTGATCATGGTCCGAATGCGCGTGGTGAACAGCAAATATTTAATCAATCGGTTAAACGACGTTTGGAAATTCATCGGCCGATTACGTAAATGTTCGGTTATCATAGATTTGGTGAACTCCACCCTTAATCCTGCATCGCGCAAGCGTTTCATTTGTGGTACACTACTTAGGGTAAGTGTGTTAGCGGTAAGAGTGAGAATAAAAAATTACAGTACTACAGATGACTCCATAATAAATCATATGTAGTGGTCAGTCAAGTGCAGTTTAATATCACTGGTAGTATATTCTATCAGGTTGGACCTGAGGGTATAAGTTTTGATAACGATGTACATAGGTGCTAAAGTGAAGAGATGTAAGCTAGGTACATCTAAAGTACAGGAATAAAAGCCCGAATTAAACGCTAAGTAAGTACATGATTACATATATTATAGCAAGACTAGTACAGTGATTTGATGTTTAGTTTAGTGATATAGAGACAAACATGATGGTGTGATTAAAAAGAGATATTAATAAAAATGATAACGTAAATGATGCTAATACGGTATAATAATAATAACGCCCATCAATCACATACATAGATCCTGGACCCTAAATAGGATTCCCCGTATCTAGGACCTAGGAACTACAAGAACCATGGTCCCACAACACCCAAATTAGAGGATTCTAATTCTAAGCCATTGTGGTCATGAAGTAATTTGGAAAAAGAATAGGGCGAAATAAAATAGCGAATATGATGATATACTAATTAATAAGGTTTTTAGGATTTCTTTACATGTATACAAAGCCCCTGAAATCTCAAAAAGAAATAGAAGGTAACAAACTGAAAATAATAGAAAAACAGCATGTGTTATCTAAACAGTAGAAACTCAATATAATACATTCGTTAAAATACCAAGTGGTTTGGAATACTGAAGAAGATTATAAAAGAGTTAGATGTATAAATAACGCCCAATGATCACATACATAGATCCTAAAACCTAACTAGGATTCCTTGTATCTACGGACCCAGGAACTATGGGGACCAGATGCAACAAGGGCTGAAAATAAGAAAATAGGAAAAGATGATATAAAAATTAAAAAAAATTAATAAATTATGTATCAATTTTTGATCGCTACGCGACCGATACTGATCAATGATATTATAGTTGAGTTTTTTTTAATATACAGAATTGCGGGTATTAGTCCCTAATAATCCATATCCATAAAGGTCTTTTAATCCATAATAATCCATAAAGGTCTTTTTCGTGGAAATTTTTATCATGCAAAAGTAAAAGACAATATGACAAAACAAATGAACGAAACAGATGAGAAACGTGACGATGAAGGCAACACAAATAGGAATGGGAGATGTGCGGCGGTGCGCCCTGCTTACCAACACCGACATATGCCGTGACTGCCTTACCGAGCGCAGGCGCCGGCTGACGACGTCTGCGCCCGTTTAGCGCCGTTGCCACCGCTGACCTCTTCATGGACCCAGGCCTGCGCATGAAAAACATAATAACACCCAACAAGCATTTATAGTTCCTATACCTAAGAACCTAGGAACTAAGAAAGCCTACAACACCCAGGCCCAGAACAACGATGAGGTCTAGGATGTAACACGCTTGTCTAGAAGATATCTGTTCACTCTCGATTTGAAGACTCCAAGGTTGTAGTTTTCGGGAAATACAGACGCCGGTAAAGCGTTCCACTCTTTGGCTGTTCGCATGATAAATGTGGAACCAAACCACTTTGTTCGCACTCGATAGAAGACCGTTAAACTGGCGACTTTGCGTCTATGGTCGAATTTGGTCGAATAGTTGATTAATTCCTTGAGTTTTTTGTGCTAGCTGCTAGATAGTGACCCGCATCCTCCAAACCAATCCATCGTCGCTGCCCGGGACACGTCTTGAGCGACCCGGATGATCCTATAGTAGCCGTAGTGTCGGCTGCGCTAGGATCACCGGACCAGTCTAGCCCTTCTGGCTCAGGTACCGCTTGCGGCACCGATATAGGATACCAGCGTAACACAATCAGGCGCCGACCTCGCTGGCGAGGTCGACGTACCCCCCGTAGGTTAGCTAGAACGGTCGCGACTTTCAATAGGGTTCACTCTTCCAGTGGACGTAGTCTTCTCGATCCTCTTATCCCGGCAACGGCCCAAGCCTATGCTCGAATGCAAAATTTAAGATGTATTAAAATCAAGGCTGTTGAAAAAATAATTACTATGCATAAACAGTCAAATGCAAAGAGTATGCGTAATTGCCGGTTACAAAAATGTAGTTTTCTTCTCAATCCTATATATATCAACCACATATCGATATGTGGCGGCATGTATGCACTATATTATATGCTTTTAGTGCAAGCCCGAATCGAATTATCTACGGCTTTGTATGTTTGCTTCTAAATGGCTCTCAGATTAATGAAGCACTCACAAGGCTTTTATATTGAAGCTTCGTCAAAGAACAAATACGAAAAGAACTTTTCGCTGATGAGTATTTTTCGAAGACTGTAGATGAACTAGGCGAATAACCGAGTTGATACATAAGAATTACATAACCGAGCTTTAAATTTACTATATTAGAATTACGTAAAGTGACGGTACTTACCAAATTTTTGGAGCCTCAATTCCTGCAATATCTTCATTTGTCAGGTCCGTATCCATCCTAATATACAAACAAAAATATTAATTCCAATAATAATTAATTTTTGATGAAATAGGTCATTCACGTTAAGAACAGTAACGCTTAGAGCGAGATTTGGAGGGCACGGTAAGCTGTCGGTGTCGTCGGAGCTTGGCTGTTGACGGACGACAATAGTCGTTAAACCAAGTTAGAATCCTTTGAATAGCCTAAAATGCAGACACGATTAACTAATTGCCTAAACGAGAAGAACATATTAAGAAGAGAGTCTTTCCACATTTATGAACTTGTAAAAAGGAGGGTAGAAAATAATGCAGATCCTGGTTTATTTTGACAGCCACGGAACCCTAACAATTGCCTACAAAAGTAGAAGCTTAAGAAGAGAGATTTTCTACCTTTACAAACTTGCAAAAAAGGAGGGTAGAAAATAATGATTGTAGCAAACTCTTTGTTTTTATATAAAACCTGTTTACTTAAGTTTTTATTCAAAATTTAAAAAGTATATTTTTGTTCTTTTTTGGCATTAGATTTTGACAGATTGTCTTTGATTTTTCGCCTACGAAGTTGGTTGTATTTTTTTGCATAATTTTCTGCTTTTTAAATATACTACTATCATTTTACAAGTCCATTAAGGTTTTTATTATCATCTGCACCACGTAGTTCACTTCATTTTGGTCCTTCACCCTACATTTCCAGCACCTGAAATCGTAAGTAGATATTTTCCATTTTATCTATCATATTTCATTTTGATTCTGTCGTGTTTTAAAACATCGTATCAACCTATTTTCATTAAGTATATTAGAAAAATTTTAATGATCACCCGCAGTAAAAGTAGAATTATGTCAGCAAACCCTCCACCTAGTACACAGCCCAACAATGAGTCGTCTAGCGTTCATAATTCGCAGCCCGACATGCCTAAATTACAAGGCAGCAATGCCTCGAGTGCGCGAACCGCCCGATCCAGGTCATCGTCTACGATGAAAGCGCAAAAAGCAGCATTGGAAGCGCTTGCTTTGCGCCGCCGTCTGGAGCGCGAGCAAGAATTCGCTGCACGGGAGCGTGAGCGAGATAGAGAACTTGCCGCTTTACAGCAGCAGGTGGAGGACAGCGAGCTACAAGCCGAACTCGCTGCTCTTGATGCCGACGCTGAGGGCAGCTGTGGGAGCCGCGGCAGCTGTACCAGGGTGAGCTCAAATAGGACTTCTCAATGGGTAGAAAATCATTGCGATCCATCTCGTTACAACGTTAATAGAGGCATTTCCGCAGTAGGATGTGAACAACAGTGTTCTGTTCCACCCCCGGGCCAGTTGGTGCCACCGCCGGTCCTGCCGGTACCACGTCCGGTCCTGCCGGTACCATCACCGGTCCTACCGTCATCACAACCGGTCGAGTCGGTACCGCCACCAATGGCCACACGGGCTACTGCATCCCCTTTTAACCTTGTCGAGCGACAAAAACAATTGCCTAACATCAACAAGGTGTCCGAGGCGGCTGGCATCATGCCTCCGCTCGTTCCTGCGGATCACACTGTTCTTTTACAAGCCGTAGCCGACACCGCTGCTGCTGCAAAGGCTCTCGCTAGTAGCCCGAGTGAAAAAAAACTGGATTTGTTTCCATTTTCTGGCAACACGCTGCAATGGCTACATTTTAGACGTATTTACGACGTTACTAAAATACATTTTTCCTCTCTAGAAAATTTAAACCGACTACATAATGCAGTCCGCGGTCCGGCACGTGATGCTGTCGCCGCGCTGCTAATGTCAGCGGAGGACCCGGAAGAGATCATGCGCGCACTCGAAGATAACTTCGCGCGCCCCGAGCTCATCGTTTTCAAGGAAGTATCTTCTTTAAAAAATCTTCCACGTTTGGGTAACGATCTAAAAGAACTCGGAATTCTCTCAAATCGGGTACGTAGCTCCATCTCTACAATAAAATTGCTTAAACAAATAGAGTATTTATACTCACCAGAATTGTTTCACGCGGTACTTAGTAAATTAAACCCTACCATGAAAGTTAGGTGGAGCGATTTTGCTATAGTAGACAACACTGGGCGTCCTAAGCTAGAAATATTATCCGACTTTTTAAAGCGTGAGTTAGATCAACATATTCGGTTTGGTTTATCACCCGAGTCTAGCTCCGCACAAAACACGCAAACCTTTTTAATCGACAAACAATTTAAGCGTGAAAATATAAATATGGTCACACATAAGGCTGAATCTAAGGTTGGACCATGCTCATTTTGTAAAAAAGACCATAATATTAAGGTTTGTTCGGAATTTAAGTCTCTTACGGTCGATAATAGGTGGCAGTGGTTACGAGAAGCGAAAGTGTGTTACCGATGTCTTAGGGGTAGTTCACATCAATGGAAAACGTGCAAAGTTAGTCCATGCGGTATCGATGGATGTCAATTACGTCATCACCCACTTCTTCACAACAAATTATCTTCTACTTCTCTTGTCAACACACTCGATACTACGATTGAACTAAATACCGCTCCGACTTCTACTGTTACTAAACCGACCGAAGAAAAAGTAGTCGTGTCTACCACCTCTACAGGCGTTAAACAACCAAGCACTATTTTAGCTCTACGTCCTCGTGCCTATTTGAAGATTGTACCTGTCACCGTTTCCGGCCCTTCAGGAACCTGCGACGTGTACGCTCTTCTTGACGACGGGAGTACTGCTACGTTAATAGACTCTACTGTCGCTGCGCAGATAGGAGCTTCGGGGCCCCAACAGTTGATTACAGTTAACGGAATCGCAGGTTTCGAGCGTAGAACTACAGTGTCATATGTTGATTTTAATATTAAGGGCAGGTATACACAAGAAACATTTTTAGTCAAAAATGCTAGGGCCATGGAGTCTTTATCTTTGCGCCCACAAACTATTCAGCGTGAAACTATCGACTCTTTGTCACATCTGACAGATCTGGTTGACTTTTTGGTGTACGAAGATGCCAGGCCAATGGTTTTAATAGGAGCTGAACATTGGCACTTGTCCATTAACCGTGACGTACGTGTTGGTAGAAGAAACGAACCCGTAGCCTGCTGTACCGCACTAGGGTGGACTTTATACGGCGTAGCTTCTAGCAAAACGAAGTTGATTGACTTTGTAAATCATAGTACATTCACTGAGACGTGTATAGACGAAAACTTAGAATTCTTAATAAAAGAACAATATAAGATAGATTCTTTAGGTATCTGTAAGACCGAAACTTTACATAGCAAGCAGGATCAACGTGCAGTAGATATTCTTGATGCCACATCTAGGCGCTTACCCACTGGCCGATTTGAGGTAGGCATGCCATGGCGAGACAATATTCAGCGTGTTCCTGATAGTTATCCACAAGCAATGTCGCGATTTTTAAGCTTAGAAAGACGTATGGCCAAAGACGCCAATTTTGCTAAGGCATATGACGTCTTTATGACAAACATGTTACACAAAGGTTACGCAGAGGAGTGTGTTCTTGAGACGTATTATGCTAACCATAAAAATGTTAAAAGTGATACGGAATTGCGCCTTTATCTGCCACATTTTGGCGTTTATCATCCTCTAAAGTGTAAAATTCGCGTAGTACATGATGCCGCAGCCAGGAATGAAGGAGTTAGCCTGAATTCTTTATTGCTTTCTGGTCCTGACCTGCTTCAGTCTTTACTGAAGATTTTATTTGGTTTTCGGGAAGGCCGCATTGCCATTACAGCGGATATCAAGGAAATGTTTCCTCAGGTCCGGATCAGGGAGCAGGATAGAGACGCTCTCCGATATTTATGGAGACCTGAAAAAACACAACCCATAAAGGAATTCAGGATGACGGCCGTCATTTTTGGCGCGTGTTGTAGTCCTTTTATAGCGCATTATATAAAAAATAAAAACGCTCATGAGCACATAAACTCATATCCTAATGCCGTGGACGCGATCTTACACAAACACTATATGGATGATTATATAGACTCGTTAGATAGCGTCAATGAAGCAGCTCAGTTAGCAGCGGACATTGTCACAGTTCACAGATCTGCATGCTTTGAAATGAGGGGTTGGATTTCTAATGATCCAGCAGCACTCGATCTCGTCAGTGACGATTTACGGGCTGCTCGATCGTCGGAAATAGATCTCGGCGACTCGACTAATAACATACGCGCTCTAGGGATTGCGTGGAATCCCGCTACGGACGAGTTAGGGTTCCGCACCGGTCTAGTCACCCTTCCTAGCCCGCTTACAAAACGTGCTGTGCTTTCGCACCTCATGCGTTTATACGACCCTTTAGGTTTGTTGGCACCTATAGTTGTTAAGGGCCGCATTCTTTTTCAAAACGCATGGCGGTTAAGCATTGATTGGGATACCGAACTTCCCCCAACTGAAGCATTAAAGTGGTCAGACTGGTTCCAAGATCTTTTAACAGTCTGTACTCTGAAAATTCCTCGTTGGTATTCAAAAGTCAAAGACTCTGAACCGTCTTACAGAGAATTACATGTCTTAGCAGATGCAAGTGAGCTTGCTTATGCCTGTGTTGCTTATTGGCGTTTAGTATATCCGGATGGCAGCATCAACCTCACTCTCATTTCAAGTAAAGCAAGAGTCTCTCCGTTGAGACCAATATCTATACCACGCTTGGAACTTCAGGCCGCTCTAATTGCTTCTCGGCTCGCACTTACCATCAAGGACAGTCATCGCAAAAAACCTTCACGAACTTTTATTTGGACAGACTCGATGACAGTTCTGCAGTGGTTGCGTAGCGATGCACGGTCTTTTAAACCTTTTGTTGCCCATCGTTTAGGCGAAATCTTAGAAAATTCTTCTGTCAATGATTGGCGATGGGTACCAACAGATTTAAATGTAGCCGACGATGCGACTAGAATGAAATCTATTCGTTTGGATCTTTCACACAGGTGGTTTTGTGGTCCATCATTTCTTTTTAAGTCCCCGGAGGACTGGCCAACAGAGCCTATTAATGTCGCACCAGTTCGCGAGGAGCGCAAATGTTCTCTGAACGAATTGGTGGGATTGACGACTGTTAACTTAGATCTACCTACGCCAGTTGCTGCTAATTGTAATCGATTTAGTAACTGGTTACGATTATTACGTGCTACTGCTCGGGCACACCAAGCTGCGGACAGCTTTCGAAACATTTTGGCCTCCATTAGAAATTCCAAATTAAACGGCGATGTTCCTCGTCCGTCATTCCGCCACTCATCAACGTCTACTACTCTTAAGCCTTTAACAGCTGATCTGATTAAAGCCGCTGAAAGGCATATTTTGCAGCAAGCACAATTGGAAAGCTTTTTGGAAGAGTTTCGTTGCATCATCAATTCAAAGCCGATCCCTAAAAACAGTCGCCTTGCCAAACTGTCTCCCACATTAGGAGAAGATAAGTTATTGCGCTTAGCTGGAAGAATTAAAGCCGTAGATAGCATCGATCCTGACACACGATTCCCAGTTTTACTTGACGGCCGCCACCCAGCTGTACGTTTGTTAGTAGAGTCATATCATCGAAGAGCAGGCCACGCAAACCATGAGTTGGTGATTAATGAAATAAGGCAGAAATTCTGGCTCTTAAGACTTCGGGACACGGTGAGGACTACAGCAAAACGGTGCTTATTCTGCAGAATTAGGAAGACGCTACCAATGAACCCTATCACAGGAGATCTTCCACCACAAAGACTGGCTCACCATCAACGGCCATTTACCTACACTGGTGTTGATTACTTTGGTCCCGTCACTGTCACCATTGGCCGCCGCCAAGCGATATGTGGCTCTCTTTACTTGCCTCACTTCACGAGCACTCCATTTAGAAATTGTACATAACCTTTCCGCTGATTCCGCAATCATGGGCCTTAGGCGTTTCATAGCTAGACGTGGAACACCAAAGACGGTATACTCCGATAATGGCACAGCTTTCGTCGGTGCCAACCGCATCTTGAAGGAGTTTTATTCTACTGATATTTTGGAGTTCGCCGCTACAAAGAATATGACTTGGAGTTTTATTCCACCGGCTGCACCAAGCTTCGGAGGTTGTTGGGAGCGCTTAGTGCGGAGCGTAAAGGTGGCTTTGAAAGCGACACTTAATGAAAGAGCACCTAAAGAGGAAACTTTTAAGACTTTACTGGCAGAAGCCGAAGCATTAGTGAACTCTCGCCCATTGACTCACGTGTCCACAGATCCTGACGATCCCACGACATTGACGCCTTTTCATTTTCTCATCGGTTCATCTTCAAACGAATCGCTGCCTGCAAATTTAGATGACAGTGACCTGATCCGACGCGCGGAATGGAAAAAGGCCTTACGACTCGCTGATCATTTTTGGAATCGCTGGGTGCGCGAGGTCCTGCCAACCATGCAAATACGTGGACAAAGTAGAGGCAATCTTGGGAATGATCTACAAGTAGGGGATGTAGTCATAATTGTGGATGAGTCATTACCACGAGGGATATGGCCTCGAGGTCGAGTACAGAAGTTGTTTCCAGGGAAAGATGGCATAACAAGGGTAGTCGACGTTGCCACACAAGGGGGCTTGCTGCGCCGGCCCTTGAAAAAGCTGGTAAAGCTCGCCACCTAAGATCATTATCTGATCTTGGCAAGTTGAACCAGTTGGTGCATTGCTGCACGAGGGGCAGGATGTAGCAAACTCTTTGTTTTTATATAAAACCTGTTTACTTAAGTTTTTATTCAAAATTTAAAAAGTATATTTTTGTTCTTTTTTGGCATTAGATTTTGACAGATTGTCTTTGATTTTTCGCCTACGAAGTTGGTTGTATTTTTTTGCATAATTTTCTGCTTTTTAAATATACTACTATCATTTTACAAGTCCATTAAGGTTTTTATTATCATCTGCACCACGTAGTTCATTTCAATGATGATTCTGATTTTCCTTCCCCAGAACCTTCAAAAAGTCTCAGAAAACTTACTTCAAGTCTTCACTGGCATCATTCTCAGGTACGTCATCTTTCTGCAGGACGATCGTTCTTGGCTTGATCCCCCAGCGCTCTTTGCTGAAGCGATCGACCAAATCCGTGTCAAAGCGAGGAGCGCGGTCCCAGCGGTTGTGTCCTCTGCCGACCCAGGGCTTGGTGGCTAGGAACCGGAGCAAATCCAGGCTTTGGTCCCGGTAATCCCGCTGAGCATTGGTAGTGATGGCACCTGTGAAGAGTGAGCTTTGCGTTAGATAGACATTCACAAATAGTCAATCAAAAGGTACAGTGCTAACTGCAAGCTTCTGATGTAGCGTAATAACTGTTGTAGGTATTATGAAAAAAAAGTTTAGGCTTAGGTTAAATGATTTGTTGCAGTTGAAAGATTGCTGCTGGCGCAATCAAAGAATCAAAGTCTTAATTTTTTATTCGAGTAAGTACATTACATTTTTTATTAATTACTTACATTTTTTTTAATTTTCAAGTTTACTCAATGTATTTAATTTCAAGTCATCTTTGTACATAGTGTTTTTTAAATGTTTATGTTTTAAAAACTTCAGGAAGGTTCAGGTTTTATGCGCCTAAATTTAGCTACGAGACCGCTGAAGTTTATCATAACGACCCCACTAAGTGCTGACCTACCAGCTACCAATTTGCATTTGCAATTTAGTGGCAACCCTAATGGAGGTATCACAAACATCATTCATTAACCTCGAGCGTACCTAAAGCGGCCCATTATATGCCACATGGCGGGAACTATCGCCCTAATCTCGGGGCTATTCAATAATACAGAGGCAGACAGTAAGGACAAACTTGCGCGGTTTGTATGTTTCTTTTCCCAAACACTTTACTTGGCTAGCATGCTACACCTTCGATCGCATCGTCACTTCCCATCAAGCGAAAGCGTGGTCAAACGCTAGGCAAGTTTAAAGTAAAAAAAAACTACACAAATCACATACATATTCTGAACCTAGAATCTAACTAGGATTTCTTATATCTTGGGACAAGACATAGAACAAGTATTTGCGCTTTTTTTCTGTGCACAAATAGGTCCTCTCCTGTCACGGAAATCAAAACTACCGTCATCTCCAGCTTATGAGCCGACCTACTCAACTACTACACCACAGAGGCTGTCCATGTATGTATATTTTTTTGGCCACCAGCTATGTGGAAAACATTATAATACAAAAGTTATTCTTTTCAGTTATTCGCCGCTAAGCAGTTGTGCGCAAGCACTACTGTGTTCCGGTTTGAAGGGTACTGTAGCTAGTGAAATTACTGGGCAAATTAGACTTTATGACCTGATCTCACAGCCTAGTAATCTTATTACCAGACTGTGTTGATGTCTCAGGATGACGTGCGCAGTGCAGTGTCACGCGAAACTTTATACTTTAGAGTTCCGAGTAACACTGCATCTGATATGGGCAGCCGTGTCGCTTAACATCAGACGAACGGTTAATTCGTCACGTTATACTTTAACAAAAAAAGAACTCAAAGTCTCTGCCATTGGTTAAGTACCTACTGTTGAGACATTTTAATATTTTTCAACATTCTTTATTTCATGAGCATAAGTATAAACTTATTTAATTTTTTACAATTCAATGCGACAATATTAATATAAATTAAAAGAAATATTTGAGAATTTGCATAGGAATAAATTAAAAACTAACGTTTTGTAAGATGAATAACGGCTAAATTCACGTCAATTAAAAGTCAAAATTACTCCGACCTGGTTTCGGACATATTCGATGTCCTTCTTCTGGGAGCCAGTTACTAACGCAAGCCGCGGCGGCTTTCCCAAGCGTCAGCACGTAACTACTCACTCAACTAACTCAAACTAAAAAACTATGTATCAAGTATATAAACACCTATGTAAATAGATACCACCTAACTAGGTTCATATTATTGTGAATGTTGACATTATCGTGATTTAAATATGTATCTAAGAACTATTATTCCTTTTAAAAGTATTATTGCGCGTTTTTGAAACACAAACAAGTTTTTCGGTTTTTCCACATTTTCAGCGTTAAGTAGAGTTAGGTTACTGTTTTTAATTTCTGTAGAGTGGTGTACTTAATATTCGTATTTCCCAAAAGACAAAATGCTTTTAGGTTTTAATATAATTAAATGTAATCTTAATGTGATGTTGGATTTTACGCCTTTTTCTGTCACGAGGGAATTAAGGTGACGAAATGAATGTTAACAAAAAATATAAAAAATCTAGGTTACCATCTGTTATTATAATGAGGGGCAATTAATAAACGATCAATCATAATAAAACGAAAACCACGCACTTTCCATTTTCAATTTGGATAATGTGCGTATAACTAACTTATTAGTTCTTTTCCGTACAATATCACTAATCTAAACTTTTCACTCCACTTATCATAAAATTGGTCGTGATTACATTCTTTGTGTAGATCCTCAAAAAGCTATTGTTTTTTTTTATGTTAAGGAATGACGTGACGAGCTAGTCGTTCGCCTGATGTTAAACGACACGGCTGCCTATATCAGCTGCAGTGTCACTCGGAACTCTAAAGTATAGAGTTTCGCGTGACACTGCACTGCGCACGTCATCCTGAGACATCAGCACAATCTAGTAATAAGATTACTAAACTGTGAGATCAGATTATAAAGTCTCATTTGCCCAGTAATTTCACTAGCTACAGTGCCCTTCAAACCGGAACACAGCAGTGCTTGCGCACTACTGCTTGGCGGCAGAATAACTGGCAAAGCGGTGGTACCTACCTAGACGAACTTTGCAGTAAAGTCGTACCACATAGTGTATAGTAGTATTGTTTATTCAACTTCACTTCAACTCTTGGTTAATGGCCTTTGTAGAGAGGTTACTACAATTTGTAGAGAGGTTACTACAATTTGTAGAGAGGTTACTACAATTTGTAGAGAGGTTACTACAATTTGTAGAGAGGTTACTACAATTTGTAGAGAGGTTACTACAATTTGTAGAGAGGTTACTACAATTTGTAGAGAGGTTACGTGTCACGTAGAATTATAGCATATCAAACGAAGATTCAGTGAGAAATTTTGGTACATGTGGGTATGAATGTGAGGTCAGCTATGAATCTCCTAAAATTCTGAAAGCAAATCAGATTTTTAGTAGAAATAGAGACCTTTATAACTGTCATTGAAAGTGAAGTGAACTACGTGGTGCAGATGATAATAAAAACCTTAATGGACTTGTAAAATGATAGTAGTATATTTAAAAAGCAGAAAATTATGCAAAAATATACAACCAACTTCGTAGGCGAAAAATCAAAGACAATCTGTCAAAATCTAATGCCAAAAAAAGAACAAAAATATAGTTTTTAAATTTTGAATAAAAACTTAAGTAAACAGGTTTTATATAAAAACAAAGAGTTTGCTACAGAAAGGTTTAAATTCTGATAAAAAATGCCCACTGCTGGACATAGACATCTTCTAATCCGCTCCTAATCTACGTTGTCAGAGGGCATCCTGAAACACTCCCGCCAGCGGTCTTGCCGCAGAGTTACAACATGGAGTAAGTACTCCATTTTGAAGTCAAAAGGAGCCTTAAAATAGTCCTACAGTGTAAGCAATGCTTAGGTGACGCCTGCTCCGGTGTTACAGATGTCCATAGGCTACGGTGACCACTTTTCTCTCTTTAATATAATAAAAAACCTACTAGACAGTTTTTGGCGGGAATGCGAAAATGATTGCGTCACCGCAGTGTATTATTTTCCAAAACTTGTGTTATTTTCATTCATTCATTTCATTGGTGGCATTCTATTCGTTAAGTGCTGGATTACAGGTGTGAGTGTGGGAAAATGGTATAATGATGGTGAAACATTTCTTTTCGTGTTGTTTCCAAAACTCCATAGAAGCTTCAAGTAAAGTTGCCACACTTTACTAGGAGTATGACTTGACTATGACTTGACACATATTTGCGGGAAATGTCATTAACTTGATAAATTATTAAATACTTGTCACTGGCTAAATACACAATAGTGTGGAGCCAAACAATAAAAAAAAACCTACTAGATAGTTTGATATCGGGAAGGCTGACGACAGCCCAGATTTGTGTACTTATACCCAAAGTCGTATTATTCAGTTGTAGTAGCCATCTATTTATATGTTAATAATTACAGAAGTAGTTAAATTATTATCATAATAGTTCGTATGAAAGAAATTATAATATGGTTAGGATTCTACGCAATTAGCTGGACCGTCCTTCATAACATAATTGTTATAATTACTTCATAAATAAGAGCGTAGACATAGTTGGCAGTGAGGTTAATTCTTCATTAACTTTACGGAGAAAAAACCAGTCTATAATGGACATTGTGCTTTACTTTAGTATTTAATTACCTACAACAGTTTTAATTTAAACTGCTTTTAAAGCTTTTCAATTGTTTATTCTCTTGAATTGTTGTTGGCATAAGATAGAATAGAATAGAATAGAACAAATCTTTATTGCGTACTAGTTGCACCCCGCGGTTCTACCCGCGGATGAAATACATTTTAATTATTTGTTCATCCCACGGGAAAATTTCACTTTTCTGGGATAAAATGTAGCCTATATGTTTATCCAGTGTATAAGCTATCTTGATACCGAATTTAATTCAAATCCATTCAGCCATTTCAGCGTGAAGGAGTAACAAACATACACACATAAACACAAACACACTTACACACATACAAACTTTCGCCTTTATAATATTAGTGTGATACCAACATGAAATAAAACTAGGCATTACAGTACTAAAATAGGTAGCACAATGGGTGGCCTAATCACTAAAAGTGATTTCTTCCAGGCTGCCAATGCAACCAATGGATGTATAGTATCACAATAGAATAAGTCAGCAGTGCGCAATGTAAAAAAAAAATATTTAAAATTACTTTTTTTAAACTAAAATTATTCGTTTTTAATACCGTATTACCTTGACACCAATTATAGGTTTAAACAAAACTGAAAATTATCATAAGTAATTATTAGAATTTAGATTATGTTTTCAAAATTTTACTGAGTTATTGGTTGTTAATATCCAAGATAGAATCAGAGTATGTTTTTTGAAAGGTGCTGAAGCTGTGATTCTAACAACAGACTGACAAGACGAACTTAAGGATTCCATGTAGTACAACGGAATCTAACAAAAGTCAAATGGTGGGGATGGATAACTAAAGCGCAAGCTTTTGCGTTAGGTGGGTGCGTATGATATGCGTATAGTTATATAAACCGTTTACCGAAAAAACTAATTTGTGTGAACATCAACCTTTCTGGGTTTTTTTCTCTCTCTCTCTCTCACTCTTTTGTGTATTTAGCCAGTGTCAAGTAATTGATAATTTCTTAAGTTAATTAATATCATATAATCAAGTCAAGTCAAGTCACAGTCCAAATCATCAAGTTAAGTCATAGTCTAATCTAGTCAAGTCATACTCCTAGTAAAGTGGTGGCAACTTTACCAAAAGCTTCTATGGAGTTTTGGAAACAACACGAAAAGAAACGTTTCACCATCATTATACCATTTTCCCACACTCACGCCTATAATCCAGCACTTAACGAATAAAACGCCACCAATTTTATGCACTAACACTGAAAATAACACAAGTTTTGGAAAATAATACAATGCGGCGACACGATCTTTTTCGTTTTCCCGCCAAAAACCACCTTTCGGGGTTGTTCGCAGAATCGTCAAAATTCGTCAAATCGGACGGGATTCAGGAATTTAATCAAATTCTCGTTATGGTGGCTGCACCGATTCAATTATTTCTTTTAAGTTTTATTGCTTTTGTTTAGTGTATAGGGCCTAATATGGATTCGTTTGACAGATTGGATTTCAAGCCGAACATAGATTTAGTGCTACGTAAGTTAGATTAGCACAGTATAGTAAATATGCAGGTCCTGAGGAAAAAAAAACATCATATCTCTTTCCAAAAGAAATATGAAGATTAAAAAAAAAATTAGACTTAAAGCACAAATCTTTCATGTATCTAAAAACTAGATAATGCAATACCTAAAATTAAACCTAAATTGGGTAAAAAAAAGTCGAATTTACTCTGACCTGGACATCGAACATGTCCAAAACCTAGTAAATCCGACTTTTTAATTGAATTTAATTGACGTAAGTTTAGACGTTATTTATTTTACAAAATGTGTCATACTCACGATAGTTTCCAAACTAAATTGGATAATTGGAAATTGAATTTTTAGAGGATTTATTATGTGCAGACGTATTATTACTATTGGTCTTTACCTATGAAATTGCCGTTTTGTTTGAAAAAAGTTAAAGTATTTTTTTTTCGAACTTATTTATTTCTTTTATTCAAAGTAATCACCCCTGCAATCAATGCATCTTTGCCAACGCTGTGGCAGTTTATGGATGCCCTTCTTGAAAAAATCAGCAGGACGGGAGACAAGAAACTCTTCAAAGGCGTTTTGTACTGCCTCTCGGGAATTGAATTTTTTTCCCGCTAAAAAGTTGTCCAAATTTTGGAAAAAGTAATAGTCGGTAGGCGCAAGATCTGGTGAGTATGGCGGATGAGGGAGAGCTTCCAAACCCAACTCATGCAGCTTAGAGACGGTCTGTTGTGCAGTATGGGGTCGCGCGTTGTCGTGAAGTAGCAGTGGAGACGACCGATTGACCAAAGCTGGTTGCAGACGTGCGAGTTTCGCCATCATTGTGGTCAGTTCTTCAATGTACACATCTGCAGTAATGCTCTCGCCGTTTTGTCAAAAGCTATGATGAATCACACCAGCACTAGACCACCAAACTGTGACCATCACCTTTCTAGGGGTCATTTTTCGTTTTGCACATTGCTTTGGTACCGAACCAGGATCTAACCAACTTGCTGAGCGCTTTCGATTGTCAAAAATAATCCATTTTTCGTCGCACGTAACGATTCGGTTCAAAATTCCTTCGTTTCTGTGCCTGTTAAGCAGCGCAAGGCAAGTCTCGACGCGTACGTTGCACTGGCGATCGTTAAGTTCGTGGGGCACCCATCTATCAAGCATTTTTATCTTGCCAATCTGTCGCAAATGGACCAATATTGTTTTGATGCTAACATCAAAAGCTGCTGCCAGCTCAGCTGTAGATTGAGATTCATCAGCTTCCACAATCGCCTTTAATTCATCATTGTTGACCAAAGTTTCCGGACGACCACGAGGTTCATTTTTCAAGTCAAAATTCCCAGAACGGAACCGAGCAAACCAATAACGGGTTGTACGTTCGTTTGTACAGTTCTCTCCGTAAACGTCGTTGATGTTACGTGTCGTTTGTGCCGCGTTGGTGCCACGACGGAACTCATATTCCATAATTACACGAAATTTCAAAGTATCCATTATGAGGAAAAATGTTGAAATGTAATGAAAATACAACGCTAATCAATAAACAAAAGACTTATATTGTAAATAGAATGTCATATTTTTAAAACAAAATTAATTTGAATTTAGAATTCATAGCCAATCAAAACTTTTATTTGTTTGAAAAAGTTTGTACTGCAATACGGCAATTTCATAGGTAAAGACCTATTATCATTATTATTATTTCACCGGACCGGCGTTTATTTATTTCGTGTGGCTTCATTCAAGGCCAACACGGCTTAAATAGATACCTTCAGCAATTTCTAACAAAAAGGATTTTAATACACAGACAGATTTGACTAACTACAAAGAAATCCTGTAACTTCAAAACTGGCACAAAACCATAAAAATTACCGAGATGGAAGTTATATTTTCTAAGCTTAGCATTCAAAGGCTGACAGGTAAGTAAAGTATTATCTCTGTGCTATGATTGATCGAAGCCTACCGCAATTCGACACCTCAACAGATTTGTCCAGCCTTACCGATCATTGAAGTCACCTGAGAGGCGACCACGCCGAAAAGGGTCCTTGTTAGCATGACACCTACATTGCCATGGTCTTTAGGAATTCGATATTAGTTTATGATGATGGGATAGTGAACAATTTGGCTCCCATATTCTATTTCGACAGGAACCATATCCACCGGAGCGACATAACTTTACAAGTAGCAAATGTGATGATGGTACTTTTTTTATGTTTTGGCTCCACACTTTTGTCTATTTAGCCAGTGTCGAGTAAATGATAATTTCTCAAGTTTATTAATATTATATAATGTGTTAAGTCAACTCACAGACCAAGTTATCAAGTTAAGTCATAGTATAGTCAAGTCAAGTCATACTCCTAGTAAAGTGGTGGCAACTTTACTTGAAGCTTCTATGGAGTTTTGGAAATAACACGAAAAGAAACGTTTCACCATCATTATACCATTTTCCCACACTCACGCCTGTAATCCAGCACTTAACGAATAAAACGCCACCAATTTTATGCACTAACACTGAAAATAACACAAGTTTTGGAAAATAATACAATGCGGTAACGCAATCTTTTTCGCATTCCCGCCAAAACCATGATGGTACTTATGTACTATTTTATGTATTATATTATTATAATGGAAGGCAACGCGAAAGTAGTCCGTGGTTGGTTTGATATTATTTACGAAAACTTCGCTTCTCTAAAACTTCACAACAAAATAGATGCTACTTCTTGTAGTGCCCACCAATCCGAGTAGCAGCCGCATCGCAGTGAACATAGCTAAGCTATCGATTGAGGACGGCTAGTCTAGCTTCGCCAGCTAGACTAGCTAGACTATCACAGAAAAAAATAAGTTAAACTATAGAAATAGAGTGTGAGTGTGTGTAAACTATAAAAATAGACTTTATGAAATACAAATTAGAAAGGAAGAAACTCCACAGATTTTAGCATTTAAAGAAAAGAAAAAAGTAGGGATTTCACGATTTTAAATATTTTAAAAAATCGAATTACTAGGAGATAAATACTGATGAGGTTATGGCAATTAATATAAGTGGGTACTAACCTCCGTGTTACCAACTGTATTAACCAAATAATAAAACTATTATCATTTTCCCTATTTACCCAAACAATATTACTTCCAAGATCAATAAATCCAGTGGAGCGACAAAGAGGAAGAGACGTCACCAATAACGACAGTTAATAACCAATATTAGTCTATAAACATCCACATTACAATAATAATCGCCTCCTGTGGACCACTTGGCTGGTGATCCTGCTGTAAATGAATATCCACCCGAATGATAAAGGCGCAGTAAGGATTTGTATTTGGGGGTACACAAACAATAATAATAACGCCCAACGATCACATATATAAATCCTGGATCCTAACTAGAGAATCCTTTACTTCATAGTATCCTCTACTTGGTCTGTGCTTTACTTAGCCATAAAAGATTTAGACAAGCCTTAAACAAGTGTCAAACTATCATTTTCTATTGTTTTTTTTGTTTTTATTTTGGCTCCACACTTTTGTCCTTTAGCCAGTGCCAAGAAATTAATATTTCAAGTTAATTTATATTATATATATATGTATGTTATATGTGTCAAGTCAAGTCATAGTCTAGTCTAGTCTAGACAAGTCATACTCCTAGTAAAGTGTTGGCAACGTTACCAGAAGCTTCTATGGAGTTTTGGAAACAACACGAAAAGAAACGTTTCACCATCGACTTGATTTGGTGATTTGGACTGTGACTTGACTTGACACAATATATGTTAATTAACTTGAAAAATTATCAATTACTTGACACTGGCTAAATACACAAAACTGAGTGGCGGCAAAATTAAAAAAAAACACGCGTTTGACGTCTGTCTAAGCCCTGCTTATGTATTTGTGGTAACATGGCCTGGAACTACGAGGACCATAGACCCACAACACCCGGACTCAGAACAAGTATTTGCGCTTTTTTTTCTGTGCACAAATACTTCTCCTGCCGCGGGAATTGAACCTGCCGCCTCCGGGTTATGAGCCAACTTGCTCAACCACCACACTACAGAGGCTGTCAAAATGAATACCGCTTATATTATGCCTTGTTACTTTAAATTCCAATGTTTCTAATAAATAAAACAAATAATCAATTTTTAAGATTTACCGTAGAGAAAAGACCAGTAAGTACCCCTTACATATGACCCTAGTTACGCTCCTGTCCTCTCCGTTGGCCTCCCAATTGTGTATAGAGTTTATGAGACGTAGGTGGCTTACCAACGAAAATGAAGATACTGATAAAAAGGTGGGCGAAGAGTTCATAACTTCACGATCATTATGACACTACTCTGCAGAACTATTCATAAATAATAATGAAACCTTTGGGAATTTTTTTTCATTCGTCATTGTAATAAGTGCTACTTAGTTATCTCCAGTTTAAACACATTTTAATCTGGAACTATTCACGAAATTATATTATAAAAATAAGAAGCTTTATAGAAAATATGGATTTGTCTTGAATCATGTTTTCACCGCTAATGAGATTCTAATCTACGACCTGAACAAGTCAATTCCTAATAGGTAACTGAGAAATAAGAAAGAAAGGAAAAAAATAATTCTACTTACTAACAAAAATAAATTACAAGGTTTATTTGCTCCAATTTCAAAGTTTAATAACTAAAACCTGCTTAGCTACAACTAAGCATATTGTGTTATTAATCATCTGTACTTAAGTATACATCTTCTCATAATCTCTATTTACTTGTACTAACTGGCAGAAAACGAAATAGCAACGACCAAAGTCTTTAGCGGGCTACGTAGCGTAGACACACGTACCATAGCTACGTAGCGTAGCGTAGATACACGCCGCACATCTCGCAACATAAACACATGTAGCTTATCTACGTAGCGTAGACACGTAGCGAAGACACGTAGCATTGCTACGTAGTACAGACGTAGCGTACTTACTAATACTACGGTGGACGTCTTCAAGCCAATGATGATGATGAATGCATCAGTACCAGCCTTCAAAGTATGCAAATTGTCCTAGACCAAAACTTACTTGACAGGTAAGCTCAGTTATTAATCCCCAATCCCATTGTCATACTAAACAGCACGGCATTAACGGTTGAATCTATAATTGGTGGATTTGTACGTCAAATGTAATTCATGCAACATAGTTTGGGTTCTAAGGCTTAGACCTAAGATTTTCCAGGCTTTACTTAGCTTATCTGTTTCTAACTTTGCGTTTTGGTAATTCTACCTTAGAAAACAAATCTATGGTCAGTGAAATTATTACTTGTTGTTTTAGAAATTATGGTATATTCATTTCATTTATTGGTACATATAAATACAGGTCAAACTTGTACTCGTAGGTACATATTATAAATCTATTTTGTACATTCATTTTAATAACATAAAACAGAAAAAAAAATTAAAATGTTAATATCATTTACATTACTTTTTGTAGGTGAGTAAAACTTTGATTTACTTTTAGATTAGTCAAGCTACTTTACGCATTTGTGTGGTAAGTAATTCACCTAAATTACTTTTTCATTGGTGAATTGTAAAAGTGCTAAAATATCGTATTAGACTGATGAGAAATTAAATATAATAAATAGCATTTACAATAGAGTATTAAGTAATACAAATAAAATTATTGTTGTCCCTTAGTAAAGTCTAATGCTTACAAATTAATCAAAGTTATGGAAGGTTTGCTCGATGAGCCAGCGTTTCATTCTCAGTTTAAAACAATTAAGGCTAATCTCCACCTCTGTGACGTTTTCTGGCAGTCGATTGTATACCTCTGGTCCCATGACATGCGTTAACTGTATTGTATTAAATTGATATGCTATAATGAGCTTTCTTACGGTGGTGGATAGTCCACGATTGTTACCATCATGAGCTGGGTGGCAGGCGGTATTATTGTGAGTGATAGCCTTTTTTTAGGTACTATTTCCTACAAAATCTTAACTTAACGGGTACTGCATAATGGGCTTTAATGCCACGTTATGTGACGAGTACGCACAAACAAATTGTTCTAAAATCAAGATCAACTGATTCTATTCCACTACCGGACTAATAGACGCTCGGCTAAGCGCCATCCTTTCGCGGTCGTGATACCACCAATTCGTACCAAGCAATTTGATTCAACGCTCTTAATTAGAACGGCTAAGGAATGGAATGCCTTGCCAGCGTCTGTTTCCTTCAAAATATGACCCGGGCGTGTTCAAGAGATGAGTGAATAGGTATTTACTTGGCTAGCATGCTACACCTTCGATCGCATCGTCACTTCCCATCAGGTGAGAGCGTGGTCAAATGCTAATAATATATATAATAATAATGTGACAAGTTTGAAGTCCACCACCACAAAACCACTAATTTTGAGTTAGATGCTTGAATTATTTTACTAAGATGTAGGTATTTGATCAACTTAATACCTAGGCGTGACAGACAGATGGACAGACTGATACACAGACGCTGGTGTTTCAGTTGAACCTAATAAGTGTTTAGGTTTAAGATATTTATTTTCACTCAAAGAATCATACTCACTTTGTACACACAAGTGTTTTCACTTGTGTGTACAAAATTTTAAGTGCAAGTAGGACCAGTAACAGGTAACTAATAGGCTAAAAGACTTAATAATAAAAATAATAAAATGTTTTTATTTCAGGCAAGAAAACCCATATTGTGGTAAAATACAAAATGTGATTGTGTATATAAGTTTCTATTGTTTTAGTATTAATGTTACCTATGCGATAATGTGCGTCAGCAATAAAGTTTATTTAATTTCATTATATATTTATATTTCATTCCATTATATTTATATTTATTAGATTACTAGTTGCGCCCCGCGGTTTCACCCACGGATAAAAAGTATTTCAATTATTTGCTCATCCCACGAGAAAATTTCACTTTTCCGGAAAAAAATGTAGTCTATATGTTAATCCGGTGTATAAGCTATCTTGGTACCGAATTTCATTCAAATCCATTCAGCCGTTTGAGCGTGAAGGAGGAACAAACATACACACATACACACAAACACACATAGGTACAAATTTCGCCTTTATAATAATAGTGTGATGTGATGTGATGTGAAGTGTGATAGTGTGATGTGATTTCAAAGACACAACTTTTACATATTACATAGTATAATAACGATTCCGGATGTTTAAGGCACACTAAAATTCCTAGTTGTAAAATTCTATTTAATCCTAGTTGGTTGGGTCTTATGATAAAATATTATCCCTAATCTAAGGATAGGGTATCTCTACCTATACTTATAATTTAATCTGTGTCACGGGTGTACTTTTTCAAACAACAGAAATAGATTTCCTGTAATAAACAAGAGTGAAGATTGAGCATTGATGTAAGGCTTCGAACATAATCTAATCGAAATAACTCGAGCACGATGATTGATTAAATACTTAAACATAACTTTTTGTATGTTAGTAAAACTTTGTTTTACTTTTAGATTAGTCAAGCTACTTTATGCACTTGTATGGTAAGTAATTTATCTAAGTTGCTTTTTCATTTTTGAATTGTAAAAGTGCTAAAATAGCCTATTTGCGATAAATCGTTTGACTTTAATTTTAATGGAAAGAGGGACATTTAAAACTTTATCGACAGATTGGTACATTAGCTAAATAATAATAACACCCAACGATCACTTACATAGATCCTAGACCCTAACTAGGATTCCCTGTGTCTAGGGGACTCAGGAACTACGAGGACCATGGTCCCACAAGACCCAGACACAGAACAAGTATTTGCGCTTTTTTTTTCTGTGCACAAATACTTGGTCCTTCCGCGGGAATCGAACCCGTCGCCTCAGGGTTATGAGCCGACCTGCTCAACCACTACACCACAGAGGCTGTCTAATTAATCTATTTAAAAACTATTTGTTTTTTTTGTGGAAAATATAGCCAATGCATGGCTAGTTTTTTTTAATACAATGAATGACGTGATGAACTGGTCGTTCGACTGATGTTAAGCGATACGGCCGCCCATAACGGTTGCAGTACTACTCGGAACTCTACAATATATAGTTTCACGCACTGCATGCGCACTTCTTCCTGAGACATCACCACAGTCTAACAATAAGATTACTAGACTGTGAGATCAGTTCATAGCAACTCATTTGCTTATTAATTTCACTTGCTACAACAACCTTCAAACTTGAACACGGTAGTGCTTGCACACTACTGCTTGGCTGTAGATTCACTGGCGAAAGGTACCTGGATTAAATTTGTCAAGTCCTACCTAGTATTTACTAGCGGAACTAAGACACGGTTTTCCAATATTTGTATAAAAATATTCATATTGTAAACTGAATAATGAAAATTAAATGGTTTTTCTTTTAATTGGCTTATAATTTTTAATCGTCCTATGTATAGCCTTTATTTAACTATTTATAAATCGCATAAAAATATTTTCATAGATACTTCAACTAACGTTCCTGTGCAATGAAAACATGATATCTGCCCAAAATTTCAAAAATTTGTTAAATACACAAACTTGTGCAATTTTTGGTGACATATCTACAGCCTCTGTGGTGTGGTGGTTGAGCAGGTCGGCTCATATTCCGGAGGGGGGGTTCAATTCCCACGGCATTACAAGTATTTATGCGTAGTAAGTATTATATAAAAAAAGCGCAAATACTTGTTCTAAGTCTAGGTGTTGTGGGACCATGGTCCTCGTAGTTCCTGAGTCCCTAGGCACAGGGAATCTTAGTTCCCTAACTCCCAACTTCCATGATCTATGTATGTGATCGTTTTGTGATCGTTGAGCGTTATTATTATCGACTGATATGTACATAAGTGGGTATAACGTCTCATCACAAATTAAACATTAATAAGCATACTTTCCCAACTTTGCGCATCTTTTCTTGGTAAAAACCTACTTAGTAATGTGGACATTTCTCATCAAACAAAGTAATTTTTTGTGGTTTCATGGCCTCAAATTAAGTACCTACCAAGTTTTTTGCATTTCCTTTAATAATCATAGCATTTTATGATAAATGTAAAATATATATGTACCCAATAGATAAAAAAAGTAATTATACATAGGAACATAGGTATGTAACTAAACAGAAATAATCATTTGTATTTATTTATTAAGTATATATAGCTTGAGCAAGAACTAAACCTAAATAAAACCAAAATAGAAGAATTGGAATGTATGTGCAAAAATGTTAATGGAGTGGAAATCAACATCAACACCATGGATTTATACTCTGAGTTAATCCATTCCACACCAAGCACACCAGAAATCATCTCAATACCTGTTATTGATCTTACTTCTCCTAAGTTAATAAAACATAGTAATAAATTAAGCATAAAAGGGTCAAACAAAATAAAAAAATATGTTAAGGTTAAGAAACGTTTACAACGGTTATCTTTATTGTCAAAAAGGTATAAGAAGTACTTTAAATGCACAAATATATGTAAACAAAAATTAGACTTGCATACTGAGTTACATGAATGCTATAATCTATTAGGAAGGAACAATAGAGAACTAGATTATATGAGTAGTAGAATGAATTGTTTGCAAAAATCATTACATGATTTAAATAAGAAATACTCATTGTCAAAACAACAAAATAAGGCACACATTGCAGCCACAGCTTGCTTAGTTGCCCAGAGCTCAAGTGTTTGTGATAGCTGTTGTTCTATGGTTCCGGAAGTGGACCAGCTTAGTCCGGTTTTGGCGCTGGGTGGGGGGGTTGGCTTGGCCAGTAGGCCAAGCCAACCCCCCCATACAGTGTTGTGTGCTCAGGCACAGAATACTGTGCCTGAGCACAGAACACCCTTGCCTGAACATAAGACACCTGTGCTGGACCACATAACACCCAAGCCGGAACTACTTTCACATAGTTTGGCAGCCCCTACCCTATGTCCGGTGCCGGTCTCTCGGATGGACTCAAATGGCGCAGCAGGGTCATCCGAGTCCACTTGCAGAACAGTTATTTTTAGTGATGAGGTGGGTGTAGGCATGGGCAGCTTATTGAAAAACAACTTGAGCCAGCCTCTTTGTAACAACAGTTACCGCAACATGCCCCTCAAAGAGCTAATACAAAATATCAAAAATGCAACTTATGGTGCCAACACAACCATCATTTTACATCTAGGCAATAGTTTAGAAATAAGAAAATCTGATATAGTCAGTTTAATTGAAACTTTGTTAGATATACAGAGCAAAGGTATAGGCAAGATTATTACTTGTTCATTTCCTTATTCAAATTCAATGACTAAATCACAAAATGATCATGTACATGATCTAAATTTGACATTGTATAATCTGACTCATCGTCATAGTGACTTTTTATATTTTGAATCTAATAATTTTATTAGTAAATTTATTTTGACAAAGAATACATTGTATCTCAGCAAAAAGGAAAAACTGACCATTGCTAAATTGTTAGCATTTAATATACATGACCCTGTTATCAACAGTATAACAGGTCACTCTGACTCGGCCCTGGGTAGTAACACTTCTAACCAGGGTTTAGGTATGGTGTCATCTTCAGCTGATTTAAACTGAAACCTACGACAATGGAGAGGCCTGGTAAACTAAATATTGTACATCAAAATATTCAGGGCCTTTCCAGCAAAGCTTTAGAATTAGAGCTTTTTTTAGAATTTGAAAAAGCTGATGTATTGTGCCTAACTGAGCATTGGTGTAAGAAGGATATGTTGTTTCCTGTATTTAAAAATTATGCATTGGCCAGTTCATTCAAAAGGCAAAAAGCCAATCACGGTGGCTCTTTAATATGTATATCTAATAATTGTAAATTTAAAGAAAGGAAAGATATTGTTGCATTATCTGTTGAACGTGTTGTTGAACTATCGTGTGTAGAGTTGGAGCAACATATAATTGTTTGCGTATACAGGCCTCCCTCGGCTGATTTTAAGGTGTTCGAGTCTATTATGGAAGAAGTTTTAACAAAAATCTCAAACAGCGCAAAACATCTCATTGTATGTGGCGATTTTAATGTGAATATTCTTGACCAATCTTCGCTAACTGACAGTTTACTAAATTTGTTTATGTGCTTCAACTTGAAAAATCTTTACAATCAGCCAACCAGAATTACTAGCTCATCTGCTACTTGCTTAGACAATATATTCTGTGACTGTGAACCACAAAGCAAGTCAGTTATTGATAAAATTAGCTCAGATCATTGTGGTCAAAGTGCTGTATTTCCATGCATACTGAAAAAAAAATCTTATGAGTTTACTTACAGACCTATTACAACCAACCGCTTGGAACAGTTTGCTCAAAATCTAGATGACAAACTTGTGTTATTACCACTCACTGATGACCCTAATGATCTTTGTAATGTGTTGTTTGATGTTATGGATAAAGAGTTTACCAAGATATTCAAGTTAAAGACGTGTAGAGGAGGTGTTAAAGCAGAATTGAGTGACTGGGCTTCACCTGGCATTTATAAAAGTAGAAACAGGCTGTATGATTTATATTCTCAGAAATCAGATAATATTTATGACAGTAAATTTACTGAGTATTTAAAATCTTATTCAAAAATTTTTAAACGCGTTTGCCAGACAGCTAAGTCTCTGTACTTGAGTAAGAAAATCAATAGAGCGGACGACAAAATTAAAGCAACCTGGAAAATAA
Source organism: Ennomos fuscantarius (assembly GCA_905220475.3). Lineage (NCBI taxonomy): Eukaryota > Metazoa > Arthropoda > Insecta > Lepidoptera > Geometridae > Ennomos > Ennomos fuscantarius. Next base: position 13,519,576 of record HG992036.1, on the reverse strand, counting down.
TTAATACCGAGACCGGCAAAACTAAACCTCGGCACCGAAAACTCACTCTTAGTATTAATAACAGATTAATATCTAAAGACAGTGAAGTTGCTGGTGCATTTGAGGATTTTTTCGTAAATATACCTGTAGTTACCACTCAGTCATTAAATTCATCGACTAGTGAGTCTTGTGCAATTCTTGCAGAGTGTGTTGATAAATGTGAAGTAGTTTTTAGATTTAGACATATTAATTCGGCTATAATTGTTAAGACCTTTAGGTCACTTAAAATAAAGAATACTGAGGATCTTTGGGGAATGTCTACCAGGGTTTTAAGTGGCATTGTCACATTAATCGCACCATATTTAGCAGAAGTATTTAATAAATGTGTAGACGAAGGAGTTTTTCCCAACGTAATGAAAAATAGTAAATTGATTCCATTATTTAAGTCTGGAAATAAGAATGATCCATCGAACTATAGGCCAATTTCTGTGTTACCTGCAATAAGTAAAATTTTTGAAAAAGAAATTCTTAATCAGTTGTTAACATTTTTTAACCTTAACGGACTGTTTCACAGTCAACAGTTTGGATTTACAAAAGGACGATCAACTACAGATGCAGGCGTAGAACTCTTTATACATATACTTGGTGCTTGGGAGAAGTCACAGGATGCCATAGGTATTTTTTGTGACTTATCCAAAGCATTTGATTGCGTATGTCACAAAACCTTAATTTTTAAATTAAAGCATTACGGGGTTTGTGGGAAAGCTCTTGATCTTGTCTCTTCTTATCTTGGTAATAGAATTCAGACAGTTGAAGTTAATGGAGCAAGATCATCTGGTTCTATCACTAAAATGGGGGTCCCGCAGGGTTCAATACTAGGACCATTCTTATTTTTGGCCTATATTAACGATCTTCCATTTTTTGTAAAGAACCTATGTGATATTGTTTTGTTCGCAGATGATACGTCTCTTATTTTTAAGGTTGACCGATCTATTAATGATTTTGACGACGTTAACAAGGCAATTTCACTGGTTTTGAACTGGTTTACTAAAAACAATCTACTGTTAAATAGTAAGAAAACTAAATGTATTAAGTTTTCGTTACCTAATGTTAGGGGGTCTCCTACAAATTTATTACTGAATGGTGAGCCATTAGATTTAGTACAATCTGTCACGTTCCTTGGCATAACTATAGACTCTAAATTACAGTGGGGTCCTCACATATCAAACATTGCTGGTAGATTGAGCTCTGCTGCATATGCTGTGCGTAAAATCAGACAGTTTACTGATGAAGCCACTGCAAGATTAGTATACTTTAGTTACTTCCACAGTATTATGTCATACGGCATCTTACTGTGGGGTAAAGCCGCGGACATACAATCAATTTTTGTCTTACAGAAAAGAGCAATTCGTTCCATTTATAACATGAAATCCCGCGACTCTCTCAGGGAACGATTTAAGGAGATAAATATTCTTACAGTGGCTTGTCAATACATTTACGACAATTTGATGTACACTCGCAAAAACATTAGCTCTTTTCCCAGATATTGCGATATTCATAACTTTAATACTAGGAACAAAAATAAATTGAAAGTTCCAAGATTCAGACTGCAGAAAGTTAATGGTTCATTTATGGGAAACTGTATACGCTTTTATAACAAGTTGCCCGACGGTATCGAACAATTGTCAATGCGTAAATTTAAATTATTCATAAAGTCAAACTTAATGAAAAAAGCCTATTACACAATAAATGATTATGTGTCGGACAAAAAAGCTTGGCCTGAATATCCCAAGCTTAACGGTATGAAATCTTAGGTACTTTGCCTATTGCCTATTCCTATCTATAAATTCAGTTTCTATTTGTAATGTTTATAATAAGATAATCACGGTATTTTTCTTGCACCGGTGTGACGTGGTGGTTATTTTTGTAACATATTCATTATCTCAACTGTAATGAATTATATACATTGTAAAAGACAGTAGAAAGAAGACAAAAAAAAATACATCACTGTAAAGTTTCTTGTAGCTTCTTCTTTACAGTTGTAATCGAAGCATCGGATCAAAGTTTTCAATTCTGCATTGTGCCGGATTGCTTGCACCAGTAGTGAGAAAGAGAACTGCTTTTTTTTTTTTCAAACTCATATATTGTAATGGGCTTGCTATATTATTTGACAATAAGCACTTTGTAATTTTATATGCTTAGTGAAATAACTTAATTTTAAGTACCTAGTATAATTTTGACTTGTAAAAGTGCTAAAATTAGCCTATTTGCAATAAATCTTTTGACTTTGACTTTGACTTTGACTTTGATATAAATAAAAACGGCAATTCCAATAACACTTATTATTAAATTCATTACGCAATTTTATAATGCTTCCCTAAGAGAATTTGGACTGTTTATATTGTGCAAAGTATTAAAAAATTATCTAGAATTATTTGACTGGACTTTCAGTTGGTGGTAACTCTGCCTTCTGAACTGTGGGTTGTGGGTTGTGTGTTTGCCCTGGGTGGGAATCGAAGCTGTGGGTTCGATTCCCACCAGGGCAAACATTTTGTGTGATGAACATAGGTGTTTGTTCTGTGTCTGGGTGTAATATTGTATTCTATGTATGTATTTACAAACAAAAAGTATCTAAGTATTGTATCAGTTATCTGGTTCCCATAGCACAAGCTTTGCTTAGTTTGGGGCTAGATGGTGTTGTGTGAGATGTCCACACGTATTATTATTATTATTATTATATACATTTATTTATTGTAATAATAACGGCCCATAAAATGTATTACTACATTAATTAACTTGGTCGAAACATCGAAGTTAGTCAAAATGATGTTTTGATATTTTTTGTACGCCAATAGGCCCGTTTTATCATTACAACGAGCTTCTGCCCGCAGCTTCGTCCGCGGCGTGGCCTATGGAAAAATAATTCAACCACCCATTTCACCCTGTTAAGGGTGGAATTTCGAAAAATCCTTTCTTAGCGGATGCCTGCGTCATAACATCTACCTGCTTGCCAAATTTCAGCCCGATCCGTCCAGTGGTTTGGGCTGTGCGTTGATAGATCACTATGTTAGTCAGTCACCTTTGAGTTATATATATTTAGATAGTCATATTTTCTCACAGGTACCACACGGTAGGTACAATAAAAATGGATAGGAATAATATAGGAAGATACCTATCATATAAAAAACAACCGCTTCGTCCTGGCAAAAATCACAAGCCTATTATTGTTTTATGTATAAAATATGTGCTCGTAAAATTCAAGATATTTTTATAATATATTATGAAATTTACGAGAGTAATTCTTTTTTTTAAGTGAAACTTCTTTAAGCACTGTTGACTTGGAGAGTAAGCTGGTGAATGCGTGACGAGGCGAACGTAAGTTGAAAGTTGGTTCAAGTAGATCTCCATCGTCAACATAACAAGTCAAAAATTACTTAAAATTTGTATTATTATGTTATGTCTGGTATAATGACAATTTAAAATTATCAAGATGGCAACTTTAGCATTAAACAAAGCAAAGTTATACTGGCCAATAGATGGAGCTTATAAAGTTTTAAGCACACTCGTTTTTTAATCGTATAAATTTTATACCAAGTGATCTGTACCACTTAGTAAAAAGATGTCATAAATTCAAGTGACTTGCTCGTTTACGAGTAAAAAGTAATAAAATTACTATTCGAAATTGTAGATAGTGTCTGTAATTGTCGTGTCATTTAATGTTTACGAGTACACTTACCCCCGTGTCTACATTTATATATATGACTAGCCCTCGGTTTCACCCGCGTGGTGATGAAAAACGGTGATGGTGATGATGAAAAATAGATAAAGACCTATTCTGACCTACCTACTGGTCCGGGTCCGTATAGGTATCGGGTCTTTATCTATTTACCAAGTGTGGATATAAAATTTCATCAAAATTGGTTCATCCGTTTCAGAGGAGTATGGTAACAAATACTGACACGAAATTTTATATACACGGTGGAATCGAATTCACTCTTTTACTTAAATGTATGTACTTAGACCATGCTATAGAATACTTGTACAAGGTCCAATTAAAAAAAATAGTAGTTATATTGAACCGAAATGTCTATTTAACGGTACACAACGGCTGAGTACTTTGTAAATGTTTTGTAGGCAATAAACCACCTGCTTTGTTCAATGTCGCAAGGCTTTTCTTTAGAATTTAAATTTTCAGTAAATTGATAATACCTAGATTTCAGTTTTATTTCATAAGTTTTTTTTACTTAGTTATATGGGAGCGTTCTATAGCATGGACTGAATATATACATTAAAGGAAAAGATCGAATTAAAATCCACCTTGTATATGTTACTTTTAAAATAAAATCTAAATATATCTAAGTTTATAATATTATATCTAATGTATCTAAATATAAATCTAAATTTTACGTTTACTGGTGACCGTAGTATATTTTTAGAGGGAAAAAATTAATTTCCTTTTCAAAGAAGTCCTTGAAGTCGTTCAAACGTCTTAATTTCATACCGACAAATACTTGGATGATATTCATCCAAATATTTTTTCCAGGAATTTTGATTTATATACAACAATAAATAATTTTTTCAAATGAAAAATAATTCTACAAATCGGATGGTAAATGATCTATCAACATAGAAAAAAATACAACCGAATTAAGGACCTCCTCCTTTTTTGAAGTCAGTAGATATACTACCGTTTAAAAACCCTACAAATATAACTGTAAGTGTATATAGGCTTACGACTGCTTTGCCTAGGTAATAGGTATTATCTACTTCAGTACTATAACCGTTAACAATTGAAGGGGTGAGAATAAAAAGGGTTTAACTGTTTTTTTTTTTTCACAAAATGACTTATGGGTATCGTTGGATTCAGCGTGAAATTATCTACAATAATACATTCTCAAAATACCGAAATGTGGCTTAAATCTCGAGATTTTGAGTCTAAAAACCGTTTATCTATCACAGGAATACAGTTCGCTTAGCATAAAAACATTATTATATCTATATTATTATATTATATTTTTACAGTAACTCTATGAATTAGTACTATATTTAGTATTTTAAAATTAATACATTTTCAAGCAACTGAAACTTACATAAACCTCTTTTATTACCTTATAAGCACTCTACATTAAAATGAAGCCGTTGAAGTTTAAAGTCAATTTTCTCGAAACTATCAATTTGTCAGTTAAACCCTTTTTATTCTCAACCCTTCAATTGGAATTTAAAGCCAGCATTTTGAGTTCGCTACATGGTACTGGTTCTCAGAGCGGGCTCGAGCATTTGTACAAAGTTGTTGTACAAATGCTCATTGTTGTTGTTGTTGTGTCTAGCAGGGTGTCCAGAAATTGAAGGATATCCCTATAACTGCGGGTAGGTCACATCACCTAACCTAACCTAACTACTATATGCCAAAGTTTCATTTCATTAAAAGTCCCACCATTTTCGAGATTTCATTTTATTTTGATTTTTCCGGAAAAATCGACTAACCTCAGTAAACTTTATGCCATCTCTACAAAAAATGACTATTTACACTCCATTTTTTAAATTTTCTCATGAATATTTGCGTCAGCCAAAACAATGGTATTTTTTACCATAAAATTTTAATAATACCATATGAATAAAATTGTCATGCACTTTTTTTATACCAAACTAATTCAAACGGTTGACTTTGATAGCCTGTGGTGTAAATAATGTAAGTACTAAGCTTACATCTTAAAATCTCGTCGCTTAAATCTCGTCGTCGCTTAAAATCTAGCTTATTTCTGCCACCTTTATTTTTAAAAATGGGAGTAATTTTACTGGGCAAAACTTAAGCATTTCTTTATATTTGTTTATGTAGGTGTAAGATTAATTTGCCATGAAAACAATGATCGTGAAGTGTGTATGTAGATTTCTTTATAATAAATCATTTTCTAAGACTGCGCGTTAGAAACAGCCCAAAGTCTCTTAGGGCAGCATCGAATATCGCAGCCTTTACTTCTTAAATTATTCTTGCGATACGCACCACAGGTTTTACTACGAAACAAAACAAAATTAAATGGAGTATGCTTCAGAAGAAACTCATTTATTTTTAGATACCTAACATCTTGTAAAATAATGTACGCTGCATAGGTAATCCTCAGAGAATTCAACCACTTTGTTTTGATTTAATTATTTTGTTAGTATAAAAATAAGACTTAGTTGTTACTATTCTTCTCTTGTACGTTATATTTGTATATGTATTATGTATTTGTCTCTTGTTTTCCTGATTATATAATAATAAAAATAAATAAAAAAATAACCCAACGGAAGACCACGCTTGCATGACCAGCAATATGCTGAGTTGGGACCGATTCGTGGCAACGGGCAAATGATTTTATTCTTTGTTACACTTAATTTTTAAGCCATTGTTTTTTTGTCGTGAATAAATATTTTTTCTATTCTATTCTACTTGGTACTACAGAATAATGAATGGAAGTACCGTCGTTGCGTTGATGACAACGTAGCAACGTATCAAAGTTTGAACTTTACCTGTTGCTAATGCTGTGGCGGTAAATATATATACATTATTACAGAAATTCAACAGGTGGTGTAACTTAGAGATATTTTAAGGTTCCGCGATTACCAGTTTAAAAAACGGAACCTTAATACATAGGATAGCTTTTTAGGTATTATTATAATAATAATAAATAATAATAATATTTGTAGACATTTCACACAGCACCATCTAGGCCCAAACTAAGCAAAGCATGTATTATGGGAACTAGATAATTGATACAATACTTAGATACTTTTTGTTTGTAAATACATACATAGCATACAACACCCAGACACAGAACAAACATCTATATTCATCACACAAATGTTTGTCCTGCACCAACTGAGCTATCGGGTATGTATTTATTTTATTGAATACTTTATGCACAGAAAAATTACAAAGGAGGACTTAATGCTAACAGCATTTCCGCCAGTCAACCAAGGCGTGCCGAGAAACAATTAGATTAGGCGTGCACATAAGGAAATAAGCATAATTTTTGAACAAGGTACTAATTGAAGGGGCGAGAATAAAAAGGATTTAACTCATTTTTTTGACAAAATGACTTATGGGTATCGTTAGATTCAGCGTGAAATTATCTTCAATAATACATTCTCAAAATACCGAAATGAGGCTTAAATATCGAGATTTTGAGTCTAAAAATGGTTTATCTGTCACAGGAATACAGTTTTCTTAGCATAAAAACATTACTATATTTATTTTATTATATTATATTTTTACAGTAATTGTATGAATTAGTACTATATTTAGTAATTTTAAAAAGGATTAAAACATTTTGAAACTTACATAAACCTTTTCTATTACCTTATAAGGTACACTACTCTCTACATTAAAATGACGCCGTTGACGTTTAAAGTCAATTTTCTCGAAACTGTCAATTTGACAGTTAAACCCTTTTTATTCTCAACCCTTCAATTGATATTCTTACAAATTTAATAAAATACAGATGTTAATGAATAGAGACTATAATATAGCTAATATATATTCCGGTATGATAACCAAAATAAACCCATGCTATTTATTTTTTAAATAGAATTCCGGCATAAATTTCCATTTTTAACATACAAAGAGGATAACGAAAAATTGCGGAGATTTTAGCAAAAATTCAATTCGCCATTGGCATTTCCTACATTGATCATGGATTTTAAGATAGAAGATAATAATTTATTATTTTAGGTGTTTCTAAAGTATCAAGTACCACGGAACCAGATATAGTAAAAGCGGTAGTATGAGTTAAGAATAAATAATTACCTTAACAGTACCTTTTACAGTAAAAAGCAAATACCTCTATGTCTTATACCTCTTTGGTATTCTGTTTCAAAAAGGGGTTTACTGGTTTTTTTTTGGCGGGAAAGCGAAAAGGTAGCGTCACCGCATCGTATTATTTTCCAAAACTTTTGTAATTTTCAGTGTTAGTGCATAAAATTGGTGGCATTTTATTATTTAAGTGCTGGATTACAGGCGTGAGTGTGGGAAAATGGTATAATGATGGTGAAACGTTCCTTTCGTGTTGTTTCCAAAACTCCATAGAAGCTTCAAGTAAAGTTGCCACCACTTTACTAGGAGTATGACTTTGACTAGACTACGACTTGACTATGACTTGACTTGATGACTTCGACTGTGACTTGACACATATTTGCGTGAAATATCATTAACTTGATACATTATCAATTAGTTGACACTGGCTAAATACACGGAGGTGTGAAGCCAAAACAATTAAAAAACAGGGGTTGCCTCTCATACTTTCTTTTTCTCAGATACTCTAAATTCAGAATTCTGTATTTTATTTTCTCTATGACATGACGCAAAAATGTGATAAACAATTTTTGCAGTTGCCATTAAAAAATAGAGAAATACTGGGATGATATTATAATACATTTATTTTTTCCGCTAATTTTGATTATATTATATTATAAAATAAGGGCACTACTCTCTGTCTGTAATATGTGTTTTATAAAATAACATATTTGATTTGATTTTATTTTGATTGATTTAAAAACCAAATGACAGAATCGATTTTGATAAAATTTCTATAGGAATAATCCGAAAACATATCATTTCATAAAAAATGAAAATTCCAAATCAGTCAGTAAATTACTTATGTAATAATATGTTATAAACAACTGATGTATGATGTAATATTTCTTATATTCTCAGAAGAAATACTAAAAAAAAAAGATTCTTGCCTTTATGTGAAATAATAATAATAATAATAATATGTGTGGACATCTCACACAACGCCATCTAGCCCCAAACTAAGCAAAGCTTGTACTATGGGAACCAGATAACTGATACAATACTTAGATACTTTTTGTTTGTAAATACATACATAGAATACAATATAACACCCAGACACAGAACAAACATCGATGTTCATCACACAAATGTTTGTCCTGGGTGGGAATCGAACCCACAACCCGCAGTTCAGAAGGCAGGGTCACTACCAACTGAGCTATCGGGCCAGTCAAATCTAATATTGTTATCATTGAAACTAATATTGTTATCATCTATATATGTACCCATAATCATGCAAATAAATAATTGAATTGAATTGAAAATCATTAAATTAAAAAGGCACATCCTTGAAGATTCAATGAATAACATTCCCAAAGTGGAACGTACTTTGTGTACAATTATTTACCTACTTTGTTTAATACACAGTGAGGCCGAAAGTTCATGTTATTTATTCCATTTAATTACCTATTAAGTACGCACCAAGATTTTTCTTGACTTCAACCAACTTTCTTAAGATTGATTGATTAAACAGAATAACTAATCGGGAGAATTTGGCTCCAAACCCAATTTTTAGACTTCCTGCTCAATGAACTGGGGATAAATATCTCATTTTTATACAATACTAATGGTAGGTAGAGATATTTTTAGTACAATAAACTAGGAAACCTAAATAGGTTATCTTTGGACAGGATAAGGGAAAACCCAGTAAAAACCTAATCAGTCCAGACAAATACAGACATGAATATAAGTATTATGGACCAGTTATAATATAAAGCACAATATGATGTACGAGTATCTGCCAAAAATCGATACCTACTTTCAAAGGAGTTGCATTAAATATTCCTGTTTAATTTCCTTGTTTGTTTTTGTTTTTAGCGATATTACACTACTGAATTCTTGTTTGATTTCTTGCCTTTTTTTCTTGTTTATTTTGAGATGAACATCCGCGAAGTCACGCCTGAATCATTCGAAAAGAAGAAAAGAATATTAAGGGAAACTGTGAGGGGTACAGTCTAGTGATAATAATTATACAAGCTATGGTTTGTCTTTCGAGATAATTTGGTTGTAGGTATGCTGTGAAAACCCTAGTTATGGTATTAAAAAAAAATGAATATGGAAATGAAATGGTACTTTTAGAATATTTCAGAGTAGGTAGGTAAGTATAATAGATAAATAAATAATACAAAAGATACCTAATTTTGGTAGACCAGCTGACATATGAATGATAATTAATCTTTTAAAAACTCGTTAATATAATAACTTACTTCGTGGCATAATCAAAATAAGATCGAAAGATTCTGAAAATATATGTTTTAAGACTAGTTTTAATAAGGTTCCGTTGGTTATTTATAATTTATAACAAGGTATGTCTAAAAATATTATAAATCGAAAAAAATATTCCCAACGCAATCTGCAGCTAAGAATTACTTATTTTTTTAAAGCGACTGGTAAAATAATTCTCTATTTATTAAGGTACTTTATTATTATTATTATTATTTTAAGCCGTTTTTTACAGTTTCATTGTTTAAAACATTTTATCAGTTTTAAGGCAGATATTATGCGTCAGGTAGGTTCATATTTATAGTATTACGTTATGTCGAATAGTAATAGTTTATAGATATTATTTGTAGCATGGCAGCACTACGATGTTTTGTGAACTTTCAATATAAATATTTTGTATTTTGAACTTACTTAACACTAAATTATCAGTCAGTAATTCCTGTTTTGAAAAAATAATTAAGTTAGTGTACTTAAAAGATAATAGATTCATTATTATTTTTAAAATTGATAGTCATTAAACATTTTAAAAAAATTAGAACTATAAGTATATTTTTCCAGCCAAGTAATTGTAATTTAAAAATGCATTAGGCAAATGAAATACCTGGAACGTCCAAAGGTGTAAAATAAACAAAAAACATCATAACAAAAAGTGGTCGATTCATTACACTAATTTAAGTGTATAGGTGCCCATTTAATTTAGCCCTGTAGTAATTGTTAGGTGTGAAAAAGGGTTTTGTTCATTTTAACGACCGACCCAGTTTATTCAGCCAACATCGTAACTGTAAACTCAACAAGGCACTTACCTTTCAGCTTCAAAGTTCACTTAAAATAAAATAAAATAAAATACATTGACATAAACTAAAAATGAAAAAAAAAAAAACTTCCCGCCAAAATTCAAATAAAACCTGCAATTATACTTTAAAAAATAGAAAATAAACTTTTAAAACTAACCGGCTAGAAGCAGGGCGAGCACAACGGCCGCGCGAGATGCGTTGCGTTTCATGGTTGCGTACTGAATGCCGTGAGAGGTTTGTACGCCCGCCTTTTAACTTAAGGGATGAACCGCCCTCAGTACGGGGGCTGTAGAACGTAACCGTGACGGTTCTAGGAAAAGATTTATTTACTTGAACAAAAAATTAAAACTTTTCTATTATCCAGAATGGCTAAAAATAAACCAGATTCAGCGTTGTTAATATTCAAACTTTCAACAAGTTAAATGTAGATTGATGAAGATAATAATAACAATAATAACGCCCAACGATCACATACATAGATCCTGGACCCTAACTAGGGTCCCCTGTGTCTATGGACCCAGGAACTATGAGGACCATGGTCCCACAACACCCAGACTTTTCATCACAGCTTCGTTTCTAACTTTAAATATGATTATTGTATTGCAAATCCTATAATCTAATCCTATATACTATAACTTGCAAAACTATACGAATGTGTGGTTTTACGTTCTGTGTCCACAGTTTTCATCGCCCACATGCATGCGTACGGGAAGACAACAAAAAGTCAACCTTTATTTATGACTAATAATGGTAATTTATTATTTTTTTCACGACATACAGCCATTCGCATCCGTGTAATAGGAAATTGCAGTGCTTTCCCATCGTTACCACAATTTATAGTTTTTCGCACGGTAAAATGGCTAGCGATTTTTCATTCGAATTACGAAATACAAAAAATGAAATGGCTTTATCTGTGAAGACGTTTGCAGTTATAATTTTATGGTTCTTTTTTTTGGCTCCTCACTTTTGGGTATTTAGCCAGTGTCAAGTAATTATTTTACTGTCCTTATAATGCAGGATTTAGAATAAAATCCTTTTAAAAAAGTGGTTCCGTCTTTAATAGCCTCATTTCATACTGAGAAATACTCGAATGCTAAAAAATACTAAACTGCTGGTACCGATTTTGATAAAATGGATAAGTGGGACACATCTGAAAGTATACCCTTATACAAACAAAAGATTTTTTTTCCATATTGGTTCATAAAGGGCGGTATTCTGAAGTAACAGACTTAAAGAAAACAGCTTGGAGTTTTGGCGGGAAACGAAAAAGATCGCGTCATCGCATTGTATTACATATTTTAAAAAATGTGTGTTATTTTCAGTGTTAGTGCATAAAATTGGTGGCATTTTATTCGTTAAGTGCTGTATTACAGGCATGAGTGTGGGAAAATGGTATAACGATGGTGAAACGTTTCTTTTCGTGTTGTTTCCAAAACTCCAAAGAAGCTTCTGGTAAATTTCGAAAAATCCTTCCTTAGCGGATGCCTACGTCATACCAAATTTCAGCCCGATCCGTCCAGTGGTTTGGGCTGTGCGTTGATAGATCACTATGTCAGTCAGTCACCTTTAAGTTTTATATATATAGATAATTTAACTTGAGAAATTATCAATTACTTGACACTGACTAAATACACAAAAGTGTGGAGCCAAAACGAAAACAAAAAAAACAGCTGAATTCAAATCCTCCTTCTTTTAACGTCGCTTAATAATAAAGTGGCTGTTTCTGTGCTAACGTTCACAGTCATAATTTTATTGTCCTTATTGAAGGAGTACAAAAAGCATTTGACGGAATGTCTGAATAAAACGAAATTTGGCTTAATGCAAACCGCGTGAGTTGCCACATAAATATAAGGATGGTATTTGATTTGATTTAAGAATACAGAAACAGGTTGCTTTTATGTTTAGGAATTAGTTTAGCAAGCAAAGGATCGTGTTAAGTAGATTTTTTTTCCTTATTCTTAGAGTGCCGTCAAGGTATATTATTTATTTATGTATTTATTGATTTATTTATTTATTTATTTATTTATATATTTATTTATTTATTTATTATTTCTTTATTTATTTATTTATTATTTCTTTATTTATTTCTTTCTTTCTTTCTTTCTTTCTTTCTTTCTTTCTTTCTTTCTTTCTTTCTTTCTTTATTTATTTATTTATTTATTTATTTATTTATTTATTTATTTATTTATTTATTCATTTATTTATTTATTTATTTATTTATCTATCTATTTATTTATTTATTTATTTATTTTTGGGAAGACCAACAGCTTTTCTTACATCGTAGAATCATGTTATACATTTGGAAGCCAATTAAAGGCACTCTGATTGAATTACAATCTAGCCATAGATATTTGGCTAATAAGCAATTTAAATTTAATTTAAGCTTCTAAAAACCTAACATTAAGTAGATTCCAATTGTATTATAATTACATAATATTTTGATAGCCTCTGTGGTGTAGTGGTTGAGCAGGTTGGCTCATAGACCGGAGGCGTCAGGTTCAATTCCCGCGGCAGGACAAGTATTTGTGCAAAGAAAAAAGCGCAAATACTTGTTCTGAGTCTGGGTGTTGTGGGACCATGGTCCTCGTAGTTCCTGAGTCCCTAGACACGGGGAATCCTAGTTAGGGCTCAGGATCCATGTATGTGATCGTTGCGTGTTATTATTATTATTATCATGGTATTGTCTTTTCCAGAGTGAATTTTCCTAACTTTACCTATGTAGAGCAAATGTAGCTCAGCGTTGCCCGTGGGAGGATCGATCCCTCTTTGATTATTGAACCTTACCATAAGGATCCTTAGGGTCCAGGATCTATGTATGTGATCATGCAGCGTTATTATTATTATTATTCTCACTCTTACAACTATGAAACCGGTGGTGTATTATAATTTTATGCCAGTATAGTCGCGGGTCATCGTACCACACTTTCGACTGCATCGTCGCTTACCATCACATGAGGTGCAGTAAAATGAAATGAAATGAAAATGAAAAATGAAATGAAAATTTAGTGGCAAAAAAATAGTTGAAACATTCACAAAGGGGTGGAGCATCTGTTTCCCGTACTAGGCTCAAGACCCGTGACACAGGAACCAGGACTCTTCCGTCGGAGACATATTATGATAAGTGTAACATTGATTTATAATAACAAAGGTGTTAAATTAACGTTGCCTAATATTTATTCTGTTATAACAGAAGATAATACTTATATAATTAAAAATATATATGCATAAAACCCCACCCCACCCCACCCCACCCCAATGGTGCAAATATGTGTGTGAGTGAGGGTGTGTGGAGTGTAATAGTAGTATGCGAGTGTGAGGGTGTGTGTGGAGTGTAAAAGTGTGCACGGAGTGTGAAATGTGTGTGGAGTGTGAGGTGTATGTGGAGTGAGAGAATGTGTCATGTGTGAAAATGTTGGCCTATTCATTAAAAAAAAATACTTTCCGAACTTTCATTATAAATTGGCTGGCCCAATAGCTCAGTTGGTGGTAACCTTGTCTTCTGAACTACAGGTTGTGGGTTCGATTCCCACCCAGGACAAACATTTGTGTGATGAACATAGGTGTTTGTTCTGTATCTGAGTGTTATATTGTATTCTATGTATATAATAGGTCTTTACCTATGAAATTGCCGTATTGCAGTACAGACTTTTTCAAACAAAAAAAGTTTTGATTGGCTATGAATTCTAAATTCAAATTAATTTTGTTTTAAAAATATGACATTCTATTTACAATATAAGTCTTTTGTTTATTGATTAGCGTTGTATTTTCATTACATTTCAACATTTTTCCTCATAATGGATACTTTGAAATTTCGTGTAATTATGGAATATGAGTTCCGTCGTGGCACCAACGCGGCACAAACGACACGTAACATTAACGACGTTTTCGGAGAGAACTGTACAAACGAACGTACAACCCGTTATTGGTTTGCTCGGTTCCGTCCTGGGAATTTTGACTTGAAAAATGAACCTCGTGGTCATCCGGAAACTTTGGTCAACAATGATGAATTAAAGGCGATTGTGGAAGCTGATGAATCTCAATCTATAGCCGAGCTGGCAGCAGCTTTTGATGTTAGCATCAAAACAATATTGGTCCATTTGCGACAGATTGGCAAGATAAAAAAGCTTGATAGATGGGTGCCCCACGAACTTAACGATCGCCAGCGCAACGTACGCGTCGAGACTTGCCTTGCGCTGCTTAACAGGCACAGAAATGAAGGAATTTTGAACCGAATTGTTACGTGCGACCAAAAATGGATTCTTTTTGACAATCGAAAGCGCTCAGCAAGTTGGTTAGATCCTGGTTCGGTACCAAAGCAATGTGCAAAACGAAAAATGACCCCTAGAAAGGTGATGGTCACAGTTTGGTGGTCTAGTGCTGGTGTGATTCATCATAGCTTTTTACAAAACGGCGAGAGCATTACTGCAGATGTGTACATTGAAGAACTGACCACAATGATGGCGAAACTCGCACGTCTGCAACCAGCTTTGGTCAATCGGTCGTCTCCACTGCTACTTCACGACAACGCGCGACCCCATACTGCACAACAGACCGTCTCTAAGCTGCATGAAATGGGTTTGGAAGCTCTCCCTCATCCGCCATACTCACCAGATCTTGCGCCTACCGACTATTACTTTTTCCAAAATTTGGACAACTTTTTAGCGGGAAAAAAATTCAATTCCCGAGAGGCATTACAAAACGCCTTTGAAGAGTTTGTTGTCTCCCGTCCTGCTGATTTTTTCAAGAAGGGCATCCATAAACTGCCACAGCGTTGGCAAAGATGCATTAATTGCAGGGGTGATTACTTTGAATAAAAGAAATAAATAAGTTCGAAAAAAAAAATACTTTAACTTTTTTCAAACAAAACGGCAATTTCATAGGTAAAGACCTAATATTAACAAACAAAAAGTACCTAAGTATTGTAACAGTTATCTGGTTCCCATAGTACAAGCTTTGCTTAGTTTGTGGCTAGATGGCGTTGTGTGAGATATCCACACATATTATTATTAATCTACAATTTTTTTTTTGATAAGGTGGCAACCCCATTTCAATAACATTTAATTCTTAAATTTTAATCATCAATCGTGGCAGCGGGTGGGCACTGATATAACCATTATGTTGACAAAAAGGTTTCAAGTCACACAATAATTTAAAGGGTCGCAAATTAAAATAGACGCCAATGGCAAGGGTGCCTTTAAGGAGTAGGCGTCAGCGTGGGATTTTTAGAATTTAGGTTTAGCTATCTTGCATTTTTTGTACATCTATACGTATAAAATTCAAAATGGCTTATATATCAACGCACAACTTAAATCGCTAGTCCTATATAGACTTGAAATTTTGAGGGTGTTTTTTGTAAAGTGTTACTACTAAGAATTTTTCTAAATTCCACCCCTAAGAGGGTGAAATGGGTGGTTGAATTATCTATAAAAAAAAATCTTCGTTTCCTATAAGCCACGCGGGCGAAGCCGCGGGCAGAAGCTAGTCTATTGATAACGGGAATACGTAATATAAGTAGGTATTATTCTTATTTAAATGGTAGGATCTATGATGGTGGTCCTTATCAGGTAGTCCTTGGCAGAGTCCTAGGAAGTAAGCTAAGACTTTGTCCTGAAGGGGCGAATGCTTAGTACGCACGCACGTATTTGACAGTCTCTGTGGTGTGATTGGCTCATAACCCGGAGATGACAGGGTTCGATTCCCGTGACGGGACAAGTGTTTGTGTAAAAAAGTGCATAAAAGTGCAGTGTCAAGTATTTGATAATTTCTCAGGTTATATACTATTATATTTTATTATATATGTGTCAAATCGTGTTGTTTCCAAAGCTTCTATGAAGTTTTGGAAACAGCACAAAAAGACGTTTCACCATCATTATACCACTTTTCCACACTCATGCCTGTAATTCAGCACTTAACAAATAAAACGCTACCAATTTTATGCACTAACACTGAAAATAACACAAGTTTTGGAAAATAATACAATGCGGTGACATGATCTTTTTCGTTTTCACGCCAAAAAAGCCTACGTTATCATTTGTCTATTCTGTACGAAAGTCAGGTCTACGCACCGGTAAACAGGTGCTAGTGACGTCACAGGAAGTGTGGCAAAGGTGGGCGGTCGATTGAATCCACATCCAGCGGATAAAGTTCACAGGATTTGTGTGAGTTAGGCATTTCATCGATAGATCTATTTTATTATTTTCGATATTAGTAATTATTTAGTAAAGTATAGTACCTAATTCAATAAGTTATTATCACAGAAGAATATTAATTAGTTATTAATTACTAGGTGGTAGGACTTTTCTGCAAAGTTCGTTTAAGTAGGTACCACCGCTTTACCATCAGTTGTTCTGCCGTAGTCTGCCAAGCAAGCAAGGGCACTGTACCTATTGAAATTACTAGAAATGAGACTTTATGACCTAATCTTATTTTCAGACTGTGCCGTGCGCAGTGCAGTGTCACGCGAAACTATACTTTAAAGTTCTGAGAGCCCCAAACTAAGCAAAGCTTGTACTATGGGAACCAAATAACTGGATACAATACTTATATACTTTTTGTTTGTAAATATATACATAGAATACAGTATAACGCCCAGGCACGGACCTATATTCATCACACAAATGTTTGTCATGGGTGGGAATCGACCCCACAACCTGTCGTACAGAAGACAAGGTCACAAACTGAGCTATCAGGCTACTCATCTCTGCAACTGATATGAGCAGCTGTGTCCCTTAAACTCAGGCGAACGGTGAGCTAGTCATACAATACAATATAATACAAAAATTCTTTATTGAATACTAGAAAAAATAAACATTTACAGAAGATGAAACTTAAAGCTATAGTACAATGGGCGGACTTATCGCTAAAAGCGAATCTCTTCCAGTCAACCTTTGGATGGAAAGAATTATTGGAGAGATAGAGGTCGGTGGTGTAAACAAATTAAGTGAAATTGAGAACACAACACCCAGGCTCAGAACAAGTATTTGCACTTTTTCTGTGCACAAATACTTGTCTTGCCGCGGGAATCGAACCCGCCGCCTCCGAGTCATGCCTGCTCAACCAGCATACCACCGAGGCTATCTGACGAAAATTAAAGGTGCAGATGCGAATTAAGTTTGTAGGTACGATTGCGAAGTCAACGTGAAAAGTTTATAAGAAAATATAAAAAAGTGTCGAAATTTATATAGGCTCCCAACTCTAACACCACGCTTGAACTTACAACACTTTTAACTTCTCTGTGTTCGGACCTCGTTTGAGAAGAAAAAAAAAGGTATGTGTTATGTCATTGCAAATTTGTCAGGAGAAAAAATATACACTTTTATTTATCGTGTTTTTGAGGTTTTAATTGTATTAATTTAAAAAAGGGATTTGGGACCTGGGCTAAAGCCCGAATACTATGCTTTCAACACAAATTCTGTAAAACTTGACTTATTAGGTTGTTTCTATTTTCCGAAATTTATTTAGGTGTGTTGTTTTTTCTGGTTAGCAACACTGACTGGCGACAGTCTTTAAGGCCGTATCCAAGATCTACTTATTTTCAAATGTAGCCTTTTTTAAATCCACAATATTGAAGATTCTCTCGGATAAAGAGTAGCGCATCTCAGATAGTGTAGAAAAAATATAAATTATATATAAATAAATAACGCCCAACGACCACATGTATCAATCCTAGCATCTAGGATTCCCTGGAACTCACGAACTACGAGAGCTATGGTCCGAAAACACCCAGACTATGAACAAGTTTTTTTTTGTGCACAAAGGTTTCCTGTCACGGAAATCGATCCTTAGGCCTCCGGTTTTGACAGCTGTCATTTAGTGTTGTACAAACATTATTGAAAAAAAAATTCTTAAGTTCCGAAAGTCGACAACTCTATCAAGCACATAAACATTACCTAATTACTTCCATCTACCTGCCTACATATTGAGTTTTCTTGGAAATAAAAAAGTACCTAATTAGTTTTCGACTATTTACTAGGCTTCCAAGAGAAATTCGTGAGTTTAGGTACGTTAATTCATCGTCGTGTGCCAAGTCAAATTTCTTTACATTCTTTGGCGTGAGGTCACGTGTGTTGGTTAACATTTTGCTAGATATTTCACAACACTAGCCACGCGGTAGGTAATACAACTTTTCTTTTAGATGTTAGGAAATCGTTTAGGTACTCTGATACGTATTAACGTACAAATAAGGCAGCATAAAACTCATAAATATTCAAAAGTAGTTGCGCCCCGCGGGTTCACCCGCGGATAAAAAGTATTTTGATTATTTTGTCATCCCTCGGAAAAATTTCACTTTCCCGGGATAAAATGTAGCCTATATGTTAATCTAGTGTATAAGCTATCTTAGTACCGAATTTCATCCAAATCCATTGAACCGTTTGAGCGTGAAGAAGTAACAAACATACACACAATCACACATACACACATACAAACTTTCGCCTGTATAATATATTAGTGTGATGTGATGTGATAGTGTGATGGCAAGTAATATTTTAATATTGCATAAACACGTTGTAATATTAAAAGAAAAAAAACGATAAAAACTGGTTATATATCTATCTATACTTATATATATATATATATATATATATATATATATATATATATATATATATAAGGATATATATTATACTATAAAGTATAATTAAAAATATGTATGTGAAGGGGTGTGTAAGGGTTTTATGGTGCAAATATGTGGTGAGTGAGGTTGTGTGGAGTGTAAAAGTATGAAGATGGTTTTTGTTAGCGTTTGTTACTTGTTTTAGGTTCAAAAATAGTGCTTATTCTTGATTTTGTGATCGGACTACGCCTAATGATGAAAACGGGTCAATTTCTCATTATAACATTACATATCAAGTAATTGAATAAATTATTATTTTTATTTAATAAGACGTGTCTCGGGCGGCGACGACGGGGTAACAGCTACAGTTAATATTAGTTAAGTACTACGTAATATATGTGCTAGGTATTCCTTTTCTCACAAGAAGAGAGTAGGTCATAGCACCACGCTGGCCATGCGCGCGCTGGTGGATGACACATATTAATATGTTTTAGTGATTATTAAACACGCCTGTTTTTACACGATGTTTATATTAGCTATTTATAACTCAAGAACAGCTGAACCGATTTGGCTGAAAATTGGTGGGCAGGTACCTTAGAACCAGGAGACGGACATAGGATTTTTATCCCGTTCGACCGCGTTTTACTAGTTCACCCGTGCGAAGCTGGGGCGGGTCAACTAGTTTGCAATAAATAACCAATTTGACGTTAACTTTGACAAAGCTGAGAATACCAGTTGGTACTGCCATATTGTCACTAGCATCATTCTCTCAATTGAAATGAGGTGAAACGTTACCGTGTCATAAAAAATTTGAATAGCGCTAAAGTTAATATTAGTTTTTTTTTAACGGTGTAATGCTTTTGTCTCTACCGACCTTTACAGTGTCAACGGGCGGGAGGGCAGGCGCTTAAGGCGCCTAGCATCAAAAGTGGGAGGCAACTAGCTTAGGGGCACCCCTGAGGTGCGAGCATAGGCTTGGGCCGTTGCCGGGATAAGAGGATCGAGAAAACTACGTCCACTGGAAGAGTGAACCCTATTGAAAGTCGCGACCGTTCTAGCTAACCTACGGGGGGCACGTCGACCTCACCGGCGGGGTCGGTGTCTGGTTGTGTTACGCTGGTATCCTATACCGGTGCCGAAAGCGGTACCAGAGCCAGAAACGCTAGACTGGTCCGGTGATCCTAGCGCAGCCGATACTACGGCTGCTATAGGATCATCCGGGTCGCTCAAGACGCGTCTCGGGCGGCGACGACGGGGCGACAGCTACAGTTAATATTAGTTAAGTACTACGAAATATATATGCTAGGTATTTCTTCTCTCTCAAGAATAAAGTAGGTCATAGTAGGCCCCCACGCTGGCCAAGTGCGTGTTGGTGAATGACACATATTGATATGATTTAGTGATTCTTGAACACGCCGGTTTTTATCACGGTGTTTCCCTTCACCGTTATAAGAGAGACTACATAATCCGCACTGTTTGAACTGTAAATAAATAACAACGCCCAACGATCACATACATCTAGATCCTAATTAGGATTCCCTGTATCTAAGGACACAAGAACTACCGAGAACCACGGTCCTACGTACCCAGATATAGAACAAGTATTGGCGCTTTTTAAATAAAAATACTTGTCCTGCCACGGGAATCGAACCCGGCGCCTCCGGGTTATGAGCCGATCTGCTGCAGAGGCTGTTGTGTCGTTCGTTTGACAGCGATACATATAATTGCGGGATTCCTACAACAAAAGAAAAACTTTATGTTGTAATTTTCATTAAACTTTTGTTTGAAGGAAAATATGTTTTCTTTAATATAAAAGAGCTTATGCAATATCATCAAGTAATACTACGTAATTTTATCTGCATTGAACTGCTTCCATGTTATAATTATTATCTACATTTTGCCACAGATAAATAACTAAAACATCGTAGTATTATGTTATTCTGTATTTAATTCCGAAATCGACCTTTATCACATAAGAACTCTTTATCCTTTGAATTCCAATATCTAAGTACTAAACCAAGTCAAGCGATACATTACAAAGTCACCTTTGTCCTATAGGTCAAGGTGGATAGATTTCATCCCAAACTCAACGTAACCTATTTATCAACGAAGCACCGAAAATATATTGAAAATTAAAAAACTTTTATTTTATTGGAGCTTTAACAAATAACCTATATATAATAATAATAAATAAATAATAAGACCTAAAAATCTTATGAACGTTTTCTTGGACAATATCTACGGTAATTTTATACTTATTTAGTTGATGTTGCAGTTTCAACCATTTGCACCAAATGTACTAATCAATCAATAATAATCAATTGTACATGAATGTAAATAGGTAAATTAATAGGAATATGTTTGTGCCGTTTGGGGTGAAGACTATGGGTCCATGGGGGCCGGCTACCATGGCAACATATAGGGACTTGGCCAAACGTTTGGTGGAAGCATCAGGTGACCAGAATGCTGGCTTTTATTTTGCCATTGCCATTCAACGTGGTAATGCTGCCAGTATTCTGGGAACTTTCCCCTCTACCAACGATTTATTTTAAATTTTAATTTACATTTATTTTAGGTTCTTAGGTATAGTTTAGTTTTTTAGGTCTACTTTAGTTTTGTATTAACGATTATTGTAAAAAAAAAAAATTTTGGATGAAAATATACATTATATTTTTATATGAATATAATAATTTCCCCATTTTATAAGCCTACGTTTATTTGGTTGGTTTGGTTCGTATATAATCCTTTTCTCTCGACCCAGAGGGTAGAAGTAGATATATAAAAAACGGGCATGCTTTAGACCACACGACTAAAGTAAAACTTCTTTTGCTCCATCTATCGGCCGGTATAAATTTGTTTTTGCTGTTTAATGTTAATGTCGCCATCTTGACAATTTTATTGTTAATTGTCATTTTACCGAACATACCAACATAACCAGCCAGATAACGGATACAATACTTATATAATTTTTGTATGTAAATACATCCATAGGATGCCATATAACATCCAGTCAGAGAACAAACATCGATCATCACTACCCAAATGTTTGCCCTGAGTGGGAATCGAACCCGTAACCTATAAATTAGAAGGTAGAGCTTCTACCAACTGAGCTATGAGGCCAGTCAATGATATTTTAAGGTGAAAATAAAACAATACGATTACAAAGATAAATCATTTATTTTACAAACAGCATAACTTGCGAGTTAATAAATATCTTATATGCTTTATTTCTATCTTATAGCCACAATAGCGTGGCATCTAGGCGACAAGACAGGATCAAATAATTTCACCAAAAACACCCTGTCAAAACCATTTTCCAACAGAAAAAGTAACCTATCTAGCAATATAACACTTTCAACAACCTGCGCCAAGCATAACCTTAGTAAATAGAATAAAACTAATTTTCTCCAATGGCAATCCATTTCGTTGTATATTTCTTTAAGGCAACTCTGAGGCAATCTGTCAAATAAGCCTAAATCCAACATGGCGTCGGCCATTTTGAAATAATCTTGGAAGTTATCACATTTTGATGCGAGCCGCTTTAGTCTTCCCTCCGAAATGGACTCTTTGGGCAAGTGGGTTTTTATTAGGACCTGAAAAGAGTTTAAAAGAATGTTAATTGTAAAAAGAAACTAATGCTCGTCTGCGCTAAAGTTCGACAGCTCCTAAGTTCACACTTATCCCTCTATGATGTTCCTACTGCAACACATTTGGGTAGGTACAACCTAAAGAGATATATGCAAACTTAAAAACTGTCAAACTATAAGGGCATAAGAAAAAAATATTTACTGTGCATTGTACAACCCATACGACAGATAAAATATTACTATTCCATACTAACATGTTCACCTCTTTGTTTGTTTGGTAACGACCAAACGGGTGAACCGATCTAGATTAAATTTCGTATGAAGATTGATACCTGGGGAAGGACATAAGACCGTAGCGCACTCGAATTTGGGGCTATTGTTTGGGATCCGAGGACTAAAAAATATACCGTCATGATCGAAAGAGTGCAGCGAAAGTTCGCAAGGTATCTCTATAAAAGAGCGTTTGGATACTATCCCTATCTTTTTCCTTCATTATTTGTATCGGGAATGGTGGGTCTTGTTACGTTGGAGCTTCGACGTAAACTATTATTAATTATACATTACTGCCTGTTGATGCGTAACGAGGTAGACAATCCTTCAGTGCTAAGCAGATTACACTACTTTGTACCGCAAAACTACATCCGCGCGGGTCAAAGACGTCGCCACCAGCTGTTTGCTGCGCCTCCTGCCGCACGCACGCGGCACGCTCATAATGCTCCAACGGCAAGGGCTGTAGCTGTTATCAACCGCTTCTTAAGCGAAGTCCAAGATGCTGACATACATACTGACCCCATTAGTCGGCTTTATAAATATATATTGCTTAGTCCATATAAGAACTTAGTATAACAATGTGAATGTTTTGGCGTAGCTGTAAGTTCACTGTGTATTTAACAAATAAATAAATAAGATAGAATGAATCATTGTGTTCAAAAGTATGTATAATTACCTGCAGCAAAGCTCTATACAGCAAGCTTTTGGCCGGCAGCTGTCTTTCATCGACAACTCTGTCTATCGACTGTGCGGCCAGCATGCGAGCGTTGCGGCCGAGTTTGTAGCCTGAAAAATAAAATCTAAAATTTTCCTCCCAGAAAAACAAGAAAAAAGTGCATTAGACCACACGACTGAAATAAAGCTTATATAGCTTCATCTTATATCTTCTTAATTTTTTGTTATGTTGACAATGGAGATCTACGTAAGTCATAATTTTAACAACTTTCAACTTCCGTTTGCCTCGTCACGCATTCACCAGCTTACTACCCGAGTCAAGTGGTGGATATAGAAGTTTTAATTCAATATCCCCTTTCTTCTAAGGAAAGGAATAAACTAGTTGACATGTGGGAGAAAAGGATTAATTTAAGCCGCATTCCCTTTCTCTCTAGATAAACAACGGCAATGGGGAGAAACAAGCCTAATTTATTCCGTTCTACCAGCTACACATCCGTCACCACTAAGTCTAGGGAAAAAAGGAATGCCATTTTAACAATACTTTTTCTCCGCGCACAAACAAAACTGCAGTGTGACAAAATTGCGTGGGGAGAAGTCGAGACTACTATATGTCTATCTGATGATGACGTGGATGATGATGATGATGATGATTAAAGGACCCTCACCAGTCAGATACTGAGACATGGGAAACCCAACATGACCCCCATCTCCTTCACTCAGCAAGTGGTAGCAGCAAGGCACATTGAACACTCCACCAATGGAATGACGCGAAGCAAATATACGCAGCGATGCCGGGCCCAGGTCTCCGCAAGTATGAAGACCTGGAAAACACATAATAAATAATAGTTGTCGGCGCAACGGAAACAAGCTTTTTTTTATGTTTTGGCTCCACAATATTGTGTATTTAGCCAGTGTCAAGTAATGAATAATTTATCAAGTTAATGATATTTCACGCAAATATGTCTCAAGTCACAGTCGAAGTCATCAAGTCAAGTCATAGTCTAGTCAAAGTCATACTCCTAGTAAAGGGGTGGCAACTTTACTTGAAGCTTCTATGGAGTTTTGGAAACAACACGAAAAGAAACGTTTCACCATCACTATACCATTTTCCCACACTCACGCCTGTAATCCAGCACTTAACGAATTGAATGGCACCAATTTTATGCACTAACACTGAAAATAACACAAGTTTTGGAAAATAATACAATGCGGTGGCAATCTTTTTCGCGTTCGCAAACTAAGCAAAGCTTGTACTATGGGAACCAAATACCTGATACAATACTTAGATACTTTTTGTTTGCAAATACATACATAGAATACAATATAACACCAGACACGGAACAAACATCGATGTTCATCACATAAATGTTTGTTCCGGGTGGGAATCGAACCCACAACCCACAGTTCAGACGGGCTACTACCAACTGTGCTATCGGGCCAGCCTGCTGTTGCACTGCAATCCCTGTTACACGATCACCCTCATGTTTCAAGCCCAGGATTTCCCTACTAATAAATAAAAATAAAAAGATATCTGTTTGCTTGCGTCAATACCAATTTGGGTAATGTTTAGAACACAGATTGGTTACACAATTTTTCGGGATGAAATCAACAGCATAAAACTTTTTATCCTGAAAAATTAGGAGCTCCCGGGAGAATTGCTGGTTTACCCTCCATACTCTATTAGGTACTCTCCTACATTCACCTTACATTAATGTGTAGAATCTTCATCATCAACTCGTTCCTACTGCTGGGAAATAGGCCTATTACAGGGATGTTGGCGGATAGCTCATGCAGCGACTGACCAAGAGTTCTGACCGCCCTAGGCTAATTATTATGAGGACGCTAGGCTAATTATGTATTAGGCCTTTACCTATGAAATTGCCGTTTTGTTTGAAAAAAGTTAAAGTATTTTTTTTTTTCGAACTTATTTATTTCTTTTATTCAAAGTAATCACCCCTGCAATCAATTCATCTTTGCCAACGCTGTGGCAGTTTATGGATGCCCTTCTTGAAAAAATCAGCAGGACGGGAGACAACAAACTTTTCAAAGGCGATTTGTACTGCCTCTCGGGAATTGAATTTTTTTCCCGCTAAAATGTTGTCCAAATTTTGGAAAAAGTAATAGTCGGTAGGCGCAAGATCTGGTAAGTATGGCGGATGAGGGAGAGCTTCCAAACCCAACTCATGCAGCTTAGAGACGGTCTGTTGTGCAGTATGGGGTCGCGCGATGTCGTGAAGTAGCAGTGGAGACGACCGATTGACCAAAGCTGGTTGCAGACGTGCGAGTTTCGCCATCATTGTGGTCAGTTCTTCAATGTACACATCTGCAGTAATACTCTCGCTGTTTTTTAAAAAGCTATGATGAATCACACCAGCACTAGACCACCAAACTGTGACCATCACCTTTCTAGGGGTCATTTATCGTTTTGCACATTGCTTTGGTACCGAACCAGGATCTAACCAACTTGCTGAGCGCTTTCGATTGTCAAAAAGAATCCATTTTTCGTCGCACGTAACAATTCGGTTCAAAATTCCTTCATTTCTGTGCCTGTTAAGCAGCGCAAGGCAAGTCTCGACGCGTACGTTGCGCTGGCGATCGTTAAGTTCGTGGGGCACCCATCTATCAAGCTTTTTTATCTTGCCAATCTGTCGCAAATGGACCAATATTGTTTTGATGCTAACATCAAAAGCTGCTGCCAGCTCAGCTGTAGATTGAGATTCATCAGCTTCCACAATCGCCTTTAATTCATCATTGTTGACCAAAGTTTCCGGACGACCACGAGGTTCATTTTTCAAGTCAAAATTCCCAGAACGGAACCGAGCAAACCAATAACGGGTTGTACGTTCGTTTGTACAATTCTCTCCGTAAACGTCGTTGATGTTATGTGTCGTTTGTGCCGCGTTGGTGCCACGACGGAACTCATATTCCATAAACACGTTTCAAAGTATCCATTATGAGAATAATTTTTGAAATGTAATGAAAATACAACGCTAATCAATAAACAAAAGACTTATATTGTAAATAGAATGTCATATTTTTAAAACAAAATTAATTTGAATTTAGAATTCATAGCCAATCAAAACTTTTTTTTGTTTGAAAAAGTCTGTATATGTCTGCAATACGGCAATTTCATAGGTAAAGACCTATTATTACGGTCGGCCTTTACAGTTGTCCTTTAACCTGCACGACATTCAACCTTAGGGACGCAAACCGTTTTATTGCTGACCGTACATAAAGGCACGGCACTTCACGCATTATACGACCAAAATCCAAGACCACCGACCGAACCGAGTGACAAGTCGGTGTTTGTTAAGCGCGCTTTTTAAATTTTTCTAAATCTATTGTTAAAATCAAGGAATCCAAAGCTTTTTCAGTACACAACGCATGAGTTTTATTGTTTTGTCTAGGTCTTGTTGAAATATGTAGGGTATATATCCTACATATTATTATTATTGGTATTGCATCTGCAATAATGCTAGATTAATAGTTCATGCTAACGAGGATTACAGCGCGCCCCCTAAATCCTCGCACCCTAGGCTGCAGCCTAATCAGCCTAAGGGTTAATCAGACCCTGAGCTCATGGTCTAGAATTTTCGTGATACTTAAACATACCGATTTTCTCACCGTGTATTCCTTTAAGCACAAATTCAATTTCAATTTTTATTTGCATTCCACAATGTTGTACAGGTGTAGGTAGTTTTTTAAAATAACAGTTCATCGTGGACCCTGTCGGGCAACATTAGAAGAGAAGAAGACAAAATTAAATTTTATTAGATTAGAAAGAGGAGCAGTTACTTATTTTATACTAAAATTAAATGAATTATTATTTTACTGCAAAGTTCGTCTAGGTAGGTACCACCGCTTTGCCAGTTATTCTGCCGCCAAGCAGTAGTGCGCAAGCACTGCTGTGTTCCGGTTTGAAGGGCACTGTAGCTAGTGAAATTACTGGGCAAATGAGACTTTATGATCTTATCTCACAGTTTAGTAATCTTATTACTAGATTGTGCTGATGTCTCTGGATGAAGTGCGCAGTGCAGTGTCACGCCAACGTCTATACTTTAGAGTTCCGAGTGACACTGCAGCTGATATGGGCAGCCGTGTCGTTTAACATCAGGCGAACGGCTAGCTCGTCACATCATACCTTAACATTAAAAATATATATATATATATATATATATGCTTAAATTTTATAATTCCGCACATAATTGAAAAAGTCATTAGTGCAGAGCCGAGCGGGATTCGAACCTAGGTACTTCGGTTGGAAAGTCGTACGGGCTACAGCTAAACCACACTCGCTCGCGATTTAAGGTATGCGAAAAAAAAAAAAACAAAAGTCGAAAATCGGGGAGGTTAGGGCCAGAAAACTTTTATTTAATTTCGCTAACGCTGTATAATACAAAATCAAGGTCAACCCTCCTAATAAGATGAAAACTTTCCTAACTACCCTCATCCTGTAGTCTATGCTGCTGTAGACAACATTGAAACAACAACCGTAAACTTCGCCGACATGATTTCGGCGCGCAAAATTTTGATTGACTGACATTGACAAATTCCATCCCACAAAAACGCATCACTGGCCTCTAATGAAGTTGATTGGGAAAAAAATTAAAGCTTTATTTTGTTATACTTTTGATCTCTAACGGCCAAGATATTTTTCATTCTTGATAATAAAATGTTTATAGAAACTATGCACACAAACTGTGTGTTGAAACAAAGTCAAATCTATACCATACACATGTTTGTTTCTATCAGTAGCCAGGTGTCATCAAGTTACGTGATCGCCTAACAATTTTTATATAGCTGTATCACTCCCACCGAACTTACAAGTGATAGATAGATACTTGTGGAAGTGGGAAAATAATACCGTCTCACTTTCGTCAGAATCTTCATGGATGACACGCCTACATTTAAATAAAAAAACACAAGACTCACCTGTCAATAGAAGCTTAATATCTGTTAACTCCGGAAACTTTGCTGCGGCGACACCGGCGAGGTCGGTGTCTTTCGTAATAAACGCCGTGGCAAAGCGATGCAATTTAACGTCGGAACGATGCAAGTTCGTATCGGAACCACGCAAGTTCGTGTCGGAATGATGCAAGTTCGTATAAGAACGATGCAAGTTCGTTTCGGAATTATGCCAGTTCGTATTTGAACGACGCAAGTTCGTGTCTGAACCATGCAAGTTCGTATCCGAGCGGTTTTTTACGGCATGATGTAGATTTAAGTGATGCAAACTTAGGTCGGAATGATGCAAGTCTGCGTCCGAATTATGTGGGGCCTGCTTTTGAGGTGTTAAACGTTCTTCTGTACCGGCTTCGATACGCTTTGCTATTGCGTGCCATTGTTTCTAAGGGAGAGATGTATAATATTTTAATAATAATAATATAATAATATGTGTGGACATCTCACACAACGCCATGTAGCCCCAAACTAAGCAAAGCTTGTGTGCTTGTGTAAATACATACATAGAATACAATATGACACCCAGACACAGAACAAACACCTATGTTCATCACACAAATGTTTGTCCTGAGTGGGAATCGAACCCACAACCCACAGTTCAGAAGGCAGGGCTATTACCAACTGAGCTATCGGGCCAGTTAATAAAATAAATAAAGTTAATAGTGTTATCATTATCATCCTGAAGACGTCCACTGCTGAACATAGTCCTCCCCCACAGAGTGCCACTTTAAGCGGCTGCTTACCTCCTGCATCATTGGCTCCCCGGGGTTTTGACCAGGACGTCGGTCCACCTAGTCGGTACCGGACCGATACGGTAATTCTACTAATAATAATAATAACGCCCAATGATCACATACAAAGATCCGGGACCCTAGCTGGGATTCACTGTGTCTAGGAACCCTAGAGCTACGAGGACCATGGTCCCACAACACTCAAACTAAGAACAAGTATTTGCGCCTTTTTTATCAGTGCACAAATACTTGTCCTGCCGCGGGAATCGAACCCTATTAAATATTACAAACACAAAAATGTGTTAAGGCCAACACACACTTGGAACACTTATAGTTTTCTCACATACATTTTCTTCGTGGTTGAAACTTTGAAATAAAATGAGAATCATTGATTCATCCATAATTTAATTCTCTGTCAAATTTCATCAAATTTTGTTTAATTATGTAAAACTGCTGCAGATATCATTGAATATATCGAAAATAAATAATACATTACGTTATAAAAAAAAAGTAGGTAAGTATAGAAGTTTGCCCCTTTGATCTTGAAACTTGACATATTTGCAAATCCAGCCAAGAATACATAGCATCAAACGTTAAATCCAATAATATCAGTGTAGATTAGTTTTTGATTACTAACCTGAATAATCCTAATCCTAGCAGCTGCAGCCCTAACTTTACCCTCATCACAATCGACAGTAAGACTGGGTATGTTGTACCCTAAGCACAAGGCGACTAGTAAGTGCCCCCTGCCTCCGCCCGCTTCTACGCAACACGTTGATGCCGTCGCTCCGTACAGACTGGCCACTAGCGCAGACATTTTTGATACCTAGAACGAAAACTGGGGTTATGTTCGTGGTATATAGTTAATTAGGTGAGTTGCTGCCCTTGGCTTCGCGTTAGGGTCACTTTTATACATGACTTTGATGCATGACGGGTGAATGGATAGAACATTTTCGCTAATTCTTTTTTTTATAGTGTTATATTTATTAGTTAAAATTTTCAAGAGATGGTTCTTATGAAAGAAAAGGTTAAGAAAGTATGAAAAATTTTCATCACGCGGGTGCAACCGCGGAGCACAACTAGTTATTAATATATATAATATTGATAAATACAACCCCCCTTTTTTTTAAATGGGGGAAATGCCCTCGCACTTCCCTGCCAGCACCCCCGTGGTGGCAGGGAAGTGAGAAGGTATGTGGGACCCGAACCCCTAAAACCCCCCCGTGATCCGACCGCCGCCAGGATGGGGCGAGATGGAAACGCACTGCATTAACCATCTCACCCTGGCGGTAGGGCCTTTCGGGCCTCTGCGCCAGTGGGTGGGCAACCTTCTACCTCAGTTACCCACCAGACGTGTGGGGCCATGTAAGTGCAGCTGAGAGTCCCTCGACTCTCAATGTTACTCAGGGATAGTGTACCTTCCTATCAGTGTAAGAATTTTCAAAATTGAATGAACAGTTCCATAGATTAGTAAGTACATATCACTCACAAACTCATTTACTTTACCTCTTTATAAAATTAGTATCAAAGTATATTTATACCAATAAATATACTCACTATATATAACTATCTCACCTCATAGCTCTTCTTGCTGGTCATAAACTCCGTGACTTTGATCTCTGGTTCTATGGATCCACCCAATGATGTAATTCTATCCCGTAACTGGTCAGCGGACAAACAATACTCATTGTTGACGGTTAAGCAGTGCCCTTTTGCTGTTGCTATCCATTTACCGAGCTCTGTATTATCTGCAAGAATAAAAAAAATTATAAATACAACAGCTCTATTTTATAAAAATGAAACATAATTATGTTGTTCAATAGGCGAAATTTTGATGGGCTCTATCTGAATTTTTTCTGGGAGATTAGTTAAACGTAAGTAAAACAATGTGATGCCAATTGAATAAATAACATAATTTTAAGTACCTGATATAATTTTGACTTGTAAAAGTGCTAAAATTAGCCTATTTGCAATAAATATTTTGACTTTGACTTTGAATTTGCATCTCCAGCTGAGATTATAAAGTGAGGCCATCAAGTGCTTCGCAACTGATTCTTTACTTGTGAGTGGTAGCTAGCTGAATAAGAACAATAAAAAGCCAACTTATTGCTCTCTGAAAGCTCAATCCATTCTTAATTTTGTCTTTACTACGAAGTATAATCTCTCTCTGTCTATTTCATACCTTTTTATGAGCTGAACCAATTTTAGAGGTAGATAGGTAGACTGGGGTATATAGACGGTTGATACCCTTGGGAATGGACAAAGATGACTTTTCCAGTAATTCAAAACCAGGGAGTATGGCTAGTCTGCAATAAAATTAGTGAATTAGCTACCTGGACTCTTGGCACAC
This sequence comes from Ennomos fuscantarius, assembly GCA_905220475.3. NCBI lineage: Eukaryota > Metazoa > Arthropoda > Insecta > Lepidoptera > Geometridae > Ennomos > Ennomos fuscantarius. The sequence goes on along the minus strand of HG992036.1, from coordinate 13,487,626 downwards.
TCCCAAAACTTCTCCACAGCATAGTTCAAATCCCAACCATCCAGTTTCTTCTTCAGATGTTCTGGCACAAGATTCTCCCAGTGGTCTTGAGTGATGAACTCCACCATGTGGCAGTTTACCAAAGGCAGCAGAGGTGTCAGGTAGCTTCTGAGAGCATCCATTTTCTGCTGGAGTTTCTTGATTGTGGACAACATTGGGGATGTACCTGTGAATTGTTAAAATTGGTTTAGAACTAGCTCCTGCTCTTGGCTTCCTTTACAGGTTATCAGGATTTAATATATATTCTCTATATAATCTATAATGTCAGTTGCGATATTATTGGTGTTCAAATTCGCAGTCTATTAAAACATGGTTGTAGTAACAATTAGTACAGATAAATCTATGTTTAAACCATTTCTGAGACCAGATAAAGTTTCTAGAATTGCAAATAATGTTACATTATTTTTAAACAAATTTTTAACACTGATATTCTACAATAATTAATTTGAAATTGTTTAAAAGAGGCTTAAACTGTAGCAAATAAACATGACATAAAAGTGCACTGTAAGTACCATCAGAAGGAAACATCTCCATCGTAAGGATTAACAGAAGAAATCTTTAACAAAGCACATGCTTTTTTATACTGAGCTCTAATAGTTTCTGCCATGCCCAGTATGTCATGTGCCTCAGAGTTATCCTCGGGGAAAGCCTTGATTAGGTCTTGGACTTTTGTCAGCTGGCTGAGGATTTTTTCTGAGTACTTTGTTTCTGATGTCTCATTGAGATTGATGTGGTATGTCACTATGCCTAGGTAGTGTCCTGAAAATGAGAAACAAAATTGTTAGAATAACAACATTTGTGATATCAGGAAATTTATTTTTCGCCTTATTGGGCAGGCTAGTCGTAAGATCCTATGGTCTTACCTATGTACCGCCTAGTCTTTGACAGAAAATTTCCTTTCGTGAGAGATATGTCAATTCAAATTCTACTTACTGTGTTTACGCATGCAAGTTTGAGGTTATGTTTACATCTGCTATCACAACATTGACCTATAATATTAGTAAATTACACAGTGAGTATCTTACCAAGCTCTTTTCCCAGTTCAGCACCTCTGTGGTATCCTAAATGGTATCCTTCTACGTTTCCTGCCGCGGTACCAGCCTTAAAACCTTCCTCGTAACTTTCCTTGTACTCCCTGTTTTCGCCAAGGAAAACTTCGTCAAGTGCGTCGTTGTAATCCTTGCTTTCAGCCATTAACAAATTTATTTAAGATTTAGTAATAGCAATCGTTTTTTCGGATGAAAAATAAACCAACTACGTTAGTAGATTTGACCATTTATTTTCTTCTTCTTCTTCTCTTCGTTTAATGGCCTGCTATCGCTTTTTAGCGATAATGCTGCCAATGTCAAGTGAGGAAATTTGTACGGTTATGTCATGTCAAAGTTTTATTTTTTTACTTTTTTTTTTAAGATTTGGCTCCACACTTTTGTGTATTTAGCCAGTGTCAAGTTATTGATAATTTATCAAGTTATCGATATTTCACGCAAATATGTGTCAAGTCACAGTCAAAGTCATCAAGTCAAGCCATAGTCAAGTCAGTCTAGTCAAAGTCATACTCCTAGTAAAGTGGTGGCAACTTTACTTGAAGCTTCTATGGAGTTTTGGAAACAACACGAAAAGAAACGTTTCACCATCATTATACCATTTTCCCACACTCACGCCTGTAATCCAGCACTTAACGAATAAAATGCCACCAATTTTATGCACTAACACTGAAAATAACATAAGTTTTGGAAAATAATACAATGCGGCGACGCGATCTTTTTCGTTTTCCCGCCAAAAACCCCCAAAGTCTTATTTTGTCAGTCAAAATGCCACAGTAAAATGGTAGATATTTTACTGAAGGCTCTAGGAAGCCTTGAAGAGAAAACGAAAAGGCATGGTTTTAAAACCTTTTTTTAGTTACGTCACCACGTTAAATAACTGTCATTATATATAAAAACAATTTATTTTTCGTTTTTTTTTTGGCTCCACACTTTCGTGTATTTAACCAGTGTCAAATATTTATATATCAAAACATAAAAGACACAGAATACTTTTTGCAGCCAAAACTTATTATTTATAAACATCAAAACATACACAACATCAAAGAGCATATAACCAGAAGTAATAGTATTCTGTGATATAACCACTGTACATCTTCACAACATGGACTAGTACTATAATTATAATTTGGAGCCCAAAACAAGCTTAGCAAATACGCAAATTACGAAAATATCTTCCTTGTAAAAATGTTTTGCGATTCTCAATTTCTATTTCTTGAAAAATCATCATGTAATGGCAACAAGGAATAAATTACAAAAACAAACCTAAAAATTAACTACACCCTAACCGTCTATCGAACAAATAAACTTTCAGACTTCAATCAAGTTAAAAATGCCCAGAGAGATTAAACTCGACGAGGTTAAAAAACACAGCAATAAGAAAAGTGCTTGGGTGATAATTCACAATGATGTTTACGACCTCACCAAGTTTTTAGATGAGGTATCTACACAAAATAATAATAATATACATTTGTAATAATATACTTGGTATATTTATATATAATAATATAATTACATATATTTATATTAATTGTTACTATATGAACTGTAGTATGAACGCATATTGGAATACAAACCCAGAAATTGATTCATATTACTTTCATTCATTTTCTGAAAAGTTATCATTAATTCTACCATCTTATGTCCTTAGCCATATAAATGGTATATCAACATCCTTAAATCCATCCTTTAAAGAGTGGCGTGCTTGGGATTGTCTTGTAGAACATCGTGCCCGTTTACCTCATCTATGCATGAGGATAACTATACTTACAGATAGATGAGGACAATGGGCACTATGTCCGACCCATAGATTAGTAATTCGTAATGTAAAAGGTACTTATTATCTAATACGACTAGTGTATAATTATCGCAAGCCGATTATTTAGTCATACTGCTCGGTCCACGGCATGGGCTCTGGAAAAAACGAAATGCGAAAATAGTGAGTATAATATGGTATATTACAATATTTTGTCTATAATCATGATTGATATTTTAAATAGTATATTTAGGGAGAGGTCTAAGAATATTTCTGTCTATGTAGTAACATATTTTCATAAGCTTTCTTAGGGTGAGTAAGTAGTAAAGTGGTCCTCTATGGAGGAGGCATATCTTCAGCTGTGGAAGTATTCAGGCTGATGATGAAATAGGGTGAATTCTGAGCATAATTGGTCATTTGATCTAACTTCAACGGAACATTGAAAATCCAATCCGATGCGGAAATTCACTGTCTACTAAAAACCTACTTTAAACCCGTTCCCTTTTATAAATGAACCAACCATTTTTTTACAGCCTCTGTTGTGTGGTGGTTGACCAGTTTGGCTCATAGTTCGGAGGCGGTGGGTATGATTCCCGCGGCAGGACAAGTATTTGTGCACAGAAAAAAAAATGCGCAAATACTTGTTCTGTGTCTGGGTGTTGTGGGACCATGGACCTCGTTCCTGAGTCCGTAGACACAGGGAATCTTAGTTAGGGTCCAGGATCTATGTATGTGATCGTTGGGCGTTATTATTATTATTATTTTAGCATCCTGGAGGCGCCGATGCTATACTGGCTTATGCAGGAAACGATGGTACACTGGCGTTCGAAAATGTAGGACACTCTCAAGACGCAAGGTCACAAATAATAAATTATTCCTTTTTCTTCTAATGTAAGAATAATTATATTGTTTTATTTGTATGTATTTTTAAATTATGTTTGTTTAGATAAACCATTGTTGGTTAGGTACAAGTTATTTTTGCAAGAAGTGTCTAGTACTGAAGTGAACCAGTATAATCTTATTTCTTTTATTTCAGGGAGTTAATGAAGAAATTTAAAATTGGCTCACTCTCTAATGACCATTGTAACACTGAAACATGGTACGAATACCTATAAACACTTTTTTTATTTACATATTAAGAAAAAGATAACTATAAGGCGTACATTTAGACGGCACGGGCGTTCCGTTTTAATTTTGGGTTTGCCATGCATCACCGTAATAGATAGTAGGTAGTATTTATTAGGTTAGGTTCACAGCTTTTTTTTTATAAAGTCAGTTAATCAAAAAGGAATACATTTTTAATTTCAGCAATAAACCAAATACAAATATTAAAAAGAAAACACGATCATCAAGGTAAAAACGTTTTAATTTTATTTAAAAGTGCCTAGTATGTAAAAATAATACTAAAAACACTTCCCTGGTTACAATAGGTATTTTATGTAGTGCATTACAAACGGAAATACAATTTAGAGCACATAAATGTTTGTATAATAAATATACTGTAAATTATATTCATAATAAGTAATGTGTAACGCTCTCGTTAAAATATTTAGAGAACCAATAAATGCTCGAAGTTATATAAATACCTACCTGCTACTTGTAAGAAATTCATATTATTTTAAAAAGTTTTATTTATTTTGATAGCCCACCTCTTCAGTTAAACACGGATATCGTCGTTCTTCAACAGAACAAGTAACTTTTATTTATTATTTTATTAGCTTTAATTTTAACTTGTACCTATAATATGTAACTTGCTCATTTACTTGTGTTGATTCATTTTTTTTATTAGGAATGATTGTCTCACTAAACGAATGAGGAAGATAAACGGCTAGTTTCAGCGTCGTCTGAGTCACACTGACCCACAGAATACTATACCTGACAAAACGTCAGATAATGTACTTACTGAGCGAAAGAGACGGAATCCTAAGAAGCTGACACTAGTCTATTATCTCTATCTTTAGCTCGATGTAAACTATTTAGTATTTAGATTTACTGCTGGTACATACATAAGTGTAGATTAAATAAGTGGACCAAGTACTAATTAAAATATCTCCACTATTCAAATATTGCATTACGTATCTTTTCTTGCAGTGACTGTTGTCGAGAACCCAAAAAGGAGTCATCGAAGACTTGGCGTACTTTTGACGGCACTCGCGACTACAGGTCTGATTTATGTATACAAGTATATTAATATTTTTAGTATTAATTATATTGTATGTAATAGATTAACCACTTCAAATTCATAAAAAAACATCGAACTAATAAGTAGGCAGGTATCTACTTAGTATGAACATTAAAAAACTAGACCACACGACTGAAGTAAAACTTTTTTAGTTTAGCTCCACCTATCGGCCTGTATAACTTTGTTTTTGCTTTGTTTAATGTCGCCATCTTGACAATTGTAAATTGCCAGTTTATCGGACGTTCCAACATAACAATACCAAAGAGCATATAACCACTACGTTTTAAACAATACAAATTCTAAGTAATTTTTAACTTTGTTTTGTTGACAATGGAGATATTATGTTAACCAACAACTTTCAAATACCGTTTGCCTCGTTACACATTCACCAGATTACTCCCTAAGTCAAGTTTGCAAATAAGTTTTACTCCAATAATTCGCAAAGAAACGCTTACATCTACTTATTAGATATACATGGTTTTACATTTTTTACAGGTCCAGTTCTCCAAAAGCAGATGGTCGCTCTGCTATGCCAGTCGTAGAGCCTCATTGCAAGGCTATAGTCGTACCACGTGAAAGGTTTAGTTTTTTGTTTATTTATTTTTTACAATTGCTTTTATTAATCTAACATTATTTTTACTACAGAAACCTACAAACATTATCTCCAAACTTCCTTAATAATGTTAGTTAAGTCACCGTTTATGGTTACCGGTAAATATTGCATAATTATTTCAAAAGAGAGCACCTGGTACCACATCTAGTAATTTATGATTTTGACATCAGTGGTACTGTGGTACCTACATACAAGTACCTACTTAGTAATTTTGAATGTTATGGTTACGCAACTAGCTGGCAAATAAATTAAATCACTATTACAAAAATTGGCAAATAAATTACTATTCATGAACGCTTGAAAGTTTTTTAACGCCCATACATGATTAACCTGTATTGTATTACAACTCCAAATTAAAGTGTACTATGATTATTTATGATAGTTCTTAGCGTCCGCGTCGTTGTGTTTAAATATTATAAAATTTGTTTTTCTTAAAGACAATTTCTCTGCACGACAATTGTGAAAGGTAAATAAAACTCTCAAGTATCTTGCGTTTGCTCGTTTTGTATACTTACCTACACAGCACTAGGTACATTGTAAAAATAAATATTGAATTTTATCATTTAAAAACAAATAGGTACATACCTACTTAAGGCATTTTTTTAATATTGCGATACCAGTGTGTGTGTAAGTATTATTGTAACTTTAGTGTTGTTAAAGTTTGGTTGCAGTTAAATGTTTAAATATTGCATTTCAGGCGAGCTCGCGGTCTGCCCTGTGCCAGGTAAATAAAAGTAACGACAGTAAAATACTTGTTTGCTTTTCAATACCTTTGCCTGCACCAACATCTTCGTTATTACATAAAGTAAACTCTATGATTACCTACATGGATCAACCTTTGTAGTTTTTACACATTGTTATTACGCAAACCGTCGTTTTCGATTAACGAAAATTCGCATAACAGGGCAGGTGAACGCAGTGACAGCTCGACGTGCATTGAAAGCGGGGCAACAATTTAGAGACCAAACGTGGTCCTCAAAAATTTTCTGAGCGTTAAAATTTTCAAGGTCTCTCTAGAAATAGGGTAAACTTTTTGAATGAGGATATAACTTATAATTATTGAGAAACTAATTTGCCGAGCTATACCTACGCTTCATTAGTTTTAGTACTTTACCTGATATCTCATTTTTTACTTTCTAATTCTGTTTCTTTCATATTAAGTATAAATATATATTTAGTTTGACTTTTTTTTACAATAGATCGGAATCCGGTGGTTCCGGAGGGAAGTTGAAATGGGCGCTTTTTGCATTGGCTGGCGCAATAATAATTGGAATTGTAATGAAGAAATACATGAAAAGTTGAAAAGTATACAAAGAGTCAAAATTCAACATAACAGGATCTCAGCCGAGGCTCGAATCTAGAGGTGAGCGTGACTTAGGTATGTAAACTGGCAAACACCAAAGTCGAAAAATTCATAAGCATGTCTGCCGTAGGTCGGTAAGCCATGTCCAAGAAAGTTATAGGTACGCTCAATTCTTGAGAGGACGTATTCAATAACCAACAGGTTTCGGTTTTTCGTTTTTAAATTCCTATTTAGTTTACATAACCGATACGAATTTTGTAATCTAGTTTGTGCTAGTTCAACATCTTTTAGTTTATTTTTTGACGTCAGTGGTATGTAGTACAAAATCCTAAAAAAATGCAAGTAACCAATTTTATATCTTTGTTGTCTGTACGTACCAACTAATTTGACAGTTAAAAACTAATGCATTCCTTCTTTATTTCTATCAATATGAGAGGGACAGAAAAATTTAAATCTGTCAAATTGGGCTTAGAATTTTGCACAACCAACAGAATTAACACCTTTGTCAGTTAATTTAACTTAGCTTTTAATTTATTTAATTTAATTAAACTATTTTTTATTTATTTTTTAATGTTTTGGCTCCACACTATTGTGTATTTAGCCAGTGTCAAGTAATTAATAATTTATCAAGTTAATGATATTTCACGCAAATATGTGTCAAGTCACAGTCGAAGTCATCAAGTCAAGTCATAGTCAAGTCATAGTCTAGTCAAAGTCATACTCCTAGTAAAGTGGTGGCAACTTTACCAGAAGCTTCTATGGAGTTTTGGAAACAACACGAAAAGAAACGTTTCACCATCATTATACCATTTTCCCACACTCACGCCTGTAATCCAGCACTTAACGAATAGAATGCCACCAATTTTATGCACTAACACTGAAAATTACACAAGTTTTGGAAAATAATACAATGCGGCGACTCAATCTTTTTCGCATTCCCGCCAAAACTCTAATTAAACTATTATAAGACATATTAGTGATGAAAGTGATTAGTGATCAACGATAAGCTTGGTCTATAGAACGGTACTTTTTATTGACTGGCGTTCGACATTAATTTATTTTGACTTTGATAATTTGACATATGTTAGCAGTTTCTAATCAACCAGTTCCACCACTGACATGCGACCAGCGCCCGACAGCTGACCGCCTGACAGTTAAAAAAATCAACATGTGAAATACTTAAGTTGTTCAAGGATAAATAAAAATCAAAAAACCCGTGAAATCATTCAGTATAATTGCTCAACCCTCCAGATAACTTTCAGACGCCAATTTATCCGCTGTAAGAAATGTCCCGGGAAATTAAACTCGATGAAATTAAAGGACATAATAACGAAGACAGTGCATGGATGATCATTCACAACGATATTTATGATCTTACTAAGTTTTTAGAAGAGGTAATAGTTTGAAATACTTATCTATTTACCTAGACATTGTGGCTTTCCTTTCAGTCCCAATTAAATGTATACATAACTGGCTTCTTACTTAAAATGGGTAACATGTTTCTTTTAGCATCCCGGTGGTGCTGAATCTATATTGGAGTATGCAGGGAAGGATGGTACGCAAGCATTCGAAGATGTAGCTCACTCACAGGATGCCAGGTTAGTAGAAACAAAAAATAATTATGTGTGCCATTGGCTTGTCTGTAACCATGGTTGCATAATTGATATTAGTGACCCTCTTTGCATTTTATATTCTTTCAAATCCCGATGTTTGTGTGTCTGAAAACCTCGATCTTACACCTTGTATGAGTATAAATTTTAATAAATAATGGAATCTGTTGATAAACAAAGTCAACATCGTGCATATTGTGATATAGATGATTTGGGTTGGGTAAATATGGGATTCATACCATCTAATCCTAATTTCTGTTAATACTTATTCCAAATTGACTGCCTCTGCGGTGTAGTGGTTGAGCAGGTCGGATCAGGCACCATAAGGGAATCCTAGTCAGGGTCCAGAATCTATGTATGTGATCATATAATAAAAATTAAAAAATATCAATAATCCATTGAATTCACCTAATTCATTTTGAAGTCCACAGAGATAGAACGGAAAGCTATTACCTTGCATTCCTTCAACCTAATCTATGATGATGCCTTTGTTATGCCAATCAGCTAGTAAGCTATTATGGGCTTGCCTATGAATTTCAATTTATGTAGAACTTAATGTTCCTAAGAGGAGAAATAAAAATTTGCAGCCTTGAATATTTTAGTAGAGGCCTGGCATACTTACACTCTTCAATCTTGTACTTTCACATTTTCATTTTCTATTGAACTTTTTTTTTTATATATCTGCATTTCCACAGACATCTGGGTTTTGTTAAATTATTTGTATACTCTTCTATTATTTCTATTGAACATTTTCTAACCTTCTGATTGTGCCTTTAATATATTTCAGAGAACTGATGGTAAAATTCAAAATTGGCACACTTCCCGAAGACCAGCGTGTTGATCAAAAATGGTATGTAATTGCACACACACACACACTTACTACTCTAAGGTAATTCATTTTAAAATTATAATATTATCAATATAATGGTGTTGATTCTGTGTCACATTCTCTAAAACTAAAGTATACTTAAAGTATGGCGGTACTCTTCTGATAAAGGGGAAATGAAAAAGACAGAAATATGTTAATTTCGTTTAGCTTTAGAGTATGCAACACAGAATCGACACTAATGATAACAATAACTAATACAGCTGTACTCTAAAGCAGTATTTAATCTTTTTAACACCTAATATTAAAAAAAAAAAACAAAGATTTGAGTCTGTAGTAGTGTACCTCTGAAACATTGGATCCAATCCATCATGGTTTATATTAGAAAGTCGGATTAATTGAATGAATCTTTATTCTGAAGTTGCTTTTCTTCTATCATTCTTTATTATTATAGCATTATTGCCTGCTTAGGGTAATCAACTGAATTAAACTTATTATATTTAAAAATAGAGCTGAAGGAATACTTTGGATGTGAGATCACTTATCACAGTAGCTCAAGAAAGCATGTTGCGGTGAAAAGGTTAGATCAATGTGAGTTCAAATCTCATTCATGATTTATACACTAAAATTAATGTTTTTAAATGTGGAGTTTTTATATTGATTTAGCTAGAGGGTGAACATATTCCATCTATTTCAGAAGTTACACAAGAAATATTCTTGATTTCAGTTACAAAACGAAAACTAAAAAGAAGCATAAATCAAGGTTAATATTTTATTTGTTTCTGTCATACTTATGCCTTTCTGTACTAAAGTGTATTAAAATAAAACTTAACTAAATAACAAATACTCATTTATTAATAAACAATGTTTACACATCATATTTAAAAAAAATGACAGTTTGAGTACATAGTATAATAATGTTAGATGTAGTGTATACATACATTATATATACAGCTACCACTCAAAACTCTCCCGTTCCGTTAGTCTACAGCTAAGACTCTCCCGTTGTCATATAATTATGTTTATTAAATTTGTGTCCACTTGGCAAACCTAATACTGAACGCTCATTGGTCCTATTGATCATCGGCTGTCTAACCAATGAGCGTACAGCATTTGGTATGTTTATTCGACACGAGTTTGATAAATGTACGAGAAATCGGGTCTAAGGATATAAGTGCGAAATTTGAATTTTGGCGGGAAAGCGAAAAAGATCGCGTCACCGCATTGTATTATTTTCCAAAACTTGTATTATTTTCAGTGTTAGTGCATAAAATTGGTGGCATTCTATTCGTTAAGTGCTGGCTTACAGGCGTGAGTGTGGGAAAATGGTATAATGATGGTGAAACGTTTCTTTTCGTATTGCTTCCAAAATTCCATAGAAACTTCAAGTAAAGTTGCCACCACTTTACTGGGAGTATGACTTTGACTAGACTATGACTTGACTTGATGACTTCGACTGTGACTTGACACATATTTGCGTGAAATATCATTAACTTGATAAATTATCTATTTCTTGACACTGGCTAAATACACAAGTGTGGAGCCAAAACATAAAAAAAAAATTTGCGAAATTAGGAGCTGTCAAACTTTGGCACAGATGGGCATTCATCTCATAAAGATTCACAACTTATCTTAGGGCTGATCTCTAGTAGTGAGAATGGTGTCGATTCTGTGTCGCATTATCTAATATTAAAGTAAACTTAAAGTATTGCGGTACTCTTCTGATAAAGGGGAAATGAAAAAGACGGAAATATGTTAATTTCGTTTAACTTTAGAGTATGCGATACAGAATTGACACCAATATTGGTCTTATTCTAAGGTTATTACCAAAAGAATGACTTAAAACCATGACAAATAGCCTGCAACCAAAAGATGGCCCTCATTTATAGCAAGTCACTTTTTTTGTGGCTTCATATGCTCATAGGCTTGCGTTTGCGATGGTCTAGGTTGTATGTAACACGCTTGTCTAAAAGATATCTACTGGGCGATCACGTAACTCGATTGCAACATATAGAAACACAAACATGACTGTATGGATTTGACAGTTTGAATACGCAGTTTATGTGCATAGTTTGTATGGAAATTTCTCCTGTTGCATTGCAATCAAAGTTTCGTGATCGCCTGTTCACTCTCGATTTGAAGACTCCAAAGTAAAGACTGATTAACACAATATCACGCGTAGTTATCTGAGTATGTTATATAAAAAATATTGTTGTTTAGTTTTTAGATTGATAGTGTTATCAGTAATTATTTGAGGTGTCACACCAAATATTATAGTTAGATAATATTAGGTATTTTCATGTTTTTCAATCACAATCGTGTTGTACATTTGGAAGAATTCATTTTATTATAATCCATCCATCAGATCTTTATTCCGAATCTGGATATATGGATGGTATGCTGTATTCTATGTATTTATTTATAAACAAAAAGTATAATAAGTATTTTATTGGTTATCAGTGGGGTGATCACGTAACTTTGATTGCTATGCAACAGTAGTAATTATTTAGTGTCCATAAATTTAAGAAAATAGGAAAAAATGTGTAAATAAGTCCCTCCTGTATACAATAAATAATAATAATAACACAACTAACAATATGTAAGTAGTATATATCGGCAGAAACGGGTTGTGGGTAGGTAGGTTGCAACCTATATAACTATAGGCCTTCAGCATGTCCACACCGCGCCGTGTCTGGAACAAGAATGATCCGCAGTACACCGAGCGGTCCCTTTTTATAGCCAGATGGGTGGGGCAGCGACAACGGTTGCCGGTGTTACTACTGTAATAAATTTAAATGCTGCCACAGGGTAAATTACGGTACTGCTCGCTGCGCATAGAGTTTATAACCGGACGTAGCCGCCGTCACGGCCATACTGACGTGCGTACGTCCTCGTACGCTTAGCTTCACTTTGTACCTGGTGAGGGACATAAGTATCAGTGTTATTGCTCGTTCATCCTGACAATTAAATTGAGTTAAACTTGGAGTCAAAGGATCAGGTTTCAATTTGATTAGTCAAAAGCATTTTAACCTTCATCATAACCAGCGTCAGGGTTAACCCTTCAAGACCATCATTATCCCTTCATTTACAAAAAATGGACCGGATGGTGCTAGACCGGATAGATATCCCTTTAGCAACCAAAAATCATCAAACTAATACCTTATCCCTTCATTTATAAAAAATGGACCGGATAGTGCTAGACCGGATAGATATCCCTTTAGCAACCAAAAATCATCATTCCAACATTACCTTATCCCTTCATTTATAAAAAATGGACCGGATAGTGCTAGACCGGATAGATTATCCCTTTAGCATTCAGACACATTTTTTTTCATCATTTTAACATTCTCTTTTCTTACTTTTTTTCTCTTTTTTTCACTTTTTTTTTTTACTTTTTTCTCTTTTTCTTACCCTTTTTTTTTTCTTTTTTTTCTCTCATGAATCATTACTTTTTTTACCATAACTTTTATTCTCTTTTTTTTTTCACTGGTCCGGGTTAACCCTTCAACTATATTTGATATTAGTGTCACCCGCCGTCACGTCACCATATTTTCGGCGTTGCTTGAAGAGTGATGTAGAAATGGGCATTGGGCAATCCCACTTCTGATATCGGCAGAAACGGGTTGTGGGTAGGTAGGTTGCAACCTATATAACTATAGGCCTTCAGCATGTCCACACCGCGCCGTGTCTGGAACAAGAATGATCCGCAGTACACCGAGCGGTCCCTTTTTATAGCCAGATGGGTGGGGCAGCGACAACGGTTGCCGGTGTTACCACTGTAATAAATTTAAATGCTGCCACAGGGTAAATTACGGTACTGCTCGCTGCGCATAGAGTTTATAACCAGACGTAGCCGCCGTCATATATTAAAAAAGAGCAAGGACCCAGGAGTCTGTGGTAATGCAGCATAAAAGAAAAGAAAAAAATCAGCAGTAATTCCATTCCTAATTTGAATATTTTTATAGTAACTATGCACTTACGCTGCGTATTGAAACCGGCAAATCCATACAAATTGTTTGTAGTCGTTGCAATCAAGTTACGTGATCGCTTAGCTGGTTCCTATAGTACAAGCTTTGTCTAGTTTGGGACTAGATGGCGTTGTGAGAAATGTCCACAAATATTTAAACAATAGCACGAGTATTTTTTGATTGTTTTTAGTAAGTAAGCCTAGTTATGATTTAATTAGAGATCAGATAACTGTATTTTTTTTAAGGAATGATCTGACGAGCTAGCCGTTCGCCTGATGTTAAACGACACGGCTGCCCATATCAGCTGCAGTGTCACTCGGAACTCTAAAGTATAGAGTTTCGCGTGACACTGCACTGCGTACGTCATCCTAAGACATCAGCACAATCTAGTAATAGGATTACTAAACTGTGAGATCAGATCATAAAGTCTCATTTGCCCAGTAATTTCACTAGCTACAGTACCCTTCAAACCGGAACACAGCAGTGCTTGCACACTACTGCTTGGCGGCAGAATAACTGGCAGAGCGGTGGTACCTACCTAGACGAACATTGCAGTAAAGTCCTACCACCTAGTAAAACAATTTGCAACAATTTTTAAATCTTTAACATAATTTAGTCAATAATAACTGACTGATAATGCCTAAAGATTTCAGAAGAGCCCCGAGTAAACTGTTATTTTATTCCCTCAAATTTTTATAATTTTTTAGCAGCCCCGCCCCGCAGTTGAATAAAGACGTCGTAGTACTCGCAGCTACCAGGTTATTGATTTAATTTAATTTATTGTTTTGCTAATGACTTCAAGGTAGTGATTTATTCATTTTAATAACTCTTTGAACTCTTCACTCTAGTATCAGCTTTTATAATTGACTTACTTTGCTTCCTTTAAACTTATTTTCGTTCTACTTGTTTTTTGTTTTCGCTATTGTAGTTGTGATGATTACGTGATAGAATTAGTGCAGCTAAGTATGTGCGATGTCAAAGTCAATGAAACTGCCGCTCTGGAGTTTTAAACGAATAAACGATTTATATAAACGGGCAGAAAGCTTTTATTCTTCAAACATGCTAATATTAGCTACACCACCTACTACACAAACATGTGGAATGTATACGAACGCGATGACCTATGAACAGCCCAAATGCTCCAGCCCACTACCAGCAGGTAGCGTACCCAACATGCTGGCAGCATTGCCTCGTTGAATTGCAATGCTGATTGGGATAAACTATGGAAAACGCGACGAGCTCACGATCCCCACGGACCCATGCTGGTCGGGCAATGCTGCCAGCATGTTGGGTACGCTACCTGCCGGTAGTGAAATGGAGCATTTGGACTTATAGGTATATAGGTCACCGCGGCTAGTATGTACGCCAAATGTTTTTTTTTGTAGTTGGTAGTGTATATAGTGTTATAGAAGTATTTAGTAGTACATGTTATATTCTTTTAGTAGTTTGTTAGTTAAAAGAATAAAGGCCAGCTAAAAAGAGGAAATATTTTTAACAGCTCTCCTTACAGTCGGGATGTCAAAAGAGAGGATGCGAGGAATTGGCGTCCTTACGGTGCAAAAGAAGCCAGGTCCGCAGACATCTTATCTAATTATAACATTACGACGTTTTTATACCTTTAGTAGTTTAGTGGCGTAAGAATCCCGCCAGGTAAAGAACAACGGCATTTGCCCGTTCAAAAAAAAATCTGTACATATAAAGTTCTAAGTCCTGACTGACTGACTTATATATCAACGCACAGCCTAAACCGCTTGTCCTAGAGACTTGAAATTTGGTGGGTGTGTTCTTGGTAAAGTGTAGGTGTCCATTAAAAAAGTTTTTT
Source organism: Ennomos fuscantarius (assembly GCA_905220475.3). Lineage (NCBI taxonomy): Eukaryota > Metazoa > Arthropoda > Insecta > Lepidoptera > Geometridae > Ennomos > Ennomos fuscantarius. Next base: position 13,472,464 of record HG992036.1, on the reverse strand, counting down.
TCGAAATTCTATCCCTAAGAGGGTGAAATGGGTGGTTGAATAATCTATGAAAAAAAAAATTCTCCGTTTCCTATAGGCCACACGGGCAGAAGCTAGTCGTGTATAAGAACGAAATGTAGGTTTTGGTCGTTAGTGTCTATGCTAAGACAGCTAAAACACCACTTTTCGGTGGACAACGTGGTGCTGGTTTACGCTGTAAAGGTCGGTAGAGACAGCATTACTCGTTCGAAAAACTTCACTTGGCTAGCATGCTACACCTTCGATCGCATCGTCACTTCCCATCAGGTGAGAGCGTGGTCAAATGCTAGACAAGTTAGCCCGTTTTCAAATATTAATTATCACTGGTTTAGTATGTGTGTATGTTTAAACATTGGTGCTCGTCTCCCAACAAGTATGCTACGGAGTTTTGGTGGGAAAATTAGAAAGATCGCTTCACCGCATTGTATTATTTTCCAAAACTTGTGTTATTTTCAGTGTTAGTGCATAAAATTGGTGGTTTTCTATTCGCTAAGTACTGGATTATATGCATTAGTGTGGGAAAGTGGTATAATGACGGTGAAACGTTTCTTTTCATGTTTTTTCCTGAACTCCGTAAAAGCTTCTAATAAAATTGCCACCATTTTACTAGGAGTTTGACTTAGACGTAGACTATGACTTGACTTGATGACTTGGACTGTGACTTGACACATATCTGAGTCAAATATCTTGATAAATTATCAATTACTTGACAGTGACTAAATACACAAAAGTGTAGAGCCAAAATATACAAAAAAAAGTATGCTATATTAGATAGTTATCTTTTTAACTCTAATCCCGTCGACTCTAGATCAACGTCTGCAAATCCAAAGTTGGACGACAGAGATCCCGCTGATGCCCATGAAAGATGTCATGATTACTTCTACAAACCTCATGAAAGGTTTTTGTGTTTTGTTCTTTTATTTAGTTGTCGTCATCAACCACCTTATAATGGAATCAGGGGGGTTATCACGAAACTTTGATTGCAATGCAACAGGAGAAATTTCCATACTATGTACATAAACTGCGTATTGAAACTGTCAAATTCCATACACATTTGTGTGTTCATCGGTTGCAATTAAGTTACGTGATCGCCCAGCAGGGAGGTGATCACGTGATTGATTGCAATGCAACAGGAGAATTTCCATACTAACTATGCACATAAACTGCGTATTCAAACTGTCAAATCCATACAATTTTGTGTTTCTATTGATTGCAATAGAGTTACGTGATGGCCCAGCAGGTCTCTTAACTTATGGGGCATTATGTGGTAGACTGTACTCCATAGCTAGTTGGCCAGTTCGAACAAACTAATCCCATTTTATAACAAGCAGCAAACGCAAAGCGTAAAAAACCTGGCGTAAGGAGTAAAACATCGTTTCTGATGGATGCCATTGTCAGAACTGGGCCAATTTGAAATGGGATCACACGGAACGACCAGCACGGGAACAAACATATAAAAATAGTCTAATTGAGAACCTCCTCCTTTTTTTAAATCCTCCCATCCATAGGTCGATTAATCAAAGTCACTGATCCTACATCAAATTCATTGAATGTCCCATCACCTACATAAGTTCTGAGTTGCTGACTATACTTATTAAGGAGATATTGGACGAAGTTAGAGTTATGAAAAAATATTTTTGATATTACTTAGCGCGCGTCAAATATCTTCGTTGCGTGGGTGCAAGGTCTTATCTCTCTCTCAGCTCAATTATACGTCGTCAGCTAAAAAAGCTACCATTTGTAAACAGTATAAATTATTATTTTAAAGCGGTCGATTCTAGGAAATACTTAATTATATTAATTATAATGAAACTCCTTTTCTTTTGTTCTATTTTATTTGAACGGATTTCAAAGTGGTCGCTTTAAAATTGTTGTTTTTCATGAAATTTTTATTGAATTGTGTATGGTTGTGTTTTCTATAATCGATCACACAATTTTTTTGTAAATCATGGTCCAACTTTATTTTCGTTTTTGTTTGAATAACTTGATTTGATCTTCAAGGCCTTGGCGACGTCCGGCGCCACCACCACGTACTAGGTGGGTAGTTTTTATTATCTATCAGTAAAGTGGTCTGTTTATATTCCTATATTCCTTCCAGTATTAGAAATTCAAACTAGAAAGTTGGTAATATTGTTAATCATGTCGATTAATACCATCGTTAATTTAGGTTTAGAATATTCAACCACTATTTTCCTAGTCTCTGTGGTGTAGTGGTTGAGCAGGTCGGCTCATAACCTGGAGGCGGCGGGTTCGATTCCCACGTTAGGACAAGTGTTTATGCACAGAAAAAAGTGCAAATACTTGTTCTTGTGTTGTGAAACCATGGTCCTCGTAGTTCCTGGATTCCTAGATACAAGGAATCCTAGTTAGAGTCCAGGATCTATGTATGTGATCTTTGGGCGTTATTATTTATTTCCAACACCTATAAGTGTTATATTATTGATTTGTATTATACGCAGTATGGTCTACCATAATTACCGTGTATTAATTAACTATATGATAGTTGTTTCATAAAAGAAAAAAAATAGTTTTCACGCTTTTTTAGTTCAAGGCTACCAACAAGTATCATTATTTTGTTTAGAATAACATTTAGTACTAGTTAAAGATTTAGGTTTAAAATAATGTTATTAATCTCCATTTTAGTATTTTGTGATACATTCGTTTTTTAGCACTGTAATTTAACAGGGCAATGTTGCTATGTTTCATTAATATTATGAATGGTACTTACGTATTCTGGAAAAAAAATTAAGAGTACCTATTCTTCAGAAATGGGGGCTATCACCCTTACGGGGAGGCTGCAACTGTTATTGGTGGCCTTGTTGCTTAACATCAGGCTCATATAATAAACATTGTTTCTAAACCCTTATTTTATTTCTGATTACACCCACGATACATGTACAAGTATACTAATAAAATTACTTTTGCATTGCTCTGCATTCGTCGATTTTTGACACAATATCTTTGAAGAATCAGTTTAAAAAAAAACGTTTGGAACGTTTTTTTTACACAGCGCCATCTAGCCCCAAACTAAGCAAAGCTTGTGCTATGGGAACCAGACAACTGATACAACACTTAGAATACTTTTGTTTGTAAGTATATACATAGAATACAATATAACACCCAGACACAGAACAAACATCGATCTTCATCACACAAACGTTGGTCCTGGGTGGGAATCCCACCCAGAACCTACAGCGCACAACCTGTAGTTCAGAAGGCAGGGATACTATCAACTGAGCTAAGCTAGTCATAGTGAAGTGACAATTGTAGAACAATTCAATAGCAATTTTTTTTAAATTACTAATTAATATATATATTAAATAAATCATTATTTTGTATAAATATACATGCACATACACATACACATATACATACACATACATACACCAACACATCATACACATACACATTCATACGATCTGACATAAATCAAATGTAACTAGATATTAAATAGGAGAAGCCACTGACTCCTGAAACACAGTGAACACTAGTTCAGGAGTCTATGGATTCACTACATAAACTGTTGAAAAATATTTATGTCAATAAATTATTTTTTTATTTGTAATTTGTTATTTTGTTAGTAGAGCCCTGGGGGGTGATCACGAAACTTGATTGCAACAGGAGAAATTTCCATACATTTTACTAACTATGCACATAAACTGCGTATTCAAACTGTCAAAACCCATACAAATTTGTGTTTATATCTGTTGCAATCGAGTTACGTGATCGCCCAGATGGCCTGGCCTGGAAAGTTTGGGGCTCATTCATATAGTCAAGTTTTCTTGAAGGGAAAGTATATTCTTGAATTTTTATGTTACAAGTGTTAAGATTTTCCTTTTTGGGCAATCATCTTATTTATACCTTATCTAAAGCCAGGCAAACCCTAAAGTAATTTGTTTTTTTTTTCTATTTTCTTTTCAGCCGAGGCGGAACGTTAACATGGGCTATCGTGGCATTGGCTGGCGCAATAATCATCGGCGTAGTAATAAAAAAATGCTTGAAATAAAAAAAAATAGGAAAATGTAAAAATGGGGCTACAGTTTGTAAACCTAGGTCTGCTTGGGACCCACCAAGCAGATCTAGGTCTGAGCGTAAGATTTAATTTGATATTAGAATAGAAATGGAGTACGTTCAAAATCTCTCGAGTAATCTAAGAAACTATTTTTTTTGCATTAAATTCATTCCGCCTTATCACAAAAGATTTAGACACGCCTTAAACAAGTGTCAAACTACTGTTTTGTATTATTAAACACGCGTTTAACGTCTGTCTAAGCCTTGTTTATGTATTTGTGGTTACACGGTTTGTATTTATAATTAATAATTAAAATTTCCTGTGGCCGATGACGTCATACTTGGTTTTCAACAATTTGAGGCCGTTGCCTCTAATACAAAAATAACTCAATGTGTCAATGTCATTAATGTCACATTCCCAGGATTGAGGATGTAACCTTCTTGCTCACAATTTCTTATCACTTTTTGTTCAAAAGCTCGGGCATTTCTTCCATTTAGCCACGAGTGACGTTATCATAAGTTCAAAAAGGTTGTACAATTAAAGCCTTAAATACTAATAATACGTTACGTTATTATTTTGAAGTTATAGATAGATTATTGAACACTCCTCTAAATTTTTGTGTATCTTATGCCCGCTTGTACCAAAGTTTGACAGCTCCATTTAGTACAGACCGCAATATTCTACTTGGCTCAAATTCCTATGCTTACTTAGATAGATATCTTATTCCTTTAGCATTTATAAGCATTCCGAAATGCCAACTTTTCTTTGCATAATTTTTCTTGCAGAAAATGTTAACATACCCCTAAAAGTATTAGATACTTGTACATAACTTTTAAATGCCTAAATCTATGTCTAAGAATGGTAGGTAGGTATGCCTATATAAATTAAATACCGACTTATAACAGTAAACTATATTTGGTATATTGATACAAAGTTTTAAGTGTCAAAATAATAAGTTGGAAATCTTATTCTATATATATATATATATATATATATATATTTTATGAATATTTTTACAAGCATTATACAGCGCAACATTAACAAATATACTTTTGTTATTTATTAATTTGTTGTCTATTTATACTTATCATTAATAATTTATTCTTCTCCTGTTTTGTTACAATTTTATTGTTATTAATAAGTGACTATATAATATAGAGAATTTACAACTTAAATGTGTTTTAATTAAGCAATTTTTTTTTCATCTGTTTTTTGCTTCCACAATATAAGTAGGTCTACCTTATAGGATTTCAGCTTGATTTCTTGATCACAGGGTGTCCAAGGAATCTAGTCCAAAGGTACTCGGTAGATAGGTAGGTATGTAGAATATTCCTTGCGACAGCAGAATCGTTCATTTATTGTCCACGTTTTTTATGGAGTTATCTGGCAATTTATGATTTTTAATCAAACCCTCGATTTGGCCCAAAACTTAAAATTGATGACAACACATTTATATTAGTGCTCCAATAGCGGGCCTTTGAAACGTATTATTTTAAATTGATTTGGCCCATGTAGGGCCAGAACAAAAAATGAAACTTCAAAAATTTAATGAAATATTTTCACAAACATTGAAGCAACACAATATAAAAATTAGTAATTATGCTTAATAAAGAAGTAAGTATAAATAAATATACATATAATATAAGTAATTTAGTTCTTTATTTCTTCAAAACTTTTTATTAGCTATGTACAGATAGGCGATTACGTAACTTGATTGAAACCATTTGAAATACAAATTTGTAAAATGGATTTGACAGTTTCAATCCGCAGCATAATTGTGTATAGTTACTATGAAAGTGTTCAAAGTAGGAATCAAATTTTTCGTGTAGCATTGCGTTCACAGTTCCGTGATCACGCCCCTGATACGAAGATGAATGGTTGATTAATTGATTAAAGATTAATAAAATACTTCTAAACATAGATTTGAGCAGTTTGACAAAATTACAATAAAAAAAAAAAATTATCCATGAATAGTATACGTTTTGATACAATAGATGAACTCTGAAGGCATAGCCGTCGGAGCTACAAGTTACTTCATAGACTTAGTATTCGCTTAGTTCTGAACCTTAGCCAGTTTACTCAAGAGGTCAGTCCTTGGCCTTCCGTATGCGCCCAATCTCGCCGCGTATGATATAGCGTGGTACACGTAATGTTGCTCGTGAACGTTGTGGAACAGATGGGAGTGTGGGCCTGAAAGTGGAATCACTCATTGAAAACACAAAAATGGTACTTATAGTAGAGGAGACCGTGGGAGATTTACCTTCACACATCTGATAACTAGTAGGTGATCACGAAACTTTGATTGCAACAGGAGAAATTTCATGTAATAAAATAGTACCAACTCATTTCATTTGTGTGAGAGCCGGGTAAGGGAATATCCAGGGATAGGGTAGCAGCATTCTCCTCCGTATATTAAAATCTGCGATCCCAAAACGCCTGCGAAATGTGGTGAATGATGAGCATCTCAAGTGGAGTTATATGTATGTTCCATACCAACTATGCACATAAGCTGCGTATTCAATCTGTCAAATCCATACAAATTAGTGTTTCTATTGGTTGCAATCGAATTACGTGATCGCCCAGCAGATGAGACATATTTCTTTTATCAAATATGTATTAATTAACAAACATCATAACTTGCCGATCGAAAAGCTTTCATGGCTATTTTTAATAAAATTAATTTTATTCAATTTTCTTTCATCATCTAGAGGTAAAGCATAGCAACTGTTCAATGGAACAATCCAACTATTAAATAATAATAATAATGCCCAACGATCACATACATAGATACTGCCGTGGGAATCGAACCCGCCGCCTCCGGGATATGAGCCGACATATTATGAATCAACGGCTTCAGGCTGTCGATTTTATGCTTGTAAAAATCACAGACTTTTAATGGTTTTCAAGGATAACTCTACCTGTGCCATAGATGGGGGTGATACTTCATATACTCGTAATTATCACAGTTAGATTTTTGAATGTTTTCAAATATAACTCTACCTGTGGCATAGATAGCGGTGTCTCCACCACCATGGCTGTTTTCATCCAGCCTGATGCCCGCGACCTGCTCGTAGTAATAGTCGTCAGTGGCCTCCTTGCTAGGGTCTCGTCTTGCCACTTCTCCATTCTCGTCCACGTAGTAATGCATGGCGCCAGGACCGCCGGTGCCGTAGGAGAGAATAGTGTAGTTTGTGCCGTCATACACAGATGGATCGGGGGTTCCTGTTAGGTAAATTTAGGGATTTTAAAGGGGGTTTCATTCTACAAATGCCCTTTGCTGTGTGGTACCCATTGACTATAAATCCACTTGACCAATGATACAACTTCCCCTCATACGAAAAATAGTAGTCGATTTCCACTACTAGCTTTTACGAGTACGTCAGTTTCGTTTTGGATTTCCACGGAGAAACAGCTAACGAAAAAAAATCACAATATTCGAAAAACGTTTTATTGCTCAGTGAAATTGTGCGGGGAGAATTGTAAGACGTCTGGCTGTGCAAATGACGGCATATCATTCCACAAGTACGCAATTTTCATATGGTAATTAGAGGATACTTAGTACATTTATTTTGAATTTAAAAACGAACATTATGAATGTAAACGACGCACCATGCATGCAACCTCCTTGGCACAGCGGCTGTATATAGCCTTCTTTGATTGACGTAATACTATGTGTCAGTTAGGAGAAAAAGGTAGCTTTTGTTTTTTCAGGATTTTTTCGGTTGGATTTTTTCATATTAATGTTTTAGAGCAAATATAGTTTATTGTGTTTTTAAAAGTCTCAAATGTTATTATTTATTAATCGCTGCATCCCCAACAGTTTTCCTTCGAGCCGGATCTGAACCAGCGACCTATGGATGAATATATATACCTATGAAGAAGAAGCGGGAACCCGTTGATGTCTTTTGCTCCGTCCTACTCTGTTCTTTGTAATTTCGTATGACCTTGTCTCGTTTTATCCTTGCTCTTGCGCCATTGTCGTGATCAGCCAATCGCAAGCATAGAAAATACCCGCAGAATAAGTAATATGTAGTAATACTCTGCTGTTACCTCGCCCTCTGCCCCTCTGCATCAGTCTTCCGGCTGATGATGAGATGCTACTTGTACGTTAATTGACCTCAACCAAAGTTTTTAGTCGCCGACGCCAAGACAGGAGGCATAACGCGTATCTCGTTGCCATTTCATATTTGTCAGGCGTCGTGAGATTGCTATTGAGATAAGAAAAGGCGTTCACCTACACATACTATAACATCAATTGTTATTTACTTCCCTGTTTAATTTGGATTTATGCAAACACACTTTATTTTTAACTTAATCAGGGTTTCACTTTCGTCAGTCATCGATAGAGCGAGCTCGACGGCCTGTTCAAATGCAACAGCTTCTTCGATGGCAGTCTTCGCCCGCCCTCGGTGGTGGGCCATATCGATATTACCTCCTTCCACCTAAAATCATTTATAAATAACTATCTGTGGACATTTCACACAGCGTCATCTAGCCCCAAACTAAGCAAAGCTTGAACTATGGGAACGAGATAACTGATACAATACTTAGAATACAATATTTTGACTGGCCCGATAGCTCAGTTGGTAGTAACCCTGCCTTCTGGACTGTGGGTTGTGGGTTCGATCCCCACCCAGGACAAACATTTGTGTTATGAACACATATGTTTGTACAACACCTATGTTCATCACACAAATGTTTGTCCTGGGTGGGAATCGAACCCACAACCCATAGTTCAGAAGGCAGGCTTACTACCAATTGAGCTATCGGGCCAGTCCAGGTTAGTAGAAAAATAATGGTCAAAACGATGAGCTTTACGTACCAGATCGTAGAGTACCCTGAACGGCTACCGGCTAGGGTCAGTTTCTTCACCATGATGGAATTACATCTGATACCATACATAAATGCAGGACATTGTGGAATGCACCCTGTTTATGTACCTAAAAGGTATAATTGTTATCAGCCACATCGATAAGGTGTGTTCCAAGACACTTGGAACAATTATGATCATCTTTAAATTAATGATCGAGTGTAAGTATGTTTGACTGTTAAACCGAAACGTGTATGCTGCACAGTTTTTATTCATAAATCCTTTGTTATCGCATTGATATTCAACACTCCACTGGTTAATTAGGTATAAAAGAAGAAGAGAAGATAAGTCTTAAACCGCCCCTTTATCACGCTCTTTATCTCTTTTCGCACGGCAAATTGTGTGCGTTGCATCTAACTTAAGAGAACCACCATTGAGAAGCTAGTGCCGACTTTCCTCTATTATTTACTTACATCTATTATCTTTAACGAATAGATTTTGGTGCGTTTTTACTGATGTCCAAGTTTTTGAGTTTATGAAGCCTGTCTCTATCACAGAAAAAATAACCTACAAGTGATTCTGGTCTTTACCTTAGTATATTTTAGCAAGTTTCTCGTTGGATGCTATTACGAACGTAATTGCATTACTCCAGGTCACCTAGTAAGGGCCGTCTTACGCTTTATCTTCTAGCCATCATAACTGTAATATAAGCATATGGTACTTACTAGGGGCAATAATTTATAATTTGTATAATTTTTTGTTTAGTTATATTTGTCTTGTACGTTGGCATAAATTGTCTAGTCGCACCTCACAGTACGTGGCGGCAGGCAATCACTAGTCAAAAAAATGTTCCAAATTGATTACACATACCTAACTAGATAAATTAAAGCTTAGATAAATATGTTTATATATCAGTGAAATCCTCTAGAACTACATTTAGTGGTGTTAAAAGTTGGTACAAGCAATAACTCCCAAAATGAAGGGACTATTTGCAGTGCTCGTCGTAACTCTTGCTATCTGCCGTGGTCAGAGCAGTCAACGTTCTGGTAAGTAGATAAAGATATCACAATCTTGGGTCACAACTGGTAGGGGATTTTGGTGGATAGGTTTTGTTAGTGCGGTTGCTAAACCGTACTGTTACTAAACATATGCTAGGGACCAAAGCATAAGGTTTGGAATGGAATGGCGTGTGTTGTAAAGTTCTAAAGGATTCAAGCGGATGTACGGACGTTTTCATTGAAATGCGTGACTATAATAATTAATAAGCTGTAAAATTTAATCCATTTGTTCTCAGCTGGTTCTTTGGGGGTTCTTTTGAACGAGTCACTGACTTTTATCTCTATAATTCTTTTACTAAATATAAAGGACCTATTGACACTAATATTAATTCTCATTTTTTCCTTCAGCAGTTCTTTAGGAGGAAATACAAGCCACTTTGTCTCGCTGCAGTTCCTTTAAAGGAACTAAATTAACTACTGACACGCACACGTTTTCTTCATCTTCTTGTGCATCTGTGACTATACTAGATTAGCATTTCTGCTAATCTAATCTCGGTTCTATGCGTAGCGAAACAGATCTTCTACTGAGTACAACTAAGTGACCTTAATTTTTCTTCTTTCAATACGCCCTTCCGAGACACCTGGTTCCATTACACCTTATGTCTTCTATAAGAATATACAATTTTTTAAAGGTCATAATAAAATACAAATTAAGTAGCTTCACAGTTTGAAATAAGGAAAGCCTAATGCGTTTTGTGCAGTCGGTAAACAATTACATAGAGGTATTCAGGGATTGGCCACCAGCATTCTGGTCGGTCTGCATTACAATCTACTGCGATCACCAAGACGCCTGGCAAGTGCGGTAATTATGGCAAGCCTCTCCCATGGGGAAGGCCTATGTTCAGCAGTAGACATGTTTCCGTTGATTCAGATGTGATATATAAGTGACTTATTATTTCCGATGATTCAGATGTGATATATAAGTGACTTATTATTTCCGATGATTCAGATGTGATATATAAGTGACTTATTATTTCCGTTGATTCAGATGTGATATACAAGTGACTTATTATTTCCGATGATTCAGATGTGATATATAAGTGACTTATTATTTCCGTTGAATCAGATGTGATATATAAGTGACTTATTATTTCCGTTGATTCAGATGTGATATATAAGTGACTTATTATTTCCGATGATTCAGATGTGATATATAAGTGACTTATTATTTCCGTTGATTCAGATGTGATATAAGTGACTTATTATTTCCGAGTCCTCAGAGTAAAACCACTTACACTATCTAGATCCTGAATGATAACTGCGTTTTTTGGTAGCTATAGGCTGCCTACGCTTTAGTCTGTGTTGCAGATTGTTTGCATTATCATGAAATGTTTGTTAGTGTATTTTTTGGCGGGCATCACAGTAGCGGCAACGGCTTCTGAATGCTTACCTTCTGGTTCGTTCCTCATTTCTCTATCATTATCATCATCAATATCTCATAACATGAACTTTAAAAAATGTACTTTATTATGAAAGTATGAATTATCTGAGGAGGACTCTGTGGGAAAGTAAATTCGAAGAATTCCACAATGAATTACAATCTGGTTAAAAAATAATTTGGTTATGAGATGAGTTAATAAGAATTTTAAATTGAAATACCCTCCTCATAGTAAATATTATACGTATTCAGTGTGAGATATGTTGTTTCTATTTTTTTCTTGTTTTTATTTTGGCTGTACACTTTAGTGTATTTAGCCAGTGTCAAGTATTTTTTCAAGTTAAAAAGTATTTGATATATGTGTCAAGTCAAGTCACAGTCTAAGTCATCAAGTCAAGTCATAATCTAGTCTAGTCTAGTCTAGTCAAGTCATACTCCTAGTAAAGTGATGGCAACTTTACCAGAAGCATCTATGGAGTATTGGAAACAACACGAAAAGAAACATTTCACCATCATTATACCACTTTCCCACACTCATGCCTGTAATCCAGCACTTAACGAATAAAATGCCACCAATTTTATACACTAACACTGAAATAACACAAGTTTTGGAAAATAATAAAATGCGGCGACGCGATCTTTTTCAAAAATCTCATGTTTTGTTATAAACAGTATAATATAAAGAGTTAATAATTTATAATAATACTAGCTGCGCCCCGCGGTTTCACCCGCAGATAAATAAGTAGTCGAGTTAATCGTGTTAATCGAGTATCATAAATCCAAATTTCATCCAAATCCGTCGAACCGTGTGAGCGTGAAAGAGTATCAAACATCCATACATACAATATTTCGTGTTTATAATATTAGTAGGAAGAACGTAAGGACGTTTGATTACATAATATGCCAACGCATGCATGCTAGGTAAGTAGGAATATCATTATATTGCGCTGGCTGACTGTCTAAAGTCATCGCAGCCAGTATATAGTCCAAATGTTTTTTTTTTGTAGTAGATAGTTTTTAGTATTGGTTATTAAGTATTTAGTTGAAAAAAATAAAGGCAATTTGCCGGTAAAAAAGGGTTATGTACACCCGATTCACGACAGTTGGTTAGCATACCTAGTACTGGAACACCTCGAGAGAAAGGTGCATAGAAATCGAAGGGACACTAAACTTATTAGAGTATGTAAAGTTGGCCATATTGTCACATTCACAGTGTAAGATTAGGGTGTCCATGTTTTAGCTGTTCTGTAATGCAAATAAAACTACACAACTTTCAATAAATTCAAGAAGATTATTCCCGTCTGTTCTAAAGTATTACAGCTCCTAAGTTCGCACTTATATACCTGGCCCCCGGTTTCTGTACTTTTTTTTGTTTAATTTTGGCTCCACACTTTTGTGTATTTAGCCAGTTTCAAGTAATTAATAATTTCCCAAGTTAATTAATATTAGATATATATATTATGTGTCAAGTCAAGTCAAGTCACAGTCCAAGTCATCAAGTTAAGTCATAGTCTAGTCTAGTCAAGTCATACTCCTAGTAAAGTGGTGGCAACTTTACTTGAAGCTTCTATGGAGTTTTTCGCTTTCCCGCCAAAACTCAGTTTCTCTACTTTCACTGATACATAGTATCTCTAAATAGTCTGTGGTACTTTTATCAAACTCGTGTCAAGTCAACTTAGCTAAGAAACACTTCTTCGGAGGGGAGTTTTGGCGGGAAAACGAAAAAGATCGCGTCGCCGCATTGTATTATTTTCCAAAACTTGTGTTATTTTCAGTGTTAGTGCATAAAATTGGTGGCTTTTATTCGTTACGTGCTGGATTACAGGCATGAGAGTAGGAAAATGGTATGATGATGGTGAAACGTTTCTTTTCGTGTTGTTTCCAAAACTCCATAGAAGCTTCAAGTAAAGTCTCTTTTGTCAGTCAAAATACCACAGTAAAATGGTGGATATAATACTGAAGGCTCTAGGAAGCCTTGAAGAGAAAACGAAAAGGCATGGTTTAAAAACTTGGAACCATTGGCCAACGCTCGTTTACGTTCACGAACACTTAACGGCTAATAATCCACCCTTATCACACATTAAAATTCAGAAATACACGGGCTATAGAAAAAAAAATTAAAATTAACAACCGCCATTTTCGGATTCTTTTCAACGACGAAGAAAGTCTTTCCCCGGGTTCTCGTATACATTAATTAAGTTCATGTCAACTTGGCAGACCAAATACTGTACGCTCATTGGTTGTATTGGTACTAATGTTTTTTTTTTATGTTTTGTCTCTACACTTTTGTGTATTTCGCCAGTGTCAAGTAATTGATATTTTTTCAAGTAAATGATATTTACGCAAATATGTGTCCAGTCACAGTCGAAGTCATCAAGTCAAGTCATAGTCTAGTCAAAGTCATACTCCTAGTAAAGTGGTGGCCACTTTACCAGAAGCTTCTATGGAGTTTTGGAAACAACACGAAAAGAAACGTTTCACCATCATTATACCATTTTCGCACACTCACGCCTGTAATCCAGCACTTAACGAATAAAATGCCACCAACTTTATGCACTAACACTGAAAATAACACAAGTTTTGGAAAATAATACAGTGCGGTGACGCAATCTTTTTCGCTTTCCTACCAAAAACCCGGATTCTCTTCAACGATGAAGAAACACTTTCCCCGGGTTCTCGTATACATTTATTAAGTTCATGTCAACTTGGCAGACCAAATACTGTACGCTCATTGGTTGAATTGGTACTAATGGAATTATTTGCAAGGTGACTTTTGGGACAATTAGAACTTTGTTTGACATTCAATATTGATATGCTATTTTTATGTTTGATTAAATAAGTACGGCTACACGGAGCAAAGTCAAAGAAAGACAAATATATAATAATAATAATAATATATAAAGAATAAAATTCTTAGCAAATAAATTAAATACTTATGCCTATACTTAACTTTGGCAGCTTCTAAGTTCGCACTTATTCCTCTGTGACCTACCCAAATGAATTGCAGTAGGTTATGTTATTAATAGTACAGACGTATTAATTTGAATAACCTCAAATCAATTAATTACAAGTAAAGTGTCAGTTGATTAAATGCATGAGTATTTTATTGATCAGCCAACCTATTTGTTTAGAAAGCACTGTGGTGTGGTTGTTGTGCAGGTCGTGTCATAGCCCGGAGGCAGCGGGTTCGATTCCCGCGGCAGGAAGTATTTGTGCACAGAAAAAAAGTGCAAATCTGAGCCCGGGTATTATGGTTTCATGGTTCTCGTAGTTTCTGGATCCCTAGATACAGAGAATCCTAGTTATTATTATGGATTATTAAGGCAGTTGAGCCTCGGCCATTTTTTGCTATGAAGCCATACAAAAAATGACCTTGACTTAACTGCTTTAATGTTCAATTTTACAGCTACATAACGAACCGACACAATACACAGACCAGAAATAAAATAAGAGTTAATAAAATCTATAGGGATATTTAACCTTACTGACTTGAAACAGGTACCTTGTATAGGTATCATATATATTATATTCTATTTATTATATTCTGAAACTGGACAGGACTTACCAAACGCTTCGCAAAGTTAGAGTTACAAAAAAATAATTAAAAAACTATCTTTGGGGACTGCCAGTGGAAGTGAAAACGAATTAACTTGTGACGTACCTCATGGAAAGCGTTCGGTGACGATGAGGCGAGTTTCACGCTTTTTACTACCCAAAAAGTGCATATATTACACAGTATACATATAGCTCATGGAAAGCGTTCGGTGACGATGACGCGAGTTCCATGATTTTAGTTCATCCAAAAAGTACCCAGCGGGCCTAAAGACGTTTTCACTTCAAAAAATCGTGTCTCTCTCAAAGCAGACATAATGTCTGCGATGACTGACTACCAGATGTAGAGCAACAACACTGTCTCTAATGAATCCAGTGCCAACCATGTGCTCTCCCAGTGTGCTCGCGTTTTGTGTTTTATTTGTGTTACTTGTGTTCGTGCGATGTAATCTGCAGAAAGGTATTGGTTTCTATTACCCCATTGAAGTCTTATATTTAATGTTCATCGTTGGTAATTAATAAGCGTTATTAATCATCAGATGATCGTTGGTAAGTTCATCTGATTTGATTAATTATTTGATGGATGTAGTTCGAGTATGGTCTTGCGTGATGATTTTGATGATTGATAGATTTAAAAAGGCTCGTTGTTTGTGTAATTTATACTTTTTTAATATTCTGGCTCCACACTTTTGTGTATTTAGCCAGTGTCAAGTAATTGATAATTTGTCAAGTTAATGATATTTCACGCAAATATGTTTCAAGTCACAGTCGAAGTCATCAAGTCAAGTCATAGTCTAGTCAAAGTCATACTTCTAGTAAAGTGGTGGCAACTTTACTTGAAGCTTCTATGGTGTTTTGGAAACAACACGAAAAGAAACGTTTCACCATCATTATACCATTTTCCCACACTCACGCCTGTAATCCAGCACTTAACGAATAAACACAGAAACACTAAAAAAATGCCACCAATTTTATGCACTAACACTGAAAATAACACAAGTTTAGGAAAATAATACAATGCGGTGACGCAATCTTTTTCACTTTCCCGCCAAAACTCCAAATTTATACTTGCTATGGTTTGTCTTAGCTCGTCATTATTATTATTATTTTTCTTCTCTAGAATACCTTTTTTGAACACTACTAATATTACAATCTAGCTAATAAGTTATTTTTATTTAACCTAATCTCCTACACAATTATCTAAGAATGTGTCCAATAACACTTTTCTTATTGTCTCTATTAAGGTGAAGACACTTTGTTCTTGTGTTCTTTTTAGTGATTATTTTAGTGATACGAAATCTCTTTGAAACAGATGACGATCTTAGAAGCAGGTAATTAAATAATTATGCATATAGATAAGAGAGTCGAGATAAGAAATTGTTGTTTTAACGTATTGCATGAATGTTGAAATTCAATTCGAGAGAGATAAGCGATTTCCTTTATCTTCTCCAGAGTGTTATAAAGGTAAATTATATACCAAAAAATTAAGAGCTAAAGAAATAAAAATACTGGCTATAATTACGTGGCTTTTAATATGGTTTATTATGTTATAATTACCACAGATAAAATAATAGTAGAAAGTTTTTTAGACATGAATTTCCACGGAGATGTATTGAATGTAAACCCCTTTAATCGACTTGAGATGTGTCACTGACGCGCCGACTTACATACCAGTACCTTTCTTCAGGTACCTTTCTATATTTTACAAGTTTGTACTTACCAAAATCATCCAATGGCGTCAGAATCTTTAAGTTGCTCAAAGGTTTATATTTTAATGTCTTTACCTAATTATTATCTGACGAGAGCTACACAAGATCGACTCAATTCTTGAGCTCTGTATATATTAAGTAATAATAATAACGCCCAACGATCACATACATAGATCCTTGACCCTAACTAGGATTCCCTGTGTAGGACCTAGGAACTACGAGGGCCACGGTCCAACACCCAGACACAGAACAAGTATTTACGAAATAGTTTTGTCTGTGCGCAAATACTTGTGCTGCTGCGGGAATCGAACTCAGCACAATAGGTTATATGAGTCCACTTGCTCAACCACCACACCACACTGATTCCGCTGAGGTAACATAAAGAATAACAGAGATACGGTAGAGCTATCTTCCACAAGTTGTGTGTCCACTGATGGCCCTGGATAATGAATAAGTAAAATATACGATGCAATTTATGATAATTTTGGGGCAGCTAGACGTAGAATTAAGCGCTGGTGAAGGCTAAGCTACACACTACCAAACTGTGGCCGTTGAGGTAACATAAAGAATAACAACAATTTTTCTATGAGATACGGAAGAGCTATCTTCCACAAGTTGTGGAATACAACTGATGGCCCTGGATAATGAATAAGTAAAATTTACGATGCAATTTATGATAATTTTGAAGAAACTAGGCGTGGAATAAAGCGCTGGTGAAGGCTAAGCTACAAAGTCTTAAGCACCGACGCAAAGTGACTTTTTGTGGTCTTTTACAAGTAGCACTTCGAGAGAGTGCGATGGAATTGAACAACCTAATTCCCTTTTTAACACCGCACAACCTAACACACGGAAACACGACATCCGTATATGGTAGGCATTCCTCTAATCCGCACAAAGTTTTGCTTAAATATTTATTGCATGACGGCAAAGGAATGGAACAACTTACCAGCGTCTATGTTTCTTGAAAAAATCTGGGCTAGAATGAAGCGGTAGCTTCTAGAAAAGCATGTCCCATTGTTGACTGCATTGTCGCTTACCATCAGGTGAGGCAGTGGTCAAATCCTATCAAAGTAAAAAAAACTGTTTTTGAAGGACACAATTTTTTAACTAAACCTTTCTTCCAGACCAGGCTTTCTGGAAGGGCCTCGCGCAAAATGAGCTAGCAGAAGCCCTGAAGGTGAAATGGAACCTAAACACGGCCAAGAACGTGATCGTCTTCGTCGGAGACGGCATGGGTCCCAACACCGTCACCGCCACCAGGATTTACAAGGGCGGGGAGACCCACCGGCTGTCGTATGAGCAGTTCCCGCATATGGGAATGTTGAAGGTATTAAAAAATTATAATAATAGGCTTAATTAATAAATATAAAAAATAATCTAACAAAAAGCACGGACCCAGGTGTCTGTGGAAATGCAGAATAATAAAAAAAAAATGAAACTTTAGTTTTATATTTGTCTAATAATTATCATCAGGTTACATATACAACTAATACTTATAACAAACTAGCGAGGTCTAGCGCGCGTCTTGTGACGCCCACGCAGCTGAAGCAGAGTTGAGGGACCTTTAGTAGGACTATTTAACCAATTACATAGATAGAGACTTATGTTCGTACAATTGTAACATGCAATTACTGATCAGACTCGAACAAAACTTATTTGAATTAACTTTTTGCGCTCTAAGTCTCTAGACAGTCAATGTGATAGTCGACATACCTGACAATGGACGTTCTGACGCTCAGGCAGTCCTTTAAGTTGATATTACATTATCCTGGACCCTAACTAGGACTCCTTGTGTCTACGGACCCAGAAACCAGACCATGACCAAGATCATGGTCCCACAACACCCAGACACAAAACAAGTATTTGCGCGTCAACTTTTTGTGCACAAATACTTGTCCTGCCGCGAGAATCAAACCCGCTGCCTCCGGGTTATGAGCCGACCTACTCAACCACCACACCATAGAGGCTGTCAAAGGCTGTTAATAATACATTAAATCTCCGCTTTCTCATTCCAGACATATTCCGCCGACAAGATGGTTCCCGACTCATCATGCACCGCCACGGCCCTGTTCTGCGGAGTAAAAACCAACCAAGAAACTTTGGGAGTAGACGCAACCGTCCCCGTGGGCGACTGCTCTGCTTCCTTGAGGCAAGGTGCCAGGTTGAAGTCTTTGGCTGCTGATGCCTTGACCGCTGGGAAAAGCGCCGGTAAGTCCGTTGGCAAAATAATGACTGATACGACAAAGTCTATTCCAATCAATTGGTATTATATTTGAGCTGTCTTACAATCTCAGGCATCGACAACTAAATTAATGATTCTTAAAAAAAGGAAAGAATGAAAAACCGGTTTCAGAATTATACGGTTTTTTATGGATGCCATAGTCAAAACTGACCAAATTAAATTGGGACACGTTAAATGAAAATAATTCATCAAAATCGGTTCACCAGATCGAAAGTTCTGAGGTGACAAACATAAGAGAAATTAACAAAAAATACAGTCGAACTGAGAACCTCCTCCTTTATTAATGTCGGTTGAAAATTAAATCAGCGAAACAATTTATAGGTCAACCTTTATTCACGTAGCGGGTGGGAAAAGTGGAAAAAGTTTGCCCTATTGCAACCTACATATTAGAAAACAAAAGCCAATATGTTTCATGATGCTACAGATAATAAAAATAGGTATTAGGTAACTGTGAAATCGGAGAAGATAAGCTTCCTAGTTTTGACAAAATGACAGAAAAATTATGATAAAACCTTTTACTTTTTTCGGCGAAAATCATTATAGATTGTCTTATCTTGACACCAACAAGTGACTCGGTAATTTTTTAATGGATTATATATCTGTTTACATTATGATTGGATTAATGGTTTTCGATTCAATAAGTGATATCGTTGATTAATTGGCTGATAGTATCTACTTAACGTTTGTCATTGGTGGATGATTTGTAACACAAAACGGTCGGTTGCAACTTTGCAACTGTTCACTTCACCAGCTAGGCTATCACGTAACTCGATTGCAACAAATTAGAAACACAAATTTGTATGGTCACAAGTACAATAAATTAATAGAGACATACACAAACTGATGGGTTTTACACCCAATCTATGATCCAGCTTAGTTTATAGCAAAGCTTTAGCGAAGAGTGCTTATAGCGAAACTTGACTCCGTTTTAAGTCAATCACAAGGCTAGCTGAGAATTTGCATGGAAAACCATTAATCTACAGATATTCATTTCCCAAGAATTCTATCTGTGATAATAATAACAACTGACACCTCAACCTACCAACAACCGACAACTCAAGTGCGCTGCTCTATTGCTTAAGTAGTAATTTACAACCAAGCTCTACAAAAGCATCGGCTAGCAAATTCTGACTCCAATTCCACTTGCTGAAGAGCTAGAAGAACGAAGAATGATTCATTTTTTTATGCTGTTTTACCACAGACTCCTTGGGCCCGTGCTCTTTTTTAATACATTACATTTTTTTTTACAATATCAATATAGTGATTTTTTTCGTACAATTTTAGACACTATTAAACATTAAAATATCGGGAATATTAATAACTTTCTATTGGCGTATACACCACAAGCAGACCAGCTTCCGCAAGCAGTGTCCGTTCACCAGCTTCCATCCAGTCATATCGCAGGATGATTCATTTATGCGTATCTTTCCAGGTCTAGTTACCACTATGCGCGTGACGCACGCTACTCCAGCACCTCTATTCGCTCATTGCCCTAATAGACGGTGGGAGTGCGAAGCTAACATGGCAGCTGGGAACGAGCAGTGCAAGGATATCGCCAGGCAGCTGATCGAGGACTGGCCTGGAAGGGACCTTCAGGTACGCCAGTAGGCTGGTCTTTCTTTTTGGGCTCACGAGTTTGAATGGTTAGGACAATATATTGCTTGAAGCTATGATGCAGCAGTTGTTTACGAGTTACGTTGGTAACTTGCGATCATGGATTCGTATCCGAAAATGAGCTACCGACTGGCTAGATACCATTCTCAATGTGAAAATTTGTCGTTAAAATTGTGACTTCCAGCAGCATCACTTGTGAGTCAGCTCCGAATTCAGTAATAG
Source organism: Ennomos fuscantarius (assembly GCA_905220475.3). Taxonomy (NCBI): domain Eukaryota; kingdom Metazoa; phylum Arthropoda; class Insecta; order Lepidoptera; family Geometridae; genus Ennomos; species Ennomos fuscantarius. The sequence goes on along the minus strand of HG992036.1, from coordinate 13,451,849 downwards.
TGTGGCATCACTTTCCACGATATGACCTAACACCAAGTGGACATGACAGTGGTCAAACACTGCTATGCCTAGGTAAAGCTTATTAAAAGTGTTGTTGTCATGTAGTGGTAAACGTGTTAATTTAACACGTTTACCACTACATGACAACACCCTTATCCAGTTGATTTTCCAGTTCCAGTTGATATGCAGATATTTATCCAGTTTGACTTTCCTTTCCCCAATCACCAACTGAAAATTCCAGGTGATCCTCGGAGGCGGCAGACAAGTGATGGTCTCTGACTCTCCGGGAACTCCTGCTGATCCTCTCGACACCTGGTCTTGCAGAAGCCGAGATGGCAGGAATCTTATTGAATCCTACATCAAAGACAAACAAAGCCGTGGCTTAAAGTATAGCTTTGTGAAAAATAACCAGGAGCTACGAGATTTGAATGTTGATGAGACTGATTATTTGTTTGGTAAGTGAAGTTTTTTGGTTATAATACTGCATTTGTTTACTGTCTACTTATTATGAGCCGGTCATGAGCAAATTTGCCCATCTACTACGACATACACGTTGCCTACTATTTAGTCATTTTTGTTAGTCGGATTCAGATTTTTTATTGCGTTAAAAGCGTTCCACTTTTAGGCTGTTCGCATGATAAATGTGGAGCCAAATTACTTTGTTCGGATATGGGGAATATTGACCATGTAACGGTGGCGTTTTTTCGTACATCTGGTTGTTCGATGGTGGAAAGGCGATGGCGGAATTAGGTTATGCAACTCTGTAAGTTTGAATCACACTCGAGTTATGTAACTTAAGTACAGGATCTTTATGTAGGTACTCCGTCTGGTGTAGCACATTATGATATAGGGCGGTATAAGTTCCCATCACACAAAGTTGATGTCTTCGATCAATGCAACAAATTGTGCGTTCATAACCGATTGATTTAATTCAGGTATTTTCGCCAACGGTCACCTGATGTACGAGTTTGAACGTGATCAAGGTCCTGAAGGCATGCCCTCTATAGTGGACATGACGGAAGCTGCCATCAAAGTGCTTCAAAAGAACCAGAATGGATACTTCCTCATGGTGCGTTTTCAACCCGCTTTTTTATCTTGTCGGTGCCTTAATAGTTATATTAAGATAAAAAGGTAAATTATTTTTTAAAAGTCAGTCTAGATTATGTCTGCTGATCTGGTTCTATCGCTAAAATGGGGGTCCCGCAAGGTTCAATATTAGGACCATTTTTAAAAACAATTTTTTTCAACATTTTATTGTTTAGGTGGAAGGTGGTAAGATAGACATGGCCCATCACCGCGGCCGTGCCAAGACAGCTATCGACGAATCAGCTGCTTTCGAAGATGCAGTTCGTCTAGCTGTATCTATGACTAATGAGGAAGATACGCTGATCGTCGTCACAGCTGATCATACTCACACACTTTCCATCAATGGATATCAGAACAGAGGGGCTGATATATTCGGTAAGTCTTTTGGAAATGCCTCCGTACCCCCAAGATACGCTGATCGTTGTTTATGCTGATAATACCAACACTTTTATCCAGTCTTCTTTCAGTTTTAGAAGTAAAATTTCTTTACGCACACTTGACTTGGCGAGTAAGCTGGTGAATGCGAGGCAAACGAAAGTTGAAGTTCACGTAGATCTCAAACTTTCATACTTTAACCTTTTGCAGGAATTGCCCAGCCTTCCCCCTGGGACAGAACTAATTACACAACTCTTTCCTATGGCACCGGCGGTCCTGGCTCCATGCATTACTATGCGGAGGAGAATGAATCAGGTCAGGTGGAGGTGAAGAGACGAGACCCCAGCACAGAAGACACTAATGACTTCTACTACGAACAGGTCGCAGGGATCACGTTGGATGAGAACAGCCATGGAGGCGGTGATGTTACTGTTTATGCTAGAGGTGAGTGAGTGAGAGTGACTTTTAGAACATTTGCAGTGAATTAAATAATAATAATAATAACGCCCAACGATTATATACATATATCCTTTAACTAGCATTCCCTGTATCTAGGGACCTAGACCCAGTATTTTTGCTTTTTATCTGTGCTGCAATATTTGTCCTGTCGCAGGAATCGAACCTGCCGCTTCCAGGTTATGAGCCAACCTGCTCATCCTCCACAAAGGCTGTAAAAGAGGCTGTTAAAATATGAGGGTTTCGATGAAATCATGGTTATTATTTCTCAATTCTCGCCTGGCTTTAGCTACACTGTCACAATGGTAACTAGAAAAATCTGCACGCTGTTATTGGTCTGGTGGGAGCATTCACAAGAAACCAGATAAATAACAGTGTGTTCTAGTATATAGTTTCACTTCAGAGCCAGTTTTCAATACAGGTGAAGCATGGCCTTCTTTCAAATTATCATTGACCGTTAGGTAAAATGTGCAGCATCTAATATCACCAGCGTCTTAGCTATTTCAGCCGAGCAGCTTAAACGATGCAACTATAGTATTCTAGGTAGTGATTACATATTTCAGCAGTTTAGGTTTGAAACCTAGTTCCGTGGAGACTGGGAACTCACCACTTTTCCAAAATTTATCAGAGGTAGCTTAAAGGATAAGTTTTACTAAAAGTTTTTGTAACCTTATTCTTTCCAGGACCTTTCTCCCATCTTTTCCACAACACCCACGAGCAACACTACCTATACCATGCGGTTTCGTACGCGGCCAAGCTCGGCGAGTACGGAAGGCCGCGGTTCAACTGGGTCAGCAACGCCGCTGCCGACCAGGGCATGTTAGTACTGCTTGTTTTATCTTCTTTGTTGTTGTGGTTAGGTGCAGAAAAGTTGGTGTTTAGTTTTCAATGAATATATTGTTTACAAAAAGGTTAAGACTTATTAGAGAAGTTAGCTCCTCTATTTATGGTTAGTGTCTGAAGATTCCTCATATGGTGCACAAGAACCTTTTTAGCTCTATCGTTGTTTTGTTTGGTTCATTTCTTCCATTAATCATACGCTGATTCTATTATAAATTAATAATATTTGACAGTTTTTCACCATCAGCCATGTCATTCATTATTTATTATGATACTACCCACTTTTACAAAATATTCTTTTAGATGTTTTATTTTTATTTTAGAGACATAGCTTTTATTATTGTAATCTCTGTGTAGTAATTAGTATGCTATACTCAAAAGCTAATTATGTCTAAGATAGCAATACTTCGTTTTGTTTCCATTTAACTTTAGCCATGAGAAAAATCTAGTCCCAAACTAAGCAAATCTTGTATTGGAACCAGATAACCGATAAAATACTGATACACCTTTTTTGTAAAAACAATCAAGTAAATATATTAAAATACAATTATAAGACTGGGTGGGAATTTAACCTACACCCTACAGTTCAGAAGGCAGGGCTACTACCAATAGCCGTGTTTTATAATGAAAAAGGTAAATTTTACGTAAATTGGATATGCTTTTAATTAGTTCACTAAAATAATTTTGTATTCACAGGAACTAACCCTACACCAACAGTACTAACCAACTTTTTCTGGACAACTTCGAAGCTGCGGAACTAACCGTGCACTATCATGACCTTGGTGTAACTAACCGATTTTAAAATTTGAAAGGCTTATAGCTTTGTCTGCTTTTTAAGTGTATTGTGATATATATAAAGCATAATAAACAATAGGACAAAAAAATCATCTGAACTGTGGCCTTGCTGCTAAACAAATTATATTGTACATTAATGTTTATTGTTATGTAAAAACCTTTTTAAGGCACTTTTATAGAAAATATACTTTGATGTGTAAGTTGATTGTTTCTTTTTGTAATTATTTTTACTTAAACAATAAAATTGTAGATAAAACGAATTTACTTGAAATGAAATTCTATCCCAATTGTACGAGTCGTTTCGTCCGACGAGATTCGTTTCAGACATTCATTCATAAAGTGAATGAAATCTCTGCTTCAGCACTGATTGATGACTGAGCATCTGATATGATATATGATATGTAATACGGATCATAGTAGCCAGTAATTGACCGCCTCTGTGGTGTGGTGGTTGAGCAGGTCGGCTCATAACCCGGAGACGGCGGGTTCGATTCCCACGACATGTAAATTTTTATGCTCAGAAAAAAAGCGCAAATACTTGTTCTGTATCCGGGCGTTGTAGGACCATGATCCTTGTAGTTCCTGGGTCCCAAGATAAAAAGAATCGTTGTGAGGATCCAGGATCTATGTATGTGATCGTTGGGCGTTATTATTATTATTATGGTCCCTAACTAGGATTACCTGTATCTAGGGACCTAGGAACTACAAGGACAATGGTCCCACAACATAGACTAAGAACAAGTTTTTCTATCCACAAATACGGGAATCGAACCCGATTATGATCAACCCTCTACGATAAGCGTCCGAAGTGGCGTTTTATGCGGAGGCATGCATTCACCAATAAAAAAAAAAAAATTGTGGGCATTTTACACAGCGCTACCTAGCCCTAAACTAAGCAAAGCTTGTACCCTTTGTAAATACATACATAGAATACAACATAACACTCAACAGAACAAACACCGATGTTCATTACACAAAAGTTTGTCCAGGGTGGGAGTCGAACCCAAAACCTACAGCTTAGAAGGCAGGGTTACTACCAACTGACCTGCCGGCCAGTCTGAGCAGTGAACGTCTTCCAGCTGAAGATTATATGATGTGTATGTGCCTACCTGAAGAAAATAAGACACGCTATCTATTTTCACGCCATACGGCTCATAAAGTGAACATAAAGCATCATGTAGATCAATTTAGATGTAATGTTACTGGGAGTAATTACACCATCCGATCAGACATAAATTAGAATATTTACTATTTGACAGCCTCTGTGGTGTAGTGGTGTAGAGGCTCATAACCCGGAGGCGATGGGTTCGATTCCCGCGGCAGGACAAGTATTTGTGCACAGAAATAACCCAAAAATAGCCCAAATACTTGTTCTGTGTCTGGGTTTTGTGGGACCATGGTCTTCGTGGTTACTGGGTAACTAGACACAGGGAATCCTAATTAGGGTCCAGGATCTATGTATGGGATCATTTTGCGTTTATTATTATTATTATTTACTCGATTAGAATAAAGACTACTATTGGAACAGTGTTCCAGCTTAAAAGGCTTACTGTAGCTAGTGAAATTACCTGACAAATGAGGCTTTAAGACGTAATATAACTATACTAATATAACTAGATTGTGCTGCTGTCTCAGGATGACGTACGCAATGCAGTGTCTCGCGAAATATATTATGTTACAGTTCCGAGTGACACTGCAACTGTTATGGGCAGCCGTGTCGCTTAACATCGCGAACGACTAGTACGTACCGTCGTAAAAAAGAATTCTTACTAATAGAACAAATATATTACCACCATCACCATTATCGGGAATACGTCCATGATTATTAAACGTAGGTCTCCCGTTGAATTGAAGGGTGCTATGCGTATAATAATAAAAAAATGCATTTATTTAATCGGCATCCCTACCGCGTAACCGTTGTCAGGGAATCGGTTTCGCCTGCGCCAATTAACAAGTCCACGAGTGCGAGCAAGAGAGAACAAGATTACCATCTCCACCAGACTTACGCGGTAAGGTCCCAGGATTATTCAGTTTATTTATTTTATTTATGGCAAAGCAAGTTGTTGTTACAATAGAGTACACAGACAGACTACTGCTACCAGCAGTCAGCCATATATATTCTTAATAATGCGAGTATACAGATTATAGCCAGGTCTAGCTATCCCTTCAAGTAAGTAGTTAGTTCTGTAATAGAACAGCTTTATGAAATGAAATGAGATGAGTTTATTTGAGTTTTGGCGGGAAAACGAAAAAGATTGCGTCACCGCATTGTATTATTTTCCAAAACTTGTGTTATTTTCAGTGTTAGTGCATAAAATTGGTGGCATTTTATTCGTTAAGTGCTGGATCACTGGCGTGAGTGTGGGAAAATAGTATAATGATGGTGAAACGTTTCTTTTCGTGTTGTTTCCAAAACTCCATAGAAGCTTCAAGTAAAGTTGCCACCACTTTACTAGGAGTATGACTTTGACTAGACTATAACTTGACTGTGACAATTGACGTACAGGCATGAGTGGGGGAAAGTGGTATAATAATGGTGAAACGTTTCTTTGCGTATTGTTTCCAAAACTCCATAGAAGCTTCTGGTAAAGTTGCCACCACTTTACTAGGAGTATGACTTGACTAGACTAGACTTGACTTGATAACTTGGACTGTGACTTGACTTGACATATATACATATATATTAATTGACTCGAGAAATTACCAATTACTTGACTCTGACTAAATACACAAAAGTGGGGACCAAACCAAAACAAAAAAAACAGTAACTTATGAACTAAGCCTAGGTACTTTAAAAAATACAATAATAAGTAAGGTAACAAGTAATAGTCATAATAATCAAGATTAATAATAGTAGTATACAAATAAATGGTTGGATAATATTATTAATAATATTGTTTTAAAAAATTGAAGCAATTTTTAAAGATATCGTATCGTCCATGTAAAGAAGGCTACCGGGACAGGGTTCCTATCGATCGGGGAGCGGCACCATCGCGCAGGGTCCGTACAGCCTCCAGTTAAGGAGAGGTGGTTGCGAAATATAATTTTAGTGATGTAGTGTACGTGCCAGGATTCCCTTGCCTTGAAAATATCTTGTGTAGTTTTGACATTTGACAGCGTTTACCGCTAAAAATGGCGTTAAAAATAGTGTAGGAACTTATAACATTGCACAACACTGTCGTGGTAGAATGTATACGAGCTATTTGTAATAAATACCAACTATTTATGTACTGCATTCTGCAATAAATGATATTCTATTATATTCTACCTATCTATGAAAATGTAAAAGAAATAAGCTAAACGTCGGATATAAAAATACCTATTTAGTATTCTATTTGGTGTTTTGCAAATAAGAAAGACAATATAGTGACTTTACGACACGGTAATGGGAGTGACACTTTAATGGAAGATCCTGACTAATTCTATAAAATATACGTTATCTTTTCGTTTGTAATTTTGTTAGTTTGTCTTTCACGCTAAAAGGACCTATTTGGATGAAATTTTCTACACATGGCTAATACTACCGAGATTAACATAATACAATTTTTGTCCCGAAAAATTATGAGTACTGGCGGTAAAACTCGGAGATATGGGTAACCACGCCTTCGGTGCTTATAAAAGAAATAAAGCCTTTTAATGATTTATGTATGAGCAAATAATGCTCGATGCTCTACCTCATTCATCGTCTGTCTCAGTCATTGAGCATAGTTATAGTTTTTTTAAATCACAGACGGGCTTATATTAAACCTCGATCTCAGCTGATGGTAAGTGACGAAGTGATCAACGATCCTTGCCTCGATCATACCGGTTCACTCTAGCCTTAAAATCTCCCAGCTTATATTTGTAAGGAAACAACTAAATTAAATTAAATATGAATCATTTAAGGGTTACGTATTTGTTCCGTTTGGGGTTGAAACAATAGGTCTCTGGGGCTGCAGTCACGCTTCTTGTCAAAGAGCTTTCCAGACGCCTGGTTGAGCTGACGCACGACCAAAAGGCTGGCACACACCTCGGCCAACGAGCCCAGCTATTCAACGAGGGAATGTTGCCAGCTTTTTGGGTACGCTTCCCGCAGAAGGTGATCTAAATTCTGTTTTATTTATGACCCCTTTTTATCAACAATATTACTCTTTATCAAATAATTAAATATATTTTAGTATTATGTTTATATGTTAAAAGATCTTACAGTTATTATACACTTTAAAATTAAATTAAATATTTATACCTTTTAGCACAGTCATCCCCTTAACAGACAATACTGAATCGGGAATCGCGCTCCAGATTATGTGGCTGGGGACTTGTCACTTCGTTGCAAATTATAAAATGCTCTCGGTCTCCACTTAGTATTTTTTGACATTTGTGTAGTGTGTGAGCAGTCCAGGGAGGATAAAATATGGTAAGCGCTTTTTGACTGTAGAGTTTTGTGTTGATTAAGAAGAGTAAAATTAGATTACGACAACCAATGGTTTCTTCTTCTGGCGTATTAATAAAAAAATATGCCTACATTATTTTTAATAGCATTAATTTTATTAGAAAGTGCATTATTAAATTCGTTTAACGTCAAAATTCCGAACATAAATATTTAACCTTTTAACAGCCATTTAACAGAAACTACACTATTTTTTTGCTTATTATTGCTTTTATTATGTTTTTTCAGGCAAAAAACATGATAAAAGCAATGCATATTTTTACATTTTGATAAATCATGATGAACTTTGGTTTGGTAATTAAGTTTGATTAGGTTTGATTATATTGGTAGTTTTTATTTCAGATCATTGAAATAAACATATTACTGTGTCTGCATTTTCTACCACTTTCAGGCAAGGATGGAGCTCCCCGTATTCGACAAGTTCTGCTTCATCTTCGACTTGAGGACAGGATGCATGGTCATGGGGATCATTAACTCGGTTAGTGAAGGAACAAAAAATTGATAAAAATTGGATATAGAAATATAAGTCAATAAAATATAGTTTTGGTCCATATTTGGAAAGTAGTCCATATTTTATTTTCTTCTCCGTTAAATGCTAGTAGGACAATAGCGATATATTCAGCCAGTATCATTACTTCGCTTCTTTACTCAAACGATACTATGTAGTGGAACGTTACCTTGTCTGAACATAAAAAAGCACTTCTTAACCTAAATCCCCTTCGCCTAGAAGTAGATGATGATTGTCTTATAAATTTCCATCTGACTTTGATCTTTTATCTTATCCCGATCTCTTTCTTTCATCTCATTCTGTCTTCTTTTACTACGTTTTTCTTATACTATGTGGTCGCACGCTACTTTGTCTGAACATAAAAAAAAAAACCAATGCTTAACCCAAATCGCCTTCGTCTAGAAGTAGATGGTGATTATCTTATAACTCTTTCTATCTCACTTTGATCTCTAATCTCATCCCAATCTCTTTCTCTAATCTCATTCCTATCTCTTTCTTTTATCTCATCTCTATCTCTTCTTTTATCTTTCTCATCTCATCTATCTATTGTATCTGTCATTTCGTCCCTTGTCCCATTTTTAAATTTATTGCTTGTATCATCCTTCTCTCGTCTCGCCCTTGACTCTTATCTTCATTTCAACGTATCTTACAGATCCTAACATTTGTCATGGGGGTGATTCTGATCACACTAGCTGTAGACATCAAAGATGCTGCTGAGATTCAAGCGAAGCGAGAAGACGGCGAGGCAGCGATGTCCTCCGTAGTTTATACCATCGTAGCTCTGCTTGTGGCCTTGTTGTTCATCAAGTTCTTCTTTGACCTGGTCTTCGTTTGGGCTGTGCACAAGGTAAGGTGAAACTGATAAAGAATTCTTGTTTTGAATGAAACCCACTGTACTACATTGACTTAACTTTTCGAGCAGCAGGTGACTACCTCCTGGTGCTCCATCGTTACGATCATTGATTACTCAAAAAAATATGAGTATACCCAATACTTTTGTGATCACTAATTTTCACTTAGAGGGTAGGCTCTATAGCTCTTCTCAACCACGCGCGAATGCGATCCCAGAAACTCGATGCTGTTATAAAAAATATAGAAAGAAGAAATAAGTACTTACGTTTATCATTGACTTAAGTGCTTAGAGGATTTACCTACAGCATAGTTAGTCGATTAGTTTGTTTGATTTTGAGTGTCAGTAAGTTAATGACCAAGTTGATTATCTTTTTTACCATGATCATAAATAACGTTACCTATAGCTGATAAAAAGTTCAATATACAGTGTAAACTGCTCAAATATTATTGTGGCGTGCTGGCCCACGAAAAAGTTTCAATACCATTCTAATAGAGAACTTTTCCAGCTCGTTGCTAGGGGCAACGAATGTTGTTGATTTAGACTTCACATTAGAGAAAATTTTATTTTCCGCATTTTGGTTTTTGTAAATATCTTTTTAATTAATATATCTTATACAAAGTCAATCGGCATATCATTAATTCAGCAAACCTATGGACCTCCTTCTATTACAACAAAAGCGTATCTAACTTCGCTTAACTGGTGACCTGTTTTGAACCGAAAGTCCACGTTTGCAGTAAATGTGTGTGATTTTGATTTTGTTGCTGATTGCGATAATTCTGATACTGATTCACATAAAAATGTCGCTCTCAACCGATAAGAACGAAGATGTTTGTCGTGTGGGCGTGCGAATTCCGCCGTTTTGGCCTGAAAAGCCGGCCATTTGGTTCGCGCAGATTGAGGGCCAATTCGCGATATCGAACATTACTACGGACAATACGAAGTTTTTCTACGTTATCGGCCAACTAGACCCGCAGTATGCTTCTGAGGTGGAAGATATAATCATCAACCCGCCCGACACCAACAGGTATGAAAAATTGAAGTCGGAACTTATCAAACGACTGTCCGCGTCACGAGAAAAGAAGGTCAAGCAATTACTTATGCACGCAGAACTTGGAGACCGTAAGCCATCTCAGTTTCTAAGACATTTGCAACATTTGGCTGGACCTGGAGTTCCCGAAGATTTTTTACGTACTATCTGGACTAGTAGCTTACCAAGTAGCACGCAAACGATAATCGCTTCGCAGATGACGTCTTCACTGGAAGCGCTCGCAGATCTCGCTGACCGCATACATGACGTTGTTTCGCCTACAGCGCACGTAGCATCAACATCAAGTGCCATACCAGGAAGCTCTTTAGACGCCATGAACCAACAGATTGCTGAACTTACCAAACAAGTGCAAGCTCTAACTGCGCAGGTGAACCGGCATTCACGTGCACCGAATCGTTCAAACAAGAAAACGCGCGGTCTTTCTAGCTCCACACGATCACAGTCGAACTATAGAAAATTTCCTGTGTGCTGGTATCATAGTAAGTTCGGCAATGAAGCAAGTAAGTGCGTAAAACCATGCGACTACCATGCGGGAAACGCGAACAGCAGTCGGTAATGGCGACGACCGATTGCCAAACTTCCGGTCGCCTATTTGTCACGGACGGCGCTACGAAGATGCAGTTTCTCATCGATACTGGCAGTGACGTATGTGTCTTGCCCCGATCGGCACTCAAGGAACGTCGTGAGAAAACAAATTATGAGCTGTGTGCGGCAAACGGTACACCCATTTCTACTTACGGCTACGCTCATTTAGTGCTGAACCTAGGCTTGCGCCGTGACTTCACTTGGCGATTCATCGTAGCGGACGTTACAAAGGCCATAATAGGTGTAGATTTTTTATCATTTTACAACCTCATCGTGGATTGTCGAAATCAACGTTTAATCGACAACACTACAAGCCTTACGTCCCCAGCTTCACCTGCACAGTCAACTGGGAACATTTCATCGGTAAAAGTTATTTCTGGAAATTCCGTATATCATAACATACTAAGCGAATACCCTGAGATTACTAGACCTTCCGGTGTCCACCGTGTTCCGAAGCATAATACCATGCATCATATACAAACTACTGCAGGGCCGCCAATAAGCAGCACACCACGAAGACTAGCACCGGATAAATTAAAAATCGCAAAAGACGAATTTGCAGATATGTTGAGGAACGGAACAGCCAGACCTTCAAAGTCACCATGGTCATCACCACTTCATCTTGCGCCTAAAAAAGATAACGGCTGGCGTCCATGCGGTGACTACAGAATGCTCAACGCTAGAACCGTACCAGACAGCTATCCCATTCGGCACATACATGACTTTGCACATTGTCTCTCCGGCTGTCAAGTATACTCGGTTATCGATCTCGTAAAAGCTTATAATCAAATTCCTGTCTGCCCTGAGGATATTCCGAAGACCGCAATCACGACGCCGTTTGGTTTATACGAATTTCCGTTCATGACGTTCGGACTACGTAATGCCAGTCAAACGTTTCAACGATTTGTGGACGAAATGCTTAGGGGCCTTGAGGAGTTCTGCTTCCCGTTTCTGGACGATTTTTTGATCTTCTCACCTGATCAGGAATCACACAAGAAGCACCTTCATCTGCTCTTCAACAGACTCAAGGAATACGGCATGGTAATCAACACGAACAAGTGCATATTCGGTGTATCAGAGGTAACGTTTTTAGGACACAGCATCTCAGCAGCTGGCACTAAGCCGTTACCATCGAAGGTAGAAGCAGTTGCGAATTACCCACCACCGAAAACCGTTAGAGAACTGCGAAGATTCCTAGGAATGGTGAACTTTTACAGAAGGTTTATTCCTGACGCAGCGCGGCATCAAGCGCCTCTGAATGCACTGCTCACAGGATCAGTTAAAGGTTCACATCCCGTGCATTTATCAGAAGAAGCTACTAAAGCATTCATCACCTGCAAGGAAAGTCTCTGCCAAGCAGCACTACTTGCTCATCCAGACTGCCAAGCGAAGCTCGCTATAGTCACTGATGCTTCAGACACAGCAATGGGCGCAGCTTTACAACAGCATAGAGACGGCCTGTGGGAACCTTTAGCATTTTTCTCTCGAAAACTTTCGCCATGTCAACAGAAATACTCGCCTTATGACAGGGAACTTCTCGCCATCTACGAAGCAATAAAATACTTTCGTCACATGGTGGAGGCGAGAGCCTTTATTATTTACACTGACCATAAGCCCATAACTTTCGCATTTCATTCACGAAAAGAAAAGTGCTCACCAAGACAGTTCAGACATCTGGATTTTATTTCACAGCTTTCTACAGATATCAGGCATATTTCAGGAAAGGATAACGTTGTGGCTGACAGTTTATCACGCATCGAAGAGATTACTCAGCCCATCGATCTATCCAAGCTTGCTCAAGCACAAAGCACAGATCCTGAACTAGAACAACTTTTGGATAGCGATACTTCTCTACGCTTGACAAAAATCAAACTGCCTGGATCTCACACAGAAATCTATTGTGACAAGAGCAGCAATGTGGCCAGACCTTATGTGACCAAAGACATGCGACGGCAAGTGTTCGAAAACTTGCATTCTTTTAGCCACCCTGGCATAAATGCGACGACGAAACTGATATCGGAACGCTATGTATGGCCTAGTATGCGAAAAGATTGTAGAGAGTGGACTCGTTCCTGCCTAGCATGCCAACGATCAAAAATAACACGTCATGTCTCATCTCCATTAGCATCATTCAACTTACCTCGAGCCAGATTCATGAAAATCCACATAGATTTGATCGGACCTTTACCTCTTTCACAGGGGTATCGTTACTGTCTCACATGTGTAGATCGCTTCACACGATGGCCCGAGGCTATACCATTACAGGAGATAACAGCTGAAACAGTGGCAAAAGCTTTAGTTCACGGATGGATATCCAGATTCGGCTGCCCTGAAGATATCGTCACTGATCGTGGTCGACAGTTTGAATCAGAACTTTTTAAGCATCTGTCCCACATCATCGGATTTCAACGCAGACGAACTACAGCCTACCATCCAGCATGCAATGGACTCGTCGAAAGATTCCACAGACAGCTTAAAGCCGCCATTACATGTCATGCGACGAGCAGCTGGCTTGAAACACTTCCACTTGTACTACTGGGAATCCGGGCGGCATTTAAGGAAGACTTACAAGCGACTCCAGCTGAACTCGTATATGGAGAGACACTACGACTCCCAGGTGACATTTTTTGTCAATCGGCTGATGGTACAGAGGACTTGACAGTATACACTGAAAGACTGCGCACATTCGCCAAAAATTTGTTGCCATTACCAACTTCTCACCATGGGAATAACCGCTCCATATTCATTTTCAAAGATTTAGCAACAGCATCCCACGTCTTTCTAAGAGATGACACCTCGCACCCATCTTTTCAAGCAGCTTATACAGGCCCGCATGAGGTGATAGAACGAGGGGATAAAGTTTTCAAGCTCCGCATAAAAGGCAAAGAAGTCACTGTATCAGTCGACCGCATTAAGCCTGCCTACATACTTCGTGAGTTGGACCATTCTCCCGCCGTGGCAGCACCTGAGACCCGAGACGCTCCAGTGACCACCACTCGATCAGGACGAACAGTGCGTTTTCCAGAATATTATCGCCCGTAGGACGGTCTCTGGAGGGGGGTGATGTGGCGTGCTGGCCCACGAAAAAGTTTCAATACCATTCTAATAGAGAACTTTTCCAGCTCGTTGCTAGGGGCAACGAATGTTGTTGATTTAGACTTCACATTAGAGAAAATTTTATTTTCCGCATTTTGGTTTTTGTAAATATCTTTTTAATTAATATATCTTATACAAAGTCAATCGGCATATCATTAATTCAGCAAACCTATGGACCTCCTTCTATTACAACAAAAGCGTATCTAATTTCGCTTTATTATTAAACATGCTGATGAGGTTCTTTTCCAAATTCCAGGAGAAATGCGGCATCATCCGGAAGTACTGTATCTTCTGGATCATCTTCCTGGTGCTGCACATTATTGGATTTCTCAAGACGCTGTTCCACATGGATGCAGGGCATGTCATATCTCAGATAATGTTCTTGGGTAAGTACTCAGCTATATTTTCACTATCATATTTGACGCAAACCCCTTTTTCTTGGAAGTGTCTGCTAAGAGCAATGTGGTCTCTGATCTTATAGCTTAGCCTGCTAGACTCTTTCTTCTTTCACTCTTTGACCAAAATAGCTGTTCCTACGTGGCAAGGTCCGCTCTGATGCTGGACACGATAAACCACATCCAAAATTACGTAGTGGTGTCAACTGGCAAAGTGGTTTAAGAGTTATATATTCAAGAATGATTTGTCTTTTTAAGATTGATCATTGTATTAAACCTTTTTATCGAACAATGATAATTTGTGCAGTTAAACCAGATAAAGGAAATACATGAAGTCATTTATAATTTATAACAACAGAGTTTTTTTTTAATTGTTTGTTAGGCTTGCGTTTGACCACTATCGCACCTGATGGTAAGTAACGATGCGGTCTAGGACGCTTGCCTAGAAGATGCCTATTCACTCTCGATTTGAAGACTCCCAGGTTGTAGTTATCGGGAAATACGGACGCCGGTAAGCGTTCCACTCTTTGGCTGTTCGCATGATAAATGTCGAACCAAATCGCTTTGTCCGCACATACAGGGTATTAACCATGTAACGGTGGCAAAAGAGTCTCGTAAATGTTCATTATGGTCAGTGCCTCTGGTTTTGCAGATATTCATTAGGTAAGAGGGTCCACTTACCATTACGCGAGCTTTCAGTATCACTCATAGCAATAGAGTACCAGGATATCATAAATGTATAAGCAACAAAAACGATTTTAGTGCATTCCAAGTATGTATTAAAATATTTAATTAAGTCAATATTACGATAGATATATAGATAGATAAAACTCTTTATTGAAACACCACATTGTAGTAATAATTTAGAGGCACAAACTTAAGAATTAAGTGTCACAATGGGCGGTCTTATCGCTTAAAGCGATCTCTTCCAGACAACCCAATATAGTGTTTTAACTGATTAATTTGTATACAGCTGAAAATTTCTACTACATTTGCGTGATTCGGAGCTATTTGATTTCTATCAACGAAGACGGCGTGCTGTAAGTGATCCATCAGTCATCGAAAGTACACACAAAGAAGTCCCGGAGCTTACGTTCAATTTGCCTGTTGTCTTTTGTCTTTTTTCACTCAAAGAAAGTTTATGCGTCGCACTTGACACTTTATTGTAGGCTATTTTTTTACATATCGTGTTGTAACTATATCATGACAATAGAGTACCAATAATTACTGATATTGTTAAAAATAAAGTCGTAAAATATTACAAAATACCCGCTTATGAAAAAATGTTAGTGATTTATTAATGTACTTATCTATAATGATTATAATACTTTTTAATTATCTTTTTTAATTGAGACTTTACACTTATTTTGCTACGACGATTTAATATATAACTTTCAAAAAATAAATTATTAAACGTAAATGTGTATGTATGTTTATCTAGAACAACTACTCTGTAGATGTTATTTAGCATCGTGCATATTAAATGTAAAGTGTTATACAATAGTGAACACTGTAGATAGAATAATACATATCAGGAGAACCTTTTGCAATCTGTGCAGAAAACTTAAATCGGGAAATAAATGCTAAAGCGTATCTACGTAGAGCCAACGCAATTAGCGACGCCGTAAAACTTTGGCAAAATGGTTGATGGTTGTGCTGTATTGGGCCTCGGCCTGTTTGTAACCTCTAAAATACAAAATAGTTAATAATACCAATAAATAATACTTTAGTAATAATATCTACCGCTGTGGCTGCAACATACACCGATTAGATAATATACAGGGAGTATGTGAGACTCGAACCCACTAAAAACCCCCCGTGTGCCCTCGTCCACCATACCGAGGGCGAGAATGGGTCGCGACTGCAGTCCAGCCAACTCGCCCCCCCGCCATCTCGCCCCCAAACAACATAAACATAATTAAATTTTGTAGCCTAAAAATCGGCAATTTTCAATAAAAAAATTAAAAGTTGAATATCTCGAAAAGGGTTAAGTTTAGGCTAGGGTGTTTCATTGTGAAATAAGTCAGAAATGATGGGTACTCCACGCCCTTAACGGATCTAGCACGATTTTTCCTGTAACCCTGTTGATGCACTGCTACGAATTACTCGCTTGGTAGACGCGCGTGTGGGACACCTAATTGCTAGCCTAGCATACTGAAAATGTAAGGTGCATGCCCATTAACAATGAATGACGCAGCTGCATTATTCACACACTTGGAGAAGTTCAGATCAGTACGCAGCCATTCTGTCACGTGTATCAACAGCTTAATAATTATCTGATACCAGCACAGATTGTAGAAGGTAATTTCAGAGTGTAATTAAACAATAATAATTAAGTACGTATGATTTGTGAATGAGAATTATAGGACCAAGATGGTTTGGGGTCAGCAAAAGGTAAGTTTACGGTTGCAAAGCACTACGTCACTAGATCTGACCACTGGTTTCATAGATCAGAAGCTATTTATTAATGCAGTTTTATTATTCGAATTTAAAAACTCCTCATAATATTTTAATATCAATAAATAACTGCGGGTCAATGACCACGCAGGGCACTGACCTTTAGAGTATACATACGATATGCCTGATTTTATAAGGTTCAAAATGGTACCCTAGATTCTTTGTGGGTAGACGTAAACCTGCTGTAATATACGATTTAAATTAGTATGAATGAATCAGATAAAAAAATCTTATTTATACTTTACAGTCGAGGCAAATAAATCATTCGTAGATATAAAATTATTTAAGTCTGTTCATTAAGTGGTTTACATAGTGACCTAGTGTTACAGCAATCAAGGACCAAAATGGCGTGAAACAATATTATTTAGTGGCACAAGCGGTGGTAGGAGGTGGTAATACAAGTTCGTTATACGGGTGATGGTTAGAGATTAGATATTTATTTTGTGGTATCGGCTTAAAAATTGTAACTGCAGCAATTGATGTGCTATTATCAAACTTTTTTATGTACCTAAAGCTCTTTTTGCATAAAGATATCGATGTGAGGTTTTTCTAAAAAATGACTCGACATTATAAAGTACTTAGTGAATGCTGAAGGTTTAGAGATATCAAGCCGATTATAAAAGTATAAAGTACTTGTGTATTCAGGAGCTTGATGGTACATTTGATTAAGTTGTTTCTGGTTGTGAAATAAATTATTTTAAAACATTAATTATTATATAGGTAAAGAACAATTTTATTACGTTGTACATTAGTACAATTGAAGGATTGAGAATAAAAAGGGTTTAACTGTCAAATTGATAGTTTCGAGAAAATTGACTTTAAACTTCAACGGCGTCATTTTAATGTAGAGTGCTTATAAGGTAATAGAAAAGGTTTATGTAAGTTACAGTTGCTTGATTTATTTTAAAAAACTAAATATAATACTAATTCATACAATTACTGAAAAAATATAAATATAATAATGTTTTTATGCTAAGCGAACTGTATTCCTGTGACAGATAAACCGTTTTTAGACTAAAAATCTCGAGATTTAATCTTCATTTCGGTATTTTGAGAATGTATTATTGTAGATGATTTCACGCTGAATCCAACGATACCCATAAGTCATTTTGTGAAACAAAACAAACAGGCACTCAAAAGCGAAAAATATATTAATATCATTATTTTAAGCGCTTACCCACTCATGCTTGCAAAGTCTAATAGGTAATAGATACACCTACAAGTATCTACCTACTTACTACACACATACTACCTACTTGATTTGACTGTCAGTTAAACCCTTTTTGTTCTCACCCCTTCAATTGTATTTTGTTATGTTAACACTTTGATATAGATGTATTTGGTAGTCTTCCATAAATTAGAATTAAGCGTTACTAAGTTATACAACTTGAACTTATGTTGTAAAATTGTTTTTAAAACACTCATATTGATAAAAAATATTTTACCATGAAATTTACTTAGCAGCTTCATATTTTTAGAATCAGTAATAAGAAACCTACGCACTAATAATATTTATATTACGAAAATATGTATTT
The DNA here is from genome assembly GCA_905220475.3 of Ennomos fuscantarius. Taxonomy (NCBI): domain Eukaryota; kingdom Metazoa; phylum Arthropoda; class Insecta; order Lepidoptera; family Geometridae; genus Ennomos; species Ennomos fuscantarius. Next base: position 13,433,391 of record HG992036.1, on the reverse strand, counting down.
TATATCTGTATATCTGTCAGTGAGGTGATTTTGTATATTTTATAATAAAATTTTTAAATTTTTACTATTTATGCTAATTATAATGTTATTTTTATATTGCAATTCATTGATATACTCATTAGATATTTTTGTAAAATTCAGGGTCTTTTTTAAATCTTTTGGCATTGGTATTCTTTTAATATATTATATTTATATATGTATCTTCTACACACTTCCTTCGATATTGTATTCTTTAAATATAACATACATACATTTATTGTTGTTATTAAATAAGTTATATTCATTCAATCCAAATAAAAATATATATTTATACATACGTCAATAATATTTTATATAATTATGTATGTAAATTAATCAGTTTTTATACGGAAATCGTTTTTATTTTGTGGTTTTCCTGCTATTGTTATGTATGAGAATGGCGTATTAAAGCTTATAATAATTTTGAAAAGATCACATTCTTTAGATAACATATATTTTTCAGTTTTTCAATAATTTATAATTTAAACAAACGAACAGAGACAACATTTTTTAAATATATACTTATATTGAATTGTTTATATTTGTTGATAATATTAACTTCTCTATTAATCATTATCAAAATATACTCTTGTATCAGTAGTAAGTCGTAAATCTAGAATGTAACGTGAAATCGTGGATATATTTATACATAACATCATATGCTGTAAAACATAGTATGTGTATACTTAGATGGTTGGTCATAAATGTGTATTTAGTACCAAACAACCTAAATATCGACAATAAATACGTCCTTCGCTTTAATTAGGATTTAGAATAATATATTCTATCTACATATATAATCTACTGTCCCTTCTTGTACCTGGAGAAACGAATAAGGTTAGAGATCATCCATAAATTACGTCACGTGAATTTCATGCTGACCCCTTTTTTTTTTCTTCAAACTTGTTATCTTGTTCTAAGACTCCCCCCGCCCCGCCCCCCTACCCAGTGTGATGTCATGTTTTGCAATTTTACACTTAAACATTTATGAAAATAAAAATTTATAGATGGATAGATAGATCAACACTTTATTTGTACACCGTAAAAAGGAAACAATTTACAAAAAGAAAAACTTACAAAATAAACTAGTACTAGTACAACAGGCAGTCTTATCGCTTAGAGCGATCTCTTCCAGACAACCTTTGAATCGGAGGAATCTGTAGCTTAGAATTTTGGGCTTTGGTGTACAGGTAGATTTCGGACACCTCTTTCCCCCAAACACACAATGTCACACTTCGTCTAAACCCCCCTCCCCCCCCAATTTTAATAAAAGGCGTAATTTATGGACGGCCCCTTAGCATTATACTAACATGATTCCTAGACATATAAGGTGTACAAAAATACCAATAAAATACAAAGAAAACTTTCAGTAAATGAATGGGCTAAGAATCGGAAAGTGTGGACGTAGAGCGGGCTCGCGCATGTAATACGACGCGAGCATTTCGTAGTCTACATACATAATGAGGAGGTACACTTTATCAATATAATTATTCACTGTTAAATCAGTCGCCCAGTGTATACCAACTAAAATCGAAAAAGAATCACAGAAAAATTACGCATTATTTTAATAGTTTCAGAATTAAAAAAAAAACGAGTGTGTTTTAGAGCACACGTCTGAAGTAAACCTGATTTAGTTTAGCTCCATCTATCGGTATAACTTTGTTTTTGCTTTGTTTAATGTTAATGTCGCCATTTTGAAAATTGTAAATTGTCATTTTACCGGACATACCAACAATAACATTTTAATTTTTTTTTTTATGTTGGCAATGGAGATCTACGAGAACTAACTTCAACTTCCGTTCGCCTCGCATTCACCAGCTTACTCCCCAAGTCAAGCGTGCGTAAAGAAGTTTTACTTCAAAAATATCGCGGGCTTTGCGCGGCTATCTCGCTCGTACGCGTGTGCAACTTTGGGTTTTTTATCTAACGCGGTGGGGTCATTGACCTCGCCCGGTGCGTTTGCTTTTGTTTTAGTCTGAAACCAGGGAGATTATTCTGTTTAAAAAATTTACAATTAATTCATTTGCCACCTTAACCTAGATTGTTTTTAGTATGGGTAAGCAACTTTCCCTAGCTCAAAACGTACCACCTGTTTAAAACCACATCTTATATTTTATAAAAATCTACAATAACTATGCCACCGGATATTACCATAAAATAATTAACAATACGTACATGTAATCACGTACATGTAAAACTATGCTATTTTTAAAACCTGTTCGTTTCTCTCAACTTTGAATATGAGAACACCCTTTATATCTCATTGACATATCGCCGTGTAACATGAGGGTTTTTCTTATATTTAAGCCTAAAACCTTAATATTTCTATCATATATTTCCTCTTTGTGACAAGGTGTATCTATTTATATAGGCGTTCGTTAGACGTTTTACTATTAAAAGTAAGGGCCTATTCATGGATGAGATTACTCTTATTTTAGACCTCACAACGTATTATGAACTTAATATTACAGGAATATTGAGTTTACATAATTTTTGAAGCCACTGTATACTGAATAGTAGGTTCATAATTAAACTATTAAAAAGTGACATTTTAAATAGAGTATATAATACCTGCATTATTTTTCTCTATAAGTTATTCAAATTTTTTTGGTGTGTTTCGTTTTGCTCCACCCTTTTGTGTATTTAGCCAGTGTCAGATGTCAAGTCACAGTCCAAGTCATCAAGTCAAGAAGCTTCTATGTAGTTTTGGAAACAACACGAAAAGAAACGTTCACCATTATACCACTTTCCCACACTCATGCATGTAATCCAGCATTTAACGAATAAAATGCCACCAATTTTATGCACTATCACTGAAAATAATACAAGTTTTGGAAAATAATATAATGCGCTGTCGCGATCTTTTTCATTTTCCCACCAAAACTCAAATTCAATTTTTTTTTTTGGCTCCACACTTTTGTGTATTTAGCCAGTGTCAGCAAGTTAATGATATTTCACGCCAATATGTGTCAATTCACAGTCGAAGTGATCAAGTCAAGTCATAGCATCAAACTCCATTCAAAAGGTTATTCATATATTGTGGTAATATAGAATTTTTTTAGTTTCTATAATTTTACAAAGTAATATTGCTATTTGGAGTTTTGGCAGGAAAGCGAAAAAGATTGCGGCATTGTATTATTTTCCAAAACTTGTGTTATTTTCAGTGTTAGTGCATAAAATTGGTGGCATTCTATTCGTTAAGTGCTGGATTTCAGGCGTGAGTGTGGGAAAATGGTATAATGATGGTGAAACGTGTATTTTCGTGTTGTTTTCAAAACTCCATAGAAGCTTCAAGTAAAGTTGCCACCACTTTACTAGGCGTATGACTTTGACTAGACTGACTTGACTATGACTTGACTTGATGACTTTGACTGACACATATTTGCGTGAAATATCGATAACTTGATAAATTATCAATTACTTGACACTGGATAAATACACAAAAGTGTGGAGCCAAAACTTAAAAAAATAAATAAAAACATTGCTATTTGAATGATTTGAGATGATGATTTGTTATACTTATCATACATTTTTTATTGTATTATGTTGATTAAAACTATTTATTCTAAAGGTTTATTTCATTATTTATATACACCACAAAATCACGATACTTTTTTTTGTATGATATTAGATATATACAAAAAAATATATATCTTGGCAATTGGTGCAACTCTGTTTTGGTTTAACTGTAATATTAATTGGGTATTAAAAATCTACCATGTCAGCAAAATGAATGGGCCTTTATTTTTTGGCACAACTATCGATCAATTATATTTACGCTTTAAATGTCGTGACAATTATTTACAATGTGAATTGAATTTAATTTTATAGAAATTTTGATGTTTGTGAATGTTGTACAATGCTTTGTTAAACGCATTTGGGTATTTCAAATAAAAATATTAAGTAATATAAACACGTTTTATTACATTCCTGTATTATTTTAACTAAAATATAATATAAATATAAGTAAAATATCGAAATCGTTTTACATCAACTAAGAAAGTAACAACTAAACATATTTTTAAAATTAATAATAACATAATATTTATAATAGCAACAAAATAATTATTAATTTGAAGCTTTATTGACTTATAAGGCACCTACGTACCTACTATAATAAAGTGCATGTATAAAATCTTTACAAACCTGGATTTTTGTAACAATATTTTAAACTCGTTCAATGCGCTCTGCTACCTAATAAAAGGCACAATTACTTCTTTCTAAAACTATTGGCATACATGAGGCATCTTTGGTCTTAATATCTAATGTATATATTAATTATACAATAAATTGTAACATTGCTTTATAAAATTGTACAATAAGTAAATTGTAATATTACACTCTATAAATTGTAATATTACATTCAATAAATTGTAATATTACATTTAATTAATTATACCACAAGCAAATTGTTATATTACATTTAATAATTTGTACAATTGGATACTTTTAATGAATTCATATATTAACTCAACAGGAACTTTTACATATTTAAATTACTTACGTATTTCAGTAACATTATAAATAATTAAATGATAATTTTATAACCCAAACTAAATACCGGGCTTATCTTATTATAAGTAAGTATCAGTTTAATTTTTTATGATAAAACACTTCTGTTAATACCAAAACTTAACAATTACACATTGAGTATAACATTTTGCAAATAGAGCGCTGTAGACTGTTGATTTTTTTGTTTAGTTTTGGCTCCGCACTTTTGTGTATTTAGCCAGTGTCAAGTAATCGATAATTTATCAAGAATGATATTTTATGCAAGTATGTGTCACGTCACAGTCGAAGTCACCAAGTCGTGTCATAGTCTAGTCAAAGTCATACTCCTAGTAAAGTGGTGGCAACTTTACTTGAAGCTTCTATGGAGTTCTGGAAACAACACGAAAAGAAACGTTTCACCATCATTATACTACTTTTCCACACTCGTGCCTGTAATCCAGCACTTAACAAATAAAATACCACCGATTTTATGCACTAACACTGAAAATAACACAAGTTTTGGAAAATAATACAATGCGGCAACGCGATCTTTATCGTTTTCCCGCCAAAACCCTTGTTGACATTTTAAGATAGATAATAAATGTATAAGCTGCAAACCACATTAGATTTACATAGGAATAGCACTGTCACAGTACGTCATCTTCATCATTCTGTAGAGGCTGTTCACCACCATTATGTAGTAGATCGAGTACGCTGAAATAAGAAAGAAGATATTGTAAAATTAATAACGGCTAAAATAACGTCAATTAAGTCTAAATTACTCCGACCAAGCTGGCTGAGTTACGTGCTGACGCTAGCGAAAACCGCCGTGGCTTGCGTAAGTAACTGGCTCCCAGAAGAACGACATATCCGAAACCTGGTCGGAGTAATTTCAACTTTAACTGACGTAAGTTTAGCTGTTTGTTCACAAAATGTATCATACTCACAATAGGTTTCAAACAAAAGAAAATTCATAAAATAATACTAAAGTTCGAGCTTAAGTGCCGTGTGGCCCGTTGAATGGCAATGCTTTCTTAGCCTTTGGGCTAAATAGAGACCAGCACTTTGGTTCGGAAAGTCGATGAATCAATAACATATGGACATATAATAAGTGTAATATTCATTAATTATGATTGTTTCTACAATTTTTTGCCAGTCAATTTTTATATCATTAAAAAAAAAAAACAATAAGCGTGCCAGTATTGGGCGAAGGCAGAGCCTGCAGCCACAAACCCGATTCCCACTCGGCAACAGTTAAGAGGCAGGCACGATCTGCGGAGCTTGAACACGTATGAAGTGTCATTCCGTACTTGCTCGCAGAGCGGCCTGTCCAAAAGCCTTTGCGAGAGAAGGGTTTAGGGATAGATATAAAAGTTAGGGACGATTGTTCTTCATTTCTAGTATAAGCAAGTGGTGTCAGAATTTTTAGGCCACCAAAAGGCTTTTGGCTGAACGACCGTTACCGTTCCCACCAAATCACGGGTTTTTTTTTATGGTAATATGGGCATGCGTTTGACAACAACTCACCTGATGGTAAGTGACGAAGTTGTCTAAGGTAGAGCACGCTTGCCCATGAGATGCCCCTTCACTCTTGACTTAAAAAGACCTAGGTTATACCTTGAAGGAAACACTAATGATAATAAAAACGGTCTTACCAGCACCAGCTAACAGCAGAAACACGGTAAGCACGATGTTCTCAGGCATCGACAGGAACTTGTCAAGTCTGAAGATGCAAGTGACGACAGCCACCAGGAAGATGCACAGCATGAAGACGGAGTTGAAGACTACCGACAGCTGCAGGTAGCCTGGCCGATTCTGGAATGTGGAATATTAAACAGTTTAATCCAGATTTTTCCAAAAATGCAAATGATAATGATAATGATAAACAGCAATAAATAGATAGATAAATGAACTCTTTATTGTCCACACCAAATGATATAATATTACAAAAAGAATTACAATTATTTATATGTTTTATTATAGCGATTTCTTTCTGACTATCTATGGAGGGAGAAAACTAAAATATAATTAAAAATGCATTAGCAAAATTTGATCTAAAAAGCCGCAGTAGGCAACGTGCCTAAAATGCTGGCGGCATTGCCCCGTTGAATGGCAATGCTTAGTCTTTGGGCTAAATAAGGACCAGTATTTTGGTCACGTGTTGCCCACTGGTAGCGGCTTCTTGGATCAAGTTTTGTATAATGCTTAGTTTTTTTATTTTAGTTTTTTTTGTAGTATGTAGTGTAGGTAGTAGCATTCAGTATTAGTTGTTATATTATTGTGGTATTTTTTTTTGCTTTGGTATGGCTCCACACTTTTGTGTATTTAGCCAGTGTCAAGTAATTGATAATATCTCAAGTTAATTAATATCATATAATGTATCAAGACAAGTCAAGTCACAGTCCAAGTCATCAAGTTAAGGCATAGTCTAGTATAGTCAAGTCATGTGGCAACTTTGCTAGAAGCTTCTAAGGAATTTGGAGACAACACAAAAATAAACGTTTCACCATCGTTATACCACTTTTCCACACTTATGCGTGTAATCCAGCACTTAACGAATAAAATGTCACCAATTTTATGCACTAACACTGAAAATAACACAAGTTTTGGAAAATAATACAATGCGGTGATGCTATCTTTTTCGTTTTCCCGCCAAAACTCTCATTGTGGTAGTTAGTATTCTTGAATTATACCTAATTAATATTTTATGACGTGACTCAATAATTATAGGTATCAATAATTATTGATTCACGTCGTAAAATATTAATTAGGTATAATTAAAGAATAACAAAGGAAGTAAGTTTTTAACACAATAAACAATAACAACAATTGTAATTGAAGGAAATAACTTGTTTTCGTTTGTATAATTAAGCTATAAACACAATTATTCTGCTGGTATTTAAACAGCAAGAATATTTAAAATGTTTGGAAGTAAATGACTATTTATTACCATCAGTTTGACTGTCCCGATAGCTCTGTTCGTAGTAAGTATCCCTGTCTTCTGAACTTCAGGTTGTGGGTTCGATTCCTACCCAAGACAAACATTTGAGTCATGAGCATCGATGTTTGTTCTGTGTCTGGGTGTTAAATTGTATTCTATGTATGTATTTACAAACAAAAAGTATATAAGTATTGTATCAGTTATCTGGTGGTGGTATAGTACAAGCTATGCTTAATTTGGGGCTAGATGGCTCTGTGTGAAATGTCCACAGATATTTATTTAAAAAAAAACTTTCTGTGTGTTTTTCGTAATTTATATGTAACACATGTTTACATACACATATCAGTATAAACATATCTACATCTTCGTCAGCCTAGTAATCATAAGCCCATAGATCGCCACTTAGCGACTGCTTGGCCCTAGCTGTTCTAGCCAGCACCCCTACCGCGTAACCGTTCTGGGAATCGGCTTCGCCTGCCATCCCGCACGCGCTAATTAACAGGTCCACGAGTGCGAGCAAGAGAGAACACGATTACGATCTCCGCCAGACCTACGTGGTAAGGCCCCAGGTGGAGAGATGACTTGCGGATAGCAGCTAGTTAGAGACTGGATAATGAGAGATGGATATCGAGCTCAGTGGCGTGCTTTTGGACCACTCCAGCAGTAGACAAAGATGGGCCAATGATTACGATGAATCATGAAATAGGTATGGTGTCAAATTTGTTAAGAGGAAACCATCACCCGACCGACCCGTCATCGTGCCGATAGATATGAAAAATAATATATTATAGGATTTGCTAAAAATATTAGTTAGGACCTGTTTTATAAGAAACATTGGGAGCTACTTATATATACTATAATTATAATAAATAATAATAATTACGTCCAACGATCACATAGATCCTGGGCCTTAACTAGGATCTCCTGTATCTAGGGACCCAGTAACTACGAGGACCATGATCCCACAACAGCCAGACACAGAAAAAGTATTTTCGCTTTTAGTGTGCAAATACTTGCCCTGTCGCGGGAATCGAACCCGCCGCCTCTGGGCTATGAGGTGACTTACTCAACCACCACACCACGTAGGCTGTCAAACCATAGCCCAGTGAAACATATCCATTTTAAAAGCGTCGTCAATTTTTTTTTGGTTATCTACTGTGAGTTTGTGATCCTAACAAATAATGATGATTAAAGGTAGCTCACCAGCCAGATCCCGAACAGCGCCACAATGTTCCCGATGGCTGAGAGCGTGGAGAACATCACCATACTCATGGATATAAGGTTGTCTTCTGGCTCCCTGTCGCGGTGGTGAGGCAGGTTCCATGCTCCTGCTGCTATGTTCGCGAAGCAGGCCAGCTGGAATTGAAGCAATTTTTATAGTACCATGGACTTGGCTTGATTGGCGCAGGCCGTGTGTGACAGATGGTTAATGCAGTGCGTCACCATCTCGCCCCATCCCGGCGGCGGTCGTATCACGGGAGGGTTTTAGTGGGTTCGAGTCCCACATACCCCCTGCCACCACGGGTGTGAGAGGACATTTCCCCCCCCCTCAAAAAAAAGTCCGTGTTTGGCCTATACTCAGCAGTGGGATGACTAATACCTGTCTGCACTGCTCCTAGTTACGCACTAATATTTTTTTTAAAGGAAATATGGGCATGCGTTTGACAACAACTCACCTGGTGGTAAGTGACGAAGTTGTCTAAGGTAGAGCACGCTTGCCCATGAGATGCCCATTCTCTTGATTTAAAAAGTCCCAGGTTGTACCCAGGAGGAAACACCGTTGTTGGAAGAGCATTCCATTCCTTGGCCGTTCGGACTATAAATGACCCAGCAAAATGTGCGGACTTGGGGTACACTAACGACTTAAGGATGTGAAGAATAACGAAGTCTTCTAGTTCTATCATGGAAAGGGGATGAAGGAATGAGTTGATGAAGGGCATGCGCAGACTCTCCCAATTAATGTTATATATGTACAAGGTGGAATTTAATTGGAATTGCGCAAGCACTACTGCTTCCGGTTTGAAGGGCACTGTAGCTAGTGAAATTACTGAGCAATTGAGACTTTATGATCTGAACTCACAGTTTAGTAATCTTATTACCAGACTTTGCTGATGTCTCAGGATGATGAGTGCAGTGTTGCTCGAAACTATTTTGGGGTTCCGATTGACACTGTTCTGTTATGAGCAGCCGTGGCGCCTAACATCAGGTGAACGGCTAGCTCGTCAAATCATTCAGTAACATAAAAAAAATATTGTAGCTAATAATTATCGTAGGAGGTAAACGACAAGATTAGTACTCAAATGAGGATAAATGTTGACTTTTTATGTAAAAAATGTATATCCATTATCCAAATCTATCGTTCACCTTTTATGACCAACTTACGGAGATTCTAGAGAATCAACTCAACAGAAGTTACGTCAACACAAATGCTGTTAAGATAATGCCTCCCAAATAAAAAAAAACGAGTATTATTTAGACACTAATCACGACTGAAGCTTCTTTAGTTTAGCGCCATCTGTTGGCCGGTATAGCTTTGTTTAATGTTAATGTCACCATCTTGACAGTTATTGTAAATTGTAATTATTTTTTTTATGTTTTGGCTCCACACTTTTGTGTATTTAGCCTGTGTCAAGTAATTTATCAAGTTAATGATATTTCACGCAAATATGTGTTAATTCATAGTCATCAAGTCAAGTCATAGTCTATTCAAAGTCATACTCCTAGTAAAGTGGTGGCAACTTGAAGCTTCTATGGAGTTTTGGAAATAACACGAAAATAAATGTTTTACCATCATTATATTATTTTCCCACACTCACACCTGTAATCCAGCACTTAACGAATAAAATGCCAACAATTTTATGCACTAACACTGAAACTAACACAAGTTTTGGAAAATAATACAATGCGGTGATGCAATCTTTTTCGCGTTCCCGCCAAAATTCAATTGTAATTTTAGCGGACAACATAATAATATAATTTTAACTTTGTTGTGTTGACAATGGAGATCTAAGTGAACCAACTTCAGCTTCCGATCGCCTTGCATTCACCGGCTTGCTCCCAAAGTCAAGCGTTAAGTGTTACTTTAATATTTAGGAAATATTCTCAAGAAAGTGGTAAGAAATTTTTTATACAGATGAAATAATGATGTAATGTTTGATAGCCTCTCTGATGGCTGTCAGACATTGGACAACCACTACCAGTTGAGCAGGTTGGCTCATAGCCTGGTGATGGCGGGTTCAATTCCCGCGAAAGGAAGCATTTGTGCATAGAAAAAAAGCGCAAATACTTGTCTGCTTGTTGTGAGACCGAGTACCAGGTAGTTCCTGGGTCCGTAGATACAGGGAATCCTAGTTAGGGTCCAGGATCTGTGATATGATCGTTGGGCGTTATTATTATTTTCTTAAGTTAGTAGCAGGAACATTAAAAAAATATAATATTTTATTACATGTGGGACCAAAGAAATGTGCATATACTAACTGTGGGAATGATGCAGAGTAGTAAGCATCCTGTGTGCAGAGATAGGCAGCCGCACCGTCGTATCAGCGGCAAGGGACATTAAAAAAATATAATATTTTATTACATGTGGGACCAAAGAAATGTGCATATACTAACTGTGGAAATGATGCAGAGTAGTAAGCATCCTGTGTGCAGAGATAGGCAGCCGCACCGTCGGATCAGCGGCAAGGGCATTTCGTTCCTGTAATTAATCAAATAAAAATGTAAATTGCAATGGCATTGCAATTAAAATTTGCAATTTGCAAATGTATCAAATAAAAATGTAAATGGCAAGGGCATTTTGTTCCTAAAATGTATCAAATGAAAACTTAAATAGCAAGGACATTTTGTTCCTAAAATGTGTTAAATGTAAATGGCAAGGGCATTTTGTTCCTAAAATGTTTCAAATAAAAATGTAAATGACAAGGGCATTTTGTTCCTAAAATGTATCAAAAAAAATGTATACGGCAAGGGCATTTTGTTGCTGAAATGTATCAAATAAAAATGTATCTGGCAAAGGCATTTCGTTCCTGAAATATATTAATTTTTTTGTAATCTAATGACGTCACTTTAAATTAGTTCGGCCGTTTTGACACACAAATTCTCCTCTCTGGTGGGCTTCTATGGTGTGGTGGTTGAGCAAGTCAGCTTATAAATTGAAAAGGGTTGGCTTACGCGACAGAAAACAACACATAGAAAAACGTGTATCTCCAGAAAAAAGAGTGCCTGAGTACTTGTAACTTTTAGACTAGACTGACCTGATTACTCAGTCGGTAGTTGCACGGCCTTCTGAACTATAGGTTGTGGGTTCGATTCCCACCCGGCAGAAACATTTGTGTGATGAACATCGATGCTTGTTCCGCGTCTGAGTGTTACATTGTATTCTGTCTTTAAGTTACATAATCACCACGATAGGCAGGCGTGTTGGTGATTGCAGAAGATTTTAATGTACCGAGGAAAATACTGCTGCCCACCCTGGTTATTCCCTTCGACGGGTCTTATGGGTTGTCTGGAAGAGATCGCTTTAAGCGATAAGACCGCCCATTGTGGCTCTTAATTCTTAAGTTTGTGCCTGTAAATTGTTCCTACAATGTGGTGTTTCAATAAAGAGTTTTATCTATCTATCTATCTATCTATGGCACCCATGGGAAGAGATGGAGTTGTGCTATATACAAATTAGGGCCACATAGCTGGTTTTGTACCTTAATGTAAATTTCATTAATTTATGTCGAAATTATAACCATCTGCTGCGCTTCGTAGTTTCACTTACGAACAAAAAGTATCCTTAGTTTTAAAACGTATGAGCTACTCGTATCTCTATTCCGAATCCATTCAGCTGCTGCGAAGTGAAGAGGAAACAAACACACACACAAACACACAAACTTTTGCATTTAAAACATTAGTGTCATTTTAACTTGTTTTATTATTTATTTTATTAACCTCCGACGTAAAAATATAGTATAAGAATCGGTCCAAGATGGCCGCTGGCACAAAATGGCGGATTACATATTTTTTCAATTCCCTCAACATGGGTATCCAATGAAAGAGCTTGACTAGTAGAATACTATACACCATGATAAATTTCAAAACCAAGATGGCTGCACCACAGAATGACGAATTACATATTTTTTATTATTGTTTTGTGTAAAATAATACTTTTTTTTAAATTAAAAACGAAAACTTTGTATAAATTACAGGGCTTAGGTTAAACTACTTTGTGGCTACATAATAAGGTAAACCTAGATCCAGAAGAAGTCACGGTTCGAGGCGTAAAGCACGTACGCCTTGATAATGATGTATTATTAACAGGTAAGTACCTACTCAGTCATCGCGGCTGGTCTAGAATACTAGATCAATACGATTACACCTTGACTCACTGGTACATTGAGTTGTAGAAATCGGCATAGTTCTTCACACGATAAAGCATTCGAAAAGCTATTGGTTAATAGTAAATTGTTACCATAGGGACTAAATAATAATAATAATATGTGTGGACATCTCACACAACGCCATCTAGCCCCAAACTAAGCAAAGCTTGTGCTATGGGAACACCAGATACCTGATACAATATTTAGATACTTTTTTGTTTGTAAATACATACATAGAATACAATATGACACCCAGACACAGAACACAGAAGAAGGCAGGGCTACTACCAACTGAGCTATCGGGCCAGTCAATAAATGAGTCTTTAACCCGGGGTAAACAGTAAACTCTGTGCTTTTGATTATACAAGGAAAGTAAAAATAAAAACATGAATTAGCTGAAGAAAAAATGAGTGGATACAAATCTCTGCTATACAGAAGTATAAACAAAACTCTACAACTCGAAAAAACAAATGTAAATCGGATGCGAGGCGAACGGAAGTTGAAATTGGTTCACGTATCTCCATTGTCAACATAAAAATTTGTATTATTATGTTGGTATGTCCGGTAAGATGACAATTTACAATTCAAGATGGCGACATTTACATTAAACAAAGTAAAAACAAAGCTATACCGACCGATAGATGGAGCTAAAGTAAAAAGTTTTACTTAAGTCGTGTGGTCTAAAGCACACTCGTTTTTTGTATTTTTATGTTTTCAGCACCGGTATAGTATAGCAACGTAACATATCAGACACTGACCTCACCGGCGAGGTCAACGTACTGTCCCCTTATAGGTTACTAAAACAGCCGTGACCTTCCATAGGAACTTTTCCAGTGGACGAATTTTCGATACTCTCATACTGGCAACGGCCCAAGCCACAATAAGAATACAAAAAGAGTGCTTTGTTTAATCATTCAAGCCGAAGCGTAGTCACCTTATATATACACGGTGGATTTTAATTCACTCTTTTCCTTAAATGTATGTACTCAGACCATGCTATAGAATATTCGTACAAGGTCCAATTAAATAAAATAGGTTTTGTTTTAGTATTAAGTGCCTCCTAAAATAAACGCATGACAGACGAAATGTCTATTTGACGGTACACATAGCGCGGACACCAGCTGAGTGCTTTGTAAATGCTTCGTAGGCAATAAAACACCTGCTTTAGGAAAAGAGTGACTTAAATTCCACCGTGTATAATTATATAAGCTACCCTTGAACTAAGTACTTAGACCGCAGCAAGCTATCCTATGGATGCGTCCTAAAACTGACGTTGACACTGTAAAGGTCGGTAGAGACAATTAGCATTAGCACGCTCAAAAAACTATAGCTATTGACAGCTTCTGTGGTGTGGTGGTTGAGCAGGCCGGCTCATAACCTAGTGGCAGCGAGTTTGAATCCCGCGGCAGGACATGTATTTGTGCAAGAAAAAAGTGTAATACTAGTTCTGAGTCTGGGTGTTGTGGGAACATAGTCCTCGTAGATTTTGGATCAGTAGACTATTATTTATTCATATTTATTTATTTGCATTCGTCTACAATTCATATATTATGCCTGGTCAATTTACTGATCTGTCGACCATTATATCTTTAAGTATTACTCAATAATTGGGTCTATCATTATTATAATGTCCTTTTAACTAAAGCTCAACTAACAAGAGCCATCAAAACTTAATAAGAAAATAAGAATTGTTCTGGCCAGTAACTACCGGCTATAATTTATTTGTTATTTATGTACGGGAGTGGCGACAATCCGGCGCCTCTATCCAGCCACAGTCTAACCTTCAGTTTTTATGATGCCACGGAATAGAGAAAATGGAATTGGCATTAGAGGTGCAAACGCGTCAATTAGGGGCTTGTTTGATGAACTTTCGGACTGGACTGATAGCTCAGTTGGTTGGCTCTGTCTTTTGAATAGGTTGTGGGATCGATTCCCGCTCATGACAATTTTTTTTACGATGAACATCGCTTGTTATGTGTCTGGGTGATATATTGTATTGTATGTATTTATAAACAAAAATGATATACACATTCTATCAGGGAGGGTGATCATGAAACTTTGATTGCAATGCAACAGGAGAAATTCTCATACTAACTATGCACATAAACTGCGCATTGAAACTGTCAAATCCATACAAATTTGTGTTTCTATTTGCTGCAATCGAGTTACGTGATCGCCCAGCAGTTATCTGGTTTCCATAGTACAAGGTTAACTTAGTTTGGGACTAGATGGCGTTGTGTGAAATATCCACAATTATTATTTATTTCTAGTTCTGAGATCAGCAATCCTCGCGACAACACATTTTTTGCAATAATTGTGTTCCCCAGAGATAGTAAAATACTATACCAAGTGTTCCTGAAGTCATTTAATGTTATTTTTTTTTAATGTTAAGGAATGTCAAAGTCAAAGTCAAAGTCAAAGTCAACGTGACGAGCTACCCGTTCGCCCGGTGTTAAACGACACGGCTGCCCATATCAGCTGCAGTGTCACTCGGAACTCTAAAGTATAGAGGTTCGCGTGACACTGCACTGCACACGTCATCCAGAGACATCAGCGCAATCCAGTAATAAGATTACTAAACTGTGAGATCAGATCATATAGTCTCATTTGCCCAGTAATTTCACTAGCTACAGTGCCAAACCGGAACCGGAACACAGCAGTGCTTGCGCACTACTGCTTGGCGGCAGAATAACTGGCAAAGCGGTGGTAGCTAGACGAACTTTGCAGTAAAGTCCTACCACCTAGTAAAAAGTCATCACGAAATGAATTTATACGAGTTTCGTGACAATTTCTTGATGTATAATGCTCATATTTAATAGTTGTATAGAATTGAGTACTGTTTACTGTTTTTACTGAATTTAAACTGCTTTAGCAGCAGTAAAATGGAGACGCAGCAAACCTTTAAGGGGAAGTACATCGCTATCCAAAAATAACCAACAACGAAAAAAAACTATGAATAAAAAAAACTGTGTAAAGTAAAACCTGTATACCGAGTCTCGGCATGATTAATTGAAAGATATGACCTGTAAGTAGGGTGCGAAAGGATAATTATCAATGATAATTTCATGATAACTGACTGGCCCGATAGCTCAGTTGGTAGTATCCCTGCCTTCTGAACTGCAGGTCGTGGGTTCGATTCCCACCCAGGACAAACATTTGTGTGATGAACATCGATGTTTGTTCTGTGTCTGGGTGTTTATATAGTATTCTATGTATGTATTTACAAACAAAAAGTATCTAAGTATTGTATCAGTTATCTGGTTCCCATAGTACAAGCTTTGCTTAGTTTGGGGCTAGATGGCGGTGTGTGAAATGTCCACACATATTTATTTATTTTATATTTATTTAAACTACAGATGGATAATTATCAATTGATAATAACAAAAAATTGCGTTCGTGAAAGTGAACTGTATTCCAACGTGTATTTCCGCACTTGCGTATATCCCAACGTGCGAAGTGTCAACGTGCCGCGCCGGCGCCGCCGCGCGCCGTGGGGATTCCCCATACCATAAAAAATCAATGCAGATTTATGCAACGTTGAGTGAATACGAGTTCATTGGTTTGTTAAGTATATTATTTATTCCGTTGAGTTTGAAAAATGCCTCGTGAGGTAATCCATTATGGTCATAAGTAGGACCATAATGGATTTTTCTCACGAAGACAAAAAGTAGTGTATCAAGAAGCGCAATTATCTTGTTAATTTCGTACCCTGCCTGTAGGTATACCTTAATACATTCGGACCGAAGAAAGTTTTCGCGGGTTTGATGCAAAGACTTCGTTTGTTTGGTCAATAATTCATAACTTTATTTTACTAGGTGGTAGGACTTTACTGCAAAGTTCGTCTAGGTAGGTACCACCGCTTTGCCAGTTATTCTGCCGCCAAGCAGTAGTGCGCAAGCACTGCTGTGTTCCGGTTTGAAGGGCACTGTAGCTAGTGAAATTACTGGGTAAATGAGACTTTATGATCTGATCTCACAGTTTAGTAATCTTATTACTAGATTGTGCTGATGTCTCTGGATGACGTGCGCAGTGCAGTGTCACGCGAACCTCTATACTTTAGAGTTCCGAGTGACACTGCAGCTGATATGGGCAGCCGTGTCGTTAACGAGTGGAATTACAACCACGTCAATATAGAGACTTCCTCTGTGGTGTGGTGGTTGAACAGGTCGGCTCATAGCCCGGAGGCGGTGGGTTCGATTCCCGCGGTAGGACAAGTATTTGTGCACAGAAACAAAAGCGCAAATACTTGTTCTGTGTCTGGGTGTGGAACCATGGTCCTCTTAGTTTCTGAATTCCTAGACACAGAGAACTAGTTAGGATCCAGGATCAATGTATGTGATCATTGGGCGTTATTATTATTATAATATAGGCCTTTCCATTTTCTTTATATTTCCGTGGAAACTCTAGTTTGCTTCCGAGCACGCAAAGAATATCGCATCGAAATATTAATATGGCGGACATGCTAATAGGTCATGGTAAAGAGAAATGAACTTATGGGCTTTTAATCTAGGTTGAAATTAGACTGTTATGAGTAATAGCGATGGAATATGCTGAGCTATTTACATGATAACACTATACGTGATGGGTTTTTCATATATAAAAGACGTCACTAGAAATTCCTTGAAATTACAAAGTGCTTATTTGACATTAAGAATAAGATCTTTGTAATTTTATATGCTTAGTAAAATAACTTAATTTGAAGTAGGTACCTGATATAATTTTGACTTGTAAAACTGCTAAAAATATCCAATTTGCAATAAATCTTTTGACTTTGACTTAGGCATGCCCAAATTAGTGTATTTAGTTATTTACAGCTTGAGTAATTATGTAACTTATGCGAAATACTAGGTGGTAGGACTTTATTTCAAAGTTCGTCTAGGTAGGTACCACCGCTTTGCCAGTTATTCTGCCGCCAAGCGGTAGTGCGCAATCACTGCTGTGTTCCGGTTTGAAGGGCACTGTAGCTAGTGAAATTACTGGGCAAATGAGACTCTATGATCTGATCTCACAGTTTAGTAATCTTATTACTAGATTGTGCTGATGTCTCTGGATGACGTGCGCAGTGCAGTGTCACGCGAACCTCTATACTTTAGAGTTCCGAGTGACACTGCAGCTGATATGGGCAGCCGTGTCGTTTAACATCAGGCGAACGGCTAGCTCGACACGTCATTCCTTAACATAAATAAATAATAAAAAATCGTATTTATGGTCCAGGAGGTATGTATGTTGGGCGTTATTTATTGAAGTAAAACATCTTTACGCGTGCTTGACTTGGGGGTAAGCTGGTGAGGCGAATGGAAGTTGAGCGGGAGATATACTTATATTTCCCTCTCTACGTGGAGATACGAAAAAAGAGTTACGTTATATTACTGTAGGGGCAAGATAGATGGAGCTAAAGAAGTTTTACTTTACATGTGGTTTAAAGCACACTCGTTTTTTTTTACTTCAGTCGTAATTTCACTAGCACTTTCCTGAATAAGAATTCCAATTTTTTGAATAAAAGCAATAAAAAGACGTTAAAATTGCCATTTATTTTCATCTGTTTTCTAATGGAGCCTTTCCTTTTATATTAATTTAATTTTTTAAAATGTATAATTACAAAAAGGTAAAATAGAGTATAATAACAAATATAAATATATATATGTATATTTATATATATATATATATATATATATATATATATATATATATATATATATATATATATATATATATATATACATATATATATACATTTATACAAATATAAATAACATTAAGAAGATAAGTTAGAAAAACATTATTATTCTCAATTTGGATTTTAAAAGGTTGATATACCTATTATATCTCTAGGTACTAAAACAAAATTTACAAAGCTGGTACTTACTTAGTAAAAGGTAATTATGTAGGTAATCCCTAACTTATATTGAAAAGTAAAACATCCGTTATTTTGGATCTAAAAAATGGTCTAAATCGTTATTGTTATTACTGTCCCATCAATGTAACTGAGCAGAGTTGTAAGTTATTATTTTATATTTTTTATACGGGCTATTGTATTAGTATTGTATAGTACTTACCGTTTCATTTAAGATCAAAACTTTTTGTTGAACTGTCAAAAATATCTTCACCAGAAACCAAATCGATTAAACATGTTCAAATTAACTTTGCATTAAAGGCTCTCTGAAAAAGCTATATCTATACATCACGATTACCAATTAGAATCAGTTACAAAAATAAACAACAAATTATTTTCACTTTTATCGTTTTGAAAAAAAAAAACATGGATAAAAACACAGATGAAGTTATGTTCACAATTTACTCAAGTGTTTGTCATTATTTACGTGCGACTCGGTCGTTTGGTTCACTCATTCGTTCACTGTTCTATTTACACACACACTTTAATTATAACAAATTGATGCACTGAGCGGTATTCTATATTTAAACGCGCGCTGTCCTCTATACAGATTTGCACGAGCGATTCTTTTTTTGTTTTTTAATTTGTAAAATTACATATATTTCTTTTCAGACAGTTCAGATTACAATCGTTATATTTATTTTTAGCGCTCCGTCAAATTTAAATGGAAACGAAGATGTTCTAATTTCAAATCGTAGCGCGTCTATTTGTTTACGTTTTCTTTTTTATTAGCGGCGTGATATTCTACAAAAGTTGGCTTTTTATTTTTGTCGACACAGACAGAGCGTGTGATCCGGCGTTCAGCCACTGACTAGCCATGTGGCGCTTCCGACATCCGCACTGCTAGCCATGGCCTTGTATTAGCGGCTAGAGACTAGATGACAGGCCGTTTTATTATAACAACTGATCAGATCTTTTTGATTGCTTCCCATAACAAAACAATACAGTATAGGAAAATATACATAGGTACTTAATAGATTATATTGTCTTCCAAGTCTATTGGATTTCAAGTAATTATTCCTCAATCAAGGTCCCGATTTTAGCCATACTTCTTCACGACATACCAGGCACATAACAATCGTAGTTGACAAACTGTAAGTCAATAAATGTAAATAAGTAAAATGTGGAAGATAATGACATAATTTATCATATAACTCAGTCGAAAATATATCATGCGTCATCCTCTTCCGCTAAGTTTTATTCATAATCATCATCAACAGCCACCCACTGCTGAACTTACCATATATAGATTACACTTTGTAATTTTATATGCTTAGTGAAATAAATTAATTTTAAGTACCTAATATAATTTTGACTTGTAAATGTGCTAAAATTAGCCTATTTGCAATAAATCTTTTGACTTTGACTTTGCCATTTCCATCGACTACTTGCCTTTTGCATCCATTTGCTTATTACCTCTTGCATCCATCAGCTGCCCGCGGCTTTGATCAGGTCGTCTGCGTCTACGTTGCGTCATCCAGTTCGTGGTCGCCACTTGAGAACCTTTCTTCCCCATTGGTTGTCGGTTCCATCTGCAAGCGATGGATGGACCATTACCATTTGAACTTGATAATTTTAGGAGCTATATTGTTCACATTACTTCTCCTGCTTATCTCATTATCTCACAGGGAAACCTGAGCATAGATATGTTCAAAGCTTGTTACCCGACTTTAAACTAATGAGGCCAATTTTGAAACCACGTCTCAGTGCCATAAGTCATCACTGGCAACACACACTGGTTGAAAACCTTTGTTTTCAGGGTCTGCGGTATTTTTAAGGAAAAGAGGTTAATTAGCATACTTTTATCATATCGTGGTACCATTATATATTCTGTGCCTTCACTCCCCAATTTTATTTTGTTGTAAAGTGTTGTTTGTAAAGCTTTTGATTTTGAACGCACTTACGATTATTATGAAATGTTTTATGCTTGCCAATTTCTTTGGAGGAAGATATGGACCGTTTCTTCCTATCACTATCTACGCAGCAAAAGTTGTGTGCTTTGTACTAACCTAATTTAAGCAGACCACTTTAGAGAATCTTTATTATTTTTCTTCTTTGTTTATATTGGCTATTCAATTCTTCTATATACCTAACATTTTATTGAGCAGTGAGTAGGGAAAATTATTGGACATTATGTACATGTTAAATTGTAGTTTTAATTACTCGCCGCTCAACGCAGCATCCGGAGAGTGAGGTATTTGATTCACACACTTATTAGTCATAATGTAAATAGGGCGAACTCCGTGTCATAAACATAAACAATTTAATAAATTACCTATCCTTCCTTAAGATGTAAGCAAGTCGTCAGCACTGGTATCAACATTTTTAAGGGAGTATTTAATATTTCCGAGGGCTATTTCTCGGGATAAATAATTTTAATATCCCTGTCACCACAAAACGAAATTTTGCATAAAGTCATATACATCGAGATCAATATAAAATACTTTTTGTCCCGGAAATTAAGATTCCCGCAGGAAAACGGGTAAGTATACGTAGTGAATGAAAATTTGGGAATTTTTCTAGTACCCTATAAGGATTTAACACTATTTCACATTTAACCATATTGAATAAAACTATTAAATGATAAAGGATACATTTGTAATGTTTTATTAACCAATTATTAATTCCAGGAAAGGTACTAAAATACCAATTTAACTGATTAAATTAACGAAATCCCATAAGGGAACCAAATTACGGGAAACGAAATTGATATTCATATTATATTTAGTGGTTAGCTCGGTTAGCATAATCTAAAATATCTTATATTTAAAGAGCTTGCGCATATCTGGTTATTATTTATAATAATGATAATAACGCCCAACGATCACATACATAGATCCTGGACCCTAACTAGGATTCCCTGTCAAAGGAAGCCACGAACTACGAGGACCATGGTCCTACAATACCCTGGCACAGAACAAGTGTTTGCGGTTTTTTCTGTGCACAAATAATTGTCCTGTCGCAGGAATTGAACCGCCACCTCCGGGCTATGAGCCAACCTGCTTAACCACCACACCTCAGACATAGAGACAGAGGGTACCTATTATACGATATAACTAATAAGTTATTTTTATAACTGGACACTCCCTCTTATGGGTGTGCAAAGTATCCTCTGAAACTGTGAGTTAGTAAGCATTGTACTTTGCTGAGCAGTGGATTATTCACCACGTTGAGCTCGGCTTCCTATAAGCAGAATATTCAATGTTGTGGTTTTATTATACGAGCTACGATAACTCTTATGTAAACGCACAATAAATGTTTAATGTGAATTAAATAGATGAGTTCTAAACATAGTGATATTTAAAGTAGCACGAAGAAGACGAAATCTTACAAGAAAAAGAGTTTTACAAAGCAAAATGGGTGTGACAAATGAAATAGGAGAATTACTAACCATAGTTTGGATAGTCGGAGTGATCATTTCAGCCATTTGTTCGATAATCCAAATATCGCTGTTTGTTCTTGTCCCTCACAGCAGAAAGCGGGATCTCAAGATACTCACACAAATCACGATAGCGAGACTTGTGAATGTCACGCTTGAGATTGTGATTTTGAAAATGTTGTTATCATCAACCAAACGCAACTTTTGGGTGAACTTCGTAATTTTCTGGGCTTACGGGCATTCTGATTGTGCTTTAATATGCTGGATGTTCATATTCACAAAGAACTTATATGACAAAGTGATACACGTGTTCGCAACGAAGAAATTAACCTTTACCTGGATGTCAGTTTTGGTGTGGCTACTAACTCTACCTGTGGGAGTCCTGTATCCCGTATTGTTTTACCTAAATCAGAGCTATTTTCAAATGTACTACAAACTGTACATATACTTGAAGTTCGCGGTTCTCTCTTTGAATTTAGTATTCTTCTGCCGTATATTTTATGTTGCAGTGAAGAGGAAAGTGTCAGGTAACATTAAAGGCATATTGCGAACTTGCGTGATTTCATTCATCTTGGTGAGCATTTCAAGCGTTCAAGTATTTCTCACGGATTTGTTTTCATTTTTCGAGGAAACTATGATGATTTATGTGTTTAGTGCCATTAATTCTTATCAAGCAATAGCAATTACTGGTATTTTTGTTAACTTAGTCCGTGGTTTTACAGATGATTCTCTTAAAAAAACGATTTCTAAATCTTTCAATAGAATGACGTCGACATAGATCAGACAGTATTTCACGGAACAAAAAAAAACTCATTCATGGGTTTCCTTCAGTGAATCAGCCTTTCTACAACAGCATTATATAATCTGTAATAGCGGGTAAATACTTTCTGCCTTTCGAGCACGTAGCTAACATGCTATCACGGTCAAGATTTTCGCCAATTGAACTTTACTGAAGTCACTGTGCAAATCAATTTTTTGGAATATGAAATTAACAAAAATAAGTCAAATGTACGAGACATACGGCCGTTAATCGTAATGCGGTCAGAGCTATAATTTTCTGTTTGGTACATAATATTTTCTACAATATAATATTCATTAGAATGTTGGTCAAAACAAGTTTAGATCTCAACAACTAACTGCCTTTAAATTGTTATTATGCCATTTATTTATATAAGTAGTTAAGATGCATTGAATAACTTTATTTATCATAAGTAATTTAAATAAGTTATGTTATGTAATAAAAAGGAATGAAAAGATTATTATATCATAGCCAATTTCGTAAGAGAATTTTTGTAGCATTAATTATTACAATGACCGAAAACCCTAAATTGGTTCCGTTTTGGTACAACATACGCCGTCATTCTTAAAGTATCACTGACGGGTGTGTATGTATGGAAACCACTGTGAAATTACTAAAACACTGATACGGAACTATGAAAATCCATCGCTGACATGCATCGATCATAAAGAGACACTATTTTCTGTTATACATAAATGCAGGTAGGTATAAGAGTAATTAATTTAAATCTAAATTTTGTGTTTATAACTATGTAATTACTCGTATAACCATGTAACTCCCCGTTCTTAGCTACATATTGTATTAAATTACAAAACTGTATATATCAGTACAAAAAAAATCCAAAAGAAAACCAAATAGTAGGCTCCATTATAATAGCCATATAATATTCTGGTCGTTAGCTGTTGTCATTTATCTAAATGCCATAATGCATTAGCCCGTAACTATTAATAATTATTACCCATTATTCCAAGTAACAAGTTATTTTATAACTGGGCACTCCCTCGTTTGGGTGTGCCAGTGTCTTGTAAGTTTGTGAGTTTGTATAAGCATTTTACTTTGACAAACAGTATATTCACAACATTATCTTGGTCTCATTTAAACGTATGTTACTTGCGGTTAGACCCTGTAATGTATATGTGGAACGCATTAAAAATACTTGTGACTTGTATAAATTGGAGTTATTTTTGAAGAACCACGTTTGTAATGAAGACGAAGTCCTACGAGTATAAGAAAAAGATTTAAATACAGCAAGATGGGTGACGTAAATGAAGTAGAAGAATTTTTAACCATAGTTTGGATAGTTGGAGTGATTATTTCAGCTATTTGTTTGATAATACAAATAGCGTTGTTTGTTCTCGTTCCCCACAGCAGAACGCTGGATCTCAAGATACTCACACAAATCACGATAGCGAGACTTCTGAATGTCACGCTTGAGATTGTGATTTTGAAAATGTTGTTATCATCAACCAAACGTAGCTATTGGATGAACTCCGTAATTTTCTGGGCTTACGGGCATTCTGATTGTGCTCTAATATGCTGGATGTTCATATTCACAAAGAACTTATATGACAAAGTGATACACGTGTTCGCGACGAAGAAAATAACATTTACCTGGATGTCAGTATTGGTGTGGCTACTAACTCTACCTGTGGGAGTCCTGTACCCCGTATTGTTTTACCTAAATCAGAGCTATTATCATATTTTCTACATAGTTTACGCATATTTGAAGTTCGCGGTTCTCTCTCTGAACTTAATATTGTTCTTCCGTATTTTTTACGTAGCCATCATGAGAAAAGTATCAGGAAACGCTAAAGGCATTTTTCGAACTTGTGTCATTTCCTTCATATTGGTCAGCATTTCCAGCGTTCAAGTGTTTCTCACGGATTTGTGTTCGTTCTTTGAGCAGACATTAGTAATTTATGCGTTTAGTGCGATCAATGCCTATCAAATCATAGCAATTACAGGTATCTTTGTTAGCCTGATAAAAAGTGCTACTGATAATTCTCTTAAAAAAACTATTATGAGGTCGTTGAGTAATATAACCTCGACATAACTGACATTATCATAAATGTATAATTTAATTTAATAAAAAATATTGGAATTTAATTAATATAATGTAATGTACACTGCAACCACTGGAAGGACTTAAATTAAAATTGTCATCATTATATTTCACACTTTCCAAAATAATATTTTGAACTATGTTTTCAAAAACGGCCAAGTGCACGAATTATTTTCAAGCATGAACATATAATAGGTCTTTACCCATGAAATTGCCGTATTGCAGTACAGACTTTTTCAAACAAAAAAAAGTTTTGATTGGCTATGAATTCTAAATTCAAATTAATTTTGTTTTAAAAATATGACATTCAATATTCATACAATATAAGTCTTTTGTTTATTGATTAGCGTTGTATTTTCATTACATTTCAACATTTTTCCTCATAATGGATACTTTGAAATTTCGTGTAATAAACAACAACGCGCAACAACGCGGCACAAACGATACGTAACATCAACGACGTTTACGGAGAGAACTGTACAAATGAACGTACAACCCGTTATTGGTTTGCTCGGTTCCATTCTGGGAATTTTGACTTGAAAAATGAACCTCTTGGTCGTCTGGAAACTTTGGTCAACAATGATGAATTAAAGGCGATTGTGGAAGCTGATGAATCTCAATCTACAGCTGAGCTGGCAGCAGCTTTTGATGTTAGCATCAAAACAATATTGGTCCATTTGCGACAGATTGGCAAGATAAAAAAGCTTGATAGATGGGTGCCCCACGGACTTAACGATCGCCAGCGCAACGTACGCGTCGAGACTTGCCTTGCGCTGCTTAACAGGCACAGAAATGAAGGAATTTTGAACCGAATTGTTACGTGCGACGAAAAATGGATTCTTTTTGACAATCGAAAGCGCTCAGCAAGTTGGTTAGATCCTGGTTCGGTACCAAAGCAATGTGCAAAACGAAAAATGACCCCTAGAAAGGTGATGGTCACAGTTTGGTGGTTTGGTGCTGGTGTGATTCATCATAGCTTTTTACAAAACGGCGAGAGCATTACTGCAGATGTGTACATTGAAGAACTGACCACAATGATGGCGAAACTCGCACGTCTGCAACCAGCTTTGGTCAATCGGTCGTCTCCACTGCTACTTCACGACAACGCGCGACCCCATACTGCACAACAGACCGTCTCTAAGCTGCATGAGTTGGGTTTGGAAGCTCTCCCTCATCCGCCATACTCACCAGATCTTGCGCCTACCGACTATTACTTTTTCCAAAATTTGGACAACTTTTTAGCGGGAAAAAAATTCAATTCCCGAGAGGCAGTACAAAACGCCTTTGAAGAGTTTGTTGTCTTCCGTCCTGCTGATTTTTTCAAGAAGGGCATCCATAAACTGCCACAGCGTTGGCAAAGATGCATTGATTGCAGGGGTGATTACTTTGAATAAAAGAAATAAATAAGTTAAAAAAAAAAAAACTTTAACTTTTTTCAAACAAAACGGCAATTTCATAGGTAAAGACCTAATATATACATTTGTACAATTTATAAAGCTGTAAAGAAACAATTGAAGTGCAATGGTAAAATAATTATTTCAATGTCATAAAAAAAATCAAACGAAGTTATGTAATTTGATCCTCGCAGTGTTTTCACGATGTAAGAAAATTGGCACGGCTGACTCCACAGTGCATATCAGGAAATTGATGAATCGATGGGACAGCGAAGGGAGGTTGGTAGAAAAGAAGAAGAGAGAATAAGGAGAAAATAAGAGGATAAAAGAATGAATGGATGGAATGACGAAGAGAAGCAGGCACCATTCTAGCCATTCCTCCCTTTCCCCTATCTCTTCTCTCTCCCTTTCCCCTTCCCTTCGATAAAGTTAGGGCGTAGAACTAACCGTGTGAAGCCGGGGCAGGTGAGCTAATAATAATAATAATAAATATCTTAATTCATGCTAAGCATAAAAATAACTTATACCTATATTATTATTATTTATTAGAGTAACAAAAAGGCTTTTTATTTTATTTTATTGTATTATTTATTCATAAATTGAATAACAATCTATAAAAAAATCTTGAATTATTGAAAGTTTTCCGGTCTATAGATAGTTAAAGTAGGTACTTAAATACTTTTGTAATAATAACTTAAACTTAAAAACTATACAATATAATAAATGAATAATTATAGAAGTAAGTAGCTTAAGTTGTTAACTGGCCCAATAACTCAGTTGGTAGTACCTATCCCTGCCTTCTAAACTGTGGGTTGTGGGTTCGATTCCCACCCAGGACAATCATTTGTGTGATGAACATAGAATATTTGTTCTGTGTCTAGGTGTTATATTGTATTCTATGTATGTATTTACAAACAAAAAGTATCTAAGTATTGTATCAGTTATGTGGTTCCCATAGTACAAGCTTTGCTTAGCTTGGGGCTAGATGTCGCTGTGTGAAATGCTCACACATATTCATATGTTTTATTTGTTTAAGTGTAAAATTAAATTTCTGTATTTAGTGTTGTGTATTTTAATTTATGTACACTCTAATAAATGTCCTGCAACTTGAGATCTCGTTGAGATCACAGCTTGGATTGATGAAATCTTAGAATATCTTAGTACCTACCGTAGATCCTATAAGAAGGCAGATACTAATACGCACTGAACAGAAGATTGACGCGCATGAACTGGATACTAAAACACAAAGCGGATACTACTACGCGTCGCGTGAATTTCCGTTTCGAAAATATGCTGCAATAGTTGCGCCCCGCGGTTTCACCCGCGGATAAAAAGTGTTTTGATTATTTCTCATCCCACCGGAAAATTTCACTTTGCCGGTATAAAATGTAGCCTTTATGTTAATCCAGTGTATGAGCTATCTTGGTACAGAATTTCATTCAGATCCATTTAGCCGTTTGAGCGTGAAGGAGTAACAAACATACATACAAACTGACGCCTTTATAATATTAGTGTAAAACCACTATAAAAACTGTACCAAGAAGAATGTAGAATACTAGCTGCGCCCCGCGGTTTCGGCCACGTGGTGAAAGTTTTCCAATTTTCCACTCAACTTTCTTAATTTTTTCTTTCATAAGAACCTTCTCCTGACAATAATAAACACAAAAAAAAAGAATTGACAAAAATATTCCATCCGTTCACGCGTCATGCGATGATCAAGGGAAATAGAGATTCATTTTTATATATATAGACTAATTTATAGATATAGATTATTTCACAGTAGGTTCAAGTGTTCTAATTATATCAATTTTACTTTCCGTTCCCTGTGATATGCGTTGTAAGGTAAAGTGCGTGAACCCTAAAAGTAGAATACAAAAATATGGTTCTTAAAATTCCCTGCCTGTCTGTCTGCGAGTCCCGAGCACTGCAACTGCTCTTAACATCAGGCAAACGACAAGCTCGTGACGTCATTTGTTTACATTTAATACATAAACAGCCGAAGGTTACTTGTTTCTGTACCGCAACGTGGGCGTCATGTGTTTTCCAATAAAAGTTTTGAATCATCTGCTTATGCTCATCAAGCAGGGGCCTTACCGCGTAAGTCTGGTGGAGATGGTAATCGTGTTCTCTCTTGCTCGCACTCGTGGACTTGTTAATTGGCACGTGCAGGATGGCAGGCGAAGCCGATTCCCAGAACAGTTACGCGGTAAGGGTGCTGCACATTGGAGTTATACTGAACCTGCGAGAGCCCTTTACAGTTCACGAAGTCCACAATGTAATGAATGACTACAGTATAATTTCATAATACTTAGGGCTTGTTTCAGAATGTCCGGTTAAAGTTCCGATTAGGCTAATAGGAACTTTAACCAATACATATAAAATTCAAAGTCCTGACTGATTGACTTATATAGGTATCAACGCAACAGCCTAAACCGCTAGTCTTAGAGACTTGAAATTTGGAGGGTGTGTTCTTTGTAAACTGTAGGTATCCACTAAGAAAAGGCTTTTCGAAATACCAACCCTAAGAGGGTGAAATGGGTGGTTGAATTGTCTATAAAAAAAAAATTTCTTTACGTTTCTTATAGGCCACGCGGGCGAAGCGGCGGGCAGAAGCTAGTCTGTTACATAAACACTGTTCTTGCGTTTCACAATCACTGGAAAGGGCTAACCAACACATTTGTATCTGTTAACTAACTAACTTAAATGGCAGATCGAGTGGCAACTAAATCGTTATTTGATGGATTAGAAGTTTGTTTGAGAGCTGAAGTATGCTTTGAGCAATTTACCAAAAATGCGAGATTTTTTAATAAAATATTTTATTTAAAACTGCCGTTAAAAAACGTACGTTGTAAATGTATAGTAGTAATAAGTTTTCGTTACAAAAATAATGAATAGAAATGAAAACCTTGCAAAAGTGCTTGTATTGTAACATTGTAATATTTTATCAATATTTTTATCAATTCATACGGTTCTTAGAACGGAACGTGACGCGACGTGGCTGTTCGCTGAGTAAGTTACTACCCGTATGTATACTGTGCTCTGTGTAAGTTACGATGATGATAATACAATAGATGATAAACAAGGAATGTGAAACGCGAAGTAAGCTAACCGAAAGTTTTATCTTCCACATACTTTACGTGATGGTTAACTACTAGCAACTTTAGTAGCACATTGTGAAACAAGCCATTAGTATAATAATTGTAATTTATAGGAACTTGTTATTACGTAGGTATTTGATACATACGCAATACGGAGTTACTAACCGGCTATAAGTTGCGGAAAAATATTTATTAAATGGTCTCGCAGTGCAGTATCTAACTACTGCCTATTTTGTTCATATTAAAATATATTTTCCAATTAATTTGTGCAACATCAGTTGTTAAAATAAAGGTAATATAAATAAAAAGTTATTAAGTAAATCATACACTTAATTCAATTTATTAGACAGCAAAATACACAAAAAGAACTATGAAGTAAACCCGAAAACAATAAAACTTAATTTTTTTATTGTATGAAGTTGGCAGCGAACTGTACTGCCGTATAACCCGACCAAATTAAAATGGTAATTTAGTCACTGTAAAAGCACGAATTTCATGCCTATTTTGCCGTGCTAACTGCTGCAAAATTCTTAATTTTGAGTCCATGTTTTTTCAACTATATATATACGTAGGTATTTGATACATACGCAATACGGAGTTACTAACCGGCTATAAGTTGCGGAAAAATATTTATTAAATGGTCTCGCAGTGCAGTATCTAACTACTGCCTATTTTGTTCATATTAAAATATATTTTCCAATTAATTTGTGCAACATCAGTTGTTAAAATAAAGGTAATATAAATAAAAAGTTATTAAGTAAATCATACACTTAATTCAATTTATTAGACAGCAAAATACATAAAAAGAACTATGAAGTAAACCCGAAAACAATAAAACTTAATTTTTTTATTGTATGAAGTTGGCAGCGAACTGTACTGCCGTATAACCCGACCAAATTAAAATGGTAATTTAGTCACTGTAAAAGCACGAATTTCATGCCTATTTTGCAGTGCTAACTGCTGCAAAATTCTTAATTTTGAGTCCATGTTTTTTCAACTATATATATACTTAATAATAACCAATAACACTAAACACCTAAAGATACTACATAAATACTTCCAGACAACGAGGTGTCCTGTTAATGGATAGAAATATCGATATCATCGATACTGTACAGTAAATATTTAAAACATAAGGAATTTGGATCAAACACCAACTATAAATTTCACAATAATTATTCGAATCTAAACAATAATAATAATCAATATAATAATAGTATATATTATCAATATAATAATATATATTATTAATCACAATAACACCCAACAATGACATACATAGATCCTGGACCCTAACTAGAATCCCCTGTATCTACGGACCCAGGAACTACGAGGACCATGGTTCCACATCACCTAGACACAGAACAAGTATTTGCGTTTTATTCCGTGCACAAATACTTGTCTTGCCGCGGGAATCGAACTCGACGCCTCCAGGTCATGAACCAACCTGCTCTACCACTATACCACAGGAGCTATCAAATAAAGCTGTAGAAAATAAAATAAAACATAGCAAACACGCAGATATTATCATATTTCATAAATAAAATAACACAGCTAATACTACAACAACTACAAATATGTATAATAAGTACTAAAACTAAAAAATTAAATACATAACTAAAATTCCTACTATAACATATTCTAGGAAAGTGGTTAGTTCGTCCAAATTATTATAGATGACACAAATTTAAGATAAGCCCGTTTTGACACACTAAAACGTAGAATATGACTTCAAGTAAAGTTAATTCAAAAACAAAACACTGTAATAACTTTTCATTTGCCACTCGAGAGAAAATGAGCCAAGAAAGCCAATTGGAATATAGAGTATTATTATCATTTTCCATGTTGAGTCAGTCGGGGATTTTACTTTCTTTGTTAGCTATCAAAACGGCACATTACAATCTGACTAATTTAGACTTATTCTATGAGAAGACTTCTTAATGGGACCATAAAGTACTAGCAGAATGGTCCCAACGATTTTTTATCAGTCAACTGAGACTTAAACCGCAATGACGTAAATTGAACAGTCACCAAAGAGAAATAATTTTATTTTACTGAGAATATTACTCGTATATCGGCGACCGGTAAATGACCATTTTAAGCACACTTAAATAGAAAGATAGTAACGGCGCAAAATAGTAATCTCGGTAGCGGTCACATATTTGAGCCATTCTGTTGTTACCCTGGGTCCTTGGGGGCCGGGAGCTCATCGCGTTTTCAAAAGTTTATCAGAGCGCCTGGTCGATGCTACGCGTGACCAAAATGCTGGCACTTATTTGGCACAACGAATAAGCATTGTAATTCAACGGGGAAATGCTGCCAGCATGTTGGGTACGCTACCTACTGGTAGTGGGCTGGAGCATTTGGACTGTCTATAGGTCATCGCGGCCAGTATATAGTCCAAATGTTTTTTTTTGTAGTAGTAGGTAGTGTTTAGTATTAGTTATTATATCATTGTAGTATTTAGAAAATAAAGGCAATTTGCCGTGAAAAAAAATAATAGAAAGATTATCATCTAGCTATCTAGATAGTGTGTACATCTGACACACTTCAATTTACATGCCAATTAATTATTTACTCCTCAAAAATTACATGTAACATGTATTATTACTTTAAATTAAACAGTTTCTTTTATAAACTTTTTAGTAATCATATTAGAAAGTGATTCCTCACACGCACCGTTAACTAGTATCACAAAAATAGTCGTGATAGCTACAACCTGATACGAATTGATCACACCGAAAGCGATAACTACGTTTGGCATTTCATCACAAAAGAAGGAGAGCAGATCGGTCAAAAAGACTTGAAGACTCGATATGGAGACGAGTATGAAAGAAACAACACATGTTCTTATTATGCCAACTCTTCTGTCGGACGATCTTGATAAAGCCACTGAGAATATTTTAAAAAACAATAAAAGATTCACAGTAAGTACAATAAACTTCGTAATATTATAAACTGTGTAGAAAATGGTAAAGTATTTTGGTCCATCCGGATTCCTTGTTTGTAAATTGAGTAATACTGTGCACAAGAGGCCTATAGGAAACATCGCGATCCAAATCGTCGCTGACAATGTGGTGAAGCTAGATTTCTGCGTAAACACATTGATCACTTTATCGTACAAATTCTTCGTGAAGATAAACATCCAGCATATGAGAACGGCGTCCGTGTGTATGTACAGCGCGAACACTGGGTCTCTGATAAATGGCTCCAACATATTCACGTCTAGGACAAGAAATTCGAGCGCCACGTTCAGGATTCTTGCCACCGTCAGTTGTGTCAGTAGCTTCTGGTCCAACTCTCTGCTGCACGATATCAGGAAATAGATTAGTATTTGAAAGATCAAACCGAATGTCGAGATAACGAATCCGAATAGCCATAAGGCTTCTACACTTAAGTCCAGCCACCCGATCATATTGTTATTATTATTTTTTGTTTGTGCGACAGACACAACCGTACCGAGGAACTATAATGAGTCAATGGAAGAGTTTTCCTATTATTATATAAGTTTCATGTGGTGTCTATTAGTTTTGTAAATTACAACGCAGCTGGATTGTAAGAGAATAAATAACTAAATGAATGTGTTTAATACGAGTTACGATTTGCCTATATGAAGCTTTTAATAATAGGGGGATATACAGTTGAATTGTATATATCTGTAACTTTTTAGAGTTCAGTGGGCTTAACAGTATTAGCCTGCTTATAAAGAGTGCTGTATCTCAATTTTAATATGATGTAAATTTTATGATATGTATCTTCTAGGCAAGCATGTTACTGCTGAGAACTCCGAAGGCATGGAACAGAAGTGTGGTCATTTTATTATTCAAAGGGCGATAAAACCCTCTGAAGAATTACCGACCAATTTCGCTTCTGAGTCATTTCTATGAATTGTTCTCAAGCGTGATCACGAATCGTCTAGCGCGAAGGCACGACAAGTTTTAGCCATCAGAACCGGCAGGGTTTCGTAGCGGATACAGTAACAGTGCGGCAGATTGTAAAGAAGACCGAGAAGTACAACCAACCCCTGAGCTTAGCTTTTGTAGACTATGGGAAGAGTTTTGACTCTATCGAAACCTGGTCTGTTCTGGACTCCTTACAGCGATGCCAAGTTGACTGGCGATACATCGGAGTGATGAGATGGCTGTATGATGCCGCAACGATGACCGTTCAATTGCAATACCAACCGTCTGAACATAACAACATGCGTCGTGGACTGAGACAAGGGGATCTTATATCCCCGAAATTGTTCACAAACGCTTTGGAGGGTATGTTTAAGACGCTGGACGGGAAAGGTTGTGGCATCAACATAAATGGCGAGTACATCTCTCACTTGCGATTTGCAGACGACATCGTCATAATGGCTAAATCGTTGAAAAAGCTGCAACGAATGCTGGATGGCCTAGCTGATTCTTCTCTACGCATCAGTCTACGGATGAACTTGGGTAAAACCAAGTTCATGTTCAACAAGCACGTTGTTCCGGGACCGATTGCTATAAATGGAGTAGCTCTTGAAGTTGATAAAAAGTACTTATGTTTAACTAGGTAAGGGCAGACGGTCCAACTAGGGAAAAACAATTTCTAGAGTGAAGCCAGGAGAAGAATACAGCTGGGCTGGCAGCATTTCGGAAACTTTGTCATGTTTTTTCATCGCCAATACCACAATGTCTTAAGACGAAAGTCTTTAACCAGTGCGTCCTACCAGTCATGACCTACGGAGCCGAAACGTGGACACTCACGGTAGGACTGGTTCACAAATTTAAGGTCGCTCAGCGAGCTATGGAGAGTGTGTATCTCTGCGGGATTTAATCCGAAACGAAGTCATTCGCCAGAGAACTAAAGTTACCGACATAGCTCAGTGAATTAGCAAGCTGAAGTGTCAGTGGGCTGGTCATATCTGCCGAAGAAACGATAACCGTTGGGGTAGACGTGTTTAGAGTGGAGACGCGAATCGGCAGACGTAGTGTAGGACGCCCTGCGGCAAGATAGAGCAATGACATAAGCAAGGTAGCTGGTAGCTGGAAGAGTAGAGCCGAAGACCGGGCTCAGTGGCCTGCCTTAAGAGAGACTTATGTCCAGTGGTGGACTAATAAAGGCTTTCTTATTCAAGCGTTGGTAGGTATTCGATGGTATTGGTATCAACGGAACCCTCTTTATGCGAGTAGAATATTGTATTATTATTTGACATGTCATTGGAGATAAGAGAATATGTTGCACCATATTAAAATTAATTTATTAAATCATAGCTGTGATTGGATGAAGTTAATTAAATGGTATTAATGATGTTTTGTTCGGTTAAGTACAATGTTTTTCCAATAACTATTCCAATAACTAATTCTTTATCCAATATAATAATCATAAACAGCCTGAAGACTTCGACTGCTGAACATAGGCCCCATAGAGCGCCTTTTAGACAGCCTCTGTGGTGACCACACCACTGAGTTGGTTGTGTTGTGGTGACCACACCACAGAGGCTGTCTAAAAGGCGCTCTAAATAGTAAATGGTGCTCAACCACCAGGTTGGGCAGGTCGGCTCATAACCCAGGGGGTTCGATTCCCGCAAGTTATTAGCAAGCTTACTAGGTGGTAGGACTTTTCTGCAAAGTTCGTCTAGGTAGGACCACCACTTTCCCAGTTTGTCAACTGTGTTTCAGTTTGAAGGGCACTGTAGTTAGTGAAATTACTGGGTAATGAGACTTTATTTTTATTAACCTAACCTCACAGTGTGGTAATTTTACTACAAGACTGTGTTGATGTCTCAGTGCAGTGTCACGCGAAACTCAATATTTTAGAGTTCCGAGTGACATTGCATCTGATATGGGCAGCCGTGTCGCTTAACATCAGGCGAACGACTTGCTCGTCGTGTCATTCCTTAACATAAAAAAGTATTTGTGCACAGGAAAAAAGTTCAAATACTTGTTCTATGTCTGGTTGCTGTTGCTGTTGTGGGACCATGGTCCCCGTAGTTCCTGGATCCCTAGACACCGGGAATCCTAGTTAGGGTCCAGGATCTATGTATGTGATCGTTGGGCGTTATATATTATTATTATTTCCCTGCGTTTAGCTCAATGTGTCTTTCGATTCGTCCCACTCACAATTCTGCTATTATAATAGGTAAGTAGTTGGTAGGATTTTTCTTTACTAGATATAGAGTTCGTCTAGGTACCATAGTATTAACAGTTTATCTGCCACCAAAGTAGTAGTACAGACACTACTGTGTTCCGGTTTGAAGGGTAGTTAGTAAAATTACTGATCATTGAGCAAATGAGACTGATCTCACAGGCTAATAACTTTATTATAAAACTGTGATGATGGCTCAGGATGACGAAGTCCATTCGTTTCGGTACCGTCCCGTCCATTCATCTTTTTCTATCATCTTTTCCCTCTCCTTTTACTGTGCTTTCCGACTAGACTAGGGCGTTAAACTAATTAGCTCGTGCGAATCCAGGACGTTATTTATTTATTTGTTTATTTATTGCATTATGTCATAAGGTAATTAAACAAGTTACATAGCCATGTTAGAGTATGTCAAAAAAGTAGTAACTTTGAGTTTACACAATAACACAATTTAGACTATAACTGAGTTACTACCAAAATCGCTATAAGATGAATCGATTCAAAATAAGTAGATAGTATCCACTTCATAAATGTTCATTAAACAATTATCGTGATGTACAATGTATTATCAGTTATAAATCTACGCTTGATCAATTGCTCAATCCGACGATTTCTACTTATTAGCAAATCAAGTGAAGATTATAATTGCAGCGATTGAAATTTATGATTCACCTCATCCGACGTAACAATGTTTGTGCCGGTTTTATTGAGCAACGCTTTGGTGTTAAACAATTGTTGTTAGTTTCAGTTTGAATTATGGATAGGATAACGTTTAGTGTTAATGGCAACAAATGTTCGGGTAAGTTTTAAGACAAAATTATATTAATGACATATTTTACTAGGTGGTAGGACTTTTCTGCAAAGTTCGTCTAGGTAGGTACCACCGCTTTGCCAGTTATTCTGCCGCCAAGCAGTAGTGCGCAAGCACTACTGTGTTCCGGTTTGAAGGGCACTGTAGCTAGTGAAATTACTGGGCAAATGAGACTTTATGACCTGATCTCACAGTTTTGTAATCTTATTACCAGACTGTGCTGTCTCAGAATGACGTGCGTAGTGAAGTGTCACGCGAAACTATAATTTAGTGTTTCAAGTGTCACTGCAACTGATATGGGCAGTCGTGTCGCTTAACATCAGGCGAGCGGCTTGCTCGTCATGTCATTGCGTAACATAAAAAAAAAAAATTTACGTATCCCCCTACCCTTACATACAACCTACTAAAAATTATAACGCGGTAGAGCCTCTTAGAATTAAATTAAAGATAATAATTAACATTATTGTTATAAAAGTACTTTGAGCCAACAGAATGGTTTGTCAATATGCGCGTTAACTGTCATTATGAGCACATTATAATTATATAATTATTGTTTTCTGTATCTATTGTCTTGTTTTCATCTACTTATATCTCATTTTTATTTTTTAACGCTAACACAAAAATGTTATTTCAAAATGAATAGCTGGCTTTTGAACTATGTCTGAATTCAACTTATTATGATGCACACGAAAAATAAAATTAATCTTTTTTTCAATCATTCATCCATGTGCCATTGCGTTTATGTGTACTCGTATGAAAATAAAAACGTCTCAAATGTATGAATGTCACCTTTTGCGTTTATTGCATTAACCAAATAATAATCAAGTATTTTAAAAGTCTCTACGTGCTATTCGATACACAACTAAATTTATTAGACTTATGAACAGATTCATGGCGAGAAAATCCATGAACTTATTAAACTATTAACAAATATAAACATAACCGCTAATATCTGATAAGAATTAAAAACACAAAACATATTCATGATTACATTATGTTCCAAAATAGACACTTAATCCGTCAAAAATACTTGAAAACTTGAAATGTTCACCAAAATAAACGTAATAATACAAAATCTCAACACTTCTTTCAAATCCACAGAAGTTTTTCTCTTGATAGCGATGTAAAATATTATGCAGAAGAATAAAAAGTTCACAGTGAGAATTACCAACTTTAAAATGGCGTATACTTTATAAAAATAATCGAAAGGGAGTGTAGGGCACAAGATTCCTAAGGGTAGAGTCAAAAGCCAAACCAAAACTGACACCCAGGTAAAGGAGATTTTCTTCGTCACGAAAACTTCACTTTGTCGTATAAGTTTTTGGAGAATGCGAACATACAGCATTTTAGAACACATTCTGATTGTATATATAAAGCCAAGACTACGTCTAAAGTCCATCCTTCAAGTCCTGGAGGCATCGTCGCAATTATATACTCAAACACGACGTTCACAAGTCTTGCTGTTGGTAATTGTCAGGATCTTCAGGTCCAGTTTTCTGCTGCTCGGCACTAGCATATAAAGAAATATTTGTAATATCCAACAGATTGTTGATTAGCTAATCCGATCCTCCAAGTAATTGTGATTTCTTGTCTCAACGGCGTATCGGAGTCGGCCATTTTGAAATTCAAAGAACACCCGTGCACTAGGACAATTAGGTTCAGAATAGAAACATAATCCAACTGTGACCTATATATTAGATGGTTCTAATAATAATTATGTGACATGTTTTGTTTTTATCAGTTTTACTGTTCATTATGCGCTTAGGTTCTGCCCTATACTTAATTAATTACTGATGTTCATGTTCATTTATATGCGGAAGACATAAATGAGGTTAAAGATTTATTTCTCATAAGAAAATATTTCACTTACATGAGAACTATCTAACATAACGTACAAAATAATTATTGTTGTCGTACAAAACAGATATTCTTAAATAAAAGTGAAGTTATATTTTAATAGTAGGGTAGTTAAAGAAAACTGGTCATTTTACGTGTGATTTTGTTTGATACTGGTTACCGGCTAGCACACAGCGATAAGCAAGTTGCTTACATAGACCAAGCCAATAAATATTTTATTATTACTCGAACAAGCATGCATTAAGTAGAGTAGTTGTTAAATTTATTTTGCCCATACCAATACTTCATTAATACAGTATCTTCAATATTACATCTACCGAACAACACTAACTTATTAATATTCCTACAGAAAAATGAATAATCATACAATATAAATCAGTTTATTGACGCCGCAGAGGTGGTAGACGTTATAATTTTCTCTCAACAAATAAAATAGTAAATTAATGTTAACAGTGATTATTGATGTGATTTGAGTGTCAAAAACCACGTAGTGCAGTGCAGTTGACAGTTTAATGATATTGGAGTATTCGGTATTTCCTCCGAGGCGACAAAAGGCAACTGAGGGTGTTTTGTCAGCTCGAACGTGCACGGTGTTGACACTGTGACAGCAGGAAACACATCGGGGCCCGTGTCGTTACTGTGTCGACCGGCCGAACGCGAGCGGCTCGACTACTGCTACGTAATCTGGAGCGCTCTCGCAGTCAAGTCACAGATGACAATAGCAGTTAGTACGCACGAATAAACAAACATCTATTAACCTGGAGAAAAAAGTTTTCCCTGCTGCTAATAAATTGTAATTAAATTGTAATATAATAATTATTATATAGTTGGTTGGCAACTTCGTGTTGAAGTTATAAAGATTTTTTTATCAGTGACATCATGTCCTCAACTTGTGCAGGATGTCATAATGAGATCAAGACCAAAGAATTGATGATATGCTCCATATGCAAAATGAAATTTGATCTAGAATGTTGCAATATCACCGCAAAGCGTTTTGGTAATTTCTCGGCGGATAAGAAAAAAAATTGGAAATGCCCCGGTTGTTCTAGTAAACAGCCAAAAACCGACAACACGAATACGCCTGTTAGATCTTTGACTCAAGCAATAACTGAGTCAGAAAATATTACCCTACGCAATGTGTCCAAGAAAAATCCGCGTCGTATGTCGTCTGAGGATTCCCCTACTGAGGTTCTTGACTCAAGTGATAGGGGCGAGAGCGATAAAGATATTCGCACCATCATAAGGGAAGAGATGACTCTGGCGATGAGAGCCTTCACCAAGGAGTTACAAAATGTTGCGGAGAAGGTTTCTTCATTCGAACAGTCATTGATGTTTTTCAATACAGGCTTTGAAGAGTTAAAGAAGAGCCTAGATGAGAAATCTGCCGTTATCGATCAGCTTCAAAAAAGCAACGATGAATTGAAATCTAAGGTTACCGAGCTTGAAAAGGGCTTCACCAGTCGTTTGAATTTAATAGAGCAGCATCAGCGCGAGTGCAACGTGGAGATAAATGGGATACCGGAACACCGCTCAGAAAACGTTCTCAACATAATTGAGCAACTTGCTATAAAGACAGAATGCACTATTGCCGAAACCGACATCATTCATGTATCGAGAGTAGCTAAGTTAAATAAGGAGAGCGATAGACCGCGAACAATAATCTTGAAGCTACGAACCCGACTTCTGCGTGACAACTTCCTTGCTGCGGTACAGAGGTTCAATAAGCGCAATACTCGCGACAAGCTAAACTCGCACCACCTAGGACTCGGTGGAAACTGTGTTCCTATTTATGTTTCTGAGCACTTGAGTCCCGCAAATAAGTCGCTTCATGCTGCTGTGAGAAGGAAAGCGAAAGAGTTGGGATATAAGTTTGTCTGGGTCCGTGACGGTCGGATCTACGCCAGGAAGGACGAAACCAACCCAGCGCTCCAAATACGAACCATGGACAGTCTGTTTTTTTTAATGTCCCGTCCATAAATTATTGATTTGATATTATTTAATATTTATATTTCGGTAAATAAAATGTATAAAAATGGCTACTATCTACTATCAAAATGTGCGTGGTGTTAGAACGAAGACAAATGATATTTTACATAATGTATTGCAAAGTTCTTATGATGTTTTGGCTTTTACCGAAACTTGGTTGAACTCGAGCGTGTATAACAGTGAAATTATAGACTCGCGCTATGTCGTGTACCGACGTGACCGTACGTGTTCTGGCTCTGCTCCTCATATTAAAAAGGACGGAGGAGGGGTGTTGATAGCAGTCTCACGCAATCTTGTATCAACTCGCTTGCAAGCCTGGGAGTCAAGTTGTGAGGACATTTGGGTAATGGTTGAAATGCGTGCAGGAAAGAATATAAAGAAAGTTGCTATCTGTACTGTCTACATTCCTCCTCCTGTAAAACTGGAAACATTAAATGTATTTTTGGATAATGCCAACAACCTTGTAAATCTAGTCGACGAAGTTGTGTTGCTTGGAGATTTTAATCTACCTTTTATAAGTTGGTCCAAATGTAACAATTTCACAACACCAAGTAACTTCAGCAACTCATTAGGCAATGCTTTAATTGACTTTATCTCTCTATCGAACATGTACCAATTTAACGGCATACGTAACGAGGATGATAAAACATTGGATCTTGCTATTAGTACTATAAAGGACATTTCTTTAACAGTACCCCTTGGCCATTTGAGTAAACTAGACAATAAGCACCCTCCTATATTACTTACATTACCTAGCAATGATCTCAAATATTTACGTCCCAAATCGGCAACTGAGCTAAATTTTTATAAAGCAGACTTTAATAGCATCTCCTTACAACTAAAAAATACTGATTGGATTGCTATTTTTAATGAATGTGATTCAGTAAATGAAATGATTTCATCCTTTTACATAATAATAAAAAAATGTATTGATGAATTGGTTCCTAAACACAAATTTAATAGAAAATTATTCCCCCCTTGGTTTAATAAATCTTTGGTAAAGTCACTTGCAGAAAAAGAAAAGCTTAGATTAAAGTATCGTATGTATAAAAACCCTCGCGACTTATTTGAATTTAACATATTGAGAGAACGTTGCCATAAGCTTTTTGACATACTTTACTCAAATTATATTAAAAAAACCGAAGAAAGTATTGCTAGAAATCCAAAAGAATTTTGGCGCTTTGTGAAAGATAAAAAAAAGACACGGTCTTCGCTTCCGGCAGAAATGCGCATGGGAGAGCACATTGCTAGCACTGGGAGGGACATAGCCAATATGTTTGCTAAAAATTTTTCTGGCACTTTTTCTACAAGTATCAACAATACTTCGACCGGATATGACGTGATACGCACACGTCATGATAATACACAGCATAATTGCATCGGCAAAGTAAGCTTTACTGAACGTGAAGTCCTGAAAAGAATAAAGCAATTAGATATCCACAAAGGACCAGGTCCTGACGGGATTCCGCCGCTTTTAGTCAAGCGTTGTGGTTCTGAACTGGCACTGCCTCTATCACTCATAATGAATCGGTCTTTGTCTTCGGGAGAATTTCCCGACGAATGGAAAAAAGCTAAAATTATACCTCTTCACAAAAAAGGCAACGTAGATGATGTAAAAAACTATAGACCGATTTCGATTTTGTCCTGTTTTTCTAAATTATTTGAAGCGCTCATATGTCCAATAATTTCTCGTCATTCTTGTCACCTCCTGTCGGAAGAACAACATGGTTTTAAGAAAGGTCGCTCTGTTGAAACTAACCTTGTGGACTTTGTATCTGAATTGTGTCATGACGTTGATAAAGGTCGTCAAATCGATGCCGTGTATACTGATTTTAGCAGTGCGTTCGATAAAGTAAACCATATATTGTTGGTTAAAAAGTTAGAACTAATCGGTATACATGGGTCATTTTTAAATTGGTTTCGGTCCTATCTTACAAAAAGGGAACAAGTAGTATTTGTTAATGGATATGAGTCGAATAGATATTTTGTGGAGTCAGGAGTTCCACAGGGGTCTCATTTGGGCCCAGTTCTCTTTTCAATATTTATCAATGACATCGGCACTCACATAAAGCATTGCAATTATAAATTATTCGCGGATGATCTTAAAATTTATAAAGTGGTCAATAGTAACGAAGATGTAAATCTTATACAGAGTGACATTAACAATATTAACGAATGGTGTGATATTAATCAAATGCACCTCAATGTACAAAAATGTTTTTATATTAAATACACACGCAAGAAAAACTCTTTAAACTCTGTATATAGGCTGAAAAATACATGCCTGCAGGAGGTGCAAGAAATACGGGACCTAGGAGTTTTAATCGATAGCCAATTATCTTTTAGAGCTCATATTGACTCAGTGGTCAAGAAGGCGACTCAGCAGCTTGGCTTCATTAGACGGAACTCCAAAAGTTTTAAATTATCTCAGACCAAAATTTTACTTTATAACTCTATGGTACGCAGCTGTTTGGAATTTTCTAGCGTGGCGTGGAGCCCCTTCTACGCGGCGCACTCTCAACGCATTGAAGGCATACAACGAGCATTCACAAGATCTTTGGCATTTGCTAGTCCAGGAATTTCACATAGAAGTCCATATGCAAATCGCTTATCTTTCTTTAAAATGGATAATTTGCGGGTCAGAAGAAAAATTCGAGACCTTGCATTTCTTCATAAAGTAATTCACAGCCTTACTGATTGTCCTTCAATTCTTGATGAAATTTCCCTAAGCATTCCTTGCCATTATCCGCGTCATAGAATATCAAGAATTCTTCATGTTGCACGCGCTAAAACAAACTTAGCTTATAACTCTCCTCTGCCAAGAATATGCCGCACGTATAATGAATTAAATGCATCCATGAGTGATCTTGATATCTTTCACGACACGTTGAGCGCATTCAAGAATAATGTAGCAAAGTTTTTGAATGTAAACAACGTGTCATGTAAATAAACATTAATGTTTCTTTTTTTTTTAATTTTATGTCAAACCTGTATTTTAATATTATTATTATTTTCTTACCATTAATTATATTGTATGTATTTTTTTTTTCATGTATTTATCATTATATAGATGTATATGCTGTTGTAGTATTTACTTATCTATTGTTTAACTTTTTTTTTGTCTTACCACAATATATATGCTAATGTTGTAAGCACCTGTTAAGGGTATATATATCAGAAAAAATGTATTAGTTTAAGATCTATTATAGATAATATTAAATATATATACTGTTGGTGTTTCATAATAAATAAATAAATAAGTTTATTACATCAAAGTTAACGCTACACCCTTCCTCAGTCGGTTCAGAGGTGGATTCAGATACTTCCCTGAATGACTACCTCCGCAACGTCCTTAACCTGCGAGGCACCAAATATATGTGCAAGGAAGGAGGATGTGGTGCCTGCATGGTGGCTGTCACTACAGCTCAAAGGGGCGTGAAGAAGACGTTCTCCGTCAACTCGGTAAGTATCAAATGAAATGACACCAACAATCCTGGTGACAAGAAGACGTTTTGTCTTCTTGTCTTGTTCTAAAATACAAACTCAACTAGTATGGTGGTATTTATATAAACGGCAGGAACAATAACATCTAATATATAGTCAGAGATCATTGATACATCATCGTCTAACTATGCAAAACCTTCACCAAAACCACACACATAGATCCTGGACCCTAACTAGGATTCCTTGTGTCTAGGGACTCAGGAACTACGAGGACCATGGTCTCATAACACCCAGACTCAGAACAAGTATTTTCGCTGTCTTTTTCTGTGCACAAATACTTGTCTTGTCGTGAGAATCGAACCCGCCATCTCCGGGTTATGAGCCGACCTGCTCAACCACAACCACACCACAGAGGCTGTCTAATACATATGAC
Organism: Ennomos fuscantarius; assembly: GCA_905220475.3. Taxonomy (NCBI): domain Eukaryota; kingdom Metazoa; phylum Arthropoda; class Insecta; order Lepidoptera; family Geometridae; genus Ennomos; species Ennomos fuscantarius. The sequence goes on along the minus strand of HG992036.1, from coordinate 13,389,308 downwards.
TTATTTCCTTACTTCGAGCATATTGCCATAGCTTCTATTTTTTTGGTGCAATAATGGTGCCACTCAAATTTTTGCAGTGCTTAGTAACCATAACTTCATGTCAAGATTGGGAGGTGACGACCATTGAAGGTCTTGGCAACCGGAGCAAAGGCTACCATCCCGTGCAGAAGACATTGGCTGAGTATAATGGTACTCAGTGCGGGTACTGCAGTCCTGGATGGGTCATGGCTATGTACAGGTGATGACCAACAAAACACCAAATCATCACATACGACTATTATAATCAGTCAGAAAACTGGTGCCAGATTAAGCGCAAAAGTTAAAGCGATTCTTTTGTTCCAGTTTGCTTGAAGCCAATGACTACAATCTGACGCAACATGAGATAGAAAATGGCTTCGGAAGCAACACCTGCCGATGCACTGGCTATCGTCCCATCCTTGACGCTTTTAAGAGTTTTGCCAAAGATGCTCCAAAACCAATTCCAAAGCACGTCTACGACATAGAAGATCTTAGCGCCTTAAGCTTATGCAAGAATAAAGGTACCTGCAAGAAGGAATGCAGCTCTTGGTGTTTTGTGAACAAAAGTGACGGTGATCCAAAGAAGATCATCAAGATAGACCTCAAAGATCACCGTGTTTGGTATAGAGTCAACGAAATTAACGATATCTTCGATATTTTTGTTAAGGAAGGACTTGAATCATACATGCTGGTCAACGGAAATACTGGCAGAGGTAAAGGAAAACAATCCTTAGTAAGAAAAGATGTGAAATAAAAAATAAAAATCATATATCATGCATGTGTTTTAAACTATTATTGTATAGAACTTTGATTTCTAGGAGCGTCACCAATTCTCATGTTTCCAAGAGTGTTAATTGATATAAGTCCAATAGAAGATTTGAAGAAGTCCTACATAGACCAGAATTTAGTAGTTGGCGCTGGTATGACATTGACAGATGTTATGACTTTATTTAATGAGACTGCGAAAGAATACGAAGAATTTTCATATCTGCAGAAGTTTTACGAGCATTTGGATCTAGTTGCTCATATACCAGTTAGAAATGTAAGAGAGTAAGAAACAAACAAAATATTTAAACACGCATAAACACACAAATGAATTAAGAATAGTTTTGAATTTATTTATGATTTTTCAAAGAGGTGTTAGGAAGACTATCACTAAGCTTATCTGATAATAAATACGTGTACCTGGAAGTATGAAATAATTACTATAAGTAACTTAATATTTTATATTTAGATCGGCACCGTAGCTGGTAATTTGATGGTTAAGCACCGGCAGCCTACATTCTCTTCAGATGTTTTTCTGTTGCTGGAATCTGTTGGAGCTACTTTAGTCATAGGTATGTATCCACTAAGCTTTAAGTATTCTACTGACTCTCTTCACTCGAATTCACTCAAAAAATTGTTTGAGTCAGCCCTGAGAAATCTATAAGTCACTAAGTTTATTCTGTACTCACAAATTTTTGAGGAAAATAGAGTGGAAAAATGCAATGTAACGTAGTGAAGAGTAACGTAGTAATTTGAACATTCTTAACTCCAGGATATTCAAAGAATAATATCATACGAGTATATTATTATTTGAGAGCAGTTATGCTCGCAAATAATAATATGAACCATGGATTATAGAAATAACAATTTTACTCTGTGGTATGAACGGGTGTGTTGTGTAAGTTCTGTCCTATCAAGATTTTTTTTTCAGTTGGGAAAGATCGCACGGAAGAAATGACGCCCGCAGAGTTTTTGTATGCAGACATGACAGGAAAGGTCGTTGCACAATTTAAATTGCCACCTCTTTCGAAACGATACCAGTTTGTTTCTTTCAAGGTGACTCTATTGTACTACTTTCCTAAATTACATCTGTTTAATAAAAACCAATTTGTAATCAAGCCATTCTAAGATATAGTTTTCCAAATAGTAGGGTTAAAACTGATTAACAAATGAAAAATGATCCGGCGTATTTTTGATGCTCATTTTATATAATTTTTTGTAATGGTTCTATCAATCTTACAGATAATGCCAAGAGCTCAAAATGCTCATGCACAAGTTAATTCAGCATTCCTGTATGAGTTTGATGATCCTCACAATCCAGCGATCGTTGTGTCAGCAAGGATTGTAATAGGAGGGTTATCAGCACACTTCATACATGCTAGCAAGACTGAAGAGTATGTTTGTAAGAAAAATATATTTACCAACGAGGTGCTGCAAGGCGCGTTAAAGGTTCTCGAAGCTGAGCTGATAGTGGACGATATAGCGGGTGAAATGAAACCCGAATATAGAAAAAAATGTGCTTTAGGATTATTTTACAAGGTAGATATTTTTACTATTCTTATCACAATATTATATTATAGTGTCTCATATGATAATTTCCATAGGGTCTTCTAGTTCTTATTCCTCAAGCACGTCTTAAGCCTTTCTATCGATCGGGAGCAAGAGATTTTAGAAAGACCAGACCTCTATCAAAAGGAACAGACGTTTACGATACAAATCCAACCATCTGGCCAATCAATGAACCCATGCCAAAACTCGATGCCCTCGTACAATGTGCAGGAGAAGCGAAGTATGTGAATGATCTTCCAACTGATAGTAAAGAAGTATTCTGCGCATTCGTGACGTCAGATATTTGTATTGGAGAAATTGTTGACATTGACCCAACACCAGCACTGGTAAGTTACGGCCAACTGAAAACATTTAACGCTTAAAAATAAGTATGTAATAAATCTTGATCTTTCAGAAAATACCGGGTGTTTTGGCTTTTTTCTCGGCGAAAGATATTCCAGGAAATAACAGTTTCCTATCACAAAAGGTACCAGCTCAATTCACCCCGGAAGAAATATTTGTCGATAAAACTATCAGGTACTATGACCAGCCGATTGGTGTGATTGTAGCTGAAACAGAAATATTGGCTAACCAAGCTGCGCTATTAGTCCAGGTCAAATATAAGGTTGATAGTAAAAAACCTTCCTTGACAATAAATGAAGTTAAAAAGAATGAACCCGATCGAGTAACTTTGTACGTGGCAATACCCGCCAGAGATAAAGGCGTCAATGTGGAAAGAGTGATAAAGGGGTCGGACAATATATTTGCACAATATCACTATCCCATGGAAACTATAGCTTGCGTATCGAGGCCTAGTGAAACAGGAATTGATGTGTTTGCTTGCACACAATACACAAATTGTACGCATGTTGCTATTTCGGAAGTGATTAAAATGGAGCAAAACAGGTATACTCAGCTTTTTGTTTCCTGTTTTAAAACTGGTGAAAATTGGCCATTAATTGAATTTTGTATACTTGTTTAGGATAAGCCTCACAGTTCCACGATGTGGAGGTGCGTATGGCTTGAAGATCTCTCGAACTGCTCACATCGCCACCACTTGTTCTTTAGTCACGTATCTGATGAGCAGACCCTGCCGGTTCGTACTGAGCATTCAAGCTTCCTTGAGGGTGGTTGGGAAACGTCTCCCGTGTACTAGAGATTTTGAGGTATATTGCATCACTGTTCGAAGTGCTTTAAAATTATAATCAACCACACTAAAAGGCCGAATTATTTAAATGATATTTCATAGTTTTTTAACGATTAGGCAAAAAATGAAAGGTATCTTTAATATCGTGAGATCTCAGTCAGGCTTCAAAGCCAATTATATTTTATATACCATTAAAGTTATCTAAATTACAAGAAAATTTTGTAGGTAAAGACATTGATAGGATGATATTGAGGTGCTGATATTTATAAAAAACAGATATTAATCTTATTTTTTTTTACGTTTAACATTTGACCAAAGTACGGAACTAGCATAAGACTAGCATATTTTAGCATACGCCAATAATAAAAATTACTAACTTTTCAGGTCGGTGTTAACAGTTCAGGAGAAATCCAATACTTGGAATATCACTTATACATTGACAACGGCTATGTGGTTACTGATTTGGTGAATTATTTATGTGTAGCTGCTATCAAAAATGTGTACGACAACAGAAGGTGGCAGTTTAAAATATTTGACGTCAGAACTGATACTGCTTCAAACACATACGCTAGAGCTCCTGGTACGACGATTACTGTTTCAGAACAACCAATTTGGTTGATCAGTTTCTTCAAAGGTTTATAAGAAATTAAATGCAAGACTAAAGAAATGCTATTATTTATACTTTTTTACAGGAACTCTTGAAAGTATAGCCATGACAGAACATGTAATGGAACAAATAGCCTACGAGCTAGATCGTGACCCTCTGCAGGTGCGGATGAATAACTTAAATCCTCAGTATACGGAAATACCAGAAATGATACAGACTCTTCTCAGAGATAGCGAGTATTACAAGCGAAAAGAAGAAGTGGAGAAATTTAACAAACTGAACAGGTGGAAAAAACGTGGTTTAAGAATTTCTCTAATGAGCTTTTCAGTGACCTCTGTGCTAGACTACCACGTGCAGTTAAGCGTGTACCACGGGGACGGTACCGTCATCATTACCCATGGAGGTATTGAAATGGGGCAGGGCATTAACACTAAAGTCATTCAAGCCGTTGCATACACCCTTAATATTTCTGTAGATATGGTTCGATGTAAACCAGTAGACGCTGCTTCGTGTCCCAATAATTTTACAACTGGTGGAAGTAGAACAACTCAAGCAGTTTGCTTTGGTGCTATTAAGTGCTGTCAGATAATCTTGGATCGATTGTCAGTAGTTCGAGAGGGCTTGAACGATCCAACTTGGGAGATTCTTGTAGAAGCAGCTTTTAATAGAGGAATCAACTTGCAAGCTAGTTATAGAGTGACTACCAATGACCAGGAGCCTTATAGATCAGGCGGTGTTTCTGTATCTGAGGTGGAGCTAGATATATTGACAGGAGAACATGAGGTTCTGAGGGTGGATATTATAGAAGATGTCGGCACAAGTATCAATCCAGAACTAGATATCGGACAGGTAAAATAATATAATAATAATAATGCCCAACGATTACATACAGATTCTGGACCCTAACTAGTATTTTTTGTGTCTAGGGACCCAGGAACTATAAGAACCATGGTTCCATAATACCTAGACTCAGAACAAGTATTTGCGCTTTCTTTTCAGTGCACAAATACTTCGCGGGAATCGAGCCCGCTGCCTCTGGGTTATGAGTGGACCTGCTCAACCACCACACCACAGAGGCTATGATGCATTCTATCTATTTTTGTTTTTTTTTTTTAAATTGCGTTATTTCAATCATTTGTTTTTTCTAGATTGAAGGCTCCTTCATAATGGGGCTCGGGTACTGGACCCACGAAGAGCTGATATTTGACGAAAAGACTGGAGAGCTACTTACGGACCGGACATGGTACTACCACGTGCCTCTCGCTAAAGATGTACCGATAGACTTCAGGGTACAGTTGAGAAGAAATTCCTATAATCCACTTGGAACTTTAGGAGCTAAAGGTATTCACAATTTAGTTCTTGGAAGTTACTAACTTATTATTTGTATATTATTGTATAGGTATTTACTAAGTGGTAGGATTTTTTGCAAAGTTTGTCTAGGTACCACCGATTTGCTAGCTATTCTGCGCCAAGCAGTAGTGCGCTAGCACCCGGTTTGAAGGGCCCTGTAGCCAGTGAAATTACTGGACAAATAAGACTAATCTCACAGTGCAGTACGTTACGAGACTTATTGATCTCTCACGATGACGTGCGCAGTGCAGTGTCACGCAAAACTCTATACTTTCAGGTTCCAAATAACACTGCAACTGATATGGGTAGTCGTGTTGCTTAACATCAGACGAACGACTAGCTTGTCGTGTCATTTTTAGGTATAAAGGCTCTAAAATTCAAAGTCCTGACTTACTGACTGACTTATATATCAACGCACATCCTAAACCGCTGGTTCTAGAGACATGAAGTTACTCGAAATTTCACCCCTAAAAGGGTGAAATAGGTGGTTGAATTTTCTATGAAAAATGTCTTCATCATAGTAGTAGCCTGAAATTATAAAAAAAACTGTTTTTTTTTTAAAACTATTTTCCATTATTTTCAATAGCGGTAGCAGAGCCACCTACCTGTTTAGCTGTAAGCGTTGCTTTCGCTCTGAGGGAAGCCATCGTTTCGTCTCGCGAGGACACCGGGTACCCCAGGAACAAATGGTTTAACGTTGGTAAGGAATAAACACTCAAAACCTTACCGAGTATTCCTAATAATATGTAAGCATGTTTGATTATCAGCAGTGAAAAAGCTCCGATGATGGACTGAAGTAAGTGGTTGAAGCAGATACTTGTAAACGCATTTTCGGCAGAGCTACCATCTAAACTGTTAATTGTTATTATAATAACAGTAATAATTGATTGGTTCTCGCCTCGGGGGATCCCAGAGCTGGCACATACTTCGCTCAGAAGCTAAGTCTTCTAATTCAGCGAGGTAATGCTGCCAGTATTCTGGGAACCTTACCGCGCGGTGGTGAGTTGGATAGCATATTTATTTTGTAAATAATGTTGTATTTTTTAGTTGTATGTTGTATAGAGTGCCTGTACATATTAATGTTTCTGTTGAATAAATTCGTAATAATTGAGTTACCATAAAATCCATCTTAACTAATATTACCTATAAAGAGGAAATATTTGATTGTTTGTTTGCATTGAACAGGCTTTCAAACTACTGGACCGATTTGAAAACTTCTTTTACCATTAGAATCCTACATTATCCCTGATGAACATAAGCGATATACCTATATTAAATATCCATGCGAAGTCGGGGCGGGATATATCTATTTTCTCGGAAAGTTTGACGAATGAAAACGCTATGAAAGGTTATGACGTGATCCGCGAGATCATTCATTGGTTTCGCTTTCTCCAGAGAAGAGATATTTAGATTTTTACCGCTCTTAGCCCTGCAGGGCTCTAGTGACCCTTCCATTGTAGGGTCACTAGACCCCGGAAGGTTTAATATCATGTAACATTACGATACCTGTTAACTATTGCCTATTACAGAAACTATGATCTAAATAAATGGACATTACATTTCATACAGATTCTCTGTATTGTGGCGTTGAGCAGGTCGGCTCATAGCCCGGAGGCGGCGGGTTTGATTCCCGCGGCAGGACAAGTATTTATGCGAAGAAAAACACTCATATACTTGTTCTGAGTTTGGGTGTTGTGGGACCATGGTCCTCGTAGTTTCAGGATCCCTATATACGCAGGAAATCCTAGTCAGGGTCCAGAATCTATGTATATTGTGATCTTTGGGCGTTATTATTTATTTTATTTATTTATATTGCTTTCAGATGGTCCATTCACTCTGGCTGCTAACGTTTTGACGGCAGATGCGAGACTTGACGAGTTTTTATTTAATTAGGAAGTTCACCATCACCGCCGAAGCGACCGCTAAAGCTATCTGAGATTTGAAGACTCACACGTAAATATCACTTTATGTAGCGATCACCCATTTAAATAGTTACAGCCAGTGGCGTAAATAGGTAACCAAAAGTACTGGGGCAAAAATGAACTAGAGCCCCAAATAATCTATTTAAAATCTTTTTTTCCGTATTCGGTTCGTATTGTTTCGAATTCAACTTAGTCTAGATTTGTCGTTATCCAGATTCGTCGTATTTAATTTATATTCCGAATGTGGGAGAAATTTTTACTAGTTCAAATTATTGTTAGTTTTATTTGTTTTTTTGAGTCCAAGGAGCCGCCTGATCTTGGGGCCCCATGGTACTGCCTCATCTAGCCCTTCGGTAGCTACGCCACTGGTTACAGAAGTAAACGAGCTTCGCTATTGAGAAAAAAATATCCCGTTTTGAAATTTAAGTAGCAAATGCTTATAGAATTTAGCCACTGAAATTAAATTAAATTTTATTAATCTTTAACCTTTGATTAATCAATTAAACTTTAGTATATTCAGTTAATTAGGTCCCCACGTAGGATCGATTTTGATTTATAGTTCTTTTTAAGTACATACCTATTTATTTTATTACCTTTTCTTGCCTAAAATGCCTTCGCACTTCTCTGACGTCACGGGGGTGATGAAAGGGGGTATGTGGGACTCAAACCCACTAAAACCCCCCACGATCCGTCCACTCCCGGGATGGGGCGAGATGGGTTCGTGCTAACATTCACCATCTCGCTCTGGCGGTAAGTCCTTTCGGGCCTTAGCACCAGTGGGTGGGTAACCTAGCATTTCGATTACCCACCAGACGTGAAGGACCGTGTAAGCGCGGCGGTGAGTCCTTCGACCTTCCACAGCTCACCCCGATACGGAAGATGGAGAAGGCGAGCAAAACGCCTCCTCCATCTCTGGTCCATTTGCGCCGAAGTGGGTCAGAGTCATCCATGACTTACCTAACTTATATTATTACTACTACGGTTATTGTAATCATAATTCTATTTTCATTGCATTATAATAGTAAATTAATTAAATTGTTATTTACCTACTTCAAATGTTATGTTATTAATTAGTTAGTTAAACTTAATAAAGGTACGTACTTATATAACTTTTCCTTATATGGTGATATAAGCCATCAGCCATCTAAAGATCACCTTTGTGTATTTCAAAATGATTTTTTTTATAACTACATAGTGTGTACTTTACAGAATAAATTATGTACATTGTCCGTACATACTTTACATTTTTCCACGTTACAGCCAGGTTAGCTGGAACATAATTGAAGGGTTGAGAATAAAAAGGGTTTAACTGTCAAATTGATAGTTTCGAGAAAATTTAATTTAAACTTCAACGGCTTCATTTTAATGTAGAGTGCTTATAAGGTACTAGAAAAGGTTTATGTAAGTTTCAGTTGCTTGAAAATGTATTATTTCTATTTTAAAATACTAAATATAGTACTAATTCATACAATTACTGTAAAAATATAATATAATAAAATAATTATAATAATGTTTTTATGCTAAGCGAACTGTATTCCTGTGACAGATAAACCGTTTTTAGACTCAAAATCTCGAGATTTATGCCTCATTTTGGTATTTTGAGAATGTATTATTGTAGATAATTTCACGCTGAATCCAACGATACCGATAAGTCATTTTGTGAAAAAAATCAGTGAAACCCTTTTTGTTCTCACCCCTTCAATTCTCTCAAGCATTAGCTTCGCCTATGTTATCCTATATACATTTTTTTTTGTGCAATAAAGCATTTTCCATCCAATACTTACATATACTTGTTCTGTGTCTGGGTGTTGTGGGACCATGATCTTCGTAATTCACACTCCCTACACACAGGGAATCCTAGTTAGGGTCCAGAATCTATGTATGTGATTGTTGGGCGTTATTTTTTTTTTTTTTTATCTTAGATAGGCTTGCATTTGAGCATGTAAGTGACGATGCGGTCGGTGACATGTCATGTCTGTGCTAATGCTTGCATAGAAAGTACCGGCAAGCATACCTTTGCCTATTCTACTAGCTACATCCAATCCTCCAATTTATAGTTGTCAGGACACATAACCCTGGCTGGTGGTAAGGTGTAATATTTAATTTCTGTGTAATATTTAATGCTGTCCGAATGATATGATGAATGATAATGTAGAAAAAAAACGCTTTTTTCGGATTTTAGGCACTAGGTGCAATTTACAATTTTACACTAGGTGGTAGGATTTTTCTGCAAAGTTCATCTAGGTATGCCAAGCCAAGCAGTAGTGCGCAAGCACTACTGTGTTCCGGTTTGAAAGGCACTGTAGCTAGTGAAATTACTGGGCAAATGAGTCTTTATCATCTGATCTCACAGTCGAGTAAATTTGTTACCAGACTGTGCTGATGTCTCAGGATGATGTGCGCAGTGCAGTGTCACATGAAGCTTTGTATTTTAGAGTTCCGAGTGACACTGTTCTGTTATGGGCGGCCGTGTCGCTTAACATCGGGTGAACGGCTGGCTCGTCACATCATTCACTAACATAAAAAAAACTCTAGAGAACATAAATGTGCTAAATAAGTTGCACTTACTTATTTTCTCATAGATTTAAATAAAATGTACAGTTAATACTCTACTTAGTTAAGATACGCTCGTGCACCAAACCATCTCATGCCTAAATAGGTACTTTTCATCTAGGTACTATTAACAAAGTCACAGAACAAATACAAAATTACGAAGTAATTATAAAGCAACTTTTATTTGTAGTTGTAATAATATTAGCTAATAAAGACAATTTACTTAACAAAATTTGTTTGACTCAAGCGTACTTTGTGAAAGTTTATCTTGAATACAAAATGAAAGAAATATCTAGTATGATTCCGCTTAGTAAGTAACACAAAATTCGTATATTAAAAATATCTTGAATTGGCTAGAACCACAAACCAAACCAACCAAATAACCACGTGACCAAATGCTGATCTTTATTTAGCCCAAAGGCTAAGAACTGCCATTCAATTTGGGCACGCTGCCTACGGGTAGCGGCTTTTTAGGTTAAGTTTTGTTACTGCATTGTTTTTAATGTTAATTTTCAACTGTTATCTTTCTTAATAATACATTCTAAGAACCACTCAAATTTTTCATAACATTACACACACTCATAAAATATCAGTATCGTTTTATTTAACAATTTAAAGTATTTACTTCACAATTTTTTTTACAATGGTCTTCAAAATTGAATGGTCACAAGCACCCTGCACTAAAACTACAAAAATAGCGGTTATAGCTATGACCTGATACGAGTTAATCACACTAAACGTATACGCCAAATTCTTGTTATAAATAAAGAATGAAAGCAAATCCGTTAACAACACTTGGACACTCGATATACTGACTAGTATGAAGGATATTATACATGCCCTCAAAAGGCCCGCGCGTCTATCCGTTTTAGATACAATCACCGTAAATATTACAAAAAATAAATACAAATTCACAGTAAGAATCATAAACTTTGTAACACCATAGACCTTGTAGAAGATCGTAAAATAATCTGTATCTCTCACCGAGTCCAAATGCAATAACAACGGGGTCAAGACTCCTACAGGAAGCGATATAATCCAAATCACAACTGACACGACCGTGAAACTTCTCTGCTTTTTGAAAACAGTTATCACTTTGTCGTACAAATTCTTCGTGAAAACGAACATCCAGCATATCAGAGCAGCGTCTGTGTATAAGTAAATCGCGTACAATGGGTACTTGATTATTGATTTCCATTTTAGGCATCCGCATACGGACAAATATTCAACTATCCCGTACAGGATTCTTGTCACCGTGAGTTGAGTTAATAGCTTTTGGTCAAACTTCCTGCTACACGGTAGTAGGAAATAGAGGAGTATTTGGAAGATCAGCCCGAATGTTGATAACGCCAACCCGATCAGCCAAAAGACTTGTATCTCCATGGATAGCTGAAGAGCCATATCGAAGTGTTCGTTTGGACACACCTGTCAAAACAATGGCAGAATCTGGTCTACTCAAACTATTTATTACCTTCCTTTGATTATAAATCCTACTTACCTATATTGTTTGAGTTGTTTGTTCACAGTTGACAAGGATAACTGGAGATATCGATAAATTGGGTTTTGCCAATTTTATGCGTATTGCGACTAATTAGACCAACTAATATTAGCCTAATTGGTGCACCTAGCCACAATCGTTTAGGCATGAACATGATGCAATAATCGAGTATGACGTCAAAACAATATGTGTAATCTTATTCTGTTACCAGATGAACACACAATATATAAACATAGATGTAGCGATGGAAGATGGGGCGGCCTTTAGTTTGAGACGCAACCTGTGTGGATACCTTTGCGCCGTCACAACTTTCTGGTACACAGTATAAGGCTAGTGCGTTGGCTGAATCCGCAGTGAACCTGAAAAAGCGCAAATATAATTTCCTACACAGTGGTTACATATTTGCGCCTTTCGGAGTCAAGACCTTGGGCCGTGGGGACCGAGTGCACACAAAATTTAAAAAGATTTTTCGGAACGACTGATCGAGGCAACACGTGACCAAAATGCTGGTCTCTATTTAGCCCAAAGACTAAGCATTGCCATTCAACAGGGCAATGCCACCGGCATTTTGGGCACGTTGCCTACTGGTAGCGGCTTCTTAGATTAAGTTTTGCTAATGCATAGTTTTTCTCTTGTAGAATCTTTGAACATGTAGAATATAAATAATTGTGATGTAGTGATTAATTAAGTATCTAATAAATAATTCATCCCAACGATAATAATTTCAAATTATAATTCAATAGATCATTCAACACTACACAAAATTATCTATTGTGTTTTACTATTTGATGACAACAATAGGAAACTTAACCTTATATTGCCAAACCCTTGGGTTTAAATTTTTTTGGATGTAATGAATGACGTGGTTACTAGGTTTTACTAGGTGGTAGGACTTTGTTGCAAAGTTCGTCTAGGTAGATACCACCGCTTTGCCAGTTATTCTGCCGCCAAGCAGTAGTGTGCAAGCACTACTGTGTTTCGGTTTGTAAGGGCACTGTAGCTAGTGAAATTACTGGGCAATTGAGACTTTATGATCTGATCTCACAGTCGAGTAATCTTATTACCAGACTGTGCTGATGTCTCAGGATGATGTGCGCAGTGCAGTGTCGCGCGAAACTCTTATTTAGTTTCGAGTGACACTGTTCTGTTATGGGCGGCCGTGGCGCTTAACATCGGGTGAACGACTGGCTCGTCACATCATTCATTAACATAAAAAAAACGCGATGAGCTAGTCATTCACCAGGTAGGCGATCACAGAATTTGATAGTAACAAATAGAAACCTAAATTTGTAAGTTGTTTGTAATATTGTATTGATTAGATAGATAGATAGATCAACACTTTATTGTACACCGTAAAAAAGAAAACAATTTACAAAAAGAATAACTTACATAATAAACTAGTACTAGTACAACAGGCGGTCTTATCGCTTAGAGCGATCTCTTCCAGGCAACCTTTGAATCAGATTTACTACGTATTGAAACTGAAAAATCTGCATATGTGCATTATAAAGGAAAATAAATTTCTTCTGTTTCTATGCATTTTTGCGTAGGTGTGACAGTTTATTGATGCCTGTCTTGAAAAAATCAGCTGAACGGGAGGCAATGAATTTTTCAAAGGCATGGCCTCTCGGGCATTGAATTTTTTTCCCACCAAGAACTTATCCAGATTGTTCGTTCATGTTTTTAAAATTAGAATTCTCAGCCGCACAAAATACATTTTGGTTTAATAAGGACGCAGAAAGTTTTGAAGACTATATACCTAGCTTTTTTATCAAGGTCGTTTGTTCCCAAATAGGTATATACATTTTATTTATTATGACATGATTTAAATAAGCATTATCTAGCATCTAGTAGAAGCACTAAGTATTGTATTGTATTGTATATATTCCCTATTGTATATTGTATTGTATTGTATATATTCCCTATTGTATATTGTATTGTATTTTTTATATTTACCCTAAACATAATTATAGAGTATGTACATAGAATTTCTTGGAATAGCTGTTTGGCTGCTGGCCCCATAAGTATAGACGAGGAGTTTTGGTGGGAAAGCGAAAAAGATTGCGTCACCGCATTGTATTATTATCCTGAACTTGTATTATTTTCAGTGTTAGTGCAAAAACTTGGTGGCGTTTTATTCGTTAAATGATGGTGAAACGTTTCTTTTCGTGTTGTTTCCAAAACTCCATAGAAGCTACTAGTAAAGTTGCCACCACTTTACTAGGAATACGATTAAACTATGACTTGACTTGATAACTTTGACTGTGACTTGACTCTTAAACTTAAAAAATCATCAATAACTTGATAATGGCTAAATACATATAAGTGTGGAGCCAAAACAAAACAAAACAAACCTAGGTCCGTATTACAGAATAATGCTCAGTCATCGATCGCTGCTCACTAATTGATCGCTTTATGAATGAAATCTCTGTTTGAGCACCGACCGATGACTGAGCGTCGTTCTGTAATACGGACCTTACTGTCTCTGCATTTTCTATGGTTGTCTGTGGTAGCAATGGCGTGCGTAGACGTAGATAATAATATAATATGTAACTTAAACATAACAATAAGCTATTTTTAATAAAGTGGTTATCTGAAATCTTAATAGAATATTATTAAAACAGCCCCATTACTGCTTTAATAATATTCTATTATGGTTTCGAAAGATATTGTATTAAAATTGTACAGTTACTTCCTGCCATGATTGCATGTAAAAATTCTGTAGGCGTTATTTTATATAATAGGTCTTTACCTATGAAATTGCCGTATTGCAGTACAGACTTTTTCAAACAAAAAAAAGTTTTGATTGGCTATGAATTCTAAATTCAAATTAATTTTGTTTTAAATATATGACATTCTATTTACAATATAAGTCTTTTGTTTATTGAATAGCGTTGTATTTTCATTACATTTCAACATTTTTCCTCATAATGGATACTTTGAAATTTCGTGTAATTATGGAATATGAGTTCCGTCGTGGCACCAACGCGGCACAAACGACACGTAACATCAACGACGTTTACGGAGAGAACTGTACAAACGAACGTACAACCCGTTATTGGTTTGCTCGGTTCCGTTCTGGGAATTTTGACTTGAAAAATGAACCTCGTGGTCGTCCGGAAACTTTGGTCAACAATGATGAATTAAAGGCGATTGTGGAAGCTGATGAATCTCAATCTACAGCTGAGCTGGCAGCAGCTTTTGATGTTAGCATCAAAACAATATTGGTCCATTTGCGACAGATTGGCAAGATAAAAAAGCTTGATAGATGGGTGCTCCACGAACTTAACGATCGCCAGCGCAACGTACGCGTCGAGACTTGCCTTGCGCTGCTTAACAGGCACAGAAATGAAGGAATTTTGAACCGAATTGTTACGTGCGACGAAAAATGGATTCTTTTTGACAATCGAAAGCGCTCAGCAAGTTGGTTAGATCCTGGTTCGGTACCAAAGCAATGTGCAAAACGAAAAATGACCCCTAGAGAGGTGATGGTCACAGTTTGGTGCTCTAGTGCTGGTGTGATTCATCATATCTTTTTACAAAACGACGAGAGCATTACTGCAGATGTGTACATTGAAGAACTGACCACAATGATGGCGAAACTCGCACGTCTGCAACCAGCTTTGGTCAATCGGTCGTCTCCACTGCTACTTCACGACAACGCGCGACCCCATACTGCACAACAGACCGTCTCTAAGCTGCATGAGTTGGGTTTGGAAGCTCTCCCTCATCCGCCATACTTACCAGATCTTGCGCCTACCGACTATTACTTTTTCCAAAATTTGGACAACTTTTTAGCGGGAAAAAAATTCAATTCCCGAGAGGCAGTACAAAACGCCTTTGAAGAGTTTGTTGTCTCCCGTCCTGCTGATTTTTTCAAGAAGGGCATCCATAAACTGCCACAGCGTTGGCAAAGATGCATTGATTGCAGGGGTGATTACTTTGAATAAAAGAAATAAATAAGTTCGAAAAAAAAAATACTTTAACTTTTTTCAAACAAAACGGCAATTTCATAGGTAAAGACCATATTTTATGAGTCATAAAAATTATAAAATAACTTCTACAGAATTAATATTACTATTATTATTATTTAGAGAATTACGTGCTGATGAATATCGGCACGTAATTTTATTGCTAGACTGTGAGATCAGATCATAAAGTCAAATTTGCCCAGAAATTCACTAGCTACAGTTTCCTTCAAACCGGTACACAATAGTGCTTGCACACTACTGCTTGGCGGCAGAATAACTGGCAAAGCAGTGGTACCTACCTAGAGGAACTTTGCAGAAATGACCTTTCACCTAGTAAAAAATATTGAAGTAAGCTAAAATCACAAAAAGAATATTTTAGATAATTGATTGACTTTACGACTTTACTTTGCGAACACGTAACTCGATTGCAACCGATAGAAACACAGATTTATATGGATTTGACAGTTTGAATACGCAGTTTATGTGCATAGTTAGTATGGTTTCTTCTGTTGCATTGCAATCAAAGTTTCGTGATCACCCCCTAGTATATTCTGGGCAAGCATTTGCCATCGTCGACCGCATCATCACTTAACATCAGGTGAGACATCAACAGCTGGAAGACGTCCACTGCTGAACACAGAACTCCCCCACAGAACACCACATTGAGCGGCAGTTGGCTTCCCATACATTAGATCTCCGCTGCTTTACTCATATCGTCGGTCCATCTAGTTACCTACGCTACCCTACGCTGCATCTTCCGGTTCATGGTCGCCACTCGAGGAAGTTCCTTTCCTTGAGGTTTGGCGGGAATACGAGAAAGATCACGTTACCATTCTATTATTTTCCAAAACTTAAGCAAAGCTGGAAAAATAAAGCAAAAACATTGCTTATATTGTTGGGAAAACGTAGGAATGTTTGTGTTATAAACCGTGTGTTATGCATAATATTTTGAACCTTATCAAATAATTTATAAGAGTCAGTTAAAATGTCTTCACTGGCTCACATGAATGCATGCCATGTTCAAATAAGTAGTAGGTACTACTTAGGAGTTTTGGCGCGAAAAAGACAAAGATCAAGTCACCACATTGTTTTATTTTCCAAAACTTGTGTTATTTACTACTGCTACTGCTACTGCTACTACTAATTTATTACTGCCGCCAAGCAGTAGTGCGCAAGCACTACTGTGTTCCGGTTTGAAGGGCACTGTAGCTAGTGAAATTACTGGGCAAATGAGACTTTATGACCTGATCTCACAGTCTAGTAATCTTGTTACTAGATTGTGTTGATGTCTCAGGATGACGTGCGCAGTGCAGTGCCACGCGAAACTCTATACTTTAGAGTTCCGAGTGACACTGCAACTGATATGGGCAGCCGTGTCGCTTAACATCAGGCGAACGGTTAGCTCGTCGCGTCATACCTTAATAAAAAAAAAAAAAAAAAAAAAATATTTTCAGTATTAGTGCATAAAATTGGTAGCATCGTTAAGTGCTGGATAACAGGCATGAGTGTAGGAAAGTGGTATAATGACAGTGAAACGTTTCTTTTCGCGTTGTTTCCAAAATTATATAGAAGCTTCTGGTAAAGTTGCCACCACTTTACTAGGAATGTGACTAGACTAGCCTATGACTTGACTATGACTTGGACTGTGACTTGATTTGACACATAATAGAAAATAAAAAGTTTCTTTCCCATCAGTTGTCAGTTCTATGAGCGTTTTTTTATGTTTTGGCTCCACACTTTTGTGTATTTAGCCAGTGTCAAGTAATTGATAATTTATCAAGTTAATGATATTTCACGCAAATATGTGTCAAGTCATAGTCGAAGTCATCAAGTCAAGTCATAGTCAAGTCATAGTCTAGTCAAAGTCATACTCCTAGTAAAGTGGTGACAACTTTACTTGAAGCTTCTATGGAGTTTTGAAAACAACACTAAAATAAACGTTTCACCATCATTATACCACTTTCCCACACTCATGCCTGAAATCCAGCACTTAACGAATAAAATGCCACCAATTTTATGCACTAACACTGAAAATAACACAAGTTTTGGAAAATAATACAATGCGGTGACGCAATCTTTTTCGCTTTCCCGCCAATACTCTTCTATGAGCGTTGTGGCCTGACCATTGCCCCTTGTACCTGCTAATTTTATCGGTCATGTTTGTTCTACGGATCTCCTCATTTCAGATCTTATCTCTCAGGGAAACACCGAGCATAACCCTCTCCATAGCCATAGTTCATTGCGCGACTCTGAGCTTACTAAAATGAAGAAAAGAGACCACGTTTCAGTGCCATTAGTCATCAATGACAAATAAGGGACTTTAGCAGCGGACATTATGGTATTTGAGGAAGTGTAGCAGCTACAGTGATAGGTACGCGTTTCGCGTTTATGTTATACACTGTTTTTATCCCAATCGAATTTTGTTTCAATTGAGGTAAAAACAGTGAGATAAAAAACACTGTTTTTATGTAAGGGTTGTCCAATAAAACTGGAATGACTTCTGATAAAAAAAGTAACATGAATATCTATGGATATAAAAGAAAGTTGCGTTAGTTACACTATTTATAACTCAAGAATGGCTGAAAATTGGTGGAGAGGTAGCTTAGAACCAGGAGACGGACATATAATACTTTTTATCCCGTTCGACTGTTTTACTAATTCACCCGTACGAAGCCAGGGTGGGTCAACCAGTTCATAATAATAACATATATCCTGGCTCCTACGAAATCATCTCCTAGAAGGTTCCAAATAAACGATGGTACACAGGATGACAAGACCACCAGCCAACAGGGGCTTTACCGCGTAAGTCTGGTGGAGATGGTAAAAATGTTCTCTCTTGCTCGCACTCGTGGACTTGTTAATTGGCGTGTGCAGGATGGCAGGTGAAGCCGATTCCCAGAACAGTTACGCGGTAGGGATGCAGGGGCCTTACCGCGTAAGTCTGGTGGAGATCGTAATCATGTTCTCTCTTGCTCGCACTCGTGGACTTGTTAGTTGGCGTGTGCAAGATGGCAAGTGAAGCCGATTCCCAGAACAGTTACGCGGTAGGGATGCAGGGGCCTTACCGCGTAAGTCTGGTGGAGATCGTAATCATGTTCTCTCTTGCTCGCACTCGTGGACTTGTTAGTTGGCGTGTGCAAGATGGCAGGTAAAGCCGATTCCCAGAACAGTTACGCGGTAGGGATGCAGGTCCACAAATTTACCAATCTACTTTTTAAAACTAAGATAAACTTGTTGGTTTTTGATAAGCATGACC
Source organism: Ennomos fuscantarius (assembly GCA_905220475.3). NCBI lineage: Eukaryota > Metazoa > Arthropoda > Insecta > Lepidoptera > Geometridae > Ennomos > Ennomos fuscantarius. Next base: position 13,370,673 of record HG992036.1, on the reverse strand, counting down.
ATTAATCTACATAGGTAAGTATAGCTGATAAAGCTGGGTCAAAGGTCATCATAGCTTTTGATAAATGGGTTTGGGTAATTTTATTCCGATAGTCGCTTGTTTTTTTAATTCAATCTAATTTACCGTCATTATTCACACTCATTTACCAAGAATAAGAATAAAATGATAAAAATTTAAATTTTGAATTTGAATGAATACTTAGTTGTGTAATAAATGTAGAAACAAAATCTTAAAACATTAAATTGTCAAATCGAATCAAATGAATTTATTTGCTTGTGAAATAGGTCAAACAATGATTTTTGGTTTGAAAGTAACACAGTAGAGTCTCTATTTCCGTTCGTCGTGACATACAAGCGTTTTCTCAGAATTCGTCGTTTCATATTTAACAATCCTTTATAAACAAATAATATAATTAATGCAAAATGTCAAAAAGAGATACGTTAGATAATATAAAGATTCTAAAATCTAAGGAAGGAAATTAAAATTATTATTTAAGATCTTTATGATTCAAAAATTCATCTAGGATATAATGGCTTTGTCCAGTATAGCAACTCATTCAGTTTTTTCTAGAAAGCAAGAATTCATTTTCAGGAAAACGTAAAAGATCACGTCACCGCATTATATTATTTTCCAAAACTTGTGTTATTTTCAGTGTTAGTGCATAAAATTGGTGGCATTTTATTCGTTAAGTGCTGGATTTCAGGCATGAGTGTGGGAAAGTGGTATAATGATGGTGAAACGTTTCTTTTCGTGTTGTTTCTAAAACTCCATAGAAGCTTCTGGTAAAGTTGCCACCACTTTACTAGGGGTATGACTTAACTAGACTAGACTATGACTTGACTCTGACTGTACAAAATAAAATATAATTTTATGTCATTAAAGGAATTTCAAAATCAATCAAATCAATCAGTGTATAAGCTATCTTGGCACCAAATTTCATCCCAATCCATTCAGCTGTTTGAGCGGGAAGGAGTAGGTAACAAACATACACACAAACACACATACAAACTTTCGCCTTTATAATATTAGTGTGACATTTTAATTCTAACGTCCGTCGATAAATAGATAGCAATTTCTGCAAAAGTAAATTTGTTGCGTCGTTCCAGGGTTATCTACATCCAGGGTCAACGTAGAATTTAAAATAATTATAATAACATTGATAATGAATTTAAAATAATTATCTAAACTCCAATAACCTAATAAGTAGATTACTTGTTAAAACTAAACCGGATTCAATTTTAAAGAAATTTCGTGAAAATTAATATTGATAATAATAATAACACCCAACGACCACATACATCCTGGACCCTAACTAGGATTCTGTGTCTAGGGACCCAGAAACTACGAGGACCACGGTTTTTTTTTTAACGAGCTTATATTTTTTGTCTCTATCGACCTTTACAGCGTCACCCTCGCTTAAGGCGACCGGCCGTCAATAGGACCCACCGTCCCACAACACCCAGACTCGGAACAAGTATTTGCGCTTTTTTTTCTGAGCACAAATACTTGTCCTGCCGCGTGAATCGAACCCGCCGCCTCCGGGTTATGAGCCGACCTGCTCAACCACCACAGCACAAAGGCTGTTTTTAAAATATAATATTTAAAAATAATATTTTTTTAAACGCTTTGCCTGAGCTGAGCGTGTAAGCGAGAGCGTGGAACAAGCGGTAGAGAGGCACGATCGGCCTCAGTGTTTTCTTATGACGTTATTACGTAAAATTATCGTCCGTAAACCGACTTTACAGACAACCATTTTTTGTTTATTTGAAGAGACAAAGGATAGGGGAAAAAATCCTCAAAGGATCATCTACAAGATTGATCTGAGGTAATTTATTTGTTAAATGTATTTTTAAAAAGTTATAGACATAAAAAGAAAATTTTTATAAAAAAAATCTCACTTCATTGCTTATAACTTTTTAATTTTTAATTTAGGGCAAAAAAAATATGTACATATTTGTAGGCAAAACAATTTGCTACAAATTATGAGGTAACAAATTTTTTGTAAGATGCATAGTTTCCAAGATATCGCGAAAAAGTGTTTTCACCCCATGTCCCAAAAATAAAATTGCATCTTCTAATACAAGCAAAGCTAATGTAACATTTCAATGGACTAAACCGAATCGGTCGACAACTGAGCTATCGTGAGGTTCTGAATCGACCTGCTGATAGCTCAGTTGGTAGTAGCCCTTCCAAACCGTAGGTTGTGGGTTCGATTCCCACCCAGGACGAAAAATTGTGTGATAATTCTGTGTCTGGGTGTTATATTGTATTCTATGTATGTCAAAGGATTTCATTGCAAATAGGCAGTTTTTAGCACTTTTACAAGTAAAAATTAAATTAGATACTTAAACATATAAAGCATACTAAGCATATAAAATTACAAAGTGCTTGTTGTCAAATATTGAATATTAAACCTAGGGGTAATATGTGAGTTTTTAATTGTGAAAAGAAGTTCTCTTTCTCACTACTGGTGCAAACAAGCAGAACGGAAAACTCCGATCCGAAGCTTCGATTACTTCTGTATAGAAGGAGCTACAAGAAAGTTTAGATTATGTATTTGCAAACAAAAAATAACAAAATAGAGTTTCTGGTTCCCATAGTACAAGACTTGCTTAGTTTGAGGCTAGATGGCGCTATGTGAAATGTCCACAAATATTTATTTATTAAGTAGTATTTCTTTTATAGCAGCGTTAAAAACTAGTAAGATTCTTTACCATGTTTTAAAATATCTGTAAAGATTTAGCACATCTTAAAGGCAGGGCATTGCATGTGAGCATGTGAGCCTGGGGTCGATGAAACGGCAATCCATGTCCTCACCGAATGTCCCATATACGGTCGCGAAAGATACCTACCTATAGAGCAGAAATTAGGAATTGAGATTAAGTGGGAAAATGTGTGTAATATAATAAAGGATAAGCTGCTTAGGGATAGTTTTATTGACTACTGTGTAAAAATAGGAATTAAGGTTATAGCAAAAAATAAAAATAAATAAATAATAATAATATGTGTGGACATCTCACACAACGCCATCTAGCCCCAAACTAAGCAAAGCTTGTGCTATGGGAACCAGATAACTGATACAATACTTAGATACTTTTTTGTTTGTAAATACATACATAGAATACAATATGACACCCAGACACAGAACAAACATCTATGTTCATCACACAAATGTTTGTTCTGAGTGGGAATCGAACCCACAACCCACAGTTCAGAAGGCAGGGCTACTACCAACTGAGCTATCGGGCATCGGTATAAGTTATGTGTTATATATATCTAAGATATATATTAATAGCATAAATGTAAAATTAGAATAGAAATAGAATAAACTAGACATAAGTCAGTTGTATGAAATGTAATGTAAAAATAAATAAAATAGTGTATATAATTTAAATAGGGTAAGTGTGTGTATGGTATATATGTAACATACATACATACATACATGTATATATTAAATTGGTAGTACTACTCGTGTGTATAATAATCGTGTGTAGAAAGAAAGAAAACGGCAAAATTCTGTAAGAAATAATGGATAGATTAAAATAATGAATACAATATACCCAACACCCCAATCATCCCGATAGATAGGAACAATACCAAGAAAATAAAGTCTCTGATTAGAGTCAGAGGTAAATTAGCTCGCGGGCCGGGACACGCGCCCGGACAAAAAAAAATAAAAAAAGGCAGAGCATTCCACAGTCTGTGACTACAGTTGAATTATACTGTAGTATATTCCTTGAAAAACTAGCTCCGGATCACTTCAGTAAGTTAAGTGTGAAATGTCAACACTTGAACGGTTACTACTCACGCTCAAACTGAACCACATTGTCAATAAACGCGGCCAATAGTAGACCATTTTGTGCTCCTCATTTTATAATCATCACTACAAATAACATAAAAGTTAATTGTTGTATTACAACAAATATTTTAGAGGTTTATTAAAATGTGTAGTGTGAAGAAAGTTTGTTTCGTGGTGCCTTTGGATATAGGCTGTGTTTTACTCGGATTTTGTACTTTTGTAAGTAATTTATGATATTATTTTATTCATAAACATTTTTCTGTATCATCTATGGTGCTAATTTTTTGTGGCATCTCTTTCATTTCGGTTTATCAGAATAGGACGGCTGTAATATTCGGTATCCAATTTACTCAGGTTTTAGGTTTAACAAAATTGAGTTTATATTTTTTTGTGATAAATAACGGCTAAACCCGCGTCAATTAAAAATTGAAATTAATTGGCGTGAGTTAAGCTGTTATTTATCTTACAAAATGTGTCATACTCACGATAGTTTTCAAACTAAAATTGTATACTTATTTGGTCAAAACCCAAAACTTTATTTTTGTTTTTATGCTTGCAACAATTACTTTCATAAAATAACGGAAACCTATAATTCACCCTTCTTTTTCCCGGGCCCGTGCCTTGTATGTGACGTAAGCAATATGTGTTAAAAGTAATATCCAAATCAGTACAGCCGTTTTGACGTTAAATCACACATAATTATACACAACCTAACATATATCTAGAGTGCGTTAGGATTCTATACCCGTTATGAGAAAAAGCAATCCAACAATTAATAAAATATGTAAAAGAAAACTTTGGATCTTAAATATAAAATGAAACAATAATATCTAGTGTAATTCCGCTAAAAACACACAATAACATTATCTATTACTGGGGTGGTGATGAAGGATTATTGTAGTTATATGTAAGAACGAGCTTCTGCCCGCAGCTTCGCCCGCGGCGTGGCCTATGGGAAAATAGTTCAACCAACCGGGCAACATAAGAAAGGATTTTTCGTAATTTCGCCCTCTTAAGGGTGGCATTTCGAAAAATCCTTTCTTAGCGGATGCCTACGTTATAACATCTACCTGCATGCAAAATTTCAGCCCGATCCGTCCAGTGGTTTGGGCTGTGCGTTAATAGATCACTATGTCAGTCAGTCAGTTAGTCACCTTTGAGTTATATATATTTAGATGATACAGATACAATTTAAATAATTTAAAACTAATTACTATTTATATTCAAAGAATGTTTTACAAATTGATTTTTAATTTATACTAAATTAAATTACTAATTATGACATTATTATTATTATTAATGATTCACTGAACTGACATCTTCAGGTAATGATTATGATGTATCAATTAATTAACGAATATAGATTATTATCTCAGCTTTTTCTAGAGATAAGGGAATAATATCGACTGGCCCGATGCCTCAGTTGGTAGTAACCATGCTTTCTGAACTGTGGGTTGTGGGTTCGATTCCCACCCAGGACAAACATTTGTGTGCTAAACATAGGTCTTTGTTCTGTGTCTGGGTGTAATATTGTATTCTATGTATGTATTTACAAACAAAAAGTATATAAGTATTGTATCAGTTATCTGGTTCCCATAGTATAGTATATACCTAAGTATACCATACTTAGTTTGGGGCTAGCTGGCGTTGCGTGAGATGTCCACGCATGTTATATAAAAAAACTGACAAACAGAAGGACGACAAAAGTTTTTTTTAGAGTACGGTGCTATGATAGATTAATATATATGTTACTACGTAAACGGAACCCTAAAAACGTGCGCTATAGTGTTAAAAGTTGTTAAACATGTGTTCACAGTAAAAAGTCAGTATTCAACTGTGTCGTTCTCAAATCCAGACACAATAGAACCGTTCGGGTATTCCCCGGAAAATCAAAGGCCGCGTCATAACACGTTGTTCGCGGGATCTCTACGGTACTCTGTTTAAAGTTGAAAATCGCAGAACTCATAATTTGATGTCGAACTGGGCCTGCGCAGGAATATGTGTTAATTTTGCAGGTTTTATGGTGATTGCGTGAAATATGAATATGAAATAAATATCTATTCTGGTCATTTCTTAACAACACAAGTCTGGCTAGTAAATTTGTAAAAAAAATTATCACTGCACATTAGGCAGACTTAGATAAATTGTTTTTAACGTCATTAAGAAATCGATTTTATTTTGGTAAAACTAAAGTACATAGTTGTTTCGTTGGGTCATTTCTATTTTCTATTTACACATTTTTTTTAATACGCACGACCAAAATGCTGGTACTTATTTGGCACAACGAATCAGCATTGCAAATTAACGAGGCAATGCTGCCAGCATGTTGGGTACGCTACCTACTGGTAGTGGGCTGGAGCATTTGGACTGTCTATAGGTCATCGCGGCCAATATATAGTCCAAATGTTTTTTTTTTGTAGTAAGTAGTGTTTAGTATTATTATTTGTTATATAATTGTAGTATTTAGTAAGAATAAAGGCAATTTGCTTATATATGACTATTTTTTTTATACTGCATTTCCACAGACACCTGGGTCCATGCTTTTTGTTAGATTATTTTTTTATATTTATTAATTAAGCCTATTATTAACATGAACATATATATAATACAGGGAGGTATATATGACTATTTGGACATGTCACGTCACATTAGTGACGTTACAAAAATGCTATTTGTTGATTTTGGTCTGATACTGTGCCATAAATGTATTATAAATAAGCACGTATGCAAATAACTATAAAAAGCATTTTTCGCTAAAAAAAACCTTTGTAAGTAGTGTTGATTGGCTGTATACCGCAATTAGTGTGCATACAACAGTCAAGATGACATATCTCGACTTGATATAGGTAGCGGTGCGAAAGTTTAGTGCTGAGCGAAATGTGGAAAGGAATATTAATAAATAGTTAATGTTACAGTATTGCATAGCTTGTAACAGGTTATTTTACAATACAAAATTAACCTCTTATTATTTAAATCTTGCTTTAAAGAATCAATCAATACATTCACTCTTTTAACAAAACAATGCACGCCATACGCCATTTTTTGTGCCTGTCTTTTCATACAGTATTTCTTCTAGGCATATTTACTATCTACTAAACTTAACAAACAAACAAAATTAAGAAAATACAACAATAAGCACGCGCCTGTACAGTCAAGTCCGCGGAGCGTCGTATGTAGCGGGGGACGGAGTACGGCTGGCAGCCAACCGGCGCTACGCACGCGCACCCTTCGTCCCTTTAGTCCCCTGTAATTACCTAATTTTTGACTTCTGCGCAATGACGCGCAGCGCTAGTTTCGTACCGCTACTTATACGATCAGCCATGTGCGGAGAAAAACAGCACCTTATTTGAATGGAATTTATTTAGGTCTCCCCTTGGTTACCACAGACTAAATTATAGTTAGTATTTTATAAGTATCCGTGCGACATAACAAAGAAATACAATGACATAATATTTATAAATAACTTTACATAACAACGTATTATATTACTAAGTACCATAAGGTATTAAGTTACAAATTCAACTTTATCGAATATTTCGCCAACGCAATTTTTTATTGTATTCATATTATACTTCTAAGAAATCTCTCAGTGTTTATTTTAGTTATACGATAAGAATGATTTAATTTTCAAGCTATCAGTATGAATTGAACTCATACTGCTGATAAATTATAATTCAATAATGTTTTTTAGGGTTCCGTGCCCGTTATTGGGAAACGAAACCCTTACAGACAAACGGACCACCCGTTTGTCTGTATGACTAGGTGGTACTTGGTGGTAGAACTTTTCTGCAAAGTTCGTCTTGGTAGGTGCCACCGCTTTGCCAATTATTCTGCCGTGTTATTATTATGTAATTATTATAAAGCCGTGGGACGCTAGATTGATAAATGAGCTAAATAAATAAAATCTGTATAGAGAGGATAGGATTTTGGAAAAAAAAAAATTTGAGTTAGGTATTTTTGACAATGAATTTTTGACAGTTTTCTTATCTATGAATTTATATAATTCATCACGCAAATACACTAAATGGATTTCGATTCCGTTTCTTGTTATTTGCTTTTTTTTTCATAACCGGTTTTATCTAAAATGAGTTATAGACAATTTTAGATAAGGGCTTGCGCACCGTATCACTTTCGCTGGATGGGCGGTCGACGAAGGGTTGAATAACTAATATTATGTACATAAAAAGGAAAGAGTAGAAGTAAGGATGAAGGGAGTCTAAAAGGAAGAGATGAGGAAAGTATAGAGAAAGGGCAAATAGAATGGAATGGTAGAGAGTGGTAAGGAGAATTAAGGTGTAAAACTAATTAACCCATGCGAAGTCGAAATCTAAAGTACATTGCAATTTCACACTTCGCAATTCCGTATTTGAGTCTTTTTCAATTTATTCGTGTTTCATGTGCCATAAAACCCTAAAGGGTTCTTCCCGTTACCAAACGTTCAAATTTAGCATACATGGATGTTGTATATAATCAGTGTAACTATAAAAAAAATCAAATTACCGGCGGAACCCTCGGGATACGAGTTTTACTCCTATCTTATCATATAATTATTACAAGCAAAACTACCGGCGGAACCCTAGCGGCGAGTTATACTCCCATTTTGTCCTCTACATAAATAAATGATGAACATGTAAAGCTAAAGCACCCTGCAAAAATATTGCTCCATGTGGCGAGCAGCTTATAATACAAACATCGCACAATTACCTACACTCTCAAAGTCAAACCAAAGACAATGATACTGCGAAATATATATTTTAAGATTATGATATGGGTTTAAGTTTGAATGAGTGTTATAAATGGTCTGGTAATAACGATAGGCAGATATTCATAATCTGATCTATGGCTAGATTTTTGTTTTTTAATGAATGACGTGACGTTATTATTATTATTATTGATATGCAAATTTTTCTCATATGTACCTTTTTATGTTAATGAATGACTTGAATAGCTTCACCTGATGTTAAGCAACACAGATGCCCATAACAGTTGCAGTGTCACTTGGAATACAAAAATATAAAGTTTAACGTGCCACTGCACTGCGCACGTCATGCTGAGACATCAGCACAGTCTGGTAAAGATTACTCGATCAGATCATAAAGTCTCATTTGCCCAGTAATTTCATTAGCTACAGAGCCCTTCAAACCGGTGCTTGCGAACTATTGCTTGGCGGCAGAATAACTGGCAAAGCGATGGTACCTACCTAGATGAACTTTGCAGAAAAGTCCTACCACCTAGTACCAACTTATTATAAGTACTACTACGCTATTACGTACTGTGAGTTATTGTGCGCAATCCTACTTCTAAATGTCGTATTATACCCACAATTGTATTTATAAATATTTTATCCGCGTCAGGTATATTATTAGCATAAGGAAATTGTAGTTTATGTATGATACATTATAATATTCCTGAGAAATAATATTTGCCATGGTATTTAATGAAATGTGTAGTAGGCACACATTGCAGCTCTACAATGTTTAGTCTGTGGAGACAGATATGAAACGTAATTATAGATGTATATGGTGGAGGAAAGTACGGGAAAACACGGACAAATATTTGTGCATAGAAAAAAATGTGGTCTAATAAAGCACACTGGTTTTTAGATTAATGTCACAAAGGATCGCAAGGTGCTCCAACAGTTATTATAATGCTCTTTGAGGATTCCTTTTATAAGTTAGCATAAAATCAGGTAAATAATTTGAATTATTGCACTAGCTGCTGTTCACAGCCTTGCGCATGCGCGTACCTACTACAGTTTATCGCGATTAGAAGTATTTTTATGCCCGTCTGAACTAAAGTTTGACAGTTTCTAAGTTCGCACTTATGTATGATATACCTATTGAAATAAATTTGGGTATGTCAAGGAATAAGTGCGAACTTAGCAGCTGTCTCATTATAAAGCAGACTGGCATAAGTCCTTCAATAAATTTTCAAGTTGAAAATGTATAATTCCATTAGCTACAATGGCTTTCAAACCGGAACACAGTAGTGTTTGCACACTACTGCTTGGCGGCAGAATAACTAGCAAAGCGATAGTACCTACCTAGATGAACTTTGCAGAAAAGTCCTACCACCAAGTAACAGCCACGATACAGCCGTTTATATGACAGACAGGCAGATTAGTGACATACGAGGTGGTAGGTAATAGGGTCCATTTTTAATCTATAGCCTCATTATTAGTCATTGCAAAATGTACCTAAGTGATAGTGAGTTTGAGTCTGAATCCTAAAAAATATCATAAATTGTTATTGAAATATTGAATTGCGAACAGAAGGATTCAGGAATGAGGGCCGTGCACGGCTCTTCGCAAGTTTATTTTAGTAAGGTAGTACCTACAGTAAAAGCTCCTTATTCGCGCTTCCTTCATTCGCGTTTTCACTATTCACGGATTAAAAACATGTGACCCAATTCCTATATTCGCGGCTAAAGATTTCATTATTCGCGGATCTAGGGCCTTACCGCGTAAGTCTGGTGGAGATCGTAATCGTGTTCTCTCTTGCTCGCACTCGTGGACGTGTTAATTGGCGCGTGCAGGATGGCAGGCGAAGCCGATTCCCAGAATGGTTACGCGGTAGGGGTGCTAATCGGTACATGTACCGATGTACCGATTAGCACCCCTACAGTACCCTACTTACACATTGATAAAAGGATTCCAACATCTAGGTATCCAACTGAATATCCTTTGTAAACGCGTCGTCAAAAGATTAATAAAAAAATATAATACGCATTATTACAACTATGCCTAAAGTATGTTGTTAAATGATATCGCCGCTATTGGTTCCGCCTTTGCCAAACCATTGCCTAAAGATTAATCAGTACGGTCAAAAAATTCCATTAAATTCATTTTTATATACATGTTTTTTTTTGTATCCTTGGAACGCATATTCCATATTCACGGTTTCTGTATTCACGGCATATTTATGAAACGTATGCGAATAAAGAGCTATAAATGTATACTCGCAAGGCTTGTTAAAAATTACATTCTTAGACTAATAATAATAATATATAATAATATGTGTGGACATCTCACACAACGCCATCTAGCCCCAAAAAGCAAAGCTTGTGATGGGAACCAGATAACTGATACAATACTTACATACTTTTTTGTTTGTAAATACATACATAGAATACAATATTACACCCAGACACAGAATAAACACCTATGTTCATCACACAAATGTTTGTCCTGAGTGGGAATCGAACCCACAACCCACAGTTCAGAAGGCAGAGCTACTACCAACTGAGCTCTCGGGCCAGTCAAATATTCTATGTAAGTAGGTATTGTACTTCTTGTAATAGTAAAGTACATAATCATTACAATAATATAATAACAGTTCCTCAAATTACGCGTAGGTCAGCATGCAGCGGTCACCGGATGCATTGCTTATTTATACTTGACAAGCTTCGATACCGAGAAAGACTTGCGAGTACACGGAAAAAACTGTTTGGTGAATAATAACAAAAAATTTGGTAACTAGCTACACAAAAACGGTGAATACACAACTAGGTTCTACTAGTAGCCAAACTTCGTTTTGTTAATTTTGGTTATGTTACTAATAGTTATAATATTTATATAGATTTGGTTAAACTAATTACATGTATATTAACAAACCATTTGTTAGCTATGGATACAGTATTGTTAAAAGTAGTCTATCTTTTTTGTTAAGAGTTGTAATCCTATTTGATTGTTTATAACATCTCATTTACTAACGGTTGTTTATAGATAGCTTTACCTTTTCGGATAATAGTAATTAATTGTTTGTTGATATGTAAGCTTACTATATTGCTATGGGTAGATGAACTATTTAGCTATTTCCATCTATATGTTACCTTACTAACTATTATTATTAGCTCAACTATTTAGCTACTTTCATGGATGCATTGCTTATTTATACTTGACAAGCTTCGATGCCGAGAAAGACTTGCGAGTACTTAAATTGTGAAGATGAGTACCCAAGGCCAAGTAGCTGGTAGTAAATTAAAGGATTTGCAAGCGACTGTCGTCACACTTACGATCACAATTTTTAGCTAGTATCACACACAAACCTAAAATTACTTATCACTATGTATCATAAGTTTAGAGCGATTCTCGTCACATTTCCGATCACAATTTTTAGCTAGTAACACACAGCACAGCCCTAAAATTACTTATCTATATTGTATACTAGTTGCGCCCCGCGGTTTGACCCACGGATAAAAAGTAATTTAATTATTTGCTTATCCTACGGGAACGTTTCACTTTTCCGGGATAAAATGTAGCTTATATGTATAAGCTATCTTGGTACCGAATGTCATCCAAATCCATTTAACCGTTTGAGCGTGAAAGAGTAACAAACAAACATACATACACACTTACAAACTTTCACCTTTATAATATTAGTATGATTTAAAAATAAAATAATAATAATAACGCCCAACGATCACATACATAGATCCTGGACCCTAATTAGAATTTCCTGTATCTAAGGACCCAGGAACTATGAGGACAACGCTTTTTTTGCACAAATACTTGTCCTGTCGTGGGAATCGAACCCGTTGCCTCCGGGTTATGAGCTGACCTGCTCGACCACCACAACACAGAGGCTGTCAATGTAAGCATGACTGGATTAAATACGCTAATCGCAGACAGCCAAAGAAACACGACTCATTATTGTTGGTACCTAAGAATAAGAATTATCTGGATGACGAGCTTCTGCCTACAGCTTCGCCCGCGGCGTGGCCTATGGGAAAATAATTCAACCACCCATTTCACCCTCTTAAGAGTGGAATTTCAAAAAAATACTTTCTTAGCGGATGCCTTCTTTTTTTATGTTACTGAATGATTTGACGAGCTAGCCGTTCACCTGATGTTAAGCGCCACGGCTGCCCATAACAGAACAGTGTCAATCGGAACCCCAAAATAGAGTTTCGAGCAACACTGCACTGCGCACATCATCCTGAGACATCAGCACAGTCTGGTAATAAGATTACTCGACTGTGAGATCAGATCATAAAGTCTCAATTGCCCAGTAATTTCACTAGCTACAGTGCCCTTCAAACCGCGCGGCAGAATAACTGGCAAAGCGGTGGTACCTACCTAGACGAACTTTGCAAAAAAGTCCTACCACCTAGTAGTCTACGTCATAACATCTACCTGCATGCTAAATTTCAGCCCGACCCGTCCAGTGGTTTGGGCTGTGCGTTGTACCTTTGAGTTTTAGATATGTATATATATATCTATATTTAGATAGAGAATATTAGGTTGTAACTATGTATGTTGCTCGAAATCTAGATGATTAACCTGTGTGATGTGTAATTACCACTTACTAATGACTTTATTGATTTTTTAAATGTTTTGTTTGATATTAATTATGGAGAAAGTCTTTAACAAGTTATTTAAGTTAAAGACGTGTCAGGGCTTTAAAGCAGATTAAGTGACTGGACTACACCTAGCATTTATAAAAGTAGACACATTCTGTATGATTTATTTTCTCAGAAATCAGATATCCATGACGGTACAACGGGTTTTGAAAATCATATAATTATGTACAATATTTTTTTTTATGTTCACGAGTGGGAGAGTCAATGGAAAAAGCCAAAATTACCCGATAGATGGAGCTAAACTCAAAGTTTTTTTTAAATTTAATTCTACTTTACCACTGACTCCTAGGTCCGTGCTCTATTTTAATATACTACTTACATATTTCGCACCTTTAATAATAAAGTGAATCAAGTCAAAAAATTGGGATTCGCCGATTTTGTAGTAAAACGATTTCTATGCTCCTAAAGAATAGGTACAGTTTAACAGCCGCTGCATTCACGGCTATACGAGCGAGATAAAGGAACGTTCGTCTCTTTTTGATTGACTCGTCGATCCCTTCCGAAATCACAAAACGAACCAATTAGAAATGATCCAGCAGTGATCAAACTCTAATTATTTTGAAGTCCATTTATGTCCCACCATCATTTTGACAAAACTTTAAAGACATTTTACTTTTTAAAGTGCTCCAAAAATCGAAATATTCGCTGAAACATAGTCAGCGGTAGACTTGTGAAACTTTAAACGTGATTTCCCAACAATCATGAATTTTGAGTTGATTCACTTTATTTTTAAAGGTGCGATTTGTTTGTTGTATTTTTTCTTTAACAACCAAAGAAGTTTTACTTCAGTCATATGGTCTAAAGTACATACGTTTTATTTTCAAACTCGAATATTCTATCTATAATGGGATTGCTATATAATATTTTACATTAAAACTTTGTAATTTTATATACTTAGTACAATAACTTGATTTTAACATGACGGACATGTAAGTAATTACTAGGTGGCAGGACTTTTCTGAAAAGTTCGTCTAGGTAGGTACCACCGCTTTGCCAGCTACTCTGCCGCCAAGCAGTAGTGCGCAAGCACTACTGTGTTCCGGTTTGAAGGGCACTGTAGCTAAAGAAATTACTGGGCAAATGAGACTTTATGACGTAATCTCACAGTCTAGTAATCTTTTTGCTAGACTGTGCTGATGTATCAGAATGGCGTGCGCAGTGCAGTGTCACGCGGAACTATAGAGTTTCAAGTGTCACTGCAACTGATATGGGCAGTCGTGTTGCTTAACATCAGGCGAGCGACTAGCTAGTCATGTCATTTCGTAACATAAAAAAACCTACCTAATCTCACTTTGACTTGTAAAAGTGCTATAAACAGCCTATTTGCAATAAGATCCTTTGACATTGTAGGTATGCATTTGTTTCAGATGCTGTCCCTGGTCGTAGGTGGATACTGCACCGTAGTCCTGGTTATGGAAAACAAATGCGCCAAAGAAGGAGCCCTCCACCTGCAGCGGGTGATGCAGCTGGAAATGGTCGAGTCACCTCTCAAATTTATCCTTTCCACCATCATCATGGTGGTTGTCTTATGGATGTTCTTTTCTGTTCTTCTGATTCTTGGGATAAAAAAGGTAGGTCTTATTATAGTTACTAGTTTAGTATTGTTACCTTTATGAGAGGATGTGAGGCATTCCGCCCTTGTACTTCCCTGCCACCACGGAAGTAATAGCAATTCATTCAAAGTCAAAGTCAAAGTCAAAGTCAAAGTCAAAGTCAAAGTCAAAGTCAAAGTCAAAGTCAAAGTCAAAGTCAAAGTCAAAGTCAAAGTCAAAGTCAAAGTCAAAGTCAAAGTCAAAGTCAAAGTCAAAGCCAAAGCCAAAGCCAAAGCCAAAGCCAAAGTCAAAGTCAAAGTCAAAGTCAAAGTCAAAGTCAAAGTCAAAGTCAAAGTCAAAGTCAAAGTCAAAGTCAAAGTCAAAGTCAAAGTCACAGTCACAGTCACAGCCACAGCCACAGTCAGAGTCAAAGTCAAAAGATTTACTGCAAATAGAATTTTTTTAGCACTTTTACAAGTCAAAATTAGGTACTTAAATTAAGTCATTTTACTAAGCATATAGAATTACAAAGTGTTTGATACAAAATGAAATAATAATATCTAGTGTAATTCCGCTGAATTCAGGTAATTAGATTATCTATATTGGGGCAGTCGCAAAGGATTATTGTAGGTAAAGTAATGATAAAACCTGAAAAAACTTAAAAGTTACAATAACAAATTTAAAACAAAATTTAAAATTTATTATTATTATTATGAAATTGAAATTAATTATTAGTATTTTTATTATTGTAAAATTAATTATTATAAGACCTGAACTTAAAATAATAAATTTAAATAATAAATTAATTATTATTAATAAATAAAACTGAAATTTAAAATATAAAATTATATAAATATTATAAAATTAATTATTATTATTACAAATAAACACCAATACAGATAACCCTCAAAGTGTTTATTGTCAAATATTACATGGGAGCCCATTACAATAAAAATACAATAAATCTTTGGCTAGCATGCTACACCTTCGATGGCATCGTCACTTCCCATCAGGTGAGAGCGCGGTCAAATGCTAGACAACTTTGAAGTAAAAAAAAACCACTATATATGAGTTTGAAAAAAAGCAGTTCTCTTTCTCACTACTGGTGCTATCAATCCGGCACAACGCAAGACAGAAAGCTCCGATCAGTAATTACACTTTTTTCTTCTAGAACCATTCTAACTTTGTGCTGTGCTACTTTTCTTACGGGATCGTGATGACCATCCTGATGACGCTGAACGGTCTACTGCTTCTTTTGACGCACGAAAATCACTGGTACATGGCACTGGGACTGTTTATTTCTGCTTGTAAGTTTATTTTATTATATTCGTTTATTATTCATGTAACTAATGGCGTTATAAACAAAATATTTGAATTACTTAACTTAATTTTTTTAACACTGCAATTTTACTTAGCCTTTGTTTTCAACTAAATACTACAATGGTATAATAACTAAATACTAAACACTACCTACTACTAAAAAAAACATTTGGACTATACTGGCTGGCTGACTGGCTGCGATGACCTATAGACAGTCAAAATGCTCCAGCCCACTACTAGTAGGTTGCGTACCCAACATGCTGGCAGCATTGCCCTGTTGAATTGCAATGCTTATTCGTTGTGCCAAATAAGTGCCAGCATTTTGGTCACACGTAGCATCGACCAGGCGCTCTGATACACTTTTGAAAACGCGATGAGCTCCATGGACCCAGGGTGTCAACACTAATAAATAGATCATAATAATAATAACGCCCAACGATCACATACATAGATCCTGGACCCTAACTAGGATTCCGTGTCTAGGGACCCAGGAACTACGAGGACCGTGGTCCCACAACACCCAACTCAGAACTACTATTTGCGCTTTTTTTTAATGCACTTTTTTTTGACGGACTGGATACCTTGACAGCCGCTGTGGTATGGTGATTAAGCAGGTCGGCTCATAACCCGGAGGCGACGGGTTATGACCTGCCAACCATCAAACCACAGAGGCTGTCTAATAAATAAAATAAATATTTGTACATATTTTACACAGCGCCATCTAGCCCCAAACTAAGCAAAGCTTGTACTATGGAAACCAGATTATTGGTAGAATACTTAGATACTTTTTGTTTGTAAATATATACATAGAATACAATATAACATTTTGGGATGGTGGGATGAACATCAGTTCATCACACACAATGTTTGTCTTGGGTGGGAATCGAACCCACCACCTACAACTCAGAAGGCTGACTTACTACCAACTGAGCTATTGGGCCAGTCATATGTAACTTTAATATTATATTAAGATGTAATTACGAAATGTGTTCTTAAATTGTTCAAAGACAATATAAAAAAATACATAAAATATAATAAAAATATAGTTTAATTTTTTTTATGTTAAAGAATAATGTGACGAGCTAGTCGTTCGCCTGGTGTTAAGCGACGTGGCTGCACATATCAGTTACAGTGTCACTCGGAACTCTAAAGTATATAGTTTTGCGTGACGCTTCACTGTGCATGTCATCCTGAGGCATCAGCGTAGTCTAGTAATAAGATTAATAAATAAATATAAATAAATATGTGTGGACATTTCAGCGCCATCTATCCCCAAACTAAGCAAAGCTTGTATTATGGGAACCAGATAACTGATACAATACTTAGATACTTTTTTTTTGTAAATACATACATAGAATACAATATAACACCCAGACACAGAACAAACATCAATGTTCATCACACAAATGTTTGTCCTGGGTGGGAATCGAACCCACGACCTGCAGTTCAGAAGGCAGGGATATCGTATTATAGAACGATGTTCAGTCATCGATCGGTGCTCAAGCAGAGATTTCATTCACTAATTTAACACTTTATGAATGAAATCTCTGCTTGAGCACCGATCGATGACTATGAGCATCGTTCTGTAATACAGACCTGAGAATGGCAAAGAACTTGGTGGCAGAATAACTGGCAAAGCGGTGGTACCTACCGAGATGATCTCTGCGGAAAAGTCCTAACACATAGCATTACCCGTAATATCCCACTGATAGGCAAATATTTCTCCCATTTTATTCCATTTGTCTTTTCAAAGCTCGATCCATCCAGGTCTAAAGATCATCTCAAAGTTTCTATTAACGTGATTAATTTATTTCCAGTTGTTTACGTCCACTGCCTGGTCGGAGTACATAGTACGTACGAGCTGATGCAGCGAGGAGCGGTGTTTGGCCAGAACAAGCATCTGAGTTTTGATGATCAGGAAAATCTCGTGGAGCCAACACCAGTGTAATTTGATTTTGTCAACAATGGAATAGGTGTCGACATCCCCTAAAAGAAACCAGATTTTTCACATTACTACAATTAGTAATGTGTAAAATCTGGTTTCTTTTTTATATTAGTATTAGTAATTAATGCGTTGCTTTTTTATAGTAATTAATGACGTGACGAGCTAGTCGTTCACCTGATGTTAATCAATTCCGCCATCCCATAACGGTTGCTCTATAATCGTTGATTTTTGACAGGAAAGTAGAACAATGCAATCGCAATTAATAATTTATTTGGGTAGAGGCAGTTGTTTCTATCACTGCAATTTATTTAAACCCCGTTCTATTATATAGGTCATACCGGTTATACCGCCGTAATAAAGGCATATCGAGCTAAAAAGAGAAATTTATTCGACTAGTCTGCTTTGTAGAGCGACGTCTCTAGACGGAAATAATCAGCTAATGTAGAGCGAGAGCGACGTCTATCACTCAGTACAATATGTGATGCTTTCTCGCTCTACTCCGTATGAAAAAGACCACTCTGAGATGCTGACTGCCTCTGAGATTCGACTAAAGTTGGCCTTGTACAGCGACGTTTCTAGACGGAGATTCGACTAGAGTCGGCTTTGTAGAGCGACTTCTCTAGACGGAGATTTGACTAGAGTCAGCTTTGTAGAGCGACTTCACTAGACGGAGATTCGACTAGAGTCGGCTATGTAGAGCGACTTCTCTAGACGGAGATTCGACTAGAGTCGGCTTTGTAGAACAACTTCTCTAGACGGAGATTAAACTAGAGTCGGCTATGTAGAGCGACTTTTCTAGGCGGAGATTTGACTAGAGTCGGTTTTGTAGAGCGACTTCTCTAGACGGAGATTCGACTAAAGTCGGCTTTGTAGAGCGACTTCTCTAGACGGAGATTTGCCTACAGTCAGCTTTGTAGAGCGATTTCTCTAGACGAAGATTCGACTAGATTCTTGATCAACACTGAATAATTCGAAGTATTATTTCTTTTTTCTCAAAAATTTCGAACCATTTGATATTTCAAATACTCGATAATTCGTAACATTTTAATTTTTAAGTCCCTTGAGTTTCAAATTAACGAGAGTCGGCTGAAATAATATGCAATGGAGAACATATCAGCCATTTTTTTATAAACTTATCATTTAAGAAGTGTGCGCGGCAGTTTTTAGGGAATACCGATAGAAGTGAAAATTAAGTAACTTATGACATATAGTTCATAAGCTATATGTCACAAGTTACTTAATTTTCACTTCACTTCACTCGCTGAGTTTCACACTTTTTGTTCACCAAAAAAGTACACATATTTTATATATACAGTATACATAGCTCATGGAAAGCGATCGGTGACGATGACGCAAGTTCCGTGATTTTTGTTCACTCAAAAATAGCTCAACGCGCTTAAAGAAGTTTTCTTCAATAAATATATATATTTTATCATAACTCAGATCGGTTTAATACGGGTCTGAGATATTTATGGTACTATAAATTGCAGCCCAGTGATTAATGTAAAAGACCGACTTGTGATACTCGATAGAGCTCTCTAATAGTTAGGTACCCCTAAAAAGGTACAATATTTACAGGTCAAATGTTTCTCAAAACTATTATATAAGTTTAATATGTTCCTTACTTTTCATATGAAAGCCATGCTTTGCCAAAGATTTTATTAATAACTAGTTGCCCCCGCGGTTACACCCGCGGATAAAAAGTATTTTAATTATTTGCTCATCCCACGGCAACATTTCACTTTTCCGGGATAAAATGTAGCCTATATGTTAATCCAGTGTATAAGCTATCTTAATAACGAATTTCATTCAAATTAATTCAGCTGTTTGAGCGTGAAGGAGTAACAAACACACACTCATACACACAAACACACATACAACTTTCGCATTTATAATATTAGTGTGATGCTTTTTAAAATTATAAAATTTACCGAATTAACATAGCTTACGACCAATCAGATTTTCAATTTTTTTTAAATTAGACATTATAGCTAGTTGAGTGTTTCGATGACTTTTAGTGCCTATGAACACGGCATATGTAATACGCGCAGACGACGCGTTTTACGCGGTTTATGGCGCGTTCGTAACGCGTGCAGAGGTTGCATGGCTGCGACTGAATCTCGTTTGAAACGCATCATATGCGCGTTTTGCCTACGCGTTTAAAATACGCCGCGTGAATAGGTCTGTATTACAACAACGCTCAGTGATAAAGATTTCATTCATAAAGTTAAAAATTACCATTGGTTATCTACCAAAGCACAGTAATCATTCCGAACGATTTTAAAATATATTTTATAAATTGACAGCCTCCGTGGTGTCATGGTTGAGCAGGTCGGCTCATAACCCGGAGGCGGCAACTTTGATTCCCGCGACAGGATAAGTATTTGTGCCCAAAAAAGCGCAAATACTTGTTCTGAGTCTGGGTGTTGTAGGACCATGGACCTCGTAGTTCCTCGGACCCAAAACGCAGGGTATCCTAGTTAGGGACCAGGAACTATGTATGTGAGCCCTGGGATTATTATTATTATTATTTATAAGGTTTTAAATATAAGCATAGCAGAGATTTAAATTATACTGTATGCAAATTTTTATAAGACATATTTTCCGGTCACACACTCTAAAGTTCTAAGTTCTAAAGAAACTATCAAAGTTAATTTAAAAACGGTTTGGTACAGACTAAATGCGGTAAACATTTTCTATTTTCATGTAAACAAAAGACATGACGAGCTAGTCATTCGCCTGATGTTAAGTGTGGCCCAACATTGTATTTAAAAAAATATATGATATGAGTGACATACAAGCTTATAAAAATGTTCATTTATCATTATAATCAATTCTTACTACTACCTAACTCAATTGAAGGGGTGAGAACAAAAAGGGTCTAACTGTCAAATTGATAGTTTCGAGAAAATTGACTTCAACGGCTTCATTTTAATGTAGAGTGCTTATAATGTAATAGAAAAGGTTTATGTAAGTTTCAGTTGCTTGAAAATGTATTAATTCTATATTAAAATCAAAATGTAGTAGTAATTCGTACAATTACTGTAAAAATATAATATAATAAATATAATAATGTTTTTATGCTAAGCGAACTGTATTCCTGTGTGAGATAAACCGTTTTTAGACCGAAAATCTCGAGATTTAAGCCTTATTTTGGTATTTTGGGGATGTATAATTGTAGATAATTTCACGCTGAATCCAACGATACCCAACAGTCATTTTGTGAAAAAAATCAGTTAAACCTTGTTTGTTTTTTCACCCCTTCAATTAGTAATAACTTGTGGAATATTATTCCACATTTTGCAAGTGCATTGTAAGAATAAACGCATGAAACGGTGCGTGCGAAATTCGAGGTATCGGCTCGACTAAAAAAGGTTGTTTTATTAATTTTTCATAAGTACATATTAGGTTAAGTTTTTTTACCTCCATCAAAAAGGATTTAGATGGCTTTTAGTATTTAAAATTAAGTACAATAAGTTTACATTAGAATTAAGGAAGTGGTGAATATATGTTGTGACGATCAAAGACTCTCTTGAACACTTTGCTAAATAAAATTGTCATATAATGGAGAGCTGCAAAGTTTTTTTGAAAATGAGGTGATTTAACTGGTGGGTGTAAAACAGAACAGCGTAATAGTACTTTTATAGTGTTATTATTAGTTAACTAAATCCTTTTATATCATAATTCATATCACTTTAACAAAAAGTTATTTTTAAACGTTTAATTTTCGCCAATATATACTTAATGTTCCTCTGTCTGCGTGCTGGAATTATCATATTGTTTGATTGAGTAATTTCTTTTTAGTATTCTATATTCAATACTGTACATTATACAAACTAAAAGGATACAACAAAACAAAGTTGCAACTAAAAAAACATTATGTACAATATAAAATAAAATAATAAAATAATACAGTATAAATATGCTATCCAAATCACCACCGCGTGGCAAGGTTCCCAGAACACTGGCAGCATTACCTCGCTGAATTAGAAGACTTAGGTCCGTATTACAGAACGACGCTCAGTCATCGATCGGTGCTCAAGCAGAGATTTCATTCACTCATTGATCATTTTATGAATGAAATCTTTGCTTGAGCATCGATCGCTGACTGAGCATCGTTCTGTAATACGGACCTTAGGTCCGTATTAGCACAACTCACGTAATTAAAAGAGCAAAATATGTGGCTTTCCATTGAAAGTTCAATCTTAATATTATTTTCAACTATATTTAATAAATAAAGGCATAAATGACGTGGGTTGCACCATCTACACTGCAATTCACGGCCTACTCTGCAGTTAAAATTTTAGTGAAGCGGAAATATGCCGTTGCCAATTTATCTTTGTAATTTTACCGTAACTACGCAAGTTATGACGGTTAAAGTTATGTCAAAAGCTGTCAAATAGTGCTACCTTATACTATTATTTTATTCAGTGACGTAACGACGAATATTTTGAAGGCACGACAGAATGCATGCTGGTGCAATGCAATTTTAACAATAGAGGTAACTTTAACTGGGATTATGGTGCAACCCAGCCTTAGAATAGTAGGTAACATAGATATACATAGAATATTTCTATTGCCTGTCTGTACTAAAGTTTAAGAGCTCCTAAGTTCGTACTTATTATTTTGTGACATAACCAAAAGTGTTGCAGTAGATATGTCAAACTTTAGCACTAACGGGCATAGCCATACTAACAATATTATTACCAACAAGACCTCGCTTTAATTGGTCAATAAAGCTTAAGATTTTATTTTTGTAAAATAAATAAAATAATACTATATAAATGGTAATTTTATTACAATTTATGTCATCAACAATATATATCTACACAATATTATAAATACCTTAAATGCAAAATATAATTGTTAAATAATGTATCGTTTTTAGTAAATTTATTTTATAAATGATAACAGTCAACATTATTTAATATTTTGTAAGATAAATAACGGCTAAAACTCACGTCAATTAGAAGTCGAAATTACTCCGACCAGGTTTCGGACATATTCGATGTCCTTCTTCTGGGAGCCAGTTACTAACGCAAGCCGCGGCGGCTTTCGCGAGTGTCAGCGTCAGAAGGACATCGAATATGTCCGAAACCTGGTCGGAGTAATTTCGACTTTTAATTGACGTGAGTTTTAGCCGTTATTTATCTTATAAAATGTGTCATACTCACGATAGTTTTCAAACTAAAATTATTATATACATAAAATAGGTAACTATGAACACTCCGGGAATAAAAGGAATTATCACCTTAAACAATGATCGGTATAACTTTTAACACAGGTACGCTTGGACGAAAAATTTACATTTATTTAATTTTAATTACAATTTCGATTACAATTCAGTAATATTACCTATCGCCCTTTACAAATGAAGGGGTGAGATAAGGACAAAAAGGGTTTAACTGATTTTTTTCACAAAATGACTTATGGGTATCGTTGGATTCAGCGTGAAATTATCTACAATAATACATTCACAAAATACCGAAATGAGGCTTAAATCTCGAGATTTTGAGTCTAAAAACGGTTTATCTGTCACAGGAATACAGTTCGCTTAGCATAAAAACATTATTATATTTATTTTATTATATTAAATTTTTACAGTAATTGTATGAATTAGTACTATATTTAGTATTTTAAAATAGAATTAAATCATTTCAAGCAACTGAAACTTACATAAACCTTTTCTGTTACATTATAAGCACTCTACATTAAAATGAAGCCGTTGAAGTTTAAAGTCAATTTTCTCGAAAATATCAATTTGACAGTTAAACCCCTTTTATTCTTAACCCTTCAATTGTATACCTAAACTTTTTGCATCAGCACGGTGATGGACAGAACAGAATTAATGAACATGTACATATACAGCCTTATTAATAAACGGGTATTAGTCTCGGATTAGTTACTTCAGCTTTTGTCCTTTTTTTGCTACTGGAATATTTAGCTGGATCGATAGAGACAAATGATGGTGTAACTAGTGTAAAGCTAGTTCGTGTTTATTAATAAGGCTGCTTAGGTATAAATATAAAAATATTATTCAGATAAGCACGTAATCTCATTTTGACTCGTAGAAGTGTTAAAATTGCCTATCTACATATATAAAAACTAGCTTCTGCCCGCGGCTTCGCCCGCGTGGTCTATAGAAAACGAAGAAGAAATTTTTTATAGATAATTTAATCACCCATTTTACCCTCTTAGGGGTTGAATTTCAAAAAACCCTTTCTTAGTGGATACTTAAACTTTACAAACACACCCTCCAAATTTCAAGTGTCTAGGATCAGCGGCTTAGGCTGTGCGTTGATATATAAGTCAGTCAGGACTTTGAATTTCATTTCCTTTGGTCATCGCATCGCCCGTGAACGGATGGAACATTTTCACTAACTCTGTTTATGTTGCGTTTATTATTGTCAGAAGAAAGTTATTATACAAACATAAATTAAGAAAGTTGAGCGGAATATTAGAAAAGTTTCACCACGCGGGTGACACCGCGGGGCGCAGCTAGTTTGCAATAAAACCCTGAACCTGAACGCTGCAAAAATTGATGATTACAACAATACCATCACAGAATTCCTGATACAAAAAGCAGGTCATGTTTTATTGGCGTTTATACCTCTTCTCGGCTATTCAGCATTTTGTAATAACTGCGAGTTAATAGAATTAAATAAATATTTATACCTGAAAAAAAGAACATGGTATAAAATGCAATAAACGGAAGTAGTATAGCAAAAATAGATCATTATGTACGAATGCGAGATCATATTATTATTTCTTTACCTAGTAAATATGTTTGTATCTTTTGGATGGACAGGCAGATAACAAGTTAATAAATATTTAAAGATCGTATTTTTTTTTTTTTTTTTTTTACTTCAAACTTGTCTAGCATTTGACCACGCTCTCACCTGATGGGAAGTGTCGATGCGATCGAAGATGTAGCATGCTAGCCAAGTAAATACCTATTCACTCTTCTCTTGAACACGCCCGGGTCATATTTCGCCGGAAACACAGACGCTGGCAGGGCATTCCATTCCTTAGCTGTTCTAATTAAGAAAGTTGAGTCGAATCGCTTGGTACGAATGGGTGGTATTTCGACCACGAAAGGATGGCGCTTAGCCGAGCGTCTAGTAGTCCGGTAGTGGAATGGTGATGGGAGAATGAGATCATGCAGTTTTTGAGCGCATTCACCGTGGTGTATTCTGTAAAAGACCGACAGACTTGCCACCTTACGTCGATGTGCAAGGCTCAGGAGCCTTTTACCAACCAAAGTGTCGTCGTCAATGAGCCTTTTGGCACGCCGTTCAATCGAGTCCAGAGCCTCAAGCTGGTACTTGGCAGACCCGTCCCACAGGTGGCAGCAGTACTCCATACACGATCGGACCTGTGCTTGATACAGATTTAGAAGCTGTCCAGGTGTGAAGTACCGCCTTACCTTGGACAATATGCCGAGTTTTTTTGAAGCTACTTTGGCTTTGGACTCGATGTAGGATCCAAAGTTTAGGTTTGACGGGAGATCAACACCCAAAAGCTCAAGATGGTTTCCTAAACTTACAGATACACCACGGAATGAAGGAGCCAGATGGAGTGGGCTCTTTTTAGCAGTGAATAAACACGCCTGTGTTTTTGCAGCATTGAACCTAACCAAGTTAGCATCGCCCCAATCGGACACGGCTTTCAAAGCCAGGTTCATGCGCTCAACCATAGCCTCTCTCTCAATCCGGACGTCGTCACCACTGGCACGGGCACTGGATGTGTATCTTTCAACAACAGTACTATCATCTGCATACCCAAAGGTACCGGGCTTTAGCAGATCATTGATGTGGAGTAAGAATAGTGTTGCTGAAAGAACTGACCCCTGAGGTACACCAGCATTAATAGCTAATTGATCGGAGGAGCAGCCATCAAGAACTACTCTTAGCGATCGTTCCCTCAAAAAGTCTGATATCCAAGTGCACAGACCAACAGGTAGTCCGTAAGATGGAAGCTTATTCAGAAGTCCGTCATGCCAGACCCGATCAAATGCCTTAGAGACGTCTAGAGATACAGCAAGTGCCTCTCCATGCATCTCTAAGGCTTCGCTCAATATGTGAGTGGCATACGCGAGAAGATCCCCAGTGGACCGGTTTCGGCGAAATCCGTATTGCCGGTCACTGAGGAGATCATTGTCTTCAAGGTATGCCAAGAGCTTGTTGTTAATTATACGCTCCATACTCTTACAGAGAATGGAGGTAATTGAGATGGGTCGATAGTTGGCAGGATCAGCACGACTGCCCTTCTTAGGTACAGGTTGTACGTTGGCTAGCTTCCAACTCATAGGGACTATTCCGGTGTCTAGAGAGAGGCGAAATAGGCGTGTTAAAATGGGAGACAACTCGGGTGCATAGCTCTTAAGTACAATTGCTGGTATACCATCGGGACCACTGGCTTTGTTCACGTCTAGACTGCGTAATGTTTTTAGTACTTCCTTCTGACATATGCGTATTTCCGGCATGAAAACACCGCATTGTGGAAGGCAGGGAGGTACCTCATTAGCAGAATCTAGACGCGAAGCTTCTGCAAAGAGAGTGGCAAACAAGTTTGCTTTTTCTTTTGCAGTGTGAGCCAGCGATCCGTCTGGTTTCAATAATGGAGGCAGTGAGGATCGACAGAAGTTCGCTTCAACCGATTTGGCTAGGGACCAAAAAGCCTTACTACCAGCTGGGTAGGAAGCAAGTTTAGTCCCTATTCGACCAATATGATTGAAACGAGCCTTCCTTAATTCCTTCTTACAGGCCTTGGCGGCAACGTTAAAGGCTTTCTTCTTAGCTCGAGTGTCCGAGGCCTTGCGTTTTCGAGCGTCAGCCCATGCCAGATATGCCGCATGCTTCTGCGCTTCAGCGTGTGCACAGTCGGCTCCAAACCATGGGCTGGCTTTGCTGGTCACGGGCTTATCGGAAAATGGAATAAAATATTCCATAGCCCGACATATTACCTCAGTAACCGCATTCGCGCAGACCGTCGGATCTCCAGAAGAAAAACACGTTTGCCGCCAAGGATACGAAGCGAGGAAATGTCGCATCTCGTCCCAGTCTGCTAAGTTGTATCTCCAGACACGCCGATTGCTCTTAGGGCTTGGGTCAGGCGGGGAGTATACTGAAACGGACTTGACCAGACAGTGATCGGAGCTACCAATGGGTGAGGATACCGCCACAGAGTATCGGTCTGGTTCAGTCGTGAGCAGAAGGTCGAGGCAGTTAGCAGTGTGGCTATCAATGTCAGGCACTCGCGTTGGCTCTTTAACAATCTGCGTTAAATTGAGCGCCAAAGCGAGCTTACGCGTCTCTCTCCCAGCGTGGTCCGTGATCCGGTGTGGGACTAACCACTCCTGGTGGTGAGCATTAAAGTCCCCCAGAACAACAAGCTGAGCCGAAGGATAGCGTTGCTGAGCCACATCTGCCGTTTCACTGAGATACTCCATTAGAAGAGTTGTCTCCCGGTCACCGCTATGTGATCTGTACACACCAGCATAGAGAATTTTCTCAATGCCGGTGTCCACAAGCACCCAAATCACCGAAAAGTGGGGATGTTCAAGGTTTCGGAGACGCAAACAGCAAATGTCATCACGGACGTAAACGCAGATACCAGCGCGTGGAAGGAAGCGGTTTTCCAAGATGAATCCTGGATAGTCCAGATATGCCGTGTCTGATGGACATCCTATTTGCGTCTCAGTCAAGAAGAGCAAGTGCGGTTTGTTGGTCTCCAGATGATGATGGACCGCTTGCAGATTTGAGTACAGCCCACGAATATTTGTGAGGTGCACTTTAAGAGTGAGGACGTGCATCTGCCGTTTAAACTTGCTCAATTTATTTGACTTTTTCATAATTGGGTGAGTTAGGTAGACAAGTAGGAAGTGGACGAGATATTGGGATGCTAACCCTCAGTAATAGAGAAGCTCCTACGCCAATGGAGAACCTGCCCGGAGACTGCGGGGACGCCCGAACCCCCCTGAAATTGCCCACAAGTTCCTCACTTCCAGTCGCCAACTGGCCCTGTGGACAACCTCAGGATTTTACACAAGCGGTGGGGCAGCCTTTCGTAGCCCCCCACAACTTGCGGTCGGCCAGCAGAGAGCACCGTGCTTCGGATCCCGCTACCCTCCGAAGCAAGGTCTCCGACGCGAAAGCATCTCCATCACCAATACCGGTCTGCATACCCAACACAACTGTCCACATCTACTCGTATTCCTTGTATTGCCAAATTCGAAAATTATTATTATTTGTATGTTAAGGAATGACGTGACTATTATAGCTAGTTGTTCGCCTGATGTTAAGAAACATAGCTGCCTGCAGTGCCCGTTGCAGTGTCATTCGGATCTCTAAAGCATAGATTCGCAAGGCACTGCACTGCACACGTTATCCTGAGACATCAGCAGTCTCTGTGAGATTAGGTCATAAAGTCTCATTTTCCCAGCAATTTTACTACCTACAATGTCCTTCAATTCGAAACACAGTAGTGCGCAAGCTGACGGCAGAATAAGTGGCAAAGCGTAACCTTGACGAACTTTGCAGAAAAGTCTTACTACCACGTAATAAAATAACTCACCAATATAAACAAGCTCAGTGCAAATCGTCCAGCCACTGAAACTTAGTACGTTCATGAAGAAAATAAACATGTGGAGCAAAAAGAAGACAATCCACATGATGACGTATGCTTTGATGATGCCGGCTCTTTCCTGAAAAATAAAGTAAGTATATATTAGGTGCTTTTTTTTATCTTTATTTTTTTGGGACTTTGAGTCGCTGAACGACTATGTCTGAAAGTGCTTTTTTGAGTGGAAAGTTGATTAAGTCGGTAGGTGGCCTCTGATATGGTGGAGTGAGGATTTGCGATGAATGACTGCCACAGTCGAAATCTGAGTGAGAGAGTGACTGACTCAACAGTAACCATCGACATTTAAGCCAACGTACCCAACTTCAAATCCGAATCAGTCCTTTTAGAAATAAAATTTATTTACGCACTCTTGACTTGGGGAGTACCTAAGCTGGTGAATTCGAGGCTTCAACTTCCGTTCGGAAGTTGAAGTTGGTTCACGTAGATCTCCATTGTCAACATAACAAGGTTAATTTGTACTATTATGTTAGTATGTCGGGTAAAATGACATTTGACAGTGAAAAATATAAGAAACCTTTTGAATCTTTTCTTAAAACATCGATATTATAGCTATTTGGAAACAGAGGCTAGTAAAGAATTCCACTCCTTAGCCGTTTGCAATATAAAAGTAGGATCAAAACGCTTGGTATAGATAGAAGGATGGTGACCATGTATGGATCGTATGGATGTCAAGATATATGAATATTTGGAGTGCATTGGAGTGAAAGGTGCATGGGTTGACTGTATCACACTCGGTCTCACAATACTTAATGGCATTTAACACCACTTAATGAAAAATTTTACTTTAAAAACTATCGTGAGTAGGATACATTTCGTGCAATTAATAATTATTAACGCGGCTTGCGTTAGTAGCTGACTTCCAGAAGAAGGACATCGAATATGTCCGAAACCTGGTCGGAGTAATTTAGACTTTTTATTGATTTCAGTGTAATGAAAAATCCTTACCGCAACAACTCCGTAAACGAAGACAACGTCGAAACAGAACTTGGCGGTGAACATGAGGGTCAGGATGATGCACATGGCGTACAGGCCAGTCAGCCTCGCCTTCAGTTCGATGTCATCCACCAGCTCATATTCTGTCTGCTCTACACCGACCGTTGCTGCCGCTACTATCATTATCACGAGCATGGAGAATGACATCACCTGGAACAGTTTTATCATTTTATCATCATCATTATCACAACCATGAAGAATGATGTCATCTGGAACAGTTTTATCATTATTATAATCATCATTATCACGGCCATGGAGAATGACATCACCTGGAACAGTTTTATTATTTAATAATTCTCATTATCATGACTACGGAGAATGATAATACCTGGAACGGTTTTATCATTATCAAAGTCATCATTATCACGGCCATAGAGAATTACATCAGCCGGAACAGTTTTATCATTATCAAAGTCATCATTAACACGGTCATGGAGAATGACATCTTCTGAAACAGTTTTATCATTATTATAATCACCATTATCACGACCATGGAGAATGACATTACCTGGAACAGTTTTATGATTATCATAATAAGCCAGGAGACGTCCACTGCTGAACATAGGAAATTATCCGATAGAGCGTCATTTTGAGCAGCTGCTTGATTTTTTGTATCTATTAGCTCTCCGTGGTTTTGACCAGTCGCCGGCAAACCTATTAGTGGACCTCTTCGTCAGTTCTCTTAATAATTTGTTTGTTCTTTTATTAACTGGTCTGTTTCATTCTTTGATTGTTATTGATTACTACTAAGTACTAATGCATTTTAATAACTATGTTTATTATTGCTGCGTTATATACACATATAATTATATGTATTTAGGTATATTATGTATACATATTTATTTATTGTATTGGTTAGAGTGTGTATATATACATTTTTTTTCTTCTATATTTTAAGATGATAAAAGGTATTGTAATTATAATTATACCCTTTTTATGAACGAAATAGTTATGTGTAACCCTTCCTCTACCATTTCGTCAAATTCTCTCCATCCAAAGGGTGCCTGGAAGCGATCGCTTTTAGTGATAAGGTCGCCCATTTAACAATATAACTTAATACACTTAATGTAATAGTACACTTAATGTAATTTATTGATTTTTTCTTTGTATTTTTTATTATTTGGTGTATACAATAAAGAGTTCATCTATCTATCTAACTTATATATTTATTTCATACGTATAATGTAAGTAAGAGGATATTAAAATTAGTTCTATATTAAATGTTCAGTTTAGTATTTTGGTATCTACCAAAATTAAATAGTTAGCTGAATATCAATCAGATAGCAGAAAAATACTGAAATGTTCGGCAACGCGGACAATAAAGGATAAAAATTTATTTTATAAAACTTATTTTCAAAAAGTAGTTAGCTATAAAAATATCAAATTATTGCTTACCGCATTCAGGCAGCCCATGATGATATTGCCAGTCTTTAAGTCGAATATAAAACAGCATGTTTCTAACTGCGGCAGTCCCATTTTGAAGCTAAAACAAACAGATTGGATTATGTGAAAATGAGCTATTTACTAACTAAATGTCAAGGGGCGCCTCGGCCTAAGCCGCGGCTTAGCGTGGTCGAGAGAAGAGGACCAAGAAAACTATGTCTACTATAGGTTTAGTATGAGCTATGTAAGTCGACATATCTTTTCTTTCAAGAAAGCGTTTGACCAGTGAACGATCACTGATGCAGATCACGTCATAATAATTTTATTGCGTTTTTTTGGGTACATGTAGCTGTACTATAGATTGAACCATAATGGAACTCATATAGTACTCTTTGGTAGCCGTTACGAAAAAACTCGACACTGTCACGTCGACACCAATAACATTTTTGGTCGATAAGTCGACTTAGTTTCAGTCGCTACGACTAAAAGTGGGGACGAACCTGCTTATGCTGTACGGCTGCAATAGGATCCTATTGCAGTCGTACAGCATAAGCTGGTTGGTAAGCGGCCCGGGTCACCCAAGACGTGTCTCGGTTGCGTGATGTTGGTGAGAGAGAGAACTGGAGCTCTGCACGTCAAAATAAGCCTACCGATTTCACTCCACTTTTAGATTTTTCAATGCAGTTGACGCCACATAGTTAAGTGCGTTAGATAGCAAAATCTAAGGGAATTATTAGATACTCTTCACTGAGTGACTCAGTGGGAGCTTACTGATGGGCAGCAACATTGTGGTATCTATTAAGACTAGTATTAGCTATATCTATTCCTAACAACTACATCACTATCGGTTAGATACATTCGTTACTCTGTGGTTAATCTCTTCCGGTTCTCTCTGATATTTCCCCGGTTCACGATCTTTCATGTTCTTTGTTAAATCCAAGTTAACTGTAATTAATATAATGTAAAATCTTCGATGTACACTGATATTTTAATAAATATCAATTGCGATTCGGGAGTTCATATTTATGTTCCTGCTATTGCCAAAACTCTGGCCAGCACGACGCCGGCGCCGACCTAAGCTGGGCCTGCTGCCCTGCTTCATCACGATAGTTCCGCTGCTGCATCTGGTGTTGCTGCTCCACACCACGAGATCGGGCTCCGCTACAGTATCAACACAAATGATGTGATGAGTATGTGCATATCAGTCTAAATGGATGTAAATGGGGGAAACGATTGTCAAACGGTTAAAAAAATACTTCAAAGTTCCAAAACAAATCTTGTTCCTCTCGCGCACTTCTCACAAAATAAGGCTCTACCAACAGTTCAGGTAAATTAAAATTAGGCGATGGACTGCAGGATATTAGTATAGATGTTTTGAAAAAATCACGTAGTTACCCGTACCTATAAAAGTTTCCACTGGTGTTATGGTATGCGAGCTCAGTAGAATACCCCTACTGACTGTTACAGTCCACGAGAATCTGAGAAACTGAATCCTTATACGGGTTGCCAAAGATTATTTAGCTAGAAGGGATGATTGCTTTGAATTGCCTAAGATATTTTGAAACTGATTTTTGTTTGTATCTTATAATATAATTACACGGTAGATGATGATGTAAAATTAGATTAATTTAAAAAAATCTTTTCAAGAATTTTTAAAATAAAAATTCACGGAATATTTCTGTTGAAGTAAAACTTCTTTACGAAAGCCAGACTTGGGGAGTAAGCTGGTGAATGCTGAACGAGGCAAAGTTGAAAGTTTTTGGTTTACGTAGATTTCCATTGTCAACATAACAAAGTTAAAAATTACTTAAAATTTGTATTATTATGTTGGTATGTCCGTTAAAATGACAATTTACAATTGTTAAATTGGGCGACATTAACATTAAACAAAGCAAAAACAAAGTTATAGCAGTCGTCTATGCTAAAAAAGTTACTCCAATCGTTTGTTCTAATGCAAACTCATTTTTGTTAGGTTATAGTTTCCTATTTTATGGTATTTATTAAATATTTATCGACTATCACAAGAAAATGCATAGTAGAGTATTAACCGCTTATCTTTCTGACACTATTAGCTGCCACTACCAGTAGACTCATTTATTTGTAGACCCATACAAGTTAGGAGCTAGAGAGAATAGGTAAAAAGAAAATCCATTCTGGACTATTATTGTTCTTTGACATCGTGTGGCGACATCAAGTCTACTATTTAGATCAATATCGTATTTTCGTCTTTGCTTGAACTCCTGAGAGTCTGGTGCTGTAGACAAACTAAGTACTGACCTAGATATAGACTTATACTATGTTGATAAAAAAAAGAGTACCTAGGCTTTTTTTAAATCTGAATTTCTACAGAGACCTGGGTCCATGCTTTTTGTTATATTATTTTTATATTTATGAATTAAGCCTATTATTAACATGAACATATATAATACAGGAAGAAACGAGTATGCTTTAGACCACACGACTGAAGTAAAACTTCTTTAGTTTAGCTCCATCTATCGGCCGGTATAACTTTGTTTAATGTTAATGTCGCTATCTCGACAATTTACCGGACATAACAACATAATGATAAAAAAAATTAAGTAACTTTTGATGACAATTGGAGATCTACCTGAACTGACAACTTTCAACTTTCGTTCGCCTCGTTATTTCACCAGCTTACTTCCCAAGTCTAGTGTGTAAAGAAGTTTTACTTCAAAATATACATTATTAAGGGTTAACAGGGAGTTATGACGGGAAAGCGAAAAAAAATGCGTCACCGCATTATATTATTTTCCAAAACTTGTGTTATTTTCAGTGTTAGTGCATAAAATTGGTGGCATTCTATTCGTTAAGTGCTGGATTACAGGCGTGAGTGTGGGAAAATGGTATAATGATGGTGAAACGTTTCTTTTCGTGTTGTTTCCAAAACTCCATAGAAGCTTCAAGTAAAGTTGCCACCACTTTACTAGGAGTATGACTTTGACTAGACTATGACTTGACTTGATGACTTCGACTATGACTTGATACATATTTGCGTGAAATATCATTAACTTGATACATTATCAATTACTTGACACTGGCTAAATACACAAATGTGTGGGGCCAAAACATTAAAAAAAAGGGGGTCAACAACTCATTATTTGTGCCTTTAGTATTGCAGCGGTGTGATCACAGAATTTCGATTGCAAAAGGTGAAATGAGTTTTGGCGGGAAAACGAAAAAGATCGTGTCACCGCATTGTATTATTTTCCAAAACTTGTGTTATTTTTAGTGTTAGTGTATAAAATTGGTAGAATTTTATTCGTTAAGTGCTGAACTACAGGCATGAGTGTGGGAAAGTGGTATAATGATGGTGAAACGAGACTAGACTATGACTTGACTTGATGACTTGGACTGTGACTTGACTTGACACATACAACATACATTATGTATAATATAAAATAACTTGAAAAAATTATTACTTGACACTGGCTAAATACACAAAAGTGTGGAGCCAAAAAAAAAATTATATATATTATAAAATTGTCCATAGTAATTATGCACACAGTCTACATGTTGAAACTGACAAATCTATACAAGTTTATATTTGTTGTCAATCAAGTTCTGCGATTGATTAGCTGATGTCCATTAACGGTGACCACTTACCATTAGGCGGACAATTGAAGGGGTGAGATCAAAAAGGGTTTAACTGACTTTTTTTACAAAATGACTTATTGGGTATCGTTGGATTCAGCGTGAAATTATCTGCAATAATACATTCTCAAAATACCGAAATGAGGCTTAAATCTCGAGATTTTGAGTCTAAAAATGATTTATCTGACACAGGAATACAGTTCGCTTAGCATAAAAACATTACTATATTGTATTATATTATATTTTTTACAGTAATTGTACGAACCAGTACTACATTTTTATTTTAAAATAGAATTAATACATTTTCAAGCAACTGAAACTTACATAAACCTTTTCTATTACATTCTAAGCACTCTACATTAAAATGAAGCCGTTGATGTTTAAAGTCAATTTTCTCGAAACTATCAATTTGACAGTTAAACCCTTTTTGTTCTCACCCCTTCAATTTAGTTTGCCAAACATTGTTTTTTTTTATTTGTGCGTTTATTACCCACGGCACTACCAAAGGTTTACCTAAAGAAAAAAAAAACAATTGAATTAAAACTTCTTCGCATGCTTGGGGAGTAAAATGATGAATGCATGACGAGGCGAACGGAAGTTGAGAGGGAGATATAAGCTTGTGAAGATGGAAAGAGAGAGAGAGTTAAGTTTCGTATATTGCTGTGGGGACAAGAGAGAGAGGCAGGTTGTACTGGTTCACGTAGTTCTCCATCGTCAACATAACAAAGCTAAAAATTACTTAATTTTTTTATTAATATGTACGTGGGTTCGATTCCCGCGACAGGACAAGTAGGTATTTGGGCACAGAAATAAAGGCAAAATACAGGTGTCTGGGTGTTGTGGGACCATGGTCCTAGTAGTTTCTGAGTCCCTAGACACAGGGAATCCTAGTTAGGGTCCACAATCTATGTATGTGATCGTTAGGCTTTTATTATTTATTATTATTATTATATTACAAAACTAGATACATTGAAACTCATTTCAGAGTAATCTAAATGTGAGCAACATTGGGAAACGTCATTTTACAAATGCTTCTAAAAGATGTAGGTAATAAAATAAGAAAAGTATCTACTTAGTTATCAGGTCATATAATTTAATTTGTTTTTAATTTTCTACTAGTTATTTTACTAGTTTGATACATTAGTTGCTTATTCTACTAGTAGATACGTAATTAATAAATTAGTGGAGACGTGGTTTAGGCAATTGCTATTCAATTTAGAAAGGCACCTGGAAAATAACACAACATTTTAAAGATAATAATATGATATAATATATATGTATATAATATTTAAGTATAAAATAAATCTCAATAAACGCCATCTGGCCCCTAAACTAAATAACCAGATAACTTATAGAACAATGATATATATTTTGTTTGTAAATACATACATAGAATAAAATATAACACCCTAACACAGAAAAAAACACCTATGTTCATTTTATCACACAATTTTTTTACCTAAGTGGGAATTGAATCCACAATCTATAGTTCAGAAGGTAGAGCTACTGCCAACTGAGCAATCAGATCAGTCAGCATCTGCAACAATCTACAATAAATGAATGCTACACGTATTTCCCTAGAATGAAATAACGGCAAAATATAAACACGTTCAGACAACCTCCTCAGCCACAGATTAAAAATATAGCTTAAGTTACTTTCCTCAGTCTGCGCAGGCGCGTTGTATTGAGCGCCGGAGCAACGCGCATTTTTTGTTAACAAAGAAAACATGTAAGTTAAATAAAATTAACTGATTTCATAATATTTTAATCGTTAAACGTAGTTAACTATGTAAGTGATTTCTTTTGTTGTGATAATGGGGTTTCAATGTAGGTAAAAGTAATTTGTATGTTAATGATTTTCTAATGCGATTGGGATGCAAAATGTATTGTGATCGGATACTTTTTGTTGTAAAAACATACCTGCATATAATAAGTATGTGTTTCTAGACTCTAGTCTAGAACGTGGCCTATTTTTGAGATGAGTATTTGGAATGGATTGAACTTTATTGGGTAGGGTTTGTTTAGTCTTCAGGGTATTGTCGATGATGGGAGTACCTATCAACTTGGGGAACAGTAAACATTACTTACCTTTATGATTAACATCTGTTACCTTTTTACGCATTTTTCACCCCAATGTTGGACGCTACCCCTAATATGGACAGAAATAAAAACAATTATAAAAAATAAGGTAAAATATTTAACTTTCGCGCGCTGTCAAAACTTGACCATACATTAGTACTATTTTACTACCGTGATATGACATTTTACTTTATTCGCCCTATTGGTTTCTAACAGTGACAATTAATAAGAACTCAAGTGGCGCCTTTGTAAATAAACCATTGTTTTTGTATCCATCGTTAAGGCAGTAAGTTCAAAACAAATGTAATTGCTTGTGTTTGTTTAGTTTAATTTAAAAAGTGCAATTTACCACCGTATTATGAGTTATTTTCCAAGATGTTAAGAAGTATTGAATGAGTTTGTGTTTGATAAGTAACTTGTTTTGAGGGGTGTCCATTATTGGATTTTATTTTTTATGATTTTATAGTTATGGTCAAGTGTCGAAAATTAATTTTCGTTTACTTTATTACATAACTTGATTGATTTAATGTGCATTCACCTCTAGTTTTAAGTATACTCGTTTTCTTTCTATTTCGAGCGATCTTTCTAATAATGGACATACGTGTCCATTACTGAAACTTCCTTGAATCCTATAATGGACATCGTGATTATCGTAGTATGTACAAGTTTTTTATTCCTTCATAAATGGCACCAAGAAAGGTCTTTACCACATAACAACTTGGAAAAGCTGTAGATGCGGTCAAAAATGGGGCAATGGCAACCGCCGCCATGAAGTTTGGTGTACCACGAATAACTCTCCATAAAAAAACATCAGG
The DNA here is from genome assembly GCA_905220475.3 of Ennomos fuscantarius. Lineage (NCBI taxonomy): Eukaryota > Metazoa > Arthropoda > Insecta > Lepidoptera > Geometridae > Ennomos > Ennomos fuscantarius. The sequence goes on along the minus strand of HG992036.1, from coordinate 13,333,191 downwards.
AAAAACCCCTGTTGTGTGTGCCATGGACCCATCTACATTTATTGATAAAAAAAACGAAGAAATACTTGAAAAATTAATCATTGAAATGAATTAAAAATATATATTCCCATTAATAATCAGACATAGACAGCGTCCAATGCGCCACAGCGAACAGAAATTAAGAAACACCCTTTAAGGACAATAGGCCGGGCTAATAGTGGAACACCTTATTTTTGAAAAGACACGCGATGATTGCATAAAGGCCAGTGCAAAATTTAACCATAACTCGTGATAGCGTCTTGGACTATTTTACACTATTTGAAATTACCAGATTTTTGTTGTCCATTACTGGTGAAAAATTAGATGATTTTGTTTTGTGAATATTTAAATCGATTATTTCTCTGGCGTAAATTTAGAGTGCATATAATGTGTAACAAACACCGGACTTTAACTTATTGCTAACCATTCAAAATTCAATTTGAGAAATTGAGAAAAACTCAAAATTTTGGTCTTAAAGTGTCCATAATTGGGGTCGTTACCTTACTACGTTTTGGTCGTTCAAATTATGCGAAACTAAATGTTGGGTAACGAAATTTTGTACAGATGTTACCTTGTAATCTTACTTATTTCATGCATTTTTCACGTTCATTCACTGCCTAATATGTCGAGGTCGTTCAAATCGTTCTAAACAAATAGGTTTCGAAATTTTGTACAGATGTTACCAATATATAGTGATGTATGAGGCCATGAGAACCTAATTGGCCTAAGTATATATTTTTTTAATTTTCATCTTTTAAATGGTAAAAGCTATACAATAAACAAATCCACCAATAAAAGGCTTCCAATAGGGCTTAAAATAGGATAAAAGAAGCAATGACAAAATGGCTCCTCACCTTTATTATACCTATATAATAATACCTTTATGATATTGTATTATATGTACATTGCAAAAATGCAGTTAGGCCACTTTGGCTCTCATGGCCTCATATATACAAACTGCGACTTAAATAAAACGTCATTTAAGAAAGAGATTTTCCTTATTCGTAAGATTGGCCAGTAATGCGAATTTAATTTTGTATAGCAAACAGCTCTTGTAGTATTTAAATAATATATGTCAACACATTGATAGCAGTGTAGTAGTTGAGAAGGTTGGCTCATAGCCTGGAGGCGGCGGGTTCGATTCCCGTGGCAGGCTAGTATGCGCACATAAAACGTGCACCTAATACTTTTTCTGTGTTGGGTCTTGTCGGAACATGGTTCTCGTTCCTAGGTCCCTAAATACGGGAAAGCCTAGTTAGGGTCCAAGATTTATGTATGTGATCGTGGCACGAAAAAAATATTTATTATGTAATTAACAACTCTGTGATTCGAGGAAGGTTTGAAGCTTAGACGATGGTGTGCGACAACGCACACCATCGCCCACAGATATCAGATTGTAGCAGGAAAACTGCAGATGTATGTAATACCTATCTACTATGTACCTATACTTCCATGAGGCGGCCTCTGTTGTGTGGTGATTGAGCAGGTCGGCTCATACACAACATGTATTTGTGCACAGAAAAAAAAAAGCGCAAATACTTGTCCTGAGTCTGTGGGATCATGGCCCTCGTAGTTCCTGGGTTCGTAGACACAGGGAATCCTAGTTAGGGTCCAGAATCTAAGTATGTGATAGTTGGGCGTTATTATTATTATTATATCACACTAACATTATAAAGGCGAAAGATTTTATGTGTGTTTGTGTGTATGTTGGTAAAAGGTGGTAAAGGTGTTATTTTTCAGGTAGGTATACTTGCCTATCTATAATGATCTTAAAGACCGGTTTCTATCTAATGCATCACTATTTTCAGATATAAGAAACTAAGATGTCATTTCTGTTGGTCAAGAAGTGCTGCTTTTGCGTGGACCTTCGCGTCGGTAGTTTCATGATTGGATACGTCATGCTGGTAATTTTTTATCTATAAACTTATTTGCTGTTATCTATTTATGTGTTATCTAAGTATTGTATCAGCTATCTGGTGCCAATAACAAGCTTTGCTTAGTTTGGGGCTAGATGACGCTGTGTGAAATGTCCACACATATGAATGAATATTAATTATTAATTAATTATTCACATTTATAAATTAACTGCCTCACGCAAGCTGGTGGCAGGGAAACGAGAAGAACTAGAACAGGGGTCTTTCAACAACCATTCCACTGTCTTGGCTCACAACACAACAAAATAAGGCGGGAAACTTTTATCATTGTACTAATATAAGTTAATGGCAATGATAATTAGACAGTTAAATTAGAAGTTAAATTATCATATCGATCGTTCGATCTATATTTGTTTGTTTGTTTGCTTGTTTTTCTGTTTGTTTGTTCTTTCGTTCATTTATTTGTTTGTTTGTTCATATGTTTGTGTGTTTGATGAATATATAGGCTGAGCGGGTTGTGCGTCCGCCGGTTGTGAGGCCTTCCGCATGCGCACCGGGCCGCGTCTGGAGCAAGAGTGATCGCAGTACACCGAGCGCTCCATTTATATAGCCAAGTGGGTGGGGCAGCAATGACAGTTGCCGGTGTTGCCACTGTAATAAATTTAAATGCCACCACAGGGTAAATTACGGTACTGCCCGCTGCGCATAGAGTTTATAACTGGACGTTACCGCCGTCAAATATATTAAAGACGATTTCAAAATTACGTATCCAATACAACAGTAACTGTAGTGTTGCTATTTCAGATCATGAGATTGTCAGCGTTGATCACGACCAGCGTCCGGCTGGCCAGCACTGGGAACAACGGGATGCTGCACTATCACACGATAGCGGAGCAAGACCACGCGTTCCATCGCCTCACCGGCATCATCAGCCTCATGATACTCTCCTTCGAGATACTTTTGTGCCTGGCTCTATTGGTCGGCTTACACAAGGTAAGAAACTAATAACAATTTTGCAGAAAAGTCCTACTGCCTTTACTAGGTGGTAGGACTTTTCTGCAAATTTCGTCTAGGTAGGTACCACCGCTTTGCCAGTTATTCTGCCGCCAAGTAGTAATGTGCAAGCACTACTGTGTTCCGGTTTGAAAGGCACTGTAGCTAGTGAAATTACTGGGCAAATGAGACTTTATGACCTAATCTCACAGTCTACTAATCTTATTGCTAGATTGTGCTGATGTCTCAGAATGGCGTGCGCAGTGCGGTGTAAAGCAAAATTATTCTTTAGAGTTTCAAGTGTCACTGCAACTGATATGGGCAGTCGTGTCGCTTAACATCAGGCGATAGACTACCTCGTCATGACATTTGGTACCATAAAAAAATCTGCAGGCGTTTGCGTGGCTTGATGCCACAAGTTTCCCTCAATATTCCATAGACCTATTAGGAGGTCCACTTTAGAGTTGGTCACGCTCAAAGTCTCAATATGACCTCCTTTATCGTCAAAGATGAATGAATACCTGATTCTTGACTAACCCAAAGGTGACGGGTTCGATTCCCGTGTCAAGACAAGTATTTGAGCACAGAAAGCGCAAATACTTGGTCTATGTCTTGGTGTTGGACCATGGTACCTCCATCGATCAATACCAAGACATCATCATGGTCCTCGTAGTTCCTGGGTTCCTAGACAAAGTATATAAAAAAATATAATTAGATAACTCACTTTAGGCGATAGTTAGGAATCCGTTACCTACTAAATATCTTAAGTTACATCTCTCTGTTCTGTTTTCGTTACATTTTGACTGGCCCGATAGCTCAGTTGGTAGTAGCCCTGCCTTCTGAACTGTGGGTTGTGGGTTCGATTCCCACTCAGGACAAACATTTGTGTGATGAACATAGGTGTTTGTTCTGTGTCTGGGTGTCATATTGTATTCTATGTATGTATTTACAAACAAAAAGTATCTAAGTATTGTATCAGTTATCTGGTTCCCATAGCACAAGCTTTGCTTAGTTTGGGGCTAGATGGCGTTGTGTGAGATGTCCACATATATTATTATTATTATTTCTTATTAATTTGTGGTCAGCGTTGTTGGTACTCTAACTACCTACATTCTAAGGCTTATACTATTTTAAGATTATGTTTGTTGTGTACTGTTTGCTGATCCTAAATAAATAAATAAAAAAAAGTTTAACTGGCAAAGCAGTGGTACCTACCTCGACGAACTTTGCAGAAAAGTCCTACCACCTAGTAAAGGATTTTGATTTTTGATTTGTTTGTGATTTGAAACATCTATCTATTCATTAGTTATATCTATTGCTGATTCTATTGTTGCATTACAGCGGTTGGATCAACACGTGGAAATGTTTTACGTGGGCAGCTTTGCGTTTCTCATGATGGGTGTCATCCTATACGCAGCAGTAATACTCAGATACGCGGAGATGTTCGGAGCCTGGACCTGGGCGTTAGTTGGAGTAGAGATAGTCATGAAACGTGAGTATAATTTTCGAGTATAGAGTTTTTGAGTTACTTGCATGAATATTTTCATACTTACAATTCGACAACGTCTGTGGTGTGGTTGCGCAGGTCGGCTAGTCACCCGGAGGCGGCGGGTTTGATTCCCACGGCAGGACAAGTGCAAGTATTTACTGTTATTATTTCATTCTTAGTCAATTTATTTACTGGTGACTCCACTAGTGTAACTTTTTACACCTTGGAAAATGGAAAAAATATGCTGGAAGAGATTTTGTGTAATGTGACAGAATCATTAGATGACACAAATAAAAATAATAATAATAATAATAACGCGTAACGTTCGCATACATAGATCCTGGACTCTAACTAGGATTTCCCGAACTACTTGGACCTTAGTCTCATAACACCCAGACTCAGAACAAGTATTTGAGCTTTTCTTTCTGTGCACAAATACTTGTCGGGAATCGAACCCGCCGCCTCCGGGTTATGAGCCGACCTGCTCAACCACCACACCACAGAGACTATCAATACGAACTTCCAATAGAATTAAGTTTTATTATTTGTCGCTATTTTTAACAAAACAAGATGGTGATAACCACAAGAACGCTTTGCTGACTAAAATTTTCAAAGCTCTATCACCTTATAAAATATGTGTTTTCTTAGAGGAATTCATTTCTATATTTGTAAACATCAGCACGAAAATAACATATCGCTATACATAAAACATATTCATTTATCAATTATTTTTATACATTAAGGCCAAATCAATGCCGGAATGAGGAAAAAGATTTATCTTGCCGCAAAGTACCGCAAGGTGAAAGTTGGTACTGTATAAAATTACCAGTGTATCCGATTATAGTCCCTAACAGCCGGCAATAAAACACCGTTTCGTTTGTTCTAGTGATCTTCATCTACTGCCTGACAGTGATTAGGAGCTATTACTACCAGATGAAGGAAGAAGAAAAGAATGATCTAGAAAAATTGGAAGTCAGAGAGACCGCCAAAACATATTTCGCCAAAACCAAACCCGTGTTTTTTAGTTCAAAGCCATAGGTTACACGGGTTTATTTGAAAAACCTTTGGTTGGAACTACTTTAAATTTTATAGTGAATAACCTTATTCGATGGAGTTTTGGTGGGAAAACGAAGAAGATGGCGTCACCGCATTGTATTATTTCCAAAAACTTGTGTTATTTTCAGTGTTAGTGCATAAAATTGGTGGCATTTTATTCGTTAAGTGCTGGATTACAGGCATGAGTGTGGGAACGTGGTATAATGATGGTGAAACGTTTCTTTTCGTGTTGTTTCCAAAACTCCATAGAAGCTTCTGGTACTTAACTTGCCACCACTAGTACTAGGAGTATGACTTGACTAGACTAGACCATGACTTGACTTGATGACTTGGACTGTGACTTGACTTGACACATATATTAATACCTTTAAACTTGAAAAATTATCAATTACTTGACACTGGATAAATACACAAACGTGTGGAGCCAAACAAAAAAAAAAGTGATTTTTATATATATTATTATTATAAGATATAAGCCACTTTTAAATGGATGGCACTGCGTGTATTAAATTGTACTTAACTATTTATATAATTATTAGTTTATAGTTTATTTATTTTTTACTTTAGGCTGTCTATAGTTTTTAATAAACATATCTAACCTAAGCCACAAATAAATCATATAACCAAATTAAATCTAAACTAAAATATAAACTATCTATTTTTAAAATGATGATTATGTAAACTTATACAGCTTTATTAATAAACACGAACTAGCTTTAGACTAGTTACATCATCTTTTGTCTCTTTCGATCCAGCTAAATATTCCAGTAGCAAAACAAAGGACAAAAGCTGAAGTAACTAATCTGAGACTAATACCCGTTTATTAATAAAGCTGATAAATATTAAACCTTATTTAAGTCGTCGTCGGGTAAGGTGTCCAAAAAGCTGTTGGATGTCCAAACTTAGTATTTGGCCGAGATAAGGGCTAGCTTTTGGGTCACCTGTAATTTCTATCAGGCATCTGGACAGTTCCTTCACGGTCCCATGGTTTCGACTCCAAGCGGAAGAAATATGTATCTATCGCCGAGAGATTTATATTCGTCCATTTGAAGTTTTCCGCCGCTTTCGCCGTTGTACCAGCCGCTCTTGAAATGCTTTGAAGGCGAGAGGCTATCAGAGTATCGACGCAAGTAGCATCCAAAACCAAATGTCTTCCACAGCTCCAGGAAACTAACGTCGAGCCATCAGGCCACTTCCCATCTACAATTATTATTAAAGGCATACGCAAAATAAAAATTAAACCACTTTTCTTGTATGGCATGTTTTGAACCCCGATTCTTAACAATTCATATTTTCTGTATCCCTATACAAGGTGGAATTTAATTTGTTCTTTTCTTTTAACTAAATAGTAAAACAAAACCTTTTTTTTAAACTGGACCTTGCATGAACATTCTATAGTATGGTCTGAGTACATACATTTAAGAAACGAGTTAATTAAATTCCACCGTGTATACTATAGTAAACGTTTTACGATACCTGCTCGATAGAGAGCACAATACCTCATGTGAACTCATAAATACTGATAATAATATATTTAACTCTCTGTGGTGTGGTGGTTGAGCAGGTCGGCTCATAACCCGGAGGCGGCGGGTTTGATTCCCGCGGCAGGACAAGTTTTGTGCATAGAAAAAAGCGCAAATACTTGTTCTCTGAATCTGGGTGTTGTGGAACCATGGTCCTCGTAGTTCCTGGGTACACACAGGGAATCCTGATAGTTAGGGTCCATGATCTATGTATGTGATCGTTCGTTATTATTATAATTATTATTTGCTTAGTGTGGGACTAGATCGCGTTGTGTGAAATGTCCACAAATATTTATTTAATTACTACTTGCGCCCCGCGGTTTCACCCGCGGATAAAAAGTATTGTAATTATTTGCTCACCCCACGGAAAAATTTTACTTTTCCGGGATAAAATGTAGCCTATACGTTAATCCAGTATATAAGCTGTCTTGGCACCGAATTTCATCCAAATCCATTCAGCCGTTTGAGCGTGAAGAAGTAATAAACATACACACAAACACACATACAAATTTTCGCCTTTATAATATTAGTGTAATAGTGTTGATAGTGGGATGTGATTTATAGAAATAATAAAGGTAACAGCATATAATGCATATATAATGGCAATTCTATAAAAGACAATTGGACAATCCACCATTCCTATGACTGTGCCGTGAATGTGTTTGCATCAATCATGGTTCAGTATAAGCTTGATTTACAACGAAGTTACCAATGATCTCTAAACCACATAAGTACTCCAAGCCTTGGATATGATTTATTTTTACCTACGCACCACATTTATTATTATAGAGATAAATATAAAGTAGCGCTTGCCCACGGTTTTACACATACCTACTTGACGAAAAGAAAAAAAACTTCTACGCAGCTTTGATAAAATCAAACAGGTCGTCGAAAAGTAATGCTTCAGAGTAACAAGATACATGATGTTTGTAAAAGGGAAAGTGAAGAAGTACAAGAGAAGGAAAGGGTCAGAAAAAATATATGTAGAGGAGAGAAGGATAAGTAAAGTAATGGACAATTAGATAGAGTAAGCGATGGTACAGAGAGAAATTAAATCCGCGTGAATCCGGGGGTTCCATAATGAATAGGCAAAATTAAAAAATAGACAGATACCTAGTGGTGTCGATTCTGTGTCGCATACTCTAAAGCTAAACGAAGTTAATCTGTTTCCGTCTTTTTCATTTCCCCTTTATCAGAAGAGTACCGCCATACTTTAAGTTTACTTTAGTTTTAGAGAATGCGACACAGAATCGACACCAATATTATTAGTAAGGATATAAATACCCCGTTGACGTCTTAGATAAAGTTTCGCATTTTCCCCGTTAATGAGGTAACCCTGGCGAGCTACAGGACTCGTATTGTATTAAAACACTGTCAGTCACTTATTGGAGTTCTCTCAACTACCTACGCTTTGTTGTATAGTGTAGTGTCCTAAAAAGCAGTCATAAACGTCCAAACTGTTAGATTCCTTTTTGTGGTAAGTTTTGTTACCTCTATCTTTAATGACTAGAGAGCGCGATGCGGGAAGTGTCTGCGTTTCAGCAGGGGCATAAATGATTTCTTATGTTCGGTGGATGTCTGGCTGTCCAGCTGTTATCCTTTACAGGTCGAATTTTTCAACCGAGTCTTGAAATTTGGGAGCAGTAATTCAATGAGTATTTATATGAATTATTTTTTGCCTTTTTTAACGGTGGAGCCATGGGAGTAGAAAAGATAAAAATGATTATTCAATTTTAAGCTATTTAAACACAGACTCGCAAAATCTACCTACAGTTCTAGACTGGACCACTAGTTATAATACTGATAAACTTTTTTTTATTATTTGTTCAAACTGTGTAATTTTTTAGACTTTGTGTACACCTTTCTGGAAGTAAACATATCAATACTACAAAGAGAATGATAAGCGAATCTTGTTGTTCATTTGTTTTTATGCTAACGCCAAAAAAATTGGCAGACTGATTTTAACACTGCCGAGACCGACCTAGGTTACCTATTAAAGCGACTTTAAAGAAAAGAGAAGATTCTCAATTGGATTGTATGTTTATTGCTATATTTTTGAATGTTTCTTGCCTTATAGCTCCGTCATTTAGTAATCAATTCTGTTTTCTTTTTTCGTATTTGAATCAATATGCTTTCAGACTAGTCCCGTGGAAATTTATAAAAATCGAATCAGTGGTTTTGTTAAGTTAAAATAACTGGAAAAATATATGTATATTATGCAAGTATTTCTCGGTATCGACACAATTGAAGGGAAGGAAGGTTAACCTTTTTTTGTAAGAGTATATTAATTGATCCTAAAAATTGTCTAGTTTTAGTAGAACAATGGATATTTTGCGGGTGACTGTGGGATGAATTTCGTATGTATTTGTCCTGTTGTCTTGAGGAAATTAATCCCGACGACACACCCACCACGCCTGCATTGCATGGCTTTACCACATATCTATACCTAGACATTTTTTTTTCTAGAATTCCTTTTTTGAGCACTCTAATAATATTACAATCTAGCCATCCATGTGGCTAATAAGTAATTTACATTTAACCTAATCTCCGAAACATTTAATTATCTAAGAATGTGTCCAATAACACTTTTCTTATTGTCTCTATTAAGGTGAAGACACTTGGTTCTTGTGTTCTTTTTAAGTAGGTAGCACTTACTTGCACTGCACTACATTACGTTATAGCACTAAATACACACTACACTAACTCGAATGGTTTTGTTCTTTTCAATCTTCTAACTATATCAATGTGATCAAGCAGCTGGATTGCTTCAACATTCACATGATGGTGAAGTCGGGGATGATGACTTTCTGCGTACTTCTGGATGACTTTGGTGACGACCTCTATATTAAGGTCCCGATGGAGGTCATCATTTCGTATGTACCAAGGTGCATTTACAATTTCCCTCAGTACCTTGTTCTGAAAGCGTTGAATTATGGCTACATTATTCTGTTTGGTACAACCCCACAGCTGTATTCCATAAGTCCATACTGGCATCAGGACTTGTTTATATAACAATAGTTTATTGTGCACTGACATGGTGGACAATATAGCACCATTATGAATAGTGTCGTCGTGTATTGAAACAACGTCACTACATTTTAATAAGAACTGCAAAGGTTTGGAAAGCCCTGATTAGGTCAGTGTTTTCAAAAAATTTAGACCAGGATTATTCAACTCAAAGGTGAATAGGTATTTAATAGGTAAGCGTGGTACATCAACGGCCACACCGTCACTTCCCATCAAGTGAGATTGTGGTCAAACGCTAGCCTAATCATTAAAAAACGAGAGATCCTGGTTTTGCAAATGACGATTCTGGTATACTAATCATTATTTGTGTACGGTGATTTGCTCTTGATGAACAAAATATACTGCTTAATTACTTTCAAATCACTTGAGAGAATCAAGGCAACCATGTGCTGCATGTGTACTTACATTTTAAAATAACCTGGATGGAAGCCAAGTTTTGCATTTAATGCACCTTCAAATCACTTGGATTGGTTAATTAACCCTATAATGCAAAGTAGTGCACTTAATTTACACATTAGTTCCAGCTTCAAGTCAACTAAAGGTATATTGCCCCGTTCTTATTAGCCTTTGCAGTGTTTGAGAAACCGTCTCCATTTCTTTTTTCAGATTTAAGATGGCAAGCTTGAAGTTCAAAAAGTGCTGCTGTTGCTTGGATTTGCGTCTGGCTACTTTTATCATTGCTTACATCGGTCTGGTAAGGCATATTTACCCTTATTATTATTAAACATTCGCCCTATAGATTATTATTAAGGGCTTAATATAAAAAAAAGACATGCAGGATTGATTACCTACAGTACCAAATCGGCTGATGATATTTGGTATTGTGACTTGCAAGTGGTTTGAGATTACTGTACATTCAATTTCAGTGATTTTTGGGGTATAGCTATTATATTAAGTGATTTATTTAGTCATATTGGCGTGTCAGTGAAGTCAAGATTGAATGTCATCTCATGAGCAATCGTATTCTACTTTAGATAACATTGTCGCTTTCCATCGGTGAGACGTCGACAAAAGAATGCCTATTGTAGCATTTAAAAAATCTACCTATAGTTTTGAGATAATGTTCTTACGAACCGGATGCTAAATGCTATTAGTGGAGCTGAGGATAGAACTCAGTGGAGGGCGTTGGACTAGTGCCCAATTGCGGACTTTAGATGATGAAAAATATTTAGGAGAAAAAGAACAAGAAGAAGTAGAATTATTTACTACAAGTGGATTAACGTCCAATAAGGGAAATAAATCTGTTACAGGTGTTAGAAGTAATAGTGTTGGGTGTAGCCTCCTGCTTTGCTAATGTTCTAAGAGAGTCCAGTATAAACGACTTTAGTCAAATCTACGTGATGAGATTTTTGATCTTCCTTTTTATGCTGATCGTCGTGTTGAAGATAGTGCTTTGCTTTGGGCTACTTATTGGACTAACTAAGGTATGTTGACCAAAGCAACCAAAATTTTTTAATGTCGAAAGTAGTTACTACTTTAAAATTTAATTTGATAAAAGACTAGAGGTAGGTATTAATATAATATGAGACGGCGCAAGCCGGACATTCAGAAGGATCTACGCCGTTGAGGTAAAACTATTCAAAGATGTTAAACTCGTCGATATCGTCATCAAAATTTGATGGAGATCTTTGTTGGGTCCTATACTCAAATATCAAAGTTAAAAGTCTGTCTAAAGTCATTTCAAAGCCATGCATACATTTTTATTACATTTTGTATATGAATTTAAAAACTAGAATTTTTAAGCATATAACTATAAAGGTCACAATTTTCTAATAGACTAATCACGTAAAACGTTTATGCGAAATGTCTCATTCACAGGATGACGAATATCGCCATCCGAGCAACGGCTTGTATCGGTGCTTTAAAATTAATAATATTTTTCAAATTCTTAGATAAATAAAACACATTTTACAAAGTTATATGCGGAAGAGACTTATGAACTATCAGACTTGTAAAGATTTTTGATTTTTTTAATTGAAATGTTTAATACATTTCAATTTTTTTTTAACTAGTATAAACGAACTTACTGTTTCTTAATGCTATACCTATTTTGATGACTTAACATTTTTTTTTTCAGAAATTACCGGATCATTTGGAAATTTGGTATAAGGGATATTTGTTGAGCATATTTGTTGAAGTAGCCATAGTGATATGTATAGTTGCACAAGAGTTTGATGTAACAAACGTTTGGTCGTGGATGGCTGTTGTAGTAAGAGTTATTGCTTTGTGTGAGTATTCTACTAACTATTTTATCTATCATACTCTATTTTATATTCTCTTATCAAAAGATTTTTCTATACATATAGTGTTTGAGTATCTGCTATCCAGAATGTTTGGTTCCAAAAGTTTCAGCCACAAGTTTATTCAGGGGTCATACATATTTTCTACTTAATTATCTCTGATATCATCAAGACAAAGTGTTGAGTGACCTCCATACAAAATGACAGTAATTTTTAAGATTTTAAATTCTACATTCCGAGAATTGGCTCCAGGAAATTTTGAATGCAGATGAATTATAAGCGTTTTTTTTTAATCTGACACTTAATTGCCTCTACACCAGTGGTGTGGATAAAAGATACCTGTCCAAAATACTACATCTACTTCTTGTTTTATTTCAGTGGTGAACATTTACATTATCTTGGTGGTTAGAAGCTATTACTTTAAAATGTCCAAGGAAAGTAACTTTTATCGGAATATAACTTATACACAAGATTTCCATAATAAAGGAGAAGCTATATACACCGAGATTCCCATCAACACTGATACCGAAAATTTGTACAAAAAATCCAAAGTTAAGGAAGATCAGTGTGAAGTCTCGAAGAAAAATGGCGGAGTCGTGTATTCAACCCACCCTAGTAATATTCCACTACCAGAAGCTGTACCACCTTGCCAGGGTAATGAGGGGAAGAGTGCACTATATCCTTCTTTAGTTTAACTAGAAGAAGAAGTTAAATTAGATGAAGTTTAAGAAGAATCATATCTTTAAACTGTATCTCGACTGCATAACAATCTCATTGAAGTTGAGCAGTTATGAAACAGTCTGAGTAATGTGATTGAATGTTCCTCCTTGTATTGTTGCGTGATTCATTTCATTTCAAAAATTCTTTATTTTAATACATATTACATGTTACGTACAACTTAGCGCTAGAATCTAAGCTATAACTATCTTAAAATTAAAATGTTTTATAGGCTATAGACCGCCTAATACGTAAAAAATTTGAAGTTCTCATTAAATCATAATCGAGGGTAGCTCGCTGTTGCGTAATTGCTGCAAATGAAATAATAAAATCATGCTGATGTTAAACTTTAGGTAGTAGGGTAGTATAACTTGGTATAGGTAAATCAACGTATCTTATCCACCTTCAGCTATAATAATAGGTCTTTACCTATGAAATTGCCGTATTGCAGTACAGACTTTTTCAAACAAAAAAAAGTTTTGATTGGCTATGAATTCTAAATTCAAATTAATTTTGTTTTAAAAATATGACATTCTATTTACAATATAAGTCTTTTGTTTATTGATTAGCGTTGTATTTTCATTACATTTCAACATTTTTCCTCATAATGGAAACTTTGAAATTTCGTGTAATTATGGAATATGAGTTCCGTCGTGGCACCAACGCGGCACAAACGACACGTAACATCAACGACGTTTACGGAGAGAACTGTACAAACGAACGTACAACCCGTTATTGGTTTGCTCGGTTCCGTTCTGGGAATTTTGACTTGAAAAATGAACCTCGTGGTCGTCCGGAAACTTTGGTCAACAATGATGAATTAAAGGCGATTGTGGAAGCTGATGAATCTCAATCTACAGCTGAGCTGGCAGCAGCTTTTGATGTTAGCATCAAAACAATATTGGTCCATTTGCGACAGATTGGCAAGATAAAAAAGCTTGATAGATGGGTGCCCCACGAACTTAACGTTCGCCAGCGCAACGTACGCGTCGAGACTTGCCTTGCGCTGCTTAACAGGCACAGAAATGAAGGAATTTTGAACCGAATTGTTACGTGCGACGAAAAATGGATTCTTTTTGACAATCGAAAGCGCTCAGCAAGTTGGTTAGATCCTGGTTCGGTACCAAAGCAATATGCAAAACGAAAAATGACCCCTAGGAAGGTGATGGTCACAGTTTGGTGGTCTAGTGCTGGTGTGATTCATCATAGCTTTTTACAAAACGGCAAGAGCATTACTGCAGATGTGTACATTGAAGAACTGACCACAATGATGGCGAAACTCGCACGTCTGCAACCAGCTTTGGTCAATCGGTCGTCTCCACTGCTACTTCACGACAACGCGCGACCCCATACTGCACAACAGACCGTCTCTAAGCTGCATGAGTTGGGTTTGGAAGCTCTCCCTCATCCGCCATACTCACCAGATCTTGCGCCTACCGACTATTAGTTTTTCCAAAATTTGGACAACTTTTTAGCGAGAAAAAAATTCAATTCCCGAGAGGCAGTACAAAACGCCTTTGAAGAGTTTGTTGTCTCCCGTCCTGCTGATTTTTTCAAGAAGGGCATCCATAAACTGCCACAGTGTTGGCAAAGATGCATTGATTGCAGGGGTGATTAGTTTGAATAAAAGAAATAAATAAGTTCGAAAAAAAATATACTTTAACTTTTTTCAAACAAAACGGCAATTTCATAGGTAAAGACCTAATATTAGGCCTTTACCTATGAAATTGCCTATGAAATCGGTAAGCGCAAGATCTGGTGAGTATGGCGGATGAGGGAGAGCTTCCAAACCCAACTCATGCAGCTTAGAGACGGTCTGTTGTGCAGTATGGGGTCGCGCGTTGTCGTGAAGTAGCAGTGGAGACGACCGATTGACCAAAGCTGGTAGCAGACGTGCGAGTTTCGCCATCATTGTGATCAGTTCTTCAATGTACACATCTGCAGTAATGCTCTCGCCGTTTTGTAAAAAGCTATGATGAATGACACCAGCACTAGACCACCAAACTGTGACCATCACCTTTCTAGGGGTCATTTTTCGTTTTGCACATTGCTTTGATACCGAACCAGGATCTAACCAACTTGCTGAGCGCTTTCGATTGTCAAAAAGAATCCATTTTTCGTCGCACGTAACAATTCGGTTCAAAATTCCTTCATTTCTGTGCCTGTTAAGCAGCGCAAGGCAAGTCTCGACGCGTACGTTGCGCTGGCGATCGTTAAGTTCGTGGGGCACCCATCTATCAAGCTTTTTTATCTTGCCAATCTGTCGCAAATGGACCAATATTGTTTTGATGCTAACATCAAAAGCTGCTGCCAGCTCAGCTGTAGATTGAGATTCATCAGCTTCCACAATCGCCTTTAATTCATCATTGTTGACCAAAGTTTTCGGACGACCACGAGGTTCATTTTTCAAGTCAAAATTCCCAGAACGGAACCGAGCAAACCAATAACGGGTTGTACGTTCGTTTGTACAGTTCTCTCCGTAAACGTCGTTGATGTTACCTGTCGTTTGTGCCGCGTTGGTGCCACGACGGAACTCATATTCCATAATTACACGAAATTTCAAAGTATCCATTATGAGGAAAAATGTTGAAATGTAATGAAAATACAACGCTTATCAATAAACAAAAGACTTATATTGTAAATAGAATGTCATATTTTTAAAACAAAATTAATTTGAATTTAGAATTCATAGCCAATCAAAACTTTTTTTTGTTTGAAAAAGTCTGTACTGCAATACGGCAATTTCATAGGTAAAGACCTATTATTATTTCACTTAATTATGAGGAAACGTCGTCAAAACAGAGGCTTGAGAATAAAAAAGATACTCCTACAACCAAATACTTTTTAAATGATTAATTTTATTTATAAAGTTAAAACTTCTCTGAAACTGCTTTTAATAAAAATTCAAACAAGTTGTAACTTTTTTTGATTAAAGAATAAGCTTTAATTTAATGAATATATTTGTAGTATCTGTGCTTAATTGTAATGTGTCTGTGTGACGGTAATAATGAAATGCTAATCATATTTTTTTAAATTCAACGGTTTTTTCGTGTATGTACAACGAAAAAAGCCGTACAAACATTTGTACGGTATTTTATTGTTTGGCTTCAAGCATACTGCATATTAAGCCAAGTCAAGTATGTCAAATTATAAGTCAGTATAACTGCAACTGACGATTTTTACACGGTTTTCTGCGGTACACTGATATCATAGGGAACATTGAATTGAAATTGAATTATTGTTTCACATTCTTCAACTTTGTTTGTATTTGTGTCTTTTATCACTAAATTGAAAGTAGGTAGTAAAGTGAAAAATAGCAAAACTGGAATTAAGAAGTCATACATAACTTAGGAAAACAAAAGTTCATCACACTAATATTATAAAGGCGAAAGTTTGTATGTATGTGCAGTGTGTATGTTTGTTACTTCTTCACGCTCAAACGGCTGAATGGATTTGGATGAAATTCGGTACCAAGATAGCTTATACACTGGATTAACATATAAACTACATTTTATCCCGGAAAAGTGAAATGTTCCCGTGGGATGAGCAAATAATTAAAATACTTTTTATCCACGGGTGAAACCGCGGGGCGAAACTAGTTATTATATAAGTATCCAATTATGTATAATGATAAGGAGGGATTGTCCAACGAAGGCGCGGAAGAGGCGGTGGTGACTGATGGACAGACTAATGGAGCCGGGTGCGCGTCTTGTATTAAATAACTATAGGTATAGGTAACTAGATAATATTTTAAACAAGTTTGAAATAACCAAAACGTTAAATAAAAGTGATAATTTTTAAATTGTATTATCATAAAATGCAATGTTCACTCTATCTTTTGTTAAATCTATTTCTCAGGTGCATAATTGACCACAATGCAATGAATGTCTCCATTGAGATTTTATACAAGTATATGAAATGCTATTTTTAATTTTTAATAGTATGCCTTAACTAACTTTTGACGTAACTTTTGACATAACACACTCAAAGTGTGTGTTTTGTCAGATATAGTAATTCAGATTAGCGCCTGCTGTAATGTAGAAGCAAAACACTTCACCACATAAATAACAATTATTTTTTGTCCAGGCGCAATGTCTTTTCACGAATCTAATTTACTGCGTGTAAATTCTTTAATATTGATACATTAAAAAAATTATTGTTTGTATTGATTGGTTGTTTTTTTGTATTTGTTGCTGTGCGTTTATAGATCACTCAGTCAGTCAGTCACCTTTGAGTTATATATTTAGATATACATATACACTAGATTAACATATAGATTACACTTTATTCCGGAAAAGTTAAATTTTCCCGTGGGATGAGTAAATAATTAATAAATACTTTTTATAGTGCTTTTTTTTTTTTTTTTACGTTTCATACTGCCGGCCGGCATCGGCAGAAAAACGTGAGTGTCCTTGTGTGTTCACTTAATTTAAAACCAGTTCGGCCGCTCATAAACTTCAGTCTATACCTGTGTCTGTTACATAAAAGGAGGCCCAAGGCCGCTGCCATAGATCGGCAGATACAAGCCACTGATGATGTCATTTTAGGCCGCTCGCTTGTTCCCTATTAGTATCTCTACCTAATCTGTGTTCCCTATACATGTTCCCAAACCAAGTATGGAATTAGCGATTTACAAACGGTTTTTACGTTTTAGTCTTTAAGGCCTCGTGTATAGTGACGTGACGGGTGATGATGATAGATCCTATAGAATTTAACACGTGTAATACCAAATCACTAAAAAAATTAAAGCCAAATCAAAGCGCACACTTTTATGTCTAAAACTGTAGTATAAGGTCCGTATTACAGAACGATGCTCAGTCATCGATCAGTGCTCAAGAAGAGATTTCATTCATAAAGTGATCAATTAGTGAATGAAACTGCTTAAGCACCGATCGATGACTGAGCATCGTTCTGTAATACGGACCTTAGATAGACAACACAAAAATCCATATATCAAAAACACTTAAATTAAGAAACGTAATAAAATAAAACTAAATTTTTTACAAAAAATCTAAACAGACGTTATGATTGAAAACTGCGCCATTGCATCAGTCATGTGTTGTGAAGCTCCAACTTGATGTGATGATGTCATTTTATTGTTCGACTCGTGTGTAGTTTTAATTATTATTGCTGTCCTTAATTCTATCATACATTCTTTATAGGGTATACAAAACAGAGTGAATTTTAGAACTGGGCGTGTGGTAACCATTGAGGCATTATTACTGCCTACAATGGTAGTAATAGTGAAAAATACGCAAAGGTGTATCTAAGTTAAATAAAATAAATAAAAATAAAATAAAATTAAAGCAAATGTTGACAGAAAAATGTTATTATGATATTAATGATTTTATGAATGACAAAACATGTAAATAATTAATATTTTTATATTTATACTGTATTGTTATTTTTTAGTTTGATGTGTATATTTTGATTTTAGTTAACCTGACATTTTATTATTATTTTTTATTAAATCATTATTATCATTGTTATTTATATTACGTGACGGCAGTTAATTTTCTTCAATAATTATTTGTACGTACGCAGGCCATTGTGGACTTAAAAACACCATAACACCAATGCATGTATATTTTTTGGAAATGTATTTTACTCATGTTCTAACAAATAAATTATCTTTATCTTTAAGTTCAGATAAAAAAACGGATTTATGGATCAATAATCAAAGTCAAATATTGAATAGCAAATAAGCGTAGTAATAAGGAAAATACGCAAAGGTGTATCTAAGTCTAGATAAAAAAAAAATATGTACCATCAAATTCATCTCATAGAGTCGCTTTTAAAGGAGAGGTGGTAAGACTTTTCTGCGAAGTCCGTCTTGGTAGGTACCACCAAGTTATTCTGCAGCCAAGCAGTAGTTGAGCAATTGAGACTTTATGATTTGGTCTCACAGTCGAGTAATCTTATTACCAGACTGACGTCTCAGGATGACGTGCGCAGTGCAGTGTCACACGAAGCTTTAGAGTTTCGAGTGACACTGAAACTTTTATAGGCGGTCGTGTAGTTTAACATCAGCTGAACGACTAGCTCTATACGTCATTGATTAACATAAAAATTTCGTCGCACTGACATCGAAGTGCGAAGATTTGGCTACATAAATAATGGTCTCGATTATGTGCCGCATTCTCTAAAACTAAAGTAAACTTAAAGTATTGCGGTACTCTTCTGATAAAGTGGAAATGAAAAAGACGGAAATATGTTAATTTCGTTTAGCTTTAGAGTATGCGACACAGAATCGACAGCATTGTGTTACCAAAATACGCCATATAATAACGACAATCGAGAACGTGCTTTGCGTCTGAACGAGTCAGGTTATGTATAACTGAGTGGTTCGACGATTTCTGGTATTTCAACAATGAGACATATGTTATTGCCAGTAGGTAGTAGATACCCAAATTATATTTTAAAATTAAACATAAATATTTAAAAATTTTCGATACGCCACGCATCCGTTTAATTTTAAATATATGTATATTGGTGTCGATTCTGTGTCGCATACTCTAAAGCTAAACGAAATTAACATATTTCCGTCTTTTTCATTTCCCCTTTATCAGAAGAGTACCGCCATACTTTAAGTTTACTTTAGTTTTAGAGAATGCGACACAGAATCGACACCATTTTTATGTTAATGACGTTACGAGCTTACCGTTCGCCTGATGTTAAACGTCACGGCTGCCCATATATCAGTTGCAGTGTCACTTGGAGCTCTAAAGTACCTATAGAGTTTCGCGTGACACTGCACTGCGCACGTCATTCTGAGACATCAGCAATATCTACTAATTAGATTACTCGACTGTGAGATCAGCTGGGCGATCGCGTAACTCGATTGCAACCAATAGAAACACATAATTTGTATCTATAGATTTGACAGTTTCAATACGCAGCTTATGTGCATAGTTAGTATGGAAATTTCTCCTATTGCATTGGAATCAAAGTTTCGTGATCAATCCCCAGGTCATAAGGTTTCATTTGTCCAGTAATTTCACTTGCTACAGTTCCCTTCAACCCGGAACACCAGTGCTTGCTCACTACTGCTTGGCGAAAGAATAACGAACCTAGATGGAATTTACAGATAAGTCCTACCACCTTTTTTTTACCCAGGAAATGTTTTATGGATTCCTCCAGCCCCGGGGTGAGCTATATATAGCTAGAGGATATGTGAGACTCACCGCTCCAGTGACGAGACAGCATACTCACTAAAAACCTGGGGTGCCCTTTCTCTTCTGCGATGAACAGGGACGCGGGTACGTTATACGATTGCCGTATCCCTGTCCGCGGTAGCCACAGCCCGCAGACGTGACGATCTTCCTTACGTCTCATGACGCGCCCTCTCGGTTTCGGCGACACCAGGCACCCGGTGCGCCGTCCCGTTTGAGCTAAAAAGTCCTACCACCTAGTAAATAATATACCGGACCACTCAAGCCACCATAGGGTTGGTTGGTAGGAAAACTATCATATCACCAGTTTCCTTGGTATAAATCCAGCCAATTTCTGTTATAAGTAGAATTAATATTTTTAAGACGTAGGTTTAATCTTTAAAAAAATTACTAAGTATGTTTATTAGTATCAACCAAAAATAAATGTGATTATATCCAGAATGGCCACTTTTGGCTTTGATATTATTTATCTCTTTACAACGAGTTCACAAGGTCAACATTCGCAGTATATACCGGTTTTGATAAGATAACACTGATTGTTACAAAAGTTATTATTTAGAACCTACTAATATTTATGCTCAGACAAATTATCTCTACTT
Organism: Ennomos fuscantarius; assembly: GCA_905220475.3. Classification (NCBI taxonomy): domain Eukaryota; kingdom Metazoa; phylum Arthropoda; class Insecta; order Lepidoptera; family Geometridae; genus Ennomos; species Ennomos fuscantarius. Next base: position 13,312,483 of record HG992036.1, on the reverse strand, counting down.
GGTGTAGAAAAGTAAAACATTATTAGTCCGTTTGGTTGTTTTGCATCAGGCAATAATCGAGTGGCCCGATAGCTCAGTTGGTTGGTAGTAACCCTGCCTTCTGACCTATGGGTTGTGGGTTCGATTCCCACCCAGGACAAACATTTGTGTGATGAACATAGGTGTTTTTTCTGTGTCTGGGTCTCATATTGTATTCTATGTATCTATTTTTAAAAAACAAAAAGTATCTAAGTATCGTATCAGTTATCTAGTTCCCATAGTACAAGCTTTGCTTAGTGTGGGGCCAGATCGCGCTGTGTGGAATGTCCACAAATATTATTATATTATCAATAATGGTTGAATCGTTTTGGCTGAAATTTTGAACACAGATTGCTCACACTACAAAGATTTACATACAGATAGATAAACGTAAATTCTTCTTACCTTTGAATTCAGGTGAACCACGAGGCTTTTCTAGTTTATATTTTCAGATTCAATAAATGTGGTAATTGACAAAAAGTGGCTAATCGTTTCTTAGCTGATAAAGGAAGAAAATAATTGAGCACTTACTTGGTCTAAGTCAGCCGTCAGCCCACGTTGGGCAGAGAATTGTTTTGGTATTCAAACAAACAAATTAAAACAATGAACGAACATTTTGTTAAGATAAATCACGGGTATGAAAATTTATGGAAATGCTCTTTGAATAATAATAAAACTCTTATAAATGATAAAAAGCTATAAATGCAGGGCTGTCTTAAGCTATTGGCCGTGGTCACATTAGAATAATGGGGCCCTACGACCTTGATAGAGCATTATTTTGATTGAACAGAGAATTTATATCTAGGCTAGGCTAATCTAGAAACGGTCTTCCGCTCGGTTATCAGTTCTGCTGGCGGTTTTTTTAGGGTTCCGTACCTCAAAAGGAAAATACGGATCCCTTATACGATCCATTTGGTGTCCATCTATCTGTCAAGACCCTTTTTCTCAGGAACGAGTGGAGGTATCAAGTTGAAGTTATATCAAATACTCAGATCGACTGTCCCTTAGAGCTGTGAAAGAATCAAAGTTGTAAACCAACGTAATCAAAAGATACTGCATATTTTGACACTCGCAAGGGAATCAAAACCAACAGGGTACTTCCCGTGAACTGAGAATCTTGAAATTTGGTACCAAGCAACGTCTTATAGCAACGATAAAGGAAAAATTGCGAAAAATATACATTTTTAATTACATAATAACAATGAAATTTTTTTTTAACTTATTGCCCCTTTCCTCATGAACACGTAGAGGTACCAAATTTAAATTCACATCAAATACTCAGGTATATTCCTACAAGTTACCTTCAAGCTGTAACAATATCAAACTTCTATGTTAACGCAAGTAAAAGAAACAGCAATAATGTTTATAAGCTACATAATATGTAGCTTATAAACAGTTACTGTTGCTGTTTCTTATATATATATATATATTATAGCCATGAAACTACTCGCAAGGGAATAAAAAACTAAAGGATACTTCCAGTCGACCTAGAATCTTGAAATTTCACATGAAGGAACGCTTTATACACATAAAGGAGAAATTCCGAAAACCTTATATTTTTAGTTACATCACATAATACTTTAAAAAACATAAAATTTAACGGAACCCTCAGTGCGCAAGCCGACTCGCACTTGGGCGGTTTTTTTTTTTCATTAAATACCTTCATAATTTTTACTGCTATGCTGACGGATTTTTCTCCTGTTGATCTCATTCCAGACTTTAACTCGTAAGGAAACTGAGCATATCCAAGCAGACCTGCTTTCATTTCTATGCAACAAGAGAAATTTCATTTTTAATATGAAAATTTCCATGGTAATCCATAGAAGTAATAAGTAGGTACATAAAAATCGTATTGAAACTGTCAAATCCATACAAATTTGTGTTTACCTAACATATATTAAATAACCTATATTCGACAGCCTCTGATGTGGTATGGTGGAGGAGCAGTCTGGCTCATAGCCCCGGGGCGGCGGGTTCAATTCCTGACGCAGTATTTGTACACAAAAAAACGCAAATACTTGTTCGGAGTATCAGTGTTGTGGGACCCAGGAACTACAAGAACCATAATTGAAGGGTTCAGAATAAAAAGGGTTTAACTGTCAAATTGATAGTTTCGAGAAAATTGACTTTAAACTTCAACGGCGTCATTTTAATGTAGAGTGCTTATAAGGTGATAGAAAAGGTTTATGTAAGTTTCAGTTGCCTGAAAATGTTTTAATTCTATTTTAAAATACTAAATATAGTACTAATTCATACAATTACTGTAAAATACAATAAAATAAAATAAATATAATAATGTTTTTATGCTAAAAGAACTGTATTCCTGTGACAGATAAACCGTTTTTAGACTCAAAATCTCGAGATTTAAGCCTCATTTCGGTATGCTGAGAATGTATTATTGTAGATAATTTCACGCTGAATCCAACGATATCCATAAGTCAATTTGTGACAAAAATCAGTTAAACCCTTTTTGTTCTCACCCCTTCAATTATGGTCCTTATAGTCCCTGGGCCCCTAGACACATGAAATCTTAGTTAGGTCCTATCTATGTATGTATCTGATCTTTGGGCGTCATTTATTTATTTATTATAATCTAGTTAAAGATATTTATTTCTCATTACGAATAAAATTCACTGACATGAGAAATACAAAATTACATTTAACGTTAGGGCTTATCGTTCTTACATTATTTTAATTTACATTGATATATATTTAGCTTATTAAACTTATTTATACACATACAACTTACTGTAATATTGCGGGTAGTTTCCGATTTAAATACTAGGGAAATAAATGTTCGCTCGGCATCTCAGCTATGCGCGTGCGGCGGTGTGTGTGTTATAATGGTATGTATTATACCCATACCTAATGGTAGGTATGTTTATTTTATTTTATAATGTATAGAAGAAACAAACAGTGCAAAATTCAACTTAATAAACTAATATTACTAACACAAAGTTTCTACATAATATTTAGAAATCACTAGCGGCCCGTCCCGGCTTCGCTCGGGCGGACGTTTCTTTATTAAAAATTGTATATGCTACAAACCTCACGGAGCGCGAGACCTTTTCAACGAATGCAAAACCGTGGAAATCGGTTCGTGCGTTCTGGAGTTATAGCGTCAGGAAGGAAAACCCGACTTATTTTTATATTTTTATATGGGAAACGAAGAAGAAATTTTTTCATAGATAATTCAACCACCCATTTCACCCTCCTAAGGGTGGAATTTCGAAAAACCCTTTCTTAGTTAGATAGTTAGACACTTAACAAGGAACACACCCTCCAAATTTCAAGTATCTAGGACCAGCGGTTTAGGCTGTGCGTTGATATATAAGTCAGTCAGTTAGTCAGGACTTTGATTTTATATGTATCTATATTGTAAAAGCCATCCATCCGCCCGAATCGCTTTGCGCAATTTTCTGTCGGTATTTTATATCTATGGACCAGCCCAGTCGCGAACGAACGGCGCTTCGTGACGCACACTCGTGAAAACTCGTGCTTTTCTTCACAAAGTGAGTAGATTTGAAAGTGTATTTAATTTTAAAATGTTCTATTTGTAATGTTTACGATTGAGGGGATTTTATTTTGAGTGAAGGTTACACGTGGAGTACCCCGCGAAATTCAAATGTCGATTATTTTTGTTATATTTTTTTGGCGTTCTGGATACCTTGACAACCTCTGTGGTGTGGTGGTTAAGCAGGTTGGATCACAATCCGGAGGCAGCGGGTTTGATTCCCGCGGCAGGACAAGTATTTGTGGACAAAAAAACGCGCAAATACTTGTTTCGAGTCTGTGTGGGACCATGGTCCTCGTAGTTCCTTGGTCCCTAGACACAGGGAATCCTAGGTAGGGTCCTGGATCTATGTTTTTATTATTATTATTATTATATCTAGAGTGCGTTAGGAGTCTATACCCGTTATGAAAAAAGGCGATAAAACAAATAATAAACATTTAAAAGAAAACTTTGCATCTTAAATAAAATATGTAACAATAATATCTAGTGTAATTCTACAGATATCTACGATTAAAATGCATAATTAAAACTAATTACTTAAATTAAAAGAATATAAATTTAGCAATTAATTTTTAATTAATGCTAAATTAAATTACTAATTATGACATTATAATGATGATGAAATTTCAATGAAATAGCGATTGTTTTTAAATAATAAATGAAACAATTTAGAAATAAGAATAATAGTGTTGATTTATATTTAATTATAGGTGACTAGGGTTTTAGGCATTTCAAACACAATGTAAAAATTGTTATTGAATAAATGAATAATGAATAAAAAAACTGTTTTTACGAGTAGTGATGTAAAAGTTCAAATTTGCGCGTCTATCATTCTAAATGAATAAACAAGAAACTTAAGAAATACGGCTTTATGAGCATGCTTTATATAGAAAAAAACTTCTAAAAAAACTTAGTAAACTTTCTTGTAACGAGCAATTTATAATATATAAATAAATGCCACATTTCTATATGCAATAGAGATGTGGCATTTACTTAGGACATAAACTATGTATATTTTTATTGATAATCCACTAAAATCTAGAGAAGCTAGTATTTTAGTAGTAATCCACTAAAATTAGCATACTTAAAATTAAAGATTTTTGTTCATAACATATGAAAATAATTTTGTTAGTTTGTCGTTCTTTTTGAGTAGGTATTATTTGGTCATTATTATTATTATATTGAAATAGTCAGTTTTTCAATAATAATATAAAACATTATCTACATGAATACTTAAATGTTTAGCAGCACTTATGTTTGACTTTTAACGCTTCTACGATGTTTGCATAATTGCTTTACTATTAATAGTCAACATTAGCCAAATGATAACAAACTCTAAAGTTAATACATTTACGTTTCTTATAGCTTGCCAAGTTTTTTAAACATCGTTTCGAATTAAAATTCAGTCTACACAGCTGAAGAAGTCGTCGCGATTTCGTGAATATTTGGTGGTTAAAATGAGGCTTGGACCAAATAAATGAGGTCTAAACCAATAATAATACTCATCAAAGTCGAACTATATAAAACTAAATCACAGTGTGGGTTGGATTAAATAACATAAAATGAAACTTGGACATACAGCTGAAACAAAGATATTTTACATTTTGGACATATTGAACAGTAAACAAGGCGATTATGCGTAGTGTGGCAAAACGGTTTCAGCCACGCCCGAGTTTGTGTTTACCTTTACTCTAACGCGGCCGGCACGGAGTAAGTGCGTTTTAGTGTCCTATTATAATAAATTCTGTGGCTATAGTGAAAATAATTAAACTAATACATCTTTATTATCCAGTGATTAAAACTATGAAATACTATCTACGCCCCGCGGTTTCACACGCATGGTAAAAATTTTCGATTATTCCGCTATACTTTTTATTTATGCTATTTTAAAAACCTTCTCCTGACAATAACAAACACAATAAAAAATGAATTAGCGAAAATGTTTTATCCGTTCACCCGTAATGCGATGACGGACTAGGGAAACAGAGATTCATTTTTATATATTAAAGATTACTGTTGACATATTATACCTCTTAGTGTTATACATATTTCTATGCCATTTCTCTTATTTTCCGCATTTGATGTGATCAGAAATTACTGATGTTAAACTTTTAAAAGTATTTTAAGTGCGCAGTGCAGTGCGCGCGAAACTCTGTGTTTTACTTCCGAGTGACACTGTTCTGTTATGGGCGGCCGTGTCGCTTAACACCAGGCAAACGACTAGCTCGTCACATCATTAACTAACATAAAAAAAATATTTAAAAAAAATTGTTATAATAGTGCTTGTTAGCTCCACCCGAACAAATCATCCCCTATAGTCACAGCGTTATATTTGGCTCATTTCAAAATAACCTTTTATGTATCTAAATATTATTTGATTAAGGTATCGAACAGTTCTGAAGTACTGAATCGATGTTAAAGAGAACAATTTCGTTCATAAAATTTTCTTGATAGTTTGACTTGAACCACAGGTAACCCCTAATGGAGGCTATCTGTGACTAGAACCTTTAATGTTATCTAGCCGTTAGGCAATAAGTCGCGTTGCTAGTAACTAATCTTAACTTTATACATTTTTGTGCGAAGTACTGGACAATATAAATTGTATTTTTATTATTGTGGTGTATTAGTGTTGTGTTTGCATATCCGCAATATGCAAACTTGGCAGTTTATTGGTCTTCTATCGAGTGCATTTTGGAGAGTGCGGACTGGAGTTGCATAACCTGCTTCCGACGTCACCGTTCCACCATGGAATAACTAGATATACCACCGTATGGTTAATATCCCACATGTGCGAACAAAGCAATTTAACTCCACGTTTATCATGCGAGCAGCCAAAGAGTGGAACGCTTTATCGGCGTCCGTATTTACCGAAAACTATAGCCTTAGAGTCTTCAGATCGAGAGTGAACAGGTATCTTCTAGGCAAGCGTGTTACACCCTAGACCACATCGTCACTTACCATCAGGTGCGATAGAAGTCAAACGCAAACCTATCAAACAATAAAAAATAAATACTTATACAAGCATTCATTTATTGGAACTAATTTTCGTACAAGTTTGAAGTACAAAATGTAGATTCAAAATGGCTTAAGGGCAACATAGCATGTAACAGTTTTATAGCGGAACGGATATAATAAGCTGTGAATCTTAGATTAATAAATAAATAAATAAATAATTTCAAACTGTGTATATTGTGACTGTTTGAAAAAGTGCTAAAGAGTTATTATTAATTATTTTTTTTGTAAAATCAGGTGTTCATTATTGCGTACTGAAGCATTAGTGCTACTATATTGCTAGACGTGAGGACCTTCAATTGGCTTCCTAGTGCATAGTATGATTCTAAGATGTATGAAAAAGCTGTTGGTCTTCCCAAGAATAACTAAATAAATAAATTATGAAAACTGAGGTCATTTGTCATTCCGACACCGTACCTATACCTACACGGGTTAATATTGTTATATCTACAAAGAAATCGGTCACCATGTAAGAAAATTTTAACAGCCTTGAGAGAAATTGTGTCAAGTAAATAAAAGAAAGAGGTCACGGCATGACCACGAGGACAAAGACCGATGCGTTTGAACGATCAACGTTCTCACAGGGCTGCCAGCTAAAACCGAAAACACATGCCAAATGAGGGATTCGTCGAAGGTGTTTAAAAAGGTTTTCATTAATTCGAAAGGTGTCGCTAAAGAAACTCTTTGTCAAAAACAGCGCTAATTGACTATATTGTGTAGTAAATATTGAGTACATAATATCTAATTATTCAAATGGAGTTTGGGCGGTAAACGAAAAAGATCGCGTCGCCGCATTGTATTATTTTCCAAAACTTGTGTTATTGTCAGTGAATTGGTGGCATTTTATTCGTTAAGTGCTGAATTACAGGCATGAGTGTGGGAAAGTGGTATAATGATGGTGAAACGTTTCTTTTCGTGTTGTTTCCAAAACTCCATAGAAACTTCTGGTAAAGTTGCCACCACTTTACTAGGAGTAGGACTTGACTAGACTAGACTATGACTTATCTTGATGACTTGGAGCGTGACTTGACTTGACACATTATATGATATTAATTAACTTGAGATATTATCAATTACTTGACACTGGCTAAATACACAAAAATGTGGAGCCAAAAAAAAAAATTCGTATCAAATGACGTTGACAACTTGACAGTGACAGATACGTATTAGTCTCGTGCGCGTGCGCGTCATTGACAACTACTTTTTTTGTAGTGTCGTTGCAAATCTCTCTCTTCTATGTGTATTTTTATTTATACGTCATTGATACCAAGTTCAAATCTCTCACTTCTATAAGTATTTTTATTTATTCTTCATTGATACCAATTATAAATCTCTCACTTCTATAAGTATTTTTATTTATTTGTCATTGATACCAATTACAAATCTCTCACTTCTATAAGTATTTATATTTATTCTTCATTGATACCAATTACAAATCTCTCACTTCTATCAGTATTTTTATTTATTCGTCATTGATACCAATTACAAATCTCTCACTTCTATAAGTATTTTTATTTATTCGTCATTGATACCAATTACAAATCTCTCACTTCTATAAGTATTTTTATTTATTCGTCATTGATACTAATTACAAATCTCTCACTTCTATAAGTATTTTTTTACTGGCCCGATAGCTCAGTTGGTAGTAGCCCTGCCTTCTGATCTGTGTTCTGTGATCAGTTGTGGGTTCGATTCCCACCCAGAACAAACATTTGTATGATGAACTTAGATGTTTGTTCTGTGTCTGGGTGTTATATTGTATTCTATGTATGTATTTACAAACAAAAAAGTATTTAAGTATTGTATCAGTTATCTGGTTCCCATAGCACAAGCTTTGCTTAGTTTGGGGCTAGATGGCGTTGTGTGAGATGTCCACACATATTATTATTATTATTTATTTATTTATTATTTTTATTTATTCGTCATTGCGTCGCATCCGCGGAAAACTATCCTAATTGCAAAACACCTACTTTACAGGAGGAGGTTTTTTCTGATTATCTCTGAAAGTTGTTAGAGAACGTATGTATTTTTGGATACAAATCGATAGCATAATTCATTACGCATCGTTTAGTATTTTTTTTAAATTATTAATGTAAATAAATATAGCTATTTTGTCCTATAAGATAGTCTTCCACGGAATTTTGGCGCGATTGCGTCAATTTAAGCGCCATAAGGATAGTTTTCGCTGGAATAGTGACCTTTAGGATGTTATTCGCCGCTTATCGTACGATGATAATGTTGTTGGGACGTAATTATTACTTCGGAAATCTAATTTTTAAGTTTTATTTACATGAAAAATGTATAAAAGTTCTTTTACAAATGCAGTAAACTACCTAAAATTTAATTTTTGACCGAAAAAATTAGTACCTAGTACGTATTACAAATAAGATATTTATTTACCCATGCTAATATAAGACGAGGTTATCAGGTTAAATATTTACCAGGTAAGGTATTTACAGGTTAATGTGAAAAAGTTTAAAATAATTAAACTATAATTATAATAACCTCAGATCAATTATCATAATCCGCCTACCCTTACTCCATTTAAGTTGAATCGGTACAGCATGTTTTTCTCCCCCACTCATTTCTGTCAGACGTCATCTCAAAATTCACTCCCTTAGCACGCATGTCATTCTTCACACAGTCCAACCACACTTTTTTCGGTCTTTCTTTACATTTTTTGCCATCAACATTCATATTAAATACTCTCTTGGTAACATGGCTTTCATACCTCCGCATGACATGGCCAATTGGCCATACCACGCTAGCCATTCCTCAACTTTTCCGTTACCGGTGCCACTTTCAGGCTACCCATTATGTACTAATTTCTGATTCTGTTCATACTCGTTACACCATACATCCACCTCAACATACGGATTTCAGCCGCATGTAGTCTGCTTTCATCCACATCTTTTGTTGCCCAACACCTTGACCCATACAATAGGAAAGGTCTAATGATGTTTTTGTAGATTTGCCCTTTAAATTTAAGGGGCAATCGGAGATTACAAGTTGTTCCTATGACCATTGCATCGATCCCGAATTTATCTATTTCTTACATCCCGATCTATCGCACCATCATCTAGCGCAAGTGAACCGAGGTAACGGAAGTCATGGCAGACTGGAAGGGGTACGCTAAGGTACGGGGTGCTTACCTCGTAAAAAGACCGCTACACACACAAAACAAATGCTTTGTTTTGGTCGTGCTTATCTTTAAGCCAACGTTCTCCAGTTTCTCCCAGCCTGCTCAGCCTCAAGCTTATCTTCGCCGACAAGTACAATATCGTCTGCAAACAGCATGCACCAAGGTGATTTCTCATGTATGTCTGTTGTTAGCGCATCTATTACCAGAAAGAACAAATAAAATCTCAATGCCGATCCCTGATGCAAACCCACAGCCACATCAAACTTGTCGGTCTCACTAGCTGTTGACCGGACATACATACTTGCCCTGTCATGTATCGTGTGAATCAATTTTGCATACTCCTCAGCAACTCTTTTCTTCTTTAAGGCCCATCCCAGAACTTCACGAGAAATCTTGTCATAGGTTTTCTCGAGATCAATGAACACTATGTGCAAGTTTTAGTGTGCATGTCTCTATATTTTTCACACAGTTGGCGAAGTACAAATATAGCTTCTGACGTCCCACGCCCAGGTATGAAACCAAACTGAGTCTGGGCTATTTCAATCTCATCTCTCATTCTTCTCGCTTCTCCCATATCTTCAGTGTGACATAAGCTTAATTCCCGGATAATTGTTGCAGCTTTGTGCATCAAAGTCAAAGTAAAAGTCAAAGTCAAAATATTTATTGCAAATAGGTTAATTTTAGCACTTTTACAAGTCAAAATTATATTAGGTACTTAAGATTAAGTTATTTCACTAAGCATAAAAAATTACAAAGTGCTTATTGTCAAATAATATATAGCAAGTCCATTACAATATATGAGTTTGAAAAAAAAGCAGTTCTCTTTTTCACTACTGGTGCAAGCAATCCGGCACAATGCAGAATAAAACTTTGATCCGAAGCTTCGATTACAACTGTAAAGAAGAAGGTACAAGAAACTTTACAGTGATTTATGTTTTTTTTTCTTCTTTCTACTGTCTTTTACAATGTATATAATTCATTACAGTTGAGATAATGAATATGTTACAAAAGTAAACACCACATCACTCCAGTGCAAGAAAAATACCGTGATTATCTTAATAAACATTACAAATATAAAATGGAATTATAGATAGGAATAGGCAATAGGCAAAGTACCTAAAATTTCATACCGTTAAGCTTGGAATATTCAGGCCAAGCTTTTTTGTCTGACACATAATTATTTATTGTGTAATAGGCTTTTTTCATTAAGTTTGACTTTATGAATAATTTAAATTTACGCATTGACAATTGTTCGATACCGTCAGGCAACTTGTTATAATAGCGTATACAGTTCCCCATGAATGAACCATTAACTTTCTGCAGTCTGAATCTTGGAACTGTCAATTTATTTTTGTTCTTAGTATTAAAGTTATGAATGTCGCAATATCTGGGAAGAGAGCTAATGTTTTCGCGAGTGTACATCAAATTTTCGTAAATGTATTGACAAGCCACTGTAAGAATATTTATCTCCTTAAATTGTTCCCTGAGAGAGTCGCGGGATTTCATGTTATAAATGGAACGAATTGCTCTTTTCTGTAAGACAAACATTTATTGTATGTCCGTGGCTTAAGATGCCGTATGATATAATATTGAGGAAGTAACTAAAGTATACTAATCTTGCAGTGGCTTCATCAGTAAACTGTCTGAATTTACGCACAGCATATGCTGCAGAGCTCAATCTGCCAGCAATGTTTGATATGACTGTGAGGATCCCACTCTAATGGAGAGTCTATAGTTATGCCAAGGAACGTGACAGATTGTACTAAATCTAATGGCTTACCATTCAGTAGTGAATTTGTAGGAGACCCCCTAACACTAGGTAACGAAAACTTAATACATTTAGTTTTCTTACTATTTAACAGTAGAGTGTTTTTAGTACACCAGTTCAAAACCAGTGAAATTGCCTTGTTAACGTCGTCAAAATCATTAATAGATCGGTCAACCTTAAAAATAAGAGACGTATCATCTGCGAACAAAACAATATCACATAGGTTCTTTACAAAAATGTAAGAACGTTAATATAGGCCAAAAATAAAAATGGTCCTAGTATTGAACCTTGCGGGACCCCCATTTTAGTGAAAGAACCAGATGATCTTGCTCAATTAACTTCAACTGTCTAAATTCTATTACCAAGATAAGAAGAGACAAGATCAAGAGTTTAAGTCACAAAAAATCTCTATGGCATCCTGTGACTTCTCCCAAGCACCAAGTATATGTTTAAAGAGTTTTACACCTGCATCTGTAGTTGATCGTCCTTTTGTTAATCCAAACTGTTGACTGTGAAACAGTCCGTTAAGGTTAAAAAATGTTAACAACTGATTAAAAATTTATATTTGAAAAATTTTACTTATTGCAGGTAACACAGAAATTGGCTATATATATAGTTCGATGGATCATTCTATTTCCCGACTTAAATAAAGGAATCAGTTTACTATTTTTCATTACGTTGGGAAAAACTTCTTCGTCTACACATTTATTAAATACTTATGCTAAATATGGTGCGATCAATGTAACAATGCCACTTAAAACCCTGGTAGACATTCCCCAAAGATCCTCAGTATTCTTTATTTTAAGTGACCTAAAGGTCTTAACAATTATAGCCGAATTCATCATCATCATCCTTATTGTTAAATATGGGCACCAGTGAACTGTTGCATCATTCATCCGGGATTGCCTCATCCTAAAACAATTTGCTAAAGAATTGAGTCTTTACTTTACACAGCTTTTCTTACTTCATCTATATCCACTTCTTTCACTTTACCTATATTTACTGATACGCTTTGTAATATTCTATTCCACGAATTGTCTTCATTCATCCGTATTCATAAAATACTCCTTCTATCTCTCTGTTTTATCCTCATTATTTTCCAATACTTTTTCTCCATCATCTTTTAAACATTTCACACGCTTGGTATCTCGTTCATTATTTTTACTATGTTCCGCTATTGTATAAAACTGCTTATGTCCTTGCTAGTTTCCTAGTAACTATACAGTTTATCTTGCGTTTTTACTCTTGCAATAGCGATTATCATTCTCACTTTGTTTTTCACGCTTTGTATATTCTGCCAACTGTCAACACTCTGCCAGTCTTTGAATACATTTTTACTTCTTTCACAATTTTCTGAATATTTTCATCCCACCACCATGTTTCCCTATCAATTTTTTCCTTGCCTTTTAACTCTTCAAAAACATTATGCGCTATTTATGCAACTTGCCATTTCATTCCATCATTCATTGATTTGCTTTCCAAATTCTCAATTTTTATCATTCCGCTAACCACCTAAGGAGGAAGTAATCAATTTGGGTGGTGTGATTGCCGCTTTTGAACGTTACCAGATGATCTTACTTTTTGAAAAATGCTAAAGCTAGGTCAAAGGCCGACGCGGATTCTAGCAGGGCTTCGCCCTCTTGATTGCTGTTACCAAAGCCCCATCCACCGTGCACTCTCTCATGTTCTTCAATCTTCTTACGTTCTCGTTAAAATCACCTCCTATCAATATTTTGTTGTTATCTACACATTTTTACATAAACAATCATCATACCAATGGTTGTACCTTTTTTTGATTCGAAGGCTAAAAATAATATTCCCCTTATGTTTGGTATTTCAGTTTCGGAAACCTAAAAATGAAAAAAAAAAAAAAAAACTTTTATACGTTTTTTTTTTCTTTTCGTGCTCGGGCCGTTCCTACAAATTTTTTGGGTCACCTTTTAATTTTTTATAAAAATATTAACCTCCACCAGCATACCACACGATTGCGATTCCTTCAATAAATGGCAGCGTTACGCCTACGATAGTATGCCCCGCGCTCGCTGCCTAAAATTTGACGTGAAATACTATCATACTGGCGAGCGAGATAGTATTCCGCGGAAAAAATCAAACGTAATGGCGCTCAGGATAGTTTTCAACGGAGCTTATAGCAAGAGGATGTTTTGCGCGAATTTTAAAATTGATTTTTTAATAATGAAAATTGTGTTTTTCTACTTTCTGTTGATGTAGATAGGTGCAAATACATTAAAGGATTCCAAAAATGCAATAAAAATAAAACATCCTCACCGCCATGAGGATAGTATTCCGCGGATGCGACGAATTTGATACTAATTACAAATCTCTCACTTCTATAAGTATTTTTATTTATTTGTCATTGATACCAATTACAAATCTCTCGCTTCTATAAGTATTTTTTTTTATTCGTCATTGATGCCAAGTACGGTCAAGGCTAATATTTAAGCCGAGACCAAAATTTTATTAGTCTCTCGTCCTACGCACTAATTTACGCTCATTCGTAAAAGTCTACGAACATATTACCATATCTTCAATATATTGTTTTAATGGAATAAATGTGGAAGTCTGTACATCACCTTATATCAAAAATCGAATCTGAAATCACACCATAACTCTAAATGCTACCGTCAATCTGCATAATCTGATATTCTATAGAATGCCTAGGCAATGTATAGAATGCCTAAAACTTTCAGGCAATGTATAAAATAATATTAATTTTATACTTTACCTAGGCATTCTATACAATACCGAGTACGCAACCGGCATATGTGTACTCGTAAGTACATAGTCAGGTGAGCAGATGTGGGCAGTAAATGCGCTGCGAATCACTTTGTTAAATTAATTTTACTAGAGAGATATGGAGAACTACTAGCTTAGTTTATCTGAGAATGATAAAAATTACTGCGAAGACAGAGGCTCGGTTCCCTTCGCTTTCGCTTCGTTAGTATTCTAAAATAGTATCTAAATATATATAACTCAAAGGACTGACTGACTGACTGACATAGTGATCTATCAACGCACAGCCAAAACTACTGGACGGATCGGGCTGAAAGTTGGCATGCAGGTAGATGTTAAGACGTCGGCATCCGCTAAGAAAGGATTTATCGAAATTCCACCCTTTAGAGGGGCAGAAGCCGGCAGACACTCGTTTTTGTATAAATCGATAAATACAGCCCAAAATATATTTACTGAAATATATATAAATATATTTATTTACGAAATTTTGTTACATATAATATATAAATAATGTATAAAAAATATACCACATATATAAAGCCACAGTCTAAGAAAAAGATAATACTGCGTATGATATTCGTATCGCTTTAGGCGCGGTTTTTCATTATATTTTCCTGCACAAACTTCCTCTCGTACTAGTTCGAGGAGTTAATACTAATTGGGTTATCCAGTTGCTATTTTGCAACCACAAAATGTGCATGTCATGGTTATCTGGACGCTGTTGGTTAGTCAATCTAAACTGATTAACCTATACAGCCTTATTAATAGACACGAACTAGCTTTAGGCTAGTTACACCATCTTTTGTCTTTATCGATCCAGCTAAATATTCCAGTAGCAAAAAAAAGGACAAAAGCTGAAGTAACTAATCCGAGACTAATACCCGTTTATTAATAAGCCTGATAGAGACTTGCAGACACTTGATCCCCCCTCTTGTCCATACAAAAAGCGCAAACGTTTTTCTACCCTTAAATGTTATCCAATTTCGATGGTTTTTGTATATGCTGTGTACACAGTAACAAAATTATAACGAAGAATGTACCTACATATATATATATACATATATATATATATAATTTTATGTTAATATATTTGTATCAATATATTAACATAATAATATATATCATTGTATAATGTATGTACTATGTATCAAATATCTATTCATATCAGTATTATGTATGTATTATATTTATTATATCTGTATATATTTACTAAATTAGTGTGTTTGTACATTATATCTAATAGTATTTAAAATAGGTCTTTTTTATGTTGCGCACCGCTGACTTCTTTTATTCTGATACCATCCATCCAATAGTTGCCTGGAAGACATTACTTTTAGTGCCGCCTATTGGGCTAGCTATTTTAGTACTGTAATGCCCAGTTTTATTTCATGTTGCTAACGAAGAGTTTTTATATTCTATTCCAGTTGTAATTAAAATACATTTTTTTTTATAATCGAAACGTTTTGTTGTAGATTATAATCTGTTCAAACGATTGATTCCAAATAAAAAAGGTTATACAAAGATTTGGAGGGTGAAAACCATTTTTCTCCGAAACGTTAAATGTAGGTAAATTAACTCACGAGCTCTATCGTCTCTATCCCTCGTTAAGATGGCAGCAGGGTCGCGGAACTATGATTGAAGAACAAGAGAAATTTCATTCCTTATTTGAAAAGGACACTGTATGGTTTTGTATGGGAGTTGGTACTTGGTAACCAACCACACAGTGACTTATATTATTGTGTAGTGTAATTATTGCAGATAATATTCAGCCCATAAAATAATTTAGTAGACATAAAGTGACTACATAAACATGTGTTATAAACTACGGAGTTTTGGCGGGAAAGCGAAAAATATTGCGTCACCGCATTGTATTTTTTTCCAAAACTTGTGTTATTTTCAGTTTTAGTGCATAAAATTGGTGGCTTTCTATTCGTTAAGTGCTGGATTACAAACGTGAGTGTGGGAAAATGGTATAATGATGGGGAACGTTTCTTTTCGTGTTGTTTCCAAAACTCCATAGAAGCTTCAAGTAAAGTTGCCACCACTTTACTAGGAGTATGACTTTGATTAGACTATGACTTGGCTTGATGACTTTGACTGTGACTTGACACATAATTGCGTGAATTATCATTAACTTGATAAATTATCAATTACTTGACACTGGCTAAATACACAAAAGTGTGGAGCCAAAACATACAAAAAAAAACATAAACTACGTAGGTATTGAAACTGTCAATTCCATACAAATATCTGTTTCAATTTGTTGCAATCAAGCGTGCAGAGCGTGGACGGCAAAATCTCATCCAATTTTCAAAAACTCGACGTTTGTATCTTTTGACATTGCCATCACACTATCACACTATTATCAATATTATAAAGGCGAAAGTTTGTATGTGTGTTTATGTGTGTGTTTGTTACTTCTTCACGCTCAAACGGCCGAATTGATTTGGATGGAATTCGGTACCAAGATAGCTTATACACTGGATTAACATACAGGCTACATTTTATCACGGAAAAGTGAAATGTTCCCGTGGGATGACCAAATAATTACAATACTTATTATTCGCGGGTGAAACCGCGGGGCGCAACTAGTAAGTATATATTAAGCTTCCGTAGAAGCTTCAAAATAGAAGGACAATGTCAAGGCTAAAACCAGATACAGGCTTATATACTCCAACACAAACAAGCATTCAGTTGTAGGTATACAGTAAAAGCTCCTTATTCGCGCTTTCTTCATTCGCGTTTTTACTATTCGCGGATTGAGAAAATGCGACCCATTTCCCATATTCACGGTTTAAGATTTCTTTATTCGCGGATCTAATCGGTATATACACATTGATAAAAAGGATTTTAATATCTAGATATCCAACCGAATATCCTTTGTAACCGCGTCGTCAAATGAACTAATAAAAATGTAAAATAGTCCTTATTACAACCAAGCCTAAAGTATTTTGTTAAATGATGTCGCCGCTGTATTGGTTCCGCCTTTGCCAAACTATTGCCTAAGCTTGTAGATAAAAATTAATCAATATGATCAAAACCTTCAATTTAATTATTTTTTATATATTTTTGTTTTTTTATTTTGTGACCTAGGAACGTATCCCCATGATCTCATATAAATAACCACTCCATATTCACGGTTTCTGTATTCGCGGCATATTTACAGAACGTATACCCCGCGCATAAAGAGCTTTTACTGTACCTATGAACGCAGATTCTAGTTTTAGTCGGGATCCGACAAAATACTTAAATGAATAATAAAATAATGCTGCCAGCATGTTGGGTACGCTACCTACTGGTTTGGGCTGGAGCATTTGGACTGTCTATAGGTCATCGCGGCGAGTATATAGTCCAAATGTTTTTTTTTTGTAGTAGTAGTAGTAGGTAGTTTTTAGTATTAGTTATTAAATCATTGTAGTATTTAGAATATAAAGGCAATTTGCCGTGTTAAAAAAAAAGACTTAAAGAATATAACGTTCTGTGTGACAATTTATTTATACAACGTTGTAAGTTTAATATATTATATTTCAACACATTATTCTCGATATCGTAAGTTCGTTTGATTGTATATCATATACAATAAAAGCAAGTTTAAACGGCAATCTCCTTTCGTATATAAAATCCATGATATTAAAATAAAGTATTGTTTACTGGTAATGTGTTTTATAAAGTTTTGTCAACAATTTGAAACACCTATAGAAAACTCATTAAAAACTGTGTAATAACTTGCCAAGGGTATGTCACGCTATTAGCGTTCCGATGTTGATTTAAATAATAATAATAACAACGCCCAACGATCACATACATAGATTCTGGACCCTAACTCGGATTCCCTGTGTCTGGGACCCAGGAACTACGAGGACCATGGTCCCACAACACCCAGACATAGAACAAGTATTTGCGCTTTTTTTTCTGTGCACAAATACTTGTCCTGCCGCGAGAATAGAACCCACCACCTCCAGGTTATGAGCCGACCTGCTCAACCACCACACCACAGAGGCTGTGTATGATAAAAATTATAAAAATATTATGCCGCTTTCAATTCTATCATAATATTCTTTCATAATACACCGCGCAAACCGAAAGGGTTGACCAAAGATTATAATTATCTTAATATATATAAATCTCGTGTCACAATGTTTGTCCTCAATGGACTCCTAAACCATTTAACCGATTATAATAAAATTCGCACACCATGTGCAGTTCGATCCAACTTGAGAGATAGGGATAGTTGTAAGTTTATATATATCTCAATTTATAATAGACATATATAAAATACCCGTGCAAAGCCGGGGCGGGCTGCTAGTAATAATATAATACTACATACACAAACTACGAGAAATGCAAAACGTTATGTAACGTTTGTGTATGTCTATTTATGTGGCCTTCCTGTCAAAAGGCTGAACGGATTCGCTTAAAAATTTTTACGCAGGTCATACTATTTTATATTTTGTGGTACTAGGTTTTAGATCGGTTTTAGCATAAAAAAGATTAACAATAATTTTTATCTCGGAGACTGCATCCGTAGCATTTATGTCAGTGCGCCTTTCAATTTGTTTACAGCAATTACAGCATATTGTGCCACAATAGGATAGCTCGCGCAAAACTTTATGAGCTCTCGGAAGTTAGCGCGGTTGGCTGCGCAGTACGCATATTAAATAGTTAATAATGCGTACTGTGCATTGTAAAAGCGGCCATACAGTATAGTTACTGTATGGCCGCTTTTACAATGCACTCAACTGTACCATGCGTAGTTTGGTACTCGGGCCTCGGGTGTGACGTGGTGGTTACTTTTGTAACATATTCATTTTTTTTTTTTTTTTTTTTTACTTCAAACTTGTCTAGCATTTGACCACGCTCTCACCTGATGGGAAGTGACGATGCGATCGAAGGTGTAGCATGCTAGCCAAGTAAATACCTATTCACTCTTCTCTTGAACACGCCCGGGTCATATTTCGCCGGAAACACAGACGCTGGCAGGGCATTCCATTCCTTAGCCGTTCTAATTAAGAACGTTGAGTCAAATCGCTTGGTACTATCTCAACTGTAATGAATTATATACATTGTAAAAGACAGTAGAAAGAAGAAAAAAATATATCACTGTAAATTTTCTTGTAGCTTCTTTACAGTTGTAATCGAAGCTTCGGATCAAAGTTTTCAATTCTGCATTGTGCCGGATTGCTTGCACCAGTAGTGAGAAAGAGAACTGCTTTTTTTTCACACTCATATATTGTAATGGGCTTGCTATATATTATTTGACAATAAGCACTTTGTAATTTTATATGCTATAGTGAAATAACTTAATTTTAAGTACCTAATATAATTTTGATTTGTAAAAGTGCTAAAATTAGCCTATTTGCAATAAATCTTTTGACTTTGACTTTGACTTTAACTTCCGAGAGCTCATAAAGTTTTGCGCGAGCTATAGGTAGGTAAGGAAGGTAATGTTGCAGGATATACGGTCAACTAGTTGTAAATCTAGTTATATTTTGTGTGATCCAGTTATTTACAAAAATGTCCATAGGCCAAAGATAATGTGCTATCAGTCACTGTCACTAAACCACAGCATCAACATTGAGTTTATAATCTATTCCGTCATAAGATTTGCTGCTCTTTTTAGAATAATATTTATATGTTTGAGAGAACTGGAGAATCGTGATCTATAACTTGCGGATTAGGGTCCGTATTACAGAACAATACTCAGTCATCGATCGGTGCTCAAACAGAGATTTTATTCAATAAGGTCCGTATTACAGAACGACGCTCAATCATCAATTGGTGCTCAAGCAGAGATTTCATCCATAAAGTATCAGTTAGTTAATAAAATCTCTGCTTGAATCGATGACTGAGCATCGTTCTGTAATACGGACCTTAATCTGTGAAATAAAAATAAAACTATTCTCAAATATCACTGAAAATGGGAATTGGTTTGATGGTCAATAATCGACTGGCCCAATAGCTCAGTTGGCAGCAACCCTGCCTTCTGAACTGTGTGTTCTGGATTCGATTCCCACCCAGACAAATATTTGTGTGATGAATATGGATGTCAGTTTTGTGTCTGGGTGTTATATTGTATTCTATATTTACAAACAAAAAGTATCTAAGTATTGTATCAAATATCAGGTTCTCATACAAGGTTTGCTTATTTTGGGACTAGATGACGCTGTGTAAGATATGTGCAATTTTTTTAACTAGTGGGGCTAGATGACGTCACGGGATAAAAAAACGCAGCCGCTATCCACCTATATAAACATTAGGATCGAACGTGTATACAACGACAAAGTTAATGGAAGTCAGCCCGTGTGGGGAGTGCCGCCATTTCGGCGCCAAGAGAGACTACGTTTTATTCTGTGTATTTATAACCTTGGCCGCAACCATAAATTCGGCGGTATTACGTCATTTTACTGCGTCGAGTTGCCAGTCCACACGAATTGCAAAAAGACTAAAAACACGTTCATCCTTCAATATTATAATCAAATCAAAACTGTTCGACTCTAATTGAGGCCATGAGAGCCAAAGTGGCCTAACTACATTTTTACCTAAATACCTTTATTATATTGTAGTCTATGAACATTATAATAAAGGTAGGATCCATTTTCTCACTTATTCTTTCACCCTATTTTAATCTCTATTTATGGGAAGCCTTTTATTGATGGATTTATTTATTGCGCTATAGCTTTTACCATTTAGAGCAGACTCCAATAAAAATATGAAAATAGAAAAAAATGCAGTTAGACCACTTTGGCTCTCATGGCCTCAATTCGAATTATTTATGGAGTAAAACTTCTTTACGCACGTCTGACTTGATCCAAAAACCAAAAGAAAGTGTTGCTTGGCTAAGTTGTATTATAATAGACTTTATTAAATTGTAAATTGTCAATTTACTGGACATACCAACATTTAATTTTTAACTTTGTTATGTGGACAATGGAGATCTACGTGAACCAGCTTCAACTTCCGTTCGCCTCGTATTCAATAGCTTACTCCCATGCGAGCGTAAAAAAGTTTTACTTCAAAAAATTGTCTAGAACATCGCATATAATAAAATTTTAATAAGCCGTTGCGTCCATATTGTTTTT
Organism: Ennomos fuscantarius; assembly: GCA_905220475.3. Classification (NCBI taxonomy): domain Eukaryota; kingdom Metazoa; phylum Arthropoda; class Insecta; order Lepidoptera; family Geometridae; genus Ennomos; species Ennomos fuscantarius. Next base: position 13,291,199 of record HG992036.1, on the reverse strand, counting down.
TAACTAGGCACTCAAAACTATTTCCGGAACATGACGCAGCTCAGAAACTATTCTAAATACAAGCAATGGATCTAAATACGTATATACACCCATAGTTTAAATTTAAAATTAAGCTAAGCCATTTTGTCCCACGACACAATTCTATCATTTTACGACCACTTAAATCTATTTAAGACTAGTTTACTATGTAGATGAACGGAGTGATGATCACTCAAAATAAACTTACAACTACCCATATTATAGAACTACGCTCAATGGGGAATTAAATAAATATTTGTGGACATTATACACAACGCCATCTAGTCCCAGATAACTGGTACAATACTTATATACTTTTTGTTTGTAAAAATAACTGCATGATCTCATTCTCCCATCACCATTCCACTACCGGACTACTAGAAGCTCGGCTAAGCGCCATCCTTTCGTGGTCGAAATACCACCCATTCGTACCAAGCGATTTTACTCAACGTTCTTAATTAGAACGGCTAAGGAATGGAATGCCGGCGTCTGTGTTTCCGGCTAAATATGACCCGGGCGTGTTAAAGAGAAGAGTGAATAGGTATTTACTTGGCTAGCATGCTACACCTTCGATCGCATCGTCACTTCTCATCAGGTGAGAGCGTGGTCAAATGCGAGACAAGTTTGAAGTAAAAAAAAAAAAAAAACACATACATTATAATATATTTTTGTGTTTCTATATGTTTTAGTAATTTGTGGTCAATAATGCCGGTAGCACATCTTGTTTAGACTTTTTAATTATCTTTTAACTTAAAATAATGTATGTGATACTGTTTTTTGATCCTTAAAAGTAAACAAAAAAAAAAATTGCAAACAAGATACATGATCGCCTAACTGGCCTGGTTAAACATATTCTTCGATTTAGGTTCTATTGTAGTACCTATTATTAGTGTGCCTATGCCTTAGGTATCCATCTCCATGTACAGCTTCGGGACCCCGACTATATGTATCTATGGGCCGGTCTGTTACGCATTTGGGTCGTTGGATATTTGAAGATAAATGCCCGAAATTACTTACGGAAAATGGGATTAAACTAGATCCTAAAAAATAACATTATTAAAAATTAATGTTATTATTATTAATACAAATATATTTAAAAAAAGAATTGAGAAGACTACAACCAGTGGAAGAGTGGACACTATGGAAAGTAAAACCCTGTGGTAAGGTCTATACGAGACAATTAAAATGCGCGCCTAAAAAGTTGCGTGAGAGTGACGCGTCTAGAGTAAGGGTTTTGAGCTGAACTCCACCCTAAGAGAGTAAGAACACCAAGTGTAGTATGCCTTGAAGAGAGAACAGAGTAAGGATTAGATAATATTCATTACTTGGGAAGGTATTTTCCCTCCATTCAAATTCATAATATTTTTCACAGATTCAAAATGCCTTCCTGCGTGTTCGACAAGTGCTGCGGCTGCATAGACCTGAAGACAGGATGTTTCATCATTGGGTACTTAAATTTTGTAAGTATGTTACATTCTAGTGTTCTAGATGATTATATAAGTCCATCATAGGTATTTATGAACTCAAAAATAAAATAGTATAATTAATGATTAGAATTTCTATCCACTTCTTCTGCTTCTCTACGTTTAATGTCTTGCTATCGATAGTTCTCCAATGTCAAGTAAGGAATTATTGTAGTAAGTGTAGTAGTAAATCTAATTTTGTCAGTCAAAATGCCACAGGGATGGATTTTTTCAACGACCAATTCTACTAATTTTCATAGTTAAGAGGCTAAGCCTTTTAGGCAGATCCACAAACCACGAAGAGGATACTATTCCCATGATAATGTAGTCAATCTAAGTCGAAGTCGATGTGAAGTCGAACTCGAAGTCAAAATAAGCGTAGATGATTCATTGAAAAGAATCCGAAAATGGCGGTTGTGAATTTTGAATTTTTTTCCATAACCCGTGTATTTTTGAATTTTAATGTGTGATAAGAGTGGATTATTATCCGTAAAGTGTTCGTGAACGTGCACGAGTGCTAGCAAATGGTTCTAAGTTTTTAAACCATGCCTTTTCGTTTTCTCTTCAAGGTTTCCTACAGCCTTCTGTAAAATATCCACCATTTTAATGTGGCATTTTGACAAACTAAGACTTTGACATGACATAACCGTACAATAATTCCTTACTTGATATTGGCAGAATTATCATTTAAAAGCGATAGCAGGTCATTAAATGAAGAGAAGAAAAAAATAAGCGTATGACAACTAAATTTTCCCGTTACAGGTCGGACTCCTCATCTTCTCCATCCTCTCAGCAGTGGTTTTGTTCACCGGGGTGGCGATCACCAGTACTGCTGACAGCGAGAAAGACCAAGCAATTGGCATTGGCGTCATGATAATAGCGGGTATATTCCTGCTCTTCCTGCTGGTCGGTCTGGCGTTTGCCATCGTCTTGCTCGTCGGTTTGCATAAGGTAAGATTTTTTTTATGTTAAAGAGAGCAAACAAGCAAACGGCCCACCTGATGGGAAGTGGTCACCGTAGCCTATGGACATCTGTAACACTGGAGGAGGCGTCACCAATGCATTGCTTATCCTGATAATGATGATTAAAATATATTCGTCATCTTCATACACATCACAGATCACATCATCAGACGGAGGAACCCCACTGCTGAGCACAGGCCTCTCCCATAAAATGTCACTTTGGACGCTTATAGGCAGGGTTTTCCATAATCACCAAGCTTGGCACCTGCCAAGCTTGGTGATTATGGGTGTTCATAAAATCTACTCACCAAGCTAGTTCATAAAATCTAGCTACCTAGCTTGGTAAGTAGATTTTATGAACACCAAGGCACATTCCCTGGATATTCCCTTAGTCGGCTATCAATTTTTTTTGACAAATTTTTGTACCTGCTATACCTATATGGTGGAATTTAATTCGTTCTTTCCTTTAATGTATGTATTCAGTCCATGCAATAGAATACTCCCATATAACTAAATAAAAAAGTTCTTACTAAATAAAACTTAAATCTAGGTATTATCAAATTTAAATTCTAAAGAAAAGCCTTGCTACATTGAACAAAGCAGCAGATACTAAAACAAAACTTTTTTTTTAATTGGCCCTTTTACGAACATTCTATAGCATGGTCTGAGCACATACATTGGAAAAGAGTGAATTTAATTCCACCGTGTATATTAAATATTAATCCCGACTGGCCCGATAGCTCAGTTGGTTAGTAACTCTGCAAACATTTGTATGATGAACATCGATGATTGTTCTGTGTCTGTATTGTACTCAACAAAAAAGTACCTAAGTATTGTATCAGTTGTCTGGTTCCCATAGTACAAGCTTTGCTTAGTTTGGGGCTAGATGGCGAATGAAATGTCCACAAATATGTATTATTATTATTAATATATATAGCAGGTACAAAGTACAAGTAGGTAATCCTGCTTGGTCCTAACTATTCCTTTGTAAAAAAATCTGTAAATAAAAACATGATTCGTTTGATTGATTGATAAGTTACTACTAATCTAGTTTGTTTTTTCTTCTCTTGTTTTGATGCATTCGACAGTGAAGCACTTACACGCGAAAGGTTTTACTTCTCACGACGAGTAGGTAGTTTTGCAGAAAAAAGTACAATATCTACTTCTTTATTTTTTTATTTATTTTAATGGCTCCACACTTTTGTGTATTTAGCCAGTGTCAAATAATTGATAATTTCTCAAGTTCATTAATATTATATTAATAATGTGTCAAGTCAAGTCAAGTCACAGTCCAAGTCATCAAGTTAAGTCATAGTCTAGTCTTGTCAAGTTATAGTCCTAGTAGAGTGGTGGCAACTTTACCAGAAGCTTCTATGGAGTTTTGGAATCAACACGAAAACCACCACCATCATTATACCACTTTCGCACACTCATGCCTGTATTTCAGCACTCAACGAATAAAATGCCACCAAATTAATGCACTAACACTGAAAATAACACAAGTTTTGGAAAATAATACAATGCGGCGACGTGATCTTTTCGTTTTCCCGCCAAAAACACCAATATCTACTTGTGTTTTTGTAGAACCATGGCTTTTCAATATAAGAAGTTCTATATAGTTTTATGGCCCGTATTACAGAACGATTTTTAGTCGTCAATTGGTGCTAAAGTTGAGATTTCATTCACAAATCGACCATTTTCTGAATGAAGTCTCTCTTGAGTACACATTCACGACTGAGCTTAGTTCAACACAAAGCCTAAACCACTGGTCCTAGAGACTTGAAATTTGGAGGGTGTGTTCTTTGTAAAGTGTAAGTATCCACTAAGAAAGGCTTTTTCTAAATTCCACCCCTAAGATGGTGAAATGGGTGGTTGATTATCTTTGAAAAAAAATCTTCTTCCTTTCCTATAGGCCACGTGGGCGAGGCCGCGGGCAAAATCTAGTTTGCAATAAATGAATGTTCATATATTTCTCTGTTTTTTTTAGAATAAGCCGGGTCACCTGAAGGCGTACTTGGTGTTTGCACTGATCTTCCTTATAGTGATGGTTATAAGGTTCATAGCCGGGTTCTTCAGTTCTGACTCCAAAACCAACGCCGCCGGCACAATTGTGCAGGATTTAGTATACATTGGTAAGGCTACATCACTTTTCATTGGTATTCGATAGATTTTTTTTAACTACGGTGGCAGTAAGCAACAAGAAATTCGCAGTTCTTGATGCTTACTGCCACCGTAGTTAAACAACAAGCAGTAAGCAACAAGAACTGTGAAATTCTTATTGCTTACTGCCACCGTACGCCTCGCCTAATTTGCGTTTTTATTTTATCTGCACCTACCCCCGTTTGGATACTTGAGTTTATTCTTAATCTAAAAACGTAATGCTTGCACTAAAGCTTTTTTTTTATACTGCATTTCCACAGACACCTGGGTCCGTGCTTTTTGTTACATTATTTTTTATATTTATTCGTAACTGGTTTATCACTATAATGACAGAGGTTAAATTAATAATTAAGTTTAAAAAATGTAATTAGTATTCAGCTAATAGTTTTATATAAGCTTGCAAAACAAATATGTTTGTCGTTTCTAGGATTTACACGTACACTAGAAATGTTCAATAAGTATTGTAATTTGATGAGGAATAAACATAATTAAAAATTGAAAAATTGAAAATTGATTGATAGATTTTTTTATGCTGGGTATGCGTTTGACCAAATTTGATGTTAAGTGATGGTGTAGCGCGCTGGCCTATAAGAAACCTGATAAGATATTGATGATAATATCAATCCTATCATATCGGGTACCATACTTTTTATACAAATTTGATAGCCTCTGTGGTATGGTGGTTGAGCAGGTCGGCTCTTAGCCCGGAGGTGGCAGGTTCAATTCTCGCGGCAGGACAGTATTTATGCACAGAAAAAAGCTCAAATACTTGTTCTGAGTCTGGGTACTATGGGAATGTGGTCCTCGTTGTTCCTGGGTCCCTAGATACAGAGACAATACTAGTTAAGGTCCAGGATGTATGTACGTGATCATTTTGCATTATTTATTTGTTTTAATTTTTAATGGAACCTTTACATTTTCTGTCAGTCTGTCTGTCTGTCAAGATCCTTTTCCACGGCTGATGAGTTATTTGCTTCAATAAATTATAACGCTATGGATATAATATGAGTTCTATTTATTTTAATTAAAAAACGAAACTAAATATATTTTCATGAAATTTCCACGAGACCAATCAGAAAGAATATCGTTTAAAAACAAAAACATTCCAAATCGGTTGATAAATAATAAAGATACGAGGTAACAAACTTTTAACACAACATAATTGAAAACCTCCTTCTTTTGAAGTCGATTGATAAGAGTAAATAGTTACCTACGTACTTTTACAAATTTGCAAAAAACTGCACAGAACTTGGGTCGAAATCCTTTGCAAGCTTGCTTGTTGTTTTACAAAAACTTTTATTTTTTACAGTTTCCCAAACGTACTACCTGCTGGTGATCAGAAGTATGTACTTCCGAATGAAGGATCCAGCCAGGGGCCCCGCCATCTACTCTGCTGCTTAAAAACATACGCATAAGATTTATAATTGTAATTCGTTTTGCATTTATGTGTAAGCGTTTTATAGAATTTTCAATATTTGTCTTTGATATAGATATTATTGTTTCTCGTTTAGTAAATTAAGTGTTCTCTTGTCTCCTCTGTGGCTGTGCAATGTAGTAGCACGTGCTCCACAGTCTAACTAATCTACTAAACGAACAAGAACAACGACCACGGGATCAACGGCAATTAATCTCCAAACCACCCAAACCATCAAGTGCAAAAATACTGGAACAGTTGTGCCAGCGACCCAAGGCAGTGCTCCGCTACATGAAGGAGCTGGGCCGGCTTGGGTAAATGCTGGCGACACCCCATGCGGGACGTCAGTGCAGGCCTTACCGCCCTCAGATAGAATCAGAATCAGATATAATTGGTCGGCTTTTAGGAGTTATAGTCATCTTTTTACACAGTCCTATACCTTTTAATTTCGTGACGTCCACTGAGATCGTAGAGCCCCTTCGGCCGTGTACAAATACGAATCCGAAGCTTATATAACTAGTTGCAATCGAAGACTTTTTCGTCGACGTTTTCATGTATTTCTTCGTCTTTTTTATCAATAAATGTAGATGGACACACACAAGAGGACTTTCCCCTGATATTTTATTATGGAGAGTTATTCGTGGTACAACAAACTTCATGACGGCGGTTGCCATTGCCCTATTTTTGACCGCATCTACAGCTTTTCCAAGTTGTTCTGGGGTAAAGACCTTTCTTGGTGCCATTTATGAAGGAATAAAAAACTTGTACATACTACGATAATCACGATGTCCATTATTGGATTCCAAGAAGTTCCAGTAATGGACACGTATATCCATTATTAGAAAGATGGCTCGAAATAGAAAAAAACGAGTATACTAAAAACTAGGGCAGAATGCACATTAAATCAATCAAGTTATGTAATAAAGTAAATGAAAACTAACTTTCGACACTTGACCATAACTAGAAAATCGTAAAAAATAAAATCCTATAATGGACACCCCTCAAAACAAGTTACTTATCAAACACAAACTCATTCAATACTTCTTAACATCTTGGAAAATAGCTCATAATACGGTGGTAAATTGCACTTATTAAATTAAACAAAACAAACACAAGCAATTACATTTGTTTTGAACTTACTGCCTTAACGATGGATACAAAAACAATGTTTTTTTTACGAAGGCGCCACTTATTAATTGTCACTGTTAGAAACCAAAATGGCCGAGTAAAGTAAAATGTCATATCACGGTAGTAAAATAGTTCTAGTGTATGGTCAAGTTTTGACAGCGCGCGAAATTTAAATATTTCACCTTATTTTTTTAAAGTTGTTTTTATTTCTGTCCATAACAGGGGTAGCGTCCAACATTGGGGTCGTTACCTTAATTAACTAAAGAGCGGCAGCTTCACATCCAAAGAGCCGCATGTGTCTTGCGAGCCGCAGGTTGCCAACCCCTGCCCTAGCCTGGTATGTCTAATATCGCTTGTGGAGCGTGGAAATTGTCAGCTGTTTTTTTGAAAGGTAATAAGTTTAAGTTCTTGCAAATTGATACTGGATAAACTCGTGAGGAAGGAATAGGATTATTAAAAAAAACTTAATTCAAAATTGCCTTAACCGACCAATGAAACAAAAGATACTGCCGTACTGAGTAAAGTATATTTTTATAATGTATTTAATATTTGCATAGTTTTGTACTCTTTTTAAACAACCTTAGAAAGATAAAAATAGAGATTAAAATTACGAAAAAAAAATTAGATGTCTTCAGATGAAGAGCTCTTTTACTTTTGGGATTACCTAGTAAAGGATGAGTTGGTTCCGATCGGCCAGAAGCCCGTTCTGTCATCCATAATAAACTGGGCGCAATTGGTCACATATTCGATAATAACCATGTCATGGTCGTACTTATACAAAAGCTAACAGTACAAATGTTTGTTTAATGTTTTTGTACACTCATTTGTACCTGCGTTTTATTTTTGATTATTGTATATTATATCTTACTATGACTAGATATTAATAAATATTATAAATGTATGCACTCATTTATTTAAATATAATCTTACGAAACACCAGGTAGCTCCGAATAGATACCAATAAACGGAACCCATTTAAAAATGCCATTGGATCTCAAATATCCCATCTGATCCCACATCAAATTAATTTATTGTACCATCATCGACATCAGTGCTGACTGGACTTATTATGAACTAGCTTCTGCCAGCGGCTTCGCCAGCGTGCCTTATAGGTGAATAACTCAACCATCCATTTCACACTTTTAGGGGTGGAATTTCGAAAAACACATTTCTTTGTGTATACCTACAATTTACAAAGAACACACCCTCTAAATTTCAAGTCTCTAGTACCGGCGGTTTAGGCAGGTACTAGAGACTTGAAGCCACTAAGCCCCCCCCGTGATTCGTCCGCCACCGGGATGGGGCGAGATGGTGTCGCGATTGCATTGACCATTGACCCTACCTTGTCTGCCGAGACCGCCGAGCGGGAAGCTGCTGGCTCGATGTGTTCACCGCGTATAGCGTTAGACTGCATAAGTCCTGCTGATCTGTGGGTAGCAGTCAGACGTTTGAAGGCGCACTCCTCCACAGGGCCTGATGGTATACCACCTTACATAATAAAAGACTGCGTACGAGTTTTTCAAATACCTCTTTTGCACATTTTTAATCTATCTGTAAAATCATCGGTGTATCCGACTATGTGGAAAACTTCTCGAGTTACTCCAATACCAAAAAGTGGCATCAGATCAAATATCGAGAACTATAGGCCAATAGCCGTCCTTTCAGCATTCGGTAAAGTTTTTGAATCTATATTGAACCATCGCATTTCAATGCAAATTCGATGCCAGCTTAGCGAAAGCCAGCACGGTTTTCGCGTTGGAAAGTCCACTACCACGAATCTTATTAACTTTGTTGATTATGCATCTTCCAGGATGGATAGCTGTAGACAAGTAGATGCTGCATACTTTGATTTTAAAAAAGCTTTCGACCGCGTACATAATGATGTGCTCTTGAGGAAGTTCTCGGAAATGGGTTTCTCGCCTAATTTGTTGAAATTATTTTCCGATTATTTTTCCAATAGAGTTCAATATGTTTATTACCATGGTTACAGATCCGATCCATATGTCACTTTATCCGGTGTAAGCCAAGGCAGCACGTTAGGCCCAACCCAGTTCTTGATCATGATCAATGACCTGCCGAGTGTTGTGAGGACGGCTAGATGCCTTATGTTCGCGGACGACCTTAAGTTGTTCTTGGCTGTTGACGACTTAGAAGACTGTGAGGCGCTTCAGCGCGATATAGATGGTGTTGTTGCGTGGAGTGAGAATAACAAGTTACAATTTAACGCAACTAAGTGTAAAACCATCACTTTCACCAGATCCCGCTCGCCGCATGTTTACAATTACAGTCTATCTGGAATTGCGCTGGAGCGCGTCACGGAGATACGGGGCTTAGGTCTCACTCTTGACGTGGGACTCACTTTTAATCCGCATATCACTGAGCTGTGCAAGCGAGCTAATAAATCTTTAGGATTTGTAATGAGACAGACGGCTCGATTTACAGACAGGCAAGCCATTCTATCTCTTTTTTACGCATTTGTCCGTAGCAAATTAGAATTTAATGCGATAATATGGGACCCACACGAAGCTAAATATACAGTTATGTTAGAGAGAATACAAAAAAAATTCGCTCGGCATCTGTACAAAAAAATGCATGGGTACTATCCATTTCTATATCCGTCGTTATTTGTAAATGGTATGGTGGGAATTGACACGCTGGAGCTTCGGCGAAAATGCGCGCTCATATTACACTATTACCTACTATTAAATAATAAAATCGATAACCCCACTGCATTGTCCCTGTGCTCCCTATTCGTTCCCGACAACTACCTCCGGGCGCGCGCGCACCGCCTGCTGGCGCCGGCCGCCGCGCGCACCAACACCGCTCACAACGCCCCCACGTCGCACGCACTCACTATGCTCAACGACTTGGTTGCACACCAGCCAGAGTTGGACATTTTTTTTACTAACAGGCAATTGTTTATTAATATGTGTATCAAATATTTAAGTATCTAGTAATGTTAAGTCACTAATGTTGTTATTTATTAGGCGTTCAAATAACGAATTTCAAATTTATATAAGTACCTATTATAAACTATGTGTCCAACCCGGTATTATGACCCTAAAGCGTTTGGTTTGTACTGTAAGCTTTTTGTGTACCTAAATAAATAAATAAATAAATAAATAAATCTCGCCCCAGTGGTAGGCCCTTCCGGGCCTCTGCGCCAGCCAGTGGGTAGGCAACCTTCCACCTCAGTTGCCCACCAGACGTGTGGGGCCATGTAAGTGCAGCGGAGAGGCCCCCGACTCTCCGCCACTGGCCCCACTACGGGGGATGGAGAAAGAGCTCTCTCTACCGAGCATTGCTTTCACGACGCTCGGAAACGAGAGGTCCCGGCCAACGACCGCTGAAAGTGTGTGCCGCTCGGAGTACTTGGGGAGTACCTAAGCTGTAAAAAGCTAACAATGTGAAAAAGTACTTAATACTTGTATTATTATGTTGGTATGTCCGGTAAAATGAAATGTACAATTGTCAAGATGACAACATTAATATTAAACATAGCAAAAACAAGGTTAAGCCTGCCTATAGATGGAGCTAAGCAAAAAAGTTTTACTTCAGTCGTGTGGTCTAAAGCACACTCGTTTATTTATTATCAGGTAGGTAAAAATACGCCGCTGTTTAAAATATAAATTTGTCGATGGTTTTGTTTGAAAGGTGGTTGATAACAAATGAAATATTGAAAATTGCCAACGAAGGAAGATCGAAAATGAAGATATATAGCAAAAACACAAATAGAGGCTTATTGCAAAAAAAAAACTGTTTCTACATGAGCCTAACAACCAACGTTTATTAAATTAAATTCCATCTACTTTGTCTACTAATAACATGATGATCCAACTGTTTGTAATTTGGACGTAATAAATGAATTGTTCCAATTTGTTATACTGGATAGTTGAACAGTTTGTATACGATACGCAGGTTTTAATCCAGATTGAACTACCCACAGGCAGTTAAATACAGTTGAAATAAAAATGTATTTTATATATATTTTTACACAATAAATAGCTACACCCCCGTTCACCCGCGTGGTGAAAATATTCTAATTTTCCACTCAACTTTCTTTATTTTTCTACCGTAAAAAGTTTTCCTGATATTAATAAACACAATAACAAAAGAATTAGCGAAAATGTTCAATCCGTTCACGCGTGATGCGATGACCAAGGGAAATAGAGATTTATTTTTATATGTATAGATATATTCCGATACAAAAAAATATAATAGGCGATTACGTAACTTGATTGCAACGATTAGAAACACATATTTGTATGGGTTTTTCTGTTTCGATACGCAGCTTATCTGTATTGTTTCTATGAAATTTTTCAAATTAGGAATGAAATTTCTCTTGTTGCATTGCAATCAACGTTCCGCTCACCTATGAATTGACGTTCTGCAGTACTAGCCAGTTCAAATTAAAATATTTTTTACCAGCTTCTACCCGCAGCTTCGCCCGCGTGGCCTATAGAAAAATAATTCAACCACCCATTTCACCCTCTTAGGAGTAGGATTTCGAAAAACCATTTCTTAGTGGATACCTATACTTTACAAAGAACACACCCTCCAAATTTCAAGTCTCTAGGACTAGCAGCGGTTTAGGCTGTGCGTTGATATATAAGTTAGTCAGTCAGTTAGGACTTTGAATTATGTATGTATAGATTTAACTAAGAATTCTAATTACAAATAAATATTTTAATAGCATGGAATTATTTTATCAAAATTAGCTATTTCTTTGTTTCTTAGGGTTAAGTTTTTAACACATTTGAAACTTTTTTGCCATCATGGATACGTTAAAATTCGAGTAATTAATATGAGTACAGTCGTGGCAGCAATGTACAAGTGGCACGCAATATTAACAAAGTGTTCGGTAAGTTGGTTGGATCCTGGCTCAGCATCTAAGCAATTCCCTAAACGAAAATTTGCCCCTAGAAAAGTGACGGCCACTGTTTGATAGTCTAGCACCGGTGTGATTCATCACAGCTACTACCCAATCGGGATGAGCATTACTGCAGACGTGTACTATGAAGAACTAAACACAATGATGGAGAAGCTCGTACGTCTCCAACCAGGGGCCTTACCGCGTAAGTCTGGTGGAGATAGTAATCGTGTTCTCTCTTACTCCCACTCGTGGACTTGTTAATTGGCGTGTGCAGGATGGCAGGTGAAGCCGATTCCCAGAACACTTACACGGTAGGGGAGTTTTGGTCAATCGATCATCTCCGCTGTTCTTGCACAACGAACGACCTCATACTACACAGCAGATGGTCTCCAAGTTACAAGAGCTGGAGCTGTAAGCTCTCCGTCATCTGCCGTACTCACCAGACTTTGCGCATACAGACTGCTACTTTTACCAGAATTTGGATAACTACTTGGCGGAAAAAAATTAAATACCTGAGAGGAAGTACAAAATCTTTTCAAGAAGTTTTTTGCCACCTGTCCAGCAGATTTATTCAAAAAAGGCATCAATAAATTGCTTATGCGTTCGCAAAGATGCATCGATTGTATGGATCACGCCGTCGTCGCCGCCTGAGGCACGTATTGAGCGAACCAGATGATCCTATAGTAGCCGTAGTATCCGGCTGCGCTAGGATCATCGGACCAGTCTAACCCTTCTGGCTCAGGTACCGCTTTCGGCACCGGTATAGAATACCAGCGTAACACAATCAGACACCGATTTCGCCGGCGAGGTCGACGTACCCCCCGTAGGTTAGCTAGAACGGTCGCGACTTTCAATAGGGTTCATTCTTCCAGTGGACGTAGTCTTCTCGATCTTTGCTCAAGGGGTGCCCTTGAGCAAGTTGCTTTCCACTTTTGACGGCTGGGCGCCTAAAGCGCCTGCACTCCCCCCCTGTGTCGCTGTAAAGGTCGGCAGAGACCAAAAGCATTAATTAGCACGTTAAAAAAAAAATCGATTGCTTGGGTGAGTGCTTTGATTAATACATAAAAATAATTAGAAATTTAAATAGATAGTTAGGTACTTCATAAAAGCGGTAATTTCATAGGCAGCCAAATCAATTTTTGCTTTAGTGCCTATACATGGTACTGATCCATGGACCATTCCATTTAGTTCAATGGACGGGACCATGGATCACGTGCGTAGTTTTCTGTCTATAGAATAATCAATCTATGGTACATTACAAGTCTTAATCCCAAAGACATTAGATGATTTCAGTGGCCCAGTCTTCAACGGCACTTCGTGACGAACAGATTGAAAATTCGCGATTTTCTTCACAAAGTGAGTAAATTTGAAAACATTTTCAATATTATAGTATTTTGTGATGTTTACGATTACGGATTGGAGGCGCCTGAAAAATTGGGCCGAATATTTGTGCTGAAATACTGCTATCTTTTTTTTTCACTGAGTAGGTGCGCGCGGGACGCTGGCCAGCAGTTATTGTTTCTACCATTCATTCATAATGACTCGGAATGGAAGGTCATATTAATTGCTATTCAGTTGTAGGTAAGTAAATATCTTTATTAATTGAGTTACTTTTTTGGATTGGATTGGGACCAATCTTAAAGGAAGTACATTTTTATCATTTTACAAGCTTTTATTATTACGTATTTCATGATGAATTTATTTATTTATTTGTTTGTACGGTTTGAATCTTGGAAACGATTTTAAGACGACATACAGCGGTCGAGTTGAGATTTTGGCATTTTATATTTGACTAGCTGCGCCCCGTGGTTTTACCGGCGTGGTTTCCATACTTTCTAAACTTATTCTTCCATAAGAACCTTCTCCCGTGAAATAATAAGCACAATAAAAACAGAATTAGGGAAAATATTGTATCTGTTCACCCGTGATGCGATGACCAAGGATAATAGAGAATAATGAGATTTTTAGTGTACTACAAAAATACCATAAAATTGGCATTTATCCAAGTGAATTTATTTTTCTGTTTGATTTTAGATGTCCACCATATTCCTGAGCGCGAAACATGCAGGTTATTTTAGTATAACGTAACGTAAGTTTACTGTTTATACTGCCGGCCAACTCCCGCATTTTATTTTTTCTCCACATGATTTATTTTTATTTTCCCGGTGAAATATAAATAAGCTAACTAAAGCTTCGGCCAAACCTAGGCGTCTACGAAGCGGAAGCGATTGCGAAGCGGGAGCGTCTACAACGCGAAGCTTCGAGGTAGCTTAAATGACAAAAAATAATTTACCAAACCGTTTAATTATTACCAAACTGACTGTGACTGGCCCGATAGCTCAGTTGGTAGTAACCCTGCCTTCTGGACTGTGGGTTGTAGGTTCGATCCCCACCCAGGACAAACATTTGTGTTATGAACATCGATGTTTGTTCTGTGTCTGGGTGTTATATTGTATTCTATGTATGCATTTACAAACAAAAAGTATCTAAGTATTGTATCAGTTATCTGGTTCCCATAGTACAAGCTTTGCTTAGTTTGGGACTAGATGACGCTGTGTGAAATGTCCACAGGTATTTATTTATTTATTTATTTAAACACCGACAAGTCGTATGAGTCACGCGATGTTTTGCGTCACTGACGCGTAAGTGTACAAGGCGCCTGCGCCGTCTACGATCGCAGCAATAATGGCGCGCAAGCGCAGCGTCCCGCGCGACTAACGCTTCGGCTTCGTTGTCGCTACTTAACGCGCAGGTTTGGCTGAAATTTGATAACAAAATATATTTTGAAAAATTAAATTTAGGTAAACAAACAAAGCTATGGAAATAGAATGAATTAATACCTAATAAAAACGATATCTTTATTAAAATATAAGCTTGTAAGTACTTGAAAACGTTTTAGGCTGTGATTATTATTATGACAGTACCTATACGTATAGAATAATAAATATCGACAAGCATAAGATGGAGTTTTGGCGGGAAAGCGAAAAATATTGCGTAATCGCATTGTATTATTTTCCTTAACTTGTGTTATTTTCAGTGTTAGTGCATAAAATTGGTGGCATTCTATTCGTTAAGTGCTGGATTACAGGCGTGAGTGTGGGAAAATGGTATAATGATGGTGAAACGTTTCTTTTCGTGTTGTTCAAAAACTCCATAGAAGCTTCAAGTAAAGTTGTCACCACTTTACTAGGAGTATGACTTTGACTAGACTATGACTTGACTGACTTGACTTGATGACTTCGACTGTGACTTGACACATATTTGCGTAAAATATCATTAACTTGATAAATTATCAATACATGAAAAAAAAAGCATAAGATGCATAAGATGTCATACTGAACCATTCTCATTCCATTCATGCAAATTCTAAAAGCAATTTTTCTCAGTTTCAGAATGCCTTTCTGCGTGTTCGACAAGTGCTGTTTCTGCATAGACTTACGGATAGGATGCTATATTATTGCGTACCTTAATTTCGTAAGTCACCTATGTTATATTGTACTATTAATATAAACTCATAGTACTTGTTATGTCCTAACTATGTAGGAAATGTACTCCCTAAAATTGTAAGCACATAGAAGCCGATAAAATATTTTAAATCTATAGACTATATCTTACTTCCTACTAATATTATAAATGTGAAAGTTTGCGAGTATGGATGAATGTTTGTTACTCTTTCACGCAAAAACTACTCAACGGATTTGGATGAAATTTGGAACACAGATAGTTTATAGCCTGGATCAACATATAGGATACTTTTTATCCCAATCGTATATTTCCGTGGGATAATTATCGAACCTCGAGGCGACGCCGCAGGCATTTTACCTAAAAACTTGACCGATTTTTAGAAATTTTTGGCGCTTCATACCAAAATGGAATCTTTGGAATATAGATAGCTTATACAGTGGATTAACACATAAGCTACTTTTTATCCGCGGGTGAAACCGCGGGGCGCAGCTAGTATATTATATAGGTTACATGGGGGTGTTTTAGTGAGTTCGAGTCCCACATACCCCCTGCCACCACCCACGTGGTGGCAGGAAAGTGCGAGGGCATTTCCCCCCTCAAAAAAAGGTGGGTAGTGTCACTCAGATGTTGAGTGATGTTGTTTCCGAGCTACATACCTGTAAGTTACGGGATGAGCTACCCTCTGAGGTATTTCCGCTGAGCTACAACATGGGGCAAGTCAAACGTCGGGTCTTAAAAGAAAACAAGAGTTTTTAGCGGGAAAATGAAAAAGTTCGCGTCGCCGCATTGTATTATTTTCCAAAACTTGTGTTATTTTCAGTGTTAGTGTATAAAATTGGTGGTAAATTTTATTTGTGGAGTGCTGGATTAGAAAGTACGAAAAGAAAGTTTCTGTCCATAGGCTACGGTGACCACTACCCATCAGGTGGGCCGTATGCTTTACTAAGAGTATGACATGACTAGACTAGACTATGACTTGCCTTGATGACTTGGACTATGACTTCACTTATCACATATATATATATTAAATTACTTGAAAAATTATCAATTGGTTGACACTGGCTAAATACACAAACGTGTGGAGCCAAACAAAGAAAAAACAACGCATCAGCAGCCCCCTGGTGTTTCATGTGTCTATAGGCGACGGTAACTGCTTACCATCAGGCGGGCCGTCAGCTTGTTTGTCTATGTTATTTAAAAAAGTCAAAGCCTGCAATGCAAATGACTGAGCTAAGTTTTCCCCGTTACAGGTCGGGCTCTTCATTTATACTATCCTCTCAGTGCTGGTTATATTTACCGGGGTTGCGATCACCGGTGGTGGAACTAAAGAGAGCGCTCGTGTGGGTACTGCCATCACAATTGGAGGGGGAATTTTCTTGATCTTCCTGCTGGTAGCTCTGGCTTTTGCCACCGTTCTCCTCGTCGGTTTGCTTAAGGTAACTTACGAACATAAGTACATTGTTTAATTGAATGGTATTTCATTGAATTTATTGAGGTTAGTGAAACAAATCAATATAAAAAATGTAAGAAATTCTATTTTAACTGGTATTCACTCGTATCGACAGTTCGACATGACATGAAGAGAAAAAAAAAACTTAGGGTAGTACAATTTTGTTTTCTTGGCCTAGGCGGGACACATTATTACGCCAATGAAAAATTCAAATACTAACAGAATTATTACTAACTTAGGAACAGCAAAAAAAGTGATTGCAATAATAATCTTCATATTCATTTATTTGCATTCATGTACAATTTATATATTATGTCAGGTCTTAACAACTAGTTTAGTAGGTACATGAACCCAGTAAGGGCACTTGCAATTGTGTGCGTTTAAAATATATTTATTGATTTTAATTACATAATAGGTATATCATAATAATAACGCTCAACGATCACTTACATAGATCCTAAACCCTAACTAGGATTCCCTGTGTCTAGGGACCCAGGTACTACGAGGACCATGGTTCAACGCCTAAAAACAGATCAAGTAATGACGCTTTTTTTCTGCGCACATACACTTGTCCTGCCGCGCGAATCGAACCCGCCACCTCCGGGTTATGAGCCGACCTGCTCAACTACCACACCACAGAGGCTCATTAAGAATAGCCATCTGTTCTTTTTACATGAAATTGTCTCTCTCGTATCATTGAAGTCCTCGCCTGCGGCTCAGCCTTCAAACTCATACTCGACCTGCAATTGCCTATTTCGCTGCCTTTGCAATAATGCACTATTAATTTTATTTAGTTGTTTTTTATGTATTATTTATACCTACTAAATATTTTATGACTTTAGTTGTACTATGTATCTCGTATCTGAAATAAATAATAATTATTATATTTAGGGGCAAGAGAGATGGAGTTAAAGGAGGTTCACTTCACTAGGTGGTAGGACTTTATTGCAAAGTTCGTCTAGGTAGGTACCACCGCTTTGCCAGTTATTCTGCCGCCAAGCAGTAGTGCGCAAGCACTGCTGTGGTCCGGTTTGAAGGGCACTGTAGCTAGTGAAATTACTGGGCAAATGAGACTTTAACATCTGATCTCACAGTTTCGTAATCTTATTACTAGATTGTGCTGATGTCTCTGGATGACGTGCGCAGTGTAGTGTCACGCGAAACTCTATACTTTAGAGTTCCGAGTGACACTGCAACTGATATGGGCAGCCGTGTCGTTTAACATCAGGCGAACGGCTAGCTCGTCACGTCAAATCTTAACATAAAAAAAAAAGTCGTGTGGTCTAAAGCACACTCGTTTTTTTGGTTACGTTCTAAAACTACACGCGGTTTTTCACAGACATTATTAACGCTTACTTATTTATTTCTAGAATAAGCCGGGTCATCTGAAGGCGTACCTGGTATTTACGCTGATCTTCCTGATAGTGATGGTGCTGCATCTCATTGCTTCATTAGTGTTTTTCAAAATCCAAGCCGGCTCGATTGTGGAGAGCTTAGTGTACATTGGTAAGGCTACTCCACTTCTCACATGTCAATTCTCAATCATGCATGATCGATTTATAAGTGGTGATAACTACAACTATTGCTTTTACATCACACTAATATTATAAAGGCGAAAGTTTGTATGTGTGTTTGTGTGTATGTTTGTTACTCCTTCACGCTCAAACGGCTAAAAAGATTTGAATGAAATTTGGTATCAACTTATACACTGGATTAACATATAGGCTACATTTTATCCCGGAAAAGTGATTTTTTCCCGTGGGATGAGCAAATAATTAAAATACTTTTTATCCGCGGGTGAAACCGCGGGGCGAAACTAGTCATAAATAATTTTCGGGTTCCGTACAAGTTTTTCCCTTTTTCTGAGAACCAGCTGAAGGGGCTAAGCTTTATTTTATATTAAACTAGTTGCGCCTCGCGGTTTCACCCGCGGATTAATAGTATTTTAATTATTAGTTCATCCCATTTCCCAGGGACCATTTCACTTTTCCGGGATAAAATGTAGCCTATATGTTAATCCAGTGTACAAGCTATCTTGGTACCGAATTTCATCTTAATCCATTCAGCCGTTTGAGCGTGAAGGAGAAACAAACATACACACATACAAACTTTCGCCTTTATAATATTAGTGTGATAGTGTGATTCATCATTCCGCCTGCCAAAAGCGTGGTGATTATGGTAAGCCCCCTCCCTCTATGATAAGCATTCAAAGTGGCGTATTATGGGGGAGATCTGTGTTTAGTAGTGGACGCGAATCAGCTGTTGATGTGCCTTCAGCATGCGCACCGGGCCGTGTCCGGAGCAAGAATGATCCGTAGTACACCGAGCGCTCCCTTTATAAAGCCAGATGGGTGGGGGAAGCGATGACAGTTGCCGGTGTTGCCACTGTTATAAATTTAAATGTTACCACAGGGTAAATTACGGTGTGCCCGCTGCGCATAGAGTTTATAACTGGACTTTGCCGCCGTCATATATATATGGATATTTAGAGGACAATTCTATACTGTGGCTTTTAGAATTAAGCCACTATCTTGTTCTTGTTTCGAAAATAAATATATAATTGAAACGAATAAAAAGGGCTTAACTGTCAAATTGATAGTTTAGATAATTTCGGTATTTTGCGAATATATAGAATGTTATTGTAGATAATTTTTAGCTGTATCCAACGATGCCCATAAGTCATTTTGTGAAAAAAATCAGTTAAACCCTTTTTATTCTCACCCCTTCAATTATACATACATGTTTACAAGATCAAGCTTTGCTTAGTTTGGGGCTAGATGGCGTGTGAGATGTCCACACATATTATTATTATTATTATTATTATCTGAAAAAAAAAAACTGTCCAGATTTTGATCAACATGTTATCTTAATAGCTATACTGCTGAGTTATAAACTTTAATTTTATGATTCTGTATTTTTTTACAGTTACCCAGGTTTACTACCTTATGATGATTAATAGCATGCACTGCCGAATGAAGAATCCGCCCAAAGGCCCCGCCATCTACGCTACTGCTTAAAATAATTACCTATGTATTAGAGTTATGATTATAATTCGGTAAGCATATATGTAGGTATTTATAATAATAATAATAATAAAAAAAAAAAAAAAAAAAAAAAAAAAAAAAAAAAAAACCCGCTGACAACTTCAAACGTCTTGTTGTTTTATCAAATTTTATATATTTATTTTAAATACTTTACAACATTTTATTGCACATGAATGAAACGCAAATATACTTTCTACAGTTTTATTAACGATTTTAACGACCAAAAGGATTTTTACATTTATTGTTTCGTAGAAATGGCAAATTTTCTCGTAGTGACATTGTCAACAAGAAGTGTCAACAACATTAAACTCCACCACAACAGTGATGATATTACGATCAAAGACGAAAACAGCGGATAACAAATGCGCACGACTTCCACCTCTGCCTGTCTCGTCATCTCCGAGTTCTTCGTCGGGCGATGAGTACGCTACTCCGCCCGACACCACTGCGTCGAGCGACGATGATGGGCTACCGTCTCCTCCGCCGCCGCCACCACCTGCGCGACGTGGGCGACCACCGCTGCCGGCACGCTTGGGGCCTGTGGGGCAACCTGCTCCGCGCCCGGCCCCCGCTGCCGGTGGTGTAGTGCGCCGCATGCGATGGACTCAAACAATGAACGAGAACTGCATGCGGGCATATTATGGGGCTACAGAGGGGGGAAGCAGCCGGACTGCGTACCGAGATAGGATGTTGTCTCTGTTTCAGGAGCTTGAACCATCCATCTCCGTATCCGCCCAACGACTGTCGGATCAAATGCGGGCTATTCATCGGTGTAAGCTGTTGGACCAGTCTGCGCTTGATCGGTTGCGCCTGGAGACGCTGCCTATTCCCGCTACTTCTCCGTCGCCGCGGGTCCTGTCTGCTGCGCTGCCGGATCCGGGACCAATTGTGGGCCCGCCACTGGTGACGCCGCTGGGAGGTCCCGTGATTGATGGGGAGGAAAGTGTGAGTGACAGCGTAAGTACCCAGGTGAATGAGCAATTGAGGAGCGCTTTGGAGGACGCGATTTTGCGGTATCGGTCCACGCCTACCTCTAGGCCGCGGCTACCACGTTTGCCGACAAATAGACGAAACCTAGTGCTAATGGGAGCCCTGAACACTTTGCTAGGTCCGTACTTACGGACTAGCGAAGACTTAGTTGATACGCACTCGATATTGTACTGCGGGGCCATCGCGGTATGTCGCGTGGCTCGTGTCAAGTTTCCGGACACTGACCGAGCACCGCGACCCGCTGACGGTGCTCCTGCATGGCAGGTGCGGATCGAGAAGCGTATCACTACATTCAGGACTCTCATAGCGAAGCTGGTCTGCTTCAGTCGGGGCAATCATCGTCCCCGCGTCATGCGTTTTGTGACCCAGGCCTTCGCTGGGACCGGTATCAGGCCCCAGGATTATATGGCTTGCGTCACGGAGCGCATCGACTTCCTGAAGCAGAAAGTCTATGCGTGGGCAAGTCGTATTCGCCGCTACAGAGAACGCGTGGATAGGTACCAGATGAATCGCCTTTTCCAAAGTGACCAAAGGAAGGTGTACCGGGACTGGGAGGGAACCGGCCAACGTGTGGTCGACGGCCAGCTACCAGATGCAAACGTCATGAACGAATTTTGGCGAAGCATCTGGTCGGTGCCCGTCGACCACTCGGAGGGTGATTGGATACGTGTTGTCAAACATGTGTGTGAGCCGATCGAGTCCATGGGGTCTATTACTATAGACCCTGAAGACATAAGTTGTGCGATCCGTACAGCCCAGAACTGGAAAAGTCCTGGACCTGATGGATTGCACAACTTCTGGATAAAATGGATTCGGTGCTCATACCCGTGTTTGGCAATACAATTCCAAGAAGCCCTCGAAGCTGGTTCGCTCCCAAAATTCATGACAACCGGTATCACCTTCTTGCTCCATAAGTCCGGTAGTACCATGGAAGCGAAAAATTACAGACCCATTACGTGCTTGCCTACGCTGTACAAGCTCCTTACATCCATTCTGAGAACAAAAATTAACTCGCATATTACAGCGAACAATATTTTGGCCTCTGCTCAGAATGGATGTAGGGTTGGGTCCCGTGGTACTAAGGAGCTCCTCCTCATCGACACGGCCATCTGCCAGCAAGTCCGGCGGAACAGAGGGGCTCTCTCTACTGCCTGGATTGACTATAAAAAGGCCTATGATTCGGTGCCTCATTCGTGGCTGAAGAGGGTATTAGAGTTGTATAAAATAAATGCAACTCTAAGATCCTTTTTAAGTGCATGCATGGGGCAGTGGACCACAGTCCTTCGTCCACCAGGTGGGGGAGACAGCGTTTCTGACCCGCAGAACTTCATAAGGATAGAGCGAGGCATATTCCAGGGTGACAGTCTGAGCCCATTGTGGTTTTGTCTAGCGTTGAATCCTCTCAGCACTTTGCTGGGGGATTCAGGGCTAGGCTATCGGCTTCGGAGAGGGGGTGAGATCATATCTCATCTACTGTACATGGATGACCTCAAGCTGTTCGCACCGCAACGCCCACAATTGATGAAGTTGTTAAAAATCACTGAGAATTTTAGCAACTCTATCAAGATGGAGTTCGGTGTTGATAAGTGTGCGGTTATGCATGTACATGGAGGGAAAGTTGTTAATTCCACGAATTTGCAACTTTCCGAGACAATGACTCTCAGGTCTCTCTCCGAGTCCGAAACCTACAAGTATCTTGGTATGTCAGAGTCGTTAGGTATTTCGGTAGGGGACGTTAAGCAATCGGTGAAAGAGCGCTTCTTTTGCCGCCTGACAAAAGTACTCAACAGTCTTTTGTCAGGTGGCAACAAGGCGCGCGCCTTCAACGCCTGGGTGATGCCCTTGCTGATGTACTCCTTTGGCATACTAAGGTGGACTCAGACCGAGCTGGACGCCCTGGATAGGAAGGTCCGTCAAGTACTTACATCACATCGCATGCTTCACCCGCGCTCGTCTGTTATGAGACTATACATTCCGCGGAAATGGGGGGGGCGAGGCTTTTTAAACGCTAAAAACCTCCATAACCGGGAAATGTATAGTCTCCGGGAGTATTTCCTCAGCAACGAATGTGGGATGCATCGCGATGTGGTGGCAGTTGACAAGGGCCTTACGCCGCTCTCCTTGGCGAATGAGAACTGGCGTAAACCGGTGATACTTAGCACCGATGACCGTAGGGACGTATGGAAGGGTAAGGAGCTGCATGGGCGGTTCTATCGGGCCTTGACAGGGCCCGATGTGGACCTTCATGCATCGGTGAACTGGCTGCGTTTCGGCGACCTATTCGGGGAAACCGAGGGTTTTGTCTGTGCAATTGCAGACGAAGTTATCAAGACGAACAACTACCGGAAATATATCATGAAGGACGGTACGGTCGACATATGTCGGGCATGCCGCCGTCCCGGAGAATCTCTCCGACATATCATTTCCGGTTGTTCTCATCTTGCTAACGGAGAGTACTTACACAGACATAACCTAGTAGCCAGGATCATCCATCAGCAGCTTGCCCTTCAATACGGCCTTGTCGAGTCCGAGGTGCCGTACTACAAGTACACACCGGGGCCGGTTCTCGAAAATGGCCGTGCATTGCTCTATTGGGATCGCTCTATCATCACGGACAGGACTATTGTAGCTAATAAGCCTGATATCGTGCTGATAGACCGGTCCCAACGCCGTGCAGTGCTCGTTGACATCGCTATTCCGCATGACGAGAACCTCGTGAAAGCTGAGAAGGACAAACTCAGCAAGTACCTTGACTTAGCTCACGAGGTAACCGCCATGTGGAGTGTTGACTCAACGAGCATTGTTCCGATAGTTGTTTCGGCGAACGGACTTATAGCGAAGAGCCTCGACCAACACCTCGAGAGGCTCTCGTTAGACGGTTGGATCAAGGGTCAGATTCAGAAGGCAGTACTTCTTGACACGGCACGTATTGTCAGGAGGTTCCTCACTCTGGAGCCCTAACCACCGGTAGCTTGGGCCTTGCCCCGCTGCTGGCGGCACACTAGGTTTAGGTTTTTTATTGTATTTTTGTAATGTTACTTTTATAGAAATATTGTAAAAAACTTAAATTTAAGATTGTAAAATAAATAAATGATTAATAATAATAAATAAATAAAAATAAATTTAATGTGGATTTTTCTACACCTTTACCTTTTTTATGTTAAGGAATGACGTGACGAGCTAACCGCTCGCCTGATGTTAAGCGACACGGCTGCCAATATCAGTTGCAGTGTCACTCGGAACTCTAAAGCATAGTTTCGCGTGCCACTGCACTGCGTACTCCTGAGACATCAGCACAATCTAGTAAGATTACTAGACTATGAGATCAGGGATAAAGTCTCATTAAGCCCAGTGATTTCACTAGCTACAGTGCCCTTTAAACCGGAACACAGTCGTGCTTACACATTACTACTTGGCGGCAGAATAACTGGCAAAGCAGTGTTACCTACCTAGACGAACTTTGCAGTAAAATCCTACCACCTAGTAGAACCTTGTTAGCAATACTGTACAAGTTAAGGAAGTAGTCTACAAGCCTAATATATTTAAACATAAAGTAAAAGCATTTCTTTTGGACAAAAGTTATTATAGTATAAATGAGTACTTAGCCTAGCATTCTGATACTGTGACATTTGTTTGACTAGCGCCTATTTGTAAACTATATTAAGTAATTTGCATGCCAATATTTTAATTTAATTTAATAACTTTAATGTAATTTATTTAAAATTTATATATTTAATGTAATTCAAACACAATGTATGTTGTTCATGAATAAAATACAATACAAAATACAATACAGGTAATTGGAAACTGACGTGAGTATTCATAAGAGTAAGCGGCTGACACTCATGAGATACAGTCAATATGATACACAACTGATGAATTAACTGTGTCTTCTTGGTTCCTTTCTTCTCCTGATAATCTTGATAATCTTTGTAACGGTGTTGAGGTTATATGTGCAGAAGATAACTGGTAAGTATATGCAGGTATCTCTTGGTAACTGTAGCGACAGAGACACTGCAGAAGCTTATCCTTTGTTCGTTACATTTGCCAATCACCACTCTTGGCAAGCGCTGTGGTGATCGCAGAAGGTATAATATACCTAGGAGAATACTACTCAGTCTTTGGACATTCTCTTAGCCAGCTCTTTCCCATGGACCCCGAAATGTTTTAATTTAAAATTAATGTTTCATGACATACGCTATCAAATGCTTTGGATAAGTCACAAAAAGAAGCCCCTATTGTATCCTGTGACTCCACACACGATTGGTTTCGAGTTTAATACAGATTGCCGTGTATTATCTTTTGATACTTTCCATCCAAAGGTTGTCTGGAAGAGATCGGTATTAATGGAAATTAATGGTATCCACGGGAAGCGATGGGGTAGTCCTATTCACAAACCAAGACCATGGCATAACCAGAACTCAAATCACTACTTATCCAGCTGTAGAACGGTAAGAGTGGGTAAGGCCATGTAGTTCCTCGCACACTCTCCCAAACGGATTCTATAAAATATAGACAGATGCTACTTTATGACGGTGCTTGAAGGGAAATGGGCTAGCGGTAACCAGCATCTCATCACCAATGAGCTTCATCGTCTGTCAACCGATTCCAACGCCTCAAGGTGGTATTTAGCCCAGCCGTCCCAAAAGTAAATACAGTATTCAAAGCCAAAGCCGATTTTATTGTATTTTATTTTTAGTAGGTACTTTTATAAGTCAACGTGAGATTAGGTGATTAAATTAGTTAAATGAAGTTATTGTACTGAGCATATAAATTACAAAGCGCTTAATGTCAAATATGGTATAGCTAGCCCATTACAGTATAAAAAAAGAAGTTCTCTTTCCCACTACTGGTGCAAGCAATCTGGCACAATTAATAACAGAAAACTCCGATCCCAAGCTTCGATTACAAATATACAAAGAAGCCACAAGAAAGTTTACAGTGATGTTTCTTTTTTGTTTAATTTTTTTAACTTTGTTTTACAATAGTCATTTATCGTGTTATAAGGATTATCATCACGTTTGACTTGTCGAATGATTTCGATTTACGCATTGAAAATTATTCGATACCGTCAGGCAACTTGTTATACATTAAAGCGTATACATTTTCCCATTAATGAACCATTAAATTTTTGCATTCTGAATTTTTGAACTTTCGAGAATTTTATGCATTTTGTTTATTAGTATTTATATAGATTGATTTTAGAACCAGAAGCAGTATGAAATTGGCTTGTTAACGTCGTCAAAATCATGAATACATCGGTCAACCTTAAAAATAGGAGACGTATCATCTGTGAAAAAAATATCACATAGATTATTTACAAAAAATGAATAATTTGTTAATATAGGTCAAAAATAAGAATGGTCCTAATATTGAACCTTGCGGGACCCTCGTTTTAGTGAAAGAACCAGATGATCTTGCTCCATGAACTTCAACTGTCTGAATTATATTAATAAGATTAGAAGAGACAAGATCGAGAGCTTTCCCATGGACCCCGAAATGTTTTAATTTAAAATTAATATTTCATGACATACGCTATCAAATGCTTTGGATAAGTCACAAAAAAAACCCCTATTGTATCCTGTGACTCCACACAAGATTGGATTCGAGTTTAACACAGATTGCCGTGTATTATCTTTTGATACTTTCCATCCAAAGGTTGTCTGGAAAAGATCGCTATTAGCGATAAGACCGCCCATTGTTGCACTAGTACGTAAGATTTATTCATTACTGTATTGTGTGAATTTTATTGGTGAGACAATAAAGAGTTATCTATCTATCTAAAAAGAAGTATGTTAATTTTTCAGAGTGAAATTTAGGTATTGACACATGTTATTTTTGGAAAAGTTGTTTTAAAAACCGGAGATGCGAAGTGAGAGATGATTGAAGCGAGAAAAAGGTTTTCTTAAGAATTTTTCATTTGTACGTATAATTATTATTATTTTTAATAACGTTGCATAAAAGCTATTTTTGAACGCCCAGTTAGGATACCCGCCTAAAAAGAATCTTCGATTTAATCACTGTTTTCTCAAACTACTAAGTACTCAATCTATATTACGTAGTACTAATATAAGTAGGCACCAATTTATTAGGCTTCAAGTTCGAGCCAAGTTGCTCTAGTTTTAGTAGCCAGTAGTAGGTAACTGTGCTTTGTTACGCACAGACGTTCGCACATTCGCTTTTTTCCTTAAGTAATTTTTTTACCAACCTAACCTTTTTCTATTATGAACATATAAAATTGAAAGTGGTTCTGCCTCGGAGTACCTAAACACTACGACATTAATAGTGACTACAATACCGTAAGTTATAAGTACTTAACATTATAATTAATCCAGTTATAGAAGTAAATTTGTAATCAACATAATTACAAGAACCTAAAAGTGAGGTTAGGTTACAAGGTTCATATCCAAGAAGTATATCCTCAATTTGATATTCTCTACCAAACACTGAAATCAGCGTCTTATTTTTACAAACGGTTAGAATGTATTTAAATTGTTGGTTGTTGGAAGGTTAGTGGTGGGGATACAATCCATGCCGGATAGAAACCCTCCAACAACCAACTAACAATCTATCGACTTAAAAAAAGGCGGAGTTTCTCAATTCGACTGTATTTTTTATGTTTGTTACCTCAGAAATGTCGACTGGGTGAATCGATTTTTATGATTCTTTTTTAATTGAAAGGTTGGGACCATACGGGAAGATTCAATTTGATTAAGATCCGATAGGTTTTTAGTCATCGTGAATAATTTGTATTTCGACTCAACTACATTGATGATATTCTCATTTTTGTGATAAATAAATGCGGTGGGATTGAAGTCGGTTGGACCTTTTTTAATTATCTATACTTTTTTTTAAATGTTTTGGCTCTACACTTTTGTGTATTTAGCCAGTGTCAAGTAATTTATAATTCATCAAGTTAATGATATTTCACGCAAATATGTGTCAAGTCACAGTCAAAGTCATCAAGTCAAGTCATAGGCAAGTCAAACTCTAGTCAAAGTCATACTCCTAGTAAAGTTTTTTTGGCAGCTTTACTTGAAGCTTCTATGGAAACAACACGAAAAGAAACTTTTCACCATCATTATACCATTTTCCCACACTCACGCCTGTAATCCAGCACTAAACGAATAGAATGCCACCAATGTTATGCACTAGCACTGAAAATAACACAAGTTTAGGAAAATAATACGGTGTATTATATAATATAATTATTATTATATAATTAGGGTAATAATAATGCGGTGACGCAATCTTTTTCGCTTTCCCGCCAAAACTACATCATTACATTTAGTCGGTGTCAGCAGCTGCAGAATGTGGTAGGGTATATATCCCTCGATCACCATCTAGTATTTCTCAGTATATTTGGTACTCATATCTGTGCTCCAGTCTCCCGAGTATATACCTACAGTTATAGCTGTAAGCACAGACGCCTGTGACGTGAGGCTCGATCCGGGAGTCGCGTTTTAAAAGTCGACTGATTAGAACTAAGCTGCCATGTTTATTATAAAATTTTAACTGTAATCGATTGTTATCCGAAATCAACCTTTATGTAGAAACAAATACCTATTCATTGTTTGATAGTTTGCAGTTTTCTTACGATGGAGTTAAATGGTATATCTAAATATTCTGCTTAGGTATCAATTTTATCATTATAAAGCATTGCCAAATGCTGCGAAATGTTGATCAGCAATACGAATAGATAGTGCTTTCCTTGTAGTAAGTGTTGAGTATATTAGGTACTCTAAACTATGGATATGTGTGTCTATATATTATGTGTATATGGAAAAATTGATATTTAATAAATAGATTTTTTAAATCTGCAAATGCAGATTTAAGAAATGGAAATCCACAGACACCGTCACACCGTCACACCGTGGGTCCGTGCTTTTTGTTAAATTATTTTTATTTTTATATTTTTATATTAAGCCTATTATTAACATGAACATATATTTATAATACAGGAAGGACGATACAGCCAATAACAAAAACATACATAAACATAAGTACTTATTTCTGATTGTGCGTATACCATCGAGCAAACCAGCTTCCGCAAGCAGCACCAGCCATCGCCCTCCTCGACCATATTTGAGGGAAGAGGACACACGACGCCGCTGCAAGAAGAAGCTTTTAATATATAGTTACTGATAGCGAACGGTGGACTGTATATGGATGGAGAAATAAAGGCGTATGATGGTGTCAGGATTAATAAATTGTATATTTAAATATTTCCTATAAAAATAAAAATAAAGTAAAACGTTTGAATTTAAAAAGAAACGCCTATATTTGATATTTGACTGGCCCGATAGCTCAGTTGGTAGTATCCCTGCCTTCTGAACTGCAGGTCGTGGGTTTGATTCCCACCCAGGACAAACATTTGTGTGATGAACATCGATGTTTGTTCTGTGTCTGGGTGTTTATATTGTATTCTATGTATGTATTTACAAACAAAAAGTATTTAAGTATTGTATCAGTTATCTGGTTCCCATAGTACAAGCTTTGCTTAGTTTGGGGCTATATGGCGCTGTGTCAGATGTCCACACATATTTATTTATTTATTATTTATTTATTCGGCCAGTCGCCAACAGTTACATTTATTAAATATCCATTTTTCTTCGCATCCATTCATCCTTTTCCCCGCTCCCTTCTCTCTTCCCATAACAGGTTTAAGGCGTAAAATTAATTACAGCCTTTCTCGTGTGGTGGTTGAGCAGGTCAGATTATAGCCCGGAGGCGGCGGGTTCGATTCCCACGTTAGGAAAAGTATTTGTGTACAAAAAAAAAGCTCAAATCCGTGTTCTGAGTATGGGTATTGTGGGACCATGGTCCTCGTAGTATCTAGGTCCACTGGAGATCCTACTTAGGGTCCAGGATCTATGTATGTGATCGTTGGGGTTTATATTATCATTAATTAACCCGTGCGAAGCCGGGGCGGTTCAGTTAATTCTAAATGAGACGTGGTGTTGATTTGGCGTTGTTTTTCTCATTCTCAAGTGTTTATTACACAGTTACATGTGTTCATAGTGTGGTCCTTAGAGGAATTACGATTTTTATGGTGTGGTCATAGTTATTTCTGTTGATTTTGGATTTGATTTCGAGATAAGCGAAATTCTGGCACAACGTAAAGGAAAAAAGAGGCAAAACGACACCGAACAGTGTACTTTGCATACGCCTGCATATTAGATACATTCGCTGAACGAGCACTTATAGTTCTACGTAAAAGTTTCAACTCTTATAACGATCATTTTAATAGTATCGACATATTTCATGCACGTATTGGCGATTTTCGGAGGATTGTGTTGGAGGTCTTGGGTGGTGATGGTAACAAGCATTCCACCTGATAGTTTGCTTGTCTTATACGTACCTGCCTTGTCTACTTCGTCATGGATATGTTTGCATCATCACTGCTCTTGGCCCACCGACTACGACAACTATCTTAGGTTTCTTTTTTACCTTTGGTTTGTAATTTAGAATGTTAGAAACAATTTTTTTTTAATAGTATATAATTAGATACTTTAAGGCGATAGTTAGGAATCAGTTACCTACTAAATATCTTAAGTTACATCTCTCTGTTCTGTTTTCGTTATATTTCTTATTAATTTGTGGTCAGCGTTGTTGGTACACTAACTACCTACATTCTAAGGCTTATACTATTTTAAGATTATGTATGTTGTGTACTGTTTGTTGATCATAAATTTAAAAAAAAAGAACTCTATTCTTTGCAGATACGAAATGCCTTCCTGTTGTGTCAATGTCAAGGCGTGCTGCTGCGGTCAGTTGGACTTGAGAAAAAGATGCTTCACCATTGGCTACATGAATTTGGTGAATATTTATGTTAAGTTATGTTTTGAAGTAAGATTTCTTTACGCACGCTGGATTTGGGGAGTAAGCTGACGTGGCGAACGGAAATTGAAAGTTGTTGGTTAACGTACATCTCAATTGTCAACATAACAAAGTTAAAATTTGTATTATTACGTTGTCCGTAAAATGGAACAGGAAAAGATGGCGACATTAACATTAAACAAAGCAAAAATAAAGTTATACCGGCCGATATGTAGATGCAGCTAAACTAAAAAAGTGAAAAACTTCTTTTAGTTCAGTCGTTCGTTTGGTTTAAAGCACACTGGGTTTTTTTTTCTATTACGCATACATTTAAATTTTTTTAAATCAATATTTATAATAATAGCGTATAATAACCACAAGACAGTCAAATTGCTGCTATTTACTTAAAATTTAATGAAGTGACTTGACAGACTAAGGTCCGTATTACAGAACGATGCTCAGTTATCGATCGGTGCTCAAGCAGAGATTTCGTTCATAAAGTGATCAATTAGTGAATGAAATCTCTGCTTGAACACCGATCGATGACTGAGCATCGTTCTGTAATACAGACCTAAAAACGCCGTTATTAAGTTTTTTAACAAAAATTAAAAACAATATTAATGCCTTAAATTTTTGTAAAAGTAATCTAAAGATTAGATATTAATTTTGTCATAATCATCAAGCTTGACATACTTAAGAGCCGGCACCCACGGGAAGAGATGGGATGTTCCTATTCGCAAACCGGGACAACACAGATAACAAACGTTACGTAAATATAGCTTAGAGGAATTACGAAATAAGGTTTATTTTTCTGTATCCAATGAGTAAAAACGCTGAACTTTTCGAACGATACGAAACGATTTCTTTGTTGCAGGTTGTATCCTTGATCCTTGTCTTCAACTTTGCGTTGCCGTTGGCTTCGAACGGTGCGAGTTTAGCCGCGCTTGCATATAATGACATTGATATTGGAAACAAAAAAATTTACGTGACCGGCATCGCAATGGCAATCGTCTTTTCCTTCATAATATGCCTGTTTAATTTGGTATATGATATCGTTTTGCTCGTCGGCATGCATATGGTAGGTAGGTGTGTGTGTATATGTCAATTTTTCAATTTCAAAATATCTTTATTAGTAATAATTATTTAACAAAATTATACAATAACCAGTGTCTTAATCCTAGTAGTATAATATATTAACATGGTAACGTTTTCGGGCACACAGGCTTGTTCAAAAACTTATAATGTGTCGATAAAAATAATAAAAATCAGATGTTGGAGTAGTAAGTTGGCTAGTCGTTTATCAGTATTTACGTATGTATGCTTTAGTATGAGCATTACATTTATTGCATTATGCTTATTATTGTGTATATGTGTGCGTGTGCGCGTGTATGTGTGCGTATGTGTGTATATAATAATAACGCCCAACGATCACATACATAGATCCTGGAACCTAACTAGGACTCCAACAGCCTTATTAATAAACACGAACTAGCTTTACACTAGTTACACCATCTTTTGTCTCTTTCGATCCAGCTAAATATTCCAGTAGCAAAAACAGGACAAAAGCTGAAGTAACTAATCCGAGACTAATACCCGTTTATTAATAAGGCTGCAAGTGTTTAGAGACCCAGGAACTACGAGGACCATGGTCCCACAACACCCAGACTCAGAACAAGTATTTGCACTGTTTTTTTCTGTGCACAAATACTTGTCCTGCCACGGTAATCGAACCCGCCGCATCCAGGTTATGAACCGACCTTAACCAACACACCACAGAGACTGTCGAATGATGATGAGATTATTAGTTTTATGGTTTTTATTGTTTATCTTACTATATCTTATAAACTTTTGTTAAGCTCAGGTTCTGTGTTTCAGAATAGACCGGATCTCCTGAAGGCGAATTTGGTATATTCGCTGATATTCTTGATAATAGCTGTAGTCTACAGCATTTGCAATATTTCGACTGCACATGCTGTCTCTGGCGGGGTGATTATAGTAGTTGTAGTATTTATCAGTAAGTGATTTTTTATGTTTAAAACCAAACCACTGAAGCAATTTTGATGAAATTTCTATGGCACCAATTTATATTATTTTATTATATGTATAGATACATATAAAATTCAAAATCCTGACTGACTGACTTATATATCAATGCATAGCCTAAGCCGCTGGTCCTAGAGACTTGAAATTTGGTTGGTGTGTTATTTGTAAAGTGTAAGTATCCACTAAGAAAGGGTTTTTCGAAATTTCACCCCCAAAAGGGTGAAATGGGTGGTTGAATTATTTATGAAAAATTTTCTTCTTCGTTTCCTATAGGCCACGCGGACGAAGCCGCTGGCAGAAGCGTGTATATGTTATTAGGGATTGGTCTTATTTAGACTCACCTGTATTGATTTATAGTTAACTTGTTGTTCTTTTCATTAATTAATTAATTATATTAGTGAATGATGTGACGAGCTAGTCGTTCACCTGATGTTAAGCGCCACGGCCGCCCATAACAGAACAGACAAAAAAAAAATTATATCCCATGAATAATCACTGCCACATTAAGCCTTCCACATTACACCAGTGTTAACTGGAAGATAATGCTCTATAGCATTAAGTTCGCCTATGTAGGTTCTATTGTTTGTGTTTGTGCAATTATGATTTTTCTATCTATAGGTAGTAATTTAAATATTTTTTCCGAATCGGTGATTTGAAATGACGGAGTTCTATGAGGTTGCAAACATTTAAAAAAACATATAACCGGATAGAGAACCTCCTTCTTTTTGAAGTTGATTGAAAACTAGCCCTGAGTTTTGGCGGGAAAATGAAAAAGATCGCGTCACCGCATTGTATTGTTTTCCAAAACTTGTGTTATGTTCAGTGTTAGTGCAAAAATTGGTGGCATTTTATTCGTTAAGTGCTGGATTAAAGGCATGAGTGTGGGAAAGTGGTATAATGATGGTGAAACGTTTCTTTTTGTGTTGTTACCAAAACTACTTACATAGAAGCTTAAAGTTGCCACCACTTTAGTAGGAGTATGACTTGACTAGACTAGACTATGACTTGACTTGATGACTTGCACTGTGGCTTGACTTGATACACATGTATATATAATGTGGAATTTCGAAAAATTCTTTCTTAGCGGATGCCTACGTCATAACATCTACCTGCATGCCAAATTTCAGCCCGATCCGTCCAGTGGTTTGGGCTGTGCGTTGATAGATGATAGAGACTCAGTCATTCAGTCACCTTTGAGTTTTATATTATATATATTAAAATGAACTTGAGAAATTATGAATTACTTGCTAAATACACAAAAATGTGGAGCCAAAAAGCCCTGCTTCATCAAGTTAATAATAATAATATAATAATATGTGTGGACATCTCACACAACGCCATCTAGCCCCAAACTAAGCAAAGCTTGTGCTATGGGAACCAGATAACTGATACAATACTTAGATACTTTTTTGTTTGTAAATACATATGTAGGGACACACGTTTGTTTACGTTGACGTCACCAGCGCCGACCTATTTAAGGGGCGCGTGATTAAATTAAAGCGGAGTCGCGTAACAGTAAGCAGTACCTAGTAGAGTTGCACGCGAGTTGCACGAGAGTTGCATTAGAGTAGCATTCGGAGACGCGTGTCCTCACATACTCCGGGCTTACTCATTTTATATTGTTAATTGTGTGTTCGGTTCGCGAGGACAATATATGTGGCGAAAATGAACAATTAATCTTGTGAAATCATAAAGTGAGTTTATTAGTGAACAATAGAACCTTGTTAAACATACATAGAATACAATAGTACATAGTTCAAGTTGTTCTAATATTTTCATTGATATTTTTTACAGTTTTCAAGGCGTGCTCACTCATGGCGATCAGAAGCATGTACTTTAAAATGAATAAGCCGCCCGAAGAAAGTGAACGATAAGATTAGAGTAACAAATTTCGACCTATTGGAATATTGTAAAAACAGCGGAAATCGCGCAAACTAAATTTATTAATTAAATGACTGTATAAATAATAATTATGATGCGATAACGCAACAACATTGTACACAACACATGCATGATACGACCGTCGTTTACGTACACGTACAACGCAACATTTTTCTTAACTTAACAAACTTTTTTACGCACGATTTATTTGGGTCAAGCGTGCGTAAAAAAGTAAGCTGGTGAATGCTTGAACGGAATTTGAAGTTAGTTCACGTAGATCTCCATTGCCAACATAAAAAAGTTAGAAATTTGTATCATTATGTTGGTATGTCCGGTAAAATGACAATTCACAATTGTCTAAATAGCGACATTAACATTAAGAAACGCAAAAACAAAGTTATACCAGCCGATAGATGGAGCTAAATTGATTTGGAGATTTGTATTAAGTATGTTTGTAACAAATTGGTTAAAAAATTACTAATATTATAAAATATCCTTCATCACATGCGCTGTGAAAACTGTTGATGATAGAACAAAAAAATTAATAATTTTAAAGAACTTGTCAATATCTACAAAAAATGTGTCGAGTTATGTCACAAGAACTACTTTTTACCATTTTATAATTTAATAAAAATTCCGCCCATAATCAGACCAAGTTATTTATACCTTTGCCTTAATCCTTACTTAAATAAATGATTTCTTAAGTGAGGCTGTTTAAATACGTGTAAATTACTTTTTAGTATATTAAAATCGGACAATCAATTCGAAAGATATTACGAGTTTAATAAAATTTAAATAATATTAATTAAAAATTACCCGTCGATGTCATTAATTCCGTTGTCATTTTGTTTTCAATCATCAAGTCCTGTACCCAGAGGGAGCCAGCGATACGCTATATCTAAATACATTATTATTTAGGTATGTCCTGCATTACTGTATGTTTATGCCAAAATGTTTAAAAAAATAAATGTCCACCCGTCCGAATCCGGGACGGGTCGCTAGTACTATATATGTAGGTATTATAGTACTCAAATGTAGTACCAATCGACCATATAGATACCCTACAGTTGAACTATATAAAGAATGCCAGGTTCTAACGGTTAGGCAACTATATATCCAGCAACTTGTACTTTACCAACACTCTCTGACAAAATTTGTTCCCAACACCTTTGCAAATAAACGAGCTACGAACTATGTCTGTGTTGTCTCAAGAACAAAAAGCAGCTTGTGCTGCTAAGTTTCCAAACTTTTTGGGACCCTATATTTATAACAAAATTAATAAAACCATGCAAATTGTCTCACTTACTTCTTACGAGTGCAAAAAGAAACTCTTTGATAGCTTATCAAAACTAAATTACTTAGAAACGGAAACCATAATAACGCAAATTACATAAATTGATAATAAATCTGATAAGACAAGTATTGGGTGTATATTCACGTACACACCCAATTCTTCACGCACACTCTCACAAATCACATAAACATTCTCACACTTCACATACACCTCACACTCCACACACATCTCACACTTCGCGCATGCTCTTACACTCCTCACACTCCTCGCATACTACTACACTCCGCACACCCTCACTCACCACATATTTGCACCATAAAACCCTTACACACCCCTTGGTGGTGGGTTTTATGCATACATATTTTTAATTATATAAGTATTATCTTCTGTTATAACAGAATAAATATTAGGCAACGTAATTTAACACCTTTGTTATTATAAATCAATGTTACACTTATTATAATATGTCTCCGACGGTAGAGTTCCTGTGTCACGGGTCTTGAGCCTAGTACGGGAAACAGGTGCTCCACCCCTTTGTGATTGTTTCAACTATTTTTTTGCCAATAAATTTTCATTTCATTTCATATTGTTTATTTAGTGCTAATGCTCAAATCGTAATCGCGCGTGGCTCTGCGGTGGATGAATCGACACAATTTGGTTTGAATCCCATTCGGCCCCGCACCAATGATAGGTATTTCAAATAATTTAGGTACATGTGCGGGATTTGAATTTGCTCTTAATCAATAGAAAACTAGTATGTTCAACAAAACAAAATTCGAGAACATGCTGACAATCACCAGCCTGCACTTGGCCAGCGTAGTGGATGATGACCGACAGTCCCTGTGAGAGAAGGCCAGCGTGCCAGCAGTGGGCTCGAGTCGAAGGTTTTTTTTAGGGTCACAAAACTGGATATACACAAAAAAAATCTTGAGAGGTGGCAAGGGACTACCAGGTGGAACGAAGTTTAAAAAAAAATATTTTTGTTTTTGAAACAGTTTCAATTAATAATTATCGAATCAAGAAAAAAATCAATAAAAATAAGTTTAAAAAAATCTAATTATATTTGATAATATAACTGGCTTGCTTTCTATGAGAGAGAGACACAGAGAAACACGCGCACGCCGCACGGCTTACACGCCGTGCGGCGTGCGCGTGCACAAAGTTTCGTTACAACTATTGGTCTTAATTTTTTCCGTCTAGCCCCCTTTCGCAACGAGCGACAAGAAACTTCGTTCCAAAACTTAAAATAATATAAAAAGATACGATTAATATATACTTATTATACAATATATACTCGATTGAACGGCGTGCCAAAAGGCTCATTGACGACGACACTTTGGTTGGAGGTTGAAGTAAAAAAATAAAAAATACACATGCAGACGTGTACACCCTTCTAGATGCGAACACAGCATGCTTAAAATAATTTTGCGTACACTTTAAAGATGGTAAAAATAAATATGTACTTGTGTACTATTATATTGTATATTGCAGAAAATTAAGATTTTAAATGCAGAAGTGCTTAAATCGAAGATGTCAAAATTTTGACATATTTTATTGTAAGATGAACACATTCGATACCAGGGCCAGTGTCGACGAGTAATTTGTACGACAAACAGAAAGATTAAACATTGTTCTATTGTGGAGACGGCTGGAGGAACGTAGGATGATAAATTGAAATTTTTCAAGAAGGTAGGGAGTGTCGTTAGTACCATTGTTTTGTTTCTGCAGAAAAATAATATCAGCTACATTTATTTTCTGTTCAAGCGAAGAAATCTAAAAATACGCAAGCCTGGAGTTATACGAGTGAAGACGGCGACAAAGTTGGGGAGTAAGAGAGATGATATAAGAATTCATTCATTCACAATAAAACACAGATTTGCTACAACGTCATTCCGTAGTACGATCTTACGTCTCCTTCATCTACACTGAGGATGAAGAGGACGGAAAGTGGTAGATTTCGCATCAAAAACATTCCGAATGATTGTGAATCAGGCTTCCGATGCCGGTATAATAACGAGTGAACTGTGAAGCTTAGGTAGCTCCAGCAGTGGTATAGTATCGCTTGATCGGATAACTCCTAAATAACGGGCACATTTAGCTCTATCTACGGAAGCGGAACGGTTGTGCGGGACAAATGTAATTTTGTGACAGAAAATGGATAAAATATTCTTCACTGTCAACGGAGACCGATATTCACTATGTAAGTCCATATTTATGTATAAGATAAGTTAAGTTATCGTTTATAAAAAGTTGTTGTCATTACATGACGTAGTTCGAATATCATCGGCTCAAGCCGGGGTCAATAAGCTTCACTTTATTTATATATTTTAAAGGCAACAGCGGTATATTGATTTATTACTTTATTATACAGTTTGTCACAACTTTGCATACTGAAGTTGGGTCTATTTTGAGAACAGGTAAACAAGTAGGGTATAAATTACGTGGTACCACAGGGCATATTTTTTTTTTTTGGTAGAGCCAATTAGAGTTCTAGAAAAAAGTTTGATGGATGACTAAGTAAAGAGTTAGCGATTATCTTTCTGTCGAACATTTTTTGAATGCCTCCTTGTGTTGGTTGAGCAAGTTGGCTCTTAACCCGGAGGTTGTGGGTTCGATTCCCACTATAGTGCCTAATTTTATTAAAATAACCATTCGATGTCTCCTCAATCACCCGTCAGTTGCCAATATACATGAGTGATGGAGCTGAATAATAATATGTGTGGGACATCTCACACAACGCCGTCTAGCCCCAAACAAAGCAAAGCTTGTATTATGGGAACCATAACTGATTTTGTAAATACATACATTCAATACAATATAACACCCAGACACAGAATAAACACCTATGTTCGTCACACGAATGTTAGTTCTGGGAATCGAACCCACACCCCACAGTTCAGAAGGCAGGGTTACTACCAATTGAGCTATTAGGCCAGACTGAATGATGACGTGTAACCTAGTGATAGACGCGGAGTTGACAGGGTTTACTCAAACATATCCGTTCGATGTCCTCAAACACCTGGATGTTGGATAGGGACATCCAGGTCTTTGGGGGACTCCGGGGCGTGATGGTTAATGCAGTGCGTCTTCATCTCGCCCCATCCCGGCGGCGGTCGGATCACGGGGGGTTTTAGTGGGTTCGAGTCCTACATACCATCACGGGGGCAGGGAAGTGCGAGGGCATTTCCCCCCCCTCAAAAAAAACAAAAAGGTCTTCGGGGGACATCTGTAATGCGTCAGCTGCCGAAATTGAAGAGTGATGGAATTGACTGAGACGGTTAATAGCTGTGTGATGGATGCGGAGCGGATATGTTTATACCACACATACACAATATCCAGTACCTAACTACGCATTTCATTTTAATGCGACAGCCATTGTGGTGTGGTGTTTGAGCAGGTCGCCTCATAGCCCAGAGGCGGCAGGTTCTAGCCTTGTGTAGTTCGCGAACGACCTAGTTCAAAAGAGCGCTCCTTTGTGCGAACTACGCGAACTAGGTACCGGTTGCGATTTTAGTTCGTTCGTTCTTTGACCGACCGACTAGCGGCGAGCGGCGAGAAAGCCGCGGGAATTGAACCTGCCAGGTTCGATTCCCGCGGCAGGATGCGCAAAAACTTGTTCTTAGTCTCGGTGTTGTAGTGGACCATGGTCCTCGTAGCTTCTGAGTTCCTAGATACAGGGAATCTTAGTTATGGTCCAGGATCTATGTATGTGATCGTTGGGTGTTAATATTTTTTTATTTTTTTTTTTATGTTAATGAATGATGTGACGAGCTAGTCGTTCACCTGATGTTAAGCGCCACGGCCGCCCATAACATAACAGTGTCACTCGGAACTCTAAAACATAGTTTCTGCGCGACACTGCACTGCGCACATCATCCTGAGACATCAGCACAGTCTGTTAATAAGATTACTCGACTGTGAGATCAGATCATAAAGTCTCAATTGCCCAGTAATTTCACTAGCTACAGTGCCCTTCAAACCGGAACACAGTAGTGCTTGCACACCACTGCTTGGCGGCAGAATAACTGGCAAGGCGGTGGTACCTACCTACCTAGACGAACTTTGCAACAAAGTCCTACCACCTAGTGCAAAGTCCTACCACCTAGTATTATTAATAAGCAAAAATATGGGTTAAGGTGATGATCAGACAATAAATATAATAGTACTGTTATTACGTGCCCATACGGGCCATACGAGTGAGCGAGATAGGAGTGATTCTAGAGATAATAACCCGCGTTATAATTTATTCAATTCTAAACAAGAGGAAAAACCCCGGTTTTACATTAAAAACTGATTGTGTATGTAGGAATGTTCCACTGGCTTCAATGCATTATTTAGCCGCTCATACAGCGTGTTAAACTTGACGTATGTGATATTTTTGCTAAACTTTTTTTTTTTGTTTTGGTATGCCTCCACACTTTTGTGTATTAGCCAGTGTCAAGTAATTGATAATTTTTCGAGTTAAGTAATATATATGTATATCAAGTCAATTCAAGTCACAGTCCAAGTCATCAAGTCAAGTCGTAGTCTAGTCTAGTCAAGTCATACTCTTAGTAAAGTGGTGGCCACTTTACCAGAAGCTTCTATGGAGTTTTGGAAACAACACGAAAAGATACGTTTCACCATCACTATACCACTTTTCCACACGCATGCCTGTAATCCAGCACTTATGCCACCAATTTTATGCACTAACACTGAAAATAACACAAGTTTTGGAAAATAATACAATGCGGTGACACGATCTTTTTCGTTTTCCCGCCAAAACTCTTTGCTAACCTTTTTTTTTTGTTTGGTTTTGGCTCCACACATTTGTGTATTTAGCCAGTGTCAAGTAATTGATAATATCTCAAGTTAATTAATATCATAATTGATGTGTCAAGTCAAGTCAGAGTCCAAGTCATCAACTTATGTCATAGTCTAGTCTAGTCAAGTCATACTCCTAGTAAAGTGGTGGCAACTTTACCAGAAGCTTCTATGGAGCTTTGGAAACAACACGAAAAGAAACGTTTCACCATCATTATATCACTTTCCCACACTCATGCCTGTAATTCAGCACTTAACGAATAAAATGCCACCAATTTTATGCACTAACACTGAAAATAACACAAGTTTTGGAAAATAATAAAATGCGGCAACGCGATCTTTTTCGTTTTCCCGCCAAAAAACTCTGCTAACCTTTTGGTGCCCCTTTATTTACACACTCCTGTGTTGCCACAGAATAATATAAAACAGTCTGTATACCACAGATTACAAAATAGTACTGCGTATTTATTTCACCATCTACCTGCCATGTATAGTTTCGGATACCCAAAATGCACCTACTATTTTGATAAACGCCCATTCCAAAGAAATACATTTTACGTGTGTTATTGGTATATTTTTATCTCTTTACCATATCGCATATTATATTCACAATGCACTCCGTCAAAAGTGGAAGAGCACCCCTGAGATGCGAGCCTGGGCTTGCTTTGGACGCTGTATGACCTTATTACACGCAAGCGTTTCGTTACGAAGTTTATCGAGAAAATTGTTAGGAAATTAAAATAATAACTGTACATTTTGTGCAATGTCTGAATGGCCTGCACAGCTTGTCGATATTATGCCCACCTTAGCTACTAAAATTGAAACATGCTCCTTTAGACAGCGTTGCTGCCTCAGATAATTTTTCCCTAACGCGCCGCGAAATGACCCAAAAGTAGGCCCTTTTTTTACTAATTTATTTTGAAGCAAAATCAAATCAATTTACGCATAAACGCAATTTATTAATAAACTAATAACTAAACTGCTAAGCCGTTTCTAAATATTCTTGTAATGCATCCATAGTAAGCTGGGCTTCTACGTCATCTGCAGCAATAAAAAAGTAAATAGATTCGAACTCGAAAAATCATAGAGAAAAAATAGATTCTTGTCTATTGCTAACGAAAGAGAACAGTACATTGTCACAACAAGTTAGATACGTTCGGAAAAGCGTATTCAAATATCACTAATTTGTTTGCAACGTGTTTTAAACATTCTCTAAAAATTCTTTATATATTTATTTTACCGTAAAAATACCCTAAACGCGTAAAATATTATAAAATATTTACAATCGTTACGATGGAAATTTTCATATACGGAATTAAATTTCTCGTTGCATTGCAATTGAAGAGTTGAGAATAAAAAGGAATTAACTGACAAATTGGTAGTTACGAGAAAATTGACTTTAAACTTCAACGGCTTCATTTTAATGTAGAGTGCTTATAAGGTAATAGAAAAGGTTTATGTAAGTTTCAGTTGCTTGAAAATGTATTGATTCTATTTTA
The DNA here is from genome assembly GCA_905220475.3 of Ennomos fuscantarius. Taxonomy (NCBI): domain Eukaryota; kingdom Metazoa; phylum Arthropoda; class Insecta; order Lepidoptera; family Geometridae; genus Ennomos; species Ennomos fuscantarius. Next base: position 13,248,892 of record HG992036.1, on the reverse strand, counting down.
AAATACTGAATATAGTAAGTACTAATTCATACAATTACTGTAAAAATAGAATATAATAATATAAATATAATAATGTTTTTATGCTAAGCGAACTGTATTCCTGTGACAGATAAACCGTTTTTAGACTCAAAATCTCGAGATTTAAGCCTCATTTGGGTATTTTGAGTATTTTATTATTGTACATAATTTCACGCTGAATCCAACGATACCCATAAGTCATTGTGAAAAAAATCAGTTAAACCCTTTTTGTTCTCTCTCACCCCTTCAATTAAGTTCCGTTATCAACCCCTTAAGCTCTTTCATTTCTCATTCATACATTGGCGCACTCGAGGTCGTGTACATATTCAAATAAACTCCGTAAAGTTTTTGTTTGGACGAATATAGAATTACGGTGACACTGACTTTATGAACTTACTGTCTAGGCTGCAGAACCGCTCTTCATGACTTCGTAATTCATAGCTCGAGGACGGTAGCTCTAAGCGAGCGATAGAAAATGCCTTACAAGCACAGAATACCTTTTTTTTTTTTGAGGGGGGACATGCCCTCGCACTTCCCTGCCACCACGGGGGTATGTGGGACTCGAACCCACTAAAACCCCCCCGTGATCCGCCCGCCGCCAGGATGGGGCGAGATGGAGACGCACTGCATTAACCATCTCGCCCCGGCGGTAGGCCCTTCCGGGCCTCTGCGCCAGTGGGTGGGCAACCTTCCACTTCAGTTGCCCACCAGACGTGTGGGGCCATGTAAGTGCAGCGGAGAGTCCCCTGACTCTCCGCCACTGGCCCCACTACGGGGGATGGAGAAAGCGCTCAATGAAGCGCCTCCTCCGTCTCCCCACCCGTCTGCGCCGGAGGGGGTCAGAGTTGGTATTATCCTCTCTGACCCGCTCCGCGGCCTCCTTCTGCGTCATCACTCTCTCGCAGAAGGAGACCGTGGCCTGCCACGCATTCTCGCTGCCGAGCATGGCTTTCACCACGCTCGGCAGCGAGAGGTCCCGGCCAACGACCGCTGAAAGTGTGCGCCGCTCGGAGTGCAGCGCACACCTCCAGCGTGTGGGGCGCCGTGTCCTCTGGCGCCCTACATTCGTGGCAGGCCGGGGTCGCCTCCCGTCTCGCGATTTGATGCAGGTACTTTCCGAAACATCCATGTCCGGAAAGCACCTGCACCAAACTGAACGTCAGCGACCCAAAGGGCCGCCGCAGCCACTCCCGGAGGACCGGGCGGATGGCCTCCACCGTCCTCTGTCCAGGGAAGCACAGAATACCTATGATTATAATAGAAGTCGTAAGTCAACCACTACCAACCGGCTTACATAATATCTATCCGGGATTAGAGTCATGAATTGTTTCAAATTCTCTTGTTAGTATCATACTAAGAAACTAGATGGCGTTGTATATCCTTAAAACACGCAAGCGTTTAGTGACGAGGTACCTGCTGACTAAACCGGGAGACTATAATTATCATCTATTATTGTTTCCTAAAGAAATCTAATAAATAATTTTTAAACGGACATTTATTTAGTGTCTGATACATTCTTACTCACACCATACACTTAGCTTCCCCGCGACTTCGTTCGCGCAGTATACGGTACTTTGGAATCGCCGTAACGCCGTAGCCAGCCCAGTAGGTAGCCATTCAGATTGTTGCCACTATATATTTTATCCAAATCGCTTCAGTACTTTGGTTTTTAATTAAAAATGAGTGGGGTAAACACAATAAGCTATTGCTGTATAAGCAAGTCATGATGGGAGTTTTGGCAGGAAAGCGAAAAAGATTGCGTCACCGCATTGTATTATTTTCCTAAACTTGTGTTATTTTCAATGTTAGTGTATAAAATTGGTGGCATTCTATTCGTTAAGTGCTGGATTACAGGCGTGAGTGTGGGAAAATGGTATAATGATGGTTAAAACGTATATTTTCGTGTTGTTTCCAAAACTCCATAGAAGCTTCAAGTAAAGTTGCCACCACTTTACTAGGAGTATGACTTTGACTAGACTATGACTTAACTTGATGACTTGACACATATTTGCGTGAAATATCATTAACTTGATAAATTATCAATTACTTGACACTGGCTAAATACACAAAAGTGTGGAGCCAAAACAATGAAAAAAAAAAGTCACGATGGACTTATGAAATACAGCTGTTGCCTGTTGCTCTGTTATTGGTACCCAATAGCTTGTTGGGTACCAATAAGAGTCAGAGCCGAGCCGCCCCCGCCGCCGCGCGTACTCCTTGAGGATGGGCATCTATATTGCCCGAACACCGGTCGAGTTATTCGACTGTATCTCGTGAGTGTTAGCCGTGTAATAGTTGTAGTTGTGAATACTACTCACGTCAGTTTCTATAATATTATAACAGAATGAAAGCATGGCATGATCCAAAGGTAGAACAAGGATAACTTTACGATTGAAATTTACATTCACATGAACCCTGGTAAATGTATGTGAAATGACGACCTCTATCAGAACCTAGCGAGGTCATATTCACCAAAGTTATACCTTTTTATGTTAATTAATGACATGACGAGCTAGTCGTTCACCCTATGTTAAGTGACATGGTCGCCCATAACAGTTGCAGTGTCATTCGGAACTCTAAATAAAGTTTCACGTGACACTGCACATGCGCACGTCATCCTGAGACATCAGCACAGACTGGTTATCTGAGTCTAATTTTCCCAGTAATTTCACTAGCTACAGTGCCTTTCAAACCCGAACACAGTAGTGCTTGCGCAATGTTTGGCGGAAAGACCTTAGCAGAAAATCATCATCACAGACTTCACCATCACGTAAACATGGAGGCAATCCAGCTCGAACACACGGATTTAGAAGATTGAAATTCAAAACTATTTAATGTAGTGTGTAATGTCTAGCATCCTTATTAGTAAACACGAACTAGCTTTAGACTAGTTACACCATCTTTTGTCTCTTTCGATCCAGCTAAATATTCCAGTAGCAAAAAAAGGACAAAAGCTGAAGTAACTAACCCGAGACTAATACCCGTTTATTAATAAGGCTGATAGTGTATTCAGTGATGGTACTATATTTAATATTATAACGTAACGCAACAAGCTGAAGCGTTATCCAAAACGGATAAAAATAAACAAAATGACTTCGCTTTAATAGAGATAACAAGAAAAGTGTTATTGGACTCATTCTTAGATAATTTGATTGTTGGGTACGCTGCCTACCGGTAGTGGGACTGTTATAGATTATCGCGATTACAGTACAATTTTTTTTGTAGTAGGTAGTATTTAGAGTAATAATAGTAATAATAATAATTTGTGTAGACATTTCACACAGCGCCATCTAACCCCAAAAATGGTCTAAGAGCCCGTGAACCCCAGACCTTCGTTATTTTGTAAAAACAGAAAGTTAACAACGCATACTCCAAGCATAGGTAAGAACGCTGGGCCATTATGAAGTTTGGATGAGGGTGGCTTTAGCAGGTTAACGGTACTAAAATATGTGTAAAATAGCGATCTAAATTCGTCAAATGTTAAAGAGCGATTTTTTGGTATTACCTTCAGAATACTATTAAAAATCACGTTATACATTGCCAGACACTTAACATGGTGGCAACCTCTTGCCAGACACCCTTAATGTTCATGAAATTATAATTTTACTTACGTTATAGTGTAAAAGCTGATTTTTACATATAATGCTTGGGTAATAAGTAAATGATGTTTCCTCGTAAGCCAGAAATTTTTGATAGTTCCAACCCCTTGCAAGACAAGCATGTAGGGTAGCTGTAGAAACGAGCGCGAGGTATATACATGGGTGGGTGCGAGTGAGATGCGCTTATATTGTTTATGTATTAGTATTTAATACATGCTTACATCAAATAAAACAGTAATATATGGGCTCTTGCTTTATAAGCAAAGCTTGTACTGTGGGTCGTCGTGGCGGCCCATCTAAGTATACCATGTTATGTACTTACGTCAATTAAAGTTTGAAAACTATCGTGAGCATGACACATTTTGTAAGATACTCCGACCAGGTTTCGGACATATTCGATCAGCACGTAACTAACGCCTGACGCTCGCGAAAGCCGCCGCGGCTTGCGTTAGTAACTGGCTCCCAGAAGAAGGACATCGAATATGTCCGAAACCTGGCCGGAGTAATTTCGACTTTTAATTCACGTGAGTTTTAGGCGTTATTTATCTTACAAAAAAGTCAATTAAAGTCGCGGAAACGCCTTTTTACAAGGATATTAAGTTGAGGACCATTTAACAGCGGGATCTGAAGTAAGTCCATCGACGAGTCTGAATGACTACCTGCGGAACTACCTCCAGCTGCACGGCACCAAGGCGATGTGCCACGAGGGAGGCTGCGGCACGTGCGTGATCTCCGTCTCACGGACCCACCCTTCTACTAAGGAGAAACAAACTATTGCAGTAAACTCGGTAAGTTTCATGAAAAATTTAAGATAGAATAAGTATAAGGACTTTATACCTAACTAGTTGCGCCCCGCGGTTTCACCCGCGGATAAAAAGTATTTTAATTATTTGCTCATCCCACGAGAATATTTCATTGTTCCGGGATAAAATGTAGCCTATATATTAATCCAGTGTATAAGCTATCTTGGTACCGAATTTCATCCAAATTCATTCAGCCGTTTGAGCGTGAAGGAATAACAAACATACACACATACAAACTTTCGCCTTTATAAATTAGTGTGAAGCGTGATAACTGTGTACCGTGTAGTGCGCAGTAGGACTGCTGTCCTGACCGTCCTGTTCAAGTTATGAGCGGAATTCGTACTCGCTCCTACAAGATCAATAGCAAGATCGGAATCACGACTACCACCACAGACTATCTACATATAATAGTACTACACAATAAACAATTTATGTAACGACTTTAATTTTGTTTTAAATGTTTTTAACGGTACAAACAGGAAGAATACTGTGTTGAATAATATGTTAAAGAACCCGTGAGCGAGTCCAATTTGACCACTGAAAATGGGTTTCTACATAACCTTACCTACTAATCTGATATTTGACACCAGTTCTTTTCATATTTTAGAGTACTTAACAAGTTAACAAGTTTTAATCGATATTCTACTTTCAACAAGGTAATGACCATCGGCCCTTACGAAATTGTTAGCACAAGAATGGAAGGTTAGAATATCTTGCGAGACTGCAGCCTTACACAACAGATTTCTATCGTTTTAACCACGGATAATACTACTATACGTATTAACGTTCCATAGCTGTTGATAACTATTTGTGACAGGAAGGCACCATTAGGTACGTTTAACGACATTGAGTCCAAATTGCCTTAGATAAATAAAAAAGTGGATATGTACTATCTTATAGAAGGTGGTCCGCTTGACTTAGTAATATATGGAACAAAATTTATCCTGAGTAATCAGGAAGATAGCAATAGACCTCTGGATTGACAAGTAGAACTGCGTTGCTGGCTAGGCTAGTTAATCTTCTATGACGCAAAACATTAGAAAGAACGAAAGAAACACCATTACAAATCAATGTGCAAATCTTGGACAATACTTACATTTTTTTTATTTTTAAATGAGTGACGTGACGTGCTAGCCGTTCGCCTGATGTTAAACGACACGGCTGCCCATATTACGTGAAGTGTCACGCGAACCTCTATAATTAATTGTTCCGAGTGACACTGCACTGCGTACGTCATCCAGAGACATCAGCACAATCTAGTAATAAGATTACTAAACTGTGAGATCAGATCATAAAGTCTCATTTGCCCAGTAATTTCTCTAGCTACAGTGCCCTTCAAACCGAACATGTATGTGAAGTGAAGTCTTTAGTGTACTATCCTTTTTGATTGTCTGTGATCACTGATTAGGGGCCTTACCGGGGCCTTAAGTCTGGTGGAGATGGTAATCGTGTTCTCTCTTGCTCGCACTCGTGGACTTGTTAATTGGCGCGTGCAGGTTGGCAGGCGAAGCCGATTCCCGAGGATTTCGATTCCGAGTTAAGCGGTAGGGGTGCAGAATGGATAGGTATATATTTGACAGATTATAGCTTCAAACATTAAGCTCTATATAGCATGCCAAAACCTCCTTTTGACCTATTCCAGTGTCTAGTTCACATCCTCTCATGCCACGAATGGGACATCACAACTATCGAAGGCATCGGGAACAGAAGAGACGGCTACCACGCGGTCCAGAGTCGACTGGCTTCCTTCAATGGGACGCAATGTGGGTACTGCTCGCCCGGAATGGTCATGAATATGTACAGGTACCTAGCTATATTTAATTAATTAACGAAACAGCATTGTCACTCTTAAAACAGCGAAGGTAAACATCGTAAGGAAACTGCCATGGTAAAACGTAAAACATTACAAATTTGTCATTTAACCCACACGTGTCACGAGCATGGCGAACTAAATGGCTTATATCGCTCTTCATGTGAGAGAAGAAACGTCCTAGCAATATGAACGTAATGGGCTGAGGACGATGATGTTAAAATAAAGGGGTGTCAAGATCAAAAAGGTTCAGCAAAATTTTTATATTCCAAAAATCGTTTGTTATGATTGATTCATTTGAATGAAGTACACGGGTATCAAATTACAGTTAAGTTCCTACAAAAAGAAGAAATACATAAGCCTACTAAAGAGCAAGGACGTGGAAGAGAGAATGACAGCCTTTGTGGTGTGGTAGTTGAGCAGGTCGGCTCATAACCTGGGGGCGACGGATTCGATTTCCACGGCAGGATAAGTATTTGTGCACAGGAAAAAAAACGCAAATATTTGTTCTGTATCTGGGTGTTTGTGGAACTATTGGTCCTCGTAGTTCCTGGGTTCATTACTTCCTAGATACAGAGAATCATAGTAAGGACCCAGGACTTATGTATGTGATCGTTGGTTTTTTTTAGTCTGGACATTGACTTGTGATTAAAATTTCACAGCTTGTCCAAGAGCACCAGTAAGCTGACGATGCAGCAAGTGGAGAACTCTTTTGGTAGCAACATTTGTCGCTGCACCGGGTACAGGCCTATATTGGATGCGTTCAAGAGCTTTGCTAACGAACTGGATCCTGGACTAAAAAATAAACTTCAGGTCAGTATGTACAAACGTAGTAAACGCTAATTTATAATTATAATATTATAAGCATCAAAGATGGATAATATCTAATTTTGTTGTAAAATCTATGCGGCAGCTCTTTTTTGCCATTTACACATACATTTTAAAACTATATATTATGCAATAATATCTATAGAACAAAGCACAGGCTTTAAAAGCATGAGTACTTTCAGGACGTCGAAGACCTGCACAAACTGAAATGTCTCAAAAACTGCAGAAAACCATGTTCTGACGACGAAAGCGACTGGTGCGTAATAGAAAACAAACAATATTCTTTGAGAGATGTCGCTATGCAAGGGGGCAAATGGTACAAAGCGTATACTATCCAAGACGTCTTTCAGGTAATTGAAACTCGGAAGATTGTGGAATGAAATATTTATGATAAAACTGTAGTGGAAATTGACAGTTGACAGGAATTCGACATTGTAAATTATGTGAGTGACAAATCTAGCCAAGTGAAATCTGTGCTAACAATGGTAAGAAGTTACCGTTACCATTGTTCTACTACGAAACAATTGAAAGTGTTCTTTATGAGAGCAATAAACTGATTCTTGCATAATCGACTGATTGAAGGCACGTTTGAGGATCAATTTGGGTTGTTCCAGGTATTAGCTCGTGATGGAAACGATAGTTACAGATTAGTAGCAGGAAATACTGGCCAAGGAGTATTTCCCATCAAGTCTCCACCGAAGGTTCTCATCGATATATCTTCAATAGAAGCCCTAAAAAACTCTTTATCTGATGAGAACTTGATCATAGGTGCTGGCACGACCCTAACCGACCTGATGACCACCTTCCATATATGGTCAAATAAGAGTGATTTTAGCTACTTAACTCAGTTTCATAAACATTTGGATTTAGTAGCGCATGTGCCTGTAAGAAATGTAAGTAGTTGTACATTGTTTAAAAAAATGCGCATAATTATAAGAATTTGTTTATAAAAATATTGAATATAGGATAAATATAGTTTTTGTAGTGTATGAGTCACCTGCGACAAATTTTTCATAGATAGTTGGGAGTAAGAATTTTGAATTCTTATTATTTACTTTGGCACAGGTTTATTATTTTATAAAATTATTGTAGGTGCCGGTAGATAAATTTTGAATTTTAATGTTACCTATTTTAACTTTTCAGTTTGGAACGATAGGTGGTAATATGGCAATGAAAAATATGCACAACGATTTTCCATCAGATGTCTTTATTTTACTAGCCACCGTTGGAGCTACAATTACATTAAGTATGTATTGAAATCTTAAAAAAAACTACTCTAATGACGCATTCTGATAAGTGGGTAGGTACTCCATTATATTTTTAATTCCACTATAATCATTTTCTTAAACCACAATTTTGCAGTTAACAGTGCATTGACCAAAACCGAACTGCACATAGAGGACTTCTTAAGGACAAGTCTAAAAAGCAACTTAATATTAGATGTCAAACTGCCTCCATTATCTGAATTAAACTTAATAAGGACGTACAAGGTAATTTTTTATAATAGATAAATAGATAAAACTCTTTATTGAAACACCACATTACAGGAACAATTTACAAGCACATGACGTGATAATACTAATTATAGTATATATATAGATGTCTCCATATGTGAATGTCGCCATAGAGATATATGGCGACATAAACGCTTCAAAATAAATTCATAATGTAAATATAGAATTATTTGTTAATCCCAATCAGCAGAAACTAAATAGTAAGTAGTAAAGATAAGTAGTTAATCGTTATTGCAGACACAAAAACTAATATTGAGTTCTTTCAGATAATGCCTAGAGCCCAAAATGCACATGCAATAGTCAACGCTGGATTTCTATTCAAAGTGGATTCTAAACAAAAAGTGGAGTCTGCTAACATCATTTTGGGAAATATAAGTCCTACTTTCACAAATGCCATAGACACAATCAGGTTTCTAAAAGGACAAGAGTTGTTTACTGACAAAACTCTACAAAAAGCGCTGGTTACTTTGAATAATGAAGTGGTACCGTTGGATGTTCCACCTGAACCTTCGCCTAACTGCAGAAAAGCGATTGCTTTGGGATTGTTTTATAAGGTAGGCACATACCTACATAAAACTATCGTAGCTGCTAATGTTTATAGCTGGCATTTGCATATCCATCATCTTAATTACAGGCTATTCTATCCCTTTCTCCCTCATTAAATCCTCGATACAAATCTGGTGGTACGGTCTTGGAACGCGAGGTATCCCGAGGAACTCAGACCTTTGACACCGATAAATCGCTGTGGCCTTTGAACAAACCAGTGCCTAAATTGGAAGGATTAACCCAGGTAATAATGTTTCGTTTGCTATTCAAGGAATTATCTCGAATGTAACTTGGTGACATGGATTGGCATGAGATGAGTATGACCAATTTTTTCATTTCAGAATAATATAATCTAATTATGAAAAAAATTATGACTTTTAATATAAAAATATATAGGTATATCAAGTTGTAATGGTGTATATAACATTGATTACTATTCCAGTGCTCAGGAGAAGTAAAGTACGCATGTGATGTTTCAACAGAACCACGCGCAGTCCAAGTTGTCTTTGTACTCTCCCAAATATGTAAAGGCAAGATCGAAAGCTTCGACGCTAGTGAAGCTTTGGTAAGAAGAGTTTAATGTTTTTTTTTAACTTAATCTGATGTCATGATGATAATAATTGTTGTAGAATTGTCAAAAATACTTCCCTACGTACATTTATAATTTAAATTATTCATTTTATATCTAGGATATATTTTTATACTTCAAATCAATTCTACAGAAACTTCCAGGAGTCGTTGCTTTCTACACAGCAAAAGACATTCCCGGTAAAAACAGCTTCACACCGAACGACGTACCTTGGCAAGATGGTGACGAAGAAGTCCTAGCTACCAAAATACTATACTATGGACAACCGATAGCACTGATAGCAGCTGCAACTAAGAGGCTGGCGTTGACAGCTGCAGGACTTGTAAAGGTCAAATACAAGAAATCCGAAGATGAGCCAGTGCTAGATATTAGAGATGCCTTAAAAGCTGCTGACAGAGAAAGAAGGGTGAGTACGGATATATAAAAAACCAAATTATTATATTGTATTTCCAACCAAGAATCCCTGGCAAATTCATTATTCAATTTATATTAGATATTCATTTGCACTTACTTGAAAATTTAGGTTCGACAAGAAGTCATAGTCCAACCTACAGATAGAGGCACTGATGTATCCCAAGTTGTGAAAGGCAGTTTCACCGTCCCGTCTCAATATCACTACCACATGGAGACTCAGAGCTGCACCGTGACTAATACTTCTAGGGGAGTCCGGATAAGATCTGCAACTCAATGGATAGATCTCATCAATGTGGCAGTTGGAAATACATTGGATATTGATCACAGCTGGTTAGTGTTATTAGAAAAGCTTGATACAGGAAACTTATGTACATTATTGATAATAAAAAGATTGGGCACTAGAACACTTCCTTGTGAAACTCTCATAAAATCATAACTGCCGTGAGTGTAACTCAATACAATATCATGACTATTAGGATACTATTGCCACAAACTCTTTGAAATTTCTTAAAACTGACTGTATCAAACGACTGCTTTAATTTTGTTTTAAACATTATTTATTTTGTAATGTAATGAACAATACAATATCAAAAGCTTTGCCAAAATCTAAGACATCACAGATATCTATTAATTGCCAATAATTAAAATCACCGAAATTATGAAGGTAAATCTTTTTTTTTTTTTCTGCTTAACATTGTAGTGTGGAAGTAATAGTACCACGAGTAGGTGGTGCATACGGTGGCAAAGCGTCTAGATCGGCGCTAATAGCGTGCGCGTGCGCACTTGTCGCATACAAGCTAAACAGGACAGCGACATTGGTGATGCCGCTGGTCGACAACATGGCAGCGATTGGGAAGCGACAGCAGTGTGATGTTGATTACGAGGTACTTTTATTGTCACTCAATCACCTTGATGGTTTAACGTACGGCTTATTATAATGAATTTTATTTACTTCAGGTAGGAATCAACAACGAAGGACTGATCCAATACCTCAACATAACATCCTACAGCGATGTCGGCTGTACATTCAGTGACACGGCAGGTGATCTCAGCGGTGCTCTCACCACTCTGTACGAGAGCTCACGGTGGAAAATAGAGGGATACAGCGTTCTAACTGATAAAGCGAGTAATACTTGGTGCAGGGCGCCTGGTAAGTTAAATGTTTCACTTATCATTCATGATTCACATATCACCGATGATATGTTATATCTATATAATCTACACTGTTGAGTCTACGGAACTGTTTTAAAGACCAAAACTACGTGCCAATTACTTCAATCTAATTTGAGTCGAAATGTCTCAATACAAAGTCTAATTTATACGTTATATAATACGTTATATATAAATACGTTAATATTTTGATTGGGGTAAGTGGAACATAGTCGTGGTGATCAGGGGTTCTAAAAACAAAACAAGTGCTGGCCGAGCCGAACCAAGCTGAAGTTTTTGTCTAGAATATGAGTACACAATAAGATGTCAGGATATGAGTGATGTTATAATAACAAATGTTAGTGAGTTAATGTTTATTGTTATTGAAATAGGCATAGTTTCCGCTACTTTTGTTCTGTCTTATTTAGAATATTGAAAACCATATGTAGTTATAAAATATGCATGTAGTCATAATTTTTTTCTGCTTTACACCCTCAATTATAATTACTGAACGATGTTTAGCAAGGTCATTTTTATTAAAAGAATCTTTGTTTCTATTATCCACAGGAACAACAGAAGCTACAGCTATTTTAGAACACATTATGGAGAGAATAGCTCACGCAGTCAATAAAGATTCTACTGATGTCAGACTAATGCATTTATCCGAGAATAATGACGTCATGAAAGAGATTATTTCTACTTTCAAGAGAGATTGTGATTTTGAACAGCGTAAAGCTGAGATCAATAATTTTAATAAGGACAACGCTTGGAAGAAGAAGTCTCTGAAATTGTCAGTAATGGCTTATCCGATCGGTGAGTTCAATCTCCCACATTTTATTATGACAATTACGAATCGAATAAGCGAGTCATTCATCATTAACAAATGAAGGAATGAATGTGTTTTCTCTGAAATTTTGTCATCGTATGCCTATTTCGCTATGAATAATCAGCAGCGGTAATAGTATATTCAATAATAGGTTCGTGGTTTTATCTGTACCGAAACCAAAAGCTCATTTAGCAGCCTCAGCGTCGTGGGAGACTAGCTGAGTCTCAGTGGAAATATCCATTTTCATAATGGATTTTTTGAATTGTTTATAGGCAAAGCATTTGAGCACTGCTAACAATTACTGACATCTATTACTTTTTCTTACTTCATAAGTTCATACGCCAGTTTTCCTTGTTTTCACAGGTTACTCCTGGAACTTCCCCGTCACCATCTCAATCTACCACGCAGACGGTACTATCACCATGTCACATGGCGGCATCGAGATGGGTCAAGGTATCAATACTAAAGTGGCCCAAGTCTGCGCTTACACTCTCAAGGTCCCTCTCGAAAAGGTAAAATTGAGCACTCGAAAAGATCTTACATATTATGTTATATAATTTAATCATGGACGTATAACTAATGTGGAAATCAATTTTCATAACGACAATGTAATGTTTTTAGAACGTCAAAATCGTCGGGTATCGAAAATTATAATAAGCCATTAGAAAATTGGTTTTTTTACGCCAGAAGCAGGCTTCATTGTAGATGCTATCTTTGCTTATCAGATGAGACAATAGCCAATGCTGGCAAAATCAGTAATACCAAACATTCCCTCATTGGATATCAATAAAATTACTGAAAATTATTGTGTTTGGTTCGAAGGTGTCCGTAAAAGCTAGTGACAATTTCACCTCACCTAACGCGATGGCTAGCAACGGCAGCATCACTAGTGACAGTCTAGCGTTTGCGACGGTGAAAGCGTGCGAAGAACTGCTGACGCGACTTGAGCCTGCTAAAATGGAACTGACCGAGCCTACGTGGGAAGAAGTCATCGCAGCTGCTTACCATAAAGGTAAACAATAAATGAAGATTTGGTTTTATTGTGAGGTGAATGATCATTCGACCAAATTTTACGCCTGTATTGCTGAACTGAAACAACGATCTTCTGGAACATTTCTTTAGTTTTTTAAGGGTAATATAATATATACCTTTAAAGAGTTTGAAAACACGCGCCAACATTTCAGCGGAGTTTGGGAATTACATACTACCTAAAAAACAGATGATAGAAAAAAAAATCTGCAATAGAGTTGTCTCTGATTTCTAAAATACAAGCAAGGATTTCAATAGCAGTATCCCAAATCAAATTCCTAATGTTTTAATTTGGTTAATAAAACCTATGGAGTTCACAATCATTTTGACAGTGGTGTTTTGGGTTGTGGCTAATGACACATGTAAGGTACATTTCAATGGTTCCCAGGTATAAATCTTCAAGCGTCGTACATGACGTCTCCCGCAGACTCATTACAAGGTTATTCTGTCTATGGTGTTAGTGCTGCAGAAATAGAGCTGGACGTACTGACTGGGAACCACATACCAAGACGTGTGGATATTTTAGAAGATACTGGGGTCAGCCTCAGCCCTGACATCGATGTGGGCCAGGTAAACCTAATTATGATTAAAATAATCATCATTTTAATCAGCCGTTATCGGTTACACCTGAGCATTTGCTTCTCAACAAATTACAGTCAGGTGCATTTATATCGCAAATCTTTTAAACTTGAACCTTTCGATACTTCATTCGAACCAACCAGGTACTACCTAGCTTTACTCGCTTTGGAACCAGATAAAAAGCATTGTAGAAATCTGTCTATTAATCCATTTCTTAACCTTCCATCATTCCTTAGATCGAAGGTGCTTTCGTCATGGGTCTCGGCCTTTGGACCTCGGAGCACCTGGTCTACGACAAGTCATCCGGGAAGCTGCTCACTGACCGGACGTGGTACTACAAGCCGCCTGGAGCTAAGGACATCCCAGCTGACTTTAGGATCAGTTTTAGAAGAAACGCTCCCAACCCTGCTGGAGTTCTTAGGTCTAAAGGTAACCAATACGATTCTAGCACTCGCAAGCCTATTGCCATTAGGCAATAGTTTTTTATAAATTTATTGTATTAACAATAAATACCATGACTGCCATAGAAATGGATATTACGTGGATACTACCGTAAGAAACACCGTAAGCAATATCTTTGTTACCTGTATCAAAAGAGTACTACAAGAGTTTGAAAGTATAAAAATGGCGGAAAATCTATGAGCACTTTCGAGGCGTATTCTAATAAAAACATTTTTAAAAGAAAAATAAATTTTCCAGTCTGTATGTACTAATTTCTGGAAATAATAAAGAGATTTTTGACAAATGGCTACTGCAAACTAAAGGGCCGTAGACAAGAACACCATAGAAAGGGCACACAAAATAAGACAGCCGAAATAAAACCTTTTCGAAGATGGTTAAAAATTTAGACACTCACCATTTTCCTTCTGATTTCACCAAATAATATAGCTGTTGTCCCTAAAAGTCAAAATTGTTCTTATTTTTTCCAGCGACTGGTGAGCCAGCGTTAGTCCTTGCCGTGGTGGTAGCCTTGGCACTGCACGACGCCATCTTTGAAGCGCGAAAAGAGTTCGGATATGTTGACACCGAATGGGTGAATGTCGGTACGTAACTGAGAAAATAACTAATAGCTAGTGAAATAACCAATAACTAGTGAAATAACTAATAACTAGTGAGGTCGGTGTTTATAATGAACCCATATTTTCCATAAATAAATAAATTGTGTGATTTACAGTTCTGACTAAATCCAAATTAAATGGCCAGTATACTTATTCTCATTTTCATCTGGGTGATCACGAAACTTTGATTGCAATGCAACAGGAGAAATTTCCATACTAACTATGCACATAAACTACGTATTAAAACTGTCAAATCCATACAAATTTGTTTCTGTAGGTTGCAATCGACTTACGTGATTGCTCAGCTGATATCATGTAGTCCTTAGTTACGTATAGATACCGCTAGGGGCGCTGTGCTCAACTTCTAATAATATAAACGTTTTTTAAATTTAATCATAAATAATTTTTTTAACGTTAAATATTTAATAATGTTTTAAATTCTCAGGTCCGCTTTGACAATACATACAATACAGTACAATAATAGAACTTATCTAAGTATATATAAAATGAAAATCTCAATTTCCCTCAGTCATCGCATCACGCGTGAACGAATGGAACATTTTCGCTAATTCTTTATTTTGTTGTGTTTATTGTCAGGAGGTTTCCAAGGAAAGAAAAATTTAAGAACGTAGAACGGAGAATTAGAAAATAACACCACGCAGGTGAAACCGCAGGGCGCAGCTAGTTAAACATATTTTTGATTGTAATATTATTTATCTTTCGTTTTCAGATTCGCCTTGTAACGTGGAAAATATAATGAAGGCGATAGGACCTAAGTACGAATACTATAAGTTACAATAAATTGTTAATTATCACTTAATACTACATTAAAATACTATGCATTATACTCACTGCATTAAAATATTATGCATTATACTCACTGCATTAAAATATTATGCATTGTACTCACTGCATTAAAATATTATGCATTGTTCCCAGTACATTAAAATATTATGCATATAACTCATTGAATTAAAATATTATGGATTGTACTCACTACATTAAAATATTACGCATTGTACTCACTACATTATAATATTATGCATTGTACTCAGTATTTGACTGCCATCGAATCTATTATTAGGGGTGATTTGACAGTTAATGCATTAAAAATCTCGAAAGGATGATTATTAAATACTTATAAATATATAAGACTTAATAAAAAAATATTCATAATAACATTTTTATTCTTCAAAACTTCAAACTCACAATTCATTACGCCATTATTATTATTATTTACAAAAATAACATAAACACAAGTGCTATGAAATAATAGTTATTAATACAACTTATTTATCAATAATAATTAACACCCAGCATTACCCCTTAAATGGAATAATTGTATATTATTAATCCAGTTCCCTTTTGACACTTAAACATTCAATAAACAACGCCCTTCAAAAGATCGAAACGTATCTGATGATTTCAATTATTATACTACGACTACATGACTATTACCCCGCATTCCGCCGCTTACATGCAAACCCTGAAATGGACAGAATTACAAATATTTGTACCCCCAATTTGATTGAAAAATAATATTTTGTATTAAATGCAGTAATTCAGTTTGTAGAATGTATTTGATTATTTTGAGGCTGAATATAGTTTTGGTTGTTGTGGGGCTGAATGAAGAATTAGCTAGAAGTCAATAGGAAAAAAAAATCCTATTGGTTTATTTAGTTGCTATTAAAGTTTTTGGCCTGCACGTCGATTGTCATAAATTCCCACGATTTTGTTTTGAAGTAAAACTTCTTTACGCACGCTTGACTTGATAGTCTAAGAGCCTCTGAACCCCAGACCTTTATTTTGTAAAAGCTGAACGTTTGTCAACGCATACACCCAGCATAGGTAAGAACGCTGGGCCATTATGAAGTTTGGATTAGGGTGGCTTTAGCAGGTTAACGGTACTAAAGATGTGTAAAATACCGATCTAAATTCATCAAATATTAAAGTGCTTTTTTTGATATTACCTTCAGAATATTATTAAATATCACGTTATACATTGCCAGACACTTAACATGGTGGCAACTCCTTGCCAGACACCCTTAGTGTTCATAAAATTATAGGTAATTTTACTTACATCTAAATATATATAACTCAAAGGTGACTGACCGCACAGCCCAAACCACTGGACGGATCGGGCTGAAATTCGGCATGCAGGTGGATGAAACGACGAAGGCATCCACTAAGGATTTTTCGAAATTAAACCCTTAAGAGGATGAAATGGGTGGTTGAATTATTTTCCAATAGGCCACGCCGCGGACCGCGAAGCTGCGGGCAGAAGCTCGTTATAGTATAAAAGCTGATTTTTACATATAATGCTTGGGTAATAAGTAAATGATGTTTCCTCGTTAGCCAGACATTTTTGATAGTTCCAACCCCATGAATATAAAAATCTGATATATTTTAAGCTGTTTACAGGACTATTCATGAATATCGGTACCTTCCAAAAATGAAATATTGTCCATCCGACCATAGCAACTTATGTACACATAACTTCAGACCACCTTTCGTACCTTGTTAAGTGCATAGCTCGTGCAAAACTTTCACAGCCTTATTAATAAACACGAACTAGCTTTAGACTAGTTACACCATCTTTTGTCTCTTTCGGTCCAGCTAAATATTCCAGTAGCAAAAAAAGGACAAAATATGAAGTAACTAATCCGAGACTAATACCCGTTTATTAATAAGGCTGTAAGAGCTCTAAGTTAGGCCCGAGTACCAAACTGCGCATGATACAGTTGAGTGCATTGTGAAAGCAGCCATACAGTAACTATAATATGCGGACTAACTTCCGAGAGCTCATAAAGTTTTGCGCGAGATATACTTTGTAGTTCTAAGTACGAATTCGCAACTCGCTTCGACTGACGCGAGCGATGACAGATGCTGTTAATATATCTTCAATATTTTCCTCGATCCATTGATCTCTGTCAGGGTTGGAGTGGTGGAGTGTCGGGAACTGGACCTGATGTCATTCCATCCCGGGGGGTAGCGGCTCTAAGGGGTTGACACCGCCCGGGGGCGGAACCGGCAACGGGGCACCGTATTGGGGTTGTGGTTCCATCTGAAAAAGGAAATATGGTTGAATTACAATGCATTTTACTACTCGGCTAATTTAACTTATTATTTCACAAAACAGTGCGCTTTTACACGCCGCAGCAGATACACGCGCGAGTGGGCGAATCGGCTAAACTCACAGCCATAATTCTTTGTATCTATTAAAACTTAACTTATAAACTTTGTATGTATTTACAAACAAAAATTATCTAAGGTCCATATTACAGAACGAGGCTCAGTCATCGATCGGTGCTCAAGCAGAGATTTCATTCATAAAGTGATCAATTAGTGAATGAAATATCTGCTTGAGCACCAATCGATGACTGAGCATCGTTCTGTAATACGGACCTAAGTATTGTATCAGTTATCTGGTTCCTGTAATACAAACTTTGCTTAGTTTGAGGCTAGATGGCGTTGTGTGAGAACGAAAAAAAATTTTTTTATATCTACTTTTACTACTTAACCAAGTGTTGTGTACCCCAATTGGGACTCCACATTTTTTGGTCCTTCGAGCCGGATTTGAACCAGCGACCTATGGATCTACAGTCCCCGCGTGCACGCGCACGTCTACAGTACAACTCGATGGTCTCCTTCTATCGCTTTAATGTGGAATACTTGGATGATACAATATCACGATACAAATATTTTCAATGGACTTCAATAAGGAGGTTCTTAATTCGATTGTACTATTACTATTATTATTATTTTTTATGTTTTTTTTACCTTAAAACATCGTCATTTATAGGCCAGTTTGAATTTTTTTTTAATTTGAAATAGTATAATTTCAGCTAGGCGATCAACTTGATTGCAAGAAATATAAACAGAAATGATTATATATTTCACAATTTTAATATTAATTTCAATCACCCCTCTGATTGTTTCATAGAAATTTCATGAAAATTCAGTTGAGTATTGGTTTTTAAATTAAAATAACGAAAAAAAAAACAGGCATTCTTTCTTTGAAACCGGTGTGTGCGTGTGCGTGTGTGCGTGTGCGTGTGTGTGCGTGTGCGTGTGTGTGTCTGTGTGTGTGCTCGTGTATGTGTGTGTAGGTGTGTGTGTGCTCGTGTATGTGTATGTAGGTGTGTGTGTGCTCGTGTCTGTGTGTGTGTCTGTCTGTGTGTGTGTGTATGTGTGTTTGTGAAACCTGACCTGTTGTAAAGCCCGTGTGATATGGTGCGGTATAGCGGCGACATCGTGCGGCGACATGGCGGCAACATGGTCCCTCAGAGCGAGCGAGAGCCGGGGTATGGCCAGCGGCGCCATTATGGCCTCGGCCGGTAACGACAGCAGGAGGAAAGTGGATGCTGGGATGAGACGCTCGCAGCATTTGATCCAGCCCTCCCATGCCACCTTGTTGGTCCACACCTGGGAATTTAAAAGGCTCTTTGTTACGGTTTACGACTTTATTTCTCAAAGAATAAATCACTTATAGAGAAAATACAATAATACTACACAATTACTACTACTATTATATTACTAACACAGAAACTGCCGGCCGCGTCGCCGGTGAATAGTTAGGGCCATTCTACAATATTGTGTTTTTATATTTATAATGCTGTTTTATTGTGTTATTTAAGAAGTTACTTAGGTAGGTATATTTAGATAAGTACCTTTTAGCTGTGCTGTAATGCAATGGTCTTTTTTACGTTTTTTAATGAAATTACTATTTAAGAATTTCAAAATTGATATTGTTTGCCATAGTTTTAAATAATTGATTGATTTTTTTTTTTAATTTGATTTGAACAATTAAGTAGTTACCTTTTGAGGATGGTTTTGACAGTAGAAAATAAAAATAAGTTTTGTAGGCATTATTTGTATTAAATTTCTAATTTTGTGTACCTTATTTTTTTTTAAAGCAAAATTTTATTCATTTGTACTTTTATGATAGTATTTTTTATTTTTTTTTTGGTTTTTCCTTTTAATTATTTATAATTAAATTGGTTTTGAATACTTACTTTAATTAATTGTTGAAAAATCTTTTAATACATGTGATTTTAACACTTTTTTGAAGACTTTCAATGATTTAATTTCTTTTATTAAGTTCTAATTCTTTTTTTATTTCTTTCTTTTATTAAGTTGTAATTCTTTTGTTAAGGACTGATAAGTACTATATACCATAATTACGGAACCTTCGGCGCGCGAGTCCGTCTCGCACATAGACGGTTTATTTTTATATATAGAATGGAAAGACAAGATTCAATGCTTGCTTAGAAAGTGGAAAAGAGGAGTTTTGGCGGGAAAACGAAAAAGATCGCGTCGCTGCATTGTATTATTTTCCAAAACTTGTGTTATTTTTAGTGTTAGTGCATAAAATTGGTGGCATTTTATTCGTTAAGTGCTAGATTACAGTCATAAGTATGGGAAAGTGGTATAATGATGGTGAAACGTTTTTTTTTCGTGTTGTTTCCAAAACTCCATAGAAGCTTCAAGTAAAGTTGCCACCACTTTACTAGGAGTATGTCTTTGACTGGACTATGATTTGACTTGATGACTTCGACTGTGACTTGACACATATTTTCGTTAAATATCATTAACTTAATAAATTATCAATTACTTGACACTGGCTAAATACACAAAAGTGTGGAGCCAAAACATAAAAATATAAAAAAAGAGGAAAAGAATAAGAAGATAAAAAACAAGTTGTGTTGCTATTTCCAGTTGTCAATCATACATTTTGTTTCACGTGTATTTTGACATTTACACTGAAACATTGCGACGAATTTATGGACTCATTAACATAAACCCTTTTATGTCAATAAATGATTATTTGATTGATTGATTTGATTGAATTTAGACGTTCTGACGCTTTAATTTTTTACTTCAAACTTGTCCCAGCATTTGACCACGCTCTCACCTTTTTTTTATGTTAAGGAATGACGTGACGAGCTAGCCGTTCACCTGATGTTAAACGGCTGCCCATATCAGCTGCAGTGTCACTCGGAACTCTAAAGTATAGAGTTTCGCGTGACACTGCACTGCGCATCGTCACTTCACCTGATGGTGGTGGTGGAAGTGACGATGCGGTCGAAGGTGTAGCATACTAGCCAAGTAAATACCTATTCACTCTTGAACACGCCCGGGTCATATTTCGCCGGAAACAAACGCTGGCAGGGCATTCCATTCCTTAGCCGTTCTATTATGCTTACACGTTTCGATCATATAAAAAAAACATTTATTTGACAAAAGGCAAAATTATATAATCGTGGAGATTGGAACTACTGACTCCCACACTAGGATCGAAACCCGTGCTGTGGGAATCAGGACTCTTTCGTCGGAGATACAGTTTTTATACCTATACCAAATGGATCCTAATTGATAGAACCAGGCATGACTTCGCGGAAGTTCATCTTAGATACAAAATGAAATAAGAATATCTAAAAATTCAGGTAATTAGATTATATATATTGGAGCAGTCGCAAAGGATTATTGTAGGTAAATTAATGAAAAAACCTAAAAAAAACACCAATACAGATAACCCTCGACACGTGTTTCGCCTCTTCACGAGGCATCCTCAGGACCGTGTTGACTCGACACTTTCGCACGAGCCTTCGTTTTGTATCCAATTGGATCGTTTTAACTAATGAAATCTTACCTCTTTCTCAATTAACAGCTGCAGAATGTTCAACGTAAGTGATGCAAGTCCAGGGTACAAGGTCAGGGCTTGGAGGACGCTCCTCATCATGAGAACCGGTATTTCAGGCTCCTCGGTCAGCCTCTGGAGTACCGCTGATACCACCTGAAACGACATAAACCACATTCATAAGCTGCATAACATAATAAATAATAATAATAACGCCCAACGATCACATACATAGATCCTGGACCTCAACTAGGATGAAACATGGTACCCCAACACCCAGACTCAGAAAAAGAATTTGCGCTTTTTTCTGAAAATTTTTGTCCTGCCGTGGGAATCGAACCCGCCGTTTCCAGGCTATGATCTGACCTGCTCAACCACCACACCACTGATGCTGTCAAAAATATATCATCTGCTCGTCCAAAGGTTCGAAGAGGCTTATTAGCGATAAGACCATCTATTTGTTAATTATTTTTATCTTGGTGTCAATAAATGTATCAAATGATATTACTTACGTCCTGTGTGTAAGTTTGTTTTTCACTGAAGCATAGTGCTGTGGCCTTGATGATGTACTTGAGGTCCGCCTTGCTAGGGTCTATCAAATGCAACGTAACAAGTAATTCCGCTGGACTGACTGAAAAAATAAACGAGTCTGCTTTAGATCACACGACTGAAATAAAACTTCTTTAGCTCCATCTATCGGCCGTTATAACTTAGTTTTTGCTTTGTTGTCGCCATCTTGACAATTGTAAATTGTCATTTTACCGGACATACCAACATAATAATACAAACTTTTAACTTTGTTATATTGACAATGGAGATCTACGTGAACCAACTTCAACTTCCGTTCGCCTCGCATTCACCAGCTTCCCCAAGTCACTCGTGCGTAAAGAAGTTTTACTTCATAAAAAGTATGGGTACGGGAGTTTTGGCGGGAACGCGAAAAAGATTGCGTCACCGCATTGTATTATTTTCCAAAACTTGTGTTATTTTCAGTGTTAGTGCATAAAATTGGTGGCATTCTATTCGTTAAGTGCTGGATTACAGGCGTGAGTGTAGGAAAATGGTATAATGATGGTGAAACGTTTCTTTTCGTGTTGTTTCCAAAACTCCATAGAAGCTTCAAGTAAAGTTGCCACCACTTTACTAGGAGTATGACTTCGACTAGACTATGACTTGACTTGATGACTTCGACTGTGACTTGACACATATTTGCGTGAAATATCATTAACTTGATAAATTATCAATTACTTGACACTGGCTAAATACACAAAAGTGTGGAGCCAAAACATAAAAAAAAGTATGGGTACCAGCATTTAGAAACGCATGTCGAGATAAAGAGGGAGACGGCTAGTGGCAGATTCGTAGAGCGTGTCTCTGTCATGCGGAGGACTAGAGCGACAAAACGTCACGTAACGTACTGAGTGACAGAGACTGACTATCTCTCTCTGAGTGACATAGTTATTTGTTCTGTGTCTGGGTGTCATATTGTATTCTATTTATATATTCACTAAAAGAAAAGTAAAGCGAAAAGTATCTAAGGTTCGTATTACAGAACAATGCTGTCATCTATCGGCGCTCAAGCAGAGATTTCATTCATAGAGTAACCAATTAGTGAATGAAATCTCTGCTTGAGCACCGATCGATGACTGAGCGTCGTTCTGTAATACGGACCTAAGTATTGTATCAGTTATCTGGTATCCATAGTACAAGCTTTGTTTGGGGCTAGATGGCGCTGTATGAAATGTCCACAAATATTTATTTATTTATTTATAGACGACAAAACTATGAAGTAAACCCCTTTTTAAGCTGGAAGTGCATTATTTACCGCCGATACCTTTTCATATAGCCACGTATCAGAAATCTATCATAGCTTACGTTATCATGTTTTGAAAAGATAAAAAAAAAATACAATGTAAGAAAAGGAAAATCATGTGCAAGTAGGTATAGAAGAAGTAGATGTATTTTAGTATGTCCCAAAAAAAATACGGTGTTAAAAATAAAACCTGCAAAAGTGTTGCCCAATACCCAATTGAAAAAAAAAACTATTTCACACAAACAAAACTCGAAAATACTATTTCCGATTAAAGCGCGGTGTAAGCACAAAAAAAAACATTTTTTTGGCGTCACTAAGGTGTCAACATAATAATATGAAAAAAATTGTAAATGAAAAATATAACAAAAAACAGGAATAACTGTACAAAACTTAACTAAATACCTTAGTTTTTCTAAAATAAATCGTTTTAATGACCCCAAAAAATACATTATGAACGTAATTCTCCAAATATTCAGCGATAACAACGCCTTTTTTCCCACTAAATTTTAATAGCTAGACTGGCGGTCTATATGAATGGCCATATATAATATTTATTTGATATCCATATTTCATGTAATCCACAATACACGAGCAAACTTAACACATTTCCATGCGCAGACCCAGTTTAACATCAAATTATGATCTGCAATTTTCAACTTTAAACAGAGCTCTATAGAGACCTCATCAGAAAAACGTGCTTCCCCAAAGGTCACAAGACAAAGTGAAATTCCCAAAGTAATTATTCAAACAATACTTACAAATCATAACAGTGTATACTGAAATAAGTAAAATAATAATGAGGAAAAACATTTCTCTTCGCGCTGAAGTTTTCATCCACCTAACATTTGAAGATCCTCTCATCGCGCTGTGACATCACTTTATAATTTTACAAACTAGGTGCACATAGTTCAGGTTTAAACCTCTACATAGTCCACGTTTTGTAATATGAGAACTTTAGGGCTTATAATAACAATAAGAATAAGATTTATTTCAGCAAACAATAGCAACGATAACAATAGTGTCGATTCTGTGTCGCATACTCTAAAGCTAAACGAAATTAACATATTTCCGTCTTTTTCATTTCCCCTTTATCAGAAGAGTACCGCCATACTTTAAATTTACTTTAGTTTTAGAGAATGCGATACAGAATTGACACCAATATCATCCTTACTTAAGTAGGTATGTGAATTAATCACATATACATATAGTCCAAATGTTTCTTTTTTTTTTGTAGTAGGTAGTTTTTAGTATTAGTTATTAAATCATTGTAGTATTTAGAAAATAAAGGCAATTTGCCGTGTTAAAAAAAATTAATCACATACAAAGTCATGATTTTAGTTGACAGTAGATATTATTTTTTGAGCCCTGGGCTCCACACTAGGATTCCGTGTTGTGGATAATCATCAATCAATGCATATAAAATCACAAGAGAAATGCAACCATCATAAAAAAAATATTTTTGCTATCTTTTGTGCTACCAAGGTCTGGCGTCTCTGTCTCTACGTAGACAAAGTCGCGGGCAAACGCTAGTATACACATAAATTGAGTTACCTGGTGAATTATCTTCGTTAGGGTTCTGCAAACCCAGTAGTTTGTTGAACACTTCTTTTACCACGACTGGATTCAGCTTTATAAACTTTGGTAGGGCTGCAAGAATCTGTGAAAATATGGTATAAATATTTACGTAAAAAGCAATTGCAATTATTTTTCAATCTTTTTATTGTTTTGCATACTTTGAAACCTGTTTTATAATGTACACCGGTTATCCTTAAAGCACGGGCGGTGGAATAAACACTCCATTTGTATCCTAGGGCGTAAAAAAGGGGGGAAAAAATTTAGTCCACCACACTTTTTCTAGGGGTCGTCTGTAGGCTACTTTACTACACAATAACTTACAATATAATTATCTAATATACTATACATAAAGGAAACAGTAAGTCGAATTGTTTATTTAAAAATATCCCTTTGAACACACATCACCCCCATACTATACGTCCATTAATAACGTGATGTTTTTAGCGACTTTTTAACCTCCCCCCTTCCCCTGGTGATACGTGATGTCGTTTTAGACTAGCCCCCTCCTATACAAAATCACGTGTGATTTTTATACATATATATGGTGGCGGCAACGTCCAGTTATAAACTCTATGCGCAGCGGGCAGTACCGTAATTAACCCTGTCGTAGCATTTAAATTTATTACAGTGGCAACACCGGTATCTGCCATCGCTCCCCCACCCATCTGGCTATAAAAAGGGAACGCTCGGTGTACTACGGATCATTCTAGCTCCGGACACGGCTCGGTGTAGACATGCTGAAGGCCTATAGTTATATAGGTTGCAACCTACGCACAACCCGTTCCTCCTATATATACATAGGTATAGAAGAAAAAGATGTATTTTAGCATGTCCCAAAAAAATACGGTGTTCAAAATAAAACCACCAAAAGTGTAGCCCAATATCCAAATGACAAAAAAAAAACTATTTCACACAAACAAAACTCGAAAATACTATTTCCAATTAAAGCGCGGTGTCAAATCAAAATTTCATAGTATACATCCAATTTAATTCTGGAAAATTAAGGCGGATTTTGTCTGGCTACGGCAAGTCAAAACCACGCGCCGCCTTCGGAATGACCGACGCACGTTCAATAAAATGAAAAAGGTGTGTGCTTTAGACCACACGACTGAAGTAAAACTTCTGTAACTCCATCTATCGGCCGGTATAACATTGTTTTTGCTTTGCATAATGTTAATGTCGGAGTTTTAGCGGGAAAACGAAGAAGATTACGTCACCGCATTGTATTATTTTCCAAAACTTGTGTTATTTTCAGTGTTAGTGCATAAAATTGGTGGCATTTTATTCGTTAAGTGCTGGATTACAGGCATGAGAGTGGGAAAGTTGTATAATGATCGTGAAACGTTTCTTTTCGTGTTGTTTCCAGAACTCCATAGAAGCTTCTGGTAAAGTTGCCACCACTTTATTAGAAGTATGACTTGACTAGACTATGACTTAACTTGATGACTTGGACTGTGACTTGACTTGACACATTATATAATATTATTAATTACTTGACACTGGCTAAATACACAAGTGTGTAGGCAAAACAAATAATAATAAAAAAAATTGTAAATTTTAACTTTGTTATGTAACCAACAATTTTCAACTTCCGTTCGCCACACATTCCCCAGCTTACTCCCCAAGTCAAGCGTGCGTAAAGAAAGTTTACTTCAAAATACACGTGATATCTGTAGTATTTAAATTATATTAGATGAAGGTAGTAGTCCATAAAATTATAATAACTACCTTCAACATACTAGCATTTTGTCGTGTACCATCTCTTACCAATAAATGCTATTCTGCGATAGTCGGTGTTTTTTTTTATGTTAGTGAATGATGTGACGAGCTAGTCGTTCATCTGATGTTAAGCGCCACGGCTTCCCATAACAGAACAGTGTCACTCAGAACCCCAAAACATAGAGTTTCGCATGACACTGCACTGCGCACATCATCCTGAGACATCAGCACAGTCTGGTAATAAGATTACTCGACTGTGAGATCAGATAATAAAGTCTCATTTGGGCAGTAATTTCACTAGCTACAGTGCCCTTCAAACCGGAACACAGTAGCGCTTGCACACTACTGCTTGGCGGCAGAATAACTGGCAAAGCGGTGGTACCTACCTAGACGAACTTTGCAACAAAGTCCTACCACCTAGTAAAAGGTGTTTCATTATATATTATATATTATTGAATATCTCAATACAGTAATTTAAGTAATGGTTTAGGTACCTCTTTCTTGGAAAGGCCAGTAAGCACGGGAATAAGGAACCGGACATCGGACACCCGTGTCGCGTACAAGTCACGGACTTTCTGCACCAATTCCGGAGAAGGCGGGGCTGGAAATTGCAATACAATACACAAATTATTTAATGTACGCCAGAAGAAAAAAACACAGTTACAGATGATGAAACTTAAAAGCATAGTACAATGGGCGGACTTATCGCTAAAAGCGATCTTTTCCAGTCAAGCTTTGGATGGAAATAATTGTTAGAGAGATAGAGGTCGTTGGTGGCGAGGAACTACGAGAACCATGGTCTCACAACACTCAGACTCAGGTCCGTATTACAGAACAATGCTCAGTCATCGATCGGTGCTCAAGACGAGATTTCATTCACTAATTAATCACTTTATGAATGACATCTCTGCTTGAGCACCAATCGATGACTGAGCATTGTTCTGTAATATGGACCTCAGTATATAAAACTTACATTTCTCTGTGAATATATGCACGAGCCTGGTGAGCAGAGTCTCAGCCCCTCTCGGGCACTCGTCCAGGAGCGCCGCGAAGGCAGGGCGAAGCTCCCCGGGCGATGCGGCGGCTGTCACTCGGACGGGGGCTTCTACCTGCCGCAACACCACGCGCTTGGCGTCGGAATCCGCGCAACCGTATACACGGGCCACTTCGATTATTAACTCTGATGGTAATAAACAAGATATTAGAAATAGGCTGTTTACATACAATCAAAACTCAATAAGGCCATGTTACTTTCTTAAAAGTAGGTTAAAAAATAAAAGCAAATTCCAAAAAACACGAGGGTGCTTTAAATAAATCGTTTTTAGACAGAAAATCTCGAGATTCAAGCCTCATTTCGGTATTTTGAGAATGTATTACTGTAGATAATTTCACGCTGAATCCAACGATATCCTAAGTCATTTTGTGAAAAAAAACAGTTAAACCCTTTTTGATCTCCTTTAATTGTAAATTGTAATTTTACCGGACATACCAACATAAGAATATAAATGTTAAGTAATTTTTAACATTGACAATGGAATTCTACGTTAACCAACAAATATCAACGTCCGTTCACCTCGTCATGCATTCACCAGCTTACTCTACAAGTCAAGCGTGCGTAAAGAAGATTTACTTCAAAAAGTTAATTTGGTAAATAAGTATCGGAGTTTCTAAAGTTGAAATTGAGAGGACATTTCATGTCCATTACTCACAAAACAGATTTTGTGCGGAACTAGCTATAAAGTTCATAATAAAATTTGTGGTGTCACATGCTAAAGAGATTGTAATATAAATATGATAGAACGAGGTAGATAGTAATGAGTTAACATAATTTGTTATATCATGATTTATGACGTCACTACGCGTTTGAGCTGTCTATTCTTGTATCTTAAAAATAATAAATGAATAACATATAACAAATACAAACGTACAATCAACCTTTGTAATTATTTATGAGGAATAATATATAATTATTCCTCATAAATAATAACAATTTATAAGATAAAAATAAATCAGTCGAATATGTTAATGTAAAATATGATGTGATTACCAATCAACACAATTCCATTTTTGTTTATATAAAGTTAAATAAAAAAGTAAAGTTAAATAAGTAAGTAAAGTTTTTATTTTACTGTTATTTGTAAATAACTGTAAAATAAAAACATAAAGCATAATTACCCTCATCTTCTGGATACAGGGCCATAACAAGGTTCAAGCATAATTTGTACAGGTTGTCAGTCCAAGGGGTCCGATAACCTACCCCTCTCCCTCCCAAAACTTCAGTGGGAGGGTTCGCAAGGGATATGAACCCTAGGTACAGCATAGCATGCTTAGATATCACTTTTCGACAAGCGTCTGTGGATCGCTTGTAGATTTTCAGCGTTGTGTTAAGAGCTAACTCGCGTATTTCGTCATTGTGACTCACTGCAATAAATTTAATTTTATGTTGTGTTGATTATGATCCTAGTTGGTCTAATAATAAAATAAATGATTAAAATATGAACGAAAAATGAATAAGGAAAAATTAATAAAAATATGAAAGAAAATTTTCCTATCACACTAAAGTTTGTATGTTTGTTACTCCTTCACGCTTAAACGAATTTTCACAACAATTTCCACTACCGAGCTACTAGACGCTCGCCATCCTTTCGTGGTCGAAATACCACCCATTCGTATCAAGCGACTCAACGTTCTTAATTAGAACGGCTAAGGAATGGAATGCCCTGCCAGCGTCTGTTTACGGCGAAAAATGACCCGGGCGTGTTCAAGAGAATAGTCAATAGGTATTTACTTGGCTAGCATGCTACACCTTCGATCGCATTGTCACTTCCTATCAGGTGAGAGCGTGGTCAAATGCAAGTTTGAAGTAAAAAAAAAAACGGCTGAATTGATTTGGATGAAATTCGGTACCAAGATAGCTTATACACTGGAAAAACATATAGGCTACATTTTATCCCGGAAAAGTGAAATGTTCCCGTGGGGTGAGCAAATAATTAAAATACTTTTTATCCGAGGGTGCACAGCGGGGCGGTTAAAAAAAAATCTTAACTTTATTGTATAGGAAACATTTGAGTTTCGATCGGTATTCGAACCCGCATCCCGCATCATTTAATATAGCGAGACGTTTATTTTGTTGTTGCTTTCACGTTTAACGCCGAGCCGATTTGGATGAAAATGCACACAAAAGGATGATATCACTGAAAACAACAAATGCTACTTTTATCCCGGAACACTTTGCGACGGAAAACAGGTAAAAACTGGGTATTGCAAACAATTTTATAACTATCTGCTAACTTTGTCTGTACGTCTATTGGTAAATTTTTAAATTAACCTCCAAGAAAAAACTGCATATAACGATTCTAAACCAGTTTTGGAATATTACATGAGAAATACTTACAAATATGACAGAGCACCGCCGGGATATACTTGTGAGCTCTCGGCGGCCTTATGATACAAATCTCTTCCAGTATATCCAGAGCTAGAACAGCAACTTTCTCCTCCTGCACCAAATGCTTCAAATAATCAACGGCTTCGTCCGTTACAACTGGACATTCAGAATATATTTTTCTGAGGAGAGCATCTTTAGCCGCTTCTGTAATAGGATCACCCTGCTCACAGATATTCGTTATCAAAGCGCACAGTAGTTGGTTGTAGTTCTGATCATGTTTTTCATTGGATTTCGGCTGTAAAGTCACTGGGTGACGATTAAATCCTTGCATAAAGGCATATTCTTCGTACAGCCATGCTAATGCCAGATCTATCCTGTTCGCTGGGTCTTCTAGTATGTAACTCAGGACTAATTCACGTATCTCTGGCGTGTAGCTCGATGCGAAAATCGTTATGAATTTCGCGCGGATTTGAGCGGCTCCCCCAATAGTGCTCTCCTTCTCAGCCCTTAAAATCCTGTCCACAGCTTGGATGATCAATTTCTCTTTTATTTCTTTCGGAATAGGACGCGTTATTTCCTGTAGTCTTAATAGTTTGACTTTTTGCTTCAGTCTTGGGACGGTTGGCGTTTGGGGCGGGATTAATTTTTCTTTTTCCTTGTCTTTCCTCTCTTCTTCCTTTAAGTGTTCCTGTCTAGTTTCTTCCATGAGTTTAGAAACTGCGCTTTCCATTTGTCTTTCCGCTTTTGTGGATTCTTGGAGCTTTGCTACAGCGTTTTTGAGGGTAAGTTTCTCTTCTTCCGCATCTTTGAGCATAGGGATCTTTGCGGCGAGATCGCTAAGGGTTGGTTGGGGAGGGGGAGTGAGCGCCTTCGGAGGTGTTACAACCTCAGCAATCGGAACTTCATCCTCAACCTTACTTGTGTCTTTAGACTCGTTTTTAATAACTGCTAGAATCATTTTGGACAAGCTTCTCTTCTGATTTTTCGAACCGGAATTCGGAATGGGTTTATACGCGGTTGCGAAGGTTGGAGGCATTTCACTTGGCAGACAATTCATCAGAGTAGACATGACTAGGCTTACAACATTTTCCACATTGTTCAATCCTTCAACAATGCTGTCTTCTGTCACGTTAGACTTAGTTGCTACAGTTTGAATGATCGTAGATTGGCTGCTGTCTTCGTCCATGAATGGCGTGAACTCGCTTCGACTGTTGCTGTCAGAACCTTGACTGTTACTCTGAGGGGAATCAATTCGAAATCTTTTCGGAGGCGCTTCACTATGTCTCACCTCGCCTAATCGTTTATTCCGTTTCTCTTTTGGAAGTGCTTTATTAATTTCCTGGGTTGTCATCCCTATATCCATTAGCAATTGAGTTAGTGGAGGCATCATATCGTTTGAAGATGGATGCTTTATCAGGTTTATAAGTAGCATTTTCAAATGCTTTCTGACTGAGTTTACTTGTGATTGAGAGAGAGTTGGTGGTAATGTTGTGTGGAGGTCTCCTAATGCTTGAATTACTCGTGGCATATATTTCGGTCTGACCTTAGCCAGGAGGCATAGTGTGGTCATACAAGCCATTAAGTTTACGCTCGATATGTGCTGGGAATTGTGGAATTTCACTAGTAAATTGAAGATATGTCTGAAAATGCGCCAGAAAGAGATCGTTAGTTCTAACGGGCACGCCTGGCGCACTCCGAGGTGAAACTACAAGTACATCTGCGGAACCGATCCGTCACATTGTCATGTCAGAGCTAAGACCAATACACACACATACACTTTTGCCAATGCTCAGCCGATTCCTAGACAAAAAAATGCAAAAAATTAAAGATAGAGATACGCGTTAGAAAGATACACGACTAGTAATCCTTTCTAATATTGTAAACGCGAAAGTTTGTGTGTATGGATGTTCGCTATGCTTTCACGCAAAATCTACTGAATGGATTTTAATGAAACTTGGAATGCAGATAGTTTATACGCCGAATTAACATATAAAATACTTTTTGCGGTGGGGCACAACTAAATAAAGATAAATAATTTTTAAACCAACGTTTTTATCAAAGCAATGAATCAAAATTCATCCTTATCAACACAATATGTTCCCACAGATGGAAAACAAGCTACCTCCACACAGTTGTCTTCGAATTATTATGTTTTGCTTATAATGTTCTTATTCTATGTTGTGGTCATAAATGCCTGCACTGATATACCACTTGGGGTGTTTTGTGCATTTCCCCCTGCTAGCTTTTTTTTTTGAGTGGGAAATTGCCCTCGCACTTCCCAAGGGGGTATGTAGGACTCAAACCCACTAAAACGCCCCCGTGAGCCCTCGTCCGCCGTACCGGGGCGAGAAGGGGTCGCGACTGCAATCCAGCCAACTTGCCCCCGTCCCCCTGCCAGTTAGGTTAACCTAGCCAACCTAACTTCTTAAAATATCGCAACACAGCCTTGGATCGTCGATATATCTGTTCCAGTGATGGTGATGATAGTGCTGATGTTTTTCTTCACCATTATAAGAAATACAGAAGTAAACAACTGAAATTAGATATGTGGAATCACTTACTCCGATTCCTCTTCCAAAGCCTTCCTCTTTATGAATGGTATGTGAGATGGCAGACTCTCCAGAGTAAAGTCTCCATCAGTTTGGTCACCGGGACTCTGGAGTAAGACCACCTCTTCTAGGAACTTGATGGAGTGTGTCCGGATACCCTCATTTTCACTGTCTATCATGTTGAGGACTAAGAGCTGGAAATTCAATGATTCACATAGTAGATTATATAACAGTAGAAAATTTGGAAAGTATGATATGATATATGATAGAATACTTGACTTTTTTGTAAAAACATACTTTTATTAATAAAACTTTATTTTATATTAGGTACAAAAACAATCCACTAAAACAATAATCTTTACATAAAAACTGGCACACTATGTTTTATCTTTACCAAATGTTAATTACCATGCATGATAAAACTATTTTAGGCTGAGTTTGAGATATAACAATTTATCAAACTGGAGGCAGCCCGCTGCATCAACCGCATCTCTTAAACCCTATTCAACCTCTTTGGAGGATGCATTTTACAAATGAAATTACCTTATCACTAAAAGTGACCGCTTCCGACAATCTTTAAAGTAAAATGGAAAGGTACTTACCACATTTTTATGGCAGTATATAAAGATGCTACAGTTTTACAAGATTCCTGTTTTTAAATATATGTTAAATTACACAAACCTTCAATTTGGTAAGGTGGTCCCAAACAAACTCCATTTCTTGGAAATCTGCGGTTCCCTGACATATCCACTGTAGGGTGTTCCGGTACACTATACTTGCAGCTTGGATAGCTCGCTTCTGAACTGCAATGACAGTATCCGTGACAAAAGCCTGAAGCTGCGCAATGGTCTTGGGTAGATAGTCAGGGTGAAGTTTACTGAAAATTTTAATCAATTATTAGAAAAGCACTGCTATGTAAGAGATTTAATAGTCATCACTTAAAGTACATATTCTAGATATTGTATTAAACTAACTGTAGCCCACAGTTTTTATAAATCCTTCTC
This sequence comes from Ennomos fuscantarius, assembly GCA_905220475.3. Taxonomy (NCBI): domain Eukaryota; kingdom Metazoa; phylum Arthropoda; class Insecta; order Lepidoptera; family Geometridae; genus Ennomos; species Ennomos fuscantarius. Next base: position 13,215,445 of record HG992036.1, on the reverse strand, counting down.
TGGCAAAACAAGTATCTTAGTAGTTTTGTTTGAGTCTTTTGTTGTAGTCGGCAGCCCAGGGGTAGTTATAAATAATAGCCCAAGCAGTGGTTTGACACACGATAACGACAAATACATACCATTATAATAGTGCAGTGGCACAGTTATAATAGTTTGTATTTGTTGTTAAGAATCAATGCGTAATTTGGTGTCAGAGCCACACTACATACATGTTAAAATTGACACAATGGCAACGGTTATTTTGTGACAACTGATTTGAGCAACGTATGCCATAATTCTTATAATTTGCCTAAGCATATGTAAAACTGCTGTACATGCTGTATTGACTCGTACAAGTTGAGTTGTGAAGAATTAATACAGGCAGAGGCCTTTTTGGACTTAAAATATCACTAGAACACCCACTTTTTTTGAGGGGGGAAATTCTCTCACACTTCCCTGCCAAGCCTAAGCATATGTAAAACTGCTGTACACACTGTATTGACTCGTACAAGTTGAGTTGTGAAGAATTAATACAGGCAGAGGCCTTTTTGGACTTAAAATATCACTAGAACACCCACTTTTTTTGAGGGGGAAATTCTCTCACACTTCCCTGCCAAGCCTAAGCATATGTAAAACTGCTGTACACACTGTATTGACTCATACAAGTTGAGTTGTGAAATATTAATACAGGCAGAGGCCTTTGTGGACTTAAATATCACTAGAACCCCGACTTTTTTGAGGAGGGAAATTCCCTCGTACTTCCCTGCTACCGTGGGGGTAGTGGCAGGGTGTATGTGGGACCCAAACGCCAGCGATAGTAGAACCCCCTGACTCAACACATTTGGAGTTTAACTTGATAAAAATCATCTTGTCCTTTCTGAACCTGAACCATGGTCATCTACAACTATGTATATGAAATTGCATTGACATCTGTTCAGCTGTTTAATCATGCAAAGGTGATACACGGAGAGAGACAAGAGTTACTTTTAAATGTATACTTAATATTACTTTGGGTTATAAAAAATAGTTCACCAAAATTTTTAATGATCAGGAGAACTTGGATCTATTTATCATGCTTATTTGATGATGTTACATGCCAATGCCAAAACAATGCCAATGCAATAGTTTTATATCTGCTTCCCTTTTGTGTCTAAGGGCCAAGTCTACATAGTCCTTCTAGCAACTTTACAAAGTCTAGTCAAAATTACATATTAATGTAACATGTTAAATTAATGGTGGTGACTAGTTCCTTGCGATGTTTGCAGTTTGCTACAAGATGTAAATATAGGTAGCTGCATACATCCTTGCCTTAATAAATTAGATGGATCTCTTGCTCACCTTATTTCTTCAATAAAAATTATGATTTGTTTTTTCACATCATTGGACTTATCACTGCCATGGCTGAGTATGTTTTCTAAGAACAGTGGAATATACTGCGAGCCCTGATGCAAAATAATCTCCGAGATCTTTCTCAACAAGTTCAACTTCTTGATGCCATCTGCCATTCCAGCATCGTTTATCCATTGCACCAGCTAAAAATAAAGAAATGAAAAAAAAGCCCTGGTAAAGACTAGAAGCTTTTAATTTATGTATCAAATAACACAATTACAAAGGTATGAACGAGATCTCGAAGGTATCCACCGAGAGCCGCGCGTCCACGATGCAAAACGAACCTGATTTTGGGCTGAGATAGTAGTAGGAGTGTATTTATTAGACATGTTTAATCCTTTATTGCTCTATGATAAACATTCAATTAATTCTCATTGTCTTAGTCCTTTAAATTATTTTAAATTCAGCAAAATATACGAAAATAGCACAATCACTTTTCTAAAATCAGGCGATAATGCATGACCACAATGAGGAATGTACGTACACGTACAGCTACCAGCTAGGAATCCATGTACATGGATATTTGAATGTCAAAGTCAATGCCTCGTTTGCCATGTGCGAGTAGAATTGCCACAGAACGCAAAAGTCACTGTTCCATTTCAATTAAAGTTTCAACATTAATTGAAGTTTAAGCTTCCGCCAGAATTCTCGCATCGTCGTCCCTTCGCTACGCTTGACGGTGGTGTAGGTACTCAATGTTCACTTCACTTGAGAGGTTGACACTAAGTTCAGCTCTAGTGCGCTCGTTTTGTTCGGGACCTCCTTGCTCCACTTTAAATTACAATATTATTACGTGGTCCAATACTACAACCAAAGTGAAATCGATTAATATTCAATCGACTATAGTCATTTGCCTACTAACAACAAGGCAAGGCTGTGACAAGTCGTTATCTATGGTTGGCTTCTAATTCCGGGCTAATATGCATGGCCAGGAATGTAAATTCTTGCCGTGCAAAATCGGTCCGTGTCAAGGACCTTAAGGTCCATGGTCCGTGTCGATACGCGCCATACGTCGCGGCCAATATTGTACGACATGGATTGCACGGACCGGTATTTCAGAGGCATGTACGTAGATTCCCGGCTGTGCAATACGGGCCGTACATTATTGCCAATTTTTTAAAGCTATATGGGGTTCTCTTGCGTACTTTTTTTTTTAATGTTTTGGCTCCATACTTTTGTGTATTTAGCCAGTGTCAAGTAATTGATAATTTATCAAGTTAATGATATTTCACGCAAATATTATCAAGTCACAGTCGAAGTCATCAAAGCAAGTCAGTCAAGTCATAGTCTAGTCAAAGTCATACTCTTAGTAAAGTGGTGGCAACTTTACTTGAAGCTTCTATGGAGTTTTGGAAACAACACGAAAAGAAACGTTCCACCATCATTATATTATTTTCCCACACTCACGCCTGTAATCCAGCACTTAACAAATAGAATGCCACCAATTTTATGCACTACACTGAAACTAACACAAGTTTTGGAAAATAATACAATGCGGTGACGCAATCTTTTTCGCGTTCCCGCCAAAAACTCTTGCGTACTTAGGTATTTATTGATAGGTACAATTTACTTAAATACTTTTCCTAAAAACAACACTGAAAATGTAAGATAAACAAACGTTTATTTAAAAAAAATGTTTTTAGTCTCACCAGGGCTAACTCGTTTGCCCTCCTTGCTACATCACCTTTTATTTTTTTATTACTACTCTTTTTATTGTAACGTTTATGAACTGATTGAAGGAAATTATGACTAATTTTTTCAAACAACTAGCGGCGCTTGTTGTGGCGGCATGTAGAGGTTCTGCATTTCGAATGATTTCGGTTTGTTCTGCTCTTCCATCTCAATGTACGTACTCCGCACTACTACTATGCAAAACACTATGGTCACTGTAAACAGAAAAATATTAAACCTAAGTATGTAGGTAGACCTTAGTGACCTACTTAATTGATAATTATTATGACCTACCTACTACTACAATTAGGTAGGGGACCTAGATTCGTGGTACCTAACTAGGTACCATGTATCTAGGTAGCTGCCGCTGCTTTTTTCAGTTCTTTATGGCATTTTGGAACCATCAAAGTAGACCGACGAATTCAAAAAGGAATAGTTCGTAGAGGGGGATGATTTGTGCATTCGCTACAGCGCATTGCGCAGTAGGTAGGTACGTAGTTCCTCGCCAGGAGTCAAACATTTGCGCCCATCTCTTGCATTTCTGACATTGTGCCTATGCGCACCTTGACATAATTTGACATGCCTTATCAGACACAGGTCTATATAGCCATGTCTATAAGGCCATATGGCCAGCAGATATCTAAGTCTATTAGCAGAGACGAAATAATTCTCACAAAAGAGTCTAGGAGGGTATGATCTTGAACTTACCCGCCCATTTGAGCATGGGGATGGTAGCGATGAATCCCATAAATATACACGTGATGATGACCAGCGTGATGGCGAGCGCCAGAAGGAAATACGCAGTTTTGATAAACCACCGTAGATATTGGGGTTTGTTCTGGAAAAGAAAGAAATTGGTATGATAATGTATAAGAACTTTTTTCTATATTACGCGTGACACTACACTGCGCATGTGAGACATCAGCACAGTCTAGTAATTAATAAACAAAAAGTAAAAAACAGATTAGGTAATCCGCTGTGAGATTAGGCCGTAAAGTTCTTATGTGGCTAGTAATTGCACTACCGATAGTGCCTTCAAACCGGAACACAATAGTAATGTAGCAAAACTTGCAAAGCGGTAGTAACTCATGCTTAGACGAACTTTGCCGAAGAGTCCTACAACCTAATATAACTCTTAGCGAACTTTTTACTAGGTGGTAGGACTTTGTTGCAAAGTTCATCTAGGTACCACCGCTTTACCAGTTATTCTGCCGCCAAGCAGTAGTGCGCAAGCACTGCTGTGTTCTGGTTTGAAGGGCACTGTAGCTAGTGAAATTACTGGGCAAATGAGACTTTATGATCTGATCTCACAGTTTAGTAATCTTATTACTAGATTGTGCTGATGTCTCTGGATGACGTGCGCAGTGCAGTGTCACGCGAACCTCCTATACTTTAGAGTTCCGAGTGACACTGCAGCTGATATGGGCAGCCGTGTCGTTTAACATCAGGCGAACGGCTAGCTCATCACGTCATTCCTTAACATAAAAAAAAAAACTTTAATTTCGTCATCTAACGGGGTGACGTCCATTTGCCTCCCTAATGGCTCTCTGTGCTATTGGCCTGGTCGTTGGTCTACCTGAATGGGGAATTGGACCGGGATAAAAACACACGCATCACGGGTATTAAATATCTAGCGGTGTGACCGTTTTACGTTTTAAAGTCCGTAGAAGCTTACGCTCGAGATTTTTTATTTTTTCACCAACATTGGTTAGTTCTACTATAATGTAGGTAAATGTCTTCTTACCGTATGGACACCAATGACCAGCAGCACATTGATGACCAGATTGTAAAGGAACACCAGCATATAATAGCCAAAAGAGATGTACAGAGCTATTGCGTTCGTCTTCACTTCCTCCGGGGGGTGTTCCGGGATTGGATGAATGGTAATATTCTTCACGTATGCCGCCACTTTGTACGTGTAGACAGAGATTGTGGATATTATAAATAACGACATTATCTGGAAAATAAATCGTAATTATTAGTGTAGAGACATTTATTTATTGCTGGTTCCGAAGTTGTGTTCTTTGTACGGGTGGACCTTCCAAAAGTGAATGTCACTTAAATCTATAATTGTATCCAAGACATTAACGGCTTAACCACAAAAGATTAAAACAAGCTTTAAACTGGTGTACTGCTGTTTTGTACTGTTAACCACAGTCTTGTGGCCTAAGCCTAAGTCTAAGCCTTGTTTATGTATTTTTGGTACAGTAAGTTCCTTCGTGAGCCCGAAGGTTCAGCAAGAATCGTATAGTACAACTACTGGGACTCGCAATTAGTTACAATTCCATTTGTAGGTTCTGGGTTTTCACGTTGCATTATACTTTGAATTCCCATCCAGAACACATACTTTTAATGATGAGCATAGGCTGTAGACTTTTTTTATTATGTCACAGCCAGTGGACTTTTTTTAAGTGGGAGCCACAAATGAGCTTATAGAAGAAAGAAACTGACTGAAATATAGCTGAGGAATCATCCAGCTATTTTCTTCAAGATCTTGGTAGATATACCTAACACACTTTCAAAAGTGGCCATTGGGCATACCAATGGCCACTTTTGAAAGTGTGTTAGGTATATCTACCAAGATCTTGAAGAAAATAGCTGGATGATTCCTCAGCTATATTTCAGTCAGTTTCTTTCTTCTATAAGCCATTAAGGTTAAGACAAGTCTGCTGGGAATTAATATTAAAAATTGACTTACAATAGAAAAGTATCCAATGAGCAACGAGGCAATCCTCAACGGTACACAAAAACAACACTTTGTTACAACAGGAAATTCCCAACCCATTTTAAAAAATATCTGATTCTCGTTTCTGGAAAATAATTAAATAAGGAATCGAAAACAATTGAAAGTTTTTCCGTAGAACTCCTGCAGATAGAGCTATGAGTGTAAGTCACAGAAATGATTAGAACAAAGTGATTAGATTCGTTGTTCCAAAAATACTATGGGCAACTATCGTAGTAGTCGTAGCCAAAACATGAGTGAAGTGCATTGTTGATAAGGGCCTGTAGTGATAGTACTATCTGATAAGTAGGAAGCTGATAAAGGCCTATTGACCAATGAACTTTACGAGGCAGAAATGGACACTTTGTATTAATTTTGTTATTAAAACTTATTTATTAGCGATTTGTTTTATTATAGATAAATAAATAACGCCTAACGATCAAATACATGGATCCTGGAACCTAACTAGGATTTCCTGTATCTAGGGACTCAGTAACTACGAGGACCATGTTCCCACAAAACCCAGACTCAGAACAACTATTTAAAGTTTTTTGTCTATGCACAAATACTTACTATAAATATTTATTTAAAGTAAGTATTTGTGCGGCAGGACAAGTAATTTACTTGTCCTGTCATGGGGATCGAACCCGCCGCCTCCGGGCTATGAGCCATCCTGCTCCTCATGATGCTGTCAAATTATGAACTAACTAGTTGCGCCCCGCGGTTTCATCCGCGGATAAAAAGGATTTTGCTCATCCCACGGGAAAATTTCACTTTTCCGGGAAAAATGTAGCTTATACGTTAAACCAGTGTATAAGCTATCTTGGTACTGAATTTCATCCAAATCCATTCAGCCGTTTGAGCGTGAAGGAGTAACAAACATATTACACACATACACATACAAACTTTCGCCTTTATAATATTAGAGTGATAGTGTAATTGTGAAAAATAAAGTTATATAATTTATGACGAAAGTAATTCATATTTTATTTTGTAGGTATTTACCTACATTATTAAAATACAATATGAATTAAGGTAGGAGTTATTATGCAGACAATTGTAGATTATATTAATTTTTATAATCTCATTGTATTTAATTGAATCATTGTATACCAGTTTCTGGTGAAATATGCTGAACTATATTTTTCTGTCAACTTATTGTACTATATTTCGTCCAAATAAACAATTTTAATTTGTCATTTTTTATAGGTATCCTAGGACAATATTTAATTTTTTTAAATTTAATTTTTAAAGCAAACATGTTTGTGTAGATTTATATGTATCTATTAAAACCGATAATATCGAGATAATGTCTACTAACATAGAATAGCCCTACTTGGCTTATGAGTGGTTTTTGATCTTGACAGCCAGCCGTGATTAGTAGACGTTGTTACCCTCGGGATGATTCCAGTGCTTGCGTTGACAGGTGGACTCTTCTTCCAGTAGCTCTCGGTAGTAACTGTACACTACTACGAAACCGTAGACTTCTAAAACTGACATATCATAGAGTTAATGTTAAGGGATATAATTACCAATATAAATAAATAACGCCCACCGATCACAAACGTAGATCCCGGATCATAACTAGGATTCCCTATGGATCTAGGGTTGCGGAGGACCATGGCCCTACAACATCCAGGCTCAGAACAAATGAACAAGAAAGAACAAGTACAAGTATTTTTGCTTTTTTGTATTTTTTCTTTTTGCCCACACTGTTGCCTGTAATCCAGTACTTAATGAATAAAATGCCACCAATTTTATGCACTAACACTGAAAATAACACAAGTTTTGGAAGATAATACAATGAGGTGACGCGATCTTTTTCGTTTTCCCGCCGAAAAACTCATGGATGGTATAAACCATCCATGCCACTGTCCACACACACACACACACACACACGGCCACTGTCATAAGACAGTGGGCGTCTTCATGCTGATGACGACGATGATGATGATGATGATGTATTTAAAATTTTACACTTACTGATGACCATCAGCAGAATCAAGTACCATCCTATCAGTTTTCCATGTATCAGGCACAATATGAATAGGACAGCCAATTCAATCAACCATGTTAAAAATCGACAAACAAGAAACTGTCTGATTAGTTCGGATTTTTGCTGAAATTAGAGTTTTTTAAATCTTGCTTATCGAGCATTTGACCACGCTCTCAACTGATGAGAAGTGACAACGTGATCGGAGTTAAAGCCTGAGTCAGCCTGACCGAATAAATCAGGCTTGCGTGACAGCCTGCACATAAATCTTGGTGTTTCAGTACCAATACATGGAAATTTCAGTTGTTAAAAAATTGACCTTTTTAATTTGGTCGGATTATTGGCTGATAACTTTTGGCTGCCAAGTTCACACCGTGACCTATTCACTGTTTCTCTTGAACACTTCCAGATCATATTTCGCCGAAAAACACTGACAAGGCATTTCATTCCTTAGCTGTTATAGCTATAATCCTGGGATCGAATCGTTTGATAGATAAATTCTTTTGACACCAAGACGATAAAATACAAAACAGAAAAGCTTATAAGTAGGTTACAATGGGCGTTTGGTACGAATGGGAGGTATTTCGGCCATGACTCTCCACCGTACCGTACTGCCAGCATCTGATTTTGGACGAAATATCTATGACCTGTGTTCAAAAAAATAATTGAATGTAGATGGCACTTAGACGAGCTTTTTTTATGTATTGGCTCCACACTTTTGTGTATTTAGCCAGTGTCAAGTAATTGATAATTTTTCAAGCTAATGATATTTCACGCAGATATGTGCCAAGCAAGAGTCAAGTCACAGTTCAAGTCATCAAGTCAAGTCATAGTCTAGTCATACTCCTAGTAAAATGATGGCAACGTGAATCTCAGTTGTTATAAACACAAGCCAGAAGCGTTCGGGCGGCCTGACTCACACTAGGATTGATTCCTTGCCTACACAAGAGATGTTATATATTCACATATAGGTACATAGAACATACGTCATAGACTCCCACTGTCAAGTTGTACACAGCATAAGCGAGTAGAGTGACTTCGGTCAACAGAAATACGACGAAAACAGCGTATACATAGAATTTAAATTCGCTTCGCTGGTCGCTCACTTTCACAATCAATGGATAGTCTTTGAACGATGTTTTCCCTTCTAGAAACACCTCTGGAATACCGAAAACCACAAATACGCCGCAAGCCAATGTGCGAATCTGGAAATAATTATATTTTTAAACGTAGTATTTTCGATTATATCATGCGACAAAACGAGACACTAATTGATCACTTTAGGAATGAAATTTTTGCTTGAGCACCGGTCGATGACTGAGCATCGTTCTGTAATACGGACCTAAGACTGCGAATATGGATGCCTATACTGTGCTATGCATGCTCTAGCGACATTTAAAACCGGTAAAATAATATTTTATTTTGTAATTTATTTCAAAATGTAAAATAATTTGTGAAAAGCAATTCCGTAGCTTTTGTTTGTTTTCCGCGACTGCTTTTTGCAGTATCTCATCCTGCATTAAATTTTCACCGCAAAGCACGCGTATTAGTCGCTTTGAGTGCCCAGCTTGTGAGCTATAGGTTATGCTGGCCGGCTGAACCGCTGTGGTTGACAGCGCCACTTAGAGATAAGCCATCCAGTATAGGTCTTTGGCACCACACGGTGTAATGTCGTGGCTAGTCGTAATAAGTGGCGGTGCCGTTGCCAGTTATCGAAATTCGTTCAACCGCCCAGGCACCATCCATTCCATTGATATTCTTCTATCTTCTAAATATATATAATTCAAAGGTGACTGACTGACTGACTGACATAGTGATCTATCAACGCACAGCCCAAACCACTGGACGGATCGGGCTGAAATTTGGCATGCAGGTAGAGGTTATGACGTAGGCATCCGCTAAGAAAGGATTTTTCGAAATTCTACCCTTAAGAGGGTGAAATGGGTGGTTGAATTATTTTCCCATAGGCCACGCCACGGGCGAAGCTGCGGGCAGAAGCTCGTATATCTATATTACTTAAGTTAGTACCACAGTTAGAATAGATTATGGATGATCATTGATGATGAAAACTTACAGCAGTCCATAGCAAAATGACGATACAACCGGACCTTAGAGAATACAACAGCAAGAATTTATTCATAGTCGGTAGAGACACGTTTACATCGATACACATTATTATTTTTTATCCAAAATTATCAAATTTAACCTAATTCTGATAACTTGAAAACGATAAATTTTTACCACAAATTAGGAAATCATGTCTATAATTGACAGAACAATATTAGTGACATATTGACTGATTCAGGTTGGTACAGTTACATTCAAATTTCTTATGATAATAGGTCTTTACCTATGAAATTGCCGTATTGCAGTACAGACTTTTTCAAACAAAAAAAAGTTTTGATTGGCTATGAATTCTAAATTCAAATTAATTTTGTTTTAAAAATATGACATTCTATTTACGAAATAAGTCTTTTGTTTATTGATTAGCGTTGTATTTTCATTACATTTCAACATTTTTCCTCATAATGGATACTTTGAAATTTCGTGTAATTATGGAATATGAGTTCCGTCGTGGCACCAACGCGGCACAAACGACACGTAACATCAACGACGTTTACGGAGAGAACTGTACAAACGAACGTACAACCCGTTATTGGTTTTCTCGGTTCCGTTCTGGGAATTTGACTTGAAAAATGAACCTCGTGGTCGTCCGGAAACTTTGATCAACAATGATGAATTAAAGGCGATTGTGGAAGCTGATGAATCTCAATCTACAGCTGAGCTGGCAGCAGCTTTTGATGTTAGCATCAAAACAATATTGGTCCATATGCGACAGATTGGCAAGATAAAAAGCTTGATAGATGGGTGCCCCACGAACTTAACGATCGCCACCGCAACGTACGCGTCGAGACTTGCCTTGCGCTGCTTAATAGGCACAGAAATGAAGGAATTTTGAACCGAATTGTTACGTGCGACGAAAAATTGATACTTTTTGACAATCGAAAGCGCTCAGCAAGTTGGTTAGATCCTGGTTCGGTACCAAAGCAATGTGCAAAACGAAAAATGACCCCTAGAAAGGTGATGGTCACAGTTTGGTGGTCTAGTGCTGGTGTGATTCATCATAGCTTTTTACAAAACGGCGAGAGCATTACTGCAGATGTGTACATTGAAGAACTGACCACAATGATGGCGAAACTCGCACGTCTGCAACCAGCTTTGGTCAATCGGTCGTCTCCACTGCTACTTCACGACAACGCGCGACCCCATACTGCACAACAGACCGTCTCTAAGCTGCATGAGTTGGGTTTGGAAGCTCTCCCTCATCCGCCATACTCACCAGATCTTGCGCCTACCGACTATTACTTTTTCCAAAATTTGGACAACTTTTTAGCGGGAAAAAAATTCAATTTCCGAGAGGCAGTACAAAACGCCTTTGAAGAGTTTGTTGTCTCCCGTCCTGCTAATTTTTTCAAGAAGGACATCCATAAACTGCCACAGCGTTGGCAAAGATGCATTGATTGCAGGGGTGATTACTTTGAATAAAAGAAATAAATAAGTTCGAAAAAAAAAATACTTTAACTTTTTTCAAACAAAACGGCAATTTCATAGGTAAAGACCTAATATTATTTGAGTTTTAGGATTTAAGAAACTGACTATTCATAGGTTGATTAGTTGTTTTTTTTTCTTTACTTCAATCTTGTCTAGCATTTGACCACGCTCTTACCTGATGGGAACTGACGATGCGATCGAAGGTGTAGCATACTAGCAAAGTAAATACCTATTCACTCTTCTCTTGAACACGCCTGGGTCAATTTTCGGAAAAGCAGACGCTGGCAGGGCATTCTATTCCTTTGCCGTTCTAATTAAGAACGTGGAATCAAATCGCTTGGTACGAATGGGTGGTATTTCGACCACGAAAGGATGGCTTAGCCGAGCGTCTAGTAGTTCGGCAGTGGAATGGTGATGGGAGAATGAGATCATGCAGCTCTTGTGCGCATTCATCGTGGTGTAATCTGTAAAAGACCGACAGACTTGCAAAAACTACACAAAAACACGAAACTATACAGTAACAGACTATATCTTGAAACAGAATGTTATCCAATGGCTACTGATACAGAGAATCTATTTATCCTAAGCTTGAGCTAGTTTGTCTCAGCGGTACCTAACTTTACTAGCTTTCGAACCGTCCTAGCAGGTTCGAATCTCGCTCGTTCCTGCGTTGCTCCGGAACAAGCTGATTGTGTGTGTAGCGCCTGCGTCGCAACAGTTACCGCTTACCGATACTTACCTTCTGCACATACCATACCTCAAAACAATTACCAGATTACCGGGATACCAAAAGAAACAATGAAGACTATCGCCAGAGAAACTAAGATGTCGCCCTGAAAAGGGCGGTTTCAATTGGGATAAATATTCGCTGTAATCTTGGTAATGGTATTGAGGTAAATGTAGTTCTTTTGGTATCCCGGTAATCTGGTAATTGTTTTGAGGTATGGTATGTGCAGAAGGTAAGTATCGGTAAGCGGTAACTGTTGCGACGCAGGCGCTACATGTGTAATTTGCACTCACCCTTACAACGGTGAAAGAAAACATCATAAGGAAACGCCCCTGTTCTAGATTTTTTTTAAATAATGACGTGACGAGCTAACCTCTCGCCTGATATCAAGCGACACGGCTGCCCATATCAGTTGAAGTGTCACTCGGAACTCTAAAGTGTAGAGTTTCTCGTGACACTGCACTGCGCACGTCATCCTGAGACATCAGTAATAAGATTACTAGACTGTGAGATCAGGTCATACTCTCATTTGCCCAGTAATTTCACTAGCTACAGTGGCCTTCAAACCGGAACACAGTAGTTCTTGCACACTACTGCTTGCTGAATAACTGGCTAAGCGGTGGTACCTACCTAGACGAACTTTGCAGAAAAGTCCTACCACCTAGTAAACAATCAAAAAATTCCAGCATGATAACAGCCTTAGGTACCCCTTCCTTATGAAACAAGTCACGTGTCCCAGTAGGAATGTATAATGTTTATAAATAGGTACTTATTCATAACACAGCCGCACGGGCAAAACCCTGATAGCAAGTTAAAGCAACCGGCGAAAAGATAAACAATTTATATAAATCACTCTAATTCAAAACAAATACAGATGATTATGTTCCGGTCCCAATATGAATTACTATGAATTATTTTTCCAGTATAATCACATCCTTCGTATTAACCCAATTTATCAAAACAACAAAATATTTGTGATATTATAATACCAAAAACATCAAAAACTAATGACTTATGAGAAATACAAATCACGTTGTTTTCAAACATCCATTGTATATTGTTATCGAAAATACATATTTGTCGGCAGAAACGGGTTCTGCGTAGGTAGCAACCTATATGACTATAGGCCTTCAGCATGTCCACACCGCGCCGTGTCTGGAACAAGAATGATCCGTAGCACACCAATCGATCCCTTTATATAGCCAGACAGGTAGGGCCGCCATGACAGTTGCCGGTGCTGCCCCTGTAATACATTTAATGCCACCACAGGGTAAATTACGGTGCTCGATCGCTGTGCATAGAGTTTATAACTGGACGTAGCCGCCGTCACGGCCATACTGACGTGCGTATGTCCTCGTACGCTTAGCTTCACTATGTACCTGGTGAGGGACATCAGTGTTATTGCTCGTTCATCCTGACAAATAAATTGAGTTAAACTTGGAGTCTAAGTCAAAGTCAAAACATTAGTTTTCAATTTGATTAGTCAAAAGTATTTCACCTTCCAGTCATCGTCAGGGTTAACCCTTCAGGACCATTAGTATACCTTCATTTATAAAAAATGGACCGAATAATGCTAACCGGATAGATATTCCTTTAACACCCAAAAATCATCATTACTACTTTTTTTATTGACCAATTCGTGCTAGACCGGATAGATATCCCTTTAGCAACCTACATTTTTTATGGGCCAATTAGTGCTAGACCGGATAGATATCCCTTTAGCAATCTACATTTTTTATGGACCAATTAGTGCTAGACCGGATAGATATCCCTTTAGCAACCAAAATACATCATTCCTAAATTTTTTTCTCCTCTAACGAATCATTACTTTTTCCCCATAACTTTTATTATCATTATTTTTTCACTGGTCTTGGTTAACCCTGCAACTAAATTTGATATTAGTGTCACCCGCCGTCACGTCACGTTTCGCGTTGTTTGAAGAGTGATGTAGAAATGGGCATTGGGCAATCCCACTTCTGATGTCGGCAGAAACGTGTTGTGGGTAGATTGGTTGCAACCTATATAACAATAGGCCTTCAGCATGTTCACACCGCGCCGTGTCTGGAACAAGAATCATCCGCAGTACACCGAGCGATCCCTTTATATAGCCAGACAGGTAGGGGCGCCATGACAGTTGCCGGTGCTGCCACTGTAATAAATTTAATGCCACCACAGGGTAAATTACGGTGCTCGATCGCTGTGCATAGAGTTTATAACTGGACGTAGCCGCCGTCATATTAGTTATGATCATAATCACACTAATATTGTATATGTGTGTTTGTTTGTTACTCCTTGATGCTCAAACGACTGAATGGATATGGATGAAATTCGCTATCAAGATAGCTTACACTGGATTAACATATAGGCTACATTTTGTCCCGGAAAAGTGAAATTCTCCCATGGGATGAGCAAATAACTAAAATACTTTTTATCCGCGGGTGAAACCGCGGGGCGCAACTAGTAATGAATAAATAATGATAAACGTCCAACAATCACATACATAGAGATCTTTGACCCTAACTAGGATTCCATGTGTCTTGGGACCCAGGAACTATAGGACCATGGTCCCACAACATCCAGACACAGAACAAGTATTTGCTATATTTCTGTGCACTAATACTGGTCTCGTCTCGGGAATCGAACCCGCCGCCTCGCGGTTATGAGCCAACCTGCTCTACCACTACACCACAGAGGCTGTCAATGTTCGTATTAATAAAATCGAATAAATTTATTTTCCTTCTTTCTTCCTATTCTCTGTTGGCCATGTTTGCCACAGAACCTACAATTGATGAAGCAGACGTGTTCTTGAGGGCCCGTCGAATAGGACCAAGTGACTTTTTTTGTTGATCGGGCTAATGCTGTTGGTCTCTACCAGCATTTACAGCGTCACCAGGTGGAGGACCAAGCGACAATTTGCGCTGGCAGTAATTGCTTGAGTAGAGCTGATGTCCTGGCGAGGTGGTGAACCTTGGGAGAGGTCTATGTCCAGCAGTGGACTAACACAGGCTGACTACGATTTGTACTAGTCTGTTGTACTATATACTGACTGGCCTAATAGCTCAGTTAGTAGTAATTCTGCCTTCCGAACTGAAGGCTGTGATGAACATCAATGTTTGTTCTGTGTAGCAAAAGGTATAATAATAGTAATAATAAAATAACGCCTAAAGATCACATAAATAAAGATCCTGGACTCTAACTAGGATTTCCTATGTCGAGGGACCCAGGAAGTGCGAAGATCGTGGTCCCACAACACCCAGACACAAAATAAGTTATTGCACTTTATTTCTGTGCACAAATACTTGTTCTATCGCGGGAATCGAACCCGCCACCTCCAGATTATGAGCCGACCTGCTCAAACCCCACACCACAGAGGCTGGGTATTTCAGTATTGTATCAGTTATCTGGTTCCCATAGTACAAGCTTTGCTTAGTTTGAGGCTAGATGACACTGAGTGAAATATCCATAAATATTTATTTATTATTTTATTATGGATAATTTGTATTATAATTGCTAATAATAACAACATAAATTGAGTTACAGTTTTCCGTAAACGCAGCTGTGATAAGTTTTATAAGTAAACAAACCAGACCAAAACAATATCTGCTTGTACACACAACGATAAGGGGAACACAGAAGGTACAACAGTTACTTTAAAAAACCAATAACAAACATAATCTGCATCAACATTATACATACTAACTACTGTATTATCTGTAACCCACGCTAAAGTCCACCCTGATTCAAATAATTGAACTGTCACTCTATATAAATCATCAGTTAACTCGACACTCTCTAAGAAAACACTCATTTCGTGGACATAATTATTTATCGTTTGTTTATATTGGGTTCAAAATGTATTGTGATTGGCCGGAATTAGGACGGTGTTGCTTTTGCATGCCGATTAGGAAAGGTGTCCTCATTTTTGGATACGCAAGCGTTGTAAGTGATTCAGACATTATAATCCTAAGTTTTTGCCATGGAATTTGAAAATCTATACCATGGACTCAATAATGTTTTTGCAATACTTTCCATGTCATCATGAACTTGACGGTTTCTCAAACAAAAAGTATCTAAATATTGTATCAATTATCTGGTTCCCATAGTACAAGCTTTGCTTAGTTTGGGGCTAGATGGCGCTGTGTGAAACGTCCACAAATATTTATTTATTTATTTTTTAAGTAGGTATCCAAAATCTACTTGAAAGCTTTGAATACTTTCTTTCAATTTAATTTTTAGATAGGCCTGATAGCTCAGTTGGCAGGTCTGTAGGTTGTGGGATCAAACATTTGTGTGGTGAATATAGATGTTTATTCTGTGTCTCGGTGTAATTTGAATTCTATGTATGTTTATAAACAAAAAGTATCAAAGTATTCTGTCAGTAGTCGATAGAATATAATAACGAAATAATAATGTAGACAGAACGGGTCGTGCGTAGGTTGCAACCTATATAACTATAGGCCTTCAGCATGTCCACACCGCGCCGTGTCTGGAACGAGAATGATCGTAGTACACTGAGCGATCTCTTTATATAGCCAGATGGGTGGGGCAGCGACGACAGTTGCCGGTGTTGCCACTGTAATAAATTTAAATGCTGCCACAGGATAAATTACGGTACTGCCCGCTGCGCATAGAGTTTATAACTGGACGTAGCCGCCGTCAAATACTTCTATGCTTAGTTTACCACAAATATTTATTTATTTTTCAGCTTTTCAGTGCTTTCGTGATTGGTTACTACAGCTACGCAATACACTACAACGGATCAGATATTACATTTCTGACGTACGGACTGAAGGACTTGCCAGCAGAACTGTGCATCACAATCTACTGCGCCGAGCTGATCTTCAATATTGCACTAATTTATGGAACTCATACGGTAATTTTGAAATATAGTTTATGCATAGATCTTTTGAGCCCTATCTAGATCTATCGAAACCGGTGAAACGGCGATCACGTAACTTGGTTGCAACCAATCAAAACAAAAGTTTGTATGGATTTGACAGTTCCAATACTGAGTATTGGAACTGTCAAATCCATACTTATGTGTTACTGTCGAAATTTTCTAATTAGGAAATAATTTACTTGGCTACTACATCTTCGATCGCATCGTCACTTCCCATCAAGTGAAAGCGTGGTCAAATGCTAGACAAGTTTAAAGTAAAAAAAAAAAAACTCACGAAAACTAAGTTTCGTGCAGATCTCTAAAACAAACAGTTAAGTCATACCACAATAAATTATCCTTAAAAAAGTAGCTTAGACTAACATACATTTAATTAGATTTAAAAATCAAAACTACCGAACTTATTGATAGCGAGCGGTGGACCGTATATGGAGAAATAAAGGCAAACGATGGTGTCAGGATCAATAAACTTTGTATTTATAATATTTACAAAGAAAATATAAAATTAAAGCGACTGTGTGTAACCAAAATAAATTCCAAACTGAACGTGACACTAACGTCAATGGTAAAAAATAAAATAATTTAAATTTAAAAAGAAATGCCTATATTCGGCCAGACGCCAACACTTATTTTGATCAGATTTCTATAAGCCGAATTCGAAAGCGAATCCATTCAAACGAAAAGATTTTTCCAAATCGGTTAATAAATGATGGAGTTCTGAGACAACAAATATAAAAACAAACAACTGAATATACAACCTCCTCTTTTCTGAAGTCAGTTGTTTAGCGATTAGGTTGATGCGCAAATCATCTTGAGACAGCACAGTCCGGCAATAAGACTACTCGGCTGTGAGATCAGATCACAAAGTCTCAATTTTTCATGAGCTACAGTGCCCTGCACACCGGAACACAGTAGTGCTTGCGTACTACTGCTTGGCGGCAGAATAACTGACAAAGCGGTGGTACTTACCTAAACGAACTGAACAGAAAAACCGTACCACCTAGTGAAAGTGATTACTTTAATTTTAACTAACGTCCATATTACAGAACGATGCTCAGTCATCGATCGGTGCTCAAGCAGAGATTTCATTCATAAAGTGATCAATTAATGAATGAAATCTCTGCTTGAGCACCGATCGATGACTGAGCATCGTTCTGTAATACGGAACAATAACCTCTGTCTTTCCAGAAATCAGTATGGTATATCAAGGCCTACTACTATTTCGCGCTCACAACTACCGTAGCGATGATATGTCTGCAGATAACCTTGTTTTTTACAAAGGGGTTCTGGGTAGAATTATTCCTGGAAATGGCGATACTCGCTTTTGGAGGATTATGTGAGTATTAATCAATATACTTATCATCATTAATATAGTCATCAGCTAAGCCACCACGTTACTTGATTGCAACATTCAAAAACAAAAATTTGTATAGATTTGACAGTTTCAATTCGCAGTTTATGAGCTATTATAGAAATTTTCAACTTAAAAATGAAATTTCTCTTGTTGCATTGCAATCAAAGTTGCGTGATCATCCCTATTTCTCATTTCGACTTGTAAAAGGTGCTTAAATGTTTTGACTTTGATTTTTACCTTAGATTATATTATGTAAATAAAAAAAGTTACTATAAAATTTGCGCCAAGTTGACACGAATTCAACCAACTTATCCGGAGGAAAGTGTTGCCTAGATTAAGCTAAGGTGTATTTTAATAGACGTTAGTGCAGGCTGACTTTATTAATTTACAACTAAGTCAAATTAAACTCAGCACATAGGAGAATTTAGAAAATATAAAATACCTTACAAAGGTCCAAATAATTAGATAGCTTATATACTAGATTAACATAGAGGCTACATTTTATCCCGGAAAAGTGAAATTTTCCCGAGGGATGAGTAAATAATTAAAATACTTTTATCCGCGAGGCGCAACTAGTAAATAATAATAAAAGAGATAGAATCCATGAAACCCCCTGTTAAGAACTCCAATCTTCATTAATGGACATTCGTGGACCAAATCTCTACAAATTACCATTGATGGGAAAGCCTAAGGGATTTATAAAATAGCCCTACACAAAGGAAATTTTGACGGAAACCAAAATGGTTAATCCTTTAATATTCGTAATTTAAAACTAGCAATTTATTCCCAATAGACATGAAAATATACCTCATTACCCTCGTGAGAAGTTTGCTGAAGAAGTTGGAGAAGTCAGGACCTCATATGTTCGATAACCAGCTGCACCAGATAGTCACTGGAGAGTTCAAGATAGAGACCAACGGGGTTTACAACAACACTACCGCACCCACTGAAGATTGAAGACTGATTTCATATTTAGAATTTAATAAAATAATCTTTATTTTTGTTATAAAACTACTGATATTTCTTTTAACCTCTACATGAGATGTGATGATTAATGTTAAAAATTCTCAAATCTATTAATCTCACTTAATAAGATATGTAAATAGAGTTTTGGAAATTATATGGTAACGCGGGTGTAACTGCGAGATACTCCTAATTTTTATAATAAAACTAGAGGTATCCCACAGGGCTTATTCCCAAAGTACTCCATTCTTTTGTTTATGAAAGATAAGAATCTCATACATTAGTTCCCATAATACTCCACAGAATTATTATTATAAATAATTTATTTTAAAATACAATTTTTATGTTTCATTTTACTCCACGGCCATCTGGACCATTGTTAAAGTACTCGGATATCTAATTCTCAAACTGCTCCATCGAAAATAATATAGAAATTACATTTTAATAAAAAAGGTTTCATTTTGCTCCATGAAATATTGAGGGGTACAGTCAGTCACGTAAGTAATAGCTCTGTAAATGAAATTATGCTGAATAACAATAATATAAGTTAATGCCATCCATCTTACATTTACATGGAAGAAACATGCACAGCTGCAGTTCTTAGAATTTTCGGCAATATTGTAAAAGACGTATGTATTGTTTAGCTCTTGAGATTAGCCGTTGCTTAGTGCATCGGTTAATCTCAAGAGCAAAACAGTAAAGAAGAAAATCAGCACGTGGCTAAATGTGGTGCTTTAGATCATCTTCCAATTGAATTCGTTGATGATGGTTGGTTGGTAATAATGGAAGAATCCCCTACAAGTGAACCTGTCACTGAATTCAATAACTATTTTGTTTTCACCTGGCTCGAGAGTAAGTCTTTTCAAATACATTTATGAAATTGCGAAGGAGAACGTCACAGAACTACTCACATGGTAGAATCGTAGCACAAACGATTAAACAAAATTTACGGCAAAAAAACCACGGCTGCGGCAGTTTTTACAAATCATCCAAGATGAAGCGCTTGATTTTGAACGTTACCGTTGCACTCCCACCGTAAACAGAAGCCGACAGTCTATAAATAATACGTACTTTCTGCATCAACCTCCTTGTCGTAAAAATATATATAAGAGAAACGTTTATAATATGTGTATATCAATATATAATTGTATACCTAATGACATAAAATTTTTAAAGGGCAAACTATTTAATAAAACTTTGTATGACTGGTTGTTACAACACGCATTTTATAGTGTTAAGGAATTCCAAATATACTGTAACAAAAATATTATTTAATATTTGCACACTTGCATGCAGGTTGAACACAATATGTCTAATTATTTTAAGTAACTTATGTTAACATCTCTTGAAAATTGTGTTCTAGCAAATAAAAATTTGATTGATTGATTGATTGATATAAACAGGGACCTGAAACTGGCATTGGTTGTGAAGCAGCTTAAAGAAAAAAAAATCTCTGCAACAAGCATTACATCAAATAGGCAATTTATCGAGATGAAAATATAAATCAAGTATTAATAATTTTATATAAGTATTTGAACGTATTGATGTTCAAAATGGATATTATATATGGCTTCTGTTTACGGTGAGAGGGCAATGGTAACGTTCAAAATGAAGCGCTTCATCTTTGATGATTTGTAAAAACTGCAGCAGCCGTGGTTTTTTTGCCGTAATGTTATTTAA
Organism: Ennomos fuscantarius; assembly: GCA_905220475.3. Classification (NCBI taxonomy): domain Eukaryota; kingdom Metazoa; phylum Arthropoda; class Insecta; order Lepidoptera; family Geometridae; genus Ennomos; species Ennomos fuscantarius. Next base: position 13,194,518 of record HG992036.1, on the reverse strand, counting down.
TCATTTGTGTCCCGATTCTGCCATGTTAGTAGTTCAGTGACGTTCTCCTTCGCAATTCCATAAATGTATCGGAAAAGACTTACTCTCGAGCCAGGTGGAAACAAAATATTTGATTGATACTGGCTAATTTTATGTTGTATGTTAGGTTTGTAAGTTTTCATGTTTTTTAATTGTTTTCCTTGTATTGTTTGATTTTTAAGGTTTCATTTTTAATTATCTCGTTGATTTTGGCATGTTATAAATACCTATTTTTAATTATTAGTATAAATATATCTAATAATAAAAAATATTGCTAATCAAGTACTCTGTATTTTATTTAAACTTCTCCTCATAGTTAACACACAGCTTTATTACAAGTAATACCTAGAATTTTTGCACCTGACTGTACGGCCCCTTTTTGGAGTAAAATGAAACATAAGAACAATGATTATAAATTCAATAAAAATTGCGTGGAGTTGTTTGAGAATGAATGTATGGCTTATTCAATTTCACGAAACCGGTTACGTGAAGTACTTTGAAAATGCCGTGGAGCAGTTTGAAACCAAAATTATTATTCTTTATTTTGATGTTTTTTTCGTGGAGTATTTTGAAACTATTTCTTGGAATATTTTGAGAATAACCCTCCCACAGTTACACCCGCGTTACTTCATTTAAGTTCAAAACTCAATTTACATGTTTTTTTGTAGTTGTAGGAACCTAACAGCCCACTCCGGCTTTGCACTGGTATTTTATACATATATCCTATCGCCTATGTTCATCAAGGATTATGTAGGTTCTAATGGTGAAAGAATCTCAAATCGATGCAGTAGTTTCAGAGCCTATTCAATGCAAACAAAAGATAATTTTTTTCTAGTTTAGATTGGATTCTTTCACGTTATACGTATAAGATATTATCAGATAAAATAGTTATTTGGTGCAGATTTTTGGTCAATTTTTTTCCAAATTGAAGAATTTGATTCGATTTTGTTCCAAAAATGCCCCCTGTTTAGCTCGTACCATGGCTGGTAGGTTTTTGTTGAATCTTGTTTATCTAAACACACTGTATAGTTTTAAATGGCCGATTAGTGCGAATTTCTATTTAATATTTTATTAGTGAGATATTTGTAAGACACCGTACTGTTCTCATCTTAATTATGACCATTTCAATTAATTACTCACCTGTACTTCCCATAGCCATTGCTACGCTACAGTGTTCAGTGTACAGATGTTCAGTAGCCTCGTGGAATACCGTAGACAATTTCAATAATAGCTTGTAAATAAAAAAAGAAAATAATAGAAAATTAAAGGCCTCCAACATAAGTGCAACTACGTGGTTCAAACATCTTACAGCCTAGACGGAGGGCTACTGTCACACGCAGAGAGTCATCGTCCGGTAAGGTGGCTGGTGAGGTGATAGAAGAGCGTGCCCCAGATTCCGACTCCAACACAGCCTTCAGTCTCGCCAAATCAAACCCCGTTGAACGGTCTCCTGTAACTCCTTTTAGCTCCGTCTCCATACCCGCTGGACATAGAAGCCTGTCGCTCAATTGTTTATTAAGGGACAGGTGAAGTATAGTTTTGATAGCAGATTTAAATGTGCTGTCGCAAGAAGAGATTTCTTCGGGGCAAACCCAGGTGGAGTGCTACAAGTATGTAATTTTGGGTAGAGTAAAACAAAATCATAGCGACGTGAGCGGAAAGATTTTTAAGACGTTCCTAGGCGGCAAGCTTTTTACTAGAAGTGATAGCCTCAGGAGCTTAAAGTATAAAATAATTGTGTTAAGGTCATGTGTCGAATAATTATTTACTTTATTTATTTGAGAAATATTAAGAAAAACTGAATGCTTCAAAGCAACGTAGCTTATTAACTATTCAAACATTTCGCCATCATTATACCGCTTTCTCACACTCATGCCTGTAATCCAGCACTTAACGAATAAAGTGCAACCAATTTTATGCACTAACACTGAAAATAACACAAGTTTTGGAAAATAATACAATGCGGCGACGCGATCTTTTTCGTTTTCCCGCCAAAACTCCTACAGCGCTTTTGTACCCACACCACAGAAGATACAACAGTAACTAGAGTATAATCCCCGTCAATGTACTAACTACTGGGTTATCTGTAACGTACGCAGAGGTCCATTCACTCTGTCCATTAGTTAAATGGACAAACAGTTTATTCCATCAGTTAACGTCGACGAGCAACGACATTTGACGAGTGTACTCATTTTGTTGTCGCATTTTTAGTTTTGTGCGTATATTTAATACAAAATGTATTGTGATTGGCCGGAATTGGGACGGTGTTGCTTTTGCATGCCGCTGAGGAAAGGTGTCCTTATTTTTGGATACGCGAGTGTAGTAAGTGATTGAGATATTTATACTATACTATATTTATTACAGAGCCAGATATTAGTTTTTATTCATGTATAAATTGTTTTTCACTATTCATACTCGGAAAGGAGGCAGTCACTTGGGGAGCGGGTTAAAAAGTGATACTTTGCAACCCTAGGTAGAATGTTTTTCGACTGAGAGCTGTCAAATTATTTAAGGAAAACTAGTTCTATTTTCAATTTCTGTTAAACCATGTTGAAACTTTCTCTACAACCAAACAAAAAATATAATTACAAAAATAACTAAAAGTTAAGTATTACTAAAAGTGTTTTTTTTAATGCCTTTACTATAATTTAGTTTTAACTATTTCTTTAAAATAATACAGAGTTGGACAAAATATTTGTTGCACGTAGATCTCCATTATCAACATAACAAAGTTTAATCTGTATTATTATTTTGGTATGTCCGGTAAAATGACAATTTACAATTGTCAACATGGCGCCATTAACATTCAACAACGGCCGATAGATGGAGCTAAACAAAAGAATTTTTACTTCAGCCGTATGGTCTAAAGCACACTCGTTTTTTTCAGCTATTCAGTGCCTTCATGATTGGTGTCTACAGCTATGCAATACACCACGACTTTGGTATTCAATTATTGGCTTACGGACGAGTGCTGAACTTCCCAGCGGAACTATGCATCACTGTCCACTGTGCAGAGCTGATCTTCGACGTTGCACTCATTTATGGAGCTCACATGGTAATCCTATTTTACATTAGAGTGGCTTGCATTTGACCACTTTTTTTTTGGTTTGATAGGCTCGCGTTTGACCTTACCGTACCTGATGTTAAGTGACGATATGATCTAGGATGTAACACGCTTGCCTTGAAGATTGTTCACTCTCGATTCGAAGACTCCAAGGTTGTAGTTTTCGGGAATACGGATGCCGGTAAAGCGTTCCACTCTTCGGCTGTTCGCATGACAAATCTCTTTGTTCGCACATGTGGGATATTAACTATGTAACGGTGGCGGTTTTTCGTATATCTGATTGTCCGATGGTGGAAAGGTGACGGCGGAATCAGGTTTTAATTTCTCCTGAAGTGACAATGGTGATCGACAGTGCAGCTCGCTCACCTACAAGATTAGTGTTTAAGATAACCATGGTTTAACGTGCCCTCGCGAATTATTCCTTTACTGAAAGATTTAAATTTCATGATTCGATCCCGTGACCCAAGATCTAGTGGACTGTGAACACGTAGGTTATAGTTATGGCTAATCAAAAATGAAACTAAGTGTAACCTATCAGGGTGATCACGAAACTTTGATTGCAATGCAACGGGAGAAATTTCCATACTATACAATACAATACAATACAAAAATTCTTTATTGTACACCAGAAGAAAAAACAGTTACAGATGATGAAACTTAAAGCTATGGTACAATGGGCGGACTTATCGTTAAAAGCGATCTCTTCCAGTCAACCTTTGGATGGAAAGAATTGTTAGAGAGATAGAGGTCGGTGGTGTAAACGAATTGAGTACATACTATGTACATAGCTGCGTATTAAAACTGTCAAATACATACAAATTTGTGTTTCTATTGGTTACAATCGAGTTACGTGATCGCCTAGGTGGTAAGTAGAGGATCAAAATGGAATAGACCATTGCAATTTAACAGGACAAATTTAATTCCTAATTTGAAACTTTTCCATACACAAACTATGTAAAACCAATTTGTATTTCTAGAATCTCAGTTGATTTAAATTCATTATCAACCAAGCTACCTTCTGAACTAAAGGTTGTTTGCTTGATTACCACCCTGGACAAATGTTTCCGTGATAAACTGTGTTTATTCTGTGTCTGGGTGTTATATTATCTACGAATTTATTTACAAACAAAAAGTTCTAAGTATTCTATCAGTTATTCGGTTCCTATAGCTTTGTTTAGTTTGGAGCTCGATGGCGCCGTGTGAAATGGCCACGCATATTTCCTTATTTAATTAAAGAACTAAAATTAACCGCTTAAGTAAAATTTGTAGCGTAATGACACAATAATAGGTCTTCAAAAAAAAAAAAAATAACAAGTGTGCTTTAGACCACACGACTGAAGTAAAACTTCTTTAGTTTAGCTCCATCTATCAGCCGTTATAACTTTGTTTTTGCTTTGTTTTGTAATGTTAATGCCATCTTGACAATTGCAAATTGTTTTTACCGGACATACCAACATAATAATATAATTTTTTAACTTTGTTTTTTTAACACGGCGAATTGCCTTTATTTTCAACATTTTTGTTCAAAAAGTTAGCTCGGTCTCGGTAACGCTCATGTTGTCTTTCCAGAAATCAGTATGGTACATCAAGGCGTACTATTATTTCACTCTGACGACGGCCATCGCGGTGCCAATACTACAAATCATTGAAATAAGCGTGCAAGGATACAACATAGGCTTAATTATGGAGATGCTGACATTCACTTTTGCAGGATTCTGTAAGTACTTATTAAAATGTAAAAATACATAGAAGAGGTTGCTTTGAGCGATAAAATTTATGTTTTGATGTAATGAGGTTATGAGCTAGTTTTTTTTAGGTTTTGGCTCCACACTTTTGTGTGTTTAGCCAGTGTCAAGTAATTGATAATTTATCAAGTTAATGATATTTCACGCAAATATTTGTCAAGTCACAGTCGAAGTCATCAAGACAAGTCATAGTCTAGTCAAAGTCATACTCCTAGTAAAGTAGTGGCAACTTTACTTAGATAGTGTTTAATATTAGTTATTATATCATTGTAGTATTTAGAAAATAAAGGCAATTTGCCGTGAAAAAAATAATTAAATATAAATAGCTTATATAGTGAATTTTCCGCGGGTGAAACCGCGGGGCGCGACTAGTTTTATATAAAAAGAACTTTTGACAATATCAAAATGACGTAGACCATAGTTGGACAGAGAGGAAGGCGTCAGCGAGTGAAATAGCAATGGTTAAATTTGGACTAAACAGGTATTCGTGTAGGTGGCACCTCGTTACGGCTAGATTGAAGATGGCTCTTAAGTGAGGCTGCCGGAACCACAGAATATATAGTACTTAGTACTTAGTACTGAACACACTGTTTATTAATCGGGGATGGTTTAACTAGATAGTTACAATGCAATACACTTCACAATGCAATTCTTTCCATCCAAAGGTTACCTGGAAGAAATCGCTTTTAGCGATAAGGTCGCCCAATGTTTTTTTTAATACTAGTGAATGATGTGACGAGCTAATCGTTCACCTGATGTTAAGCGACACGGCCACCCATAACAGAACAGTGACGTGTCTGTCAAAAAAGTATAATTTAGGAAGAATATACAAGGTAACCCCTATCGCGTAACCTTTCTGGGAATCGGCTTCACCTGCCATCTCGCACGCGCGCCAATTGACAAGTCCACGAGTGCGAGCAAGAGAGAACACGATTACGATCTCCACCAGACTTACGCGGTAAGGCCCCAAGTCCCGACTCAGCATAAGATTAAGGTCAACGCGCGGCCTTAATAACTGATTTTCAGGCGGAACTCGTAGTCATGATCATCACGAACGAACATCAGAGAATTTAAAATAAAATACAAAAAAGGTTTTTGATACACAAACAAGAAAATGTAGTAGAATGAACGCAAACAATAAATCACTACTAGGTGGTAGGACTTTGTTGCAAAGTTCGTCTAGGTAGGTACCACCGCTTTGCCAGTTATTCTGCCGCCAAGCAGTAGTGCGCAAGCACTGCTGTGTTCCGGTTTGAAGGGCACTGTAGCTAGTGAAATTACTGGGCAAATGAGACTATGATCTGATCTCACAGTTAGTAATCTTATTACTAGATTGTGCTGATGTCTCTGGATGACGTACTCAGTGCAGTGTCACGCGAACCTCTATACTTTAGAGTTCCGAGTGACACTGAAGCTGATATGGGTAGCTGTGTCGTTTAACATCAGGCGAACGGCTAGCTCGTCACATCATTCCTTAGCATAAAAAAAAAGTCACAATCACTAGGTGGTAGGAATTTTCTGCAAAGTTCGTCTAGGTAGGTACCATCGCTTTGCCAGTTAAACTTACTTTTAAGTTTAACTGGCAAATCAAACTTTAGGCTATCAAACTTTAGTTCAGACGGACAAATATTTATAGCTTATACACTGGTAATTTCTTCCCAACAGGCATGCAAGTGTACCTCATCACCCTCGCGAGAAGTTTACTGAAGAAGTTGGAGAAGTCCGGATCTCATATGTACGACAACCAGCTGCACCAGATAGTCACTGGAGAGTTCAAGATAGAGACCAACGGGGTTTACAACCACACTACCGCACCCACTGAAGTTTAAGACTGAAGACTGACTACAAAAAAGTTAACAGACATTAGTAAAATCGAGGTATAAAATAACTAATCGTTTTTGCAGACACGACGTTTAAAAAGTCTAACCTTAAGCAATCCGGCGAAAATATCCACACATTGCGAAAACATTTTAAAATGAAACAAATAGAGAAATCTAATAATTAAAGAAGTATCGAGTCTAGAGCAAGTGAAGCTCAATCCCACGTGGCTCTGCACCAATAACTGTACAAACTGAAATTTGAACTATAAGAATGAAAATATCGCAAGGAAAGCGATTTTTTCAAGAATTACAAAAATTAGACCACCAACCCGCATATGGGCCGCGTCATGGATTATGGGCATTCTCTTCTTACTAGAGAAGGCTTATGTCCAAAAATTTCTGATGATCTGTATCTTTCACAGGATACAGTGGAATAGTCGTTTAGTGTAGCTATTGTATCAATTTTAAAATGGTTTTAACTTTTAAGCACCAAAACCTAGCTACCTGCTCGTAGCAGCAGCGCTACAGTGTGCTACGAGGCTTAGTAGCATCCGGTTTCGCTAATAATAATAATAATTTAATGATAATTTGTTGTATATTTTATCATTACAACCAAAGATGCTTTTAGTTTTAGATTTAGTTAATAAAGCTATGATGTAAATATTAAAAAATAAAAATAAATATGTATACAAATAGATTGTACTTGTTTATTCATTTTTGTATTTTAGTTTATACTGTCCAATGATGTATTTAGTATTTCCGGTTAACCTAATTATTTGAAAGATTAGAAGTTTCAAATAAAAAGCTAGCTGTGAGTTGGATTCGCACACTGTGGGTTCCGTACATACATGTACATTAACTCGTGATAATACGAAATAAAATAGCTCCCTACGTTGAATAGTGGTTGAAAACACAAATACAATTTTTTTTTAGTACCTATTTTCAGTATTGGTTTTATACCACAAAGTTTTTATTACAATCAGTTAAGTTTGAAGCTTGCTAGAATTACCGTTTTTGAGGAAATATTCAAACGTTACTGGCAAGAGATACAACAGTTTGTAGATCAGATAGACATTGTCCATGAAACAGTGTATGATTGTATAATTTGAAATAATCTTACCCTCCCTGTCATAATGTATAGTGCCCTGTAGGGTCCATGTTATTTTAAGAATAAGAATAAGTTTATTTGGCAACAAATGTCAGTTACAAAAAAGGTTATTCATGTAATTTGGACGATTTAACAGTTTTACTCAGGTATGTATGTATACTTACACTTAAAAATAACAACTGTATTATAAATATTTTTAATTAATTCCATCCATTCGATAGTGAAATGGGTAGTTGAACTACCCATGAAAAATTTTCTTCATCGTTTCCTATAGTTTTAATAGTTAGTGATAATATATAATGTAAGAACAATATGCACATTGAAAACAAAATTCGTTAGTATTCATATGACACTGGAGACTTAGGGATCGGGGTTTCGTTTTCAAACTTTCGGTACGGAACCCTAAAATAACTGACTGCGTCATACATACAAATGTCATAGATACCAACATACAAATCTCACTTAACAAGCGGAAATGATCGCCGTATATAATCTGTGGACGTGATTCACTATATTCTGACTCAAAGGAAGCTATTTATAAATACCTATACACACAATCTATTCCCAATCTACCAACTGAAATGCCCATTAACTATAGTGTAACTTTCTTTGTGAGAGAAGGCATTATTTTACTAACTGGCATGACATATCTGCAAGACTTCGTCTAGTTATGTAAGTAATCCTACTTTGTATCCAACTAATATTATAAATGCAAAAGTTTGTGAGTATGGATGTATGTTTGTTACTCTTTCACTCAAAAACTACTGAACGGATTTGAATGAAATTTGGAACACAGATAGTTTATAACTTGGATATAATACTTTTTATCTCGATAGTATGTTCCTGTAAGACAATTTATCGAACACCAAGAGGGCGACACCGCGGGCTTTATACGCAAAAACTAATGAACAGAATTGGATGAATTTTGGAAATCAGAGAGTTGATAACCTGGATTAACACATAGGATACTCTTCATCTCGATAGTAATAATAATAATATTTTTATTTCCAATAAGCATCGTTCTTAGCCTAAGTTGGTTAGCTATTAATGCTAGTGAAATAACATTAAATAAATATAATTATACATTTTGACAACCACGCTTAGGAGTGTCGTTAGTGGCCGTACTAGGATGCCCTGTGTTACAGCCACTAAGATTCCTCTTCGGGACAACAAATAGGTGTGCCTAAAAAGTAAATTCTAAACATTACTATAATATGACTATAATATTATAATAGGAACAATAATAATAACATGCCTGTGACTATAACAATAATAATATAATAACAATAACTGACCTTTTTGATTAAGTATACGATGCTTCATTGACGTTCAGATAGATAGTAATCTCCCGTGGGCGTGGCTTCTTTTTATCCACGGGTGAAACCGCGGGGCGTAGCTACTATAAGTTATCTTGTTGTTTTATGGAACCGCCCATAAAATTGTTGTTACGATTTTTCCCGATTCAAAATCACTTTTTAAACATGTTTTTATATTACTTGTATTACATTGAGATAGCCTTATCTAATCTGCACTTGGTTTTTTTTTAAAACAATTATCCCACTCTGCACTAAAGACTACTAGACACTAGTAAATCTTTTTTGAAAAAACTTTTCTGCAAAGTTCGTCTAGGTAGGTACCACTGCTTTGCCAGTTATTCTGCCGCCAAGTAGTAGTGTGCAAGCACTGTTCCGGTTTGAAGGGCAATGTAGCTAGTGAAATTACTGTGCAGTTGAGACTTTATGATCTAATCTATCTAGTAAGACTGAAATCAGATCATAAAGTCTCATATTAGTCTCAGCCTCTATGGTGTGGTGGTTGAGCAGGTTGGCTCATAACCCGGAGGCGGCAGGTTCGATTCCCGCGGCAGGACAAGTATTTGTGCACAGAAAAAGAAACGTAATTACTTGTTCTGAATCTGGGTGTTGTGGGACCATGGTCCTTGTAGTTCCTGGGTCCCTTAGATTGAGATCAGATCATAAAGTCTCATGGCCCAGTAAGCCCATTAGCTACAATGCCCTTCAAATCGGAACAATTTTAATCTTATTACTAGACTGCTGATGTATCAGGATGACGTGCGCAGTGCAGTGTCACGCGAGTAGAGTTCCGAGTGACACTGCAACTGTTATAGGCAGCCGTATCGCTTAATATTAGGTGAACGACTAGCTCGTCACGTCATTCATTAACTTAAAAAGCCCTCTCTATCAAAAGGATATTATAAAGTAATAAAAATCAAATAATCTATATATTTTTTATATAAAAATGAATCTCTATTTCCCTTAGTCTCTATTTCGCAAATTCTTTTTTGTTGTGTTTATTATTGTCATGAGAAGGTTGTTATGAGAGGAAAAATCGAAAAACCACCACTTCATAACATGAACAAACAAAAATTATCCAATCAGAAGCAATTTAGGTACATAGTCAGCTTCCCAAACGACGTTAACATACTTAGACAACGTTTGTGACAAAGCTATTTCGCGAAAACGAGCTGGTAAATAAGATAATTGCAAGAAAACTCCCCCTTCTTCCATTGTTAGCACCTTATCGCAATAATAGAAGTTGTTACCTCTCACAAAAGCGAAGGGTTCGATAGAAGTTGTACTGTGGTATGGGACTAAATAGTACGCAACAATAGAGTTCAATTTTGTCTCCTACGGTAGTGTGTAACGCAAGCTCCGTCTATGCGATACGCTTGGTTTAATAAACATTGCCCGAGTCACTGTTATCTTAATATATATAACAAGTAATTAGTTTCCTTTGTTAGACTACTGTTTGTATTATACAGTGAAGAAGTGTGTTTAGCTAGGAGAGCAGAGTTTAAGTTTATTCCTATCAATTAAAAATGCATTTCGATTTGCCTGATTTTAAAAGGTGTTGCCTTTGCGTTCCTTTACGACATGGGATTTTGATTTTTGGATATTTGAATTTGGTAAGTTTTACTAAATAATGTTATGTTTAAATAATGTAATAGTTTATTCTTATATATGTTTCATTGTATTATTTGATATTTTTGTTATTATGTAGTGTGTACAATAAAGAGTTTATCTATCTATTTATCTATGAAAAAATATATCTCATATCTAATATCTGATTAAGTATCTATCATGTCATCGAATTGTTTTATATTTAAACATGCTGGGTTCTCAAAATGCAAAGTGCAAAGTACATATTTATATTATTAAACTTATTTTTGTTAAAACTTATGTAAATTGCGTAGTTGCTTATTATGAAACTAGATGGCGTTGTACGACCTTAAAACACGCAAGCGTTTTGTTACGAAAACTTTACAGTGCAATTCTATTGGGAATGGTGACTAAGAAAGGATTTTTATGAAATTCATAGTTTTTACCTACCTTCGATTGCAGTAAACGCAATACGAAGTAATATACATAATAATCAATTCAAGTTGAGTAGATAAATAATAATAATAAATTTTGTAATTAAAGTAATATTAGGAAGAATTAGTTTAATGTTAGTACTAAATTAATGAATTATTATTAAATTTAGATTATTTATTTCGTATATTACTGTAGGGGCAAGAGATATTTAACTAAATAAGTTTTACTTCATTCGTGTGGTCTAAAGCAAACTCGTTTTTTTTCTTAGTTTTTCGCACTGTTCGTCATTGGAATGCAGATATGGCTGGACCTGACGATGGCCGGAACATACGGCATCCTCTTCAGGGGTGTTGGAATGGATGCGCACAAGTCATTCTCTTACCTACTCTATACTATGGAAGTGATCTTCAATATCGTGCTGCTGGTTGGAGCTCATAGGGTATGTTATTGTCTAACTTGTTTCAACAAAAGCTTTCGCCATCTCGTTCTTATAATGCCGAGAATGGCCTGATTAGAAAAAGACGGCTGAGAAGTTAGCAGTACTGTTTTTCTATTTACCCTTTCATTAAACCGGTAAATCAAAGTTTTCACCATTACCTCGCACCTTTAGGAAGGTAGTGACCCAATAAAAAATGTCGATAAATGTGTTTATATCGTAAAAGACCTTATACTAACTATATATAATGACCTTATATTAACTACCTGTCTGTAATTTTGAAAACGCCGTAATCAGACGGGATCAGGACAAACTTATACATCGGTCTCTTTCTTACTAAAAGATAGGTCATAATAATCGAATCAATCAATTTATACCTTTGACCTATTCATATATTTAGTTGAATAGTTAAAGAAGCCACCCCAGTGGTGTGGGATAATGATAAATCTGAGATTATTAAACAAGCATATAATATTAAATGCAAAAAATAATTATTGTACAAATAATGTTATTAAAATAGACAAATAGTATATAAAATTAAATTGATCACACCAGTTTTGGATTGAATTCCTCAACGCTACATGTTTTTTTTTTACTTCAAACTTGTCTAGCATTTGATCACGCTCTCGCCTGATGGGAAGTGACGATGCGATCGAAGGTGCATGCTAGCCAAGTAAAATGTAATATGGCGCCATATCTATCAGATAACTAGTTAGAGTCCAGGATTTATGTATGTTACTGTTGGGCATTATTATTATTATTATAGAAGTCATTTACAATTCTCTCGTTTCCGAGGCTCAAACTAATTTTCGCGGGCTTTTGGCCAAACGAAAACCATTACCTACTTTTTTTTTACATTTTTTTTAAATATTATTATTACTATTATATGAACGCGAAAAGTTGTCTATTATATGTTTGGCTTTCACGCCAAAACAGCTCCATCGATTTGGTTGAAATTGTGCACACAATTTGCTGGCTACCAAGATCATTTTCTTATTTCGGAAAATGGAAGATTCCCACAGACTAATAACTTTGAAAAAAAAAATCATATTGCAGAAAAATATTCGTGTGATCCTTGTGTACTACTACTACGGGATAACAACAACCCTGGCCGCGTTCCTGACCTTCATAGTCCTCCGATGCATTGATAACCCCTCACGTGAACGGTACCTCTCGCCTCTTCTATTGTACCTCGCCTTTATTGGATTAGGTAATTATGATATTAGGTAATTATTAGATAAGGTAATTATGGAATTAGGTATATATTGCATTAAGTAATTGTTAGATTAGGTAATAGGTAATGTAACATAATATCATATATCAATAACTGAACATCAGGTGAGTTGCAGTCAAAAGTTGGACTATTCTTATAGTATTATTCCAAAACCAGAATAAAAATATTATGTGTTTTGAATAATATATAATTAAAAATAAATAAATGAATATGTGTGGACATTTCACACAATGCCATCTAGCCCCAAACTAAGCAAAGCTTGTACTATGGGAACCAGATAACTGATACAATAATTATGTACTTTTGTTTGTAAATACATACATAGAATACTATATAACACCCAGACACAGAACAAACATCGATGTTCATCACACAAATGTTTGTCCTGGGTGGGAATCGAACCCACAACCTGCAGTTCAGAAGGCAAGGATACTACCAACTGAGCTAACGGGCTAGTCAATATATAACATTGAACTAAGTATTACTATACTAATTTACTGGGCCACTGAGTATTTATGACCAAAGTCAAAGTCAAAGTCAAAAGATTTATTGCAAATAGGCTAATTTTAGCACTTTTACAAGTCAAAATTATACTAGGTACTTAAAATTAAGTTATTTCACTAAGCATATAAAATTACAAAGTGCTTATTGTCAAATAATATAGCAAGCCCATTACAATATATGAGGTTGAAAAAAAAAGCAGTTCTCTTTCTCACTACTGGTGCAAGCAATCCGGCACAATGCAGAATTGAAAACTTTGATCCGAAGCTTCGATTACAACTGTAAAGAAGAAGCTACAAGAAACTTTACAGTGATGTTTTTGTCTTCTTTCTACTGTCTTTTACAATGTATATAATTCATTACAGTTGAGATAATGAATATGTTACAAAAATAACCACCACGTCACACCGGTGCAAGAAAAATACCGTGATTATCTTATTATAAACATTACAAATAGAAACTGAATTTATAGATAGGAATAGGCAATAGGCAAAGTACCTAAGATTACATACCGTTAAGCTTGGGATATTCAGGCCAAGCTTTTTTGTCCGACACATAATCATTTATTGTGTAATAGGCTTTTTTCATTAAGTTTGACTTTATGAATAATTTAAATTTACGCATTGACAATTGTTCGATACCGTCGGGCAACTTGTTATAAAAGCGTATACAGTTTCCCATAAATGAACCATTAACTTTCTGCAGTCTGAATCTTGGCCTAATCTCCTAATCTCACAGTCTAGAAATCTTATTACTGGACTGTGCTGATGTCTCAGGATGACGTGCGCAGTGTCACGCGAAACTATACTTTAGAGTTCCGAGTGACACTGCAACTGATATGGGCAGCCGTCATACATATCGTTACTTAACATAAAACCTTTATATAGAGTAAGTAGAAGAATGACTTGCGTCCATTCCAGCACCCTTTACTGTAAACTATACTATGACATATATACTTCTTTTGATGTTAAACTTCTTTACGCACGCTTGACTTAGGAAGTAAGCTGGTAAATGTGAAGTGAACAGAAGTTGAAGTTGGTTCACGTAGATCTCCATTGTCAACATAACAAAGTAAAAAATTGTATTATTATGTTAGTATGTCCGGTAAAATGACAATTTACGATTGTCAAAATGGCGACATTAACATTAAATAAAGCAAAAAGTTAAAAGGCAAAGGCTGATAGAAGGAGCTGAACTAAAGAAGTTTTACTTCAGTCGTATGGTCTAAAGCACACTCGTTTTTTTTCCAGCGCTGCAATGCTACCTTCTGCTAGTAATCAGATCCGAGCTGAAGAAGCTGCAGTACCAAGAAGGGCAGTGCCATTACGTGAATAACAAACCTGAAGTGATAGTCGAAATCCCACGCTCAGGAGAACTTGGAAACCCGTTGTTATAGATTTTTTATTATAAAAACTGAATGCTTAAAAATATTTGTTTTACTTTAATTTTCTTATATTCAGGAAAAGATTGTTGGCAGAAATTTGTTTGGAAAACCGACAGTTTTTTATTGTTTTGTAAAAGGTACTACAAGGAATAATAAATGGATTTTTTTTTTACATATTTTTTACTACAAGGAACTGCCTTGCTGTCTGTCTGAATCCTTTACAGTCTTTTAACTTCCAATAGGCATAAGCGTGAATGTTTGATATGCACAGTCAAGTAAAAACTCAAGTTTAAAATAATAAACTACAGTTTGTTAATTCTATGAAAATCGACAGCTTTAATTCAGGCATTATTTAAATAAAAAAAATATTATTTGTATATTTTGATCTCACTCATTATAAAACATGCGGCACTTGCCAGAACCATCCAAATTATAACGCTTTTCAGCAAATTAGTGCTAATTTGGACAATTTCTGTGACCTTCAATTGTGGCATTAAAAATAGATATATTTTTAGTAGGCTTTCGACAACAATACGTAGAAAACGTTCTCTATTGACGATTCTGTTTAAAAAACTAAAAATAATGAAAAAAGTGACTGAAAGATGGTGCTCTACGCCAATAAGAAAAGTGCTGCTGTTCTTTGCTTGGCTTAAATTGGTAAGGACAATACAGATTGCTCTGTCCTGCCCGGTACGCTGTAGAGGTTTGTAGAGACCAACAGCATTAGCTAGTTTAAAAAAGTATATTTTGGTCTGCACCTATAACTCGTGCGACTTCTGGGTATTCCCTCAGCCGGCTTTTACGGCATGGAAACAGAGTCGTCCTATTCTCCATATTCCGGCAGCACACGGTCTTTGATTAAGTGGATTCTCATATTACTTTCAGGTGCTAGATTTGTATAGCGTTATTATAATTACTGTGCAGGCAAAAGAAGAAGAACAATTCGACTTCATCTTACTAGCCTTGCCTCTACTAGACTCAGCATTTTGTGTAGTACTAATTACAGCGACACAAAAGGTAAGTCATTGAAAAGCCTTTAAAAATATTTTTTTATATGACATTCAACAATAATAATAACGAACAACGATCACATACATAGATCCTGGACCTTAACTAAGATTCCATGTGTCTAGGGACCCAGAAACTACGAGGACCATGGTCCCACAACACCCAGACTCAGAACAAGTATTTGGACTTATTTTTGTGTACAAATATTGGGCCTGCCGCAGGAATCTAACCCGCCACCTACGGCTTATGAGCCGATCTGCTCAACCACCGCACCACAGTGGCTGTCGAAAATAACTCTATCAATTTGTTATACCTTTTGAGGACTGCGACTGAACATGATTTGATAAAATCTGCTTTAAAATACTTATAGTTTGCACTGAAAACGACACATCAGTATATTTTTTATCCCAATAAACTGTGCTGCTCCACGCAGAAACTACGTGGAGCAGCTAGTATTTTTAGATGGATTTCCCATACGGCTCCAGCCCCCTTCGGGCTCAAAGGGATAGATTTTAAAAAATATCGAAAGGCCTACTGAGGTCCGTATTAAAGAACGATGCTCAGTCATCGATCGGTACTCAAGCAGAGATTTCATTCATAAAGTGATCAATTAGTGAATGAAATCTCTGCTTGAGCACCGATCGATGACTGAGCATCGTTCTGTAATACGGACCTGAGTCTTCAATGGGGCTTAGGAGGCCGTATGGGGTAACCTCTCGCCACCGGCTAATGGAGAGGAGATATTAGTAAATGATTTTTTTTTTAGGTAAAGAGAAAACTTTATTTCATCTATCTCTGCTATAGTGTAACGATATTTTCCCTCTACATTTGGACAGTTATCCTCATGATGGACGACACAAGATGTCCTCTACTAGAATACTTCAGTGCAATTCCGTTTTCTTACGTATTGTATAACAACACTCCAGATGATATTCGAGACGACGTCGGATTTTCTATTTGCAGTATATGTAAGTACACTAGCAATTATTTTTGTTATCCTATACTATCCCAATGCTGGGCAAAGGTCTCCCTCATTTATTTCCACGTTTATCTATCAGCCCATAAACTATATTATGACTATGACTGGCCCGATAGCTCAGTTGGTAGTAACCCTGCCTTCTGAACTGCAGATCGTGGGTTCGATTCCCACCCAGGACAAACATTTGTGTGATGAACATCGATGTTTGTTCTGTGTCTGGGTGTTTATATAGTATTCTATGTATGTATTTGCAAACAAAAAGTATCTAAGTATTGTATCAGTTATCTGGTTCCCCATAGTACAAGCTTTGCTTAGTTTGGGGCTAGATGGCGCTGTGTGAAATGTCCACACATATTTATTTATTTATTATTTATTTATATTGTCTTAAAATCATTAATAGCAATATAGCCAGAATAAAATGTAATTTACACAGACAACCTCTATGGTGTGGTGGTTGAGCAGGTCGGCTCACAGCCGTGAGGCAGCGGGTTTGATTCCCGTGACAATACAAGTATTATATTTAAAAAATACTTGTTCTGTGTCTGAGTATTGTGAGTATATGCGGTCCTTGTAATAAATTTAATATCCTGAAATTGAAAATGAATTCAATGAGAAGATTCCATAACAAGAATTAACTATTATTGTGTGATAAGTGATAAATCACAAATATTTTACAAGCATAACACTTAATTTCGAATTTTGATAATTTTATTTGTCAGTTTTACTAATAATTTACAATTTTAATAAGCATTGTAAATTTTGATGAATATTGACAACTGGGAACAATAGACTTTCTCAGTTGCAAATTTATGTTATGAACGAACTTCTGCCCGCGGCGTGGCCTATGGAAAAATAATTCATACCACCCTCTTAAGGGTGGAATTTCGAAAAATCCTTTCTTAGCGGATGCCTACGTCATAACATCTACCTGCATGCCAAATTTCAGCCCGATCCGTCCAGTGGTTTGGGATGTGCGTTAATAGATCACTGTGTCAGTCAGTCAGTCAGTCACCTTTGAGTTATATATATTTAGATTTCGAAATGTTAATCAGATGTTAAGGTAATATCATAATATATTTTCTAAAAATTAGCAACCAAAAAACAAATTATGATTTGAAACCGCGAACTCTTATAATGCACTACAATAACAGTATCTATAAAACATCTTCATATATATATTTTATAGGATTAATAATTTTTTACAATATTATAAAATATTTTGAAGAATTAAAATATTTTTACAAGGTTGATTGATAAATATTTTAAGGGATTGATAATTTTTACAATATTGGTAATTATTTTACTGGATTGATCATTTTTACAATATTGTTAAATATTTTACAGGATTAATAAATAATTTACAGGATTGTTAATTGTCTACAATATTGGTAATTATTTTACAAGACTATTTTGTTTCAGTGTACCAAACGTTTGTTGTCATCCTCCTGGTTTGCGAGCTCATAAACCTTCAGATATCAAAAAAGGAAACGTCCCGATCCAGCTCCAAAATATGCCCTAAAAATGTTTTTTATGTATAACCAAAAACTCAAAAAATGCAGCTCGCGAACATCAATTTTTATTTTATTTGAGTTTTAAGAGCAACAAATAGTACAATGTTCAGCTATAGACTAATCTTACAGACATTTACCATGTTCTGTGTCTGGGTGTTATATTGTATTCTATGTATGTATTTACAAAACAAAAAAGTATCTAAGTATTGTATCAGTTATCTGGTTCCCATAGCACAAGCTTTGCTTAGATTGGGGCTAGGTGGCGCTGTGTGAAATGTCCAGACATATTATTTATTTATTATTATTTTACTAATAAAAATTCGATTTAACTTTTTTTATTACTATGAATTGTTGTACATGTTGTCATAGCTTTATGTAAAATGGGCATGCGTTTGACAACAACTCACCTAATGGTAAGTGTCAAGTTGTCTAAGGTGGAGCACGCTTGCCCATGAGATGCCCGTTCTCTCTTGACTTAAGAAGACCCAGGTTATACTCAGGAGGAAACACTGTTGCTGGAAGAGCGTGTTAAAAACATGTTTGTTTTCTTAAATTATGTTACAATATTATATTATTTTATTAAAAAATTCGGGTACCTATTCTACTTAATAAACTTTAACATTTAATTAAATAATCAATATATAAATATCACTAAAATACCTACACAAAAATCTAATGATACAAACTTGCAGGTTAAAATCTCTAGATATCATTTGCCACTACGCCCAAGTTTGATTAAAATATCCTATTTAAATACTGTTATTGATGAAATCAATATGAAGTTTATATCATTATTTAATCTATAACGGGAGATCACACAGTCAGCTTTTGCTTATACAATATTATAATAATTATTATTAGACACCCAGCAGATTATTATTATACTAATTAAGTACTAATTAGTAATATAAGTAATTATTATTATCTTATCTAATTTGTTTTTCTTTTTTATGTAAAATAACAACTTTATATCTCCCGGTAAAAAAAAAAACAATTTTATCTGTTATTCTGCTTAAGAGTTTCCTAGAAGAAGATTCAAAAACAGACCGGAAAAATACTAACTGCATAATACAGCGCCATCTCGCAAAACGAAGTCCATAAATAAGATAATTGGATGACTAATCTCTAGCCCCTTATCGGAATAAATGAAGTCAGCAGCTCTTTCGCTCATCAAGGAACGGTTACAATATGTATTGCGACATGGTTCTGAATTGTTTGGTTTGTTAGGATAGTTGCTCTGTTCCCCTTACCAGTGTCGGGCGGAATCCGCGCACACAGGTCACAATCTTGATATCAAAGTTGTAAACAAACATTTAAATATAGAAAGTGTATAAAATAGACAACGGTTTGTTTTTGTATTGATTGTACGGGATTTACTCACGTTATAATTGGCCGGACTATCCGACTATAGTTTCGACTGCGGTTATCCGATTATAGTTTCGGTTTGTTTTTGTTTTTCAGTCAAGCATTCGTATTCAGCCAGTATTTAGTGATATCTATTTTACTTAAAAAATGCATTTCGATTTACCCGACTGCAGAAGATGTTGCCTTTGCGTGCCTTTAAGACATGGGATTCTTATTTTTGGATATTTGAATTTAGTAAGTACTAAAGTTTTTGTCATTTAGAAATTGGTTATTTTACAGTCTTTATCGACTTCTATAAAAGAAGGAGGTTCTTGATTTGAATGTTTTTTTTTTGTTTTCTTATTTTTGTTTGTTAACTGAAAACTCTGTCATATAAAACTGATTCGTAAAATTCTAAAGAGTATAATTTCAGATTAGTGTTATGGATATTTCATCAAAATCGGCTTAGAAGTTTGGTTTTTAAATCAAAACAACTGGAAAAAATCTATGCATGATGTTACCATCCCAGTATTTCTCAGTATGACACAAAGGGCAATAAAAAGGATATTAAAAATGAAATAACGCCTAACGATCACGTACATAGATCCTGGTACTAGGTGGTACTAGGATTCCCTGTGTCCCAGGAACTACGAGGACCATGGTCCCGCAACACCCAAAAACAGAACCAGTGTTTGCCCTTTTTTCTCTATACTTTTCCTGCCGCGGGAATCGAACCCGCCGCCTCCGGGTTATGAGCCGACCTGCTCAACTACCACACCATACAAAGGCTGATATTATAATATTACTTTTCTGTTGAAGGGCTTAGAAAAGTCAGTCAATTTATGAGCATTTGTATCATCCTTAAGTCCAGTTACCAATCTGTATTTATAAAACTCAAAGGTGACTGACTGACATAGTGATCTATCAACGCACAGCCTAAACCACTGGACGGATCGGGCTGAAATTTGGCATACAGGTAGATGTTATGACGTAGGCATCCGCTAAGAAAGTATTTTTAGAAATTCTACCCTTAAGAGGGTGAAATGGGTGGTTGAATTATTTTCCCATAGGCCACGCCGCGGGCGAAGCTGCGGGCAGAAGCTCGTTTGATATACAGATGGTTTTTGTGAAGGGCTCTGATGACCAAGTCCGGTACCACGAGTTAGAGAAAAATTATACTTTATAATAATAATAATAATAGCGCCCAACGATCGCAACCATAGATCCTGGACCCTAACTAGGATTCCCTGTGTCTAGGGACCCAGGAACTACGAGGACCATGCTCCCACAACACCCAGATTCAGAACAAGCGCTTTTTTATGTGCACAAATACTAATCCTGCCGTGGAAATCGAATCTCCGGGCTATGAGCCGATCACCACACCATAGAGGCAAAAGTTGACTTATATGATTATTCAATTTTCAGATATTCTCCTTCTTGGTTTTAACCATAGAGCTATGGGTGGAATTCGAGCATTCGCGTAAGGACACCCATACAATCTTCATGTACCGGGGGGTAGGGATTTATGGACAGATGTGGTTTTCTTACTGCCTCTACTTGCTGGAGTTTATCTTCAACATCGTGCTGCTAGTTGGAGCTCATAAGGTATGTACGATCATTCTTTCTTAATAATTGAAGGGGTGAGAACAAAAAGGGTTTAACTGATTCTTTTCACAAAATGACTTATGGGTATAGTTGGACTCAGCGTGAAATTATCTACAATACCTAATGCATTCTCAAAATACCGAAATGAGGCTTAAATCTCGAGCTTTTGAGTCTAAAAACGGTTTCTCTGTCACAGGAATACAGTTCACTTAGCATAAAAACATTATTATATTTATTTTATTATATTATATTTTTACAGTAATTGTATGAATTAGTACTATATTTAGTATTTTAGAATAGAATTAAAAAAATTTCAAGCAACTGAAACTTACATAAACCTTTTCTATTACCTTATAAGCACTCTACATTAAAATGACACCGTTGACGTTTAAAGTCAATTTTCTCGAAACTGTCAATTTGACAGTTAAACCCTTTTTATTCTCAACCCTTCAATTGTTACCCCCACAAACATTCTACACTTTTTGGTAGGTAACACTTATGGCTATCCATACAAGTGTTGGTAGATTGCCAATAATTGCTGCTCTCTGCCACCGCGGAGCTAGGCACGGTGGAAGGTTGCAATTTGGTTTGCCCATTGCCATCTCAATTTTTTTTTATGTCAGTGAATGATAGGGTAAGCTAGTCGTTCATCTGACGTTAAACAACACAGCCGCCCATAACAAAACAGTGTCATTCAGAACTCCAAAATAATTATGAAGTTTCGCGTGACACCGCACTGCGCACGTCATCCTGAGACATCAGCACAGTCTGGTAATAAGATTACTCGGCTGTGAGAGTAGATCATAAATTCTCATTGGCCCAGTAATTTCACTAGCTACAGTGCCCTTCAAACCGGAACACAATAGAGCTTGCACACTACTGCTTGGCGGCAGAATAACTGGCAAAGCGGTGGTACCTACCTACCTAGACTAACTTTGCAGAAAATTCTTATTATCTAGTAGTAGTAGTGCATATTTTAAGATCTATTTCGCTAACTTCATTTTGGATTTTACCATGAAAGGAAACCGCATGTAGCCCTTTTCATGGCTCGTTGTTCACCTTTAAGCTTTCCTGTTCTTTACCGAAATTATGTTGCTTCTTACTATCAATAATTAGATACTCTCATACGTTTTATTATTGTTATTTCTCTCGTATTTAGACTAATTAAGGTATGGCATCGTAATAATTTTAACCTCATTTTAGGTAATTCGTATCTCAGAGTCTCAAAACACATCTATCTATCATCATCTATCTAGCTATCGCCTAGTTTGTACCTCGAAGAAAATTATGTATAACCGTTAAGTTTTTTCTTGAATACTCTGTGTACCTTGGAATTAGCATATTTATTATTTATTATTATTATTTAGGCTCCGTTCCATAAGTCATTATTGTCATGATTGTTTTATATTAAACGAGCTTCTGCCCGCAGCTTCGCCCGCGGCGTGGCCTATGGGAGATAAACCACCCATTTCACCCTCTTAAGGGTGGAATTTCGAAAAATCCTTTCTTAGCGGATAGTTACGTCATAACATAACATCTACCTGCATGCCAAATTTCAGCTCAATCCGTCCAGTGGTTTGGGCTGTGCGTTGATAGATCACTATGTCAGTCAGTCACCTTTGAGTTATATATATTTAGAAGAAGAAGATACATCATCTTGCAAAATTTCCAGAAAAACACGAAGTTGATCCGCGTGTACTACTACTACGGGATAGCAACGACGCTAGCTGCCTTTCTCACATACATCGCCGCGCGGCCGTTTTACCCAAATTATGAATGGTACGACTCAATGGAATTCTGCCTGGCTGTCTCTGGATTAGGTGAATATCCTTTACTTATCACAAATATAAATAATTATGGTTAGCAGCTTAGTGTAAACAGCAAACCACATAAGGTGTTTTTAATGCTAACATGGATACATTTGGCAACATCTCACCTAAGGGGACATCCATTAAATTACGTCACACGTTAAGGGAGAGTGAGGGAGTCGACGAAGTACGACAAGGGGCGAGGTCCCAAACTTTGTGATATCACATTTATTTCAATTTTTTTGTAAATAGGGCGGGGAAGGGATCACAAAATCATGAAATTCATGTGACGTAATTTATTAATGGGTAGTGACTAAGTGTGTCTAAGGTGGAGCACATTTGTCCATGCCAAATCACCTCCGATTTAAAGAGACAAAGATTATATCCAAGAGTAATTCTGATGCTGGAAGAACATTCCAACCTTTGGCCTTTTGGATGATGGAATAACTCAGCATCATTCTTAGTGCAATTTGAAGGTGCACTCATGACAAAGGGATACAAATAATCACCGAACTCTGTAATTCTATAAAGTAATGGATATGGTGGGATCAACGAGGGTGATGGAGGTCATGCATACTTCTCCATAGAGTAACCAATAGAAAATTAACGACCTATGGCGACTTTGCGTTTGTACTCAAGATTGAATCTTGTATCCAATTAATTTTCCGTCGTTCATATAAGGTTCTTGGTTCGTTGGTGGTTACGTTATAATTACCTTATTAATTTTACTTATAATAATTAGGTTCGTTATAATTATTTACATCTTTGTTATATCCCTTTTTTTCTTTTCCAGTGCTGCAATGCTATCTCTTGCTGATAATCCGATCAGAACTGAAGAAGCTACAGTACCAGAGAGGGCAGTTCCATTATGTGAATCACATGGCTGAAGTACTCGTCGACCCTATACCACCTGGGGATCTTGAAAACTCTCTGTAATATACCTAGAAAATAATAATTTTATGAGTTTTTTTAGACCTCCAACCTAATTTCTACTGTCTAATTTTTACAAATTTATACTACATAATTTATGTATGGATTTGACAGTTTTAACACGTGGTTTATGCACATAGTTACTATGAAATTTTTCAGATTAGAAATGAAATTTATCCTTTTGCATTGCAATCATGGTTCCGTGATTACCCCCAGTTGTTTTTTTTTTAAATCTGCATTTCCACAGACACCCGGGTCCGTGCTTTTTGTAAAATGACTTTTATATTTATGAATTAAGCCTATTATTAACATGAACATACATAATACAGGAAGGACAATACTCGATCTAATATCGAAATGCTTTATGGTGATAAAGTAGTTGACCCTGTTTATAGGTCCTAAATTTAACCATCGAGATAAAAAAAAGTTCTAATCTACAACCTGTTGCAATTCCGGGAAAAAATCTAAACGGTAACTACTCAATAAGGTATTTGCCGATATACTTTTATTGCATAAGTAAATTGTTTTTCTAAAAATAAGTAGTAATGAAAACTCAAAAATGACAAAGTTACAAGCATCATAAATACAAGAACAGAAAGAGACAGCTCAAATACGCAGTCAGAAATTATATCTTATTATTAAGCCTAGCTATTCAACGATAAAATGTTGCCAGCTTTTTGGGAACGCTTCCTGCAGAGGGTGATGTAAATTCTGTGTTTTATTTATGACCCCCTTTTTTCCTAGAATATTACTTTTTCTTGAATTATTATTTATTTTATGTTCTTATGTATAGTTTAGTTTCTTCTTTCTCCTAAGTTCAATTATATAAGTAACCATTTTTGTGCATTGTTGTGCAAATTAAATAAATATAATTTAGCCTATGGTACTCTGCATACAATTTCTATGGCATGTGACGTCATAAATGATGCAGCACAGACTAGAAAAAAAAGAAGGGTTATTATGCTGTGAGAAGTTACACGATTTCTGTTTTGCGAGAAAGGGACATACAATGCCCTTGAAGAAACTTTAAAAGTGTAATACTAATGGATAAGGGAAAGAATAAATGGATTGGATGGTAAAGATAGGCAGGTAGAAGGGAGAGAGAAAAATATAGGATAACAGGATGAATAGTTACGACGGTGACGAAGATTTGCCTCCCTTTGGCGTCCCATCGATTCATCCTTTTCCCTTATATTTTTCTCTCCATTGACTATTATCTTTAGACAGAGCTAATAAAATAATAATAATAAATATTTGTGGACATTTCAAACAGCGCTATCTAGCCCCAAACTAAGCAAAGCTTATAAGCATGTAACTGATACAATACTCAGATACTTTTAATTTGTGAATGCATAGAATACAATATAAGACCCAAACACAAAACCAACATTGATATTAATCAGACAAATTAATGTTTAACCTGGGTGGGAATCGAACCCACGACCTGCAGCTTAGAAGGCAAGGTTACACCAACTGAGCTACCGGGCTTGTTTGTAGCCAGTCTGTCTGAGTTAGGACGTAAAACCCATGAGAAACCAGATGGGTCAGGTCATTACTTTCATAAAATCATAAATTAAATTTAGCTAATCTGTAAAAGGAATAAACTTTATTTCATCATTTCACTTAAACATTAATTGAATGTTAGGCTGTACGAAGTTCACCGGTCCAGCTAGTTCCAAATATTTAGCGCGGAGGTAGCGGATTCGATTCCCGCGGTAGGACAATAATTTGTGCACAGAAAAAAACCGCAAATACTTGTTCTGAGTCCGGGTGTTGTGGGACCATGGTCCTCGTAGTTTCAGGTTCCATACACACGGAGAATCCTAGATATTGTCCAGGATCTATGTATGTGATCGTTGGGTGTTGTAATTATTATGTATGTGTTGCCAAAATAGGTAAAAATGTGGATCATTTAGTTTTATAAACAAACTGCAAGGCTAATCATTTTGAATTAACGCTAATTATGAGTATCCGTGTCTGGTTTTGGATGCTACAATTTATGTACTTAGAATAGTAGTTTACCAGCAACCTAAAGTATAAAACGTTTTAGTAAAAAAAGAAATACCAAATTCAAAAATGAAAATACTACAAATGAAAAAGTGCTGTTGCTGTCTACCAATGAGAAGTGGCTTGCTGTTGTTTGGCTATATTAAATTGGTACGTACTCTGATTATGGCAGCCTCGTGGTGTGGTGGTTGAGCAGGTCGACTCATAGCCCAAAGGCAGTGGGTTCAATTCCCGTTGCAAGACCAGTATATGTGCATTGAAAAAAAGCACAAACACTTCCTTCGTGTCTGGGTGTTGTGGGATCATAGTCCTCGTAGTTCTAGGTTCCTCAGATACAGGGAATCCTTTTTTTTCTGTGCACAAATAATTGTACTGCCGCGGGGATCGAACCCGCCGCCTCCGGGCTATGAACCGACTTGCTCAACGACCACACCACAGAGGCTGTCAATAATAATAACAAAATTATAAATATTATCAGAAAAGAAATTGAAGGAGTTTTGGCGAGAAAACAAAAAAGATTGCGTCACCGAATTGTATTAATTTCCAAAATTTGTGTTATTTTCAGTGTTAGTGCATAAATTTGGTGGCATTTTATTCGTTAAGTGCTGGATTACAGGCACGAGTGTGAGAAAGTGGTATAATGATGGTGAAACGTTTCTTTTCGTGTTGTTTCAAAAACTCCCTAGAAGCTTCTAGTAAAGTTCCCACCACTTTACTAGGACTATGACTTGACTAGACTAGACTAGATTATGACTTGACTTGATGACTTCGACTATGACTTGACACATATTTGCGTGAAATATCATTAACGTGATAAATTATCAATTACTTCACACTGGCTAAATACACAAAAGTGTGGAGCCAAACAAAAAAAAAGAAATTGAATAAGTAAATATAATAATAAAAATAGATAATAGAAAAAAAGAAATAATAATAATACAAATTATGATTATTATTAGAAAAGTAAATCTATTCTACTATATCTAATCTAATATCTACATCGTTGCTTTCAGATATCTGACTTACTTGGGGCTTTCAAATTTTCCGAAACATATGAGTCGGAAACTCAAATCGTTAACTTTTCGATAGTTGCCATACCTTTATTTGATGCTATTTTTACCATCCTATTAATTACAGCAGCGCATAAGGTGAGCATAATAATTTATTACTTGAGCCGTCTCTCCTCCCTTCTATTCCCCCTGTCTCCCCTCTCTCTCTCTTTCTCTTTCTCGCCTTCTCTCTCACGCACTTCCGCAATAAAATGTAGGCTATTGTTATCATTCATCAGTTCATAAAAAACGCATGAAATAACAAAGTTAATGTTAAAATAATTAATGTCAATTATTTTTCCATCTAGTCAAAAGAAAAGCTTTAAAAAGAACTTGGTATTTATAAACTTTGTTAAGTATTAATAGTCTTAAGAGGCACCCTCAGCCTATAAAGCCATTAATTTTCTTAGAATAAATTTCTAACTCAGACACTAACGCTACAAAAAAGTTCCTACAAAATAAAATGTATAATTACGACGTAAAGAAATTTCGAAATCAAATCAAATCAATCCAGCCAAATCATTATAGCGGTTGGGCTTAAGACTATGAAACAAACAAATACAACGCGTAATGTAGTTTTTTAACAAAATTTTATTTTCAGGAAAACTTAAATCTCTACCGGATCTACTACTACTACAGTATACTGGCATTCGCTGCTTACATTATGTTGGCTTTAATGGAGTTCTTGCCGATTCCCAGCAGCCCGCTATTAAGTTCTTATAGTCCTATCCCATTTTTTTATATCCTCTTTATGTATATTGGTGCAATTGAAGATAAATTTTATATTATTTGCGATATAGGTAAGTCTAATCAATTTTTTTTTTATTGGCTGTAGGACTCTACCAACCTTTACAGCGTCACCGGGAGGGAGGACAGGTGCTTAAGGCGCCCAGCCGTCAATAGTGGGAAGTAACTAGCTCAAGGGCACCCCTGGGGTGTGAGCTTCGGCTTGGGCCATTGCCAGGATAAGAGGATCGAGAAGACTACGTCCACTGGAAGAGTGCAGGACCCTATCGAAAGTCGCAACCGTTCTAGCTAGCCTACGGGAGGTACGTTGACCTCGCCGGCTGCGTCAGTGTCTGATTGTGTTACGCTGGTATCTTACACCGGTGCCGAAAGCGGTACCTGAGTTAGAAAGGCTAGACTGGTCCGGTGATCCTAGCGCAGCTATAGGATCATCCGGGTTACTCAAAACGTGTTTCGGGCGGCAAAGACAGGTTGGTGTCTTGAAAAACTAATGCACCATAGACTTAGTAGCAGCGAATATATTCTAGGTCCTAGTCTATTACCTCGCTATGATATACTTGTTTCGCATTAGACAGATAATTGCGAACTTTGGAGCTGTAAAATTTTAGTGTAACGGGTGTAAAATTTTATAAATTAGGGCGTAGCAAAGCTCACCCATTTTAAAATAAGTAAATAATAAATTTTAGTAAATAGAATTTCATTAATTCCTAGTAGAAATTACAAGTGACCAAAGAGCTGGCTCATACCTCGGCCGAAGACTAAGTTTGGCCATTCAACGGGGTACCACCGCTTTACTAGTTATTCTGCCGCCAAGCAGTAGTGTGCAAGCACTACTATGTTCTAGTTTGAAGGGCACTGTAGCTAGTGAAATTACTGGGCAATTGAAACTTCATGATCTGATCTCGCAGTCGTGTCATCTTATTACCAGACTGTGCTGATGTCTCAGGATGATGTGCGCAGTGCAGTGTCACGCGAACATTTATATTTTGGAATTCTTGAATTGTAAGAGTCTTGAATTTGGAGTTCCGAGTGTTCTGTTATGAACGGCAGTGTTGCTTAACATCAGGAGAACGACAAGCTCGTCACATCATTTCCTAACATTAAAAAAAATTGAGTAGTAACAGCCCGGAGCCCGATGATACTGTAAAGGTTAGTAGATACCAACAGCATTATCCCTTCCAAATAAAAAATATTATGATGACAAATCGCACAATATTTAAATCACCTTTTTTTTCCAGGATTCCAAGCATACCTGGTGCTTATTATGTTAAGCCAAGTGAAAAAGCCCCAGGAAAGTTATGAAGTTAAAACCGAGGGTACCGCGGAAAACGATGTTACTTCCGTTTGATATTCCTACATGAAATAAGTACTCAGTACCTATATTAAGTATACTACTATTGTGAAAAAAGTACGTAGACTAATTTTTAGTAGTAGTACGTAGAAAATGTTTACGCCATCGAGTATTCAATTTATAACAATAAAACTGTTACAGGTAAATTCTGTACCTTGAAAATATTATAAAATTATTTATTTGTAACAGTATAATCGATACCGAATACAAAACTGTAATAGCCTGTAACACAGACGCAAAGTCGCCAGTCTGTCGGTCTTTTATCGGCTACATTTTGGAGAGTGTACCATTTCTTTTATCTTTTCCCTCTCACTTTTTTCTTCCTTTAGGCATAGTTAGGAAATAAAACTCTAACCCAAAATATTTTAATGGCCGCTCGTGGCGCTGTGCTGGAATTTCATATAGCCACAGCCAGCCTCAGCCTCAGTGGTGTGGTGGTTGAGCAGGTCGGCTTATAACCCGGTAGCAGCGGGTTCGACTCCCGCGGCAGGACAAGTATTTGTGCACAGAAAAAAGCGCAAATACTTGTTCTGAGTGTTGTGGGACCATAGTCCTCGTAGTTCCTGGGCCCTAGACACATGAAATCCTAGTTAGGGTCCAGGATCTATGTATGTGATCGTTGGTAGTTATTATTATTATTTTTATTATTATACACGGTGGAATCTGATTGTTTCTTTTCCTTAAGAGTATGTACTCAGACCATGCTATATAATAAAAATACAAGTAGCAAAAAAAAAAAATTAAAAAAGTGCCTGGTAAAATGTATATAACAAAATTTTAGGTACATTTTTTACTTACATTTTAAGAAAAGAACGAATTAAATTCCACCATGTATACATATTCTACCATACTCGGTAACGAGTACCTACAGTATTATACATTTGAATGAACCCGTATATAGAGGTTTTGTTACGATTAAATGTATTGAAATAGGGGTCATCTAACCATCTTTGATACCTGTAATACTATACTATCTAGATATTTGACCTCTTACGTATATTATCTACAAAATATATGTGTAAAGTAAAAATTAATATTTTTTTGTTGCGCTACATCACCTCATCAAGCCAGAGCATCAGTTTACCAACAAAATTGTGAATAGAACCGCAGCCGAAGCTTTTAGGTGTTTTCATATTTCTCTATTGCCAGCTGCAGTAAGGTTGAAAATGCTGGTTTGTTCAAAACGTTTACTTCCACCGTTGTATTATCGAGTGCAAATTATGCACATTTTTATAACTTACAAGTCATTAGTGCACGTCCGAGTAGGATTCGAACCTGGATGCATCGGTTTGAAAGCCACCCGGCTACGGTCGAGCCACGCTCGTTTTAAAAGGTAACAAATTATAATTAGGTGATTGTTGACAGTCTCCGTTAATAGCTTTTTCCGGGAATAATTACAATTATAGTACAATTAGGGTGTTTATTGGGTTAATGAAGGTTTTTTTCCCATGGTATTATAGTTTTTATTTTGTATTTATTATATACACACATACAAAATAACAGGGCTTTTTCGCTGTGCAACCACATCGCCCAATCTGTTTACAATATAATTAGTCCATGTTCTACGGTAATTTTTCAGTAATTTATACAGACTATAAGCTTCTTCTGACAAGGGAGATGATAAAATATTGTTACATAATCCTATATCAAACAAATTCTCAGTTCCTAGAATACTTGTCACATGGTATATTCCGGTTAGTATTATAGTTGCGAGTGTCTCGATACCTAACTAATTATCAAGTAGGTATTTCACTTGCAATGTTGATTCGTGGAGCGGAGTAAGTGATAGCTTATATTAGTCACGTTTTGCATCAACCAGACACTCTGATGAACTTTATAAATAGACGAGCTTCTGCCCGCAGCTTTACCCGCGGTGTGGCCTATGGGAAAATAATTCGACCACCCATTCTACCCTCTTAAGGGTAGAAATCCTTTCTTAGCGGATGCCTACGTCATAACATCTACCTGCATGCCAAATTTCAGCCCGATCCGTCCAGTGGTTTTGGCTGTGCGTTGATAGATCACTAAGACAGTCAGTCAGTCACCTTTGAGTTATATATATTTAGAAGAAGATTAAAAAGTGATAATCTGCCAGTCCCCACTAACTCAGGATCTCAACACCGAATATGCAAAAATACCAAAACTAGTAATCTATATTTCCTCAGTCAAACCGCCCGCGTGTCAGCTCTAACGTGCTTCTCGGAGAGATGTCTAGGTAGTGGATACCTATTACTGTCTAAGACTAAGGTCCGTATTACAGAACGATGCTTAGTCATCGATCGGTGCTCAAGCAGCGATTTCATTCATAAAGCGATCAATTAATGAATGAAATCTCTGCTTGAGCATCGATCGATGACTGAGCATCGTTCTGTAATACGGACCTAAGAGTGAAAAGACTTTTGCTGGAAGGGTTTCTTTACTGGGTACATGAATTTATCGACAACAACGGCAATGTTTGATTGATGTTTTCTTTTATAACTAGCACATTAACTTGTGTTTTAATACGGATTTGCTTACGGAATTAGGAATTAATTATGGAATTATAGTTTTGATTTATATTTAATTATAAGTGATTAGGGTTTAGGCATTTCAAACACAGTGTCATTGGCGCGCCAGTAGCCGCTGCGGGCGCACGCGTCTTGTATTAAGATCTGCTTCATACTTAGGAATTAAAACCTACTGTTACGTAAACTTACATTTTTTAATACGTAACAATGGAGGAGAACCTCCAGTATTGTGACTCCAGTGGTAGTGATATTGAGATTGAACCGTATTTGTCGGGAGAAAGCGAAGATGTGGATATTAGAAGGAAGGAAAAAGAAATTTGGGCAGACTCCAGGGCAGAAAAAAGAGTTAGAGCAGACAGTGAAGAAATCATAGAAGATGGTTTTACTAAAGTATGTAGAAAGGTTAAGCGTTCAAAAGTAAAGACACCCGAGAGATTGGAGGGACGCAACGAGGAGATACAAGAAGAAGCAGAAAAGTGTGTAGTATCTGTTACGGGCTTGGAAATATTACCAAAACAATTTGGTATGGCTAAGCTACTTAGAGCGGAAAGTATCCAAAATATTTTGATTATTACTTACAAAAGCCCATATAGGGTCCTTATTGAATTTGCAAACAGGGCAGACGCACAAAAATTGGTAAGTTGCGAAAAGATTATTAGCCAAGGGTATAGGTGTCAGATGATAGACGAGACGAACTTGTCGTATGGATTAATCAGGCAAGTAGATTTAAATATTGACGAAAAGGAAGCTTTAGAAAACTTAACTTGTGAGTACGAGTTAACTTCAGTAAAAAGATTAAAGAGACAAGATGAAGAAGGCAAGTGGATTGATAGTGAAACTATTCGTTTGAGTATAAAAGGGTCCACTTTGCCCCCGTATGTCTTCGGTTACGGGTGTAGGTTTAAAGTGGATCGATACACATTCCCGGTGAGCCAATGTTCTGGTTGTTGGAAATTCGGGCATTTATCGCGGTCTTGCCCTGCTAGCAAGGCTGTGTGTCCGAAGTGCAGCGGCAACCACAAAAATTGTGAAACTAGCACTTTTAAATGTGCGAACTGCAGTGGACCACACATGGCTTTATATAGACAGTGCCCAGTTTTCCTGAAAGAAAAACAGATAAGAAATATAATGAGCGTAGAAAACTGCCCATACAGAAAAGCTTTGAATATGTACCTAAATAGAAAAGAAGTAACCAAGATATTAAATACCACCGAAGAAAAGACTAGAAATGCTACGCAGGAAGAAATGCGGATTTCTGGAAACCCTCAGACCTCTCAAACTTCTCAAACATACAGCAATGTGTTAGTAACGAGTGCTGTCATACATAGGGAAGAGATTAAATCGAATGAAAATATAGAAAGAAGAGAGTCAGGCAAAAATAAAGAGCAATTACTAAATGGATTGCTAGAATATCAGAAGAGTACAGGGAAGAAAAAGAAAACCAAAAAGTCTAAAAGAGATGTACAAGTTCCAGAGGAAACTCCAATGTCATCTGAACATGAGATGGAGATCCCACAGGAAGAAAATACACAAAGATCTCGCAAAAGTGCTGATAGTATGATTACTTGGTTTTGGAAGCTAGTGAAAAAGTTGAATAGTATTCTGCTCTCAGCTAGTAGTATTGAGGAAAAGCTTAAACTCGGGTTTAGAATAGTGTTTGAGGAATGCGCGCAATATTTTATTAGTATAGTTAAAGAAGGCAATTGGTTAAGTAAAGTGATCACTTTAATAAGTGATGATGGATAAAGCCCAAAAACTTCACTCTTTGAACATAGTACAGTGGAATGCACACAGCTTACAAAATAAATTAATAGAGTTAGACCTTTTACTTTCACAAGAAAAAGTTCACCTAGCTTTAATTTCCGAAACATGGCTGCAAGCAGAGCATCAAATACGTCTAACCGGTTATGATGTTTACCGAAGGGATAGGTGCGATGGATACGGCGGAGTGGCTATTTTGGTACACAAGTCAGCAAAAGTACAGGTATGTAACATGACTCATTCAAATCCAGGCATAGAAATCGTGTGTATTGAACTTCTGAATTGTGGATCTTTGAAACACGTTATTTCAATATATTGCCCTCCATCAGTATCCACTACGCAGGCGGATTGGGATAATATATTCTCAATGTTTTCTCGCAACTGTTTAATTGCTGGCGACTTTAATGCACACCATACTGATTGGTCACACAAAAATGATACCAAAGGCTGGCAAATCTATGACTCAGCAATAGAATCTAGTTACGTGTCACTTAATAATGGTCAGCCTACAAGAATTAAACTAATTAATAACATTTTACAAAAATCGAGTCCTGACATATCTTTTGCTTCATCAGACATAGCTATTCATTTTGATTGGCGTGTAATGAATGAGCAGTTGGGAAGTGACCATATTTTTATAAAGATGAGATTTAATTATCGAGATTTTATACATTGTTCATTACGACGAAATTTTAAATTAGCCAACTGGGCAAAGTATTCTGATCATATTAAAAATTGTGTCACATACCCTACTGAAGAGCTTAATGTCCAGAAATTGCATGACACTTTAGTAGGCTATATCCTAAAAGCTGCCAATGAACATATTCCCATGATTAAAATTTGTACTAATCCAACGAGTAGCTTTAAGCCCAAGTCATACTGGAACCCAACACTTTCTAAATTAGTAGCAGAACGTAGACTAGCTTTAGCCAATTTTAGGAATAACCCCACCCCTCAAAATTTAGAGACTTTAGAATATAAAATGTTAATAGCTAAAAAAGAAATAATTAGGGCTAGATCAATTGGGTGGCAAGAAATATGTAAGTGTTGACGAATCTACATCAGTTTCTGATATGTGGAAACGGCTTCGGTGGGTAAAAGGATACAGGTCTCAAAGTACGTATGTGTCAAAAGAGGATAAGGATAAGTTGTTATGTGGCTTAGCTCCAGACTACGTTGTTCCGAGTTCGCCTTACTTCACTTCTTTTAACGCAACTTTAGAAGCAGAATTCTCATTTCAAGAAATGTGTAGATGTATAAAAAGAAAAGACACTGCGCCAGGTAATGATGAAATAACCTACTCAATGATATACCATCTACCTAAAAATGCCAAAGAATACCTCCTTCTTTTATATAACCGCATTTTTTACACTAGTTCGATTCCCTATCAATGGCGCAACATTGCAATAGTACCTATACCTAAACATGGTGAGTTAAATTCTATGCCTAAGCTGAGACCGATATCATTAATGTCGTGTCTTTGTAAAATCCTACACAATATGATAAACAAGCGTCTTGAGTGGTATGTAGAAAAAAACAGGTTGTTGTCACCATTCACTACGGGCTTTAGACGCGGGCAGTCGTGCTTGGATTGTCTGGTTCGATTGGTGACTCAGATACAAATAGGCTTAACAACAAATGCACCTACTGTTGCGTGTTTTCTGGATGTACAAAACGCGTATAATAACGTACTTATAGAAAAAACTACCGAAATCTTAGATCGTATTGGAGTAGGTAAATTAATTTGCAGGTATTTATGGAGTTATTTGAGTCAGAGAAGGCTACAAATCAAAGATGATTCCGGGAAGTGCACTACAGATATGTATAGATATGCAAGTAGAGGATTACCGCAGGGCGACCCGATTTCACCGATCTTGTTTAATATAACGACTTCAGATATTTGTAAGATGGTTGATTCTGTGTATATTTGCCAATACACGGATGACTTTGTTATATTTAAAGACGGTAAAAATATATTAGAAAGTGTAAATAAAATACAAAATGCTTTGGTAATATTTGTAGATATTTTAAATACGTTAGGTTTAGAAGTATCCACCCACAAGTCAAAATTTTGTATCTTTAGCAGGGGTCGTAGAAGGCAGGAGATAAGTATGCAAATTAATAACAATGTGATTGAACCTGTGGAGTGTTACAAATATTTGGGTGTGTGGCTTGATAGTTCTCTACGTTGGAGAAAACACATTAATGAGGTATTTGAAAAATCACAAAAATTCATAAACGTAATCAAGGTTTTAGCTGGGTCTGGATGGGGAACTCATCCTTTACATCTACGTAGGCTGTATATTTCGTTAATTAGATCTAGATTAGACTACGGTTCCTATTTATTTGATAATAGTGCAAAAGTACATACATATAAGCTAGACAAAGTACAAAACCAGTGCATGAGAATTATTGGCGGGTTTATTAGAAGTACTCCCATACACACAATGGAGAGTGAGCTGTGTGTACCTCCACTGAATGTAAGAAGGCGATATTTAGCATATAAATATGCCTTAAAAGTCCGGGCACAAACTAATAATGAGACAGTCACATTACTTTCCAAACTACATGCACTGTGCAATAGTAACAGCTATTGGACCAATAAAAAAAAACCATTACTTGTTTTAGACTTTGATGAGGTTAAAAATGAGGATATATATTCGTCCTCTCCGTTAGACATGTTTACTTTAAATACGTGGGTAACGAATATTAACACTGATGAGATGATTTTAATAAATTTAGATAGTGTTAAAGGCCCAAAAAAATATCAAGAGTCAAATTCTTTGAGATATGAGATAATAAAAGAACTTAATGATAAATATTGTGGATGGTATACTATATACACGGATGGTTCAAAGAGTGACGATGGGCGAGGGGCAGCCTTTTATGACCCTACTTTTAACTTATATAATGTTAACAGATTAAATAATAGTTTTAAGATTATTTGTAATGTTTCTATAATGTCATTGGAGTTGATAGCAATATCCGAAGCACTTTCCTATGCCAGCAGTCTGCAACAATATAAAATATTAATCTGTAGTGACAGTAAAAGCGCACTACAGCATATTAATCGATGCGCCTCTGGCAGGGGAGGTGTTTCGATAGCATACTCGGTGTTGTCTCAACTATATGATTTATGTAATCGCGGAATAGAAGTTAAGCTGCAGTGGGTTCCCTCGCATATTGGACTAAAGGGCAAAGAGGAGGCTGACACTCTCGCGAAAAAGGGAAGTAAAGACGGTGTGGAATACAAAATTTTGCCTAACTATTCGGAAATACTCCCAAAATACAGGAAGAAATGCTACCTAATTTGGAAAGAACATTTTAACGAAAGATCATTACAAAAAGGAATTTGGTACAAATCTATCCAGTGTGAGCCTCCTCATATACCTTGGTTTAGCTACCCGGGACTTACGCGTCAACTTATTGTAACAGCACACAGATTAAGGACTGGTCATATGCCTTTGAAAAAGTTCGCATTTCTTATGCGGAAAGTAGACTCACCAAACTGTGACTCATGCGGAGTAGTGGAAGATGTCTATCATTTGCTGGTTGAGTGTGTCCGATTTCAGCGCGAAAGGCAGTCGCTTGTGGTGACTCACAATCTGAATATGTGCGATGTAGGCGTATTTAACAACATTTTGACTGATCCAACTTCAGACGCAGCAAAGGAGTTGTTCAGATCTGTGAGTCACTTCAGGTGACCTCCTATTCTGTAAACGTGTTGCGAATACGATGGGACTGACATGTAAAATAATTATACAGGTCCCTAATAATAAAACTGATTAAAAAAAAAAAAAAAAAAAAAAACACAATGTGAAAATTGTTATTGAATAAATGAATTATGAATTAAGGCCACGAGATACAGCCGTTAGTTGTAGTTGAGATACAGCCGTTTAGATGTAGCTGAGATACAGCCGTTTGGATGTAGCCGAGATATAGCCGTTTGGATGTAGCTGAGATACAGCCGTTTGGTTGTAGCTGAAACGTGGTCTCTTACTGTTGGCCACATTAGTAGGCTCAAAGTCGCGAACGAGCTCTGGAGAGAGCTTTGCTCGGGGTTTCCTTGCAAGATAAGATCCGAAATCTCCTCATTCCGCAGGAGAACTACTGTTAACAATAGCGAATCAGGAAGTGAGCGATATGATCTGTCCGCTGCCATTTCAACTTAGAAGGCTGGCTCCCCACTAGGTCTTAATTTTCTCGACACTTTTTCTCGTGAGAGACCGTGACAAGATTATGGTAGTGCCTAAATGCGTATCACTCTAACAGTGACGACAAGTTTTCTCGTAGTGCGCATGCTAGGCTATGGCCAGAACCACGTGCAGCCCATGGATGCTGGAAGTAACCAACTGCTCAAAGTGGTGCTATATGATGGAGGCCTATATGCTCGGCAGTGCATGAGTTAGACAGGCAGATAGACACTGGACTTACCTTTTCAGTACGGAACCCTAAAAAAGAGTCACTTTTTTATGATTTGGCTCCACACTTTTGTGTATTTAGCCAGTGTCAAGTAATTGATAATTTATCAAGTTAATGATATTACACGCAGATGTGTCAAGTCACAGTCCAAGTCATCAAGTCAAGTCAGTAGTAGTAGTCTAGTCTAAGTCACTATAAAATGGTGGCAACTTTACTAGAAGCTACTATGGAGTTTTGGAAACAACACGAAAAGAAACGT
Source organism: Ennomos fuscantarius (assembly GCA_905220475.3). Taxonomy (NCBI): domain Eukaryota; kingdom Metazoa; phylum Arthropoda; class Insecta; order Lepidoptera; family Geometridae; genus Ennomos; species Ennomos fuscantarius. Next base: position 13,156,585 of record HG992036.1, on the reverse strand, counting down.
TTCACCATCATTGTACCACTTTCCCACAGTCATGCCTGTAATCCAGCACTTAACGAATAACCACAAATTGTATGCACCAACACTGAAAATATCATTTGGAAAATAATACAATGCGGAGAAGCGATCTTTCTCGTTTTCTTGCCAATCTAAGAGCCGCCTTAATGAGTAGGTAACATCAAATAATTTCGCATCGTATTTTTTTTTTTTTTTTTATGTTAAAGCGTGCTATCAAGCATACGGCCCACCTGATGGGAAGTGGTCCCCGTAGCCTATGGACATCTGTAACACCGGAGGAGGCGCCACCAATGCATTGCTTACCCTGAAGGACTCTTTTAACCCTCCTTTTAAAGAACTCCATGTTGTAACTCGTTGGAAAGACCGCGGGCGCGTGTCTTAGCTGGGTTGAATTGCACTAAATTCAGTTTCCCCCAATCTGAACCCTGTTCAAGGGAAGCTTCAACTTCAGACACAAGCTTGTTCCTACTTTCTACAACTTTTTCGTGAGGGGTATTTGCATGACCGGCATATTGTGCATCACCAGTGCATAGCAATGCATGTTGCTAGTTTGCAACATGTCATTTATATGCAGAATAAACAGCGTTGGTGAAAGCACAGATCCCTGAGGGACGCCAGCATTGATAGGCATACTCTCGGAGCAGGAGCCCTCAAGAACTACCCTAATTCTCCGGTTGGAGAGAAAGCTGGCGACCCATGCACATAGCCCCTCGGAAAGGCCGTAAGATGGAAGCTTCGATAACAGTGCTCTATGCCAAACCCGATCAAAAGCTTTGGCAATATCAAGACTGACTGCCAGAGCCTCCCCTCTGCTCTCCGCGGCTTCGGCCCAGCGGTGAGTAAGGTAAACCAGGAGGTCACCAGCTGATCGACCGTGACGAAAACCGTATTGACGGTCACTGATAAGCTGGTGATCTTCAAGGTAACCCAAGAGCTGGGTATTGATTACACGCTCCATCACCTTACAGAGCAGAGAGGTAACAGCTATAGGTCTGTAGTTAGTACAGTCTGATCTGTCCCCTTTCTTAGGTATCGGGTGGACTAAGGCAACCTTCCACGAAGATGGCACACTTCTAGTTGAATATGAAAGTAGAAAGAGGCGCGTTAAGACTGGAGTCAATTCTGGAGCGCAGGTTTTTAAGACGATAGCCGGAATACCATCTGGCCCACTCGATTTATGCACATCAAGAGACATGAGTTCCTTCCGTACTAATTTCTGAGTGAAACGTACTTCTGGCATGAAACTCCCACATCGCAGAAGAACAGGCGGTGTGGCGCCCCCATCATCAAGGGTCGAGCTAGAAGCAAAGAAACTGCCAAGAATGTCAGCCTTTTCCTTTGCACTATGAGCCAGAGTGTCATCCGATCTACGTAATGCTGGTAATGAGGGTTGACAAAAATTGCCTTCAGCAGCTTTGGCGAGCGACTAAAAGGCGCGGCTTCCCGAAGGGAAGCTTGCCAACCGGTCCCCAATTTTGCCAATGTGGACTACTTTGGCCCTAGCCATAACTTTCTTGCTTGATCTGGAGGCAGCGTTAAGCTTTTTTTTTTAGCACGGCTGTGTTGGGGTCCTGACGTAGGTATGCTTCAGTCCAAGATGCATGGGCTGCGTTTTTGTGGCGAGATGCGATAGCACACAATTTATCGTACCAGGGACGACTCCGGCCACCAATGCGTACCCGGGAGCTAGGAATAAAACATTCCATACCCTGCAGCACGACATCAGCAACGGAGTCAGTACACACGTCAATACCATCAGAAGTAAAGCACAACTGCCCCCAAGGATAAGAAGCATAAAACTCTCGCAATCCGTGCCAGTCCGCCGCCTTATAGTGCCAGACTTTACGCCTTCCTGAAGGTATGGTCTGGGCGTGATCTGAAGTTGGCACTACGGATCGAATAAGGCAGTGGTCGGAGGATCCGAGTGGTGCCTCTACAGTTACCTGATACTGATTTGGTATAGAGCTCAGTAGAAGATCCAGCAAGGAAGGGCTGTGGCCCTCAATGTCAGGCACTCTAGTTGGTTCCCTGACAAGTTGAGAGAGGCCATACGTTAAGGCAAATTCATAAGCAGCACGTCCCGCGTGATCAGTAGTTTTGGAACCCAGCCACTCAGAGTGGTGAGCGTTGAAGTCGCCAAGAACCACTAGTTCAGCGGAAGCGTACCACTCAGTGACTTTATCAGCACCTCTAGCGATATGCTCAAATATATGACTAGTCTCTGCATCACCGCTATGAGATCTGTACAGGCATGTATAGACTCGGGTTTTACCCACAAAGTCTGTACGAATCCAAAGAGTTGACAGGTTTCTATTTTCATTTATCGTATTATTAGGCAATCATTATTATATATTATACTATATGTTTTTGTAATTAATAACTCATTAACATATGTTTTTCCAGTGTCGTACGAGTGTGCCTGGCATGGATAGATAAGTTTACATGATTCACACTAATAGACATATTTTTATTTAATGCAAATTCACATCAATTCATGCGTTTGCTCAGAGAGATTGGAGTTGTATTTCAGTTACAACGTAATTATTTGTTATTTTACATTAAATTATTCTAATAGTAATTTAATTATTTTTTGTTAGCTATTTAGTTTATGGCCTTCTGTTTAAAGTTCACATTTTTTAGAGAATACTATTTTTGTGCAATTTATACCTAGGTATTAAAAGAGCTTGAAGCTTACACTAAAATAAAAATAAAATTGCCTGTTGTTGTCATCAAATATGAGTATACTAGAATTCAAACGATGCTGCTTTTGCATCCCCCTGAGATATGGACTGCTTGCGTGGGGATACATAAAGTTGGTAAGTAGGTTTGCTTTTCACCTTAGAACCTGAACTAGTACTAATAATATATTCTGTTTCTAAGCTAAATCTACGCCCAATTTTTTCTTACTCTGTTCAGATATTGATATTTTCTTGTGTCTCTTCCCATGAGCTCGCATTAATGTAACCTTTTTGAGGCCTCACAAGTGGCCGCAGTTGGAGTACAAGGAAGTTATAAAAACTTTATAGATTAAATTTGTTTAACTTGGAATTTAAAAGTAACGTAATGCCAACCTTTCAAATATAATTTTGACTATGATCATAACTCGGGGTTGATATTGGGGTCAACCACAACGCGTTAAAGCCTTTTTTAAAGGTCTGTCTTAATCTCCTTAAACTTCTCGTTGTTGTTCCTTGATCAACGGAAACAATTTTATTTTTCATTATATTTTTCAAATTTCACCGTCCTCATGACTGGCATAGATCGTGTGTATTTAATGATATAGCACTTACAAACCGACCGGTACCGAGTATGTTTGAATCCCGCTCGGCCACACTAGTTACACATTTAGGGGGCGGTCACCAATATGTGATCTGCATGCATAGAGAAATTCCTTAATGCCAAATCACCGATAAAATGGGGGCGTTTGAGGTTTGGGATACGCAAACTTGGCCTGCAATCGACACCGCAGCGAAATTCCCCAATTTTAGAGAAAACAAGTCGCTATACAAATCGCTGATAATGAAATAATCTAAACAATGGTAGAACCTGTATAACAAACCAATTCATGAGTTGAAACATACGACCTATATGCGAGTCCTAACATCCATATATTACACGTACATTTCGGTACATTTGGACAGATGAAAATAAATACAAGTTGTTCCAAAGACTTCGCCCGCTCGGTCTTCTTCTCTTCGTTTAATAGCTTTGTTTCGTATTCATATAACTAAACGCAATTTCTTTTTTTTTTGTACCCGATGTTCAGTTACTCACGAGCGCAGTAGCGAAACGCAGTCTAGTTCCGACTGTCATGCACCGCGGACTCGTCAATTTTGGAGCTTAAGCAATTTTCTCGTGTGTGTGTGTAACCCTGCCATCGCACGCGCCCCCTATCGGTCGATATATCTAAAAATCGAATCATCTGAACTACTACGCGTGTGTTAGTGCCCCTCAAAGCGTGAATCTCTGGATCTAGCTGGTGAACATCGAAGGTGGAACCTCAACGAGTGCTGGAGCAGTCCAAGGTACGTGTGTGCATTGTATTCTATTGATTTATTTTTATCTTATCACCAGGAAGTCAAACAAATCGCTGCAAGTTTTGAGGATGCGCACCTTGCTATCTTGGAACTTGTTGGTGATGACTCGGGAGATGATGATGATGATGATGGTAACGTGCAAGAGCGTTTCGACGAAATGTATTACCGAGTTTTGTCCATTCATCGTAGGTTAACGAAACATGAATCACCACAACTGCAATCATCATCTTCATCACCTTTATCATCAAATATTCGTTTACCGAAAATTTCGCTTCCTCAATTTTCTGGTGACATTAAACAATGGCCGGAGTACTTCGATACGTTTAACGCATTGATACATCAATCCACATCTCTTAACGATACTGAGAAGTTTCATTATTTGATTTCTTCTCTCAGCGGCGATGCGTTATCAGTAGTCAGGGCGTTTCCTATGACTCATGAACATTATCACAACGCGTATCACTCGCTTGTCGCTCGCTATAAGTGTAAACGCACCTTAGCTTTTACATGTTGGCGGGATATACTAAACATTGATTTTAAAAGCAATAATGCGCGCGAGTTTCAAAAATCACTGGACTTTTTCGAAGAGAATTTGAGTATTTTAAAAACAATCGACTTGCCTATTGCGCACTGGGACTTTATTTTAGTTTATCACATTTTATCGAAACTGGATAAAGACTTGCGCCGTAGTTTTGAAGAAAAATACTCTCATGTCGAACTTCCGTCTTATGATCAATTAAAGTGTTTCTTGCGATCTAAGTGTGAGGCCTTGTTACGCGACACGCACTTTTCCGAATCATACAAGTTAAACAAGCCTGCGCCCAAGTTTGCGCCCGCGCAGCCGCAGCCTAAGCGCGCCAACATGTTGTCGCACACGCTCGTTGCCGCGACTGATGAACAATTTAATGAGAGTGATAATAAAACCAGTTCGTATTCAGGTAAATGTTCTTATTGTAATGAGTCTCATTCAATTTTATTATGTCAAAGTTTTCTTAAAAAATCTCTTGACGAACGCATGACAATAGCTAACGAGAAAAACTGGTGCTATAATTGTTTGAAGCCATCTCATCAATTAAAAAACTGTCAATCAATATTTTCGTGCCGCACGTGCAAACGTAAACATCACACCTTACTCCATCGCGATAAATCTAACATCGAATCCAATCATATCGGATCGTCGTTGGTTTCAAGGTCACAGACGAACGTCACTGTGCTGCTGGCAACCGCCATTGTGCAAGTTAAGGATGCTTCAGGCAACATGCAATCCTTCCGTGCTTTATTCGATACGGGAAGTCAAAGCAATTTTATTACCGAATCTGCAGTGAAGCGATTAAACTTAAAAGTGGTTAAGGCGAACGCGAACGTTTGCGGACTTGGAGAAGCCGCCGCGCCACTTATAGGTGACGTTACTTGTGTTGTTGGTGCAAACGGTCGAGTTTTATACGAGTTAGACATGCACGTTCTTCCCAAAATATGTGGCGATCAACCTATCGCACAATTAAACACATCGGGGTGGTCACATATTAAATCGCTGCCGTTAGCCGACCCTGGTTTTGACATTCCAGGTTCTATCGACTTGTTGTTCGCGGCAGATATATTCGCTGACTCTGTGCTCAATCAACACATCAGGGGAGGTGTCAACCAACCGACTGCGTTCAATTCAATCTTTGGTTGGCTACTCTTAGGCAAGACATGCCTATCTGCTAGTACTCTTCTGCACACATTGCCAGATATCGATAATGATTTAAATTCTTTAGTACAACGCTTCTGGGAACTAGATTCCCTACCAAAAGCATCGCGGTTGACTCCAGATGAATCACTTTGCGAACAAAAATTTATTACCGATCATACTCGCGATGATTCTGGACGATACATGGTATGCATTCCTTTCAAGGACAATTCCGAGCCCACTTTCGAAGGTTCTCGCGATGTAGCCTTGCGAAGGTTTCACGCTACCGAACGAAGACTGTCACGTGACCCTGACTTGCAGTTACAATACGCGGATTTTATGTCTGACTACATCGAAAGCGGTCACATGTCGTTGGTTCCAGTTGACGAGTTGGGCACAGGGAAATATTATATTCCCCATCATTGCGTTTTACGCCCGGACTCGGCCTCGACGCGCCTACGCGTAGTCTTTGATGGCTCGGCTAGGGATTATAACGCTCATTCCTTAAATGAAACGCAGCTCATTGGCCCTAAACTACAACCAAATATTCTGGACATCCTTCTGCGTTTTCGAGAACATAAAGTCGTTTTTATGGCTGACGTGCGTCAAATGTACCGTCAAATTTTGATATCGCCTGACCATCGTGACTACCAACGCATCTTTTGGAGGACCTCGCCCAGCGAGCCCCTTCAAGAATATCGTTTAAACACGGTCACTTATGGATTAGCTTCGTCTCCGTATCTTGCTTGCCGTACTTTGCGACAGCTCGCTGTAGATGAAGGAGATTTGTATCCTCTCGCGAAACAAATCGTTTTGACGGACGTGTATATTGATGACGTTATTACCGGATTCTCTTCTTTCGAAATGGCTCAAGAAGCAAAATCGCAAACCATCGCTCTTTTCAAACTTGGATGTTTTCAGCTCAGAAAATGGGCCAGTAATAATCCTCAGCTTTTATCCGATCTTCCCAGTGAGGACTGTTTAACTGGTTCTGTATCACTTGATAACACCGAAACACCGACTTTGAAGGTTTTGGGTCTCAAATGGGATCCCACCTCAGATGCGTTCCTTTTTGAAATCAAACCTTCGGATCGGCCATGTACAAAGCGCTCTATCCTCAGCGAAGTTGCTAGGATTTTTGACCCCCTTGGATTCCTCTCAGTCGTTACAATTCAAGCTAAATGTTTGATCCAGAAGCTCTGGATCTTCGGTGTTGGCTGGGATGAAACTCCCCCTGATGAGGTAATCCGTACATGGAACACCTATCAAAATCAATTGTCACTGTTGACTCAGCTCAGAGTACCTCGTCAACTCACCTGCGCAGACGCACAATCATATGATCTCATCGGCTTCTGTGACAGCTCTGAAATTGCGTTTGGAGCAATCATCTATTTGCGTGTGACTGTTGCATCAGGCAAGTCACGTGTGTTTTTCGTGTGCTCCAAAGCTCGTGTAGCGCCTCTAAAACGTACCTCTCTGCCCCGACTCGAACTCTGCGCTGCCGTTCTGCTCGCAGACTTATGTAAGTTCGTGCGTGACACTTACCTCTCTCATATCAAAATTGACGCGGTTTACCTCTGGTCAGACTCCACAGTCGTCCTCTCGTGGTTACGTTCACACTCCTCGCGGTGGGCAACGTTTGTCGCAAACCGTGTCAGTCATATACAAGACATTATTCCTACCGAATGCTGGCATCGTGTATCCTCTTGCGACAACCCGGCTGACCTCTGCTCGCGTGGTTTGTTTCCCGATGAAATCCTTCACAATTCGTTGTGGTGGGCGGGGCCACGTTGGCTATATGAACCTAAGGAGGCCTGGCCATCAGAGACGTCAAACATATCTCATGAAGATGAGGCTACTGTGAACGCTGAAGTACGAAAGTCAATCGTTTTAACTTCCAACGAGATCACTAAAACAGAACCTTCAGTTTACGAAAATTTGTTGAGTCGTTACTCTTCTTTGCAAAAGCTTGTTAACGTACTTACTTATGTTCGTCGATTTATAAACAACTGCCGTAATCCGAGTCAGGCTAATCGCAACAATTTTCTCAACAACGTTGAAAGACACAGTGCATTGATGCAAATCGTTAAACACGTACAAAGTAGTACTTTTTCGGAAGCAATCGATGACTTAAACTCGAATAAAATGCTATCAAAACCGTTTCGAAAACTTAATCCTTTTATCGATAGTCAGGGTATCCTCAGGGTGGGCGGCAGAATCATTCGATCAGGTCTAGAATACGAACAAAAGCACCCAGCTTTTCTGCCGTCTCAGCACGCCCTAACGTTCTTAATCATCGACTCCATTCATCGTAACTACTTGCACCCAGGCGTGAACACTACACACTATTTGCTCCTACAGCAGTTTTGGATAGTTTCCGCTAAACGCGCAATCCGTCGTTGCCTTTCAAAATGCATCAACTGTTATCGGACAAACCCTCAACCGTTACAACCGTTTATGAGTGACCTTCCGTCGTACCGCGTGAATCAAGTCAAAGCCTTTTCAGTGGTTGGTGTCGACTTTGGCGGCCCTTTCCGTATCAAGCTTGGATCGCACCGTGGAGCCAAGATCGACAAAGCATACCTATGTCTGTTTGTCTGTCTCGTTACTAAAGCCGTCCACCTCGAAGTTGTTTCAACGCTTTCTACAGATGGTTTTATCGCTGCGCTACGGCGCTTCGTAGCACGTCGCGGTCGTTGCAACGTAATACACGCTGACTGCGGAACGAACTTTGTCGGCGCTAAAAACCAGCTATCGTCCCTAATGCAACAGGCTTCTAGCGCGGAGAAGATTGAATTCAAATTCAACTCTCCATCAGCTCCACATTTCGGTGGCGTATGGGAAATCCAGATTAAGGCAGCGAAGTGCCTATTACTGCGCGTCGTAGGCGAACAAGTTTTGACCTTCGAAGAGCTAACAACTCTCTTTGTTCAAATAGAAGCCGTTCTAAATTCTAGACCCCTTTGCCCCATCAGTTCCGACCCGAACGACCTATCCGCTTTAACGCCAGGACACTTCCTCACTTTAGAACCTCTAACTACTGTCCCCGATCAAGATCTCACAAACATTAGTCCAAAACGGCTTAATCGGTGGCAGTTGTTACAAGCTTTTCATCAGAACTTTTGGTCCAGATGGAAACACGAATATCTGAATTCTTTAACACAACGCGCCAAATGGACCAAAGATTCTAAACCGTTGCACATAGGTTCGATGGTGATTATCAAAGACGACAACCGCGCGCCTCTGCTATGGCCATTGGCCAGAGTTGTACAACTTTTGCCTGGTGCTGATGGGATTGCTCGGGTTGCGGTAGTTAAAACCGCAAACAATCATACAATTCAGAGACCGTTGGTTAAGCTATGCCCTCTACCAATAGAGGACTAGCTTAAATCGTATATAATTTTAAATCGTAGCTTATTATGTTATAATTCGTATTAATATCTTATACTTACATCTAATTCGTATATATATCATACTCTTAACACATCGTATTATAATCTCATCGTATCTTAAGCTAAGTAAACTGTAGTGTTTTGTAACCGTTAACTGGACATCTGTTCTCGTCCCTAAATTCGTCCTATTTATCGTTTGACCAGAAAATACCATAGGCATTTTGGTGGGCGGGATGTTTCGTATTCATATAACTAAACGCAATTTCTTTTTTTTTTGTACCCGATGTTCAGTTACTCACGAGCGCAGTAGCGAAACGCAGTCTAGTTCCGACTGTCATGCACCGCGGACTCGTCAATTTTGGAGCTTAAGCAATTTTCTCGTGTGTGTGTGTAACCCTGCCATCGCACGCGCCCCCTATCGGTCGATATATCTAAAAATCGAATCATCTGAACTACTACGCGTGTGTTAGTGCCCCTCAAAGCGTGAATCTCTGGATCTAGCTGGTGAACATCGAAGGTGGAACCTCAACGAGTGCTGGAGCAGTCCAAGGTACGTGTGTGCATTGTATTCGCTACAGCCTACGTCGAGTTTTTGAACATCGTCCTTTTCGAAATCGTATTGTCCCAGTGTAAGCAGAAAGCCACCCGCTATTTCGGTTAGTTTGGTGCGTATGCTACAAGCTTTCTATCGCTTTTTAGTGACAATTATCCCAATGTCAAGTAAGGAATTATTTTACGGTTATGTATAACATGCGGTATTGTAATTACGTATAACAATGACTGCAGAATCATATCCCTAATCATATTTCGTACTTTACCACGTACTTTGTACTTTAAGACAAGCTGGAATTAAACAAAACCGTCTATGCGCAGGTCATATACCAGCGTTTGTCTTACGTGACGGGACTTATACCTACAAAGTATTTGTAGATCGAGTTCAATATTGTGTGCCGATTAAGTATGTAGCCCATTGCGTTACAATAGGCGCCATCGCCAGACTGACCAAGAAGGTTGTAAACTTTACGGAAACCAAAACTTATTTTTTTTTTTTTGTTTGGTTTTGGCTCCACACTTTTGTGTATTTAGCCAGTGTCAAGTAATTGATAATATCTCAAGTTAATTAATATCTCAGATTAATATCATATAAAGTGTCAAGTCAAGTCAAGTCACAGTCCAAGTCCAAGTTAAGTCATAGTCTAGTCTAGTCAAGTCATACTCCTAGTAAAGTGGTGGCAACTTTACCAGAAGCTTCAATGGAGTTTTGGAAACAACACGAAAAGAAACGTTTCACCATCATTATACCACTTTCCCACACTCATGCCTGTAATTCAGCACTTAACAAATAAAATGCCACCAATTTTACACACTAACACTGAAAATAACATAAGTTTTGGAAAATAATACAATACGGCGACGCGATCTTTTTCGTTTTTCCGCCAAAACTCTTCAAAACTTATTTTATCCTTGTTTTCTTTTCAGATGATGTTGTTTGCAACACTGATATTTTACCTATTCATAATATATGAATTAGCCAAAATCATGTTGGTATATGTATACCTTGGTATGCCATTAATAGTCTTCGCCCCACATATAGCGATCTCAGTAGGTATAATATTGCTACTAGCGACCGATATATGTTTAACCCTCGTATTTGTTGTGGGGAGCCATAGGGTAAGAAAGATTACTTACTTACTATATCTTAATATGTTAAATGACGTAACTAGCTAGTCGTTCACCTGATGCCAAGCGACACGGCCGCCCATAACGGTAGCTCGCAATGTAAAGTTTTGCGTGACACTTCACTGCGTACGTAATTCTGAGATCTGAGATCAGCTGGGTGATCACGTAACTCAATTACAACCAATAGAAACATAATTTTGTAAGAATTTGACAGTTTGAATACGCAGTTTATGCGCATAGTTACAGTAAGGTACAGGAGCCAATGAAGGCCCACTTAATTTTAAAACCTCGTGAAATCTTGCAGATAAATAAAGTATAGAAAAAACATAATGGAAGTTGTAATAATAATAATTAAAACACACTTGCATTATTGTCTATGGTACTAGTAGCATAAACCCGCGAAATTTAAAATGTTTCGTTTAATCATAACTGTATTTTTTTTAAAGTGGGCTATCTTAGGAGCCGGGCCATCTTCGGCGACACTACCTTATGTAACTTTCTCCTGTTGCATTATAATCAAAGTTTCGTGATCACCCCCTAGTCTCATTGCTCTTTTTTCACTAGCTACAAAGGTTAAAGCCAGGCTAATAATAATAAGTAAAAAACGAAAGCATTTAGTGACTAAAAACAAATAGAAAGAGACTACTCAGTTACAATTTTTTTCATATGTGATGCCGCTTAATAGCGATATTATTCCTTATTTTGTTTTCAGAAATCCGTCAAATTACTGAAGGTGTTCTACATTTATAGTATCGTAATATTGTGCATCTTCGCGTTATTTCACATATTTTTGTTATCCTGTAACCTGGATTGGTATGCACATTTTCCAACTTCAACTGAAACTTCAACTCCAGTTTCGAATCCAACTTTGACTGGATCATCAACTCTAACTCCGAATCAAAACAAAAATCCCTATGATCTCAATAATATTGTATATACAATCGTATGTAATGTAATTATTGGATTAGGTAATATCGGTAAGTATCTTCCAGTTACGTAACGGGTGTGTTTTAGTGGTTTCCTGTGATTTTTAACTAACTGCAAATTTCTGTGTCGCATTCTCTAAAACTAAAGTATGGCGGTACTCTTCTGATAAAGGGGAAATGAAAAAGACGGAAATATGTTAATTTCGTTTAGCTTTAGAGTATGCGACACAGAATCGACATGACTAGCTGTGCTTTTATACATGTTCAATATACGTGATGTATGCCGCTTATAGTTACTGAACTCAATTCAACAAAAAACCAAAAAGAGACATTTTTAGTATTAAAAACATTGTGGGCCTTTGCGCGCCTATCTCGCGCACACGTTTGGGCAACTTTAGGTAACCTACCGTGACGCTCAGTACTTGCTGTCTTTCTTTGTGCATGCCGGTATCGTTGTCATTAATTTTTCTCTGAAAATGGGGACCATATTCTTATCTAAATAAAAAAATCAATATTTCATTATTCAGTTACTGTTTACCATAGATTTAATATGGGTAAGCAAATATATGAAAAAATACAAAATAGAAACTTTAAAAATAAACTGTAACATTGGCGATTAAATATTTCCTGTTACATCAATTAATGGTGAAAATTTATTTCAGGAACACAAGGTTATATGATTATAATGATAAGATGTGAGATCATCAAATTAAGTAACAACTCCAAATTTACATTCACTAAACTCGCCAATGAAGCTAAATGTACCATGGAAAATGGAACTGGAATTGATGACTACAAGAATGGAACAGACAACTGTGAGAATGAATCTGATGGCTATAAGAATGGAACGGTTGGCCATATGAGTGATACAAATGTTCATGAATATAGAACAGATGTTGAATTCAAAGACACCATCGGTCAAAAAGAATCTTTCATTTATAGAAAGCTATAATAACACAATGATTTTTTTAAATGATTATGATTATAATCAATGTATAACCAATGTATGCCTGGTTGAGCTGACACGCGACCAAAAGACTGGCACATACCTCGGCCAACGAATTAGCCTAGCTATTCAACTAGGGAATGTCGCCAGCTTTTTGGGCACGCTTCCCGCAGAAGGTGATCTAATTTCTGTGTTTTATTTATGACCCCTTTTTATTTACAATATTACTTTTTCTCCAATAATCAAATATAGTTTAGTTTTATGAGAACTAATGTATCAATATTACCTAAATAAACTAAGATAAGATAAGATGTAGCTTATTTATTTTACATGGTTTTACCGCTTTGTCCGATTAATCGGACTATTGTTAGGTAATTTAAGTTGACGCTAGTTGTCATGCATAATAGTTGTAATAAATTATTATACCGATGATTACTATAAGGATTAATATATTATACAACGCTAGTTGTCATGCATAATAGTTTTAATAAATTATTATACCGATGATTACTATAGGGATTAATATATTATACAACGCTAGTTGTCATGCATAATAGTTGTAATAAATTATTATACCGATGATTACTATAAGGATTTATATATTATACAACGCTAGTTGTCATGCATAATAGTTGTAATAAATTATTATACCGATGATTACTATAAGGATTAATATATTATACAACGCTAGTTGTCATGCATAATAGTTTTAATAAATTATTATACCGATGATTACTATAAGGATTAATATATTATACAACGCTAGTTGTCATGCATAATAGTTGTAATAAATTATTATACCGATGATTACTATAAGGATTTATATATTATACAACGCTAGTTGTCATGCATAATAGTTGTCATAAATTATTATACCGATGATTACTATAAGGATTAATGTATTATACAACGCTAGTTTTCATGCTTAATAGTTGTAATAAATTATTATACCGATGATCACGATAAGGATTAAAATATTATACAACGTTAGTTGTCATGCATAATAGTTGTAATAAATTATTATACCGATGATTACTATAAGGATTAATATATTATACAACGCTAGTTGTCATGCATAATAGTCGTAATAAATTATTATACCAATGATTATTTCGATGCAATCTTAATCTTTTACTTACCTACCTTGATTTTATATACATTCGAGTACGTTTCAAAATTCAACACCAAAACCTTTGTACTCCGCATTTTATATTATAAACAAAAGTAAATAGCCAAACCATCAATACATCGGGTTTTATTTTTCCATTTAATAGAACTCGCAGGTTTTCCTCACGTAGGCATTTTATTTATATTATTATTTTTTTTTATTTCATTTTTATTTTCACATTTTATACGATAGTGATATCTGAAGCCACCTGATTATTTCGTTTTCAGAAATCTAACAAAATACTGAAGGTGTTCTACATTCATAGTATTGTAACGTTGTTCATCTACGCGTTATTGCACATAGTGTTTGTATCTGATAACCTGTACTGGTATGAACATCATCTTCCAACTTCAACTGAATCTTCAACTCAAACTCCGAATCAAACAGAAAGCCAGTATCATCTCAATAATATTGTATGTACAATCGTATTTAATGTAATCATTGGATCATTATGTAATATCGGTAAGTATCTTCCAATTACTTAGAGAATATGTTCTTCTTTTTCTTCTCTCGAATTATTTCTAAAAAGCTTTTAGAAATAAAATTAAAGTATATATATATATATACTTTGTGTGTGTATATATATACACACACTTTATCATACAAGTTACCGTGTAATATTTTTGATTCATCAAAATATTATTATATATATATATATATATATATATATATAATATTATTACATATAAATATATATATATACCTGGTTGCATTTAGTAATATGTACAAAAATTATATAAATTACAAAAAATAATGATATAATTGATCACCATTTTTCCTGATGTTAAGTGAAGACCACAGTAACCCAGTCCATAATGAAGCACTTACCTAGAAAATACTTTTTGGATTGAAAGGAAAAACATGCATGGTAGCTGCTATGACCGTGACCGTAATTTTACCGTAAGTAAAATTACTCAAAATGGAGCTTATTTTGCAATAATCTACGGATTTATGCTTGAATAATTGAAAAGGGCACAAATATCGCGCAAAACCTGTTCACTCCTCTGATGATGACCAGGTTACCTTTAGTTTTATAAAATTAATTTAAAATTGAAATCCGTACCTAGATTTTAAGATATGAGCAAGCCCTTATGAGCATAGTCCACAATGGTGAAAGGAAGCAGGTACAAATATAAATAGTAATATTTAGTATATAATAGTAATCAAACCGTGCGAGGCCGAAGCGGGCCAGCAAGTCATCATACATATATTCTTTCTTTCAGGAACCCAAGGCTATATGGTTATAATATTAAGAAGTGAGGTCAACAAATCAAATTAATCAAATTAAGAAGTAACACCAAACTTATCTTCACTAATATTCCCGATGAAGCTATATTTACCCTAGAAAATGGAACGGAGAATAAAATAAATGATTTTAAAACTGGAATTGATGACTATAAGAATGGAATTGTAAACTATGAGAATGGATCTAATGGCTATAAGAATGGAACAGGTGGCGATAGAAGTGAAACAAGAGATCACGGATACTATAGAACCGAAGATAATTTCGAAGAAATCAACGATCATAATAAAGCTTTCAGTTATAGGTTGCAGAAAAAAAACGTGTTTTTTTTAAAATGATTATCATTATTTTATGATAAAACGAAGTCAATCTAATGTTATTTTGATATTTTAAAAATATTAAATTTGTAACGTCACACTTCATGATTTTACCACTAAGAATGTTCAACCTCAATTTGTAATAGTTTTTTATAATTAATCTATAATATAATTAATTGTAGTATTATAAATTTATATTAAAACAAACGTACAAAATTTAATTAGATATTTTATTTGATAAATATAATTAATATTATTGTAACGTTACTTTATTGTTAATGACTGGCCCGATAGCTCAGTTGGTAGTGACCCAGCCTTCTAAGCTGTAGGTTGTGTGTTCGATTCCCACCCAGGACAACATTTGTGTCATGAACATCGATGTTTGTTCTGCGTCTGGATATTATACTATTATATTGTATTCTATGTATATATTTACAAACAAAAATTATCTACATATTAGATATCATTAACATTATCAACACCTTACCCGTCAATCAAAAGGCTTAACTGAAAGACAGCGCCAGGAGTTAAATACACCGGCATGAATGCTGAGTTAAGCCCTTTTCGACACCACTGCTTCTCTATTTCTCTACATTGCTTTTCTATTTCTCTTATTATATATTCTTAACTAGGTACTGTTTATATTTAATTGTATTAAATCTTGTAATTTTATTTATTATTTTTGTGATTGTTGAGTAAATGTTTTTCTTTCTTTTTTTAACTTCTGTTTATATTAGACAGAATCTGGTTCCCATATTCAAAGCTTTGCTTACTGGCGCTGTTCAAAATGTCCACAAATATTTGTTTATTATTAGTAATATTTGGCATGTTGACTGTGGCATGAGTTTGGCCAAAAGAGAAACTAGGGGCTAGATAAGTGCGCACTTAAGATCTGTCAAAATTCAGTACAGACGGTCTTATTGAAAATAATGCTTGAAATTACTACGTACAACACAAATATTTATGGCGATTTTCTTAATTATACTTACAAGGTATATATAAGATACTATTGCCATTTTGATACTTAAATGGCTCCCAACAAATATATAATAATACTTTGTAGGGCTTGGTATACAGTCACATGCAATAATATGTAACACATATTTAAAACACGCTTGTCAGGCGCCGTAGTGATACTTTCCATAGGGTTCACTCTTCCAGTGGACGTGGTCCTCTTGACCCTCTTATCCCGGCAACTGCTCAAGCCGAGGCTCGCACCCCAGGGATGCCCTTGAGCTAGTTGCCTCCCACTTTTGACACAGCTGGGCGCCTTAAGCGCCTGCCCTCCCGCCCGGCGACGCTGTAAAGGTCATTAGAAACCAACAGTAATATTAAAAGTAAAAAGCACCGTAGTGATCGCAGATTTAACTGTACCGAGGAGCATGGCCCTGGCCGTTCTCTATATATTCCCTAGCTAGCTCTAGCTCTCACACTCACACTCACGCAAACATACACACGTACGCGTTGATACCGATGAATTTTGTAGTCTAAATTCATTTTTTTTTAACTACTTCTACATTATAAGTTTTAATTTTTCTCTAGATTTCACTGTATGTTTTTTTTGTGTGACTTAATAATACAATTTAAAATATTGGGAGAGGCCACTGATTTCTGAAAACCAATTTAAAAACTGCTTTGGGAATCTATGGATTTATTTATTTAATGTAATAACATTTGATGTCAATAAACATCTATACTTATAAAATTCAAAGTCCTGACTGACTGACTTATATATCAACGCATAGCCTAAACGGCTGGCCCTAGAGATTTGAAATTTGGAGGGTGTGTTCTTTTTAAAGTGTAGGTATCCAATAAGAAAGGGTTACTCGAAATGCCACCCCTAAGAGGGAGAAATGGGTGGTTGAATTATCTATGAAAAAATTTCTTCTTCGTTTACTATAGGCCACGCGGGCTAAGCCGTGGATAGAAGCTAGTTTTTGTATATCACGAGTCGTGAGAGAGAGTGCGAAATAAAGCAAATAGCAACAAGTAAGAGCCATGATAGCATTTGCTATATGATATGTATAATAAGCACGTTGCTTTATGTTGCTATATGCTATATTAACCACCACTAATCACGACCACCACAAAGATTAGGGCACCCACTGGAAGAGTTTTTTGCAAATACAACATTCTGACACAGTGTATACTAAAGCAGGGTTGTAACTTATTTTATGTGTAATGTATGTTGAAACAATAAATAAATTGGATTTGATTTGAAATTTGACTATCCTAGAAGATACAACCACCTACTCTCTACCCACCAATCGTTCCCTTGATTAGGTGCGCCATCTAATGTGTTGGCGAGCCACCGCGCGGTGGTATCCACCGGATTTTCTCAGTTAGTCTCAATCAAGTGTATCTCAAAGTCTTGACTTGTGATACCAAGAAACATTTTACGAACTTTAGACTAAGGAATATCGCTAAAATTATACGAAGAGAAGGATAAAGTTTGTAAAAAATGCATTGCGATACTCCTGTTTTAAAAAAATGCTGTTTTTGTTTTCCTTTGCGCCTTGGATTGATAGTTTGTGGTTATTTTAAACTGGTAAGTGTATATTTATTACCTTAATTTTATTTCTGTTTCACGAATTTAAGTACTATAACGTCCAACGATCACAGACATAGATCCTGGACCCTAACTAGGATTTCCTTGGACTTAGGACCCAGGAACTATGAGGACCATGGTCCAACAACACCCAGACTCAGTATTTGCTATTTTTGTTCCGTGCACAAATACTTGTCCTGCCGCGGGAATCGAACCCACCGCCTATGTAATATGTACCTATGCTTATTTATTACCTATTCTGTGGCGTCACCTCAATGTTGATGTCATAGTGTTATTATTAACGGAAGCTGCTTCAATTATTTTCATTCAACGTCAAAAAATGAGTTAGTACTCAATTCGGCTGTAGACTGATATGTTCCTTAGAACTCTATGATTAAGAACCAATTTTCAATGAATTTGTAAAATCTTTTCTTATATAGAACGATATTTTTTTTTATTGTTTGATAGGCTTGCGTTTAACCACTATCGCACCTGATGGTAAGTAACGATGCGGTCTAGGATGTAACACGCTTGCCTAGAAGATACCTGTTCACTCTTGATTTGAAGACTCCCAGGTTGTAGTTGTCGGGAAATACGGACGCCGGTAAAGCGTTCCACTCTTTGCCTGTTCGCATGATAAATGTCGAACCAAATCGCTTTGTCCGCACATGTGGGGTATTAACCATGTAACGGTGGCGTTTTTTCGTACATCTGGTTGTCCGGTGGTGGAAATACGATATACTTTAAGATTGGTTCCATAGAAATTTCATCAAAATTGGTTCAGTCATTTGGTATTTAATTTAAAACAATTGCATAAAAGCAATTTATGTAGTAAGTTTATGTC
Source organism: Ennomos fuscantarius (assembly GCA_905220475.3). Classification (NCBI taxonomy): domain Eukaryota; kingdom Metazoa; phylum Arthropoda; class Insecta; order Lepidoptera; family Geometridae; genus Ennomos; species Ennomos fuscantarius. The sequence goes on along the minus strand of HG992036.1, from coordinate 13,137,800 downwards.
GTTTTTTTTTTCTTCTTTCTATAGTCATTAATATAATATATATAATAATATAATAAATAATTAAATAATATATGATGATATGTGTAGTTTTTTTTCAAATTACCTTTATTTTCAACTAAATACTACAATGATATAATAACTTATTAGTCATTACTAAACACTAAACTAAACACTACCTTTTACAAAAAATAAAACATTTGGTCTATATACTGGCCGCGATGACCTATAGACAGTCCAAATGCTCCAGCCCACTACCAGTAGGTAGCGTACCCAACATGCTGGCAGCATTGCCCCGTTGAATTGCAATGCGGATTCGTTGTGTTAGTTGTAATTATGTATGATAAATGATGTTTGTAGTAACACAGTAGTGTGCAGTTTGTGCAAGTAAAGTGTCTATTTATTTATTTATTTCTTGCTTTCTCTCTCTCTTTCTTTCTTTCCTTCTTTCTTTCTTTCTTTCCTTCTTTATTTCCTTCTTTCTTTCTTTCTTTCTTTCCTTCTTTCTTTCCTTCTTTATTTCCTTCTTTCTTTCTTTCCTTCTTTCTTTCCTTTCTTTCTTTCCTTCTTTCTTTCTTTCTTTCCTTCTTTTGTTTCTTTCTTTCCTTCTTTCGTTTCTTTTTTCCTTCCTTTCTTTCTTTCTTTCGTTTCTTTCTTTCCTCTCTTTCTTTCCTTCTTTCTTTCTTCCTTTCTTTATTTCTTTCTCTCCTTTCTTTCTCTCCTTTCTTCTTTCCTTCTTACTTTCTTTCTTTCTTTCTATTAGACTGGTAAATACTTTTATCGTTTCAGATCCTTGCGGTAGTACTAGTTGTCATACCGTCCATTACCGTAGTGGTATTTTATTACGGATCAGGAGATGATGATGCTGATAATGTTAATATTACCGTGGATGTTGTAGTGGTGGCAATATTGCTGATATTTTTTACATTATTGGATATGGCAATGACAATCCTTTTCCTGAAATCAGCGCATTCGGTAAGTATTTTGAAGCGAAACTTCTTTACGTTAAATATACAGCTAACCACATCATCCGAGTTTTGGCGGGAAAACGAAAAAGATCGTGTCACCGCATTATTTTCCAAAACTTGTATTATTTTCAGTGTTAGTGTATAAAATTGGTGGCATTTTATTCGTTAAGCGCTAGATTACAGGCATGAGTGTGGGAAAGTGGTATAGTGATGGTGAAACGTATCTTTTCGTGTTGTTACCAAAACTCCGTAGAAGCTTCTGGTAAAGTGGCCACCACTTTACTAGGAGTATGACTTGACTAGACTAGACTATGACTTGACTTGATGACTTGGACTGTGACTTGACTTGACACACGTATATATTACTTGAAAATTATCAATTACTTGACACTGGCTAAATACACTGAGCCATACCAAAAAAAAAAACCACATCATCCACCGATTACTAACTAAAATCTTTTCTTTTCTTTTTCAGAAAAACTGGAAGTTATTCAGAATCTACTATCGCTATGTTATTGTCTTTTCGATAATACTTATGACCGTGTTTTTAGTTTACGCTGCTGTGAAAGCGCACGTTATATCATCTCATGATGAGAGTTTTTCATTGTGGGAATTCGCCATTTGGACAGTGATTGTACTATTTATAAACATTAGTAAGTGCTTCATTTATTTTTATCATCCTTTATTATTTATTATCATCATTTATTATTCATTGTCATAATTTATTATCATCATTTATTATTTATTATCATTATTTATTATCATCATTTATTATTTATTATCATCATTTATTATTTATTGTCATCATTTATTACTTATTATCATCATTTATTATTTATTGTCATCATATATTATTTATTATCATCATTTTATTATTTATCTTGCAATGTGGTTATAATTAGGTGATATTATTGTGATTCATTTTTATCATTACCTACCATCACTTCAATACTAATATATAGTGAAACTTTGTATGTTTATAGGTAGTAGTATGTTTTATGTTGCGTAAAAACGGCTGAACCGATTTTGATGTTTTTTTTTACAAAAGATGCCACTAGCAAATATGGATCACTAACGGGATTTAAAACCGCGTTTACCTTAAAATTAAACTGTCGTGGTTAGACCCACACTTCTTTTTATTTGTTTTGGCTCCACACATTTGTGTATTTAGCCAGTGTCAAGTAATTGATATGTTTTCAAGTTAATTTATATTTTATATACTATGTCTCGAGTCAAGTCATGTCACAGTCCAAGTCATCAAGTTAAGTCATAGTCTATTCTAGTCAAGTCATACTCCTATTGAAGTGGTGGCAACTTTACCAGAAGCTTCTATGTAGTTTTGGAAACAACACGAAGAGAAACGTTTCATCATCATTATACCACTTTCCCACACTCATGCCTGTAATCCAGCACTTAACGAATAAAATGCCACCAATTTTATGCACTAACACTGAAAATAACACAAGTTTTGGAAAATAATACAATGCGGTGAAGCTACCTTTCTTGTTTCCCCGCAAAAACTCCGGTCCAACTTTTCAAGGCTGTAAAATATAATTTGTTTTTCTTTTGTTTCAGCTGTATTTATTTACATAGTACTATTACTAAGGAGTGAACTAATTAATATGCAGAACAACGGTAGTGAATCTGCTGACAATACACTGGAAGCGCAATTTTTATCGAATGGCAATGATCTACAGTTTATAGATTCGCATGAAATTGAAACAATCGATCTCAATCGGGACAAAGAAACAGGAACGGATATCAAAAGGGGGAAATTGGAGTACCTGACCGCGCCGAAATGAACATATTTTTTTGTCTACATTCAAAAGATAACGCGGGCTCTATAACCTTCTGTTTATACAATTACATTTAATTATAGCATAATATATAAAAATGAATCTCTATTTCCTTTGGTCATCGCATCACGGGTAAACGGATGGAACTTTCCGCTTTTTTTTGTCTTTATTATTGTACGGAGAAGGTTCTCATGCAAGAAAAAATTAAGAAAGTTGAGCGGGAAATCGGAATATTTTCACCACGCCGGTGAAACCGCGGGGCGCAGATAGTAAATAATAAATAAATAAACAATGCCCAACGATCACATACATCCTAAAGGGATTATATTTCTATGCATAGATCTTGGATTCTAACTAGGTCTCCCTATATCTAGGGACCCAGGAACTACGAGGACTATGGTCCCACAACATTCAGACAGAGAACAAGTGTTTGAGCTTTTTTTTCTTAGCTCAAATACTTGTCCTGTCGCGAGAATCGAATCCGCCGCCTCTGGTTCATTAGCCGACCTGCTCAACCACACCACAGAGGCTGTCAAATTTTGATCAATATTGTATCATACCTAAGTACGCTCTTTTGAATGGGTACAAAAACAATTTAACAACTGGAGTTTTGGCGGGAAAACGAAAATAATCGCGTCACCGCATTGTATTATTTTCCAAAACTTGTGTTATTTTCAATGTTAGTGCATAAAATTGGTGGCATTTTATTCTTTAAGTACTGGTTTACAGGCACGAGTGTGGGAAAGTGGTATAATGATGGTGAAACGTTTCTTTTCGTGTTGTTTCCAAAACTCCATAGAAGCTTCTGGTAAAGTTGCCACCACTTTATTAGAAGTATGACTTGACTAGACTAGACTATGACTTAACTTGATGACTTGGACTGTGACTTGACTTGACTTGACACATAATATGATGTTAATTAACTTTAGATATTATCAATTACTTGACACTGGCTAAATACACAAAAGTGTGGAGCCAAAACAAAACAAAAAAAAATTTAACAACTTTAATTCCTATTTTCATTTTGAAGAGCTCTAACCAAAATTGTTAATAAGTGTACAAATTAATAATTTAAAAATAATAACTGTATTCACAAGATTGCTTTCGTAATAAATGCATTATTATTCTCATTGACTTTATATCACACACAAAATACTCGTACCTAAAATTCTACAGCTGTAAACAATATATATGGCAACATAAATAATATTTAAAGGTAACCTTAATCAATAATAATAATAATAACGCCCAACGATCACATACATAGATCCTGGACTCTAACTAGGACTCCCTGTGTCTAGGGACCCAGGAACTACGAGGACCATGGTCCCACTGCACCCAGACTCAGAACAAGTGTTTGCGCTTTTTTTCTGTGCACAAATACTTGTCCTGCCGCGGGAATCGAAACCGCCGCCTCCGGGTTATGAGCCGACCTGTTCAACCACCACACCACAAAGACTGACATAAAATATTCCAAATCGCACATAATTACATCGACAACAACCTGTTGCTAGGCTCTACATTGAACCTCGTATCCCGACAGGTAATCAGATCATAGGCACAAATTCGTTGCACAACGCAAAATCTCAGTTCATTCAACTTTTATCCTTCTCACCCGTATTACAAAACTACCGTGAACGACAAAGACAGACGAAAAGTTGGAAACACAAAATGGGTGCTCAAGGAGATACATCGCATCTGCGCACTAGAGACTTAGAGACCTTGATCTCGTGTAGCCTAAAAATAAACCGGGCGTAGTTTGTTATTTTCACCCCTCGGATGCAGACCGTGACACCGCGAGGTATACAACCCCTGTTTGGATCGATTGAACTGCACCTACGCAGTTTTTTGTGCAGCATCCCATCTTCAGTATAAGCACCCCAAAGGTGGATAAAAATGAGTAGAAAAGGTGCACCGGCGGCGGCAGGCAAGAGCGGCGTCTGTTGCTGTGCTAAGTCTAAAAAAGCGGTATTGACATGGGCATACATCAAAATAGTAAGTATTTTGAGGATTTTGTACTAGAGGTAGATAGATTTCAACCTTATTTAAATCTGTAGCGTAAGAACAAGTGCAAAGAGCGAGATGTAGTTAAGCGACTTAAAATACTATTACGCGACTGTAAATACTATTTATTATGATGCTAGATAGGAACATGTGTGACTTAAAATTGGCTACTATATAAGTTCTACATATTCCCAGAATAAGGTCTTGGTATTTGTTCCATAAAACTATTTGGCAATATCTTATTTATTTGAGGGAACAAAATGCAAACTGAAAATTTCCCATTAGAGTCCAATGACGTTAAACAAAGGTTTCGCTGTTATAGGCGTCTGCATGTCTATGTCATCATCTCTTTTTAACCAGAAAAGATTAGAGTTAAACTAGAGAGGTTATAAAATAAGGTTTGAGTTAATGCTGACGCTGCAGAGAACCCTGCATATCATTATCAGCCTGAAGACAAATACTGCTAAATTGCCGCTTACAGCGTCATTCTTATTTCAGCGTCGTCCTTAGAGCGTCACTTCGAGTGGGTCTTAGGCTCCTGCATATATCCAACGGCTCTCCATAGTTTTGACCAGCTGGGCGATCACGTAACTCGATTGCAACCATTAGAAACACAGTATGGATTTGACAGTTTGAATACGCAGTCTATGTGCATAGTTAGTATGGAAATTTCTCCTGTTGCATTGCAATCAAAGTTTCGTGATCACCCCCCAGGTCGTCGGTCCACTTAGCGGGAGGCTGGTGCGCTGTGTGTACTGCATTTTCCGTTTTGTGATCGCCACTTAAGAACCTTTCTTCCATAGTGGTTGTCAGTTTTGCGAACGATGCGGCCTGCCCATTACCATTTCAAATTGCTAGTTCTAAGAACTATGGTTTATTTTTATTTTTATGGAGCGGTATACTCACTATTATTTACCGTGTGGTACCAGTTTGAGAATGGTACCACCTCTCTTCCCCTGGGTGCTGAGCTGGCTCAGGGAATGGGCAGCATTCTCCTATCCATAGGTATATTTATTAAATCTATAATATTATACAAATTGACGTGAGTAGTATACATAACTACAACTAGTAGACGGCTAACCATGAAATACAGTCGAATAACTCGCCGAGTCGCCACCGCCGCCGCGCGCACTCCTTGATGATGGGCATCTATATTGCCCGAACACCGGTCGAGTTATTCGACTGTATCTCGTCAGTGTTAGCCGTGTACTAGTTGTAGTTATATTTAAATCTCCCGCGATCACGAAAAAGCCTAAGCGTGGAGATTATGGCAAACCTTCTCAATTATAAGCGTCGAAAGTGGCGTTTTAATGAGTCTTCCGGTTGATGATGTGGTATACTCGCTATTTTATATTTTATTTATATTTGTTGTACCATCATTACCTGTTTCAGGTACTCGACGTCGTGATAGTAACGGGCATGCTTATGGGGTTCTACTTCTTGAGAAAACTTAAAAATAACTGCTGCCGTGATTATATAAACTCATTGGTTGACCTATTTTTCGTGTACCTATTTTATGTGAATATGCAGTTTGCGATCGTTATGTTCATCGGGTTGTATAAGGTAATTTTTTTAATAATTAGAACTGAAGTAACTACAACTAGTACACGGCTAACACTCACGAGATACAGTCGAATAACTCGACCGGTGTTCGGGCAATATAGAGATGCCCATCCTTGAGGAGTACGCGCGGCGGCAGTGGCGGCTCGGCGCTGACATTGTATAATATTTCTATAATATTAGAACAAAAGTTTCTTATTTCTACCTAGTGGCAGCTTACATATAAATACCAATTTTTTAAAGTAAAGGTTCTATACGCTCTGTTGACTTGAGGAGTATGCTGGTGAATGCGTGACGAGGTGAACGGAAGTTAAAATTTGTTGTTTAACGTAGATCTCCATTGACAACATAACAAAGTTAAAATTTTTTTTTTTTGGTGTGTCCAGTAAAATGGCAATCTACAATTATCAAGATGGTGACGTTAACATTAAACAAAGCATAAGTTATACCGGCCGATAGATGGAGCTAAAGTAAAGAAGTTTTACTTCAGTCGTGTGGTCTAATGCACACTCGTTTATTTTCAGGGAATCATCGGCACACACAAAATGGCACCTTATTATCGCTTTGCGAAGAGAGCTTTGATTTGTATGACCATTGCCGCTTTATTCATATCGTTGGTATCGCCGTACTCACTGCTCTGGCCGCACATGATTCCAAGGGCTCCTATTTTTAATATTCCTGATTTTCTCTACAACAGTACACTTTTGGCGCTGGAACTGCTCTGGCTCAGTGAGTATCTTAATTAAAGGGGTGAGAATAAAAAGGATTTAACTGATTTTTTTGACCAAATGACTTATGGGTATCGTTGGATTCAGCGTGAAATTATCTTCAATAATACATTCTCAAAATACCGAAATGAGGCTTAAATCTCGAGATTTTCAGTCTAAAACTGGTTTATCTGTCACAGGAATACAGTACGCTTAGCATAAAAACATTACTTTATTTCTTTTATTATATTTTTTTTTACAGTACCTAATTGTATGAATTAGTACTATATTTAGTAATTTTAAATAGAAATAAAACATTTTCAAGCAACTGAAACTTACATAAACCTTTTCTATTACCTTATAAGCACTCTACATAAAAATGACGCCGTTGACGTTTAAAGTCAATTTTCTCGAAACTGTCAATTTGTCAGTTAAATCCTTTTTATTCTCAACCCTTCAATTAATATTTAATCTTAAGTAATTTATTTAAAACCTGCCATGATTGTAGTTCCCATATCAAACTTATCTTAGGTTGGGGCTACATAGCGCTATTTAACATGTTCATAATATATCTATTGACAAAACATAATTTTGATTTACCTCGACGTTTCGACCAAGTTACATCGCATGGCCAAAATTATGGTTTGATAATGTTTGTGCGCGAATAATAATAAAAATAATAACGCCCAACGATCACACACATAGATCCTGAACCCTAAATAGGATTCCGTGTGTCTAGGGACTCAGGAACTACGAGGACCATGGTTCCACAACACTCAGACTTAGAACAAAAATTTGCGCTTTTTTCTCTCTGCACAAATACTAGTCCTGCCGCGGGAATCGAACCCGCCACTTCCGAGCTATGAGCCGACCACACCACAGACGCAAAGATTATTAAATTATTATAATAATTAATCGAATATTATTATGATAATTATTAGATTTCGAAGAGGTCAAATAGACCCGTTTTATCTTTATAACATGAGTTCAAATCGCGAAAGTTTAAAAAGTGCCATTGACAGCCACAAAACCACGTTGGTTTAGCAGGACGGCACTTAGGACGGAGGAATAAGCTGGGGAGGCGAACGGAAGTTGAAAGTTGTGGGTTCACGTAGATCTCTATTGCCAACATAATAAAGTTGAAAATTTTATTTTATTTATTATTATGTTAGTATGTCCGGTAAAATGACAATATTGTTTTTTTTATGTTAGTGAATGATGTGACGAGCTAGTCGTTTACCTGACGTTAAGCGACACAGCTGCCCATAACAGAACAGTGTCACTCGGAACCCCAAAACATAGAGTTTCGAGCGACACTGCACTACGCACATCATCCTAAGACATCAGCACAGTTTGGTAATAAGATTACTCGACTGTGAGATCAGATTATAAAGTCTCAATTGCCCAGTAATTTCTCTAGCTACAGTGCCCTTCAAACCGGAACACAGTAGTGCTTGCACACAATATGGCGACATTAACATTAAAAAAGCAATCACAAAGCTATACCGGCCAATAGATGGAGTTAAATTAAAGTTTATTGCAGTCGTGTGGTCAGAAGCACACTCGTTTTTTATTTTATTTTTATTATTAACCGGGCTTTTACTTTTGTTTCAGTTTTAGACGGCGCACAGTGGTCCCATTTTGAAAAAAGGTGGACTTAGGACCGAAAGTCGGAATTTCGGGCTGTTTTTTTTTTTAAAGAATAGGTCCTAACTATCCTAACAACATCTATTCTATAAAGAAAATCCGTAGGATGCATAGTTTTCGAGAAAAAAAATAATCTTTTTTTTCTTGTATGGAGAAAAACATACTTTATTATTTTTCTCAAGTTGGGTGAAATAGTGACGGCTTTTGTTGATATTTTATGAAAGCCCTAGTGGTATTGTATCCAGAAAAAAATAAAACCAATGCGGTCACCTGCGGCCGCGGGAATAATCAGATGTCAAAAATTGATTAATTTTTTTTGCGTATTTTGCAACCATTGTTCGTTTCTGGCCAATTATTTATATATTTTAGGTTAGTGCTCCATACTTTAATTCGAACTATTATATAACATTTCAAAAAAGTTAATCAAAATCGAGTAATTTTTTTTATAATTGCTGTTTTACTCGTGAATTTGCACGCATACATGGTTAGTTCAAAATGCAAATCCTATATATTATATATTACTCAGTATAATGTACAAAATAAACATGCACGTACCTAAAACGTAAAAAAAAATATTTTAGTTTTTCGTTTATGCTTACTAAAAGTCTCCGGTAATGGTTACCGACATTACTTAGCTACCACTGGCGGGCATTATCTGCATAATCGATTTCTTGCTTTGTATTTTCAAAACTGGTTTTACGACATCATTTTCACAACCGCGGTTGTTGAATGCGAGGCAGGATATAAACAAACGAGTCACATCTGATACTACCTGTGACTGGTCCCTAGCTGGTCGCTTTGTTCCTGACAAATCCTGACACAGGATAACTCGTATATGCATGCAAGTAACTACCCCCTAAAAATAAAAGTGATATAGCTACATCAATAATAATTGGCGTATGTTATACACCAATAATGTTTGTTATTGGTGTGTTTTAATCTTTCTGTCATCTGTATACGTATGATTTTCTACCAGAAAAAATGACTCATTTGTTTGTGCAGATTCCTGATTACTTATTATACGTTACTTAGCTCCCATTGGCGGACTTTATCTATACAAACAAATGAGTCATTTTTGATAAATGGCTGTGATTGGTCGTTTACTATTACCTTGCTCTTGCACATAGTGACTAATGACCTATCTGTTATGGCGTATTAAATACAGAGCAATGTTAATTTAAATTGATTCATCGCTAACTGTGAAGTACTAAAAATTACTATTTTGAATTTGCAATGGCTGGCTTAGGCACATATTTTGATATGTTCTTGATTCTTAAAGATAATGGAAATCTTAAGGATTACAATAAATTGTGTGAATTTATAGTTTCCAAAATACCATGTGAAATATCTGAAGATGACCATCAAACAATTAAGGAGTTTGGTCGGCTATTCACCAATCTTGTAACTAAGAAGTGTAAAGATGCAAGCAGAAACTTGAAGACATTTATGAATCGGGAAAACAACCGCAAGTGGTTAGAGACCAATATTAATTGGCCTACTTGCAATACAGTTGATCTTGTAACTACAATGAGAATGCCAGAGGACTTAGTTGAAGAGCCGGAATTACTGCCGGTTGCTATTCCATCTGTCTGCACTGCGGAAGCAGGTACTTCTACTGTAAAAGAAGTTAGAGTGCCCTTTGCCGATTTGGGCAACAAACAGAAGAAAAGACGTTCCAGTGTCTTTGTTAACGATAACTCTGAAGAAGAACTACAGTATTATTTTATTTCCAAGTTAAAAGAAAATGGAAAATATGCTTTAGCGAAGATTGTGGAATATCTGTGCGAGACTCCCGAAGTTGTATCAGATGTAACAAAACTCCTTTTCAAGGAAGAAAAAGTAGTCAGTATAGCAGAGGATACATCTTTGGCTTTGTACACAGCCCTTAGCCTATCCAAATGGCAATACTTATCCTTGAGAATGTTTCTGAAGGATGAAAATTGTTCAGCTGCCTTTCCGTCTTATCACAAGTTACTTGACGCTAAAAAGAGATGTTACCCATCTGAAGAATACGTGGAAGTAACGGAAATGGGAGCTCGCATAAGGTATTTATAAAATTATACTATATGTTGTTTTAAAATTTTTAAGCTTCATTAGCTTACTTTTATTATTTATTTTATTTTTCAGGTTGCAAGGACTTCTTAACCACACAGTGGAAAGAATTTTGCTAGACTTAAGACCAATCACAAGTTCAACCAACGAAGGACTGAAGTTGATATGGAAATGGGGCCTTGACGGAGCATCGTCACAGAGTAATTACAAACAAGTCTCAGCTCCTGAGTTTGACGATTCCTCTGTTGTATTGATCAGCATCGTCCCACTCCGACTAGTTGATGGGGGAGAAATGATTATTTGGGAAAACCCAAATCCTTGCTCACCACATTACTGTCGGCCAGTGAAATTCACGTTTACTTCGGAGACTGCGGAGTTCATAAAAGGGGAACACTTAGAAATGCAGCGCGAAATTACAAAATTGGTACCAACAAATTGTGGTGATGTGGAGATAGCCCACGAACTGCACATGACTATGATCGATGGGAAAGTGGCGAATATTATTGCAGATGTACCTTCATCAGCAACGTGCCCCATTTGCTTGGCGAAACCAAGTGAAATGAATAACTTGGAGCTTTTGGCCACGAGACCGCTTCGACAGGATTTGTACCAATATGGAATTTCATCGTTACATATGAAGATAAGATGTATGGAGTGTCTACTTCATATATCTTATAATATGGACTTCCAGCGCTGGAGTGCTCGTGGCGATCACAAGGAATTGAAGCAAGCAAAGAAAAATGCCACACAACAAGAGTTTCGGGAACAGACTGGAATACTCATCGATATTGTAAAACAGGTAATTTTTCCTTTAATTTGCTTCCTTTATATTATATACTCGTCTGTTTTTGTATGCCCTACTAACTTAATTTCTTCTTTGCAGGGCTTTGGAACAACTAACGATGGAAACACTGCAAGACGTTTTTTCCGAGATTATAAAAGATCATCGAGAATCACTGGAGTTGATGAAGATTTGTTACCCCGATTTTCTGTCATTCTGCAAGTTATATCTTCAGGAAAGAACGTCAATATTGCGAACTTTAGACGTTATTGCAAAGAAACAGCAGAACTGTATGTGCATTTCTATCCGTGGTACTACATGCCTGTTAGTGTCCACAAACTTCTGATGCACGGAGCAGATATTTACAGTCATTTTTCAGTTCTGCCTATTGGTAAGTAATAATAGATCAAGACAAATGAAATATAAAGCAGTTAACTAACTGTAAATCTATAAACACTAAAATAATAGTTTCAATGTCAACTTCAACGTATAATTATAGCATATTTTTTATTATTTTTAGGGTCCTTGTCGGAGGAAGCTTCCGAGGCTCGTAATAAAGACTTCCGGAACGTAAGAGAGAAGAACACGAGAAAGACAGGAAGGATCCAAACAAACGAGGACATACTACACGGGCTTTTAATAAGTTCAGACCCCCACATATCATGGCTTAGACCAAAATTTTCAAAGCCTAATCATCTAGAGATGCTTCCTGAGGCAATTCAGTTGCTCGAAATAGACTCGGAGTGCGTATACGTGGAAGAAGAGTAGAAAATGAAAATATACCAGATCCAATGCTATAATTTTTTATTTATTTTATCCTTTAAAAAACTACATATAAAACAGCCCTTTTCAAGGCTACACATTTATCTTATGTTTCTGGTAGAAAATCATACGTACACTACTACATAAGATTAAAACACACACCAATAACAAACATTATTGGTGTATAACATACGCTAATTATTATTGATGAGCTATATCACTTTTATGTTTAGGGGGTAGTTACTTGCATGCATATACGAGTTATCCTGTTGTCAGGATTTGTCAGGAACAAAGCGACCAGCTAGCGACCAGTCACAGCTAGTATCAGATGTGACTCGTTTGTTTATATCCTGCCTCGCATTCAACAACCGCGGTTGTGAAAATACTGTCGCAAAACCAGTTTTGAAAATACAAAGCAAGAAATCGATTATGCAGATAATGCCCGCCAGTGGTAGCTAAGTAATGTCGGTAACCATTACCGGTGACTTTTAGTAAGCATAAACGAAAATCTAAAATAATTTTTTTTACGTTTTAGGTACGTGCATGTTTATTTTGTACATTATACTGAGTAATATAGGATTTGCATTTTGAATTAACCATGTATGCGTGCATTTTCATGAATAAAACATCAATTATAAAAAAAAATAACTCGATTTTGATTAATTTTTATGAAATATTATATAATAGTTCGAATTAAAGTATGGAGCGCTAACCTAAAATACATAAATAATTGGCCAGAAATGAACAATGTTTGCAAAATACGCAAAAAAATTAATCAATTTTTGACATCTGATTATTTCCGCGGCCGCAGGTGACCGCATTGGTTTTATTTTTTTCTGGATACAATACCACTAGGGCTTTCATAAAATATCAACAAAAGCCGTCACTATTTCACCCAACTTGAGAAAAATAATAAAGTATGTTTTTCTCCATACAAGAAAAAAAAGATTATTTTTTTTCTCGAAAACTATGCATCCTACGGATTTTCTTTATAGAATAGATGTTGTTAGGATAGTTAAGACCTATTCTATAAAAAAAAAACAGCCCGAAATTCCGACTTTCGGTCCTAAGTCCACCTTTTTTCAAAATGGGACCACTGTGCGGCGTGCTGGTTTACAAAATAAGGAAATTCTTTTTCGTCGACTTCACCGCTTGCAGCTTTGAACAGAAATGTGATTGTCTATTCAACGCGGCCATTCGTGATCTAATGAATAATAATTGTTACAGAGTATAGATAATATAAAACCACGATAATTTAAAAACCTTCAAAAATGTAAATAACACTTTGAAAATGGTACTCCGAGAAAAATTGAATCAAATAAGGTTATATAATAACCTGATAAAATTCAAACCGAACGGCAAAATAATAATAAAATACACTAGGTAGGTACAAGAATTCTTAATAAGGCGCGTACCTAAAACAGATAATATGGTATATACTAGTACTAAAATTTATATAAAATTAACTAAAATAATGGTTAAAAAGAATTTATATAAATAATTGTTTTAGGCATTTTTTATAACTAAGTATTTCTCGTTTTCTGTGTTATTAAGAATCTATTTTTAGAAAAATTAATGTGTATTTTTAAGTATCTACCTAATAAATCATAACGTTAATACAATCTAATTTTTCTGTCTATAAGTACCAAGTAACTAATATAAGTAACGAGCTTCTGCCCGCAGCTTCGCCCGCGGCGTGGCCTATGGGATAATAATTCAACCACCCATTTCACCCTCTTAAGGTTAATCCTTTCTTAGCGGATGCCTACGTCATAACATCTACCTGCATGCAAAATTTCAGCCCGATTCGTCCAGTGGTTTGGGCTGTGCGTTGATAGATCACTACGTCAGTCAGTCAATAAGTCAGTCACCGGAGTTTTGGCGGGAAAGCGAAAAAGATTGCGTCACCGCTTTGTATTATTTTCCAAAACTTGTGTTATTTTCATTGTTAGTGCATAAAATTGGTGGCATTTTATTCATTAAGTCCTGGATTACAGGCGTGAGTGTGGGAAAGTGGTACAATGATGGTGAAACGTTTCTTTTCGTGTTGTTTCCAAAACTCCATAGAAGCTTCAAGTAAAGTTGCCACCACTTTACTAAGAGTATGACTTTGACTAAACTATGACTTGACTTGATGACTTCGACTATGACTTGACGCATATTTGCGTAAAATATCATTAACTTGATAAATTATCAATTACTTGACACTGGCTAAATACACAAATGTGTGGAGCCAAAACATAAAAAAAAATCAGTCACCTCTGAGTTATATATATTTAGAAGAAGAAGAAGAAAGATAAGTAATCAATGTCAACATTTCAAGTGAAACGGTTCAAACACATTTGAATTAAGTATTACAAGACCAATAAGTTTTGCGATCTTATATTCATTGTACGACGCCTGGGCTGATAGTAAAAAAACATATCAAAGACAGTCTCAAATAAATAAATTGTACTTAGGTATTCAAATATAAGTGTTACTATACTTACTAATGTTAAATACTTTAACGTAATTATTACTAGACAGTGTGGATGTCTCAGGATGATGTGCACAGTGCAGTGTCACGCCAAACTCTAAATTTTAGAGTTCCGAGCTTCCGCGTGATACTGCAATTGATATGGGCAGCCGTGTCGCTTAACATCAGGCGAACGGTTAGCTAGTCACGTCGTTCCTTAACATAAAAAAGGTATATGCAGTACTTTTCAAACAAGAATTTCAAATGCAACTCAAATCCACTCAAACATTTCCGCGTTATTTTGGAACGCTTCTGATTGGCCACTTTTCTTACAGATTAAAAATATTGTCACGAATCAATAATGAAGATCGTTCACAATATTAGGCGTATAACCAACATATTTATTATAATCACTACAGATTACTAAAAAATACAGCTGATTTCTGCATAATTTTATTCTAACGAGTGGTTTTATGATCGTCTACATTGTGTTGTATTGCGCATTAGTTTGATGCAATTTTAAAAGGAATATCGGACCATGACGTAGTCTGTCCTTAAAATAGAACTATGGCCATGAAGTTGGTTTACCCAGTATTGAATTGAAATGCGTACAGCCTAGGTGCGCACCTAAAAAAAGCAACTACTCCTATGTTTATTGTTTGTGAGCAGAAATGACAAGAGAAGAACCGTTCTTCAGAAAATGCTGCTTTTGTTTACCTCTACAATCATGTTTGATAACATGGGCTTGTATAAAACTGGTAAGTTGGCACCAAATCTTTGAAACACTGAAATATATTTGTATAGGAAATAATTATCCACTTATTAGTCTGTGTTAATTTCACTTAACGTTGCGGAGTTTTTGCATTCTTATGTTATTCTACAAATTCTAAAAATAAACAACTAATCAAATTTACGTACAGTGCCATCTGTTGATAGCCACTTGAACTAAGACGTAATTCGGTTTGGATCTAGGCATAACATTTTCATAACATTTACAGCCTTATTAATAAACACGAACTAGCTTTAGACTAGTTACACCATCTTTTGTTTCTTTCGATCCAGCTAAATATTCAAGTAGCAAAAAAGGACAAAAGCTGGAGTAACTAATCCGAGACTAACTAATACCTGTTTATTAGTAAGGCTGTTAGAGTTTTATGTATTTACTGTATTATTATTAAAAATTATATTATAAAACATTGTTGGCAACGAAGATGATGCCACGTTTTACCCTGTCAAAGGGAAGAGGGAAGAGAAAAGGAAAAGATAAAATCCCTTCGCCGCCCTATCCAGTTATCATTTTCCCTTTCCCATCCCTCTTCCCTTGAACAGAGTTAAGACATAAATCTAACTAACCCGTGCAAAACCGAGGCGGGTCAGCTGGTATGTACTAGATTTAACACAGTAATTAGTAAGGGATGTTTCTTATTTAAACATTTCAAATTTTTGCTGTATTTATTTTATTTTTATTTGTAATTTTTATAAATTAGTGTTAACATTTTACTTTATGACTAAAATTATCTATTTGAAAAACATTTCATGCCTCGACTTTGAGAAATTTAATTGCTAAACTATGATTAAGTACTAAAACGACAAAGTATTTATTAAAGTTTATTAGTTTATAGTAGTTTTATTGTTTTTTTTGGCTCCACAGTTTTGTGTATTTAGCCAGTGTCAAGTAATTGATAATTTCTCAAGTTACATAATTCATATTATATAATGACCAAGTCAAATCACAGTCCAAGTCATCAAGTCAAGTCATAGTCTAGTCTAGTCCAATCATACTTCTACTAATGTGGTGGCAACTTTACCAGAAGCTTCTATGTAGTTTTGGAAACAACACGAAAAGAAACGTTTCACCATCATTATCCCACACTTTATTAATTCACTTTCCACACTCATGCCTGTAATCCAGCACTTAATGAATAAAATGCCACCAATTTTACTTGCTTTAATGCTGCCTTTTGCTTTTTTTTTTCTTTTTTTCTTCAAAGTTAGACATAATTATTTTTTTTCAGATTACCGACATTGCTTTGGCTATATTTCTAATCTTGGTAATCATAATGCTGTCATTAATACAAGGGTCCTCAATTGAAGAGTTCTCTACAGTCTACATTTTCTCCGTGGTAATAGTTGTGCTGGTGCTGGACTGTGGTTTTATGCTCGTCCTTATAGTCGGACTATCCAAGGTGAGACAAAATGATGACTGACCCGATAGCTCAGTTGGTAGTAATCCTGCCTTCGGAGCTGTAGTTTGTGGGTTCGATTCCCACCCAGGATAAACATTTGTGTGATGTTTATTCTGTTTCTGGGTGTTATATTGTATTCTATGTAATATATACAAACGAGAATTATCTAAGTATTGTATCAGTTATCTGGTTCCCATGGTACAAGCTTTGCTTAATTAGGGGCTAGATGGCGCTGTGTGAAATGTCCATAGATTTTTTTTTATTATTACAGAAAAACATCCGCACCCTCAGAGTGTTCTACTATTACACTATATACATGGTGTTCGCGGGTGCTGCATTTTTACTGGGGGCGATCGTATATGGCTCTATAAATTTGTATTTTCATGGAGACCCGCTAGTACTTTATTTCTATATCGCCTTGATAGTTAGTGGATTAATTAATACAAGTAAGTATGCCATCTCTCAATCACAGAATAATTAGTGTTAACTACTAATCTAGCCTACAGAAATCATAAATAATAAACATATAGACAGACGGGCTGTGCGTAGGTCGCAACCTATATAAATATAGGCCTTCAGCATACGCACCGGACCGCGTCCAGAGCAAGAATGATCCGTAGTACACCGAGCGCTCCCTTTGTATAGCCAGATTGGTGGGGAAGCAATGCCAGTTGCCGGTGTTGCCACTGTAATAAATTAAAATGCCACCACAGGGTAAATAACGGTACTGCCCGCTGCGCATAGAGTTTATAACTGGACGTTGCCGCCGTCACGGCCATACTGACGTGCGTACGTCCTCGTACGCTTAGCCTCACTTTGTATCTGGTGAGGGACATAAGTATCAGGGTTTTTTTTTTTTAATGTTTTGGCTCCACTCTATTGTGTATTTAGCCAGTGTCAAGTAATAATTTATCAAGTTAATGATATTTCACGCAAATATGTGTCAAGTCACAGTCGAAGTCATCAAGTCAAGTCATAGTCTAGTCAAAGTCATACTCCAAGTAAAGTGGTGGCAACTTTACCAGAAGCCTCTATGGAGTTTTGGAAACAACACGAAAAGAAACGTTTCACCATCATTATACCATTTTCCCACACTCACGCCTGTAATCCAGCACTTAACGAATAGAATGCCACCAATTTTATGCACTAACACTGAAAATTACACAAGTTTTGGAAAATAATACAATGCGGCGACGCAATCTTTTTCGCATTCCCGCCAAAACTCCAATATCAGGGTTATTGTTCGTTCATCCTGACAATTAAACTGAGTTAAACTCAAAGTCAAAGCCAAAGTCAAAAGATTAGTTTTCAATTTGATTTGTTAAAAGTATTTTAACCTTCCAGGGTTAACCCTTCAAGACCATCAGTATCCCTTCATTTATAAAAAATGGACCGGATAGTGCTAGACCGGATAAATATCCCTTTAGCAACCAAAAATCATCATTTTAACGAATACCGATTAGTGCTAGACCGGATAGATTATCCCTTTAGCATTCAGACACATTTTTTAAATTATTTAATAATGAATTAAATTTCTAGTAATCACACTCTTTACCCACTAATGATACCAACTATAAACTTTTTGTTTCAGTATTGGACATTTTTATTATTGTTACGTTGAAAAGCGAAATGATCAAACTAAGGAACAAACAACAATATGAATTCGTCAAAATACATGAAGAAAGAACAGAATCAGACGGCGTTGAAGAAGTTGATTTAACGTCTAACATTTAGTCATGTAATTCGTGTACATAATATATTATAAGTGAAACTGTAAATAAACGTTTGCTTTTTATATTTTAATACTAAAATACATATATATTTTTTTTTTTGTTTTGGTTCCACACTTTTGTGTATTTAGCCAGTGTCAAGTAATTGATCATGTCTCAAGTTAATTAATATCCATAATTCAAATCACAGTCCAAGACATCAAATCAAGACATAGTCTAGCCAAGTCATACTCCTAGTAAAGTGGTGGCAAATTTACTAGAAGCGTCTATGGAGTTTTGGAAAAAAACGTTTCACTATCATTATACCATTTTTCCACACTCGCGCCTGTAACCCAGTACTTAAAGAATAAAATGCCACCAATTTTATGCACTAACATTGAAAATAACACAAGTTTTGGAAAATAATACAATGCGGTGACGCGATTATTTTCGTTTTCCCGCCAAAACTCCAAGTTGTTAATTGTTTTTGTACCTATTCAAAAGAGCGTACTTAGGTATGATACAATATTGATCAAAATTTGACAGCCTCTGTGGTGTGGTGGTTGAGCAGGTCGGCTAATAAACCAGAGGCGGCGGATTCGATTCTCGCGACAGGACAAGTATTTGAGCTAAGAAAAAAAAGCTCAAACACTTGTTCTTTGTCTGAATGTTGTGGGACCATAGTCCTCGTAGTTCCTGGGTCCCTAGATATAGGGAGACCTGGTTAGAAATCAGGATCTATGCATAGAAATATAATCCCCTTAGGATCTATGTATGTGATCGTTGGGCATTGTTTAAACGAGCAGTGGTATGTACCTACTTATACTTTGCATAATGTGTAAGCTTCTATTACTCTTGAACTTAAGTGTTATTGCATTTAACGTAATAACTGCTTAGCATTTTGGGCACATTGCCTACTGGTAATGGCTTTTTAGATCAAGTTTACCTACTGCATTGTTTTTAGTTTCAGCTAATAGTATATAGTAAATGTGTCTATAAACATATGTAATGGTTAATGTATTTTACAATATCTGGGGTAATTTAATACGCTACCTTAAATAAATAATATGTATTTTTTAATAGATTACAAATTGTCATCGTTTGATGGTTGTAATTATAATTGCTGTAAATTTGAGCACCTATAACAGTATAGAAAGGTCAGGTGGGCAATGCCCTATATGCTTTTAGGTCACCTAGAATTTATCCAGGTCAACCCTACCATCGATCCAGGTTCCTTGCAACAGAGTGATTTAGGGCATCGTCCGAGGATAACGTTCATCAATTCAGGTAGGAATATTCCTGCATTCGGTGCTTGTTTATTAAATTTTTGCTAATAAAACAAAGACAAATAACACTTGATGAAGAAACTGGCAGGATATAAAAATTGTGCAGTTGTTGATTTTAAATTTTTTATGTGTTTTATTGTGAGACGTGTTTACCAGTGCATACGTAGGGTCGAATGTTCGATGAGCTAGTGAACAAATGCCCGTGCATGAGTAGAAAAGGTGCAATATTGAAGTGTTCTTTATAAAACTTTTGTCGCTGTTTGTGGGTACCTACAGGTATATGTCACTTGACTTTACCACTAAAATAGGCTGGTTAAAATAGTTACAGCAAACAAAAGAAGAAATCTTCTTTGCCACTTTTATTGCATAGTTTCGTGTAAAAGAATGTTTGGTGTTAATTAATCTCAGCAATATCTTTAGACGAAAGTCTTTATATAATAATAACGCCCAACGATCGCATACATAGATCCCGGATCTTTACAAAGATTCCCTGTGTCTAGGGACCCAGGAACTACGAGGACCATGGTCCCACAACACCCAGACTCAGAACAAGTACTTGCTCTTTTTTTCTGTGCACAAATACTTGTCCTGCCGCGGGAATCGAACCCGCCGCCTCCGGGTTATGTTTGTACTTTAACCAGTGCGTGCTACCAGTCATGATCTACAGAGCTGAAATGTGGACACTCACGGTAGGATAGATTCACAAATTTAAAAAGTGCAAATGACTTCGACCAGCCCACATAAGGTCGCCGAGCGACCTTAAATTACTCGGTGTATCTCTGCGGGATTGAATCCGAAACGAAGTCATTTGCCAGAGAACTAAAGTTGCTGACATGGCTCAGCGAATTAGCAAGCTGAAGTGGCAGTGGGCTGGTCATGTCTACCAAAGAGCCGATACCAGTTGGGGTAGACGTGTTTTAGAGTAGAGACCGCGAATCGGCAGACGTAGTGTAGGACGACCTGCAGTAAGGTGGAGCGATGATATACGCAAGCTAGCTGGCAGAAACTGGAAGAGTAGAGCCGAAGACCGGGCTCAGTGGCGTGCCTTGAGAGGGGCTTATGTACAGTGGACTAGTATAGGCTGTTAATAATGAATAAATCTCAAAATAAAAAGTTGGCATTTTATATAGAAACTGATTTTATAAAACCCTTCGGACATCTAATAAAGACGAAGAAATATTGCAATAGCCAATCAACTATGTGTCACTAATAATGCTTTTTATACTTTTTTTAATAGCTTTTTAAAATGGCGCCATTTATGAGAAGCTGTTGCCGCGTTCCGATCGAGAAAGTACTCGGTGTCTACATATATATTCATATTGTAAGTAGACGTTGAAGCTTCTTACCTTAACATACCTGATTATGTGGCAGTGGGATGAGGAAAATAGTCCATTGATGACCGCGCCTATAAGCACCCACTAGTGGAATATATGAGGGAGAATTCTTCTCAACCTTTCAAACATCAGTGTGACGAAGGGATGAGGAGAGGAGAGGGTGTAAGCACCAGTGGGATTAGGAAGAACGTGCCAGGAACCAACATCAAGTTCCTTAAGAAGATTAATTTTTAAACCATTAACATTAAACAAAGTTATACCGGCCGATAGATGGAGCTAAACTAAAAAAGTTTTACTTCAGTCACGTGGTCTAAGGCACACTCGTTTTTTGATTAACTTTTCTGCTTTTTTTGTTGTGTACCTATTAGATATATTATATGACTATTTCAGGTGATCTCTTTAGTTGCTGTGACGATGCTAACGTTCCTATACAAAACTTACAAAGAACCTGTGTTTCACTCAAAAGGGGTTACATTAAGGTATCAGCCTGGGTATGGCTTCAACCAGCGGATGATTCTGGGCATTATTGTCGCCACTGTGGTTGATATTATGATGACTATCTTTTTGCTGGTTGGATTCCAATTGGTGAGTATAAATTTAATATCTCCTCTTTTAATTCAACCGTATGTATGTGTATGTAAAACGATATCTCCGCCATCATAACGATATAAACTGACTTTGATGATTCTATTCATATTCTATCAAGTGGCCCGCATACAAAGTCTAATGATGGAGTACTTGATTGAAAAAACGAGTGTGCTTTAGACCACACGTCGGAATTAAAACTTCTTTAGTTTAGCTCCACCTATCGGCCGGTAAAATTTTCACATCATTCACTAACATAAAACAACTTGAACATGGTTTGAAAGTCGCACGGTCTACCGCCGAACCACACTTGCTCTATAGTTAGTAGTCGTATCACATAGTTACAGTATCGACCATTAAATTTAACCAGTTGTGCCCCGCGGTTTCACCCGGTTTCACCCAAGTTAGTTTTAGTTCTTTGAAAGTTCGGAAAATGTATAAATATACTGTCATTGTTTTATCTTTTCAATATTTACTGCAAAAACGTAATGCCCTGGCCCGATAGCTCATTCGTGTGATGAACATAGGTGTTTGTTCTGTGACTGGGTGTTATACTGTATTCCATGTATGTATTTACAAACAAAAAAGTATCTAAGTATTGTATCAGTTATCTGGTTCCCATAGAACAAGCTTTGCTTAGTTTGGGGCTAGGCGGTGTTGTATGAGATGTCCACACATATTATATTGTTATATATTAATATGCCCTTAGCGATTCATCTGAAATATTCTTCTTCCAGAAAAAAAAAGAGTATGCTGCATGGCTACATTGTTGTCAGCACGGTTGTACAGGGGACATTAATATTCGTAGACCTGTTACTCTATGAGGTTTTCGATCAAGTTCGTTACGCAGTACTCGTGGCCTATATAGGTAAGAAGACTATTAGAATAATTTAAATAGGGACCAAACTGTGCCGATGTTTCAGGATGATGTGCGCAGTGCAGTGTCATAAGAAACTTTGTATTTTGGAGTTCTGTTCAGTTATGGGCAGCCGTGTCGCTTATCAGGTGAACGACTAGCTCGTCACATCATTCATTATCATTAAAAATATAGACAAATGAAAAACAAAATACAATTTAGCCTACCCCATATAGAGTACTTAGGTTAGGTAACCTTCAAAGAAAACAAAATACAATTTAGCCTACCCCATATAGAGTACTTAGGTTAGGTAACCTTCAAAGAAAACAAAAATACAATTTAGCCTACCCCATATAGAGTACTTAAGTTAGGTAACCTTCAAAGAAAACAAAATACAATTTAGCCTACCCCATATAGAGTACTTAAGTTAGGTAACCTTCAAAGAAAACAAAATAAAATTTAGCCTACCCCATATAGAGTACTTAGGTTAGGTAACCTTCAAAGAAAACCCACCATATTTGGACCAATTACAATTTTATTATGAGTGTGTACATAGATGTCTTTGCTCAGTAGAACCCTTGGAGTATTACGTTATTTCTAACACATTACCTATTTTTAACAAGGCTTTGCTTTAGGCGCCCTCTTATTGCTATTACTTTTTCAGCTGTGTACTGGACCCAGCTGTGGATGGTGACCAATACAGCCACTATTTGGGTGGAGCAAGAAAACATAATTCTCCGCGAGCAGGCTCGCCAAGAACAGCTCATAGAAATAAAATTTTAGATTCGGAACGTTAATTATGTGATGATTTTGTCGGAATGGTTGAATATTGTGAAGCGAATGCATAATTTAAGAATTAGAATAAGAGTAAGTTTATTTAGATACAAACGTCAGTTACAATATTTGTAACATTGCTATGTAAACTCTATAGACATTTGTATCACAATTAATAAACAACCTCTAGATATGTTTACTGTTTCACAATATATCGGTAATAGTTTCGTGGTGTCCACTCCGCTGCCAAAGAGCAACTGAACTCAACCGACAATGTTCAATGACAAGTTCCCTCTATAACAGTCGACAACAACGCCACCAAGCGGAGATTTCGAAAAACGACCACAAGTAAATTACACTATTTAATATTATTTTATTACGATAAATATTGTAAACGAGCTTCTGCCCGCAGCTTCGCCCGCGGCGTGGCCTATGGGAAAATAATTCAACCACCCATTTCACCCTCTTAAGGGTGGAATTTCGAAAAATCTCTTCTTAGCGGATGCGTACGTCATAACATCTACCTGCATGCCAAATTTCAGCCCGATCCGTCCAGTGGTTTGGGCTGTGCGTCGATAGATCACTATGTCAGTCAGTCAGTCACCTTTGAGTTATATATATATTTAGAAGAAGAAGATAGAAGATAATTTGACTAACTATGGCAATTCTTTTAAATTTTATGTGTGTATTTGTGTATTATTACAAGTATTTGTGAAAAGAAAAAGCGCAAGTACTTGTTCTGAGTCTGGGTGTTGTGGGACCATGGTCCTCGTAGTTCCTGGTTCCCTAGACACAGGGAATCCTAGTTAGGATCCAGGATCTATGTATGTGATCGTTGAGAGTTATTATTATTGTTATTAATAATAACTTGGTAATTCGAATTTGTGGATGAACTATTTTTTTATTAATTTTTTCTGAGTTGACTAAGTTAATTATTCAGGTATTTGCCTTTTTATTGATTGCTCAATTTATTGTAATTTTAATTTAATATATTCGAATTTTAATAATGTTTAGAGTAAATGTTGTACCTGTACTAATTAATTAAAATAATCGGCCGTTCTCTCAATGTCCATTCCATTTAAATTGATAAATAAATAATATAGGATCCCTTGCACCATCCAATTCTTAAGTATAGTGCACCTACATAAATGGATGAATACATGTCTGATTAAATCAATAAACATACTAAATAAGTAATATATTTATTTTATTTGGTACTAGGTGCGCCCCGCGGGTTCACCCGCATGGTGAAGCTCTTCTAACCTTCTCCTGAAAATAATTAACACAACAAAAAAAGAATTAGCGATAATGCTCCACCCGTTCATGCGTGATGCGATGACCAAGAGAAAAGAAGATTCATCTATATATCTAAAAATCAATTGCTGTTCGTTAGTCTCGCTAAAACTTGAGAACGGCTGGGCCGATTTAGTTGATTTTGGTTTCAAAATATTTGTCGTAGTCCAGGGAACGTTTAAAAGGTGAGATGAGAGAAGAAGAAAAAGTATGCTCTTGGACAGGGTTAGGGTGTTAAACTATTAACCCGTTCGTAGCCGGGGCGGGTCAGCTAGTTTATATACAAGGTGGAATCTAATTCGTTCTTTTCCTTCAATGTATGTATTCAGTCCATGTTATAGAATGCTCCCATATAACTAAATAAAAAAGTACTTATGAAATAAAACTTAAATCTAGGTACCTATTATCAAATTTAAATTCTAAAGAAAAGCCTTGTGACATTGAACAAAGCAGGTGTTTTATTGCCTACGAAACATTTACAAAGCACACAGCTGATGCCCGTGCTGTGTGTACCGTTAAATAGACATTTCGGCTGTCATGCAGTTATTATAGGAGGCACTAAATACAAAAACAAAATCCTTTTTTTTAAATTGGCCCTTGTACTTTCTATAGCATGGTCAGAGTATTTACATTTAAGGAAGAGAGTGAATTAAATTCCACCGTGTATATATATAGATTAGTCAATTATTGTGTTTAGTTTTTATTTATTTCGCTGTGGCGAGTGATTTCGATATTTGATCGAGCGAACGAATATGACATTTATTTGACCGCCTCTGTGGTATGGTGGTTGAGCAGATCGGCTCATATCCTGTAGGTGGCGCGTTTTATTCCCGCGACAGGACACGTATTTGTGCACAGAAAAAAGCGCTGAGTCGAGGTCCTCATACTTCCTGGGTCCCTATACACAGGGAATCCTAGTTAGAGACCAGGATCTATGAGTGTGATCGTTGGACGTTATTATTATTATTATTAACGTATATAGCAAAGAAACGACTCTCCGCGCCTTGTAGTCCCATGCCGAAATGGATGTGGAAATAGCGCAGTCTCTGAAGTGTTACACTTTGGACAATTCCATTTCCACCACGGTAGAAAATTGATAA
Source organism: Ennomos fuscantarius (assembly GCA_905220475.3). Classification (NCBI taxonomy): domain Eukaryota; kingdom Metazoa; phylum Arthropoda; class Insecta; order Lepidoptera; family Geometridae; genus Ennomos; species Ennomos fuscantarius. The sequence continues at coordinate 13,111,948 of HG992036.1, read as the reverse complement.
TTAATCTTATCATCTAATGATCAATTAACCAGTATTAATTAATTAATCAGTAATCTGATTGTGATTATTATTGTTGTAAATTTGAGCACATGTATTAAAATGTCAGTTGATTTGTGCACTCCATGCTTATAGTTGACCTAGAATTTATCCAGGTCAGGAGAATCATCGATCCAGGTTCCATGCAACAGAGTGTTTTAGAGCTTCGCTCGAGGATAACGTTCATCAATTCAGGTAGGAACATTTGGTTCGTTCAGTGGTTTGTTGTTTACTTTTCGTGAATAAATAACACATAATAACGAAATCGGCGGGAATCAAATTGTGCAGTTTTTGATCTTCAAAAGTTTGTGTATTCATCATTCATCCATTCAGGTAGGAACATTAGGTTCGTTCAGTGGTTAGTTGTTTACTTTTCGTGAATAAATAACACATAATAACGAAATCGGCGGGAATCAAATTGTGCAGTTTTTGATCTTCAAAAGTTTGTGTATTTCACAGTGGGATATTTTCCAGTGTATACCTAAGTGTGAAGTGAGATAGCATAGTGTTATAAGATAATATAATACTATGCTAGTATTTATTTATAAAACTTACCTTCAATGATTCGTTGCCTTTTACAATGAAAATAATAAACGCCCAACGATCATATACATCCTGAACCCTAACTAGGCTTCCCTGTGTCTAGGGCCCTACAAGAACCATGGGTACAGAGTGTTACTTGACTGAACTGGTAATATAATGCTGGCCAAAATAATTACAGCAAATATAAGAAGACACTCTCTTTTCATTATTTTAGGAAGCTTTATATGACTGTATGCTTTTATAAAACATCTGATAAAGACAAAAAAAAATTAACAATAAAAAAACGAGAGCGTTTTAGACCACACGACTGAAGTAAAACTTCTTTAGTTTATCTCCATCTATCGGCTAGTATAACTTTGGTTTTGCTTTGTTTGATGTTAATGTCGCCCTCTTGACAATTGTGAATTGTCATTTTACCGGACATACATAAAACAAATTTTTAACTTTGTTATGTTGACAATGGAGATCTACGGTAACCAACATCTTTCAACTTCCGGTAGCTTCGCCAGCATACTCCCCAAGTCAAGCGTGCGTAAATAAGTTTTACTTCAAAAGTCAATATGTATGTGTCACCAATAACGCCTGTTAAGCTTTCTTGAATACTTTTTTAAGATGGCGTCATTCACGAGAAGCTGTTGCCCCGTTCCGATTGTGAAAGTAATCGGTGTCTACATATATGGTCATATTGTAAGTAGAAGTAGAAGCTTACCTTACCTTACGTCACCTTATGCCCAGCAGTGGGATGAGAAAATTTTGTCCATTGATAACCGTCCCTGTGAGCACCTACTAGTGAGTGATAGAATTCCTCTAGACCATTCAACCATCAGTGTGATCAGGGGAATAGGGAGGGATGGGAGGGAGGAGGATCACTCACAGTGCGATGGGAGGAATTTATTTCGACCGTACAACCATCAGTGTGATGAGGGGAGTTCCTCGTGACCCAAACTACCTCGTGACAAAAACACCATCGATTTCCTCAAAAATGCGTGAGAAAACCACACTCATTATGACGCATACTATAGTACAAGAGCTTATAGCACAACACAAATATGAAATCAATGGTTTGCAATTGTAGTTTAACTTATTATATTGCAAAACAGAAACCAATTGGCTGGCCTTTACTTTGGTCAAAGTTTGAGCATTGCCTCTGCACTGGCCCGATAGCTCATTTGGTAGTAATCCCGCCTTCTGAACTACAGGTTGTGGGTTCGATTCACACCCAGGACAAACATTTGTGTGATGAACATAGGTATTTGTTCTGTGTCTGTGTGTTATATTGTATTCTATGTATGTATTTATAAAAAATGTATCTGTGTACTCTTTCGTTGCTGTGTCGATACTATCATTCCTATACAAAACCCCGAAAAAAAATCCCTCAAAGGAGGTTTCAAACAATTATTACACTGGATTTGGCTTCAACCAGCGGATGATTCTGGGCATTATCGTCTTCACTCTAGTTGATATCATGATGGCTATCTTTTTGCTGGTTGGATTCCGATTGGTGAGTACAAATTGAAGAAACAATATTATTTAATCACTTTAAAAATTAAACGATGTATTTTTTAAATAATATTGGCATATAAAAATAACATTTGACCCTCTTTTTTATATTATTCAGTGACAGAAAATATATTGAGTCAGTAGTTTTGATACGTCGACATAAAAGAAATCTAAAAAGTTCTAGGCATGATATTGATTGATTTATTTTATGTATTAAAGAAAGATGATCAATCATTAAAAAAAGATAAACATTTAGATTTTTTCTTGCTATTTTTGCCAAATTAAAACGACCACTGTGCCAAATACATGTCCTGCCACGGGAATCGAACCCACCTCCTCCTTACCCACTGTTTTTATCTATTTGATATTATCTGCAAAAATCTCATGAACTTTTTTCTTTAAAGAAAAGAAAATATATCCTGCAAGCCTACCTCTATGTCAGCGGGGCTGCACAGATGACACTAATCGTCATAGACATAATATTCTATGAGTTCGAGGACCGTGCTGGTTTAGCGAGAACGCTGGTACTCGTGGCCTATATAGGTAAGAAGACTATTAAAAATTGACAGCCTCTGTGGTGTGGTGGTTGAACAGGCTCATAGATCAGAGGCAGCGGATTTGATTCCCGCGACACACAGAAAACAAGCGCATATACTTGTTCTGATTCTGGGTGTTGTGGGACCATGGTCCTCGTAGTTCCTGGGTATACACATCCTAGTCAGGGTCCAGGATCTAAGTATGCGATCGTTGGACTTTATTATTATTATAAAAATTAATACATATAATAAATTGTAACTTGACAAAATCTGTACATTGAATGTTCATTGAAAATATGATTGCAGTACACGGTTTTGTCGATATAGATGTAATTTTTTTTCTGTTTAATTGTCTCTCCTTTTGAACACGCATCACGTTGAAACTACTTTAACGGATTTCAATGAAACTTGGTATGGTTATTGCAATTATTTTAAAATTATATTTACGATGATTATTATGCAATTATAGTATTAATTTATATAATATTTAGTTATAGGTGATAAGGGTTTTAGGTCATGCATTTCAAACACACACAAATACTGTTATTGAATAAATGAACTATTATGATATTTTGCGTTTTCAAAAACGGCTAAGTGTGAGTTTCGATAAGCAATAAGGATGTAATTGTTATGCAAGATTTTGTTTTAAATTATAAATGATTTATACGTATAAAATTCAAAGTCCTGACTGACTGAATGACTGACTTATATATCAACGCACAGCCTAAACCGCTGGTACTAGAGACTTGAAATTTGGAGCGTGTGTTCTTTGTATAGTGTAGGGGTATCCACTAAAGGATTTTCGAAATTCTACCAAGATATGACCGACATACGGCTTTTTCAGTGTAGAGTACGTATTGCTTATTCCTTTACAGTTGCTTACTGGATCCAAGTGTGGATGATGGCCAACACAGCTGATATCTGGACAGAGGAAGAAACCATGTACAACGAGGCGTGGAGTACCGCCAACGACTGATGGCCGTTGAAGTAACATTTTAGATAGATTATAACTTGAAAAAAGAATTAAAATTGTAGATTTTTTTTTATTTTTTATGTTAGTGAATGATGTGACGAGCTAGTCGTTCGCCTGGTGTTAAGCGCCACGGCCGCCCATCACAGAACAGTGTCACTCGGAACTAAAACACAGTTTCGCGCGACACTGCACTGCGCACATCATTCTGAGACATCAGCACAGTCTAGTAATAAGATTACTCAACTGTGAGAACAGATCATAAAGTCTCAATTGCCCAGTAATTTCACTAGCTGCAGTGCCCTTCAAACCGGAACACAGTAGTGCACAGTAGTTGCACACTACTGCTTGGCGGCAGAATAACTGGCAAAGCAGTGGTACCTACCTAGACGAACTTGGCAACAAAGTCCTACCACCTAGACAAAGATTTAGAACTACAACATTATGTGTGTAACTTTAGAACTAGATATTTTTAATTAATATTAATAGAGAACTAGAACTTTCAAAGGATTGTAGTTATCTACTTACCTAACATTATTATGTACAAGACACATTTGGGGAAAAATCATTTCCCAAAAGACTCCCTCAAATGTTTCTTAAGCGGCCCTTTCCCTAATAAAAGGATACATACAGTAGTCTAGTGTTTAAGCAAATAAATTGTAATATATTTATGTCCTTAATTATTTTATTCGGTCAATTACTACATTTATTTTTAAAATATTTCTTCTATGACATGAATCGAGCGAACGAATACGAAATTCCCACTACAACCGGATTCACTACAATTTCTAAAGCTTAAAGTACACATCATCAACCGGAAAACACCCACTGCTAACCTATAAAATGACACATTTTGTAAGATAAATAACAAAAAATAAATAATTTCAAACTAAAATATAAAATGACACTTATCATAGGAGGGAGTGCTTGCGTGCGTGGAGAGTGTTCCAGTTTGAAGAGCTCTGAAGCTAGTGAAATTACTAAGCAAATTAGACTATGACCCAATCTCACAGTCTAATCTTACTAGACTGTGATAGACTTTGTCGATGTTTCGGGATGACTTGCGTAGTGCAGTGTTACTTGAAACTATACTTCAGAGTTCCAAGTGACACTGCAATTGATATTGCGCAGCCATGTCGCTTAACATCAGGTGGATGACAAGCTCATTTCTTAACATAAAAAAATATCTTTTCATTTACAACCTTGGTTAGATCATGAATGGGTATAATGCTTTCATCTACAGAATTTTTAGATGTAATAAATAAATTATTATTGTGCTTAAACTGCATCCAGTTTTCATTGATTCAAAGGTTCGATAGGCTTTACCAGGGTCATGGGTCAGGTGCTCTCACGACCTAGATATTTTTAGGTCACTTAAATAGGTGACCTAGGACTATCGGACGAGCGCAACATCGATTCAGGCATTACTTGTCAGTTCGTGACTGAAAGAGTGTGGACATCATTCGACATATTCAGGTATGTATTTTGTACTATAATATTCAATAGATTTAGTGTTTAATTCTTAACTGTTCGTGATAAAAATCAAATGAAAGCTTCTTGGAACTTTATTAACTTGGTGTTAATTTCCTATTTTCTAAAGCCAGTGTTATTAACAATGTGCCAATGGACGTGGATGTAAATAATCTATACATACGAGTATAAGATTCAAAGTCCTAACTAACCTAACTGACTGAATGACTGACTTATATCAACGCACAGCCTAAGCCGCTGGTCCTAGAGACTTGAAATTTCAAGAGTGTGTTTCTAAAGTGTAGGTATCCACTAAGAAAGGGTTTTTAGAAATTCTACCCCTAAGATTGTGAAATGGGTGGTTGGATTTCCATGAAACAATTTCTTTTTCGTTTCCTATAGGCTACGTGGGCGAAGTCGCGGGCAGAAGCTAGTTTTAACATATATACGGATCAGCTTTTGACCATTGCACTGCCTAACAAAAAAAGCATTGTTAGGTTACCAGCACAACAAATACTTACTGTGCTAGATAATACATTATATAAGTATCTACAAGTAGTTTTTGAGATGAAAACAGAATTTAGACACATGCACAAACAGCTAGACGAACATCGAATAACTAATTTTGGTTTCAGGTCGCCTTTTTTAGTATTTTCCGTCAAAATGTTTAATAATTTACGCAAGTGCCGCTTGCCGAAGCTGCCAATCGTTAGAAAGTGTTGCTTGGTTCCGGTTCCGAACATGCTATGGCGGCTGGCATGCACTAATTTGGTAAGTACTAACTGCGCACTCTCTACTACCCATTACGATATATAGATACCATATAAACTTGTATCGTGTTTTTTTAAAATCACATATATAGATCCTGGACTCTAACTAGGATTTCCTGTGTCTAGGGACCCAGGCACTACGAGGACCATGGTCCCACAACACTCAGGCTCAGAACAAGTATTTGCGCTTTTTAATGCACAAATACTTGTCATGCCGCGGGAATTGAACCCGCCGCCTTGTGGAAGAAAGTTTCTTGAGTAGAGATCACAGAGACTCTTGAGCAGGGTAGGCGCCGCCTATACCCCCAGTCTATGCCCCAGTAAGTAGACTAACGACCTGGACAGAACGGCGGAGAGCTATTGGATGGAAGATGCAAGTAGCTGATCGTAGGCACTCTATGTAGGAGGCCATATTCAGCAGTGGACCTCTTTCATCTGATGATGATATTAATACACATTTTTGAGAACGTTAACCAAAGCTACTACATTTCACGTAGTCATCTGCCATCATACAAACTACTAGCAAATCAATGAGTTAATGAGTCTATTGTGAGTTGTGTGTTGAGTATAAAGCAATCTTTGAAAGATGAAAACACTGATAAGTTTTTTTTTGTTTGGTTTTGGCTCCACACTTTTGTGTATTTAGCCAGTGTCAGGTAATTGATAATATCTCAAGTTAATTAATATCATATAATGTGTCAAGTCACAGTCCAAGTCATCAATTTACGTCATAGTCTAGTCTAGTCAAGTCATACTCCTAGTAAAGTGGTGGCAACTTTACCAGAAGCTTCTATGGAGTTTGGAAACAACACGAAAAGAAACGTTTTACCATCATTATACCACTTTCCCACACTCATGCCTGTAATTCAGCACTTAACAAATAAAATGCCACCAATTTTATGCACTAACACTGAAAATAACACAAGTTTTGGAAAATAATACAATGCGGCAACGCGATCTTTTTCGTTTTCCCGCCAAAACTCCTACTGATAAGTTACATGCGTACTAATTGGTACAGAACTCTTTGCTAGAGTCTGTTTTCTCCTTGGAGAATTTAGACTTTAAATTTTTAAGTTAGTACCAATGCATAGACTGCAGTGAAGGTCTACACTGCGTATTCAAGTTTGTGGTCACCACTTGAGAACCAATAATATAAAAAAACTTAAGAGATGTCAAGACCTGGATAGAACGAAGTTCCTTTCGATTAATTAGTTCTATCTATCTATCTATCTATAATGTAAATAGAAAGAATATAAACATAATATGAATGCGAAATAGAAAGACGAAACGAAAATAACTGGCTTGCTTTCTATGAGAGAGAGAGAGAGAGAGAAAGAGAGAGAGAGACAGATAGAGAAAACACGCACGCCGCACGGCTTTAAAAAGTGTTGTTACAACTTTTGGTCTTAATTTTTTCCGTCTAGCCCCCTTTCGCAACGCGCGATAAGGAACTTCGTTCCAAAAGTTGTAATAATTGGTTTCAGGTATTCTGTGTCATGGCTTTATTCGCGCAATCACTGCTATACACACACCCTTCGACGGACACTGAGCCAGGAGTTAGCTTGAAAACCACACTGGCTCAACACATTTTCTCGACCATTTGCAACTCGGCTGATCTTGTTATGACTATCGTTTTGCTGGCTGGACTCCATTTGGTGAGTTTAACATTTTATGAATCTAGTAATAGACAGCGAGTGTATCTCAGAGAACAAGTATCTCTCAAAGAGTGAGTGTGCCTCAAAGAGCGAGTGTGCCTCAAAGAGCAAGTGTGCCTCAAAGAGCAAGTGTGCCTCAAAAGCAAGTGTGCTACAGCAATAGATCGTAACTTATGCACCATGATACGAATCTTGTTTGTCCATGCACCATAATAGATGTATTATCTACCGTATCGTATTATCTTTGACTATAGCCCGATAACTCAGTTGGTAGTAGCCCTGCCTTCTTAACTGCTGGTTGTGGGTCCAATTCCCACCCAGGACAAACATTTCTGTGATGAACATAGGTGTTTGTTTTGTGTGGGTGTTATATTGTATTGTATGTATGTATTTACAAAATAAAAAGTATCTAAGTATTGTATCAGTTATTTGGATCCCATAATACATGCTTTGCTTACTTAGTTTGAGGATAGATGGCGTTGTGTGAAATGTCCACACATATTATTATTATTATTTATCCATCATCAACTTACCGGCATCTGCATTTGGCGAACTTGTTGCGATGTGTACAGGACACATGTGAAAAATATTCGTGCTAGTAGTACAGACGTATGGGCTGATAGTAAAAGTTTAACCCATAAGTTATACGTCTTTGGTTCGGGCTTCTCGATATTCGGATAATGCTGGCGTAATATGCGAATACTAGAATTTTTGTGTTTTTTGGTACTCGCTATCTCTTTTTCAAATAAAGTCTTTCAAAATAATCATGGCACTTCACTTGATGGTTTTCTCTATTTATTATTATTTTATAATAACGTCCAACGGTCACATACATAGATCTGGACCCTAACTAGCATTCCCTGTGTCTAGGGACCCAGGAACTATGACGACCGTGGTCCCACAACACCCAGACTCGCAGGACTCGAAGTATTCGCGTTTCTTTTTCTTTGCGCAATTACTTGTCCTGCCGCGGTGATCGAACCCACCGCCTCCGGGTTATGAGCCGATCTGTACCACCACCATACCACAGAGGCTGTCATTATTGTAACTGGATCATAAAAACTTAATGGCATTGACGTTGGGCGAGTTAGTGCTGGAAGATAAGTGCTGGGAATGTCCTGAACGACTAATCAGACCAAGAACGCATGGAATCACTCTACCCACCTCTACCTACTTTGCTTAGTTTGGGACTAGATGACGCTGTGTAAAATGTGGACATATATTTTTATATTATTTAAGTATTTATTATTTATTTTAATAAATATTTTTTCTCGTTTCAGAAAAACAATGATGATTGATGTGTGAGTGCCGTGGAATTAACAAGTTGTGTCGTCTTGTTAGATCACGATAAATAATTGGAAAAAACTATAAATACCTTATAATTAGACTAACATCCATGGAGAAGATTCCCAGAATTGCAGTACGGACATCGGCATAACCACAAAGAGTGCTGCCATACGCAAAATACGGAAAAATCAATTAAAACTGAAATTTATTTATGTACGAGTAATAGCCAGAGAATTAATAATATGGAAGATAACAGCAGCTTTGTAACGCAGAGAAAACCATTGCGCAAATGTAGCTCAATGTTAGATCTTTCGAAGGATTCATCACTCTTTGAAGAGACAATGATGAGTTTACCAAACACATCTATGGATGGAAATGAGCAGATGAATGAGTTGAATGGGAGAATTGACAATTTAACTCTAAATCTGCTGAGTGCTAATAAAGAAATTGAGAACTTGAGTACTGAAAATAAAAATTTAAAAATGGAATTAGATAAGAAAAATAAAATCATTGACTTACTAAAAAAAGTGGGTCAATTTGATAGCCCGATGGCATCAGTCAAAAAATTACAAAATCGGAAGACTCCAGGCTCAGGGAAGAAGAAATGTACAAAAAACTTAATGTCAACTCCGACCAGAGCTTTAAATGTAGTTGAAAACAAGCTATCATTTCACATAAGTCCAAGTCAGGAGGAGCTGGAAAACAATACAGTACCAATAAATGATCATCTAAGTAGCAGAAAATCCTGTGATACTAATAACATGACAGGATGTATGAGTGAAGATGAAGGACTAGAAATAAAAAAGAAAAATAAAGAGGAAACTTCACTGCCCAAAACTAAGTTGTTGGTTAGAACTGAAATCGCAGACACGGATAAAGAACAGCAAGATAATATTTGCGAAATGAAAAATATACAACAAGGAGAGTTGAGAGAGAGAGAAAGCAGAGCAGCTTTAGAAAAAGAAGAAATAAAAAAGAAAATTATTATATTAGCTGATCAGCGAGGTGTTGGTTTGAGAAATGCCTTGCAAAAACTTGTAGGTCCAGATTACATGGTTAAATCTTACTGGAAATCAGGTGCTACGATTGAAGATATATTGGACTCTGCTAGAAGCGAACTAGTGCGTTTAAATAAAAAAGATTACATAGTTATCTTGGGGGGGATTAATGACAGTAACCCTTGTAATTTTAAATTTGTTTTGTCTAGTTTCCTAAACTATTACAACTTTACTAATATTATTATGAGTGAGGTTCCTTACAACAGCTCTCTTAACGAAAGTAAACTAAACTATGAAATAAGGTTTATGTGTTCTAAATATAGACATGTGAAATACATTAATATGGATTATGGTAGGTATGTCCCAAATAGGTACATTATTCGAGGGAACATTTGTAAGTCAGTACATGGTGTAATTGTGAAATTGGACTATAAATTGAAATTACATGGAAAAGCAACAGAGTCAAAATCTATTAAAGTTAGCACACATAATAAAGGTACACAAACAGATTGTGAATTGGTTGGCAGTTTGGAGGCTAGTCATTGTGAGTCATATAGTGCCGCTACTAAGCGGCAGTTTTTTCGTTCCTAAATGTAACATAAACATCCTTCATCAAAACATTAATGGCCTTATGAATAAAACGGACTTGCTTATGGTGCATCTGGATGATCTTCAAAAGATAAATAAAAAAATTGTCGACGTGCTATGTATTACAGAACATAATATGACTACCAGTGATGCACAATTATTAAATATCCCCAACTTTTCCCTCGTTGGATGTTATTGTAGAAGGAACCGTCACGGAGGGTCATGCATACTGGTGCATAATACCCACAACTTTATAGAAATTAAGGAAGCCAAAGATTTTTGTTGTGATAACATTCTTGAATGTAGTGCTGTTCAATTAATGGATCACAATTTGATTATTATTTGTATTTATAGACCACCAAAAAACTTTAAAATAGCAATTGACATGTTTTTCGAAAATTTAAACAGATTACTGGACCAATTTTGTTTTAAAAAGAAAAAGATTGTTATATGTGGAGATTTTAATATAGACTTAATGAAAGATAATAATCTTACAAATCAATTTAAAAATTTAATCAGAAGTTATAATTTAAAAATATCTATTAACAAACCTACACGGCTAGTTAGCTATACATGCATTGATAATTTTTTGCACAATGTACGTGGATCTGTGTGCGAATTAATGGAATTTGCTTTATCTGACCATACAGCCCAATATTTTGAGTGCCCAGTAAAAGAATACTACCCAGTACAATTTTGGTATTTGTTCAGACGCAACTATTGTGATGACAATATGGCTAAATTCAAAGATAATCTGAGTAGGCTAAGTTTTAATGACGTCTACAGTAGTAGTGACCCAAACGAGGCATTCAATCACTTTCACGAAATTTTTAAACTACTTTATGATCTTTGTTTCCCTGTAATAAAAATAAGAAAATCCATACTTAAAAAACAGCCGTGGATAACCAAAGGAATAAAATTGTGCTCTAGACGCAAAAGGCAAATGCTTTGGGAATATAGAAGACAACCTAATAAAAAAAATTATAACTTATTTAAAACATATTCAAAACGGTTAAAGATTATTATGAAATCAACACAGAAATCACGTAATAGTCATTCAATTAATATGGCAAAGAATAAATCGAAAGCGACTTGGAATCTCATTAATAATTCTAAATGTAAGCCCCCTAAGATTGACATTAAGCAAATAAAAATTAATGACACCCTTTTGACTAATCCTAAAGACATAGCTCAAGCATTTAACACATTTTATACGAATCAAGTTCAACCAGGTTATGGTACAACACAGCATTCTGTAACTTTAAAATGGGATAAACATAACTCGATGTTTATGAGCCCTTCTACACCTCACGATATTCTCCAGATCATTAAATCTCTAAAGAATACGGAAGGCACTGGATTTGATGAAATTAACACAAAAGTAATTAAGGAAGTAGCTTTTATCATATCTCCTGTACTTAGTCACATAAATAACTTGTGTATTGTCAATGGTATTTTTCCTGATAGGCTTAAAATAACCATAGTAAAACCTCTCTTTAAAAAATTGGATAGGGACAGCATGAATAATTATAGGCCAGTTGCGTTAGTCCCGGTTTTCTCAAAAATATTTGAAAAATATATACACTCAAGCTTACATTCCTATTTTGAAAAGTATAAAATTTTATCAGATGAACAAGTGGGCTTTCGAAAAAACATGTCTATTAATTTAGCAATATATAAATTCTTAAAAATTGTAATGTATGGCTGGGATAAAAAATTACCAGTGTCTGCCATGTATATGGATTTAACTAAAGCATTTGACTATGTTGACCATGAAGTACTTATAAAGAAGCTTGAAGTATATGGGGTAAGAGGTAATATATTAAAACTTATAGGATCCTACCTTAAAAACAGATTTCAACAGACTCAAATCAGCAAAATTTGCCATTACTCAAAAACTGAGAAAACATATGCTTCTAACCTCGATCTGGTTAGCTATGGTGTTCCACAAGGAAGCGTCTTAGGGCCATTGCTTTTTATAGCATATATAAATGATTTTCCGAGAGCCATTGTAAACCCCATGGTTCTTTTTGCTGATGATAGCACCGTGGTCTTTGTGGGAGATAATGTGAACCCTCTCGAATCCGTAATAAATTTATCTTTGTGCTCTATCGTAAACTGGCTGATATCTAACAATTTAATAATAAATTTGGATAAAACTAATATTATGACATTTAACAAGAATAAAAAAATTACATGCAAAATAAATTATGGAAATAAGCCAATCAATGATGTTTCAAACACCAAATTTTTAGGGCTCAACATAGACTCAAATCTTAATTGGAAGATACACGCTGAGACTATTTGTTCGAAGCTTAGTAGTTTTTCATACGCTTTGTATATGCTGTCAAAGGTAGTAAACCAATCAGTTGTGCTTACGTCGTATCATGCATACGTTACATCGACCCTTCGTTACGGAATTATATTTTGGGGTAACTGTTCAGAAAGGGAAACAATATTTAAAGCACAAAAGAAATGCATAAGATCAGTCTGTCATTTACAAGTAATGGACTCCTGCAAACCACATTTTATAAAATTGAAAATCCTGACTGTTCCATCTTTGTACATTTACGAAGTTGCGTTATTTACTAGAAATAATTTAAAGATGCATGATTTCCTGAGAAGTGTTAGACATAACAAAAAAATTTGCATGCCACCTCACAGGACAGCACTGTTTGACAAAAGCATATTTAGTATGGCGCCAAGAATTTATAACCATTTGCCAAAGCCAATATTGGATTCGGAGAGTGTATTAATATTTAAAACTAAACTGTTTAACTTTTTAGTGACAAAAGCCTATTACAAAGTTGATGAATATTTAAATGATAAACAACTGTAATTTCAATTTATATAATTCTGGGAATCATTAAGTATGGTTAGATTATTTCATTTGGCATATTGACATAATACCTACTGTAGTGTTTAAGTAATCCTTAATTTAGATCATTTTTATTTTAGTTTTATTTCTATGTGTAATAATTGTAAAAATTTTTTGCATGCCATTCCGGCAGAACATGGAGAAACAAACTATTATTGTTATCATCTATATATGTACCCATAATCATGCAAATAAAGAATTGAATTGAAAACATATCTTTCCTGATATTCTACTTCTATACAATCATCGTTTTACAAATCTTTATTTTGGCAATAGGCATATCAGTAATCTTCGCACGCGAGATTATTATGGATACGCTCCTGGTCTTAACGACATGTAAGTACTGATTCAATCACTGACATACGGGAAATATAAACACTTCCTTAGTGTGTTGAAGAATCATTTTCGACAGCCTCTGTGGTGTGGTGGTTAAGCAGGTCGGCCCATAACCCGGAGGCGGCGGGTTCGATTCCCGCGGCGGAACAAGTATTTGTGCACAGAAAAAAGCGTAAATACTTGTTTTGAGTCTGGGTGTTTCGGGGCCATGGTTCTCGTAGTTCCTGGATCCCTAGATACAGGGAATTCTAGTCAGGGTCTATTTATATGATCGTTGGGCGTTTATTATTATTATTTTACATTAAATTTAGTGAACATGTTTCAACCACCTCGTCCTTAACATCAGAAGTGATGTAGTCAAACGCAAGCCTATATATTGACAGCCTCTGTGGTGTAGTTGAGCAGCGAGCTCATAACCCGGAGGCGGCGGGTTCAGTACCCGCGACTGGAGAAAAAAAACTTTTTTCCTGTGCACAAATATCGAACAATCGAACCCTCCACCTCTGAGTTATGAGCCAACCTGCTCAACCACCACACCACAGAGGCTGCCGAATGCAGTGCATCATTAGTGTTCACACAGGTGACCCAATTATTATCTTCATTACCATAATCCTATTAGTCGATTAGACCCAATGTTTTGTTGTTTATTCATTTATAGTGGTCGTCTGTTTCCAACTATTTCTGGTGGCGAACACATGTCTACTGTGGAACGAAGAACAAAACTCACATTACGTGGAATATCAAGCTAATGACGACAGGATGCTATTGATTTAGTAACAAAACTTCAAAAGTTTTTTGTAAGATAAATAACGGCTAAACTCAGGTCAATTAAAAGTCGAAATTACTCCGACCAGCTTTCGGACATATTCGACGTCCTTCTTCTGGGAGCCAGTTACTAACGCAAGCCGCGGCGGCTTTCGCAAGCGTCAGCACGTAACACATCTAAAATAAAGTTTGAGAGAAACAAGAACAAGATTAAAATAAGAACTAAAATATTAAACTGTACTTAATATTTAGAAATTGGGAACTAGAGTTTTAAAGTAGAACTATACAAATAGATTTTTGAACTAGAACATTAGAACCAGAACTTTAGAAGTATAGGTAAACCTGTATGGTGATTATTGTAGATGTACCATTGTTTTGAAACGACAGTTTAGATTTAGGAGCTTAGGACTAGAACTTAAGAAGTAAATTTATGGACTAAAATTAGAATATGAGCTTTAAACTGCTCTTTAGATTTAGAAGCTTAGAACCATAGAAATTTAATTAGAGCTAGTAAAACTTTAGTAGTAGATTTTTTGAAATCTTAGAACTGAACTTAGAAGCAAACTGTATAGAACTAGATTTTTCGAACAAGATTTTACATTAAACACTTTTTTTGAACGGGCTAATGCTGTTGGTCTCTACCGACCTTACAGAGTCAGCGGGCGGACGATTGATTAAACATTCCAAACTTACAGGTTATTGTGTACTATAATTTTGAGACATTGTTATCTTATACCTAATTTAATATTTAGTTTGAAAACTCTTTAGTATGTTTTAGAGTAATTTATCTGTTCGTAAATCGGCGTGAGTTTGGCTGTTTTTATTTATTTATCTGATGATAGGTACTTAATTCTAAGAAATAATTGAATTGTAAATAAATATTACAAATTATATAAGAAAAAAAAGTGAAATTTAATAACAAAAATATCGTAAGAATTTCTTTTCGAAGCCTTGACTAGACTTTGTTTACCTATGTATTACTATCTGAAAAACAAATATAGGAATATTTTTCCTGATTTAATTCATGAAGTATAGTATACCTACCTACTTAGTGCCTATAATATATAGTACCTATATAAAATACTATTTTTCACGGAAAATTCGTGATTAATAGTATTTTGTATGTGTCTAATCTAAGTATATCGCTAATCTATAAGCGCTGGATGTCTCTGATGACCAGCAATATGCTGAGCCGACGCCCATTCGATACTTGTTTATTTCTATTCATTATGTACATAATGGTGTCGATTCTGTGTCGCATTCTCTAAAACTAAAGTAAACTTAAAGTATGGCGGTACTCTTCTGATAAAGAGGAAATAAAAAAGACGACAATATGTTAATTTAGTTTAGCTTTAGAGTATGCGACACAGAATCGACCCCATTATGTGTATAAATTTAACCTGTTTTTGTACTTTAATTTTAGACAAGTATTGAATAAATGTTTTTCTATTCTATTCTATAATATTATATAAGTTTCAACAAAACGTCCTGTCTAAAACCCTATAGCAAAATATCATAAAATATATTTGCCATCACAGTTTGCTAGATTGCCCGAATTTTTAGCCCGTTTTTGATACAACATTTTAAAGTTACGTGAAAAGATGTAAGTATATACAATATGTAGGTAGCGTCCGTAACTTTGCGGGTTGGATAAAAAAAGAGAAAGATACATAAGGATGACTAGGAGGTTAAGAAAGAGCGAAAGAGAAGGTATGCGAAAAGGATAAATAAAGTCTGGGATAGAGAATAAAGGAAAACGAGAGTTAGGGCATAAAATTAACCAGCTCAATTATTTTTCGTTGCTAATTAGCGGGTCAGCTAGTCTTCCTAGTCTAGTTTTCCTTCCACGCTTCCTTCGCACGCCTTCAGGCTAGTCTTCCTTCCACGGTTTTTCAATAATCAGATAAAAGATATTTCATTGGATAAAACATAACACAGAGGAAATAAAAGATTTTTTTTTACAGTGAACTGCTGCAGTATAAATGGTATACTTTTATTTTAGTTAGATTTTAATTTGTTAGTTAAATAACATTTATCCAGCCATTGAAAAATGGCACTTTAATTATATATTCTTCATCTATTAATCCTAAGGCTAATTAACCCGTGCAATGCCTAGGCGGTATGGCATTATATTTCAAAGTTCGAATCCGTAGCTGATTTATTTCTTACTTTTTGCAACTCTAAAACGTGCTTAGCACATGTTGACCATTTCAAAAGCAGTTTTTTACGTCAGAACATCTGTCCCTGTGCTGTACAGTTGATGAGTTTTTGTTTACAAGCAACTGCCCTCGCCTTACGCCTTCGATTAGCTATTGTAATTACGCAGGTATTATTTTGCTCTAGTCTAACGTATCTGTTAATAATTGTCACCTCGCTTGTCGCATGTTTTTAGAGTATTATACGCTATACATAGAAATATACATAATAGGCTATTTGACATGATTTGGTAGTTGAGAAGGTCTTCCTTATAACCCGGAGGCGGCGAGTTCGATTCCCGCGGCAGGTCAAGTACTTGTGCACAGAAAAGTGCAAATACTTGTTCTGAGTCTGGGTGTTGTGGGACCATGGTCCTCGTAGTTCCTGGGTCCCTACACAGGGAATCCTAATTAGGGTCCAGGATCTATATATCTGATCGTTGGGCGTTATTATATTTTATTATATAATATTAGATTTGACTATTATACATATTTTTATTGCATAAATAAATAATATACTTCATAAATTGACAGCCGTGAAAATAAATGAAATATATAAATGACAATGTTACGGGCATTTTCAAATACATAATAGGGATGGAAAGAGACAGCTCAAAAACGCAGTGACGTCAGTTACCATAGTACCTTATTAATATGGTAGCTCTACATACACTCTTCTTCATAATTTATAATCATGTGACGTCACAAGCGGAGAAGAAGAAGTTTTACACGACTGATCGTGTGGACTAAAGCACACTCATTTTTATATTTTAACCTCAACTGATGAATTCAGTTTATCAATACGAGATGGAAACGATGAAAACACTTCAAAATGGATCTTTGTTAATTCAAACATAGAGTTGTTCCCACGGTCGATTGCATACAATCGTAGTTTACCTCGTTGTATTGCAAACGTGCATCTTATGTCACGTAGAAATGTATAGAGGAGATGAAACCTGCTTTACGAGATAATTGATACCAAAACCTGATATATCTTGGATATGTATAATGTAATAGTTAAGTAGGTAAATCAATAAATAGGTAAGTCAATATAACAAAGATTAAATTGTGTATTGTATGTGTGTTGGTATGCCCGGTAAAATTACTATTTACAATTTTCAAGATGGCGACATTAACATTCAATAAAGCAAAAACATAGTTATACCAGCCGATAGATTGAGCTAAACTAAAAAAGTTTTACTTCATTCGTGTGGTCTAAAGCACACTGGCTTTGATCAATGTTTCTTATTTTAATTACAACTACTTTTCTTTTGATAATTTTCACGATAATTTTGAATTTTGATTTAATTTTGATAAAAAATTTCGTCGCTCCCACTATTTAAAATCACAGAACACATAATACTACAAGTTATAATATAAAATAAAAAACTCCTAAAATAGGTCATTAGGAGTCGCCACATTTTTTACAATAACATGTAACATAATGTATTTTGACAAAACACTTGTAAACTTTTGGTTATTGGATTAGGGATAACTATTTATAATTACGACAATATTAAGAAAACAAAAAAAAATCAAACGTATATGCGTATATAAAATAAACGCAAATTTTTCTGTACATCGATATAAAAAACAATATTATGAAAACTCAAAAAAAAATTCAAACGTACCAGCATATTTTTCTGGACGTAGATATAAAAAATAATCGAAATCGGATACCATTCAGAGGCAGAAAAACGTAGCTTTATAATAAAATAAATTAATAAATAAATATGTGTGGACATTTCACACAGCGCCATCTAGCCCCAAACTAAGCAAAGCTTGTACTATGGAAACCAGATAACTGATACAATACTTAGATACTTTTTTGTTTGTAAATACATACATAGAATACAGTATAAACACCCAGACACAGAACAAACATCGATGTTCATCACACAAATGTTTGTCCTGGGTGGGAATCGAACCCACGACCTGCAGTTCAGAAGGCAGGGATACTACCAACTGAGCTATCGGGCCAGTCATATAGTATAATAGACAAGAGAGAGCTACAATATCTTCTTAATGCCTTATCATACACCCAGAGACCCAATTAAAACTGTAAACAAGTCTGCAAAATATGAGATCGGCTCTATAAAGATCGCTATAGTAAAAGGAGAGTCTATGTTGTGATATTACTGACTGACAAAGGCGGCGAGTTTGGGTCTGTTGAGTTGAACTGCTCAGAATCGGTCAGTTTTCTAACAGCGCCGTGCGAGTTGGCTGCTTTGCCGACATACCTACTTGCACTTTCGACGCCCGCGCATCGGCAACAAGCGAAATTCTACCGAACGTTTCGCGGTGACCGAATTTCTCTGACCAAACGCGTGTACTCTGAATTTATTAATCTGTGTTTTTATACAAACTTTTTAGTTCTTCCAAGTTGTGTTTTTAAGTGTTGCAAATATGTCAGCTACTTTGGAGACGAGTTTAAAGTAAGTACATTTAATTTACCCTTTTTTGTGTGTGTTTTAATTTAAGTTAATAAATAATTTTGTTATTTGAAGAGCTCGTTTTTTGTTTGTTTAGGTTTGTATTTGTTTCGTGCTACGCTGTGACAGTGGGTTTACATACACAATTTATTCCTACTTTAGTGTCTTCTTAAACTATAGCACCTTTTAGTTTATATTTTATAGGTCTAATTAAGAATTAAATTTATAAATAACTAACAAAACAAAACGATGAATACAGAAAACCACAGCACTTCATATATTAGGCATTTAATACTTATATAACAAACAATGGGCGGTCTTATCGCATGTCTTTAATGTTTGCTTACACGGCTTAACTATACTGACTCAGTATGGATTTTTTTTATTTTTTACCATCGAAACACACATATATATATATGTACTTACGCCGGGTAATTTTTGTCTCGAAAAGAGAGCACCGCGGGAAAAAGCGTACAATATTGAGTAACTAGTTGCGCCGCGCGGGTTCACCCGCGCATAAAAAGTATTTTAATTATTTGCTCATCCCACAGGAAAATTTCACTTTTCCGGGATAGAATGTAGCCTATATGTGAATCCAGTGGATAAGCTGTCTTGGTACCGAATTTCATCCAAATACATTCAGCCGTTCGAGCGTAAAGGAATAACAAACATAAACACAAACACACATACAAACTTTCGCCTTTATAATATTAGTGTGATAGTTGTAACGAACACTACTACGAAGAATATTGCCATCGGCATTGTTCATAATTGAAGGGTTGAGAATAAAAAGGGTTTAACTGTCAAATTGATAGTTTCGAGAAAATTGACTTTAAACTTCAACGCGGCGTCATTTTAATGTTAAGGTAATAGAAAAGGTTTATGTAAGTTTCAGTTGCTTGAAGATGTTTTATTTCTATTTTAAAATACTAAATATAGTACTAATTCATACAATTACTGTAAAAATATAATATAATAAGATAAATATATAATGTGTTATTATGCTAAGCGAACTGTATTCCTGTGACAGATAAACCGTTTTGGACTCAAAATCTCGAGATTTAAGCATCATTTCGGTATTTTGAGAATGTATTATTGTAGATAATTTCACGCTGAATCCAACGATACCCATAAGCCATGAGTCATTTTGTGAAAAAAATCAGTTAAACCCTTTTTGTTCTGACCCCTTTAATTATAAGGCTATCGGAATGCCATGGCTTTATTATTTGGTCACTTCACTTTCTATTCGTTTTAACCTGAGCGTCCTAATTTAACCTGAGCGTCCTAATTTAACCTGAGCGTCCTAATTTAACCTGAGCGTCCTAATTTAACCCGAGCCTCCTAATTTATACGCCTGGGTTAACAAAGCACCTATAAAACAGCACGGCGCGTCGGTCTGCGCTACGTAGGTAATGCTTTGTCAAGGTTATGCACTTATGAGATGTTATTAGATAATTATGATGAGAGACAATATTTCTGCTCTACCTACATCAATTCTTTGAATAAGAATGTGTTGTGTTAGCGGAAAGATTGTATCAACAGGAAATGAAAACTCGGTTTACACATGTCGAAATGACGCAACAGATTTATGAATAATTAGATACATAGATATACTTTATATTGTATCACACTAATATTCAAAAGGCGAAAATTTGTATGAGTGTTTGTGTGTATTTGTGTTTGTTACTCCTTCACGCTCAAACGGCTGTGTGGATTTGGATGATATTCGGCACCAAGGTAGCTTATACACTGGATTAACATATAGGCTACATTTTATCCCGGAAAAGTGAAATTTTCCCGTGGGATAAGAAAATACTTAAAATACCTTTTATCCGCGGGTGTGAAGCCGCGGGGCGCAACTTATACCAAATAAACTGCAATATATTAAGAAACTTAATTGACTTATTTATGCTAGTGCAATAGGCGATCTTTTCACTTGAAACAATGCCTTCCAGACAATCTTGAATTATCTACACATTAAGCAAAACGCCGTATATAAATGCGAAAAAAGAGGAGATCGATTTTCCATCTATGCAGTAAATTTACAAGAAAAGAAAGAAAATACATTCATCCAAGACATCACACAACTTTACATTTTTACAAAAAAGCACTAAAACAAAACAAATCACACGAAAAAAGAGAGAAACTAATAAAATAATGTTGCGTGACGTCATGATATAGATCCCGACTCAACACGTAATTAAGGTAATAAAACGTTGTGACAGCCTCTGTGGTGTGGTGGTTGAGCAGGTCAGCTCATAACCTGGAAGCAGCGGGTTCGATTCCCGCGGCAGAACAAGTAGGTATTTGTGTACAGAAAAAAAAGCGAAATTACTTGTTCTGTGTCTGGGTGTAGTGGGACCATGGTCCTCGTAGTTCCTGGGTCCCTACACAGGGAATCCTAGTTAGGGTCCAGGATCTATGTATGTGATCGTTGGGCGTTATTATAGATTTTCAGTCGGAACCCATATTCATGACATCACGAACCTCAAAAGAAAGAACATCGGTAATTCCTGCCCCAGAGCAGGAGGGATCCATTTATGTCGTCGGGAACGACGGGAACGGAACGGGAACGGACGATTTCCATTTGCGCGGTTGAATACTGCCCAAGATGCATTATTTCAGCCATGCCCTTTGTAAATTTTTGCGACGTAGCCTTCGAAACAAGACGTCCTCATACAGACATATTTTTGCATGTTATTATAACCCGTAATACAATACTCTAACGTACTATATTTATGTTTGTAAACTGACACTGGCAAACCTGTTTCTTGTTACCGCTTGCCACGAGACCTTGACCGTCAAGATTCAAGATTCACGAGATATAAAAAGTGCTATTATAGATACACCTTGATTGATTCGAGGTTTAAACCTATTCACATTAACGATTGGAATCACCACGGTTGATTTAATAATCGGCATTTAACGTTTGATAGACTTTATTTAGAGTTTTAGATGAATTCGTCGTCAAATATCATTTACATGGATCCGTACCGGAAACAATGGTTGAAAGCCTCTATGGTGTGGTGGCTCATAACCCAGAGGCGGCGCACAGTGGTCCCATTTTGAAAAAAGGTGGACTTAGGACCGAAAGTCGGAATTTCGGGCTGTTTTTTTTTTTATAGAATAGGTCTTAACTATCCTAACAACATCTATTCTATAAAGAAAATCCGTAGGATGCATAGTTTTCGAGAAAAAAAATAATCTTTTTTTTCTTGTATGGAGAAAAACATACTTTATTATTTTTCTCAAGTTGGGTGAAATAGTGACGGCTTTTGTTGATATTTTATGAAAGCCCTAGTGGTATTGTATCTAGAAAAAAATAAAACCAATGCGGTCACCTGCGGCCGCGGGAATAATCAGATGTCAAAAATTGATTAATTTTTTTTGCGTATTTTGCAAACATTGTTCGTTTCTGGCCAATTATTTATGTATTTTAGGTTAGCGCTCCATACTTTAATTCGAACTATTATATAACATTTCAAAAAAGTTAATCAAAATCGAGTAATTTTTTTTATAATTGCTGTTTTACTCATGAAATTGCACGCATACATGGTTAATTCAAAATGCAAATACTATATTACTCAGTATAATGTACAAAATAAACATGCACGTACCTAAAACGTAAAAAAAAAATATTTTAGTTTTTCGTTTATGCTTACTAAAAGTCACCGGTAATGGTTACCGACATTACTTACCTACCACTGGCGGGCATTATCTGCATAACCGATTTCTTGCTTTGTATTTTCAAAACTGGTTTTGCGACAGCATTTTCACAACCGCGGTTGTTGAATGCGAGGCAGGATATAAACAAACGAGTCACATCTGATACTAGCTGTGACTGGTCGCTAGCTGGTCGCTTTGTTCCTGACAAATCCTGACAACAGGATAACTCGTATATGCATGCAAGTAACTACCCCCTAAAAATAAAAGTGATATAGCTACATCAATAATAATTGGCGTATGTTATACACCAATAATGTTTGTTATTGGTGTGTTTTAATCTTTCTGTCATCTGTATACGTATGATTTTCTACCAGAAAAAATGACTCATTTGTTTGTGCAGATTCCTGATTACTTATTACACGTTACTTAGCTCCCATTGGCGGACTTTATCTATACAAACAAATGAGTCATTTTTGATAAATGGCTGTGATTGGTCGTTTACTATTACCTTGCTCTTGCACATAGTGACTAATGACCTATCTGTTATGGCGTATTAAATACAGAGCAATGTTAATTTAAATTGATTCATCGCTAACTGTGAAGTACTAAAAATTACTATTTTGAATTTGCAATGGCTGGCTTAGGCACATATTTTGATATGTTCTTGATTCTTAAAGATAGTGGAAATCTTAAGGATTACAATAAATTGTGTGAATTTATAGTTTCCAAAATACCATGTGAAATATCTGAAGATGACCATCAAACAATTAAGGAGTTTTGTCGGCTATTCACCAATCTTGTAACTAAGAAGTGGAAAGATGCAAGCAGAAACTTGAAGACATTTATGAATCGGGAAAACAACCGCAAGTGGTTAGAGACCAATATTAATTGGCCTACTTGCAATACGGTTGATCTTGTTACTACAATGAGAATGCCAGAGGACTTAGTTGAAGAGCCGGAATTACTGCCGGTTGCTATTCCATCTGTCTGCACTGCGGAAGCAGGTACCTCTACTGTAAAAGAAGTTAGAGTGCCCTTTGCCGATTTGGGCAACAAACAGAAGAAAAGACGTTCCAGCGTCTTTGTTAACGATAACTCTGAAGAAGAACTACAGTATTATTTTATTTCCAAGTTAAAAGAAAATGGAAAATATGCTTTAGCGAAGATTGTGGAATATCTGTGCGAGACTCCCGAAGTTGTATCAGATGTAACAAAACTCCTTTTCAAGGAAGAAAAAGTAGTCAGTATAGCAGAGGATACATCTTTGGCTTTGTACACAGCCCTTAGCCTATCCAAATGGCAATACTTATCCTTGAGAATGTTTCTGAAGGATGAAAATTGTTCAGCTGCCTTTCCGTCTTATCACAAGTTACTTGACGCTAAAAAGAGATGTTACCCATCTGAAAAACACGTGGAAGTAACGGAAATGGGAGCTCGCATAAGGTATTTATAAAATTATCCTATATGTTGTTTTAAAATTTTTAAGCTTCATTAGCTTACTTTTATTAATTTATTTTATTTTTCAGGTTGCAAGGACTTCTTAACCACACAGTGGAAAGAATTTTGCTAGACTTAAGACCAATCACAAGTTCAACCAACGAAGGACTAAAGTTGATATGGAAATGGGGCCTTGACGGAGCATCGTAACAGAGTAATTACAAACAAGTCTCAGCTCCTGAGTTTGACGATTCCTCTGTTGTATTGATCAGCATCGTCCCACTCCGACTAGTTGATGGGGGAGAAATGATTATTTGGGAAAACCCAAATCCTTGCTCACCACATTACTGTCGGCCAGTGAAATTCACGTTTACTTCAGAGACTGCGGAGTTCATAAAAGGGGAACACTTAGAAATGCAGCGCCAAATTACAAAATTGGTACCAACAAATTGTGGTGATGTGGAGATAGCCCACGAACTGCACATGACTATGATCGATGGGAAAGTGGCGAATATTATTGCAGATGTACCTTCATCAGCAACGTGCCCCATTTGCTTGGCGAAACCAAGTGAAATGAATAACTTGGAGCTTTTGGCCACGAGACCGCTTCGACAGGATTTGTACCAATATGGAATTTCATCGTTACATATGAAGATAAGATGTATGGAGTGTCTACTTCATATATCTTATAATATGGACTTCCAGCGCTGGAGTGCTCGTGGCGATCACAAGGAATTGAAGCAAGCAAAGAAAAATGCCACACAACAAGAGTTTCGGGAACAGACTGGAATACTCATCGATATTGTAAAACAGGTAATTTTTCCTTTAATTTGCTTCCTTTATATTATATACTCGTCTGTTTTTGTATGCCCTACTAACTTAATTTCTTCTTTGCAGGGCTTTGGAACAACTAACGATGGAAACACTGCAAGACGTTTTTTCCGAGATTATAAAAGATCATCGAGAATCACTGGAGTTGATGAAGATTTGTTACCCCGATTTTCTGTCATTCTGCAAGTTATATCTTCAGGAAAGAACGTCAATATTGCGAACTTTAGACGTTATTGCAAAGAAACAGCAGAACTGTATGTGCATTTCTATCCGTGGTACTACATGCCTGTTAGTGTCCACAAACTTCTGATGCACGGAGCAGATATTTACAGTCATTTTTCAGTTCTGCCTATTGGTAAGTAATAATAGATCAAGACAAATGAAATATAAAGCAGTTAACTAACTGTAAATCTATAAACACTAAAATAATAGTTTCAATGTCAACTTCAACGTATAATTATAGCATATTTTTTATTATTTTTAGGGTCCTTGTCGGAGGAAGCTTCCGAGGCTCGTAATAAAGACTTCCGGAACGTAAGAGAGAAGAACACGAGAAAGACAGGAAGGATCCAAACAAACGAGGACATACTACACGGGCTTTTAATAAGTTCAGACCCCCACATATCATGGCTTAGACCAAAATTTTCAAAGCCTAATCATCTAGAGATGCTTCCTGAGGCAATTCAGTTGCTCGAAATAGACTCGGAGTGCGTATACGTGGAAGAAGAGTAGAAAATGAAAATATACCAGATCCAATGCTATAATTTTTTATTTATTTTATCCTTTAAAAAACTACATATAAAACAGCCCTTTTCAAGGCTACACATTTATCTTATGTTTCTGGTAGAAAATCATACGTACACAACTACATAAGATTAAAACACACACCAATAACAAACATTATTGGTGTATAACATACGCCAATTATTATTGATGAGCTATATCACTTTTATGTTTAGGGGGTAGTTACTTGCATGCATATACGAGTTATCCTGTTGTCAGGATTTGTCAGGAACAAAGCGACCAGCTAGCGACCAGTCATAGCTAGTATCAGATGTGACTCGTTTGTTTATATCCTGCCTCGCATTCAACAACCGCGGTTGTGAAAATGCTGTCGCAAAACCAGTTTTGAAAATACAAAGCAAGAAATCGATTATGCAGATAATGCCCGCCAGTGGTAGGTAAGTAATGTCGGTAACCATCACCGGTGACTTTTAGTAAGCATAAACGAAAAACTAAAATATTTTTTTTTACGTTTTAGGTACGTGCATGTTTATTTTGTACATTATACTGAGTAATATAGGATTTGCATTTTGAATTAACCATGTATGCGTGCATTTTCATGAATAAAACAGCAATTATAAAAAAAAATAACTCGATTTTGATTAATTTTTTTGAAATGTTATATAATAGTTCGAATTAAAGTATGGAGCGCTAACCTAATATACATAAATAATTGGCCAGAAACGAACAATGTTTGCAAAATACGCAAAAAAAATTAATCAATTTTTGACATCTGATTATTCCCGCGGCCGCAGGTGACCGCATTGGTTTTATTTTTTTCTGGATACAATACCACTAGGGCTTTCATAAAATATCAACAAAAGCCGTCACTATTTCACCCAACTTGAGAAAAATAATAAAGTATGTTTTTCTCCATACAAGAAAAAAAAGATTATTTTTTTTCTCGAAAACTATGCATCCTACGGATTTTCTTTATAGAATAGATGTTGTTAGGATAGTTAAGACCTATTCTATAAAAAAAAAAACAGCCCGAAATTCCGACTTTCGGTCCTAAGTCCACCTTTTTTCAAAATGGGACCACTGTGCGGCGGGTTCGTTTCTCGCAGCAGGACAAGTATTTGTGCACGGGAAAAAAACCGCAATTACTTGTTCTGTGTCTGGATGGCTGGGGACAAAGAATACACGACTATCATTGGCATTGGTCGAGAGAAGAGGATAATGTCATAGATTTGACCATGACTGTCAAATGCCAGTCTCGCACTACACAATCTTCTTGAGCTATTTCCACACCCTTTTATTATATCGTGTACATGATACAACTATTTTTCATTAAGGAGGTTTATGTAAAACGAGCTTCTGTCCGCAGCTTCGCCCGTGGCGTGGCCTATGGAAAAATAATTCAACCACCCATTTCACCCTCTTAAGGGTGGAATTTTGAAAAATCCTTTCTTAGCGGATGCCTACGTAATAACATCAACCTGCATGCCAAATTTCAGCCCGATCCATCCAGTGGTATGGGCTGTGCGTTGATAGATCTCTATGTCAGTCAGTTACCTTTGATTTATATATATTTAGATTATGGCACCAGCTTCGATAAACGATACCCAGCTGTCTAGGACTAAGAACACCTAAACGTGATCTAAGGTCCGTTTACAAAACGACGCTTAATCGTCAATCGGTGCTCAAGTATTCCATTCACAAAATGTTCACATCGGTAGTGTAATTCTTATCAGATATCCAGGGCCTAATTAACCCTTAGGCTAATTAGGCTGCAGCCTAGGGCGCGAGGATCGAGGGGGCGCACTGAAATCGTCTTTAGCATGCACTATTAATCTAGCATTATTGCATCTACCCTACATATTTAAACTAGACCGAGACAAAATACTAAAACGAATGCTCTGTGAACTGAAAAAGCTTGGCACTCCCTGATTTTAACAATAAATTTAGAAAATTTAAAAAAGCGCGCTTAACACACACACTGACTTGTCACTCGACTCGGTCGGTGGTGTTGGATTTTGATCGTATAATGCGTGAAGTGCTTTGCCTGTGTGTACGGTCAGCTATAAAACGGTTTGCCGCCCTAAGGTTGAATGTCGTGCAGATTAAAGGACAACTTTTTAGGCTGACCGTAACACACACACCTGCCGGGGGCGCGTCCTCTTAATTAGCCTAGGGCGGTCAGCACTCTTGATCAGTCGTTGCAGATATCCGCCGAGAATTATACCCAGACAGGAAGTTCGACAACAACAAGTACGCACTTATATCCCTAGCCCCCGGTTTCTCAAGTCTGTATTACAGAATGATGCTCAGTCTTCGATCGGTGCTCAAGCAGAGATTTCATTCACTAATTGGTCACTTTATGTATGAAATCTCTGCCTGAGCAGCGATCGATGACTGAGCATCGTTCTGTAATACGGACCTCAAACTGTCATGTTAACTAGTATACTGTACTCTCATTGGTTGAGACAGCCGATGGTCAACAGGCAACCAATGAGCGTGCTGTATTTAGTCTGTCAAGTTGACACGAATTCAACAAACGTACACGAGAACCCGACGAAAAGTTATAGAAAGATAGATAAAACTCTTTATTAAAACCAACACATTACAAGAACAGTTAACAAGCGCAAACTTAAAAATTGAGTGTCAAAATGGGCGGTTTTATCGCTTAAAGCGATCTCTTCCAGGCAACCCAAAAATGTAGAGGAAACAAAAAAAAAAAAAAAGATGTCTAGCTAAGTTGCATTTTAATAGGGTTTCGTACAGACTATATACTATAGCGCATTAATACTTTATCTATTCTCGTTGCGACTTGCATTTTCTGCAATAACGTTGGTTGCAACACGCTAGCATGAAATACCCTTTTATAAAGGTCACAGTTTATAACACAAAATCCAACTGCTGGTTTATTATTCTATAGAGGCCAAAGTTAAAAATACATGTTTTTTTACCTTACCGTCAGCGGTCATAATAGCTTGTGAGTATAAATAGTAATTAATAATCACACTAATATTATAAAAGCGAATGTTAGTATGTGTGTATGTTTGTTACTCCTTCACGCTCAAACGGCTGAATAGATTTGGATGAAATTCGGTAACAAGCTTATACACTGGATTAACATATAGGCTACATTTTATCCCGGAAAAGTGAAGTTTTCCCGTGGGATGAGCAAATAATTAAAATAATTATTATCAGCGGGTGAAACCGCGGGGCGCAACTTGTAATAAATAATGTACAAATATTTGTACACATTTCACACAATGCTATCTAGTCCCAAACTAAGCAAAGCTTGTACTATGGGAACCAGATAACTGATACAATACTTATATACTTTTTGTTTGTAAATACATACATAGAATACAATATGTTGTGTGCACACTAATTGCGGTATAATAAAACAAACAAATGATCAGTAAGTAGGCACTAGGAACTGGCGTCCGCCCGCAACCTATGGCAGGTTGGAAGTGCCGGTGACACTACATTTATTGATACACTACACATTATAACACCCAGACACAGAACAAACATCAATGTTCATCACACAAATGTTTGTCCTGGGTGGGAATCGAACCCACAACCCACAGTCCAAAAGGCAGGGTTACTGCCAACTGAGCTATCGGGCCAGTCAATTATACTACTAATTAAGATACATCACAATTATCAAAGATACATTTTGGTTGTAAATACATACACAGAATTATAATATTAATATTATAACACTCCGACAAACACAAACACGGATGTTCATCACAGAAATGTTTGCCCTGGGTGGGAATCGAACCCACAACCTACAAGTTCATAAGGCAGAGCTACTACCAACTGATTAACGGCTATTCATTGCCCCATTAATCTAAGTAATTTTTTTTTCGTTTATAATAGACAGTTTTGCATTTGACCACATTCCTGCTAAGAGAAATGAAGAAAAGTGTACTCTCCCTTTCAAAACGTCTAGATCATATCTACTTGGAAACACAGACGGTGGCTTGTTTTTAGCGGAGTTACACTAAATGGTAATGAAATGAAGTGAAATTTATTTCGGAAATAAATAGGTTACCACTTACTCGAACATCGTAGAAACTTACTACACTTAAGAATTTAGGAGGAACTTTAAAAAAAGACGAGTGTTTTAGACCACACGACTGAAGTAAAACTTCTTTAGTTTAGCTCCATCTATCGGCCGGTATAACATATATATTGACAATAGAGATCTACGTGAACCAACTTCAACTTCCGTTCGTATCGAATTCACCAGCTTACTACCAAGTCAATCGTGCGTAAAGAAGTTTTGCTTCAAAAAGATTTAACATCAATTTAAATCTTACGTTATTAAACTTGAATACTTTTGAATCTTTAACAGTTTATAGATGTAGGCATAACTTGGCTCACATGTTGGTGAGAGTATGAATTGATAATTAGTGGTATAACATAACTCGAGTAGGTATAAATGTCTGAACTGCTAACTAAGTTAACCTAAAGTTTCAGGTATTCTAGTTTCATTTTGTGTCTCTAACTTGATTTATAATTTACAATGGTCATGATTACCATCTGGCCCATCACAGCCCACAGTCGCCTAAGCTAAAACAATGCAACACAAAAAGACTAACATTTATGCCGACATTGCAGCGCATTGTTCCCGCATCTGTTTGCAGAGCTTATCACGTTATCTGATAAGAGATACCTATTGTAATCGACGTTGGTATTTCCCACATATGCTAGGTATATAAATATCCTATTATAAATCTGGTATGCTATATAATATACTCGTACATGCTATATATATTTTAACAGTCTCTGTGGAGTGGTGGTTGAGAAGGTCGGCTTATAACCTGGAGGCGGTGGGTTCGATTCCCGCAACGGTAAGTATTTGTGCAAAAAAAAACGTCGTTACTTGTTCTGTGTCTGGGTGTTGTGGGACCATAGTTCTCGTAGTTCCTGGATTCCAAAGGGAATCTTAGTTATTAAGGTCCAGTGTATATATGTGTGCGATCGTTGGGCGTTTATTATTACTATTATATAAAGTCTCTGTTATGTAAAGGCCAGTTCTTTTTTATGTAGGCTCTAGGCAAATAGCCGTAATCGTAGCCCTTTTGTTAGAATTCGTAAGCCGCATTCAGGATTCTCACGACTGTTATCTTATGATCCATTGACTAATTGACTATTGATAATAGTATGGACCAAGGGTTAATAACACTCTTTTGATAAGACTTTGATAAGAGTTTCGGTCATCCACCACGTCACGTCAACGTCCACGATCACGTCTTGGCGTCGCTGTAAGTGTGCATGCGTTTAATAATAAATAAATCATGTAATCAATTGGCTTAAAAAAATTAAAATGACCAATTGGGACTTGGAATTTGCGATAAAGGTTTCCAAATTTCCAAACATTATTTGATTTACGGAGCTATTTTCAACCGATCTATAGGAAATTGAGGTTTGTGGGCAATAAAAGAAAGTGGTGCGAGGATTTAAAGATATAGGCATATTATCCTTTTCTTTTTATAACTAGGAAGCGATGCAACTCACTCCTACTACACAGAATAACGGAAAAAAAATCTATGTTGGTGGTTTACTTTTATATTAAAATCGATATTCTGTAATCGAGTTTGCAGATTAAATTTGCAAATCAAATTAAATAAATCAACACGGTTTAAAAAAGGCGGGTTCTATATTGGTTGTGTTTTTTAAATTGTAACCTCTGTACTACATTTATAAACTGATTCGTAAAGTTGTTTTTATTTGGTTTTATCAAAAACGAAAGTACATATATATGGAACCCTTGATACCCTCGTCCGACTCAAACTTGGTTTTTATTGCATTGAGTGAAAAGATTGACTTTTTCAGAAACAAATTAGCCGTGAAAATTCATATTTGACATCAATAATTATTCGTATATATTCAGCCGTTTATATATTATGTTAATAAACAGAGGGACACCAAAAATATAATAATCGAGGTCGATAATATAGACGTAACGAGCTGGTCGTTAGACTGAGGCTAAGCGTATTATCTACTAGCGGCCCGCCCCGGCTTCGAACGGGCATTTTATCTATATCGCCTATTTTTATTTATTCTTGAAGACCAACAGCTTTTTCTTACATCGTGGAAACATACTATGCACTAGGAAGCCAATTAAAGGTCCTCACATCTAGCGGTATATATTCAGCCGTTTATTCATTATCTTAATAAACAGAGGGACACCAAAAATATGTTTATTAGGGATGATGTAGGATTCCAATGGTGAAAGAATTTTTTAAATCAGTCCAGTTTCAAAATAACAAATTTATTGACTTTATCAAATGAATTAACAATAACTAAACTAAACTAGACCTAAGAACTTAGAATAAATAAAAACTAAAAATTTAAAATAACCAGTTTCAGAGCCTATTCAACGCAAACAAACAATCAAATCTTTCCTCGTTATAATATTAGTTTAGATAACAGCTGGCCAGTGGGAACTAAATACTTTTGCGTTCCACTTTAGTTAAACAACAAAACCGACATGCAGTCATCCCGTATGCTCGATAAGATATGATTTGAACCGTTTGACCCTTCGTATAGGGTCTTCCTTCCTTTCACTGAGCATAAATAATAATTATGATTATTATAGCAGTATCGCCTGCCAAGCGTCATCTACTGATACATTTTTACAGCTTCTTTGGTGTGGTAGTTGAGCAGGCTCATAGCCTGGTGGCGGCGGGTTCGATACCCGCAGCAGGACAAGTATTTGTGTACAGAAAAAAAAGCGCAAATACTTGTTCTGAGTCTAGGTGTTATGAGACCATGATCCTTGTAGTTCCTGGCTCCCTAGACACAGGGAATCATAGTTAGGGTCCAGGATCTATGTATGTGATCGTTCAGCGTTATTATTATTAAAATTAGGAAAGGGATTTAGAAAATACAACCCTTAAGTGGGTCAATAGGTACGCTAATTATATCTGTCTATGCTGAGCTAGCAAAGCCACAACCACGTCAATATTATAACATTTTTAATAGATAAACTAGGTGGTAGGACTTTTCTGCAAAGTTCCTCTAGGTAGGTACCACCGCTTTGCCAGTTATTCTGCCGCCAAGCAGTAGTGCGCAAGCACTACTGAGTTCCGGTTTGAAGGGCACTGTAGCTAGTGAAATTACTGGGCAAATGAGACTTTATGACCTAACCTCACAGTTTTGTAATCTTATTACCAGACTGTGCTGATGTCTCAGAATGACGTGCGCAGCGCAGTGTCACCCGAAACTATATTTTAGTGTTTCAAGTGTCCCTGCAACTGATATGGGCAGTCATCTCGCTTAACGTCAGGCGAGCGGCTTGCTCGCCACGTCACGTCCGACTTTTCTAAAGAAAATACTATGTTTTGACAACTCTTCTCTAGGACGTATCCCAAATATTTGACAAGTATTTGACAGCCTCTGTGGTGTGGTGGTTGAGCAGGTCGGCTCATAATCCGGAAGTGGTGGGTTCGATTCCCGCGGCAGGACAAGTCTTTGTGAACAGAAAAAAAAGCGCAAGTGTTGTGGGACCATGGTCCTCGTAGTTCCTGAGTCCCTAGACACAGGGAATCCTAGTTAGGGCCCAGGATCTACGTATGCGATCGTTGAAAAAAAAAAAGAAGTTGCAGTAGGTACGTCATATTATAGACTTAATGTGTGTCATATAGAGAGATATGTGTGATCTTATAAGCTGTCAAACTTAATGCAGACGGAAATTAATAAATAGTAGAGTAAAGGTTGGGAAATAATAACGTACTACCGTAGTCGAGTTTGCGAGCCACAGCCCTATCACGAGGTAGTAGCTGTCCCAGATGGCCAGTGCATGAAATAAAGGTCATGAGAAAGTAGACGGCCAGCGGCGTTGCGTACTTAATGTTGGAGCCGCGACGGATCGCTCCAATGGAGAAAACGTTTAGGAATTCCGCGATATCTTTTGGAAATTGATGTCACAGAAAAAAATAATAAATAATAAATAGACATTTCACACAGCGCCAGCCAATCCCAAACTACTACTTGTACTATGGAAACCAGATAACTGATAAAATACTTAGATACGTTTTGTTTGTAAATACATACATAGAATACAATATAACGCCCAGACACAGAACAAACATCGATGTTCATCACGCAAATGTTTGTCTTGGGTGGGAATCAAACCCTATTTTTTTTAACGGGCTAATGCTGTTGGTCCTTACCGACCTTTACAACGTCACCTTTTTACGACGTCACCTTTTTCGCCTTTTTCACGCTTAAGGCGCCCAGCCGTCAAAAGTAGGAGGCAACTAGCTCAAGGGCACCGACTTGGGCCGTTACCAGGATAAGAGTATCGAGAAGACTACGTCCTCTGGAAGATAAAATAATTCACTACATGTCATGTAAATGGGTCCAATTTATATGACATGTAGTGAATTATTTATTTATTATTCATAATTCATAATTCATTTATTCAATAACAATTTTTACATTGTCTTTGAAATGCCTAAAACTAAGTCACCTATAATTAAATATAAATCAACACTATTATTCTTATTCCTAAATTCCGTCAGTAAGTCCGTAATACAAACACAATATGTGCCTACTTATAAGAGAAAACATCAATCAAACATTACCGTTCATGTCAATAAAATCCTGTACGCAGTAAAAACACCCAATTATATTTATTATATGTTGTATATGTGTATATATTATGTATCAATGATTTAGGTATATGTATTTTATTATTATTTATTCTTATGTAATATATTATTTGAGTATAGGTTAGTATATAGTATTTATTTGCACCGCCGTCCTTGCTCATAGCAAAGGTTGTCTGGAAGAGATCGCTCTTAGCGATAAGACCTCTCATTGTACCTATCTTATTATGTGATTCTATTTTCTACATGTTTATTTTTGGTGTCAATAAAGCGTTTTGTATTGTATTGACTGGCCTGATAGCTCAGTTGGTAGTACCTCTGCCTTCTGAAGTGTAGGTTGTGGGTTCGATTCCCACCCAGGACAAACATTTGTGTGATGAACATCGATGTTTGTTCTGTGTCTGGGTGTTATATTGTATTCTATGTATGTATTTACAAACAAAAAAGCATATAAGTATTCTATTCAGTTATCTGGTTTCCATAGTACAAGCTTTGCTTAGTTTGGAACTAGGTGGCGCTGTGTGAAATGTCTAAAAAAAAAAAAATTTATAATATGTGTAAAAAATAATTGTATTAATTAATTGGAAACCAACAGTTTTTTTAACTAACATTTTTGGCGCATGGTCACCATGTGCGGAATGTGCATAGGTACACAGAAACGTCAGTGGCCAGTTTATAGATAACTTAACGTAAAAAAAAAGACGTGACGAGCATGTCGTTTGCCTGATGTTAAGCTTCGCAGCTGCCCATAACAGTTACAGATCCACTTGATGACACATTGACGACAAAACTCTCTTCATTCATGCCAAACGTAGAGCAAATGGTTTACCGGTAAGAGCATTAGTGTTTCAATTCTACTTAAGTGCGCACCTATTACTTTCCAAGCAATATGTGCAAGACTTTCACTAGGTCTTACCAATTAATCCATACATATAAAATTCAAAGTCCTGACTGACTGACATATATCAACAGCCTAAACCGCTGGTCCTAGAGACTTGAAATTTAAAAGGTGTGTTCTTTTTTTTATGCTACTGATGTGACGAGCCAGTCTTTCACCTGATGTTAAGCGCCACGGCCGCCCATAACAGAACAGTGTCATTCGGAACCCCAAAACAGAGTTACAAGTGACACTGCACTGCGCACATCATCCTGAGACATCAGCACAGCCTGGTAATAAGATTACTAGACTGTGAGAACAGGTCATAAAGTCTCAATTGCCCAGTAATTTTACTAGCTACAGTGCCCTTCAAACCAGAACACAGTAGTGCTTGCACACTACTGCTTGGCGGCAGAATAACTGGCAAAGCGGTGGTACCTACCTAGACGAACTTTGCAACAAAGTACTACCACCTAGTAAAACCTTTATAAAGTGTAAGTATCCACTATGAAATGGTTTTTCAAAATTCCATCCCTAAGAAGGTGAAATGGGTGGTTGAATATACCTACCTACCTACTTTATTCCTACCTACCTAAATAACAAACATTGAGAGCCGCATGTTTCACCAGATAATTGCAGATCTATCAAGGCAATGTGCAATTGAGGAAATGCAACAATGACCATTCTGCTATAAGTTGATGTGTGGGTAGGTCCAAATACAAAGGTCATCATGTAAAGTACCGTCTATGGTTAATAGTGTATCTACTGAAGTTATATGCAACGACTGTGGCTAGGGATCTCCTAGCCTCACAGTAGCTCAAATATAATGAATAATACTTTTTTTTTTACGTGATACTTTTTTTTTAACACGGCATATTGTCTTTATTTTCTAAATACTACAATGAATTTATAACTAATACTAAAAACTACCTTTGAGCCGTTTGGTGTTGAGACCCTGGGTCCTTGGGGGCCGGGAGCTCATCGCGTTTTCAAAAGTTTATCAGAGCGTCTGGTCAACGCGACGCGTGACCAAAATGCTGGCACTTATTTGGCACAACGAATAAGCATTGCAATTCAACGCGGCAATGCTGCCAGCATGTTGGGTACGCTACCTACTGGTAGTGGGCTGGAGCATTTGGACTGTCTATAGGTCATCGCGGCCAGTATGTAGTCCAAATGTTTCTTTTTTTTGTAGTAGGTAGTTTTTAGTATTAGTTATTAATTCATTGTAGTATTTAGAAAATAAAGACAATTTGCCGTGTTAAAAAATGAATAATACTCATTTAAAAACACGCTTGTTAATTTGAACAATTATAAAATATTTTTGGCTCCACACTTTTGTATAGTGTAGCCAGTGTCAAGTACTTGATAATTTCTCAAGTTAATTAATATTATATGTATGTATATGTGTCAAGTCACAGTCCAAGTCAAGTCATAGTCTAGTAAAGTGGTGACAACTTTACCAGAAGTTTCTATGGAGTTTTGGAAACAACACGAAAAAAATGTTTCCACTTTCCCACACTCATGCCTGTAATCCAGCACTCAAACAATAAAATGCCTCCAATTTTTTGCACTAACACTGAAAATAACACAAGTTTTGGAAAATAATACAATGCGGTGACGAGATCTTTTTCGTTTTCCCGCCAAAAGAAACTAAACAGTTTAATTGTGTTTTACTTGTTTCTAATTTAGTATATCCTTTTTTGTAAGCGGTTTAATAATAATTATAATCTACTAAGTCACACACCCGCGTACACGCGTTAAAATTCGACAACTTTGATCGACAACTAGGGTATGCTGAATACAGCCCTGCGTAGAACTTTTCTACGCAGTGCAATCCTGTTACCAATTTTATATATTATGTTAAGTGTAATATTATTGGTACGGACCTAGTTCTATTTATTTATTTTGAAATAAATAATATTTTATTTAAATGAATAATATTTATTTTGAAATAAATAATATTTATATTGAAATAAATATATATTTTTTTGTAAATTAATTTTTCTTTTTGTTATTTTGGCGTGCTCGGTCCGCGATAGATTTATATCCCATCGAATTGACCGCAAGTTCTCCGGAAACTCCGATATTATTTTATCAAAAACTTCCAATTTGCGTTTAATTTTTTCTTGGCATCCTCACTTCTAGCTTTTGCAAAGGAACTGCAGGCAGTAAAACTTCTGTATAGTTCTCTCCAAGTTCTTCCATACATGCCGTAGTCGTACAGAACACAGACGATATACGCCGCTATGTCGCATCATGAGTGATCTCAACGCATTCCTTAGTACTCATCCAGACTGTGACGGTTTTGGCGATAAGTGGCCTATTATTTTAAATTTACTATTAACATTTTGTGACCTATGACCCTAGATCGAATGTTTGATGCCTGTGTGATTACCCTATACATAAATTCCATTTATTTAGTTGACGATGTTTATTACTGAGTATGTGATATTTGATAATATGTTATAATTTTGCAATTGTGACATACTCATCAGTAATTCATTCATATTATAAATAGATAAATAAATAGTTCCCAGAAAGAGAAATAGTGAAAACAAATATTTTTTGACAATTAGTAGATAAAGAAAGAACCAATGAGGAATATAATAAAATTAGGTTATAGAATTTAGCACAGGAAAAACTAGTAAAAATCACTATAACAAATATATATTTAAACCAAATTGAAGCGCACTCATTTAAGAATAGTAATATTATAACCGACAAAGCAAAAATCAATATCAAAAACATTTTAAAAATGAAAAACCATAAAATAAAACTAAATAATATGAAAAGGTTGGTTAAAACACAGATGAAAGAAATAACATTCGACAACTTAAAACTTTAGACTTCTTTACCATAGAGATAAATTGACCACTAGATGAAATTGTCATCATTTCAAACCCCAAAATTGAACAGTTTGAAGCCGATAACGAACTGCGGCCGAGGTCAAAGTACTGCACATCCGGCGAGCATTACCGCATCCCTAATCATTTAAAGCAGAGGCGTTATCACTTCACTCACTACTGCATTTTACTGATAAAATTATATTACACATTTATTATTGTTTAGTCATGGGTCAGTCATGGTCCAGTCGGGGAGTAACTCGAACAAACATTAGGATAAATGTATCGACATCAGTATTTTTACTTGCCCTTAACGTTCTTTTTTTTAACACATACATAGATTAGACCCTAACTAGGATTCCCTGTGTTTAGGGACCCAGGAACTACAAGGACCATGGTCCCACAACGCCCAGACACAGAACAAGTATTTGCGGTATTTTTTTCTGTGCACAAATACTTGTCCTGTCGCGGGGATCGAACCCGCCACCTCTGTACATGAGCCGACCTACTCAACCACTACACCACAGAGGCTGTCTTTATTTGTTGATTGCTAAAAACATAATGTTCTGGGACCGCAGTCCGAGTATTGCGGTCCCAGTTTTCTTATCTTAGTGTACCATTTTGTTATATTATAAACAAATATATCCCATCATCATATGATTATTCTATATCTGCATATAAATTCAAAGTTCTGACTGACTGACTTATATGTCAACGCACAGCCTAAACCGCTGGTCCTAGAGACTTGAAATTAGGAGGGTGTATTCTTTGTAAAGTGTAGGTAGCTAAGAAAGGCTTTTTCGAAATTCCATCCCTAAAAGAGTGAAATGGTGGTTGGGTTATCTATGTAAAAATATTCTTCTTCGTTACCTATAGGCTACATGGGCGAAGCCGCGGAGAGAAGCTAGTCTCATGTAGGTATATTTATTCTATTAATGCAGTTCATTCTAATAAACGTTTTCGTTGTTCAAATGTGTTTTTTTTAATTATAAGATACCTAATTACTTATTAAATCTTACTTGTTTATATTTTGTCGGTGCTATTCAAAAATTTTGCTATTCAATTTCCTCAAACTGTTCTAGCGTTCTAATTTGTCTTATATTGTAAACGAATGACGTCAAGCCGCTCATAGCAAGGACGACGCTACTGGAGATAGAGACATTTGACAAGAAATTGACTATGTAACTTACAGTCAGTGCCCTTCAAACCAAAAGAAGAAAGAAAGAAAGAAAGAAAATTTGTATTTATGGCAAAGAGATATGCTCATAATGCGGCTGCAGCTGCTATCAACCGCTTCCTAAGCAAAGTCCAAGATGCTGACATTCATACTGACCCCATTAATCGGCTTTATAAATATACTAGCTTCTGCCCGCAGCTTCGCCCGCGGCGTGGCCTATGGGAAAATAATTCAACCACCCATTTCACCCTCTTAAGGGTGGAATTTCGAAAAATCCTTTTTTAGCGGATGCCTACGTCACAACATCTACATCACTGCACTACATACTGCATGCTTAATTTCAGCCCGATCCGTCCAGTGGTTTCGGCTGTGCGTTGATAGATCACTCAGTCATCAGTCAGTCAGTCACGTTTGAGTTATATATAAATATATATATATTGTTTAGTCCATATAAGAACTTAGTATAACAATGTGAATGTTTTGGCGTAGGTTTACAGTTGTATTTAACAAATAAATAAATAAAACACAGGAGTCAAGCACTACTGTTTTATTTATTT
Source organism: Ennomos fuscantarius (assembly GCA_905220475.3). NCBI lineage: Eukaryota > Metazoa > Arthropoda > Insecta > Lepidoptera > Geometridae > Ennomos > Ennomos fuscantarius. The sequence goes on along the minus strand of HG992036.1, from coordinate 13,072,236 downwards.
ATTTGTACAGTGTATGCTTGACTGCAGAATATCTGACAACGCTTATGTACCTGACGAATTCTCACAGAAAAGTCCTATCTTCTATTAAGTTTATAACAAACAACATCAGAGGTGATAGGACTTTTCTGCGTTCGTCTAGGTAGGTACCACCACTTGTCCAATTATTCTGCCGCCAAGCAATACTGTGTTCCGGTTTGAAGGACACTGTAGCTAGTGAAATTACTGGGCAATAAGACTTTATACTGATTATTGATGATTATGAATTTGTGCTGAAATCTCAGGATGACGTCAGCAGTGCAACGCCACGACACTTTACATTAGAGTAAAGTTCCGAGTGACACTGCAACTGTTATAGGCGGCCGTGTCGCTCAATATTAGGCGAACGGTTCGATTTTGGTTAGCTCGTCTCGTCATTACATAACATAAAAACAAAATTAGAAAGTCAAAAGAGTCAAAAGATTTTATTGCAAATAGGCTAATTTTAGCACTTTTCCAAGTCAAAATTATATTAGGTACTTAAAATTAAGTTATTTCACTAAGCATATAAAATTACAAAGCGCTTATTGTCAAATAATATATAGCAAGCCCATTACAATATATGATTTTGAAAAAAAGTAGTTCTCTTTCTCACTACTGGTGCAAGCAATCCGGCACAATGCAGAACAGAAAACTCCGATCCGAAGCTTTGATTACAACTGTAAAGAAGAAGCTACAAGAAACTTTACAGTGATGTATTTTTATTTCTTCTTTCTACTGTCTTTTACAATGTATATAATTTATTACAGTTGAGATAATGAATATGTTACAAAAGTAACCACCACGTCACACTGGTGCAAGAAAAATACCGTGATTATCTTAATAAACATTACAAATAGAAAAAATAATGTTCATTACCGAGTATTACCGCAATATTTTCTACAGGTACTAACCCAAACGGCCTTAGGCCTACGGTAATATACTTTTCAGTAATATACATACAGTAATGAAGGCAATAGAGGTAGGTACTTATGGAAATAAACATTACCTACCTCATCCCAAAAATTATATAACGATTATCAACCGCAAATGCGGCGATGCAACGCGTGACCAAAATGCTGCCACTTATTTGGCACAACGAATCAGAATTGCAATGTTGCCAGCATATTGGATACGCTACCTACTGGTAGTAAGCTGGAGCATTTGGACTTTTATTTTTACTTCAAACTTGTCTAGCATTTGACCACACTCTCACCTGATGGGAAGTGACGATGGGATCGAAGGTGTAGCATGCTAGCCAATTAAATGCCGATTCACTCTTCTCTTGAACACGCCCGGGTCATATTTAGGCGGAAACACAGACGCCGGCAGGGCATTCCATTCCTTAACCGTTCTAATTAAGAACGTTGAGTCAAATCGCTTGGTACGAATGGGTGGTATTTCGACTACGAAAGGATGGCGCTTAGCTGAGCGTCTATTAGTCCGGTAGTGGAATGGTGATGGGAGAATGAGATCATGCAGTTCTTGAGCGCATTCACCATGGAGTAATCTGTAAAAGACTGACAGACTTGCCACCTTACCACGACTGTCTATATAGGTCATCGCGGCAAGTATATAGTTTAAAAAAATTGTAGGAGACATTGTCTAGTATTATTTAGTATATGTAGTAGTTAGTACCTATTATTTAGTATGTTTATGTAGTAGTTATTTTATTATATTATTTTATTTTAGACAGCCTCTGTAGTGTGGTACCGCGGCAGCACAAGTATTTGTGCACATTTAAAAAAAAGTGCAAATACACGTTCTGAGTCTTGATGTTGTAGGACCATGGTCCTCGTAGTTCCTGGGTCCCTAGACACAGAATCCTAGTTAGGGTCAAGGATCTACGTATGTGATCGTTGGGCGTTATTATTATTATTATTGTAGTAGTTGGTTAATTAAAAAATAAAGGCACCTTGCTCGTTTAAAAAACAACATCGCTTCAAAATAACATAAAACGAGATGATAATTCAAGCAATATGTCGAATCAGCGTAGCGTGAAATAATTGTCAGAGTTTTTGCGGCATTACGTTAAACGTCTTGTTATTTTAGTGATTTGCGAATCATTTTATGTTTCATCAAGTGAACAAACAACTCGTGTATTTCTCAAGTAGGTAGTGTTTTATTTTTGTTTATTTTGTGCTTTCAATGTAATAAAAACCCATCATTGTCGCTTCATCTGTAATTTATTCATTGTCCGGGGAAAACTATAAATTAACTTGCTGCGCCCTGTGGTTTCACCCATGAACCACATGGGTGATGGAAAACATTGATGAAATATACCTATAATTAGCCCACGACCTATTCACATACCTACTGAATATACTCACAAAATTTCATAAGAATCGGTCAAGCCGTTTCGGAAGAGGATTGTTACAAATACTAAGTAAGAATTGTATGATATACTAGCTGACCCGAGAGATTAGTAAAACGCGGTCTAACGGAATAAAAAGTATTCTATGTCCATCTTATGGTTTTAAGCCCACTAATTTTCAGCCAAATCGGTTCAGCCGTTCTTGAGTTATAAATAATGTAACTAAAACGATTTTCTTTTATATATTAGAAGACTAGTTGACCCGCCCCGGCTTCACACGGTTGAATAAAAAAACGCAGTCGAACGTGATAAAATTATCCTATGTCCGTTTCCTGGTACTAAGCTACCTCCCCACCAACTTTCAGCTAAATCAGATCAGCCATTCTTGAGTTGTAAATAGTGTAACTAACACGACTTTTTTATACAAATATATATACCTAGGTTAGAAGAAGATTATAGATTAGAAGAACTTAACGATCACATATATTATGTTCTGGACCCTAACAAGAGTTCCCTGTATTAAAAGTCCCAGGACCACTATCCCACAACATCCAGACACGGAACAGGTATTTGCGTTTTTTAATGGTCTCAGAATACTTATTCTCTTGTGTGAATGAGCGTCGTTCTGTAATACGGGCCTTAATTATTTCACAATACAATTTTCCTAATACCTCTTCATCATGAGTTCTCACAACCGCAAAGAGTAGAAGATTATACTATCATTACAGAACAACTGTTAGTTAAGCAGATAACTACATAGTTACGGTTTGTGATTACGTCTGTGTCGGAAGCACAACAACGTGGTTATATATATGACTATATATGGCTATAATGGCTGGCCTGGTAGCTCAGTTGGTTGTAGCTCTGTCTTCCGAACTGTAGGTTGTGGTTTTGATTCCCACCCAGGACAAACATTTGTGTGATGAACATCGATGTTTGTTCTGTGTCTGGGTGTTATATTGTATTCTATGTATGGATTTACAAACAAAAAGTATATAAATATCGTATCAGTTATATGGTTCATGGCAGGGTACAAGCTTTGCTTAGTTTAGGGCTAGATGACGCTGTGTGAAATGTTCACATTTTTTAATTTTTTTATTTGTTTATACCATGTGTATACACTACCAGAAATTTGGAGAACACAAAGAGTTGATGGTTAAAAGGATAGGATCATCATTGTATTCGGTGTATGTACGTACAAACAAAAAGTATATAAGTATTCTATCAGGTATCTGGTTTGGTTAGTTTGGGGCTAGATGGCGTTGGAAGGTTGCCCACCCACTGGCGCAGAGGCCCGGAAGGGCCTACCGCCGGAGCGAAGCGAGATGGTTAATGCAGTGCGTCTCCATCTCGCCCCATCCCGGCGGCGGTCGGATCACGGGGGGGTTTTAGTGGGTTCGAGTCCCACATACCCCACACCCCCACCACCTCCGTGGTGCCAGGGAAGAGCGAGGGCATTTCCCCCCTCAAAAAAAATGGGGACTAGCTGGCCTACGTAGTGTGTAATGTCCACAAATATTCATTTATTATTTATTTTGCGTGAGTTGAATAGTATACAGTTGATAAAAGCGTTGATTATGTTTAATCAACGCTTTTATCAACTGTACTTTTATCAACACTTAGATACTTTCTGTGTGTGTATATCTAAATATATATAACTCAAAGATGGCTAACTGACTGACTGATATAGTGATCTATCAACGCACAGCCCAAACCACTGGACGGATCGAGCTGAAATTTGGCATGCAGGTAGATGTTATGACGCAGGCATCCGCTAAGAAAGGATTTTTCGAAATTCCACCCTTTAGAGGGTGAAATGGGTGGTTAAAATTATTTTCCCATAGGCCACACCGCGGGTGAAGCTGCGGGCAGAAGCTCGTATACATATAGAATACAATATAACACCCAGGTACAGAATTTTAATAAGGTACAGGAGCCAATGAAGGCCCACTTAATTTCAAAACCTCGTGAAATCTTGCAGATAAATAAAGTATAGAAAAAACATAATGGAAGTTGTAATAATAATAATTAAAACACACTTGCATTATTGTCTATGGTACTAGTAGCATAAACCCGCGAAATTTAAAATGTTTCGTTTAATCATAACTGTATTTTTTTTAAAGTGGGCTATCCTAGGAGCCGGGCCATCTTCGGCGACACTACCTTATATAGTATTAATATATTGTTGACTGGCCCGATAGCTCAGTTGGTAGTAGCCCTGCCTTCTGAACTGTGGGTTGTGGGTTCGATTCCCACTCAGGACAAACATTTGTGTGATGAACATAGGTGTTTGTTCTGTGTCTGGGTGTCATATTGTATTCTATGTATGTATTTACAAACAAAAAAGTATCTAAGTATTGTATCAGTTATTTGGTACCCATAATACGAGCTTTGCTTAGTTTGGGGCTAGATGGCGTTGTGTGAGATGTCCACATGTATTATATTATTATTATTATTATATTATTATTAATATTAGCTCTGCACAACCAGTCAGATGCTTTAGGTTTCTTAGCATTGGCGCTAGTCGAATTCTTCCCATAACTATCCTGAGTTCCTCATTAATTATTTAATTGACTGGCCCGATAGCTCAGTTGGTAGTAACCCTGCCTTCTGAACTATGAATTGTGGGTTCGATTCCCACCCAGGACAAACATTTGAGTGATGAACATAGGTGTTTGTTCTGTGTCTGGGTGTTATATTGTATTCTATGTACGTATTTACAAACAAAAAGTATCTAAGTATTGTATCAATTATCTGGTTCCCACAGTACGCTGTGTGAAATGTCCACACATTATTAACGAGCTAATTATACCTTTCTTTAATTTCCAGGGACAAAATCAAAAGCTCTGTGGAAATCCCAATCCTAACAAGATGCTGCTTCTGCTTCCCATTAAGAAAAGGTCTCATCGCCTTCGCGTACATAAACTTGGTAAGTTTCTAGTTAATTTTTTTTTTGTTTTCATTACTTTTATGGTTTACTAGGTGGTAGGACTTTTCTGAAAAGTTCTTCTAGGTAGGCACCACCGCTTTGCCAGTTATTCTGCCACTAAGCAGTAGTGCGCAGTATTTACAAAAAAGTAAATAAGTATTCCATCAGTAGGTCCCATAGTACAAGCTTTGCTTAGATTGGGGCTAGATGGCGCTGAAATAAAATGTCCACCAATATTTATTTATCTATACATATAAAATTCAAAGTCCAGACTGACTAATTGACTTAATTGTATATCAACGCACAGCCTAAGCCGCTGGTCCTAGAGACTTGAAATTTAGAGGGTAGAATATTTTTTGTAAAGTCTAGGTATCCACTAAGAAAGGGTTTTCGATATTCCACCCCTAAGAGGGTGAAATGGATGGTTAAATTATCTATGAAAAAAAATCTTTTTCGTATTCTATAGGCCAAGGGCAGAAGCTAGTTTATTTAAATTTCATACAATTAACTTTTTTAAAATATGTTTTTCTTTAAATACGTAATTATTCAATTCCACTCGGTAATATAGTCTATTTCACATCACACAAGTCGCTAAATTGTCATCTTACACCATAATGTTAGAAGGTACCAAACCCGTTCATCTAACTTATGTGGCAACTTTGTCGGTTACAGAGGCAGATCTGAGATATTGCGGTAGAGCTTTTCCGAGCTCGTTGATCTAAATAGCTCGGATCGATTATTTTTTTTTTTATTATATATTTTTTATTATAGCTCGGATCGATTATTTGTAGCGATTTCTTTATGCTTACCGTTGGACTTGAATCAAAATCAGAATCCTTGCGACTGCAGTGTAATAACAACAGCTGGAACAACTGCTCGATCTGTTCTCCTTTCCTTTGAAAATATATTATTTTAGGTGTATGTTTTTTTTTATAGAAAATCATTGGGGAGTGCCGTTTAAGCCTCCAATTTTGTGTTTTCCTATTAGAAAGTTAGTAGTAGAAGGATCGTTTTGGGGAATAAGCCGTCTGTCCGAAGCGCAGCAGTGATTAGTTAATAATACAATTTTTGGTACCGGTCACTCATCCAAGGAGTGACTGACTGCAGCGAACGTTGCCAATACGTCCAGTTCATTTCATAAATGGCGTGATTTTCATTTGTTTACTTACTTAGTATATTTACCAACTTTTATTCCACTACGGTTATTGGTTCAACTAGATCTATGAAACAAAGAAATAAAGATGAAGGAAAAATTAAAGAAAGAAAGAAAAAAGAAAGAAAGTAATTCTAAGATACGGTAATTGTCAAAAAAACTAGACGCCTTTTAAACTTTTATTTGGAACTGAGTGATTTCCATAACATTTCATCTGACTCACTCTCTCGTCCAATTAAGCGCAAACCAGTGCTGCCAACCAGAAAAGCTAATTCATTTAGCTTATTTTTTTTATGATGTTAAGGAATGACATGACAAGCTAGTCGTTCACCTGATGTTAAGCAACACGGCTGCCCATACCAGTTGCAGTGTCACTCGGAACTCTAAAGTGTCGAGTTTTGCGTGACACTGCTCTGCGCACGTCATCCTGAGACATCAGCACAGTCTAGTAACAAGATTATTAAACTGTGAGATTATGTCCTAAAGTCTCATTTGCCCAGTAATTTCACTAGGTACAGTGCCTTTCAAACCGGACCACAGTAACGCTTGCGAATTACTGCTTGGTGGCAGAATAATTGGCAGAGCAGTGGTATCTACCTAGACGAACTTTACAGAAAAGTCTTACCTAGTAAATAGTTAATTGCGATAAATAGGAATATAAATAAATAAATAAATAAATATTTGTGGACATTTCACACAGCGCCATCTAGCCCCAAACTAAGCAAAGCTTGTACTATGGGAACCAGATAACTGATACAATACTTAGATACTTTTTGTTTGTAAATACATACATAGAATACAATATGACACCCAGACACAGAACAAACACCTATGTTCATCACACAAATGTTTGTCCTGGGTGGGAATCGAACCCACAACCCACAGTTCAGAAGGCAGGGTTACTACCAGCTGAGCTATCGGGCCAGTCAATATGTATAAATTCACCACACATTAAACAATGTTCATATATATAATTCCAGATGCTGACACTTATAGTGACGTGCTTCCTGTCTCTCTACATATCAATCATCAGAAACTCCTCGGAGTCCGACCAGGCTGAGCTGGCCTCGGAGTACGTTCGCCTGATCGTGGACACGACGGCTCTCATTATAGAGGTCGTCCTCACTATTGCCTTTATAGTGGCTTTGCATAAGGTAAGCTATAATATAAGCTATATGTCTTAGATTTATTTTGTAACATACATAACGGCTAAACTCACGTCAATTAAAAAGTCAAAATCATTTCAGATTTCGGACATATTCGACGTAATACAGCCTCTGTGGTATGGTAGTTGAGCAGGTTGGCTCAAAACCAGCGGATTCGATTCACACAGACAAAAAAGCGCAAATACATGTTCTGTGTCTGGGTGTTGTGGGAGTATGATCCTCGTAGTTCCTGGGTCCCTAGACAGGGAATCCTAATTAGGGTCCTGGTTCTATGTAGGTGATCGTTGGGTGTTATTATTATTAATAATGGTTAGGTATCAGAAACTTATATTTGTAGTAAAATTTAATTTAATTAGGCGTATTCATAGAGATAAGAGCAAAACAAATGGCGGCCGATTCTTGGAAATAATGTTATACGTAGGCGTCGTCGATATCAAAGTAATGTAGAATGACACTCATACAAAGTTATGTTTTGTTAATGCTAGAATAATAATAATAAAGTTAGTAATATAATAATAATATAATAACGCCCAACGATTATATACATAGATCCTGGACCCTAACTAGGATTCCCTGTGTCTAGGGACCCAGGAACTATGAGAACCATGGTCCCACAACACCCAGACTCAGAACAAATATTTGCGCTTTTTTTTCTGTGCACATAATAAACAATACTCGTCCTGCTACGGGAGTCGAACCCACCGCCTCCGCGTTCTGAGCCAACCTGCTCATCCACCATACCACAGAGGCCGTAGGAACTATTATTAGAAAATTTTGACTACTCTTTCTGCTTCCTATACTTGCTATGTAATATTTTACAATAAGCACTTTGTAATTCTATATGCTTAGTACAATAACTTAATTTTAAGTACATAATATTATTGAAAGGTTCAGAATAAAAAGGGTTTAACTGTCAAATTGACATCTTTGAGAAAATTGACTTTAAACTTCAACGGCGTCATTTTAATGTAGAGTGATTATATGGTAATAAGAAAGGTTTATGTAAGTTTCAGTTGCTTGAAAATGTTTTAATTCTATTTTAAAATACTAAATATAGTACTAATTCATACAATTACTGTAAAAATATAATATAATAAAATAAATATAATAATGTTTTTATGCTCCGAGAACTGTATTCCTGTGACAGATAAACCGTTTTTAGGTCCGTATTACAGAACGATGCTCAGTCATCGATCGGTGCTCGAGCAGAAATTTCATTCATAAAGTGATCAATTAGTGAATGAAATCTCTGCTTGAGCACCGATCGATGACTGAATAAAACTGAGACTCAAAATCTCGAGATTTAAGCCTTATTTCGGTATGTTGAGAATGTATTATTGTAGATAATTTCACGCTGAATCCAACGTTACCCACAAGTAAATTTGTGACAAAAATCAGTTAAGCCCCTTTCTCACCCCTTCAATTTAGCACTTTTACAAGTCAATTTTGACTTGTAAAATTGCTAAAAATAGCCTATTTGCAATCTTTTGACTTTGACTGTATTATTATTATTGTTTCCAGAAACACGTACTGCTAATGAAGATATACCTGTACTTCGAGATAGGGTACTCCATCATCGGGTTCATCTACAGCATCGCCTTCCTGACCAAGGAGACTGCCAGTGAACTATTTCTTATCCTATTCCAATTGAGTAAGTAAAACATTTGTATTTTCTTTTATTACATACGGGGCTTGTATATTATGGCAGTGAATTAAATAATCTATACACAGTGGAATTTAATTCACTCTTTTTCTTAAATGTATGTACTCAGACCATGATCATGAGTATATTCGTACAAATACCAATTAAAAAAAAAAAAATTTGTTTTAGTATTGTGCATCTTAAAATAACTGCATGACAGCCGAAATGTCTATTTAACATTACACACACGTGGGCACCAGCTGAGTGCTTTGTAAATGTTTCGTAGGAAATAATACACCTGCTTTATTGTCTTAATTAATGTCGCAAGGCTTTTCTTTTGAATTTAAATTTGATAATACCTACATTTAAGTTTTATTTCATAAGTACTTTTTTATTTAGTTATATGGGAGCGTTCTATAGCATGGACTGAATATATACATTAAAGGAAAAGAACGAATTAAATTCCACCTTGTATATATAAAAAAAAGTCGTGTTAGTTACACTATTTATAACTCAAGAACGGCTTAACTGATTTGGCTGGAATTTTGTGGAGAGTTAGGGAGCTTAGAACCAGGAGACGGACATATGACATACTTTTTATCCCTTTTTTGTAATTTTTTTTCATAAAGCTATGCACCAAAATACTTGAACAATAAAGAATCATTAAAAATTAAAGTACCCTACCGATTTTAACTTGATATTTTAGATTTAGTTTTAAATACTTCTCAAAATAAAAAAGATCTCAGAAATTAACACTAACTGTATTTCTAAGGAGTAAGTACGTTGATTCTATAAAAGTAATAGAATGTTTATACTATAAATACGAGTAAATAAATATTTGTGGACATTTTACACAACTTGTGGAAATCATCAGATAACTGATACAATACTTAGATACTTTTAGTTTGTAAATACATAGATAGATACGATATAACACCTAGACACAGAAAAACATCGATTTTCATCACACAATTGTTTGTTCTGGGTGGGAATCGAACCCACTGTTCAGAACGCAGAGATACTACCAACTGAGCTATCAGGCCAGTACCAGCTACCATAGCCGCGGGTGAATCCTTGGCAGATTAATTTGATAAGGAAGTTAAATATAGGGCATGCACCCTGTAGTTCGATGACTATTATCAATTTACCGCCACACTACGCCTAAATTAGAACCTCCAGTGAAGCTGCCGGAACGGAACTCATCACTGAGAATATCAATTCGCCATTATAGCCACATTGCAAGTAGATAATTATACAAAAAAAAAATGTTTATGTTAAGGAATGATGTGACGAGCTTGCCGTTCGCCTGATGTTTAACGACACGGCTGCCCATATCAGCTGCAGTGTCACTCGGAACTCTAAAGTATACAGTTTCGCATGACACTTCACTGCGCACGTCATCCAGAGACATCAGCACAATCTAGTAATAAGATTACTAAACTGTGAGATCATATCAAAAGTCTCATTTGCCCAGTAATTTCACTAGCTACAGTGCCCTTCAAACCGGAACACAGCAGTGCTTGCGCACTACTGCTAATATAAAAATATTAAATAAACTTAAAGTAAGACTCAAAAAGAAGTCAATAATTTGTTATGGCCTATCTAACTATGGTCTTCGTAGTTCCTGGGTCCCAAGACACAGGGAATCCTAGTTAGGGACCAGGATTTATGTATGCGATCGATGGGCATTATTATAATTATTATTATTAACTGATGATTGCAAAACCATTTGAGAGCAAAGATAATCTTCTCTGCGCTATTACAAAGCAAGACAAATTGTTTTTCTACGGTTACTTAATTGCTCTGCTGAGAAAGCATGTAAAAATGACAGTTAAAGAGTTCATGTTAAAAGATGTAAAGATTTTCTATAGAGAGAAAAATAGATATATATTTGAAAAAAACAAAGAAGAGTATAAATATATTTTTGTTTTTGTTTTGGCTCCACACCTTTGTGTATTTAGCCAGTGTCAAGTATTTAATAATTTCTTAAGTTAAGTCAAAAGTCAGGTCAAGTCATCAAGCTAAGTCGTATTCTAGTCAAGTCATACTCCTAGTAAAATGGTGACAATTTTACTAGAAGCTTCTATGGAGTTTTGGAAACAACACGAAAAGAAACGTTTCACCATCATTATACCACTTTCCCACACTCATGCCTGTAATTCAGCACTTAAAATGCCACCAATTTTCTGCACCAACACTGAAAATAACACCAGTTTTGGAAAATAATACAATGCGGTGACGCGATCTTTTTCGTGTTCCCGCCAAAACTCTGAGTATTAATATTAAAGTGCAATTTTCTATCTTCCAGTGCTGCAAATCTACCTGGTGATCCTTATTTGGAGTTCAATCGTGAAGATGGAGCGCGACGGGCCCGTGAAATACACGCGGGACCGAGATCAAGTTTAACATTCCAAAATATCCAATTGCTTAGGCTTATTCCCACAATGAGAAAATGTAATAAAAAAATTGTTACAGTTGGCAATGCACATTTAACCTATTTTTTTAAAACTTAACGTAACTTAACGTTTTTGTAAGACATTTTACGTTTTATCTAAACTGTGTCTGGACCATAAAGTAGCGATAATCTTCATGGTACTTCGTCTAAGCGTATATAATATTTATGTTTCAATTCGTTCCAAAATATAGAACATCTTATTATTTGTTTTAGGGGAATTAGAAATAATGCAAAATGAAAGAATATCTTTCTTGAATATTCTCTTTTAGTTCTTATTTCATTTTTGTATTGTATCCATTCGTGTTAGTTTCTTTATAATTTAAAATAAGGAGAGCTGTTGGTTTAGTCCTTCTAGCCACGGGTCCATTTGATTGCCATCTTTTGTTTTTACTGTTCATGGCTTTATTAAGCCACTGATATGATAATGAGTTAAACATAGAGGATCAATGGTTAAGTAAAGGTAAAATAAATTATTACCTTCCAAAATAAACTTAGGTATCTAGTTTTAAATCACTTATTTTATGGGACCAAACTTATAATTAAGAAAATAGTACATGTAAGCTGAGATCGTGTAAATGTATAATTATATCCACTCGAGGTGGTTTCATCATTTTCAGGCTTCTATTTCTATCCGCTGGCAAAGAAGACGGTTTTCACACGTTTCCATAATAATAGGAATTGTAATGTGGTAATAGTAGACAAGGCACGCGCCGAGCGAAGGCTGCCGTGCCGTCTCTAGCGCAGGGTTCATGTTAACGGTTCTATAGCGATCCATATAAAACTAGTGGCCAGATAAAAATCGGCTAGTTTTCAAACCATCTCGTGTAAATAAGCCCTGGCGAGTATAATATTGTTTATGTCAATGGAAGTCTGAATGTGGCGAATTTAGACCACTTTCCATAGAAAATTTCCAAGTTTCCTTTCGTTGTTTTACAGCTGTTAGAGGTAATTGATTAATTATATTGATATGGGTTCAAACGCACCAAAGAGCCATGGGCGTATCGTATTGCAAAGCACTGTTATATCCATACAAATTATAAAATTCAGAACACTGTTATGTATGTCTAGTGATGGTAATTACCCACTATAACCTAATCAAGTTTCGGAATTTATTAGTTTATCTAATTAGCTTTAGTTTATGGTCAAAGGAGATCGAATCCAAAGCATACAAAAATTTTGAATGTATGGCTGTAAATACATTTTACAGACTGCACGTATGATATATTTTAAGAAGGTTTTACCAGAATTGTGATACGGTAGAGTAGTAGGTACATGTGTTTAACTGTTTGAGTATAATGTTATACAATTTATAAGTAATAAAGTACGTAATAAGTTTGTGCTTTACCTATACGTAACAAATTAATTCAAATATTTAAGAGATTTCTAAAAAAGCACATTAAGAACACCGATGAAAATAGCACCAAATGTATCCAAATGTGACTATTAAAGAAAATGTGAAAATTAGCAAACATTTACATTTAATTTTTAATTTTTTCCTGAATATATACCATATCCATATATTCAGGAAACTTTTAAAAATAAACAAAATGAAGTTCTGTATTTGTCTCGAATCTATTTTAGTAATGGACACTACCAGAGATCGGAGTTACCACATTTATTGCGATATTTGTGTAAGTAGGTAATAACCTAAATATTTTTAAGTAATCATCATTAAGTAATAAACAAAAAAAGAAAACTTAATCTAACAAACCACTACCAGTAGGCAACGTGCCCAATATGCTGGCGGCATTGCCACGTTGAATGGCAATGCTCAATCTTTAACCGAAGTAGAGGCCAGCATTTTGGTCACGTGTGGCTTCAACCAGACGTTGAAAGATCGATTTTATTTTAATATTAAAGTAGTAAATTGTATATTTTAGGCATAAGTAGAGTTTATTATCATTAAGAAATAAAACGAAATATTTTGTTTAAACCCTTTTCTTTATAAAAAAAATTGTGCAAAGAAATAAAAATATAATTATTTACTTAGTAAAATTAGTGTTGTATTTATTAAAATAATCCTAAAAAGCATTTGGTAAATTATCATTTTTATTTTTTTAGTTATTTATTATTCTTAAGGTAATCAACAGCATTACATGAAAATTTAAAACTAACAGGAATAGGTAACAAACAAAGCAATTAACAGATTACCAATAGTTAGCTACAAACATGAAATGTGAATAAATTATTATTATTATATAATACAAGTCTAACAAAATAATATTATAATTATAGACAATGACTTAGGTAATTAAAATTATAGAAATCTACAGATAGGAAAATTATACTTGGAGTCATTTCATACAATTGGCCATCAGTAGTTTCAAACAGGTCCTTACTCACAAAATCAAAGAACTAATCTTGGTCTCTACATCTAGTCTAGAATTAGACGCGAGACTATAGATCGCTGTTTGAAATAGGTTTATACATTTTATGGTTTACATTTCTGTGTGCGCCTTTATTAATCTCTCTGTTATTGCTACTATGGGTCATTATTAGAACGAATGAGACACTAAAATTCCCACTAGTACAGTTAATAAAAATAATAATTTAACCTTTTTTATATTAAGAAATGACGTGACGAGCAAGTCCTTCGCCTGATGTTAACCGACAGTGTTACTCGGAACTCTTTTAATTTCGCTAACTTAAAAAACTTATCTTTTTAACTACTGGGAACGGATGATTTAAACATGCTATAGCTATACGACTCTACTATAAGCTCATTGTTTACCTGCGTTGATCATCGGCTATCTTCAACCAATGAGCGTACAATATTTGGTGTGTTAAATTGACGTGAGCTTGACAAAAGTACTTACTGACTGACACCTTAGTTTTCGATATTCCACTATGCTTAACCAGGGTGGGGCTCAGTGGGGCAGAGCAGAATTACCCGAATAAAATTCCAAATCCACAACTAGTACACGGCTAACACTCACGAGATACAGTCAAATAACTCGCCCGGTGTTCGGGCAATATAGATGCCCATCTTCAAGGAGTACGCGCGGCGGCGGTGGTGGCTCGGCGCTGACTCAGCGAGCGAGAGTCAATCAGCGCCGAGTCAGCCGTGTAATAGTTGTACGAGTACTACTCATGTCATTTTCTATAATATTATAATCCCAAATCCGTAACTAATTATTTTAATTTAAGCGCTATTGTACCAGATTTCACTGTTAGTTAAAGTCTTTAGTTTTTCTCCATCGAACAGCTCCTCTTCAAGCTGCTTGTAGTAGCTGCCTACCAGCATCAGCGTGTAGAAGCGTAGCACTGGAATTAAATTGGGATATATTTTAAGAGTCCGCGGTACATTGACAATAAGTCCAGGGGGGATTTATTATCTTTGCTGCTGTAGCTTTCCCATTGGCACAGATTACATAACAGTACAAATACCACTAGTGTAAATCCTAGAAAGGTTGGTCCGAGAGCACGTTTTTCTCCAAATGCATGGGTATGGTACATTGACTATAAATCCAGGGGGAATTTATTATATTTGCTGCTGTAGCTTTCCCATTGGCATAGATTAAATAATAGTATAAATATATATATAATGTGAAAACCGGCAAGCATCCTCTCAAAGTGACGCTCTATTGAGGGGCCTATATGTCCTGTAATCGACGTCTACAGGTGATGATGATTTGCAAAAACATGGAGTATATACGAGCAGCAAAAATCTTCAAAAGCAAAAGGTCTTCGATAAGTTCATTGTCCAGATAGTTTTATTAATAAGTCATTTCTCGCATCACATGACAAATTATTATAACAAGAGACGCCATCTAAGGGTTTTTATCCATAACCACCATAGGCTTGTAATTCTTAGTGATCGCAGTGAATATGCAGAGAAGACTAAGTATCTACTGTATTTTAAGAATTCCCATTTTCACAATTAAAGCATACTTACATAGACATGCAAATTCGACCACGTAAGCGAGCAGCGAGTTAGTCCCAAAGTGTCCGATCATGCTCATTGTGGTCCAGAACACGAATAAGAGAAGGTACATGATCACCTGGATCGAAGTCCACACAACCCATGGGCGAATCTGGTGAGGCTTTTCCTGGAAAGAAATAATAATATTGATAACGCCAAGCGATCACATACAAGAAGTAGATATAGAGAAAGTAATTGGCGTGAGAATTTCGGAAAAGGCAGAATCTTTTTCTAAAAAGAAGTTGAAAAGCTGGAAAATTTTTCCTGAATGCTAAATGGCACCGTGTTGGAGACACTGGCCAATTTGTATGCTAGCTATATGGTTAGTTAATAGTTCAAGTATGTTCAAACAGGTAGTATAACATGTTATCAGTATCCATCATTATCATCAGAAAAAAGCGCATATACGTGTTTGCGTGTTGGGTGTTATGTGACCTTGGTTCTCGTAGTTCCTGGGTCCCTGGGAATCCTGGTTATAATATAATATAATAATAATATAATATGTGCGGACATCGGTGCGGTTAGGGTCCAGGATCTATGTATGCGATCGTTAGTCGTTATTATATTATCTATACATATAAAATTGAAAGTCCTGACGGACTGACTTATATATCAACGCACAACCTAAACCACTGCCGCGCTGGTCCTAGAGACTTGAAATTTGGAAAGTGTGTTCTTTGTAAAGTGTAGGTATCCACTAAGAAAGGGTTTATCGAAAATCCATCCTTAAGAGGGTGAAATGGGTGGTTGAATAATCTATGAAAAATTTTCTTCTTCGTTTCCTATAGGCCACGCGGGCGAAGCCGCGGGTAGAAGCCAGTTATCATATATGTGTATTACTTACCTTCAAAGTGCCAACCAACATGAGAGCAGTCAGAGCTAACGTCACACCGTGGACGGTGGTAAACATGATCACAAGAATCAGGCTGATCACGGTTTGCGGGTTGTCCGTGCTCACGGTCCGTCCAATATCTGTGAGCGCAGCTGTGCATTGTGCCAGGGACAGCACTGAGTAAAGCTGGAAAGAAAAGACGCTTAAAAACCTTGCTTTATTCTTTATACTGCTTTCCTTTTAATCATTGTTATTATATTGTTAAATGTCTAGGCATCCTAGGCGGAGTGGACGGGACAGCCCTTATAAATAGCGACGCGAGTAGCGCTGACTGACATTCCCCTTGGCTTCGTTGGTGAGCGGACGCGCTGCCAGTGTAACGTTCGTCACGATCTTTTGTTTTAAGGATAACTTTTTTTTTTTATGAATTTTCCCTTATGCCAACTTTCCTTAATGCCAAACTACTAAAATATGTTCTAACAAAATTAACGCTTTAGGCGTATGATTTTGGTACCCTCGGCTTTCCCAATGGAGCCAGGTAAGGAAATACCCACTCGGTTTGGAGAGCAGGATTCTCCTCGGTGTTCATTATAATCTTAGTAATCTCAATTGTGGTAATCTCTTGGTAATCTCTATATTTCAGCTGTTGGATGAAACTAGGACCACCTGTAACCTTAACCCTGTGAGAACCAGGAGTTCACACGTTTTCCAAAGTTTATCAGAGCGCCTGGTCGATGTGACGCGTAACCACAATAGGCTATTTGACTACTATTAAAAATGAACAAGTAAATATTATTTTCATAAAGTAACTTAAAAATTTATGTAATAATTGAAATAATAAGTAAAATCGGTAAATTAATCACGGAGTAGTACGCTTTTAAAGTTTCATCGCCTGTCCCTTTCTCGCAAAACAGAGATCGTGTTGAGCTTCTTCACAGCTACTATGAAGGCATGGCTTGTGACGTCACATGCCAAAGAGATTGTATGTAGAGCTACCACAGCTTAGTAATAAGTTACTATGAGGGATGGTAACTGACGTCACTGCGTGTTTAAGCTGTCTCTTTCTATTCCTGTATTTTAAAATGCCTGTAACTTAGTAATTTTTTGTGATATTCAAGTTTTGTTTTCACAGTTATCTATTTTTTGAGGTATATTATTTATGTATGTAATAAAAATATCGTAGTCAAATAGCCTATTAATCAGTATTACAATTTAACGGGGCAATGTTACCTAGGTACTGATAGCATTTGGATTTTGGACTGTCCATAGGCCAGCGTGTTAATATTATATATATACAGTACAAATGTTTTTGTAGTAGGTGTAGCTAGTAGCATTTAATAGTAGTAGTTGGTATAATAATAATAATAATAATAATAATAATAACGCCCGACGATCACATACATAGATCCTGGACCCTAACTAGGATTCCCTGTGTCTAGGGACCCAGGAACTACGAGGACCATGGTCCCACAACACCCAGACTCAGACTATTTGCGCTTTTGTTTTTCTGTGCACAAAAAAACTTCTCCTGCCGCGGGAATCGAACCCGCCGCTTCCGGGCTATGAGCCAACCTGCTTAACCACCACATCACTGTGGCTCTATTCTTGTATTGTAATAGATATATGTTCTTTATTATGGTACTATACTGGCAATGTTGTAAATAATATATGGAAGCATTTAGTGGTGTGACCGGGCAACACTTACTATTGCATCATATTATACATATCACGCTGGTTGATCTAATAAAAGTAAATAAACTAAATTAAAAGTGTTTTTTACTATTAGACTACTAAAATATATTTTAGTAGTTAGTTTAAAGAATAAGGCACTTTGCACTTTCAATTGAATTTGTTTTTTTATGTTTACTTACAATCATTATCAAGGCAGATAGGATGCTGCCACACTTCAGGGACATGCAGAAAAAACTGCGCTGTCGAGGGATGTTCTCCATCGAAAATGGAAATCCTGCAAAGGAACAGTCAAAACTGTGTAAAAATTGTCGTTCAATTATATTTCTTATAACCAACGATACAAGATTTTTTTTTTATTGTTAGATAGGCTTGCGTTTGACTACTATCGCTCCTGATGGTAAGTAACGATGCGGTCTAGGATGATAGATAATGAGCTATTTGAAACTGATGAAAATATAAAGTTCTTTTCGAGATTGACCGAAGTGTAGTGAAGGACCGACGATCTGCTGGGCGATCACGTAACTCAATTGCAACCATTAAAAACACAAATTTGTATGGATTTGACAGTTTGAATACGCAGTTTATGTGCATAGTTAGTATGGAAATTTCTCCTGTTGCATTGCAATCAAAGTTTCCTGATCACCTCACTGGTCAGGACCGCGGGGATCCGTTACATTCAGACGCCAATAACCGGTCAAAGTGGCGCTCTATGGCAGAGGCCTATTGCTCAGTACTGGACGTCTTCAAGCCGATAATAATAATAATAATAACGCCCAACGATCACATACATAGATCCTGGACCCTAACTAGGATTCCCTGTGTCTAGGGACCCAGGAACTACAAGGTCCATGGTGCCACAACACCCAGACACAGAACAAGTATTTGCGTTTTTTTCTGTGCACAAATACTTGTCCTGCCGCGGAAATCGAATCCGCTGCCTCCGGGTTGTTAGCCGACCTGCTCAACCACCACACCACAGAGGCTGATGATGATGAAGACTAAAGTTAAGGATTACATGATCCATCTTACCTGAACAATGGTCTAAAATAATAGGTACATATAAACACTGGACAAACGATAAGTCACTCTAGATTCTTCTTAATAGTGTTCTTTTTTCATCGCAAATAACAAACAAAAATGGTATTTTAGTCTATTGCGTTACCAAAATATGCGATTTATTGAGAATGTCTGATATTTTGGATTCTCTTATCAGCTTATCTGAGTCACGTTTGGGCAGACTATCAGATAAAACTATTTGTTTATTATCGAAATTACCGAACTAAAGACCGACTGCATAATCTAACACGATTGATAGTGAGGAGAAAAATTGTAGGCGTATAAAAATATGTATAAAAAATTGTAGACGTATGGTAAAGTGCCTGAAGAAAGAAAATTGCTTTGATTTGCTGGTGCCGGAATATGTAAATATAAAATGAGCTTCGAAACGGGCTGATACTTTTTCTAAAAGACCGCTTTAGTTAATTGGTTTCTTACTAGTTTCGCTAATTTGAAAATATCTTGGATTCAACAATTTTCCAACGGACGCTTTACTATTTGGATACTTTGGCACAGTCATTGATAAAGTAATTTAAATAAACTGGCTTAGAACGATATTATTATATTGTATTACACTTTGTTAATAAAATAATAAGATTCACTTTTATTTTTAAGAATAATAATTACGTTTTCTTCTTGAAAAAATAACATGAACTTTTTCTTTAAAAATAAAACGCCTTACTTTCTTAATTCCACTTTAGATCCTTCAAGTTCGACACCATATTTCTAACTATAGACCAAATAATAGTGTCGTGAACTGAGGAAGTGTTGGACGACCCCAAAACTCATGTCACGATAACGTTGGTAAACAAACAGCGGTCGATGGCAACTATTTGTTCTAGGGTAATGTTACATTAAGATAAAAGTAGTAAATATGATATTATATGATAATAGATGTACCTGTCCTACAGTTTCACTAGCCTATTACCCGTTTTCTCGTGGAAAATCTTTAATTTTCCGGGGTGTATAACAAAACACCCTATTTAGGTTGCGAAATACCCGTCCGACAGGTTTGAAAGCTCTTAAGTTCGCGTTTATCCAAATGTATTTTTTTATGTTAAGCAATGACATGATGAACTAGTCGTTCGCCTGATGTTAAGCGACATGGCTGCCCATATCAGTTGCAATGTACCTCGGAACTCGAAAGGATAGAGTTTCGCGTGACACTGCTCTGCGCAATTCATCCTTAGACATCAGCACATATAATATAATAATAATATGTGTGGACATCTCACACAGCGCCATCTAGCCCCAAACTAAGCAAAGCTTGTACTATGGGAACCAGCTAACTGATACAATACTTAAATACTTTTTTTGTTTGTACATACATACATAGGATACAATATACTCGTAACACCCAGACACAGAACAAACATCGACGTTCATCACACAAATGTTTGTCCTGGGTGGGAATCGAACCCACAACCCGCAGTTTAGAAGGCAGGGTCCACTACCAACTGAGCTTTCGAGCCAGTCAAGTATATAGGTCATATAGTCTCATTTGCCCAGTAATTTCACTACCTATAGTGCCCTTCAAACCGGAACACAGTAGTGCTTGCGCTCTACTGCTTGGCGACAGAATAACTGGTAATGCGGTGGTATCTACCTCGACGAACTTTGAAAAAAGTCTTCACCCTCATCATCAGGACTTAAAAGTTCATCACTCGTTCAACTTTTTCAGTCCAAAGTGCTAAAAAATACTAATATATCGACAACCTTTCGCTTCTATAATATTTGTTTGATTGTAGGATTAAATACATAAATTCAACTTACTTGAATCCATTTTACTTAAAACTTCCTTTGTTGCAGAAGATTAATTAAAAAAATAATACGCATTAACAACACTTGATAAAAAAAAAGATTTTTTCTTAACGAACTCACAAACACTATACCCGCAATTCTATTAAAATCTCTTCATAGGTACTGTTCCTAAAATGGAATTCAAAATTTGAACGCTAGTATTTCGTTTATTTTTTAATCGGCAACTGGCCAGTGGGGACGGTCGCCGGTCATAAGGACTGACTTGATACTCGACGTTATCAAGTTTACAGATAATAAAATAGCAAATAACGCAAATTAGAAATGGTGTTGAGATGATAACACTTAATCCGGCTTAATGACGATTCCGTAATGATAACAAGAGGGGTAAATGAGGTTGTTACTAAAAGAAATAAATAAATGTGAAACATTAATAAAATTATAAATAGTTTTATTTAAACAACTTCATTTTAATAATATAAGACAATATAAAACTAAAACTAAAAAGGTATGCTTACATGGTGGGCAAATTATAATAGACGTCAAAAATAAATTACTAATAAGTATTTTTTCTTCATTTGACAATAAGCCATAAGCCAACCAACACTAAATAATTTTATGAAATATATTTTAGACACTTATCCTATAATTTAAACTACTCGTACATGAATAAATGGTATTTACATTACAATATTGACGAAATATGGGTGATTCTGATGATGATGATCCATCTGAATTTTTATCATTATGCAGTCTTATTTCTTCAAAAGCTATTCAAAATAAGAATTTCATTAATAAATGTTTTTCTATTCTATTCTATTCTATTCTATTAATAGGGATGCTCAATGTCGTGCCCATGTGAGGAAACCACGGCACTACTAGACACTGGATGATGATTAGACACAGCACCCGAACTCACTAAGCCCGAGCCTGACCCTACTGAGGTTGCATAACCCCTTGAGGAAAACAAACCAGAACCACCGACCCCACCATAAGCCCCATAGACCCCAGACCCTCCATACCCTCCAGCAGAAACAGGCACCCCAATAGGTACCCTTACAGGGACCGCAGAAGGCACTGAAACAGCATACGGCTGTGGAACCGGTATGCCAACACCCTGAGTGACCGTGACTGGCACGGGCTGGGCTACTGGATACGGAAAAGGTCTGTCGATCGGCACTGCATACGGACGTGGTATGATATGTGCTACTGGATGTGGTACTGCCACCAGAACTGGTCTGGGACTATTCACTGGAACCCCCACGTGTACTGGATATGGTACTGGTCTTGGGACGCTTATCGGTACTGGTTGAGGATAAGGAACTGCTACTCTGGTGTGATACTCAGATACAGTGTGCTGGATAGGAATGTTTGAAGCTCCGATTCCTCCAGTGGCACTGGATGCTATGTCCCCGCCAATGATGCCTGATAATGTCGCTCCAGCATATGAGCCGATAGACCCGCCCAGGTCCCGTTTATCAGGAGTTGCTGTTCTGCCGTATTGAATGCAGAGAAGGAGTAATATCTGGAAGGAGAAAGCAAAATTATACGACTATGAAATCACCACAGTCTTAACATGGATAAAGGCACTATAAATTAAGTAGAAGAACTTCCTTCTGTCTTGGCAAGTGCCTCGAAATTTAGTGGCAGAACTTTTAAGAAAACTATGATTTTAATCAGTGTACAATTTGGATACGATAATTAAACCGACAATTATTTAACTTTGTAACATTTAAAACATAGTAAACCAGGAACAACGTTCTGTGACGAAATCTAGACACTTCCAAATGACCATACTGTCCATCAAATATCAACAAATTACAACTATTGACTGACGTCTAAATGGTCCATAAACACCACTAATTCAACCAAGCTAAACTATCATTACTTACGTAACGCATCTTTTGTATTTTGCACTCAAATAGGTCTAATAACAGTGACATGTGAATCAAGTTGCCGAAGTGGAGTGAGGAAAGAAAGTGATCTCGGTAGGAAAGAGTAAGTATTTATAATGTCACATGTGGAACCGCAGTACTAGGCTACGGAACTGGGATCTATTTACACCCTGTATGAGCAAGATGAAAGTGCTTTAGGATCCATATAGAGTTGTTAGCACCAGCATATGTATTTACCATTTTTGAAATAAAACTTGCTTGGGGGTAAGCTGATGAGGCGAACGGAAGTTGAAAGTTGTTGGTTAACTTAGATCTCCATTATCAATATAACAAAGTTATTTTTTTTTATTTTTATGTTGGTATCTCCCGTAAAATGACAATTTACGATGGCGACATTAACATTAATAATATTATAATAATTATATAATAAGCATTGCAATTCAACGGGGCAATGCTGCCAGCATGTTGGGTACGCTACCTACTGGTAGTGGGCTGGAGCATTTGGACTGTCTATAGGTCACCGCGGCCAGTATACAGTTCAAATGTTTTTTTTTTTTTGTAGTAGTAGTTAGTTTTTAATGTTAGTTATTAAATCATTATTGTAGTATTCAGAAAATAAAGGCAATTCGCATTTAAGCTTGAACCGAGAAAGCTGTATAATTTTGTCATAGAAAGTAAATAAGTCAATTTCGTAGAGATGTAAAGAAACCAGCAAATGAAAAACCAACATATTTTTATTCCTACAGGAATTAAGTCAGTCGTCACGGCCGACGCCTGCATTGGTATTACTTCGGTCATAATTAGCACTTCTTGATATACGTAAGCCTAATTAAATATAATTAAAAAAAAAAAAATAGTAGTTCGTTTTTAATGTTAGTTATTAAATCATTATTGTAGTATTCAGAAAATAAAGGCAATTCGCAAACATTAAACAAAGCAAAAACAAGGTTATACCGGTCAATAGATGGAGCTAAACTAAAGAAGTTTTATTTCAGTCGTGTGGTCTAAACCACACTCGTTTTTTTTGTTGTTTCCTTTTTTATGTTCGTTTTCCTATATTTTTGGGTTGTCTGGATCGCTTTGACAGCCCATTGTGATACTTAATTTTAAAGTTTGTGCTTATCAATTGTTCCTGTAATGTGATGTTTCAATAAAGAGTTTTATCTATCTCTTTTTTTTTTATAAATATGTGTGGACATTTTACACAGCGCCATCTAGCCCCAAACTAAGCAAAGCTAGTACTATGGGAACCAGATAACTGATACAATACATAATATACTTTTTGTTTGTAAATACATACATAGAATACAATATAAACACCCAGACACAGAACAAACATCGATGATGCTCATCACACATATGTTTGTCCTGGATGGGAAGCAAACCCACAACCTGCAGTTCAGAATGCAGGGACACTACCAACTGAGCTATCAGGCCAGTCATCTCTCAGTCTCTGTATCTATCTCGTCGGAAACACCTTAGCAAGACTATTTCATGTCTTTCAATTCTGATAGATAATCAGATGAAATGGCATAAGATTTACCCACGTTATTGCTTAAAGCCTATTCAATGCAAAACTTTGCGATGACGAGATAGTAAAAAATGATGTATGAGAAGTTTCAATTACTCTGTACAAATATAAAAAAAAAGCGTTCGCCACATTCTAAACTGTACGCGTAAGGTAAGAACGTCTAGATAAGGTATGTACTAGACTAGATCTGGTCTAGACCTACACGTAATCGTTCACTTGACGTAAGATCTACCTACTAATAAGCATAGCACGTTTACACAGAATAAATATTAGTAACATACTTGTATTATAGTATATAGTATTAGTTACATACTTGGTATCTCACGGAGTGGATTCCCAAGTATGGTGTTCAAATGGCTTAATTTATTGATAAATATGTGTTAATGAAGTAATGAAAATTATAAATGAATTAGTTTTTGTCTTATCATTTTTAAGGCGAAGATTTTATTACTAACAAGCTATTTTTACTGATATAGTCAATAGTCATTTATTCATATAAAATACACGTCTGAAATAAAATAATAATAGAAATAGAATTGTACAATACAAACGGTACAATAAATAACATATCATTTCATAGAAAATTAATTGATAATAATACGAGGGAATGTCAAAATAGTATATCATAAAATTAAAATTAGCAATGTCAATAATTTAAAACATACATAAATAAATAATAAAAAAAATAACATAATATAACTGATATAATTATACTGATAGTCACTCGGTCAATCTAAGGTACAAAGTTTCGTGTGACATTGCACTGCGCACGTCGTCCTGAGACATCAGCAATGTTTAGCAATAGTAAAGTCTCAGGATGATGTGCGCAGAGCAGTGTCGCTCGAAACTACGTTTTGGGGTTCCGAGTGACACTGTTCTGTTATGGGCGGCCGTGGCGCTTAACATCCGGTGAAGGACTAGCTTGTCACATCATTCACAAACATAATAAAAAAAGTAAAGTAAGTTTGTCGGGGAATTGTATTGTATACCTAGATATTGTATAGTTCTATTGTATAGATATTTACGGACTGTTACATAGAAGGTATTAAATTAAGTAGTATCACCGACAGCGAGAGATTGTGGCAGGCGGTGGTCTCCTTCTGCGAGTAAGTGATGGCGCAGAAGGAGACAGCGGAGCGGGTCAGAGAGGAGGCCGCTGGAGCTAACCCGCTCCGGCGCAGACGACCGGGAGGGAGGAGGAGGCGCTACGCGCACCTCCTCCCTCCCTCGTAGTGGGGCCACTGGTGGAGAGTCGGGGGACTCTCCGCCGGCTTGCACGGCCCCACACGTCTGGTGGGTGACCTTGGTGAGCAAGGTCACCCATTCATTGGCGCGGAGAGGCCCGAAAGGGCCTGCCGCCGGGGGCGAGTTGGCTGGACTGCAGTCGCGACCCCTTCTCGCCCCGGTACGGTGGACGAGGGCTCACGGGGGGGTTTTAGTGGGTTCGAGCCTCACATACCCACCACGGGGGTGGTGGCAGGGAAGTGCGAGGGCATTTCCCCCCCTCAAAAAAAAAAAAAGAAATTTTAGGACGTGAGGTTTACTCGTCTCATAAAGTCCTCTTAAGTTAGGTAAAAAACCATCTTACCGCATGTACAAACGGGTAGATTACTGCAATAATGCTGCATAGCAAGGATTTACAAGTAATCGTAAATCAAATAAGTTTTTATTCGATACAGGTTGCGGTAAGTATTCCAGCTAGTTTTGGCGGGAACGCGAAAAAGATTGCGTCGCCGCATTGTATTATTTTCCAAAACTTGTGTAATTTTCAGTGTTAGTGCATAAAATTGGTGGCATTCTATTCGATAAGTGCTGGATTACAGGCGTGAGTGTGGGAAAATGGTATAATGATGGTGAAACGTTTCTTTTCGTGTTGTTTCCAAAACTCCATAGAAGCTTCTGGTAAAGTTGCCACCACTTTGATTAGACTATGACTTGACTTGATGACTTCGACTGTGACTTGACACATATTTGCGTGAAATATCATTAACTTGATAAATTATTAATTACTTGACACTGGCTAAATACACAATAGTGTGGAGCCAAACTTAAAGAAAAAAAAAAAGTATTCCAGCCATACATTTCGCACGTTTGGCAACTCGCCAGGATATTGGTCACCGATCGCCGCTCGACATCGTGAGACCGATCGCATGATTTGTTTACCAAAAACTCGCATTCAACAATTTCACCAAGATATGGTAAATTAGGAAAAGTAAAGGAGTAAAGTAAGCAAAGCTATAGTATTATAGGACCCAGATAACCGATACAATACTTGCAACTAATTAAAGGCACGCTATTTAAAATCCATTTTCTATTCTAAGGTCGTAATATTACGTAACATAAGAGTAATATTTGGACGGAGAAAATAATCTATGACAATGAAATTAATATTTTAGTCACCGCAATTTTAACATGGAAAAAGGCACTATTATTTAAGTAGATGAACTTCCTTCTGTCCTTCCAAATGCCTCGAAAGTTAGGGTCAGAATTTCACTAATCTACAATATGAATACAATACTTAGATACGTTTTGTTGTCAAATACATACATAGAATACGATATTCCTATCAGAGGTTTTAGTTATGTTATAAGCTGAATGTTAATATGTTATAACCATGCCACAAACGCACGAAGTAGCAAAGTAATGCGTAATGTAATTTTTTTTTCATCTACCCTACTATTTATGATTTAAATAGAACTTGATATTTATAATTTTTTTTTTTTTTTACTTTAAACTTGTCTAGCATTTGACCACGCTCTCACCTGATGGGAAGTGACGATGTGATCGAAAGTGTAGCATGCTAGCCAAGTACCTAAATACCTATTCACTCTTCTCTTGAACACGCCCGGGTCATATTTCGCCGGAAACACAGACGCTGGCAGGGCATTCCATTCCTTAGCCGTTCTAATTAAGAACGTGGAATCAAATCTCTTGGTACGAATGGGTGGTATTTCGACCACGAAAGGATGGCGCTTAGCCGAGCGTCTAGTAGTCCGGTAGTGGATTGGTGATGGGAGAATGAGATCATGCACTTCTTGTGCGCATTCGCCGTGGTGTAATCTGTAAAAGACCGACAGACTTGCCACCTTAAGTCGGTGCGCTAGGCTCTGGAGCCTTTTACCAACCAAAGTGTCATCGTTAATGAGCCTTTTGGCACGCCGATCAATCGAGTCCAGAGCCTCAAGCTGGTACTTGGCAGACCCGTCCCACAGGTGGCAGCAGTACTCCATACATGATCAGACCTTGACTAAGGACTTTGTTAAGTATTAATATTTTTAAGAAACGCTTTCGGCCTACAAAAACAAAACCAAATAAATTTAACTTATAAACTAACGCTAAGTCCTGCAAAATAAAATGTATCATTAGGTTATAAAGACATTTCAAAATTAAATAAAATCTAGGTAAGTTAGGAAGCGATAGATAGAGAAATGGGAGTGAATGAATCAATGAGAGTGCCCTTCGGGGTTAACAGGACCGTAATTTGCAACATGAGAATTTCATACTTATCTAGGCATATTGCTGTCGAATGCATTTCGTTTCTTTCAAACATCAAGATATTAATAACTCTTCTTATTTCTCTTCTGGACTTCTATTCAGCATTACATTAACAGTCGGAAGGCGTCAACTGCTGAACACAGTCCTCCATTCAATGCTTTGGATGCTTATCATAAGGAGGGTTTGCCAAACTACAACTTTCATAGAAAGATATGGCAAAGTCCAAGAAGAAAAGATAAGTTTACACTACAGTGTCAAAAATAAGTTGACACTAATGTCACTAGTGTCTGTCGCTCTGTCCATCAACACATACACAGTCTAAAAAATAAGTTGACACTAGTGTCACTAGTGTCTGTCGCTCTGTCCATCAACACATACACAGTCTAAAAAATAAGTTGACACTAGTGTCACTAGTGTCTGTCGCTCTGTCCATCAACACATACACAGTCTAAAAAATAAGTTGACACTAGTGTCACTAGTGTCTGTCGCTCTGTCCATCAACACATACACAGTCTAAAAAATAAGTTGACACTAATGTCACTAGTGTCTGTCGCTCTGTCCATCAACACATACACAGTCTAAAAAATAAGTTGACGCTAGTGTCACTAGTGTCTGTCGCTCTGTCCATCAACACATACACAGTCTAAAAAATAAGTTGACACTAATGTCACTAGTGTCTGTCGCTCTGTCCATCAACACATACACAGTCTAAAAAATAAGTTGACACTAGTGTCACTAGTGTCTGTCGCTCTGTCCATCAACACATACACAGTCTAAAAAATAAGTTGACACTAATGTCACTAGTGTCTGTCGCTCTGTCCATCAACACATACACAGTCTAAAAAATAAGTTGACACTAGTGTCACTAGTGTCTGTCGCTCTGTCCATCAACACATACACAGTCTAAAAAATAAGTTGACACTAATGTCACTAGTGTCTGTCGCTCTGTCCATCAACACATACACAGTCTAAAAAATAAGTTGACACTAGTGTCACTAGTGTCTGTCGCTCTGTCCATCAACACATACACAGTCTAAAAAATAAGTTGACACTAATGTCACTAGTGTCTGTCGCTCTGTCCATCAACACATACACAGTCTAAAAAAAGAGTTACGTATTAGCTTAGCCAGACAGATCACACCATAAATGTGGTTTTCATCACACCATTTACATAGCGAGCGAGACATATCCTGGGACTTTTTAAATCTGCCACCAAGCAGTAGTGTGCAACCACTACTGTGTTTTGGTTAGAAGGGCACTATAGCTAGTTAAATTACTGAGCGAATGAGATTTTATGACTTTATCTCAGTCTAGTAATCTGACTACTAGACTGCTGATACATCAGGATAACGTGCGCAGTACAGTGTCACGCGAAACTCTATACCACAGACTCTATACTTTACCAGCCTTATTAATAAAAACGAACTAGCTTTAGACTAGTTACACCATTTTTTGTCTCTTTCGATCCAATTAAATATTCCAGTAGCAAAAAAAGGACAAAAGCTGAAGTAACTAACCCGAGAGTAATACCCGTTTATTAATAAGGCTGTTAGAGTCCCGAGTGACATTAGACTACGA
The DNA here is from genome assembly GCA_905220475.3 of Ennomos fuscantarius. NCBI lineage: Eukaryota > Metazoa > Arthropoda > Insecta > Lepidoptera > Geometridae > Ennomos > Ennomos fuscantarius. The sequence continues at coordinate 13,042,803 of HG992036.1, read as the reverse complement.
GAGGATTGGAGGGATAGGGTTGCCAACTTTTTTTCAGTGATATACAGTATTTTTCAAAATAAGCTATAAAAAAGTACACTTCTAAAAATATAGTACAGAAAAAAAACAGACCAAAAATTATTTAGATGTTGTCAATTTGATGTTGACAACTTTGACGTGCTGCCAGCGCCTCCAGTTAGTATAGAGATATGTGGGAGCCAGAGACAAAAGATTGTAGATGCATTCGGAATCCGGCTACACAAATTCGTTTCACTCAAAATTAAATGTGTAAAGGCGCATTAATTATTTTTAATATTAAATATTTGTTCATTAGATTTTGTGCGGTGTTGAAAATATAGTACTTTTGCGTACTATTTTTTTTTTTAAGTATATAGTACACAGACTTGAAATATAGTATAATAATATATATTATTGTATGGTTAGCAACCCTAAGTGCCGCATCAAAATAGTGCCGGGAGAATAAGCTGCATGGTAAGTTTTGGCGGAAAAACGAAAAAGATTGCGTCACCGCATTGTACTATTTTCCAAAACTTGTGTTATTTTCAGTGTTAGTGCATAAAATTGGTGGCATTATATTCGTTAAGTGCTGGATTACAGGCGTGAGTGTGGGAAAATGGTATAATGATGGTGAAACGTTTCTTTTCCTGTTGTTTCCAAAACTCCATAGAAGCTTCAAGTAAAGTTGCCACCACTTTACTAGGAGTATGACTTTGACTAGACCGACTTGACTATGACTTGACTTGATGACTTCGACTGTGACTTGACACATATTTGCTTGAAATATCATTAACTTGATAAATTATTAATTACTTGACACTGGCTAAATACACAATAGTGTGGAGCCAAAACATAAAAAAAGCTGAATGATACCTACCACACTGAACTATGGTGTTGATGAGTAGTATCATACAAATAGAATTATAATTAGAACCAATAATTTTGTCAACTTCAACTTCTTATTTTTGTGGCTTGGGGTTACCACAATTTCGCCAAATTATTTTACTTCTCTTGTCCAACAATTCACATTCCATTCGCTACTACGCGACAGAAACAATGGCTAGATTCATGTAAAAATACGTGAGAAGCATCAACCAGACAAGGACAAACAGTTGAGATGGTGCGACTGTCGCAGTCTTATGTAAGTAGGACACATTCAAGGTTCGATCACTTGATGTAATTTATCAAAATCGGTTAATTTTGCAAGCAAGTAAGCTCGTTCATACATAACGCATGTGACGTCATAAACTGAAAGCCTCGGCAGTCATATCACGTTTCATAAATCGATGTTTGGAACCAATATTTCAAAAAAAGTTAAAACTTGGAATGGAAACTAGATAAGTACTTAATTGAATAGTATGTGATGAGAGCGTCGTTAGAGATATGGGGTATCTCAAGGGCGATATTTTACCAAGAATCTACATCACCATGTCTAACTCATATTTATAAATCTTAACTATAACTAGTACACGGCTAACACTCACGAGATAGTCGGATAACTCGACCGGTGTTCGGGCAATATAGATGCCCATCCTCAACGAGCCGCCGAGCCGCCACCGCTGCGCGTACTCCTTGAGGATGGGCATCTATATTGCCCGAACATCGGTCGAGTTATTCGACTGTATCTCGTGAGTGTTAGCCGTGTACTAGTTGTAGTTATGAATACTATTCACGTCAGTTTCTATAATATTATTTACTAGTTGCGCCCCGTGATTTCACCCGCGGATAAAGTATTTTAATTATTGGCTCATGCCACAGGAAAATTTCACTTTACCGGGATAAAATGTAGCCTATATGTTAACCCAGTGTATAAGCTATCTTGGTGCCGAATTTCATCCAAATCCATTCAGCCGTTTGAGCGTGAAGGAGTAACAAACATAAACACATAAACACGTACAAACTTTCGCTATTATAATATTAGTGTAATAGTGTGATGTGATTAAGTATAAGGACCACACGGGAAGACACACCTGCTTTCAAATAAAACAAAAAATAAAAAATCTGTTTCTTGAAAGTCTATAAATATTTTTATGCAATAATAAATATATAATGCGTGTAGTCTCGAGCAAAGAGTTATCACAGTTTAAGCACATTCTTATTAACTTGTTGCACAACGTTGACTGACAGGCCACGTTAGTAGTGCATTTAGCTTAGCTAGGGCTGGCGCTGCTTTACAATCCTTTAGTTTTATTAAATCCAAGTGCTTTTTTTTACTAGGTGGTAGTACTTTGTTGCAAAGTTCGTCTAGGTAGGTACCACGGCTTTCCCAGCTATTCTACCACCAAGCAGTAGTGTGCAAGCACTCCTGTATTCCGGTTTGAAGGGCACTGTAGCTAGTGAAATTACTGGGCAATTGAGACTTTATGATCTGATCTCACAGTCGAGTAATCTTATTACCAGACTGTGCTGACGTCGAAGGATAATGTCCGCAGTGCAGTGTCACGCGAAACTATGTTTTAGAGTTCCGAGTGACACTGTTCAGTTATGGGCGGCCGTGGCGCTTAACATCAGGTGAACGACTAGCTCGTCACATCATTCACAAACATAAAAAGAAAAACTTTTTATCGGCAAAGTGCTTTTATTCTTTCAACTAAATACCTCAATGATATAATAACTACTACTAAACACTACCTACTAAATTGGACCAGAGACTAGCCACGATGACCTGTAGACAGAAGAGAAGAGTAATAGTATTGTGTGGTCCAAATGATCCAGCCTACTACAGTAGCGTACCCAACAAGCTGGCAGCATTGTCCCGTTGAATTGCAATGCTGGATCGTGATTTGCATTGTATTTATAACTAAACAACTTCGTAAGCGTGCGACGCGATTTACGGAAAGTAAAAGCGTGCGCCGGTGCACTTTTTAACACCGCGGCAAACGGGTGCATTAAAAACAATTTACTATAAACATGCCAATTATTAAACTATAAACATAATCATTATTTACCTAGCTATAATGTAGTAGTATATCTAACTACTTTATTGAATATTAGCCGGCTCTTGCAGCACCTACGGGAAGAAATGAGGTGGTCCTATTCGCACACCGGGACCATACGGCCCATTACATTATTCAATTTAAATGGTAATATAATCAATACATCTACTTGAACTCATTAATAATTACTTTTATTACAATTATGTACATAAAATACAAGTGTGCTTTAGACCACGGAACTGTAAAACGAAGTAAAACTTCTTTACTTTAGCTCCATCTATCGGCCGGTAAACTTTGTGTTTGCTTTGTTTTTTATTTTATTTTCATTTCATTATACCACATTCCCACATACATGCCTGTAATCCAGCACTTATAAAACGCCAATGCACTAAGACTGAACATAACACAAGTTTTGTAAAATAATACAATGCGGTGAAACGATCCTTTTCATTTTCTCGCCAATAAACCTTTTGCTTTGTTAATGTCGCCATCTTGACAATTGTAAATTGTCATTTCACCGGACATATTAACATAACAATGCAATTTTTTTACTTTTTTAGTTTACAGTGGAGGTTTACGTGAACGAACAACTTTCAACTTCAGTTCACCTCGCTATCTTACTCCCCAAGTCAGAAGTAATTTTATATTTATAATATTTTTGAATATTTTTGAAGTAAAGAAATATTACTTCAAAAATATGATCAGTGGCAACCCTACGCATAGACGACTACATGAATGGGGATGACCATAATCACGCATTCCGCGGCAGTCTGGTGACGCGGAAGATGACTAGCTTACTCGGTATTGTAGTCACAGCCGACATGGTTTTGTTAGATTAGCAGGGCACTTGTAGAGCTAGAGCAAGGAAGGAAATACAAATTGTTTACGCAATTTATTGTGTTCAATATTAATAGTAGTTCACTAGGTGGTAGGACTTGTCTGCAAAATTCGTCTAGGTAGGTACCACCGCTTTGCTAGTTATTCTGCCGCATTGCTCGGTTCTGGTTTGAAGGGCACTATAGCTAGTGAAATTACTGGGAAAATGAGACTTTGTGATCTGGTCTCACAGTGTAGTAATCTTGTTGTGCTGATGTATCAGGATGATGTACGCATTGCAGTGTCACGAAAAACTATTAAAGTTCCAAGTGACACTGTAACTGATATGGGCAGCCGTGTCGCTTAACATCAGGCGAACGACTAGCTTGTCACGTCATTCCTTAACATAGAAAAAAATAGACAGATAATAGTAGTGTAATTCTGGTGCGACGAAAAATTGGAGCACCCCATCTTTTCCCGTGGGCGCTGTAAGAGCCGGAAATACCCATGAAATGGGACCAGAGAAAGGGCTATGCGCTGGTTCATAGTTGGGGGCCTAAGCTGCGAGTTTGTGGTCGCCACACGACAAAGATAATAAAGCCCGGTATTTTAGTCAATGCCACTCGAAAACCAATTTTCCCCATCGGTAATCGTTTCTGCGAGCGATATGGCAGCCCATTTCCACTTAAACTTTTTATATGCCAATGACAAGACGAGCCAGTCGTTCACTCAATATTAAGCGACACGACTCCCCGTATCAGTTGCAGTGTCACTTGGAACTCTTAAGAGTTTCGCGCGACACTGCATTGCGCACGTCATCCTGAGATATAATCAAGTATTATTAGACATACAGTCTCATTTGCCCACTCATTTCACTAGCTACAGTGCTTTTCAAGCCGGAATACAGTAGTGCTTGCGCACTACTAATTGACATCAGGATAACTGGCAAAGCGGACCTGATGAACTTTGTACCATTTAAGCTTGCTAATTCTAAGAGCTATATCGAAGACTTTTTTCCATATACGGATCTCTTCATATCGTATCACGACGCATCGTATCGTCAGTTACAAGCTATTGACTGGCCCGATAGCTCAGTTGGTAATGACCCTGCCTTCTGAACTGCGGGTTGTGGGTTCGATTCCCACCCAGGACAAATATTTGTGTGATGAACATCGATGGTTGTTCTGTGTCTGGGTGTTATATTGTACTCTATGTATGTATTTACAAACAAAAAGTATCTAAGTATTGTATCAGTTATCTGGTTCTCATAGTACAAGCTTTGCTTAGTTTGGGGCTAGATGGCGTTGTGTGAGATGTCCACACATATTATTATTATTATTATTGAGTAATAATAGCTTAACTAAACTAGCTTAACTTCTATGTCTATGATCAGTTTATTTACTCAACTATCTATCAGTCGGCGGCTTCAAAGATCGAATGACACCTCCTTGTCAGATGCGCGTGCGCTGCATAACGGACACATTCTAGCACTGATTGCCATCAGTAGGCTATCTCAGCCACCTCCACTGCCACTGCTCGTAGATTGTCGTGAGTTGATGATCTGACTTTAAATGTATGGAGATATTAAACGTTAGCTTGTTCGTTTTCTGGATTTTTTACTTTATTGCTAAAAACCTGTAATAATTATTTTAAGCACTATAGAAGTGCTTAAAATAATTGTCACAGGTTTTTTTTTTCCAGTTGTGTAATCTTTATTAAGGCTTTAATTTTATCATAAATCAAAGCTCGTAAAATAAAGCTTTTGCCATGAAGATAAAGAGACCTTTTTGGCGCGAATATATTTTTAAATCACGCTTATACTTAATACCGTTTTGGTTTATGTGAGATGATTAAAAAAACGCGTAGAATCAAAACTTACTGCCTATTATAAAACCTCTACTGAATCGCACCATGACAGTAATTAAATATTTTTGTGCGTTAGAGCTATCCAAACTATAGCAAACTATAGCATAACGATCACATACATAAATCTTGGACGCTAGTCCAGGATTTATGTATGTATGTATGTGATCGTTAGGCGTGTTTTTTTTAAACGAGTGTGCTTTAGACTACACGACAATAGTAAAACTTCTATAACGAAACGTAACTCTCTCTCTCTTTCTCTGTCTATCTTTACTAACTTATACCTCTCTCCACTTCCGTTCGGCTCGCCCGATCCATTTCCGTAACGCTCTCATTCACCAGCTTACTCCCCATGTCAAGCTTTCGTAAAGAAGTTTTATTTCAAAAATCTTTACATGAACAGTAGCCTACAGAGTTTTGTGTAGTCATAGGACAATTCTAAACCATTTGCAGTGCGGCTTTACTGCCGTTACACAATATAATATTACAAAATGGTCCATCTAAACTGGACACCACTCCGGTGACGGCATACCGTTATATCACTCGTGAAAATGTCATAAAATGTGCCCTAGCTGCTCCCATATCGTCTGCACATCTACAACAATAACTATACATGTGTCAACAACCATATTCTGGTGCATCAAAGTGTAAAATCCTTTGAAGCAACTGCCGATTTATGTTTGCAGTTCAATAAGGTGTAGAGGAAAATTTTTTTACATGCGAAGATACGAGCCGTGGTTTAGATTGCTAATTATCTGAGGAAACTTGATGGTAGGGTAAACGGTGTCGCTTATCCTGTGTAGTTTTTGCGATTATTATGCTACGTTACGTCAAACAACATTATTGCATTTATATCTACGCACTTGTTTCGGTAATTTACTTACGCTATGGAATGGAACAGAACTAGTGATTTTAAGATAGATAGATAAAACACTTTATTGAAACACCACATTACAGGAACAATTTACAAGACAAACTTAAAAATTAAGTGTCACAATGGGCGGTCTTATCGCTTGAAGCGATCTCTTCCAGATAACCCAAATAATTGAGTTTAAAATCTTACTTTTAACTTTTTATTCGGACAGCTTCTGTGGTGCGGTGGTATCTACCTCGACGAACTTTGAAAAAAGTCTTCACCCTCATCATCAGGACTTAAAAGTTCATCACTCGTTCAACTTTTTCAGTCCAAAGTGCTAAAAAATACTAATATATCGACAACCTTTCGCTTCTATAATATTTGTTTGATTGTAGGATTAAATACATAAATTCAACTTACTTGAATCCATTTTACTTAAAACTTCCTTTGTTGCAGAAGATTAATTAAAAAAATAATACGCATTAACAACACTTGATAAAAAAAAAGATTTTTTCTTAACGAACTCACAAACACTATACCCGCAATTCTATTAAAATCTCTTCATAGGTACTGTTCCTAAAATGGAATTCAAAATTTGAACGCTAGTATTTCGTTTATTTTTTAATCGGCAACTGGCCAGTGGGGACGGTCGCCGGTCATAAGGACTGACTTGATACTCGACGTTATCAAGTTTACAGATAATAAAATAGCAAATAACGCAAATTAGAAATGGTGTTGAGATGATAACACTTAATCCGGCTTAATGACGATTCCGTAATGATAACAAGAGGGGTAAATGAGGTTGTTACTAAAAGAAATAAATAAATGTGAAACATTAATAAAATTATAAATAGTTTTATTTAAACAACTTCATTTTAATAATATAAGACAATATAAAACTAAAACTAAAAAGGTATGCTTACATGGTGGGCAAATTATAATAGACGTCAAAAATAAATTACTAATAAGTATTTTTTCTTCATTTGACAATAAGCCATAAGCCAACCAACACTAAATAATTTTATGAAATATATTTTAGACACTTATCCTATAATTTAAACTACTCGTACATGAATAAATGGTATTTACATTACAATATTGACGAAATATGGGTGATTCTGATGATGATGATCCATCTGAATTTTTATCATTATGCAGTCTTATTTCTTCAAAAGCTATTCAAAATAAGAATTTCATTAATAAATGTTTTTCTATTCTATTCTATTCTATTCTATTAATAGGGATGCTCAATGTCGTGCCCATGTGAGGAAACCACGGCACTACTAGACACTGGATGATGATTAGACACAGCACCCGAACTCACTAAGCCCGAGCCTGACCCTACTGAGGTTGCATAACCCCTTGAGGAAAACAAACCAGAACCACCGACCCCACCATAAGCCCCATAGACCCCAGACCCTCCATACCCTCCAGCAGAAACAGGCACCCCAATAGGTACCCTTACAGGGACCGCAGAAGGCACTGAAACAGCATACGGCTGTGGAACCGGTATGCCAACACCCTGAGTGACCGTGACTGGCACGGGCTGGGCTACTGGATACGGAAAAGGTCTGTCGATCGGCACTGCATACGGACGTGGTATGATATGTGCTACTGGATGTGGTACTGCCACCAGAACTGGTCTGGGACTATTCACTGGAACCCCCACGTGTACTGGATATGGTACTGGTCTTGGGACGCTTATCGGTACTGGTTGAGGATAAGGAACTGCTACTCTGGTGTGATACTCAGATACAGTGTGCTGGATAGGAATGTTTGAAGCTCCGATTCCTCCAGTGGCACTGGATGCTATGTCCCCGCCAATGATGCCTGATAATGTCGCTCCAGCATATGAGCCGATAGACCCGCCCAGGTCCCGTTTATCAGGAGTTGCTGTTCTGCCGTATTGAATGCAGAGAAGGAGTAATATCTGGAAGGAGAAAGCAAAATTATACGACTATGAAATCACCACAGTCTTAACATGGATAAAGGCACTATAAATTAAGTAGAAGAACTTCCTTCTGTCTTGGCAAGTATTAGTAGTCAAGGCAAATATCAACAAATTACAACTATTGACTGACGTCTAAATGGTCCATAAACACCACTAATTCAACCAAGCTAAACTATCATTACTTACGTAACGCATCTTTTGTATTTTGCACTCAAATAGGTCTAATAACAGTGACATGTGAATCAAGTTGCCGAAGTGGAGTGAGGAAAGAAAGTGATCTCGGTAGGAAAGAGTAAGTATTTATAATGTCACATGTGGAACCGCAGTACTAGGCTACGGAACTGGGATCTATTTACACCCTGTATGAGCAAGATGAAAGTGCTTTAGGATCCATATAGAGTTGTTAGCACCAGCATATGTATTTACCATTTTTGAAATAAAACTTGCTTGGGGGTAAGCTGATGAGGCGAACGGAAGTTGAAAGTTGTTGGTTAACTTAGATCTCCATTATCAATATAACAAAGTTATTTTTTTTTATTTTTATGTTGGTATCTCCCGTAAAATGACAATTTACGATGGCGACATTAACATTAATAATATTATAATAATTATATAATAAGCATTGCAATTCAACGGGGCAATGCTGCCAGCATGTTGGGTACGCTACCTACTGGTAGTGGGCTGGAGCATTTGGACTGTCTATAGGTCACCGCGGCCAGTATACAGTTCAAATGTTTTTTTTTTTTTGTAGTAGTAGTTAGTTTTTAATGTTAGTTATTAAATCATTATTGTAGTATTCAGAAAATAAAGGCAATTCGCATTTAAGCTTGAACCGAGAAAGCTGTATAATTTTGTCATAGAAAGTAAATAAGTCAATTTCGTAGAGATGTAAAGAAACCAGCAAATGAAAAACCAACATATTTTTATTCCTACAGGAATTAAGTCAGTCGTCACGGCCGACGCCTGCATTGGTATTACTTCGGTCATAATTAGCACTTCTTGATATACGTAAGCCTAATTAAATATAATTAAAAAAAAAAAAATAGTAGTTCGTTTTTAATGTTAGTTATTAAATCATTATTGTAGTATTCAGAAAATAAAGGCAATTCGCAAACATTAAACAAAGCAAAAACAAGGTTATACCGGTCAATAGATGGAGCTAAACTAAAGAAGTTTTATTTCAGTCGTGTGGTCTAAACCACACTCGTTTTTTTTGTTGTTTCCTTTTTTATGTTCGTTTTCCTATATTTTTGGGTTGTCTGGATCGCTTTGACAGCCCATTGTGATACTTAATTTTAAAGTTTGTGCTTATCAATTGTTCCTGTAATGTGATGTTTCAATAAAGAGTTTTATCTATCTCTTTTTTTTTTATAAATATGTGTGGACATTTTACACAGCGCCATCTAGCCCCAAACTAAGCAAAGCTAGTACTATGGGAACCAGATAACTGATACAATACATAATATACTTTTTGTTTGTAAATACATACATAGAATACAATATAAACACCCAGACACAGAACAAACATCGATGATGCTCATCACACATATGTTTGTCCTGGATGGGAAGCAAACCCACAACCTGCAGTTCAGAATGCAGGGACACTACCAACTGAGCTATCAGGCCAGTCATCTCTCAGTCTCTGTATCTATCTCGTCGGAAACACCTTAGCAAGACTATTTCATGTCTTTCAATTCTGATAGATAATCAGATGAAATGGCATAAGATTTACCCACGTTATTGCTTAAAGCCTATTCAATGCAAAACTTTGCGATGACGAGATAGTAAAAAATGATGTATGAGAAGTTTCAATTACTCTGTACAAATATAAAAAAAAAGCGTTCGCCACATTCTAAACTGTACGCGTAAGGTAAGAACGTCTAGATAAGGTATGTACTAGACTAGATCTGGTCTAGACCTACACGTAATCGTTCACTTGACGTAAGATCTACCTACTAATAAGCATAGCACGTTTACACAGAATAAATATTAGTAACATACTTGTATTATAGTATATAGTATTAGTTACATACTTGGTATCTCACGGAGTGGATTCCCAAGTATGGTGTTCAAATGGCTTAATTTATTGATAAATATGTGTTAATGAAGTAATGAAAATTATAAATGAATTAGTTTTTGTCTTATCATTTTTAAGGCGAAGATTTTATTACTAACAAGCTATTTTTACTGATATAGTCAATAGTCATTTATTCATATAAAATACACGTCTGAAATAAAATAATAATAGAAATAGAATTGTACAATACAAACGGTACAATAAATAACATATCATTTCATAGAAAATTAATTGATAATAATACGAGGGAATGTCAAAATAGTATATCATAAAATTAAAATTAGCAATGTCAATAATTTAAAACATACATAAATAAATAATAAAAAAAATAACATAATATAACTGATATAATTATACTGATAGTCACTCGGTCAATCTAAGGTACAAAGTTTCGTGTGACATTGCACTGCGCACGTCGTCCTGAGACATCAGCAATGTTTAGCAATAGTAAAGTCTCAGGATGATGTGCGCAGAGCAGTGTCGCTCGAAACTACGTTTTGGGGTTCCGAGTGACACTGTTCTGTTATGGGCGGCCGTGGCGCTTAACATCCGGTGAAGGACTAGCTTGTCACATCATTCACAAACATAATAAAAAAAGTAAAGTAAGTTTGTCGGGGAATTGTATTGTATACCTAGATATTGTATAGTTCTATTGTATAGATATTTACGGACTGTTACATAGAAGGTATTAAATTAAGTAGTATCACCGACAGCGAGAGATTGTGGCAGGCGGTGGTCTCCTTCTGCGAGTAAGTGATGGCGCAGAAGGAGACAGCGGAGCGGGTCAGAGAGGAGGCCGCTGGAGCTAACCCGCTCCGGCGCAGACGACCGGGAGGGAGGAGGAGGCGCTACGCGCACCTCCTCCCTCCCTCGTAGTGGGGCCACTGGTGGAGAGTCGGGGGACTCTCCGCCGGCTTGCACGGCCCCACACGTCTGGTGGGTGACCTTGGTGAGCAAGGTCACCCATTCATTGGCGCGGAGAGGCCCGAAAGGGCCTGCCGCCGGGGGCGAGTTGGCTGGACTGCAGTCGCGACCCCTTCTCGCCCCGGTACGGTGGACGAGGGCTCACGGGGGGGTTTTAGTGGGTTCGAGCCTCACATACCCACCACGGGGGTGGTGGCAGGGAAGTGCGAGGGCATTTCCCCCCCTCAAAAAAAAAAAAAGAAATTTTAGGACGTGAGGTTTACTCGTCTCATAAAGTCCTCTTAAGTTAGGTAAAAAACCATCTTACCGCATGTACAAACGGGTAGATTACTGCAATAATGCTGCATAGCAAGGATTTACAAGTAATCGTAAATCAAATAAGTTTTTATTCGATACAGGTTGCGGTAAGTATTCCAGCTAGTTTTGGCGGGAACGCGAAAAAGATTGCGTCGCCGCATTGTATTATTTTCCAAAACTTGTGTAATTTTCAGTGTTAGTGCATAAAATTGGTGGCATTCTATTCGATAAGTGCTGGATTACAGGCGTGAGTGTGGGAAAATGGTATAATGATGGTGAAACGTTTCTTTTCGTGTTGTTTCCAAAACTCCATAGAAGCTTCTGGTAAAGTTGCCACCACTTTGATTAGACTATGACTTGACTTGATGACTTCGACTGTGACTTGACACATATTTGCGTGAAATATCATTAACTTGATAAATTATTAATTACTTGACACTGGCTAAATACACAATAGTGTGGAGCCAAACTTAAAGAAAAAAAAAAAGTATTCCAGCCATACATTTCGCACGTTTGGCAACTCGCCAGGATATTGGTCACCGATCGCCGCTCGACATCGTGAGACCGATCGCATGATTTGTTTACCAAAAACTCGCATTCAACAATTTCACCAAGATATGGTAAATTAGGAAAAGTAAAGGAGTAAAGTAAGCAAAGCTATAGTATTATAGGACCCAGATAACCGATACAATACTTGCAACTAATTAAAGGCACGCTATTTAAAATCCATTTTCTATTCTAAGGTCGTAATATTACGTAACATAAGAGTAATATTTGGACGGAGAAAATAATCTATGACAATGAAATTAATATTTTAGTCACCGCAATTTTAACATGGAAAAAGGCACTATTATTTAAGTAGATGAACTTCCTTCTGTCCTTCCAAATGCCTCGAAAGTTAGGGTCAGAATTTCACTAATCTACAATATGAATACAATACTTAGATACGTTTTGTTGTCAAATACATACATAGAATACGATATTCCTATCAGAGGTTTTAGTTATGTTATAAGCTGAATGTTAATATGTTATAACCATGCCACAAACGCACGAAGTAGCAAAGTAATGCGTAATGTAATTTTTTTTTCATCTACCCTACTATTTATGATTTAAATAGAACTTGATATTTATAATTTTATTTTTTTTTTACTTTAAACTTGTCTAGCATTTGACCACGCTCTCACCTGATGGGAAGTGACGATGTGATCGAAAGTGTAGCATGCTAGCCAAGTACCTAAATACCTATTCACTCTTCTCTTGAACACGCCCGGGTCATATTTCGCCGGAAACACAGACGCTGGCAGGGCATTCCATTCCTTAGCCGTTCTAATTAAGAACGTGGAATCAAATCTCTTGGTACGAATGGGTGGTATTTCGACCACGAAAGGATGGCGCTTAGCCGAGCGTCTAGTAGTCCGGTAGTGGATTGGTGATGGGAGAATGAGATCATGCACTTCTTGTGCGCATTCGCCGTGGTGTAATCTGTAAAAGACCGACAGACTTGCCACCTTAAGTCGGTGCGCTAGGCTCTGGAGCCTTTTACCAACCAAAGTGTCATCGTTAATGAGCCTTTTGGCACGCCGATCAATCGAGTCCAGAGCCTCAAGCTGGTACTTGGCAGACCCGTCCCACAGGTGGCAGCAGTACTCCATACATGATCAGACCTTGACTAAGGACTTTGTTAAGTATTAATATTTTTAAGAAACGCTTTCGGCCTACAAAAACAAAACCAAATAAATTTAACTTATAAACTAACGCTAAGTCCTGCAAAATAAAATGTATCATTAGGTTATAAAGACATTTCAAAATTAAATAAAATCTAGGTAAGTTAGGAAGCGATAGATAGAGAAATGGGAGTGAATGAATCAATGAGAGTGCCCTTCGGGGTTAACAGGACCGTAATTTGCAACATGAGAATTTCATACTTATCTAGGCATATTGCTGTCGAATGCATTTCGTTTCTTTCAAACATCAAGATATTAATAACTCTTCTTATTTCTCTTCTGGACTTCTATTCAGCATTACATTAACAGTCGGAAGGCGTCAACTGCTGAACACAGTCCTCCATTCAATGCTTTGGATGCTTATCATAAGGAGGGTTTGCCAAACTACAACTTTCATAGAAAGATATGGCAAAGTCCAAGAAGAAAAGATAAGTTTACACTACAGTGTCAAAAATAAGTTGACACTAATGTCACTAGTGTCTGTCGCTCTGTCCATCAACACATACACAGTCTAAAAAATAAGTTGACACTAGTGTCACTAGTGTCTGTCGCTCTGTCCATCAACACATACACAGTCTAAAAAATAAGTTGACACTAATGTCACTAGTGTCTGTCGCTCTGTCCATCAACACATACACAGTCTAAAAAATAAGTTGACACTAGTGTCACTAGTGTCTGTCGCTCTGTCCATCAACACATACACAGTCTAAAAAATAAGTTGACACTAATGTCACTAGTGTCTGTCGCTCTGTCCATCAACACATACACAGTCTAAAAAATAAGTTGACGCTAGTGTCACTAGTGTCTGTCGCTCTGTCCATCAACACATACACAGTCTAAAAAATAAGTTGACACTAATGTCACTAGTGTCTGTCGCTCTGTCCATCAACACATACACAGTCTAAAAAATAAGTTGACACTAGTGTCACTAGTGTCTGTCGCTCTGTCCATCAACACATACACAGTCTAAAAAATAAGTTGACACTAATGTCACTAGTGTCTGTCGCTCTGTCCATCAACACATACACAGTCTAAAAAATAAGTTGACACTAGTGTCACTAGTGTCTGTCGCTCTGTCCATCAACACATACACAGTCTAAAAAATAAGTTGACACTAGTGTCACTAGTGTCTGTCGCTCTGTCCATCAACACATACACAGTCTAAAAAATAAGTTGACACTAGTGTCACTAGTGTCTGTCGCTCTGTCCATCAACACATACACAGTCTAAAAAATAAGTTGACACTAATGTCACTAGTGTCTGTCGCTCTGTCCATCAACACATACACAGTCTAAAAAAAGAGTTACGTATTAGCTTAGCCAGACAGATCACACCATAAATGTGGTTTTCATCACACCATTTACATAGCGAGCGAGACATATCCTGGGACTTTTTAAATCTGCCACCAAGCAGTAGTGTGCAACCACTACTGTGTTTTGGTTAGAAGGGCACTATAGCTAGTTAAATTACTGAGCGAATGAGATTTTATGACTTTATCTCAGTCTAGTAATCTGACTACTAGACTGCTGATACATCAGGATAACGTGCGCAGTACAGTGTCACGCGAAACTCTATACCACAGACTCTATACTTTACCAGCCTTATTAATAAAAACGAACTAGCTTTAGACTAGTTACACCATTTTTTGTCTCTTTCGATCCAATTAAATATTCCAGTAGCAAAAAAAGGACAAAAGCTGAAGTAACTAACCCGAGAGTAATACCCGTTTATTAATAAGGCTGTTAGAGTCCCGAGTGACATTAGACTACGAGAGGATTGGAGGGATAGGGTTGCCAACTTTTTTTCAGTGATATACAGTATTTTTCAAAATAAGCTATAAAAAAGTACACTTCTAAAAATATAGTACAGAAAAAAAACAGACCAAAAATTATTTAGATGTTGTCAATTTGATGTTGACAACTTTGACGTGCTGCCAGCGCCTCCAGTTAGTATAGAGATATGTGGGAGCCAGAGACAAAAGATTGTAGATGCATTCGGAATCCGGCTACACAAATTCGTTTCACTCAAAATTAAATGTGTAAAGGCGCATTAATTATTTTTAATATTAAATATTTGTTCATTAGATTTTGTGCGGTGTTGAAAATATAGTACTTTTGCGTACTATTTTTTTTTTTAAGTATATAGTACACAGACTTGAAATATAGTATAATAATATATATTATTGTATGGTTAGCAACCCTAAGTGCCGCATCAAAATAGTGCCGGGAGAATAAGCTGCATGGTAAGTTTTGGCGGAAAAACGAAAAAGATTGCGTCACCGCATTGTACTATTTTCCAAAACTTGTGTTATTTTCAGTGTTAGTGCATAAAATTGGTGGCATTATATTCGTTAAGTGCTGGATTACAGGCGTGAGTGTGGGAAAATGGTATAATGATGGTGAAACGTTTCTTTTCCTGTTGTTTCCAAAACTCCATAGAAGCTTCAAGTAAAGTTGCCACCACTTTACTAGGAGTATGACTTTGACTAGACCGACTTGACTATGACTTGACTTGATGACTTCGACTGTGACTTGACACATATTTGCTTGAAATATCATTAACTTGATAAATTATTAATTACTTGACACTGGCTAAATACACAATAGTGTGGAGCCAAAACATAAAAAAAGCTGAATGATACCTACCACACTGAACTATGGTGTTGATGAGTAGTATCATACAAATAGAATTATAATTAGAACCAATAATTTTGTCAACTTCAACTTCTTATTTTTGTGGCTTGGGGTTACCACAATTTCGCCAAATTATTTTACTTCTCTTGTCCAACAATTCACATTCCATTCGCTACTACGCGACAGAAACAATGGCTAGATTCATGTAAAAATACGTGAGAAGCATCAACCAGACAAGGACAAACAGTTGAGATGGTGCGACTGTCGCAGTCTTATGTAAGTAGGACACATTCAAGGTTCGATCACTTGATGTAATTTATCAAAATCGGTTAATTTTGCAAGCAAGTAAGCTCGTTCATACATAACGCATGTGACGTCATAAACTGAAAGCCTCGGCAGTCATATCACGTTTCATAAATCGATGTTTGGAACCAATATTTCAAAAAAAGTTAAAACTTGGAATGGAAACTAGATAAGTACTTAATTGAATAGTATGTGATGAGAGCGTCGTTAGAGATATGGGGTATCTCAAGGGCGATATTTTACCAAGAATCTACATCACCATGTCTAACTCATATTTATAAATCTTAACTATAACTAGTACACGGCTAACACTCACGAGATAAAACTAGATAAGTACTTAATTGAATAGTATGTGATGAGAGCGTCGTTAGAGATATGGGGTATCTCAAGGGCGATATTTTACCAAGAATCTACATCACCATGTCTAACTCATATTTATAAATCTTAACTATAACTAGTACACGGCTAACACTCACGAGATAGTCGGATAACTCGACCGGTGTTCGGGCAATATAGATGCCCATCCTCAACGAGCCGCCGAGCCGCCACCGCTGCGCGTACTCCTTGAGGATGGGCATCTATATTGCCCGAACATCGGTCGAGTTATTCGACTGTATCTCGTGAGTGTTAGCCGTGTACTAGTTGTAGTTATGAATACTATTCACGTCAGTTTCTATAATATTATTTACTAGTTGCGCCCCGTGATTTCACCCGCGGATAAAGTATTTTAATTATTGGCTCATGCCACAGGAAAATTTCACTTTACCGGGATAAAATGTAGCCTATATGTTAACCCAGTGTATAAGCTATCTTGGTGCCGAATTTCATCCAAATCCATTCAGCCGTTTGAGCGTGAAGGAGTAACAAACATAAACACATAAACACGTACAAACTTTCGCTATTATAATATTAGTGTAATAGTGTGATGTGATTAAGTATAAGGACCACACGGGAAGACACACCT
The DNA here is from genome assembly GCA_905220475.3 of Ennomos fuscantarius. NCBI lineage: Eukaryota > Metazoa > Arthropoda > Insecta > Lepidoptera > Geometridae > Ennomos > Ennomos fuscantarius. The sequence goes on along the minus strand of HG992036.1, from coordinate 13,025,462 downwards.
GCTTTCAAATAAAACAAAAAATAAAAAATCTGTTTCTTGAAAGTCTATAAATATTTTTATGCAATAATAAATATATAATGCGTGTAGTCTCGAGCAAAGAGTTATCACAGTTTAAGCACATTCTTATTAACTTGTTGCACAACGTTGACTGACAGGCCACGTTAGTAGTGCATTTAGCTTAGCTAGGGCTGGCGCTGCTTTACAATCCTTTAGTTTTATTAAATCCAAGTGCTTTTTTTTACTAGGTGGTAGTACTTTGTTGCAAAGTTCGTCTAGGTAGGTACCACGGCTTTCCCAGCTATTCTACCACCAAGCAGTAGTGTGCAAGCACTCCTGTATTCCGGTTTGAAGGGCACTGTAGCTAGTGAAATTACTGGGCAATTGAGACTTTATGATCTGATCTCACAGTCGAGTAATCTTATTACCAGACTGTGCTGACGTCGAAGGATAATGTCCGCAGTGCAGTGTCACGCGAAACTATGTTTTAGAGTTCCGAGTGACACTGTTCAGTTATGGGCGGCCGTGGCGCTTAACATCAGGTGAACGACTAGCTCGTCACATCATTCACAAACATAAAAAGAAAAACTTTTTATCGGCAAAGTGCTTTTATTCTTTCAACTAAATACCTCAATGATATAATAACTACTACTAAACACTACCTACTAAATTGGACCAGAGACTAGCCACGATGACCTGTAGACAGAAGAGAAGAGTAATAGTATTGTGTGGTCCAAATGATCCAGCCTACTACAGTAGCGTACCCAACAAGCTGGCAGCATTGTCCCGTTGAATTGCAATGCTGGATCGTGATTTGCATTGTATTTATAACTAAACAACTTCGTAAGCGTGCGACGCGATTTACGGAAAGTAAAAGCGTGCGCCGGTGCACTTTTTAACACCGCGGCAAACGGGTGCATTAAAAACAATTTACTATAAACATGCCAATTATTAAACTATAAACATAATCATTATTTACCTAGCTATAATGTAGTAGTATATCTAACTACTTTATTGAATATTAGCCGGCTCTTGCAGCACCTACGGGAAGAAATGAGGTGGTCCTATTCGCACACCGGGACCATACGGCCCATTACATTATTCAATTTAAATGGTAATATAATCAATACATCTACTTGAACTCATTAATAATTACTTTTATTACAATTATGTACATAAAATACAAGTGTGCTTTAGACCACGGAACTGTAAAACGAAGTAAAACTTCTTTACTTTAGCTCCATCTATCGGCCGGTAAACTTTGTGTTTGCTTTGTTTTTTATTTTATTTTCATTTCATTATACCACATTCCCACATACATGCCTGTAATCCAGCACTTATAAAACGCCAATGCACTAAGACTGAACATAACACAAGTTTTGTAAAATAATACAATGCGGTGAAACGATCCTTTTCATTTTCTCGCCAATAAACCTTTTGCTTTGTTAATGTCGCCATCTTGACAATTGTAAATTGTCATTTCACCGGACATATTAACATAACAATGCAATTTTTTTACTTTTTTAGTTTACAGTGGAGGTTTACGTGAACGAACAACTTTCAACTTCAGTTCACCTCGCTATCTTACTCCCCAAGTCAGAAGTAATTTTATATTTATAATATTTTTGAATATTTTTGAAGTAAAGAAATATTACTATTATATACCCCATATTTTTGAAGTAAAGAAATATTACTTCAAAAATATGATCAGTGGCAACCCTACGCATAGACGACTACATGAATGGGGATGACCATAATCACGCATTCCGCGGCAGTCTGGTGACGCGGAAGATGACTAGCTTACTCGGTATTGTAGTCACAGCCGACATGGTTTTGTTAGATTAGCAGGGCACTTGTAGAGCTAGAGCAAGGAAGGAAATACAAATTGTTTACGCAATTTATTGTGTTCAATATTAATAGTAGTTCACTAGGTGGTAGGACTTGTCTGCAAAATTCGTCTAGGTAGGTACCACCGCTTTGCTAGTTATTCTGCCGCATTGCTCGGTTCTGGTTTGAAGGGCACTATAGCTAGTGAAATTACTGGGAAAATGAGACTTTGTGATCTGGTCTCACAGTGTAGTAATCTTGTTGTGCTGATGTATCAGGATGATGTACGCATTGCAGTGTCACGAAAAACTATTAAAGTTCCAAGTGACACTGTAACTGATATGGGCAGCCGTGTCGCTTAACATCAGGCGAACGACTAGCTTGTCACGTCATTCCTTAACATAGAAAAAAATAGACAGATAATAGTAGTGTAATTCTGGTGCGACGAAAAATTGGAGCACCCCATCTTTTCCCGTGGGCGCTGTAAGAGCCGGAAATACCCATGAAATGGGACCAGAGAAAGGGCTATGCGCTGGTTCATAGTTGGGGGCCTAAGCTGCGAGTTTGTGGTCGCCACACGACAAAGATAATAAAGCCCGGTATTTTAGTCAATGCCACTCGAAAACCAATTTTCCCCATCGGTAATCGTTTCTGCGAGCGATATGGCAGCCCATTTCCACTTAAACTTTTTATATGCCAATGACAAGACGAGCCAGTCGTTCACTCAATATTAAGCGACACGACTCCCCGTATCAGTTGCAGTGTCACTTGGAACTCTTAAGAGTTTCGCGCGACACTGCATTGCGCACGTCATCCTGAGATATAATCAAGTATTATTAGACATACAGTCTCATTTGCCCACTCATTTCACTAGCTACAGTGCTTTTCAAGCCGGAATACAGTAGTGCTTGCGCACTACTAATTGACATCAGGATAACTGGCAAAGCGGACCTGATGAACTTTGTACCATTTAAGCTTGCTAATTCTAAGAGCTATATCGAAGACTTTTTTCCATATACGGATCTCTTCATATCGTATCACGACGCATCGTATCGTCAGTTACAAGCTATTGACTGGCCCGATAGCTCAGTTGGTAATGACCCTGCCTTCTGAACTGCGGGTTGTGGGTTCGATTCCCACCCAGGACAAATATTTGTGTGATGAACATCGATGGTTGTTCTGTGTCTGGGTGTTATATTGTACTCTATGTATGTATTTACAAACAAAAAGTATCTAAGTATTGTATCAGTTATCTGGTTCTCATAGTACAAGCTTTGCTTAGTTTGGGGCTAGATGGCGTTGTGTGAGATGTCCACACATATTATTATTATTATTATTGAGTAATAATAGCTTAACTAAACTAGCTTAACTTCTATGTCTATGATCAGTTTATTTACTCAACTATCTATCAGTCGGCGGCTTCAAAGATCGAATGACACCTCCTTGTCAGATGCGCGTGCGCTGCATAACGGACACATTCTAGCACTGATTGCCATCAGTAGGCTATCTCAGCCACCTCCACTGCCACTGCTCGTAGATTGTCGTGAGTTGATGATCTGACTTTAAATGTATGGAGATATTAAACGTTAGCTTGTTCGTTTTCTGGATTTTTTACTTTATTGCTAAAAACCTGTAATAATTATTTTAAGCACTATAGAAGTGCTTAAAATAATTGTCACAGGTTTTTTTTTTCCAGTTGTGTAATCTTTATTAAGGCTTTAATTTTATCATAAATCAAAGCTCGTAAAATAAAGCTTTTGCCATGAAGATAAAGAGACCTTTTTGGCGCGAATATATTTTTAAATCACGCTTATACTTAATACCGTTTTGGTTTATGTGAGATGATTAAAAAAACGCGTAGAATCAAAACTTACTGCCTATTATAAAACCTCTACTGAATCGCACCATGACAGTAATTAAATATTTTTGTGCGTTAGAGCTATCCAAACTATAGCAAACTATAGCATAACGATCACATACATAAATCTTGGACGCTAGTCCAGGATTTATGTATGTATGTATGTGATCGTTAGGCGTGTTTTTTTTAAACGAGTGTGCTTTAGACTACACGACAATAGTAAAACTTCTATAACGAAACGTAACTCTCTCTCTCTTTCTCTGTCTATCTTTACTAACTTATACCTCTCTCCACTTCCGTTCGGCTCGCCCGATCCATTTCCGTAACGCTCTCATTCACCAGCTTACTCCCCATGTCAAGCTTTCGTAAAGAAGTTTTATTTCAAAAATCTTTACATGAACAGTAGCCTACAGAGTTTTGTGTAGTCATAGGACAATTCTAAACCATTTGCAGTGCGGCTTTACTGCCGTTACACAATATAATATTACAAAATGGTCCATCTAAACTGGACACCACTCCGGTGACGGCATACCGTTATATCACTCGTGAAAATGTCATAAAATGTGCCCTAGCTGCTCCCATATCGTCTGCACATCTACAACAATAACTATACATGTGTCAACAACCATATTCTGGTGCATCAAAGTGTAAAATCCTTTGAAGCAACTGCCGATTTATGTTTGCAGTTCAATAAGGTGTAGAGGAAAATTTTTTTACATGCGAAGATACGAGCCGTGGTTTAGATTGCTAATTATCTGAGGAAACTTGATGGTAGGGTAAACGGTGTCGCTTATCCTGTGTAGTTTTTGCGATTATTATGCTACGTTACGTCAAACAACATTATTGCATTTATATCTACGCACTTGTTTCGGTAATTTACTTACGCTATGGAATGGAACAGAACTAGTGATTTTAAGATAGATAGATAAAACACTTTATTGAAACACCACATTACAGGAACAATTTACAAGACAAACTTAAAAATTAAGTGTCACAATGGGCGGTCTTATCGCTTGAAGCGATCTCTTCCAGATAACCCAAATAATTGAGTTTAAAATCTTACTTTTAACTTTTTATTCGGACAGCTTCTGTGGTGCGGTGGTTGAGCTGGTTGGCTTTTAGCCTGGAGGTGGCGGGTGCGATTCCTGCGACAGGACAAGTGTGACACAGACATTTGTGAACAGAAAATACTTGTTGTGCCTGGGTGTTGTGCGAGCTTGGTCCTCGTAGTTCCTGGGTGCTTAGTTAGGGTCCGGTATCTCCGCCTCCAGGTTATGAGCCGACCTGCTCAACCACCACACCACAGAGGCTGTCAAATGTCAATGGTTACTTTGTAAGTGTTTAATAATGGATGCGTTGGTTCGATGAGCATTCCAGTTCTTCCAATAATACCAGAGTAAAACCTAATTGTATAATCACATATCATTATTTAAGTGATCGTGTACTTGATGAAATGAGATATCAAAATCAGAACCTGATGAAAATTTATATGGCATTAAAACAATTATTATATCACATGAGTCACAAAATCTGCAAAAGCTATTCTATGGGAATTTAGAGTAGTGCTCTATTTGACTGGCCCGACAGCTCAGTTGGTAGTAACTCTGCCTTCTGAACTGTGGGTTGTGGGTTCGATTCCCACCCAGGACAAACATTTGTGTGATGAACATTGGTGTTTGTTCTATGTCTGGGTGTTATATTGTATTCTGTGTATGTATTTACAAAAAAAAGTATCTAAGTATTGTATCAGTTATCTGGTTCCCACAGTACAAGCTTTGCTTAGTTTGGGACTGTGTGAGATGTCCACACATATTATTATTATAATTATTATTATTTTAGATGATTAAATTTTAGTAAGGTAACAGAACGCTTATAAGGTACAAGAAATTAATGATTTGCGACGACTAATAAACCTGCAATTTAACAAATGTAGTTACATAGTTTAATATCAGAAATGCACTCAAAAGAGTCCTTGTACCATAGAAAGTAGAGCATCGACGCATTCTTTGCGTGTCAACAGATTCCACTTCCTCAAATACCAAAACCAACCTTCCAGGATCAAGAATAAGGTGTAGAATAACAGAACTGAACAGCTGGTGTTTATGTCGTTTAGTGCCATTGGTTTATCTAGATCTAGGAGCTGTGGGAACCGTTGTTCCTTTCAAATGGAAGGTTGTTTATACTGCGATTAAGGACACCAAAGGTTCGGATGAAAATGGGACTGAAATCTTGTGGTAATCTTATTAGGCGAAGTATTAATTATCCAATAATAATTAATATTAACCAATAATTCATTAATTTTCTATGTAATGATATGTTATTTAGTACCGTTTGTATTGTGCAATTCTATTTATATTATTATCTTATTTCAGACGTGTATTTTATATGCATAAATGTCTATTGACTATTTTTTCGTAGGTATTTTTTTTATATTTTTTTTTTCGAATTAGTAATTGGAATACGGCTTAGAACAACCAAACATCGAGTAAATAAAGTTCATTAAAGTTAATGTACCCTACTGTCCGACGTTATATCGTTGCTAATACTATTGATTTAGGTACATCGTGGCATCTTTCATTGACGCTCTCAAAAATTTTCCCTATTGAAAATACCTCGTTTTATCAGGGGTGATCACGAAACTTTGATTGGAATGCAACAGGAGAAACTTCCATACTAACTATGCACATATACTGCGTATTCAAACTGTCAAATCCACACAAATTTGTTCTTCTGTCGGTTGCAATCGAGTAACGTGATTGCCAGATCTATTCTGTCCCAAAAACGGCACCAGTTTCAAGAAATATGGTTATATTAAGCAGTCAAATTGTATCTACACAAACGCTTCAGCCTAGTCACCCCAAAGAGTACTCAGGATTCTGTTGAAATCACGAAATCGATAATATTATTTATTCAGTGTCTCGAACATAAATCAAAAGGTGTAATTAACATTTCGTGTAAATATGTCTTTAATATAAAACCCACGTCCTGAAACATACAATAGTTCAATTTTTTATATCAAATTTTACTCACTAATAACTAAATTTATGAATAAAATTCTGCTTGAGCACCGATCGATGACTGAGCATCGTTCTATAAAACGGACCTTAGACTGTGACTTGACACATATCTGCGTGAAATATCATTAACTTGAGAAATTATCAATTACTTGACACTGGCTAAATACACAAAAGTGTGGAGCCAAAACATCAAAAAAAAAAACAATTAAATAATTTCCTTATTTACCAAGGGCTATTCTGAATCTAAGGCAGCATTACACCAATTGCATCACCTTACCCTGTCGGATTATACACATTTCTTACTATTACGCTAACTTAACTATTACTTCATCTGCACTTTACGGCGATGGCAGCCACAGAACAAAGACAATATTTAGTTATGGTATCTACATGCTTACAGGATATTTATTTATTTATTTATTTTTTAAACACGGCTAATTACCTTTATTTGCTAAATACTACAATGATTTAATAACTAATACTAAAAACTACCTACTACTACAAAAAAAAAAAAACATTTGGACTATATACTAGCCGCGATGACATATAGACAGTCCAAATGCTCCAGCCCACTACTAGTAGGTAGCGTACCCAACATGCTGGCAGCATTGCCCCGTTTTGGCTTATTATTATTATTATTATTGGATATTTATTTAATCTATTACCGTGGGTACTCGTTCTGGTGATATAATACTCTAAGGTGGTAAAAGGAGTTTTGGCGGGAAAACGAAAAAGATCCCACCACCGCATTATATTATTTTCCAAAACTTGTGTTATTTTCAGTTTTAGTGCATACAATTGGTGACATTTTATTCGTTAAGTGCTGGATTACATGCATGAGTGTGGGAAAGTGGTATAATGACGGTGAAACGTTTCTTTTCGTGTTGTTTTTAAAACTCCACAGAAGCTTCTAGTAAAGTTGCCACCACTTTACTAGGTGTATAACTTGACTAGACTAGACTATGACTTGACTTGATGACTTGGACTGTGACTTGACTTGACACAGATATACATAATATTAATTAACTTATGAAATTATCAATTACTTGACACTGGCTAAATACACAAAAGTGTGGAGTAAAACAAAAACAAAAAAAGGTGGTAGGACTTTTCTGCAAAAAATTTAAGTTGTCCCAGTCCAACCAGTGCTGTTTTGTTAACATTATTGTATGTGAAATATGTATGTAATCGTTGGGGGTTATTGTTAGGTATTCTATAACATAAATAATGCCAAAAGTTTTATATAAGCGCGTAAGCTTGCAAAACAATTTTATTCAGCTCATTCGTTTGTATTTCTAGGCCTTATTAACACTATAATTTACAAAAACAAAATGTGATAAAGTTGAATAAAGATATTTAGAAATTGAATTGAGTGCTGTTTTGTCCGAACTGCTTCCTGTATAATATCACTATCAATAATTAAATTATGACACTAAAACCTCAAGATGTATTTAAGATAATGTGCTATAAATTCAATACTAATAAATCTCAAAGTAACGACCGTATTTTAAGACCTCTGGGTAAAAGGAGTTCAGTGCAATTGTCAGTAGCGGTGCTCGTAGTAGTAGGTCGAGTTACAGTGGTCAGGGAAGCTGGTAAACTGTGCCGCAGTAAGACTGGTGATATGAATTCGAGGACTTAGCTGAAGTACTTCATTTTATCAAGAATGTATTTTAGTTTTTGATGATTCTTATGTTAAAACTAACTTCTGCTCGCGGCTTCGCACGCGTGGCCTATAGGAAACGAAGAAGAATTTATTTCATAGACAATTCAAACACCCATTTCACCCTCTTAGGGGTGGAATTTCGAAAACCCTTTCTTAGTGGATACCTACACTTCAAAGAATACACCCGACAAATTTCAAAATTTACTTAATTTTTTTTTTTCTTTTTTATAATAAATGTATGCTCCAATTTTATCAAGAATGTATTTTGCCGATTGATGATTCTTATGTCCAAATGGTAGCTGTGTGTCCAATAAGCGTAATAACAATAAGTAGGTAAAGTACTATCAGTTTAAAAAAATTGTAATAACTTAAAAAAAATTATAGCCGATTTTTTTACAAATCAATTGTTCACTATAACACTATGTTATATTGCTAAAGCGAAATTGTTAAATTTAATACCTTGTGTTTATTGATTTTGCAATCGAACATTGCAGATTAGGCGTTTATAGGCATACTAGTTGCGCCCCGCGGTTTCACCCGCGGATAAAAAGTATTATAATTATTTACTCATCCCAGTATGTTAATCTAGTGTATAAGCTATCTTGGTATCGAATTTCATCCAAATCCATTCAGCCGTTTGAGCGTAAAGGAGTACAAACTTTTGCCTTTATAATATTAGTGTGATAGTGTGATTGTTCTGCTTGCACCATAAGGAACAATTGATTAGAGTTTTTTTTTAACACTGATACGTCTTATTTCCAAAATCACGTTTATTTACATACTAAAAAGATTTTTTTAAGTAATGGCTAAATTCCAAAATACAAAACAGAAATGTTTATCGAAATTAATATTATTACATTATTTTAATGAATCCATAGATTCCCGAACTAGGTTTTAAACTATATATAAGTGTACATGGAGAGTTAAGTTTCATCACAAATGAAACAAAACGCCAAATTATTACACCTAACAATAATGCACTCTGCTTCTTTTACCGATGCAAGAACAACTGAATCAGGAAGAGATTCAAGTGAACCTTGACCACAGTTCCAAACGCACGCTTTTGTACTCCCAAATGCAACGAACAATGTACCCATGATCGTAAATTCCGGCTATGTCCAAATTTGCAATTGCCCTAACAAAAGTGTTGCAAATACCCTGGTTCGGAGCTAAAAACCTGCGGCAAATGGGCAATAGTGGGGTGGTGTGCGCGGTGCCTTATATAAGTCCTAACTAGCTAGCCCAGTCACATATGACCAGTGGTCGGCGAGCCTTACTGTGAATTAGTTTTGTGAAGTGATTTTCAAACCAAAATGAAATATTTTGTAAGTGAATTTTCATGTGAAAGTTGGCTGTGAATGGATGCCAATAATTTTTTGGGCATAATATAACAACTGTTTAAATTCAAACAATTAATTTTCAATCGGGACAAAAATGTGCTCTCAATTCAAAAATGAAAAATAGAACTTATATTGTAAAGATAAAACGGGTACAAAAATTATCAAAACATTATTTTGGCTAACCAAAAAATAAATCATTTGTGTAACGCTTATAAAGATAACACGGAGCTTTATATCAATATTAAATTGATTTGTGTACTTATCTATAATAGAGGTGCCCAGTGAAACTGAATTTTCCAGGATAAAAAGCAATCTAAGTTGATCTTGTTAGTGAAGGCAATATTTTTTACAAAAAATGTTGATTATAGTCCGCCGAATAGAAATTTGCAATTATCTAAAGCACATTTTTAATTTACTGCGGCTTCTGCCAAGGCACGCCAGCCTCTCTAAAGTCACAAAAATAGCGTACAAAAACAATGATTTAAAATTGTTTGTAATCCAAAATTTTATATACTTAGTATAATAAATACATTTAAAAAACAATTCTGAAGAAAACAAGAAAATGTAATTTTTCCACTATCACTATAATATGTATAAATGCAATTGATTGGCAGCAACTAATACCATTATTTATCAGATTTTTTCTTAATTCTTGGAACGCGTCAGAATATGAAGTTGAGATCATTCATGCAATGGGCACGAGTACAACAATGTTCGGATTATCGATCTAACCTAAATGACGAAGTAATAGTAATACTAAAATAACTACTAATACTAAAAATAACAACTGGAAGCGGTTTGTTAGAATGAGTTTTTTTTTATTGTTTTCTGTTTTATTTACCTAAATGACATAATTTCAATTAACTCTGTAACATTTTAAATGTACACTGAACTCAGTAAGTACTTACCTTTATAGAAGCGGTAGGCAACGGGCGGCGGGTTGAAAATTTAACCACCAAAAATATTGTTAAATAACTTAACAATCCAATTTACGTAATGAGTACTGTTTTAATAAAAATATAATGGTCGCCCCACGGCTTTTCACGGCGTGAAGCTGTATTGTGTTCCTACGGGAACACACGAGTTAAAAGTACGCTATGTTCTAATCTAGACCTTGGTTTATTAAAGCCAAATCTCTTTTGCGTGATTTTGATGAACGCGTAAAAACTTTTTCAGACCCCGTTAAAAAATTTAAATAGTATCCGAACACCGCATAAAATCACTTGTCAGCCCCTGCTTTAAAAATACTCCTAATTAATAATAATTTAATTTAATAGGTGCATGCCAAATTGTGTGTGTCGCATTGCCAGAGGTAAAGACCTCTGGAAATGATTTTATATCCGGAAATCGGGTAAAACTCTTTAGTAAAACGCTTTCGTTTTACCAGAGTTCCGTATAAAAAATTACATTTTCCGGGAACAAAAGACTTAACTACACACTACTAGTTCTGTGTTGATTTCGTCGACGTACGATACGGTACCTAAAAGCTTCAGTTCTAAAACATTTGTATGTCAAAATATCCATCCAAATCTGATTCTAGTTAGCATTTAGTGAACGTAGCTAAAGCGTGCTAAAAGATTTTATCTGATGCTACGTGTGGACACGTGGACTACGTTAAGATACAAAGGAATTTTAGTTTTTATACAAACACATGTATTTTTAGGACATGCAGAAATTTTGAATTTGGCAGGGGCCGAATGAAAAATACGTCATTTGTGAAATAATAACAATCGAAGATCAACATTTCAAATTGCATATCCTGATACAGTTTATAATTTCGCACCGATTGCATTTGTTTTTAACCGACTTACAAAAAGGAGAAGGTTCTATGTTCGTCTGTATTTATTTTTTTACAATATAATTTACTGTCTCAGTTTTACATAGCCCGGTAGCTATATAGTGCTTTTCAAATAAAAAACGTTTATCCCTGTTTCCATGGCAGCCGGACCTACGGACCCATTGTCTCCACCCCAAACGGCAAAAATATTAGACCCTAAGGAGTGCATATTTGTGTCGTTTTAGGGTTTCGGCTTAAAAATTATTTCTCTTTTGCAACGTGCAAACCACACTTATACGTTTTTAAAATCTTAAAGGACCTCTCAAATGTGATTCCAAAAATTTGCTATAACCATTCCAAGCTTCATCGAAATCGTCCAATAACTTCAGCGTGTAGCGCAATCACCGAGCGACCGAAAAATAATGAAAATGAAACTATTGTCATTGTTTACAAATTGAGAAGGCAGTCTAACTTGAAGGTATAATAACCAGACTCGCATAAATGCATAGATTTTTCGATGACTATACATCCGATCCGATAGGTACTTTCGTTGATTTCGTTACGTGATTGTGTCCTCACCAGGTTGCTCGGTATGCAAAGGGTGTGCAGAAACGAAATTATACGCGTGACTGCATTAACAAATAGCTGGTTGTGTGCACTTCTGTGCAGTCATGATTCGTGTGTTTATCGTGTCCAATCATTTCACTATCGTTAGCGGTAGTATTTACGTAATCTATATTATAAAATAATAATAAAATAATAGATATGCGTGGACATTTCACACAGCGTCATCTAGCCCCAAACTAAGCAAAGCTTGTACTATGGGAACCAGATAACTGATACAATACTTAGATACTTTTTTTTGTTTGTAAATACATACATAGAATACAATATAAACACCCAGACACAGAACAAACATCGATGTTCTTCATCATGTCTGTCCTGGGTGGGAATCGACCCACGACCTGCAGTTCGGAAGGCAGGGGTACTACCAACTGAGCTATCAGGCCAGTCAAAATCATTATAATCGCAATATTTTACCAAAAGCTACATTTTAATACGTTCGTCTAGTTCGCGTATCACCGTTTTGTCAGTTATTCTGCCAGGCAGTTTGCTAGCTAGCACTACTGTGATTGATTAATATTTAATAATTGGGCAAATGAGAATTAATGATCTGATTTCCCAATCTATAGTAATCTTATTACTAGATTGTGATGTCTCAAGATGACGTACACAATGCAGTGTCACGTGAAACTTTAAAATTTAGAGTTTTATGTGACCATTGCGTGATACTGTAATTTGTTACGCCGTGACGCTTAACATCAGGCAAACGACTAGCTCGTTACGTTAAAAAAAACTTTGCCACTACCTTTTTTGTCCTTGTAATGTTCCTGTCAAAATATGCTGACGTTTTGCATAACAATATATGAAAATTCAAATGCGTATTAATGTTATACAATTAACGCTTAACATATTTTAAATTCTTAGTTGACTCAAAGAAAAAAGTAAATTCTATTGTGCAACTAGTTGCTGTCCAATTTTTATATAATACTATTGCGGGTTTTTCGATAACTAATAAATTAGCTTAATTCTCTCAAGAATGTAAATATAACATTTCTATTCTTCAAGATGGCACTACTATTCCATGCTAAAAAAAAACATATTAATCAGAAATTATTCTCTGCCATTTCAGATTGCAATCCTCTTCGTGACGGCATCAGTTCTGGCAGATCCGGAACCGAGCAAAGTCATCCAGAAACGAAGTGGTCTAGTAGGCCATTATGGTGAACATGGTCACATCGGCTTGGCAGCTGCGCCGTTGGTCAGCCACGGCTATGGATTAGGTGCCCATGGGTACAGCTTGGGCGGGCATGGGTACGGTCTGGGCGGCCATGGATTAGGGCTGGCAGTTGGACCAGCTATTGCCGGCCCTGGTATCGCAGGACCGTATGCTTCAGGTGCTATCATTGGTGCCGATGTTCACACAACTGTGACGAAGCACGTTGGAGTTCCTGTTCCAGCGCCGTACCCTGTTGCTGTGGACAGACCTGTGCCCTTCCCCGTCAAGGTTAGCCTCTTTGCAGTGCTTAAATAAAAATGATCGAGTATACTGGGATCTTCAATGTTAGTTAATCATTACTGCAGATGGATTCATCCATAAACAAAACGAAGCCAAATTTTCTATATAGCGTGGTATTTTAGAAACATGTTATCCATACAAATACCAAAAACCCTGGTAAATGTTTATTACATAAGCACAATTTCTAAAATAATTGTAATGATATAAGAACGCCCAAAGGTTTCATGGATCCTGAACCCTAACTAAGATTTCCTGTGTCTAGGGACCCAGGAACTATAAGGACCATGGTTCCACAACACCCAGACTCAGAACAAGTATTTGCACTTTTTCACAAATACTTAACCTGCCGCGAGAATCGAACCCGGGTGAGCTGACCTGCTCAATTACCATACCACGAAGGCTGTCAATTCGCAGACAAATGTTATTCGCTTGCGAATTCCCATTGATGAGTGCACCATCGAATGAGTAGACCACTCTATTTCTCGTATATTTGAATTCTTCGCAACTCAATAAAGTACCTTTATATTTTGTACAGCTTTGCTAACTCAATCTCCACCCTACAGGTGGCCGTCCCCGTGCCAGTAGACCGCCCCTACGCCGTGCCGGTGCCCCGTCCGTACCCTGTGACTGTTGAGAAGCATGTGGCTGTTCCTGTAGACCGTCCCGTTCCTGTGCCAGTGCCTCATGCCGTCCCCGTACCCATCGTTAAACAGGTAAGACTATAACAGCGGTCGATAAACCATCTAAAGTAAAAAAATATCGAAGGACGATAAAATACCTTCCTTTACTTGCATATTTTAATATTTAGCATTACCTATCCAGCTAATGGACCAGCCATGTTACAGAATTCTAAAGATGTTGAGTATGTAGTCATGTGGTTAGATATCCAAACTACTTTTGAAACTTATAAAAGAGTAACAACATTGCACTATTTTCAAATAACATAATTCACTTTTCAGGTTGGAGTACCAGTCCCAGCTCCGTATCCAGTGGCAGTTTCAAGGCCAGTAGCTGTTCCAGTGCCAGCACCTGTCCCAGTACCTTACGCTAAGACCATCATCGGCTCTCCCCACGCCAGTTTTGGCAGTCTTATCCACGGACATGGTCACGGTCTTGATATCGGACATGGAATCGCACACAGCCTGCACTCAAAACTTGGATGGTAAGGAGTAAAAATGATGACGTTACTCAGCTCGTATGTTATGAAAACTAGGATAAGCTTGGACATGATTTGGTGAAAAGGGTGAAAGAATTTTGTGACATGAGGAAGATTTAAACAATACACCTCCTGAAGCTTTTGATAGCAAATGTGTAAACATAGCAACATTAAACTGTGATTTCCCGTTTACAATATGAGAGAAAGATCAAGTCAAAGTTTTTGAGGTAAATAGTGATGAGTAAAGTAAAGAAACTTTCAAAGGTTGAATAGAAAGTGTTGAATGGCCAAAATTTTAATTCAAAATCGATGCATCTGAAAAGTTTTAGATACAAATCTAATAGGTTCAGAAGCAAGGTCCTCCGAGGCCAATACGTAATCCGTAAATGGCATCACGTATAAATGTTTAGGCTCTAAATTTGGCTACTTTTATTGATAAGTTTTTGGGTCAAGGTTTCGATTATCCAAGCTTAAGCTTTGTTATGCAATAGATAGTATGTCTGGTGTACCATGACGTACGAAATTGAGTGACGTCAAATAAAGATGAAATGTTAAGGCATTTTCATATGGAAATTGTATAACGTAGTCAAACGATATTATGTGATGTAGATAAGTTAGAATTAGGAAGTGCAAAACTGATCCATCTTTGAATAACTGAGGTTGTAGATGATTTGATATTAAATCATCGGGTTTTAGAGTATTTTGTATACAAAGTAATGGGAAGTGCAATTGAAATGAAAGTAGAAACTATAATAACTAAAGTACTGACGTTTTTCATTATTGTTATGTTATAAAAGTATCATGATTTAAAAGAGAGATAACATAGAAATTATTATTGAAGGCTTTAATTTTGCGAGTAAATGGTTTATGTTTGTGTTGTCTTTGTTAAGCAAAACGAGGCCATATATCCAGTATAAATCAATTAAAAAATGTATAATTATATGTATGTTCACCATCAGACAGTTTTGAGATATAGCTTATATGGTGTCAGTATCATATGTATTAATAATGTATGTAATGTTTTGTACTGTATTATGTCTTGTGTATTAATGGTTGTTGAATCTTTTTTCAAGGACAGCTCTGGTTTATTTTTCACCTGATCTCTTTCGATGCGCTGTTGGTTAGGATCATGAAGTGTGTACCTGGCGAAGTACTTTTGTATATATTTTTTCTAATTAGTTTTAGTTTTCAATGAATAAAGGTTTATTTCGACCGCAGTCGACTAAAAACTATTTTGTACGGATTTTATAATAAAATGTATTGATGAAATATTTTGTAATTTTTATTGTTTTACCTTAGTACCTACGTTATTTTAGTTTAAAAAATTAAATATAGCAATCAGTACATACATTATATTTTTCGGATAATATAAATATCAATAAATATCAGGAAGTAAGAAAGCATTAACAGGCCCGATAGCTCAGGATGTAGTAACCCTGCCTTCTGAACTGCAGATTGTTGGTTCGATTCCCATCCAGGACAAACACAGGGAATCCTAGTTAGGGTATCTATAGGGGATTTATGTATGTGATCGTTGGGCGTTATTATTATTATTATTTATTGCATTGATAAGTTATTAAGGGGAAAATTTTGCTTTATATGTTTCTAGCGTTGTGTGGAAAACACATTAAAATGATTTCGGTGTCTTGTCTAGAAAACTGAAAACGTAATACAGTGCAGAGAAAAAGCATAGGATATGATCTTTACCTAGGGTTTGGATAAAGAAGGGCGTAAGGACGAATAGAGGGGGGTAGGAAAATATGCGGCAAATAATAAGTAACTAAGCTCGATTAAGTGGCTTTTCCAAAATCATATTTTACTCGCTGAGCAGTGTGGCAAAGTATTTTGAATGTCAAATGCTGCGAAGTAAATTTTTCGTGCCGAATCTAAATACAAACAATTATGTATTTGATGCACAAATAATCATTAGGTAAGATATAAATTCCCATAGGGAATTTTTAACTTTACTAGAAGGTAGGACTTTTCTCCAAAGCTCGTCTAGGTAGGTGGCTTTGCCAGTTATTCTGCCGCCAAGCAGTAGTGTGCAAACACTACTATGTTCCGGTTTGGAGAGCACTGTAACTAGTTAAATCACTGGGTAATTGAGACTTTATGATCTGATCGCACAGTCGAGTAATCTTATTACCAGACTGTGCCAATGTCTCAGAATGGTGTGTGCAGTGCAGTACCTATCACATGAAACATTATATTTTTGACTTCCAAGTGACACTGTTCTGTTATGGACGGCCGTTTCAATTAACATCAGGGAACGACTAGCTCGTAACATCATTCACTAACTCAAAAAAATAAAAAATGTACGAATAGGCCAACATTTGACTGCAACTCGCCAGCAACGAATAAGCCTTTTTTATTCTTCTAATTTTTTGGCTCCAGTCTTTTGTGTATTTAGCCAATGTCAAGTATATATTTGATAATTTCTCAGGTCTAGTCAAGTCGCTGTCTAAATCATCAAGTCAAATCATAGTCTAGTCAAGTCATACTTCTAGTGAAGTGGTGGCAACTTTACCAGAAGCTCCTATGGAGTTTAGGAAACAACACGAAAATAAACGTTTCATCATCATTATACCACTTTCCTTAACCATAACACAAGTTTTGAAAATAATACAAATGCAGTGACTCAATCTTTTTCGTTTTCCCGCCAAAACTCCCCAGACGATGCAGTCAAAGGCGTAGAACGTTAGCCTGTGAAAATGCTCCACAATTGCCAGTACAATGACATAATCGGACAACTAGTTCGCAATCATGTCCGGTATACCCGACCTATTCCAGTTCACTTACCAGTCCAGCTACTGGTCGTCCAGTTGCATAACATCCCCATGCCATGTGTGGACTACTTTGACGACTTTCTATAGGAAACGGGACGTGAGAAGAATTTGTTATCTATGGTGGTGATGTCAGGATTAGCTAATCTGTGATGTGGTTATATTATTTTTTTATTGGCATGATACGTGCGCAACATTTGTTTGTTGGTAAACATTGTGAGGAAGTATTGGCGGGAAATGAAAAAGATCACATCATCGCATTGAATTATTTTCCAAAACTTGTGTTGTTTTCAATGTTAGTGCATAAAATTAGTATCATTTATTTCGTTAAGTGCTGGATCGCAAGCATGAGTCTGGGAAAATGGTGTAATGATGGTGAACGTTTCTTTTCGTGTTGTTTCCAAAACTCCATAGAAGCTTCAAGTAAAGTTGCCACCACTTTACTAGGAGTATGACCTTGACTAGACTATGACTTGACTTGATGACTTCGACTGTGACTTGACACATATTTGCGTAAAATATCATTAACTTGATAGATTATCAATTACTTGACACTGGCTAAATATACAAAAATGTGGAGCCAAAACCTAAAAAAAAAAAATCAAATAAATTTGATTGTGTAGATATTATTTATTGAAGTAAAACCTCTTTACGCACGCTTGACTTGGGGAGTAAGCTGGTGAATGCGAGGTGAACGGAAGTTGAAGCTAAAATGAAAATTATTCACAACTGTCTAGACTGGGAGTTTTGGCGGGAAAACGAAAAAGATCACGTTACCGCATTATATTATTTTCCAAAACTTGTGTTACTTTCAGTGTTAGTGCAAGCCCTTTCAACAAAATAGTGGAAATAGAAAAACTATACGCTCTAATTCTTGCCAAAATCCCTTTTTACTAGCGATCGTTACTGTACTTTAAACGCGTATAGAAAATCACCAGTTTTATTGTTTCGTTCAAAGCTCGTTTGCTCTTAATAATGACGTCACAGTATCGTGACGGAAACAAATATTGAAACATGAGCCTAGAAAACATAAAGCTGACCCAAAAACCAGACAATTCAAATGCCAGTACTCCAGTACAACGATTGCTAAACCAATCGGAACGTAGCGCGGACTCGAACCCGGAACCCATGGCCAATAGTCCGGTTCAGTTGCTCAATGCGCGAAATGGGTTACTGTGAAATTAAAAGACTAGTAAATAGTGAATGTAATATGTATATTTTCAAAATTGGCTAATTACAATCAAAATACAAAAAGGATAAAATGTACACTAGTGCGTATAAGATGTTTATTTGAAATATATATATATAAAATTCAATGAATATATAAATAAAGACCTTTAAAAATTTAATTACAATCACATTATAGTACTAAAATATTTTAACAAGCAGCAGGTATTTCACAATGCGCCTTCCACTTCCAACTCACCGAATCTGTCACTCTCGCATAGTCGTTTTATATGTAACTAGTTTCTGCCCGCGGTTTCGCCTGCGTCGCCTATAAGAAACGAAGCATTTTTTAAAATAGATAATTCAACCGCCCATTTCACTCTTTTTGGGGTGGAATTTCAAAAAACCCTTTCTTAGTGGATACCTACACTTTACAAAGAACACACCCTCCAAATTCTCTAGGACCAGTGGTTTAGGCTGTGCGTTGATATATAAGTCAGTCAGTCAGTCAGGAAGACACAGGGAATCCTAGTCAGGGTCTAGGATGTATGTATGGGGTCCTCGTAGTTCCTGCGTAGGAACCCAGGAACTACGAGGACCCCATGGTCTTCGTGTGGGACCATGCCCACAACACTCAGACACAGAACAAGTATTTGGCCTTATTTCTGTGCATAAATACTTGTCCTGACGCAGGAATCAAACCCACCCTCCGGGTTATGAGCCAATCTACTCAACTACCACACCACAGAGCCTGTTAAACGATAAAAACAGCCTTTAAAAATTATTTATTAAAAATTAAATATTTTTATTTTTATTAATTATTAAAAATTTTACGTTTCGTGGTTTTAGAGCACGGTTTTCATTCATCTGTAGTTGATAAGGTCTATGCTACCATGGAACAAATAAGGAAATAACGACTTTTTATTTGTTCCATGGTGCTACTAAGGCTACAGACATGCGGCGAAATTTAGAACTACAGTAGAGCTTAATAGTCAGATAGTCTGCGAATTTTTAAACCCTTGTAGTGGGATATTATAAAAGTTCTACCAACACATGATAGATGTCGCTAACATTAATAGTAGTTGGAAGTAGCAAACACCAAGACGGATTTTTTTGGCGGGAACGCGAAAAAGATTGCGTCACCACATTGTATTATTTTTCAAAACTTGTGTTATTTTCAGTGTTAGTGCATAAAATTGGTGGCTTTCTATTCGTTAAGTGCTGGATAACAGGCGTGAGTGTGGGAAAATGGTATAATGATGGTGAAACGTATCTTTTCGTGTTGTTTCCAAAACTCCATAGAAGCTTCAAGTATCGTTGCCACCGTTTTACTAGGAGTATGACTTTGACTAGACTATGACTTCGACTGTGACTTGACACAAATTTGCGTGAAAAATCATTAACTTGATAAATTATTAGAAAAAGACCGAAAAAGGTGTGGTTAGACTGTGTAAGAGACTGAGACGACGTCTGACAGAAGTGAGTGGAAGAGAAAAACATGCTGTATTTACATGGAATCGTCGTAACTACTTAGTTATTTTAAGATCTCATCGTTATAAGATATCGGTATTCGAAGCAGGGCTGTAGCTAGAGTCGAATTTGAGGTAGGACAGCATTGGATACAGGTAGGGCAAGTAAAATATTTATCATAATAGATCTGCCCTCAAAGCGTCCGTACTTTCTTAAATCGATCAATAGCACTTCGTAGACAAATATTTTTTTCTGTGATAGAACATGAGAATTGATCTAAGATTTTTTTATCTCAAACTATGAACATCAACAAACAATTTAATTATAATATCTTATCTTAGTTTTTGGTATATTTAAGGTAGGGAATTGTGATTGTAAGGTTGGGCAGTGCCTTATAATGCCCCCCCTCCCCTCCCCCCCCCCCCCCCCCTTAGCTACGGCCGTAATTTGAAGATAGACAGATATTAACTTGATTGTTTTTTGTTTCTCACGGCAAATTGCCTTTATTTCCTAAATACTACAATGATATAATAACTAATACTAAACACTACGTACTACTACTACAAAAAAAAAAAACTATATAATGGCCGCAACGACCTATAAACAGTCCAAATGCTCCAGCCCACTACCAGTAGGTAGCGTACCCAACATGCTGATACTTGATTGTTAGTTCTAAAAATTACTTTATGTACCCACTGCTTGCTGCAGGCAGACCTGATGGCGACAAAGACTAGCGTGTCCCGTCGCTATATCGTACCTCCGATAGTATCGTAGCAATCGATAGTGCATGCATTTTTAATGATCCATCCAACCATATTATCATGCGATCACACAATGTTTCCTTTAATTGACAACAGAATGAGGACGCGAGCAATGTTTGTTCTGGTTTACCTACTTTTGATAATAGCCTAATACTTTCTTTACAATGGTTACGGTTTGGTGGCCTATGTAATGATTACGGTTAGGTGGCCTATGTAATGATTACGGTTAGGTGGCCTATGTAATGAGTACGGTTAGGTGGCCTATGTAATGATTACGGTCAGGTGGCCTATGTAATGATTATGATTAGGTGGCCTATGTAATGATTACGGCTAGGTGGCCTATGTAATGATTACGGTTAGGTGGCCTATGTAATGATTACGGTTAGGTGGCCTATGTAATGATTACGGTCAGGTGGCCTATGTAATGATTACGTTCAGGTGGCCTATGTAATGATTACGGTTAGGTGGCCTATGTAATGATTACGGTCAGGTGGCCTATGTAATGATTACGGTTAGGTGGCCTATGTAATGATTATGATTAGGTGGCCTATGTAATGATTACGGTAAGGTGGCCTATGTAATGATTACGGTTAGGTGGTTTAAGTAATGATTACGGTTAGGTGGCCTATGTAATGATAATGGCTAGGTTGCTTAGTTAATGATAACGGTTAGGTGGCCTACGTAATGATTACGGTTAGGTGGCCTATGTAATGATAATGGCTAGGTTGCTTAGGTAATGATAACGGTTAGGTGGCCTACGTAATGATTATGTTTCGGTGGCCTCTAAGTTTTCATTCAAACTTCAGCCGTTGCAACGTCAAGATGGAACAAATACACACACAATTTCACATGCATTTATAATATATATATCGGCAGAAACAGGTTGTGGGTAGGTTGCAACCTATATAACTATAGGCCTTCAGCATGTCCACACCGCGCCGTGTCTGGAACAAGAATGATCCGTAATACACCGAGCGGTCCTTTTTTATAGCCAGACAGGTAGGGGCGCCATGACAGTTACCGGTGCTGCCACTGTAATAAATTTAATGCCACCACAGGGTAAATTACGGTGCTCGATCGCTGTGCATAGTTTATAACTGGACGTTGCCGCCGTCACGGCCATACTGACGTGCGTACGTCCTCGTACGCTTAGCTTCACTTTGTACCTGGTGAGGGACATAAGTATCAGTGTTATTGCTCGTTCATCCTGACAATTAAATTGAGTTAAACTTGGAGTCAAAGTCAAAAGATCAGACTTCAATTTGATTTGTCAAAAGCATTTTAACCTGCCAGTCATCGTCAGGGTTAACCCTGGTCTCCTCTCTACAAAGGCCATTTACAAAGAGTTGTAGTTGAAGGGTTAACCCTTCAGGACCATCAGTATCCATTCATTTACAAAAAAATGGACTGGATGGTGCTAGACCGGATAGATATCCCTTTAGCAACCAAAAATCATCAAACTAATACCTTATCCCTTCATTTATAAAAATGGACCGGATAGTGCTAGACTGGATAGATATCCCTTTAGCAACCAAAAATTATCATTCCAACATTGCCTTATCCCTTCATTTATAAAAAATGGACCGGATAGTGCTAGACCGGATAGATATCCCTTTAGCAACCAAAAATCATCATTCCAACATCACCTTATCCCTTCATTTATAAAAAATGGACCGGATAGTGCTAGACCGGATAGATATCCCTTTAGCAAACAATAATCATTATTCCAACTCATATCAATTAGTGCTAGACCGGATAGATTATCCCTTTAGCATTCAGACACATTTTTTGTCATCAGTTTCACATTCTCTTTTCTTTCTTTTTTTTTTACTTTTTTCTCTTTTTCTTACCCTTTTTTTTCTTTTTTTTTTTCTCTCACGAATCATTACTTTTTTTACCATAACTTTTATTCTCTTTTTTTTTCACTGGTTCGGGTTAACCCTGCAACTAAATTTGATATTAGTGTTACCCGCCGTCACGACATCATTCACGTCACGTCGCGTTTCGCGTTGCTTGAAGAGTGATGTAGAAATGGGCAATCCCACTTCTGATATCGGCAGAAACAGGTTGTGGGTAGGTTGCAACCTATATAACTATAGGCCTTCAGCATGTCCACACCGCGCCGTGTCTGGAACAAGAATGATCCGTAATACACCGAGCGGTCCTTTTTTATAGCCAGACAGGTAGGGGCGCCATGACAGTTACCGGTGCTGCCACTGTAATAAATTTAATGCCACCACAGGGTAAATTACGGTGCTCGATCGCTGTGCATAGTTTATAACTGGACGTTGCCGCCGTCATATATATATATATATATATTAGGTCTTTACCTATGAAATTGCCGTTTTGTTTGAAAAAAGTTAAAGTATTTTTTTTTCGAACTTATTTATTTATTTTATTCAAAGTAATCACCCCTGCAATCAATGCATCTTTGCCAACGCTGTGGCAGTTTATGGATGCCCTTCTTGAAAAAATCAGCAGGACGGGAGACAACAAACGCTTCAAAGGCATTTTGTACTGCCTCTCGGGAATTGAATTTTTTTCCCGCTAAAAAATTGTCCAAATTTTGGAAAAAGTAATAGTCGGTAGGCGCAAGATCTGGTGAGTATGGCGGATGAGGGAGAGTTTCCAAACTCAACTCATGCGCTTAGAGACGGTCTGTTGTGCAGTATGGCGTCGCGCGTTGTCGTGAAGTAGTAGTGGAGACGACCGATTGACCAAAGCTGGTTGCAGACGTGCGAGTTTCGCCATCATTGTGGTCAGTTCTTCAATGTACACATCTGCAGTAATGCTCTCGCCGTTTTGTAAAAAGCTATGATGAATCACACCAGCATTAGACCACCAAACTGTGACCATCACCTTTCTAGGGGTCATTTTTCGTTTTGCACATTGCTTTGGTACCGAACCAGGATCTAACCAACTTGCTGAGCGCTTTCGATTGTCAAAAAGAATCCATTTTTCGTCGCACGTAACAATTCGGTTCAAAATTCCTTCATTTCTGTGCCTGTTAAGCAGCGCAAGGCAAGTCTCGACGCGGACGTTGCGCTGGCGATCGTTAAGTTCGTGGGGCACCCATCTATCAAGCTTTTTTATCTTGCCAATCTGTCGCAAATGGACCAATATTGTTTTGATGCTAACATCAAAAGCTGCTGCCAGCTCAGCTGTAGATTGAGATTCATCAGCTTCCACAATCGCCTTTAATTCATCATTGTTGACCAAAGTTTCCGGACGACCACGAGGTTCATTTTTCAAGTCAAAATTCCCAGAACGGAACCGAGCAAACCAATAACGGGTTGTACGTTCGTTTGTACAGTTCTCTCCGTAAACGTCGTTGATGTTACGTGTCGTTTGTGCCGCGTTGGTGCCACGACGGAACTCATATTCCATAATTACACGAAATTTCAAAGTATCCATTATGAGGAAAAATGTTGAAATGTAATGAAAATACAACGCTAATCAATAAACAAAAGACTTATATTGTAAAAAGAATGTCATATTTTTAAAACAAAATTAATTTGGATTTAGAATTCATAGCCAATCAAAACTTTTTTTTGTTTGAAATAGTCTGTACTGCAATACGGCAATTTCATAGGTAAAGACCTATTATATATATATATATTATATAATATTATAAAGGCGAAAGTTTGTATGTGTGTATGTTTGTTACTGCTTCACGCTCAAACGGCTGAATGGATTTGGATGAAATTCGGCATCAAGATAGCTTATACACTGGATTAACATATAGGCTACACTTTATCCTAGACAACTGAAATTTTCCCGCGGGATGAGCAAATAATGAAAATACTTGTTATCCGCGGGTGAAACCGCGGGGCGCAACTAGTAATGTATAAACAGTAACACATATAGGAAAGCTAAAAGCTTGTTGATAACGCAGTGCTCTGCGATCTGTTTTTTCCTGTATTATTGCAATACTATCAACGGGCTTGCTAGTGCAGGACACGACTCTTGCAGAATCCTAATTGAAGGGGCGAGAAAAAAAATGGTTTAACTGATTTTTTTGAAAAAATTTACTCATGGGTATCGTTGGATTCAGCGTGAAATTATCTACAATAGTACATTCTCAAAATACCGAAATGAGGCTTAAATCTCGAGATTTTGAGTCTAAAAACGGTTTATCTGTCACAGGAATACAGTTCGCTTAGCATAAAACATTATTGTATTTATTTTATTATATTATATTTTTACAGTAATTGTATGAATTAGTGCTGTATTTTAAAATAGAATTAAAACATTTTCAAGCAACTGAAACTTACATAAATCTTTTCTATTACCTTATAAGCACTCTACATTAAAATGACGCCGTTGAAGTTTAAAGTCAATTTTCTCGAAACTATCAATTTGACAGTTAAACTCTTTTTATTCTCAACCCTTCAATTAGCACAAATTAAGTGCTACACATAGCAAAAGCAGTTGATTAAGTAGGAATAGTGAAATACATAGGGTGGGTAGTAGAAATGTTTTGTTAAATTATTGAAGTAAATTTTTTATACGCACGCTTCACTTTGGAAGTAAGCTGGTGAATGCGTAACGAGGCGAACTAAAGTTGAAAGTTGTGGGTTCACGTAGATCTCCATTGTAAACATAACAAAGTTAAAAATTACTTAAAATTTGTATTATTATATTAGTATGTGAGCGGGATCATTGATGATCTCAAAGGAGCCTGTCAATTATCCCGCTCGTATGAGTAAAATAGTAATAAGATTATTTTAATTAAATTGTAAATTGTGCGTACACCCGGAGCACTCATGCTTACTAAAAAGCTTCTTGCGGCGGCGTCGTGTGTCGGGTCGTCCTCTTCCCTCTAATATCGGTCGAGGAGGGCGATGGCTGGAACATGCGTCAAGCTCGTGAACGGGTGCTGCTTGCGGAAGCTGGTTTGCTCGGTGGTGTACGCAATTAAAAATTAGAAACAAGAACTTAAATACTTATGTTTATGTATCTTTTTGTTATTGGCTGTATTATCCTTCCTGTATTATATATAAGTTCATGTTAATAATAGGCTTAATTCATAAATATAAAAAATTATCTAACAAAAAGCACGGACCCAGATGTCTGTGGAAATGCAGATTAATAAAAAAAAAACATTAAACAAAGCAAAACAAAGTTATGCCCGGCCGATAGATGGAGCTTAAGAAATTTTACTTCACTCGTGTGGTGTAATGCACACTCGTTTTTTTAATGAGTGGCAAACAAGCAGATGGAGACCTGATGATAAGTGGTGAATCTTGCTTATTGATATTTGCAACACTTGGGCATACTGATGATGCGGTAACGAAACGCGTTTTCTATAAAAATAAATAACCATAAATTATGACTGTTAATAATATTGACACTAAATTCTGAATTATTCACACTTTTAATTGTAATATTGATATGCGTTTTAGGTTATTTTAGTTTTGTTATTTGTTTTTGTCGTTTTAGCTTATTTTATCGAGTTTTATCTTTAGTGATTGTAGTTTCATGCTGACACGGGTTAATATAAGATGTGCATGTTGTGATAGCAAAAAACATGTACGGAATAAATTATTTAAGTACTTAGGTACCATCTGCATGAATCTTCGACAACCATGTTTTATTTGCAAATAAACGATTTGGATTTGGATTTCAGATTAGGAAAAAATGCGCAGAATTTTTCACATAAATTAGTTGTTATGTTTAATAAGCGCCCATACTTAAATCGACCAGTCATAGAACGTTTGTCTTTTTTTTTCTCTATACCAATACGTGAACTCTCATGCAGCAATCATGAATCCAGTTCATGCGGCTCGCTAAAACTAAGACTATATATATATCGAGGTTAGTCTCAGTGAATCAAATTAAAAATATTTTTTTATTATTTTATATTATTTACTACTAGTTACGCCCCGTGGTTTCACCCGCGGATAAAAAGTATTTTAATTATTTGCTCATCCCAGGTCATCCCGGAACATTTCATTTTTCCGAGATAAAATGTAGCCTATATGCCTATATTAATATATTATTAATCCAGTGTATAAGCTATCTTGGTACCGAATTACATTCAAATTCATTTAGCCGTTTGAGCGTGAAGGAGTAACAAACATACACACATACAAACTTTCGCCTTTATAATATTTATTTATTTATACCTTAGCACAAAATAATGTACAAGGAGGACTTAATGCTATGAAGCATTATCTATCAAGAAAAGAAATGGTAGCGGTGCCGTAAAATTTATATTAGAATAAAATACGTCTATGTATATAATAATAAATATATATATATTAGTGTGATTGGACAATTAGTCTTATACCACCAAATTGCTGAATAAACTATTAGAGATAGGTCAAAAGACGTGAATATGCCAACAATCTTCGACCGCGGGCTATTCTGGTTCACCAACCTCTAGATGATATACTTCCAGATACATTGAGTTCACTCAACGTGCCAGCGACTAAACTCCATCAAATATTTAAGCAACGAAATACAGGACACGGTTTAACACAATTTTTATTTTCAAAGTTATTAGCTTTAAATGCCACGACGTTCCAACGGAATTTTGAAATAAATTTGGAACGTCCGCGTAGATCGATTTCGACATTTTCTCGGGCCACATAGGTACATAATTTTTTCGTCCTGCCAGGTGTGATCGGCTGTTTCACATATAAGGGAATCTGTACACTAGACATGTCCTTAAAACGGGTTATGCGCGTCAATTATTGGTTTTTAGTTGATAGAAAGATCCAAGTAGCAAGTGCGCAATTTGGTTTAGAACCTCTGTTTAAATGAGGCTTGAATCATTGAATGAACGGCAAAAAAGTTAGTGCATGCTCTCATTGGTCGATTAACAGAATTTAAGGAAAATTCAAATCAATTCAATTCAAAATTAGGAACATCTTCTCTATGTAATCTTTTGAGAAATAAGGTGAAGCTGTCTTACACATCCATAAGTCGTAATAATGCTAGTAATTTTAACATACATTAAAGTCGCCTTTTAATAAACTGTTTAATAGCTTTATATGATAACTACAAGTAGTACACGGCTAAATATATATTTTTTTTATTTCGAAATATAGAACTTAAATCCGATTTTGGCTGTAGGTTTAGCATGTAAATAATAAACTTTGTAACTTAAGGGCGGTGGATTTTTAAAAATAAAAAGCAATCAGGAGATACAGTCGAATAACTCAACCGGTGGTTTTTTTTTATTAAATTGCATTTCCACAGACACCTGGGTCCTAGATATTTTTTTATATTTATGAATTAAGCCTATTATTAACATGAACTTATATATAATACAGGAAGGATAATATAGCCAATAACAAAAAGATACATAAACATAAGTATTTAAGTTCTTATTTCTAATTTTTAATTGTATGTGATATGTACTCGAGTACACGAGATATTCGACTGTATCTCGTGAGTGTTAGCCGTGTACTAGTTGTAGTTATGAGTACTACTCACGTCTGTATATTACATACTTAGTATAGCTTTATATGGTCAAATGTATGTGAGAAATGCTGTTGGAATTAAGAAAATTGAATTAATTGTTTTGACATAGTATTTTTATTTATTTATGTGTTTTTAAGACTGTGAATCACGATGGCAAGTTTATTGCAGTTATAATATCATATCAAGGGTTGTCAAAAATATACCAACTATCATTCATCAGCACCAATTTGGATACTGACATATAAATAGTTTTTTTTTTATCTTTTCTTAAAATTACTTTTGTATATGTAATGCTTCGACAACAGCTCACCATTTTACTATCTACTATATAAAAATAAGTCGGGTTTCCTGGCGCTATAACTCCAGAACGCACGAACCGATTTCCACGGTTTTGCATTCGTTGGAAAGGTCTCGGGCTCCGTGAGGTTTATAGCAAAGAAAATTCAGGAAAAATTCAGGACAAACCAACATTTTAAGTAGATGGCGCCGGTGCGTGATACATTGTTTTTCGTATATTATAAAATGTTTAATAAATAAACGTCCACCGGGCCGCTAGTCCGGTATAAAGTGCAGACGCGGTCTACAAAGGTAACTAAGTAAACAGTAAAACAAGCTTGCTTGACCAGAAGAGAAGATTACCTGGCCCGATAGCTCAGTTGGTAGTAGGATTACTTCCTTCTGAACTGTGGGTTGCGGGTTCGATTCCCACCCAGGACAAACATTTGTGTGATGAACATAGGTGTTTGTCCTGTGTCTGGGTGTTATATTCTATTCTATGTATGTATTTACAAACAAAAAGTACATAAGTATTGTATCAGTTATCTGGTTCCCACAGTACAAGCTTTGATTAGATTGGGGCTAGATAGCGCTGTAAGAAATGTCCACAGTAATATCTTTTTTATTTACCTCCTCATTCTTGAAAACAACTAGGTGGTAGGACTTTTCTGCAAAATTTGTCTAGGTAGATACCACCGCTTTGCTAGTTATTCTGCCGCCAAGCAGTAGTGTGAAAGCACTATTATCTATCGGTTTAAAAGAGCTCTATAGCTTATAAAATTACTGGGCAAATGGGACATTATAACCTAATCTCACAGTCTTGTAATCTTATTTCTAGACTGTGCTGATGTCGCGGACGCAGGATAACGCGAAACTATATTTTAGAGTTCCGAGTGTCACTGCAACTAATATGGGCAGACATGTCGCTTAACTTCAGGCGAACGACTAGCTCGTCATGTCATTTCTATACATATAAAATTCAAAGTCCTGACTGACTGACTGAATGACTTATATAATATTAACGCACAGTTTAAACTGCTGGTTCTAGAGACTTGAAATTTAGAGGGTGTGTTCTTTGTAAAGAAAGGGTTTTCCGAAATTCCACCCACAAGAGGGTGAAATGGGTGGTTGAATTATTTTCCTATAGACCACGCGGGCAAAGCCGCGGTCAGAAGCTAGTCATAACATAAAAAAAGATCTAAGTAGTAAATAGTTAACTGGAAACGAGGAAAATGGCAAGATATTCCAAAAGTTCGAGTTACGTTATATTTAAGTTAAAAACTTTTGTTAAATTTATGAGCAAAGCAACTTAAACGCATACATTTACATAAATATTTGACACCATACTCCAAAATTACATAAATAAATACTTATCAATGAATGAATACCTTTTGAAACTAGATCAACTAAGTACGAAACCTTACATTAGCCAATCCGAATTCCGCTAAGGAATCTAAGGACGTGTCTCGCAGATCATAGTAACGGACATGGATATAAAAGGTGCGCAAGCGCAGGTAATTGATCACATTAGATACCTGCACCGCTGGTGGCCAACATAAACATGAGAGCCCTTGTGAGTATTAAGAACTAGATTTCAAGAAATAAAAATATATACAAGCTGGAATTTAGTTCTTTTCCTTTAATGTATGTATTCAGTCCATGCTATAGAACGCTCCCATATAACAAAATAAAAAAAAGTATTATACTTATGAAATAAAACTTAAATCCAGGTATTATCAAATTACCAAATTTATTATATATTATTATATATTTATTGTTTTCAAATAGCAAATTTAAATTCTAAAGAAAAAACATTTTTTTTTTAAATCGGACCTTGTACGAATATTCTATAGCATGGTCTGAGTACATACATTTAAGGAAAAGAGCGAATTCAATTCCACCGTGTATAGGTAGTAACTTTAGTTAATGGAGAATTTAGTGACTTTTTTGCCTGTGAATGTCTTAATGTATATTTACTAAAAAAAAATATTAATCGAAATACGTGGCGATCTAGTCGTTCGTCTGATGTTAAGCGTCATGGATGACCATAACAGTTACGGTGTACCTTAAAACTTTATATTAAGTAAAGATTTTGGGAGTCCCAACGCTGCGCATGTCATCCTGTGACTTCAGCACAGTCTAGTACCTAGTTAATAAGATTTATAGTCTGTGAGATCAGGGGTGATCAGGGAACTTTCATTGCAATGCAATAGGTGAAATTTAATTCCTAATTTGAAAATTTCCGTAGTAGCTCAGTATGTACATGGAGTTTTGGCGGGAAACGAAAAAAATCGCGTCGCCGCATTGTATTATTTTCCAAAACTTGTGTTATTTTCAGTGTTAGTGCATAAAATTGGTGGCATTTTATTCGTTAAGTGCTGAATTACAGGCACGAGTGTGGGAAAGTGGTATAATGATGGTGAAACGTTTCTTTTCGTGCTGTTTCCAAAACTCCATAGAAGCTTCTGGTAAAGTTGCCACTGCTTTACTAGGAGTATGACTTAGACTAGACAACAGCTACTGACTTGACTTGCTGACTTGGACTGAAACTTGTGTGAAATATCATTAACCTGACAAATTATCAATTACTTGACACTGGCATACACAAAAGTTAAAAAAGTTAAAAAGCTACGCATGAAAAAAAATTCCTAGTTTGAAAATTTCCGTAGTAGCTAAGTATGTACATAAACTGCGCATTGAAACTCAAATTTATACATTTATTGTATTTCTATTGGTTGCAATCAAGTTACATGATCGCATAAATATTCACAAAGTCTTTTTCCCAAAGATTTTACCACGTAAATATATGTAGGTCTAGGTCTATTTCGGCTTTATGTTGAAATCACTGTTTTTCAGGTCCTGTTAGCGTTATTTTCGATAGCGGCGGCGAAACCTGGAGGCTTGTTCTCCGGCTGGGGAGACCCACATGGCGTAAGTCACATTTTTATCTCTTTTCTCTAATCCATTTTGTATATCACATAAAAAAACTAGATAGATAAACTCTTTATTGAAACACCGCGTCCATACTATTTTTTTTTTTTAGATTAAGCTTCACCACTGACTCCTGGGCCCGTGCTCTTTTTGAACTTTTTACTTATTAATTCATTAATTACTTTATTTATAATTCTACTTTTCTTTAAACAGCATTTCTAATATTATAAACGCGAAAGTTTATATGTATGGATGTTTGTTACTATTTCACGCAAAAACTACTGAATTGATTTTAATAAAACTTGGAATGCATATAGGTAGCTTATATTATATATTGTTATCGACCAGAAGTGAATTTAACTAAAAAAAAACAATTATTAAATGATATTAAATTTATGTTACTTTCAAATCAAATTTACAAAATTAAATGCAACAAAAATTAATAACTCCGTAGCTAGTCCGCACGCTCCGACCGTTCGAAATAAAGTGAACGAGTCGATGCGCCTGCTCCTCGCTCGAGGCCTCGCCAAGTCTGATGACGCGGCGGGTGGCCACGCCCTCTTCGTCTCTTCTTGACTTGTTACACGGCCTCTCCTGACAGGCGGCCGTCCTCGACCGCAACTCTGGATGGTTCAGAGCTGGAGCCAGCGTCATTCTCAGCCATCGGATCATCAGAATCAACTGTCAACACACACAAAAATACACGTTAAAAATGTATTGTTCACTGTACCTAGTGAACAAACTGCCTTTTTGAAAATAAAAATCAAACATTCAAAATTCGTCTTCCAGCATGGAGTCACACAGTATACACTCATTATCACATTCATTCCGAATTTAGAATACAACATTCATCATTCTCGCGAGGGCCCTCATTCACACCAAACCATACAAAATCAAACCAAACCAAACCGGCATTGACTAGTATACCGTGACAGTGTCCGTTACAGACAACTGTCCTGCCGTGGTAGAGAATCACACTCAATACCAACGTGAATATGGGAAACCCATCTGCCGACCGGTAGAGAATCACACTCGATACCGTCGTGAATATGGATACGATCCATCTGCCGACCGGTAGAGAATCACACTCGATACCGTCGTGAATATGGATACAATCCATCTGCCGACCGGTAGAGAATCACACTCGATACCGTCGTGAATATGGATACAATCCATCTGCCGACCGGTAGAGAATCACACTCGATACCGTCGTGAATATGGATACAATCCATCTGCCGACCGGTAGAGAATCACACTCGATACCGTCGTGAATATGGGAACCCAGAGGGAAGCCCATCTGCCGTCCGATAGAGAATCACACTCAATATCGCGACGTGAAAAATAAACAGAAAATTAACAATTAATCATTTCATATGTTACATTTAGAATGACAAAAACCACTCACATTCAAAAAATGCAGCATAGGTCTCGGGAGTCCACACTCCTGCCATTACCATGTTTTCGGCAGCGGCCTCAGTAAATTTCCAATATGAGCCGGCCAGCGACTCCAACTCGTAACGGCTATGATGGCGCTTCAGCACTTTGTAAAGACTGCAGGAATCTAATTTTCCTGCACGTATGTCAGGTGTAGACGAGTCGCTACTAATGAGCAATTGCAAAGGTGACATCGGATCTAGCGTTTCTCCATCCCCAGATCGAGCTTGCGTCGCCCAATCTTTAGGATTTCGTATGTGACTGACATCAACGGGGTTCTTACTGAAGTAGTCGGCATGCGACATAGGAGTACCTCTCCTATATTCAAAAGTGTACTGGAAATCTTGCTGAACATTGCGGGGTTTAGGTGAACCGACTAGGGCCTGGACCTTGCGTGGGCTCGGCCTAACCTGACCTTTTCTAATAACCCGCCCAAGATACTCTATCTCACTAGTTAACGCAATTTTCATACTACCCGTAACGAAAGTTGACGAGGCTGTGCCAGCTATAAACGGACTCCAATAATTACTGATAATCGACCAAAGCTGTTCTATCTGTTCACCTTGTTGAGGTGTATTTATGTTACTGAGGGTAGCCTGAATATTATTCACGGTGGTGGATATAACCGTGCGTGTCAAAACTTGACTACCATTTCGTCGGATATAGGTGATGCCCTCTCGATCTAATATGTCAGTACCTATAATGATTAAAGTACCAATACACCGATCAGGTACC
Organism: Ennomos fuscantarius; assembly: GCA_905220475.3. Lineage (NCBI taxonomy): Eukaryota > Metazoa > Arthropoda > Insecta > Lepidoptera > Geometridae > Ennomos > Ennomos fuscantarius. Next base: position 12,991,756 of record HG992036.1, on the reverse strand, counting down.
ACGTATAGGTCAGCTTCAACAGATATATGTGGTAATTCAATGACTAACGTAATGAATGAAGTGCTTTCCCGCGCTGTAGACGCTGAAACTCGTCCCGCTGTTGACTCATCGTCACGCATGTCGTTACTTGTTAGTGCAGGCAAAGTAGGTAGTGGCGTATGCGCAGGGGGTACCAACGCAGGCTGTGAAGTAGAAGGTTCGGACGGCGGTGGAGCGGCGGTAAAACGATCTTCAAGCGTATTTAATCTAGCAAGGATAGCATCAAGCACCTCCTTGTTTGTATCACGCTTTCTTTTACGCGAACGAGGCTTATCTTCGGACATTATGCTAAGCTAACACTTGCACTTAAGCAATGAATACAAGCACAAACTATAAATCGTAGAAAAACAAATCAATATGAAAACTGTTTTTAATGTCGGTCAGGCGCACCAAAAGCGGGAAAATAGGCAATGGAGCACTATCCCACTTCTGATGTTATCGACCAGAAGTGAATTTAACTAAAAAAAAACAATTATTAAATGATATTAAATTTATGTTACTTTCAAATCAAATTTACAAAATTAAATGCAACAAAAATTAATAACTCCGTAGCTAGTCCGCACGCTCCGACCGTTCGAAATAAAGTGAACGAGTCGATGCGCCTGCTCCTCGCTCGAGGCCTCGCCAAGTCTGATGACGCGGCGGGTGGCCACGCCCTCTTCGTCTCTTCTTGACTTGTTACAATATTATATACGCTAGATGAACACATAGGATAAATTTTACCGGTGGGTGAAACCGCGGGCCGCAACTAGTCATAAATAATCATAAATTGAACAAACTTAACAACAGTGTAAAGATGGGTGGTCTTATTGCTCAGAGCGATCTCTTTCAGACAACCTGGACCACGGAAAGGAGTAACGCAGTAATATATGGACGGTGGTTTTCATATTTAAAAAAGCTGTGCATAAACATACATGCTTACAAATTTAAAGTACATATACACCTTCTTATACTCCTACAGCCTTATTAATAAACACGAACTAGCTTCAGACTAGTTACAGCATCTTTTGTCTCTTTCGATCCAGCTAAATATTCCAGTAGCAAAAAAAGGACAAAAGCTGAAGTAACTAATCCGAGACTAATACCCGTTTATTAATAAGGCTGCTAATGCTCTAGAACGTATTATATGCCTACTTGACAGCATCTGTGGTGTGATGATTGAACAGTTCGACTGAACCTGAAGCTAGTGGGTTCGACTCCCACGACAGGACAAGTATTTGTGCTCTGAAAAAAAGCGCAATTTCCTGTTCTGAGCCTGGGTGTTGTGGGATCACGGTTCTCGTAGTTCTTGGGTCCCTAGACACAGGGAATCCGAGTTGGGGTCCAGGACCTATGCATGTGATCGTTGGGCGTTACTATTATTATCTATGTATGTGATCGTAGGGCGTTATTTATCCATTTAAGTAGTCCGACATACAAGTGTCAATATGGGAAGGGAATTTAGACCGTGTCGTTGAATGACCTATAACACCTAGTATTGGACTAGACGCCATGGAGACCACACCGATACAAACGCCCACGGTGACATGTGAACGTATAATTAGGTCTACAATTTACTTAAAACTTTTTTGTAATCAAAAAAGTATTAGTAGAATTATCAATTGTTTTAGGTCACAAACTCCCAACTCGAGGTTGCTAAGCCATTCGAAATGACCCTTTTTCTATTCCCAACTTACTACCCAGTCTATCAAACTAAGCGAATTGCCCAATAGAAAGATTTTTTCTTGACTTAAACTAGTTACAAAAAGGAATATTTAATACAAAGTGTCTTTAATAATAATAATAATGCCCAACGATCACATATATGGACCTTGGACCCTAACTAGGATTCCCTGTGTATAGGGACCCAGGAACTACGAGGACCATGGTGATGGCCATGGTTTATTCTTTCAAATAAATAAATACTACAATAATATTATACAACAATTACTACTAAACATTATCAACTACAAAAAATAACTTTTGGCCTATATACTAGCCGCGATGACCTCCAAATGCTCCAGCCCACTACCAGAAGGTAGCGTACCCAACATACTGGCAGCATTGCCCCGTTGAATTGCAATGCTGATTCGCTGTGCCAAATAAGTGCCAGCATTCTCATGACAAAGCCTTGATTCATATAAACAGCTACAAAAAAAGTACTTTCTAAAATTTGTCAATCGTACTAAGCACGTAAAAGCTCTTTCGTGCTTACCTCTCTAGGACGTACTCAGATACGTTGCTGTAGGGGTAGGCAGGCACAGTAGGAAGAAAGAGCATTCTCAAAAGCTCAACCAATTTTACAACCCATAAGTCAACCACTCATAGAAGGATAACTCACAAAATGCACTCATTAGCTAATAATATTTGCAGGTTCCGTCAGTAAGCTACGTCCAGCAGCCGGTGGCAGTAGCCCAGCCTGTGGTGGCCCAGCATTATGTAGCCCAACCAGTAGTCCACGCGGCTCCAGCCATCGCCATCGCCAAACCTGCAGCCACTAGCTACTCTTCATTCCAACGGGTAAATGATATCATGAACCATCAGAAATAAGATAAAGTCAACAGGCCTTAGTAGAACAATTAGGCCCGTGGTCGTCCGACACAAAAAATATTCGACAAGTTTCTACGACAAGTTCTTGCCTCGGGGGATCCCAGAGCTGGCACATACTTCGCTCAGAAGCTTAGTCTTCTAATTCAGCGAGGTAATGCTGCCAGTATTCTGGGAACCTTAGGTACCGTGCGGTGGTGATTTGGATAGCAAATTTACACAAACAGTTTAATGTATTCTTGTAATGATCAGTTCAACACAAACTGATCATTAAAAGAATACTTAGTGCAATATTTTGAACATGGCTCATAATGGTCTATATCATAAAGTATCCCTTATTTACATACTTTCTAATGCTAGTCTGATAAAGTATCTAGTACTTAATACTATAAAGTATTGGTTGTCCTACTGTCGAAACCCAATCAATAAGCCTTAGGTGGGCTTCCGACTAAGCTCAACAGAATGATAAAGACTGACGAAAGCGTGACGAAGAACTGAGCAGCTCTAATTACAATAAACCAATCTGTACTGCAAGATTTTAAAAAACTTCTTTTTTTACAATGGCAGAAGTATGTATGTTAATCTGTAAGGTGGATGAGATTTATTTTAATAGTTACCATTAAATTGTCAAAATATAATGACTAAAACAAAATGAAACCTAAACTAAAAAAAACTAAGAAACGAAATCTTAAAACTATATCTTAACTTATAAATAAAACGCCGCGTTTGATTCGCTGTCTGCGGGTAAAGTGCCCAAAAAGTTGACGACATTATAATAATAATTATAATAATAATAACGCCCAACGATCAATATGTACACAGATTCTGGACCCTAACTAGGATTCCTTGTGTCTAGAGACCCAGGAACTACAAGGTCCCGCAATACCCAGACACAGGACAAGTACTTGCACTTTTTTCTGTGCTCCAAATACTTGTTCTGTCGCGGGAATCAAACCCGCCACCTCTGGGCTATCAGCCAACCTGCTCAACCACCACACCACAGAGGCTGTCCACGTTAAATGTCCAAACTTAGTATTTGGCCGAGGTGAGAGCCAGCTTCTTGGCTTTAATTCACTTCACCACCACTTTTCCTTAATTTTCTTTACAGGTAATCCATCCAATCGCCCAGCCTGTGGTCCACGCAGCTCCCGTGATCTCTCAGCCCATTGTACACGCTCCAGTGGTATCCCAACCCATAGTACAAGTAGCCCAACCCGTGGTCCACGCTGCTCCAGTCCTCCAGCAACCAATCGTTCAGAGCTACGCGCAGCCTGTTGTCTCCAAGGTGGTCTCCGTAGGCTCGTACGCAAGTGGGTACGGTCACGGCTGGTGACGGACGAACTGAGCAATTTTGTACATATTTATTTTTTATTTATATGCGTTGAGATCATGTCCGTGTTATTGTTTTAGAGCAAAATAAAGTTGTTTCACTGTCAGTACTGAAACCTGTGTTTTTTCATGATGCATAATTTAGCTACTGTTTTAAAACATGTTAAAACGTCTTTCATATGTTTAAATAGGCATGCGTTTGACAACAACTCACCTGATGTAAGTGAAGAAGTTGCCTAAGGTGGAGCATGCTTGCCATGTCTTCTCTTTAAATGAATAAATAACACCCAACGATCAAATACTAGATACTAATAATAGTAGATACTGAACCCTCACTATAGAAATTACTGGGCAATTGAGACTTTATGATCTGATTCACTGTTCTGTTATGGGTGGCCGTGGCGCTTAACATAAGGTGAACGGCTAGCTCGTCAAATCATGCAAGCACTACTGTGTTCCGGTGAAGAGCACTGTAGCTAGTGAAATTTCTGGGCAAATGCGACTTTATGATCTGATCTCACAGTCGAGTAATCTTATTACCAGACTGTGCTGATGTCTCAGGACGATGTGCGCAGTGCGTTGTCGCGCGAAACTTTATATTTTAGAGTTCCAAGTGACACTGTTCTGTTATGGGCGGCCGTGTCGCTTGACATCGGGTGAACGACTAGCTCGTCACATCATTCACTTACATTAAAAAAAACCATGCTTCCACAACACCCACACTCAAAACAAGTACCTATATGCGCTTTTTTTGTGCACAAATACTTAACCCGTCGCGGGAATGTTTAACCGAAATGTATTCTTGTACTTGTATATGCAACAATTTCTAACATTTAGGTTTTGAGAAATTAAGCCTTAAGCCTTCCACGACACACCAGGGTTAACTGAAAGATAATGCTCTATAATATTAAATTCGCCTATTTACCTTCTATTGTGGTTGTTTGTGCAATAAAAAATTTTCTATCTATCTATCAAACGATTAATTATCTTATCTTACATATACGCCTGTCCAAAGCTCATTCGTACAAAGGTTATAATGAAATAAATTCATCTTTCTAATGACTATTTATAACGATAAAAGAATAATAATCATCGATTACCAACAATGTCCCACGGCATAACCCAGTTATAGTATAAGCATTCATATTTTATTAAACAGAACTACTGACATAGCTATGCAATATTCATATGAGAATATCGATCTTTCTAGTGATGTGCGTTTGTTGAACGATAGTTTTGTTTTAATCTGTCAAGTCACATTTGTAAAAGGGTAACCTAGAAAGCTGAAACTTCATCTTACTATAATTTATCTATACATTATAGTCAGGAATACAATTTTTTTTTGCCCTTTAACTTAGTTTTCCATACCTCAAATTTAAAAACTATTTTAGTAGAAAATAGTAAACGATAGGTATCGACCGAAAACTATAAATATAAATACTTTTTATTAAAGTACTAATAATAATATAATTAACATTTGAAACACATAAGGATAGGTAAATAACATGAAAAAATATTTCGATATTTTTCAATCAATTCTAGATTTTTGAAAGGTGTTTTGTTTGTATTGAGATTGTTCTAATCTCGACACGAACAAAATACCTATTTTCTACAAAAATCTTACACAATCGTCACTCATAAAAAAGTTATATCTAACCTCAAGACCTCCAAACGAGTAATAAAAATATGTACTGTGAGTGCTTTCCGTGGTCAATGAATGAAATCTGAATAATCGCGAACGTTGTTGAATCGATACTGCGGTTTCGGCACATCACTAGCGATCGCGTGTCGCAAAGCACATCACTGCCACTGTCCTATGAATAGGGTCTATGGTAGGGTGGCCATTGGATAAGATAAGTTAGGTTCCTTCAAACCTAGACCCTATATACTTCAAATAAGTATGAGCTAGAAATCTCAAGCATTCATACAGGATTTTTTTAAAACTTTATTCACTTACCAAAATTCATGATAGGAGCTTATCGCCCCACAAAATTTTGTGTGAAATTGACAGCCTCTGTGGTGTGGTGATTGAGTAGGTCGACTCATAGCCTGGAGGCGGCAGTTTCGATTCCCGCGGCAGGAAAAGTATTTGTGCACAGAAAAAATAAAAAACGCAAATACTTGTTCTGAGTCTGGGTGTTGTGGGACCATGGTCCTCGTAGTTCCTGGGTCTCTAGACACAGGGAATCCTAGTTAGGGTCCAGGATCTATGTATGTGATCGTTGGGCGTTATTACTATTATTATTACTATGGGTACATTGTGAAGGCATAAATCAAATAGGAGCTATCAAACTTTATTACAGACTAAATACATATACAATACATAAGACTTAATATTTATGAGTTTATAACATTTTTTTTTCAAATACGTTTTCATTCTAGACTGATTTCATGCAAGTTATCCAAGCCATTTGGAATACCTTTTCGAGGGTCGCAACGCGACCTTGTCGGTGGGAAACTCAAATTATATTCATCCATCCAAATATTTATGTGTCAAACTTCAAATTAACATTCCTTTCTTAAATCATGGTTACCCCAGAGCGTTGAAATGTTTCAGTAAGCCACAGCAGGGTTTCAGTCACTGAAATACCATGAGGCTAAGCACAGCGTAACTTAGTAAGAACTTGACATTTAAGTTAGTAAGTTGTTTACTTTGGGTTCACGATACAGAAAACTATAAATCTGTAAACAAATAAAAATTTTATACTTAGGACGGAGAATGTATTATAATTAACAAGTACAATGCATGATTTAGACTTAGAAAGTGTCTAATTGTAGTTGAAATGTATTTAAATAAAAGTGTTCAGGTTTACGCACTTAAGTTAGAGTTAAGTTGCAGTTAAGTGAAAATGCGAGCGTGGTCGGGAGATTGCTCCGATGGCATGGGACCTACGGTTACTCGTAAGTGCTACTTAATTTTAATTAGAAACAGATTTTAATAAAACCGGCCAAAAAAGAGTCAGACACGCCGCTGAGGGTTCTGTACAAATTAAGCAAGTTTTTTTATGTTGTTATATTCACTACAGAATATGCAGGTATTATCTTACCTGAGGTTAGAAGTGTTAGCGTTTTAGTGATGGGGAAAGAAACGAGTCTGCTTTAGACCACACGACTTAAGTAAAACTTCTTTAGTGTAGCTCCATCTATCGGCTGGTATAATTGTTTTTGCTTTGTTCAATGTTAATACCGCCATCTTGACAATTGTACGTGGTCATTTTATTTTTTATTATTCATCAAATTTTTAACTTGGTTATGTTCACAATGGACATCTACGTTCACCAACTTTTTCAACTTCCGTTTGTCTCCTCACGCATTCACCAGCTTACTCCACAAGTCAAAAGTGCCTAATGAAGTTTTACTTCAGAAACAAAATCTTTTAAAATCACGTTTTTTGCATTATTATTTTCCTTTTTGTCATTTTTTATTATTTGTTGGGTAATCCATACACAGGTTCAAGAGATATAGTCATTCGGCCAGTCAGGCCGAAGGCTTAGTAATTTTACTATAGGTGGTAGGTCTTTTCTGCAAAGTTGGTCTAAGTAGGTGCCACCGCTTTGCCAGTTAACCTGCCGCCAAGCAGTAAAAAATAATATATTTGATTAGTGGGAACGAAGTTCCTTATTACGCGTTGCGCAAGGGGGCTATACGGAAAAAATTAAGACCAAAAGTTGTAACGATACTTAAGACCAAAAGTTGTAACGACACTTAAGACCAAAAGTTGTAACAACACTTTTTGAAGCTTGTCTAAGGTTAAAAGGAAAAAGAGGGAAAAGATAAATGGATAAGACGGTGGCAAAGGCTCGTAGGCTCAAAGGCTGGCCCAGCCTTCCTATCAAATACTCGCCCAGCCTACGAGCCAATGAGCTGATCCACTCAACCACCGTACCATAGAGGTTGTCAAACAAAACATCAACTTAATAATGTAGACTACTTCTTATTACGGACATTCATCCACGACTTTACAAATTGGAAAAAATTTCGACCTAAATTCGGATAAATTAAGGTCTAACAAATAACACAACTAAAGTTTTGTGCCACGACATCATAGGCATGACGTAAATATTGTGGCGATGGTATCGCAGAGTCCTAGACGCCTAATTGTATAAGCACTTAATAGAGCATTGACTCATGAATAATTATAATAACACTCAACGATCGCATACATAGATCATGGACCCTTAAGATTCCCTGTAGGGAATAAGGACCCAGGAACTGCGAGGATCATGGTCTCCAACACCCAGACACAGGACAAGTCTATTGACTGGCCCGATAGCTGTTGGTAGTAATCCTGCCTTCTGAACTGCAGGTTGTGGGTTTGATTCCCACCCAGGACAAACATATGTGTGATGATCATAAATGTTTGTTCCGTGTCTGCGTGTTATATTGTAATCTATACATATACCTATATACAAAAAAAAAGTATATAAATATTGTATCAGATATCTGGTTGCTATAGCTTATAAAGCTTTGCTTAATTTGGGACTAGATGGCGATGTGTGTAATGTCAACCAATATTTACTTTTTTTCTGGGGGACAAATACTTGTCTTGTCGCGGGAATCGAACCCGCTGCCTCCGGGTTATGAGCCGAACTGCTGTACCAACATACCACAGAGGCTATCAATAATAGGCACTATAATAGTGCATGTTCGGGTGAGCTATTCATCATCAAAATCATCATCGGCTTTAGCTATACGCTTTGTGATTTCCAAGAAAATTAGAGCAAGGCTTTACAGTAGCTCACTACCACATATTAAAGATGTTATCAAGAAAGCTAGACATAAATCACCCAGACAGGCATATAGGCTAAACCTAGGCTGGTATAAATCCCAAGCACTTAGAAGGTTTTTATATATCGTTCATTCACTTTGAAGGTAACCTTGACACGAAAGAAATGCTTAAAAGAAGCCCAGCTTATAAAGGTTCAAAAGAAGCAATTTAGAAAGCAAATAACTTTAATTTAATATGATTATTTTTGTGTGATGACAATTTTTCTAGGAACAGCCAGTGCTAATGCAAGTACACCGCCCCTGAAGAACGGCAACGACTTGGTAGAGTCAGGGTATCTGATAGCAGTCGGTTCCAGAACTTCGAGGTGAGTGGGCTTTTAGATCTAGAGCCTCCCAGAAACGCTCCTGCTTAGTCCACACAAGGTTGAGGTGTGAGAAATAGGATGCGATGTATTTTTTTCGCGCATTTCGATCTCATGGTGTGTGGTTACCTTAAACGAGCTGTCTCTACTCGTTTGGCACACCACCTACACTATGTATTATATGTGTTAATATATTATTGCTGGAGCATTTGGACTGTCTATAGGTCATTGTGGCTAGTATATAGTTCAATATTTTTTTTAGTAGTAGGTGTTTAGCAGTATTTAGTATTATATCATTGTAGTATTTAGTTGAAAGAATAAAAGCGCTTTGCCGGTATAAAGAAAAAAAATTTTTTTTTTTTTTAGACTTCTCACACAACGCCATCTAGCCCCAAACTAAGCAAAGCTTGTACTATGGGAACCAGATGACTGATACAATACTTAGATACTTTTTTGTTTGTAAATAGATACATAGAATACAATATAACACCCAGACACAGAACAAACACCTATGTCCATCACACAAATGTTTGTTCTGGGTGGGAATCGAACCCACGACCCACAGTTCAGAAGGCAGGGTTACTACCAACTTGACTTGAATTGTGACAGAATTGTGACTTTACTGTACATTATTCAATAAAAAGTTTGTGACCGTCGTTCTGGAGGTCACCTCAGACCTAAAGCCGATTCATGCTTTACCCACACCTATATTGCCATCATAAAAAGTAGAATTGTATTAACATTTTTCGATGTATAATTTTTCTCGGCTTACACTCCAACCAAAACACCACTTCCATCACAGTCTAGTGAAAGCTCACATCACAGAATACCTATTTTTAGTACCCATCAATTCAAATGCAAATAATTTATTGCGAATAGCCTTATAAATAATAAAAATAATAACGCCGGACGATCACATACATAGATCGTGCTGGTCCCTAACCAAGATTTCCTGTATCTAGGGACTCAAGAACTATGAGGACCACGGTCCCACTTTTCTGTGCACAAATAATTCTCCTGCCGCGGAAATCGAACCCGCACACTTCCGGGCCATGAGCCGACCTGAAAAAACTATCTGATTATATTATATTAATACTGTACAGAGAAGAAACAATATTTTTATAATACTTAATAACGACGAACTTAAAAAGGTGGTCAAGGATATGAAACCATGTGATTGAAAGCTGCTATATTGGCAGCGCATTTTTTTTTTTTAAATTATAATAAAAAACGAGTGTGACCCCACGACTGAGGTATAACTTCTTTAGCTTAGCTCTATCTATCGGCCGGTATAACTTTGTTTTTGCCTTGTTTAATGTTAATTTCGCTATCTCGACATTTGTAAATTTTCATTTTTCGGACATACCAACATAATAAATAGAAATTTTAAATTTGTTATGTTGACAATGGAGAACTACGTTAATCAACAACTTTAAACTTTAATTCACCTCGCCAGCTTACTACAGCTTGTGCTTGACTTGGGAAAGTTTTACTTCAAAACCTAATATTTTCATGGTCTTTCTACACATTATCTATCAACACATAAAAAAGTAATTTTGTAATATTTTTTTATTAATTTTTCAGGTTCCGCCGAAAACACAAACAGAAAATAACAGTGATTGTCCTCGTATGCATTTTGCTCTTACTGCTATGCTTCGCCATCGTTATGACCATTCTATGTGAGTTAAACATTAATCTATCACTGTACAAGGTGTCTCATTGCGACCGGTCAGGGAGGTCATTAACTATGAACTAATAGGTATAATAAATAAAGAAAGATATAATGTTATATTCTATAAGAACTTTGGCGTCGCGCCGGTTGCATTCAAGGATATTTAAACACAACTGGGAATCGAACGCTATAGCAGCTCTCCTAAAACTAGATGACTATGATAATGATAACTTTCATAAAACTAGTGCAGTTTGGAAGGAATTACACACAAAATAGTTGCGTCCCGCGGTTTCATCTGCGGATAAAAAGTATTCTATTCAATCCAAGTTTCAAAATCCGTGACAACCATAAATACAAACTTTCACATTTATAATATTAATCGTAGGATAAATTATTAGAAACTAATCCACAATAAATAGATAGCTTAGATAATTTTATTGCAAAAAACGAAATGTTACAATTTGTTACATACAGTACAAGTATATACATTTTCTTCAAAACACTTAAATTATGATAGAAGAAACCTAACTATGATATTTTTGGTGCAACGAAAGTGTCGAACAAGTTGCATTAGATAATGTTAACAAAGTTATATACACCTTTTTGAGACCCTATGCATATCACTTACGTTAGTAATCGCATACTTTAAAAATGCATACCTTAGTAAAAGCATACCTTAGTAAACGCATACCTTACTAAAAGCATACCTACATTCGTAAGTATCGTATTCGTATATGGTTTGGGCTGTGCGTTGTCTGTAAGTCAGGACAAAGCCTTTTATATAAAAGATTACTGACACTGAGGCCCGTAAAACAGAACTACGCTTAGTAGTGAATCGGTGCTCAAGACAAGATTTTATTTACCAAATGATCAATTTTTGATTGAAATCTGGACTTGAGCAGGGATCGACGACTTAACATTGTTCTGTAATAACTTAGAATATCTTCTTATGATTTTTACGTGAACAAAATATTTTGTTGTAGATGCTCGCCAAAAACATCACAAGCCTGTGCGAATATGCGAGAGCAAAGAATGTCTTCGATCAGCGGCCAACCTGGTGCTCTCTATGGACGCCACTGTGGATCCTTGCAAGGATTTCTACCAGGTATCTTTTATTACATATTATTATACATATTCAAACTGCTACTCGCGTCTGCATTTGGATTGTAGTACATATATCTAATTGGACTTTAAGCTTTGACTGTTACTTGTTCCTTAATCTATGCGCTTTTCTATTGTTCGTATATTATTATGCAAAGTTATGTCTCCGGCGGCTTAAAATAGTGAAGAATTCTATTAAGTAGTTTTGATTACATAATTTCGTAGCTTAACAATCCACACCACTAACAACGTGATTGTTAATAACTCTTTAATATCGTGTACGTCTATCCGTTCTTTTTATTTTCTATTCAGTATGCATGCGGCAACTGGGCCGAAGACCATCCGCGTCCTGACGCCTTTTCTTCTTTCGACTGGTTCCGGGCCAAGCAGGTCAAGGTCTACGCTCTGGTTAGAGACTTCCTCAACAAGAACGTCTCTCATCAGCCTAGAGCGGTCCAACAGGCTAAGGATATGTTTGTTGCTTGTATGGATACAGGTGAGACATCTTAAGCATTGACAGCCTCTGTGGTGTAGTGAGTTGAGTAGGTCGGCTCCTGACGCGGTGGTGGCGGGTTCAATCCCCGCGGCAGGACAAGTATTTATGTGCAGAAAAAAAAAGCGCAAATACACGTTCTGTGTCTGGGTGTTGTGGGACCATGGTCCTTGTAGTTCCTGGGTTCCTAAACACAGGGAATCCTAGTTAGTTAGTTCAGGATCTATGTATGTAATCGTCCGGCGTTATTATACACCTACTTAGACACATATAACAGAAATATCAGGAAATATATAAAAAATGTCATAGCTAAGTTCATACTTCAACCTGAATTTAATCAATTTCACGGATATTTATCTCTTTCCAGCAACACTAGACAAGCAAGGCCTCGGGCCTATATTCAACGTTCTAACGTCGCTAGGTCTCCCTCCGTTCCCAACCTACATCAACGTGACAGCAGACTATGACTACTCCACCTACAACTTCGACTGGTTAGAAACCGTCATCAAAATAAAGACACAGTTTGGCATGGATGTTATTATAGGATTTGATATATTCACTGATCCTACCAATTCTACAGTTAACACGATGGCTATGGGAACCCCTGAGACTGTCAATCCATTTCCAAGGTAAAATGATATAGTTCAAATGAAAATAAATGGTGAAACAATTAAGAAAGTAGACAACTTAAAAAATACCTTGATAAATGCTTTGTAATAAGATTTTAATCAAAAAAACTATATTAATTGCTTGGCAATCAAATACATTGAAGTAACAGACACAGACCTGGATTTTATGTTTGGCTTCAATGATCCGTCTATGGCTTTAAACAATATTATATATTTAGTAATCATTAAAACCTTTAATTTTCAGCCTAAACTATAAGCAGAAACGACATCGACACGATGGAAAAAGAAGTATTAAATTAGATACAAAAACCAAAACCATTGATATATTAGACATTATAACAGGTCCCAGTAAATCAAAAAAAGAAAAAACAGCTGCAGATGATGAAGAAGATGATAGATATAACTTTATGTACGCTCAAATTATGAAGATTTTCGTCAGTGAATCTGGGCAGTTCAAAGATTCAAAACTAACTGAGCCTGAGTTAGATGACAACATAATTACAACCAAGGATGCTTATGTGTCTATAAAAAGTGATATTTACGAGGTAAATGTCAAATTGATTATAATTAAACTAAATAATTAATATAAATTACTAATTATAATTTTCTAGGGAAAGTCCGGCCCGCTGCGATAATATATAGTATATTCGACATGCTGTTATATATAACAATACATTATTATTTGTAAAAAGCTAAATTATAACAATTAGCAAAATTGATCAAAATGTATATATATCCTTTCTTTTTTCTGTATTCTTTCATTTTATGAAAATATCATTTTGATCTACCACCCATATCACTCGTGTGTTACGTGTTAATAGCACTGAACTGCATTATTCCATCGTGTGAAGAGTTTGCCTTCGTTTGCGTGCATTTGATTTTCATATGCACAGTAAGCCAGTAAGCTATATAATTTTGAACTCATAAAGATAACATGTTAAATTGTAAATAAAATTACTGGGCATTATGCTACTTTGTAAAGTACAATTTAGAACATGACTGTACCTACGTTATTAACATTTTTTTTTCGTTTTATGTGCTATATTTGACTTTGATTTGATTTTGCCTTGCACTATTTTTATACTGCAATTAGGTACCTACTTTATATATGTCAACATAAAAGATTAATCAACTGCTTGATATGTTCGAGTAAAGCTTTTTTGTTTTACCTTTCGCACATTTATCGGATAAACCTATGTTTATCCGATAAATGTAATGTAAATGTAAGTACCTATGTACTTATTACATTACAATAGCTAGGCTCAAAAACGCTTGACCAATTTCAGTTGGAGTCAGAAAATAGTACAGACTTCGAAGATGACTACCAAGATATACCACGATATACAGTAGATGAGATCCAAGCACACTCTGACCTTAACGTGGAACAAAACAACGCTACAGCGACTCCCATTTGGAAGAGATACTTGGAAGGCATTTTTGAAATAAGCAATGTTAGTTTAGATTTTGACAGTGATAAGATTCTGGTGTCCGATCCAGATTTAAAGTATATGGCTCAAATAGCTGCGTATATAGCTAAAACGCCTCCTGTTTTAATAGAGCTTTATATTTGGGTAAAGGTAAGTAAAAATTTTATGCAATGGAAGATTAAATCAGTACCTATTCTAAGCTCTCCGATTGATTCCACAAAGCCATTAAATGCCAAACCCTTAATAACCTTTGGCATTTAATGGCTTTATTTGTTTTTTTCTGATGATTATTATTGTCATATTCATTTTGACAAAGTCTTTCACAATTCCAATACTGATGGGGAACATAAGGGTATAATGGTTATTCCACAGGTAGTAGAAGTAATGGCAATTCATGCAACCTCAGAGCTTAGAACCTTATTCGAAAAAGCATATGAACTGGAAAATTCTCACTACGCACCAAGTTCTAGAAGTCTGCAATGTGCGAATGTGGTCAATGACATGATGGGGATGGCTGTATCTTATGGGATTGCCGATCCACACTTCTTCAATGTCACTAAGCCGAAGGTAAACAGAATCAAACTAGTCATAAAAATTGGAATAAACCATCTATGCATATTAGTTTTTACAAACGTAACTTCTCTTATACTTACCAACTCATACCCACGTGCTTTGAACCGATGGTGTTCTTTGACTACTGATTAATTTAAGTAACGAATAAATATTTCATATCTGAGAATAGATTTCTTTCTCTAAGTAACATCTATTCAAACAATTTCAGATAGAAATAATGCTATACGAGCTCAAAAATTCCCTAGCCCACCTAGTAGGGCAATCAAAATGGATGGATGACAACACCAAACTAGTCACCTACCAAAAAATTATTCAAATGCAGTCCCTCATTGGCTTCCCTGACTGGCTTCTTCAAGAAGGGAAACTTGACGAATATTACGAAGGAATAGTGATTGAAACTAATAAACATTTGGAAAACATGATTAATGTACTGCAAAATAAGATAAAGAAAGGTTTAAATGCGTTTCGAATGGTAAATAATATGACATGGGCGACAGAGCCGACGGAAGTGAATGCTTATCACACGTTTCAGCAGAATACTATAAGTAAATAGAGATTTAACATTCATCATCTCTCATCATCCTCTGCTGCTATTCACTTGGTCGCTTATATAAATTTAAATTCCACATTGTTATTAGGTATTTCCTTGGTGGTTAAAATATACTGCTTCTTCAATGTGGATCAAGATATACCTAACATAACGTATTTTCTTTCATCTAAGATTCTAAGTCACCAATATCATTATAAACAAATGCTTTCATGCCGTCATTATATCACATGTTATCTTTATTCTTGTCGTCTTTCTTTTCAGCTGTACCTTTAGTAGTTCTGCAATATCCATTCTTTGACCTGGGACTTGAGTAAGTCCTTTCTTTTTTATTCTTTAAAGTATATGGTCCATTGGATATAACTATCTCTGTTCCTTTTGTACAATTGATTTTTTAAAGATGTATTATTTTTTCAGTTCTCTTAATTATGGATCTTTAGGCACGGTGCTTGGACATGAAATTACTCACGGATTTGATAACTTTGGTAAGCTCTATATTTTTTTTTCAATGTAATAAAGATATAACAAATTGAGTCTGCGATTTAAAAAATGAGACGCGTTGCGTTTACATCAATTTCATAGTTTTAGTAATTAAATTAAAAATGTGTACATGCCTTAACAGATATCTTTGTATTTATAAATGTTTGCATACTTAAGGGTTCTACCTTGTCTTTAAGGGCGATATTTCGATAAAAACGGAAACGCTTTACCGTGGTGGTCCAACGAAACAATATCATCATTCGAAAACAAAACGCAATGTTTCGTCGATCAGTACTCGAACTATTACTTGCCAGAGCTTGATAAACATGTAAGTTTGTACATTTTGATATTACAGTAATTAGACCAACCTTTTAAAAATCGGTTTCCTCATAATATCATAATAGTCATATTATGAGGAAACCAATGCAACATTTTTTTTCAAATTGGTTTACATATAAACCGTTTTGAAAAAAAATGTTGCATATGGAAGGATATACTTTCAGATGTAGGTATTTTATTTATTTAATATAAATATGATACAACTTTATTTTTTATATAACTTTCAGCCATTTAGTTAAATAACGAACAAAAAGATAGCTTACATTTCCTATCACATTTATTTAATTTGATGACGTAGAGAGAGAGAGACGAGCTAGAAGTACTTACAGACGTACAAAAACAATATTTCAAAAGGTGTCTTTAAACTACATTAATAATCTCACTCAGGTGGATGGCAAGCGAACTCTAGGCGAGAATATTGCCGACAATGGAGGCGTCAGGGAAGCGCTGGCAGCGCTAAAGGAGCACCTTCGGAAGGTCGGCCCTGAACCGAAGCTCCCGGGGTTTGGAGGGTACTCTTCGGAACAGATGTTCTTCTTGTCTTATGGAAATGTAAGTTTTAAGAAAAACTAAAAAAAGGTGAAGACAGTAACCTAATACATACGTATTGACTTATTTAGTCGTATTACCTAATCTTGAGAAACCATGGTTCTTGATGTTTTAACCTAATACAATAAAACTTCTCTTACATACTCTTCTTCCAACCTTCTTAAATACTCTCCATTGTCACGCGCCATACGTTGGATTAATTTAATATCTCAGGGAGTGGACATTTTCAACTGCAGCCTGTCGAACTTCACAGAAGTAGCTCTAAGATATATAGAAATTAATAGTATATCTTAACTACAAATACATATTGTAATAATAATATTTATTATAAGTTGTAACATCGCATTGGATATGTATCTGTAATGATGCTACAATTCTGTTGATGAATAAATAAATAAATAAAAAAATAAAATCAAAGGGAACAAATAAGACTCTACCATCATCTCTTATCCCATCTTGACATACCATCTCTTATCCCCAATTTTCCAGCTCTGGTGCGGCACTACCACAACTGAATCTTTGAAAGCAGATTTAGAAGACGAGCACTCTCCTCAGCGGTTCAGAGTGATGGGTACCCTACAGAACGTCGCCGACTTCGCCCGAGCATGGAATTGCCCCAAAGGATCTACCATGAACCCTAGTAAAAGATGCATCATTTACTAAAGTTTGACAATGACGTAATCTTAAATGATGCATTTATTAAGATTGAAAGTTTTTGAAGTAAACGCACGCTTGATTGGGGATAAAATGGTGAGATGAACGGAAGTTGAAATCCACGTGAAGATAGAAAGAAAGAGTTACGTTTCGTTTTATTTTCGTATTCGTTGGATCAAAAGACATTTCTTTTGACCCAACACTGGAACGCCATCGCGTTAAAAAAGTTTTACTTCAGTCGTGTGGTTTAAAGCACACTCGTTTTTATTTGAATTCTAGATAGTTTTACATTTGGTACAACATTTCTGTTCATTTTAAGTGACAATGTGGTGGAACGATCTAGCACGCTCGCCTATAAAAACTCACTTTACTCTTGATAACGTCCAAATTAAAGCTATGTGGAAACATTGACAATATAAAGAGTTCCACTTTTATGATGTACATTTTGGTAATTAGTCAAAAATAATAGTTTAAACCTGAAAAAGATTATGGTTGATTTGTTTGTTTCAATATCTATGTCGTAAAAGCTCTAGCTTGGAAAATGTACTGATTTGAAAGATTAGGATAGATGATTTAATTCATATCTAGACAAAGTTATATTAATGTTTCATTTATTAGGGGAATTCTATAGTAAGATTTAAGCATAATATAGGTAGGTACTTAAGCAATACGATATATTTCTCGTGTCATGTGTTTCTTAGATTTATATACCGAAGTATTATTAGCTATAAGTAAATGTATTTTAATATACTGTGAGATTTACCAAACATTGATGTAGTTAAAATTATTATTATACGATCCCTTTCTCTACCATTACTTTCTTGTCCCTGTTTGTTTGTCTCTTATGTTTGTTAATTTTTGTGGTTTCACGCTTAAACGGCTCAACTGATTTGGATGAAATTGCTAATATTGTGATGATGTCATCCTTCTTCATCATCTTTCCAGGTTTCCAACTGGTTTCGTAGTTTTCGTATCATTCACAATTTGTATTCCAATTCATGATTAGAACTTTCATCGCATTCTTTTAATTTTGGCCATTCCACTGATGAACGCTGAAGCGCTCTCACGAAGGTTCAATATACATATAAGTAAGTAATAACAGTAAGACAGAAACAGTTGTAAATCGTTTAATGACAGAAAAAATACAAAAAACCTGATTATATTTTCTTAATGGTACGATAGTGAAGTGGGGTGGGAAGAAATCGAGTTGTACGTGACAGACTTGCCGTAGCCCCCAACATAGCCACCGTAGCTCCCGTAGCCTATTCCGGCTGACAGTCCGGTTACTGGGTACCCGGTGGCGTATCCACTGGAATATCCAGTGGGGTATCCAGCAGAATATCCAGCAGAATATCCACCGGTGAATCCACCAGAGTATCCAATGGACTGAGTTACTGGAACAGCTGCGACAGTAGAGACAGCTGGAGCAGCTTGAACCGCTACGTTTCTCTCGACATATACCGGGTGAGGTACCGCCACGGGACGATCAACCGGAACCGGCACGCTAACGTGCCTGTCCACGTAAACTGGATGCGGAACAGCTACCTGCTTCTCAATATACACCGGCCGGTCAACCGGCACCTGCTTTTCGACTGTCACGGGGTACGGCACCGGGACATTTACTGGCACCTTAACCGGGTATGGCACACGTTTCTCGTAATACACAGGCACTTGTTTGGTGATCTCAACGGGCACCTTTTGTACGACGGGGTATGGCACGGGTCGGTCTACTGGAACTGGGACTTTAACGGGATAGGGGACGTGTCGGTCTACTGGATAAGGCACCGGTACTTGCACGGGGACTTGGACGTTGTGCGTGACAGTACGAGTGACGTAGCGCGGAACCTCTTGCCTGAGGATGACGGGGTTGGGCTCGATACCGACAGACGTGTGAACTGTTGGAGCGGGCAGCGATACTGACGGGGCGGAGACGGCAACAGGCGCGGCTGACACGGCAACCGGGGCTGCGGAAACTCCTACAGGCGCGGCAGAAACTGCCACTGGAGCTGCTGATACTGCCACGGGCGACGCTGCTAATGATACCGCTGGCGCAACTGACGCTGTTGCATATCCCAGTGACGAACCGTACCCACCAACTCCACTGTACCCACTGTACCCACCAATCCCACTGTATCCAACCCCGACTCCGCTGATGCCGTTGACATATCCCTCCGATCCGTAAGAAGACAGGCCAATTGAAGACACGTGGCGCTTCACAGCTTTCTCAGATGACACGTCTTTGATACCGTTGCCTTTCAAAAACTTGGACACTTGGGTCTTCTCCACGATCTCTCGCGCTGTTGAAAGACTGCTCGCCGCAAGCAGCACCTGTAAAAAGATATGGGTCAAATATTGAATACACTGCAGAGAAAGTTTGTTTGTTATGTGTGTACAGTATTTTGATGTTTCGTTTTATTATTTCTTTTCCAGTTATACGTAAAATCACATTCTTCTTTTAACAAACAAGTATAGGTATTGTATCAGTTGTCTGGTTCCCATAGTACAAGCTTTATTTAGTTTGGGGCTAGATGGCGCTGTGTGAAATGTCCACAAATATTTATTTATTCAATAATAGAGCCAATTGAAATAAACGGCAGACCTACCTTTTTATCATATAGGTACATATTAATAATTACCAAGGTACTACGAGGACCGTGTCTGACACATAACACGTAGACACAGAACAATTATTTGCGCTCTTTTATGTACAAATACTTGTCCTGCCGCGGGAATCAAACCCGCTGCCTCTAGGCTATGAGCTGACCTGCTCAACCACCTCACCACAGAGGCTGTTGATATTATATTATCTGCCATGATCTCATAGCAATCATATAATTGCCAGTAAAATATTTATTTACACGTACATAGAGTTTAAAGTAGATAGGCATGTGCACATACTCGAGAAGGCTGCTTATGATCTAGGGCGAGGATATCAAGTCAGGCCTTACGGAACTACAGCCGGGTGCCACCGGTCCAGTATACACAGCTGTATACCCTCTCACGTAAGCACATACTACTTAGTAAACTTGTATGTAAGACCTGTGAGAAAATTATAAACTTGAGTTGCTTAGGCGGAGTTGCCTAAGCTTAGCGTTATTCAGTTCAGGCTATGAATTTAAAATGTCATGAATTTTAGTGTCAAGACATGATTTGCCAGACTGTGGGCAAGGGTTGATGACCTTCTTTGAAGGCTTTCTATTTATTTTCAGTTGTAACTTGGCTTTGTGAACACTAGTGACGAAATATCGATTGCTTACGTAGCATTCAATTTTAAATAACTGTCTTCACAATAACTCATTTTTTACGAGATGTATATATTCTCGATGAATGAATTATTTCAGAAAAGTTTATTTATACAGAATTTATTTTATTCCGTACTGCTTATTACAAAAAACTGAGACTTAAATAATTGTTCTTGCGTTTTTTTCCTGCATAAATGTCACTTTTTATCAAGTAAAGTTAAGTAATTTTTATGTATTGTGATTTGCTTATTAATTAATTTCATTATGATAAGAACTAAACCTTCCACGTTAAGGTAGATCATCATCTTCACCATCACTGGAACAGTTTGGTCAGCAACCTTGCCTGTGCCCCGATATTTTCAATCAACTTCAAAGAAAAAGTTCTGAATTCAGTTGTATTTTGTTTTTTATCTTTTTTGTGATCAATTATAATTATACACAATATAATAATAATAATATGTGTGGACATCTCACACAACGCTATCGAGCCCCAAACTAAGCAAAGCTTCTGCTATGGGAACCAGATAAGTGATACAATACTTAGATACTTTTTATTCATAAATACATACGTACAGTACAATATAGCACCCAGACACAGAACAAACACCTTTGTTCATCACATGAATGTCTGTCCTGGGTGGGAATCGAACCCACAACCCACAGTTCAGAAGGTAGGGTTACTACCAACTGAGCTATCGGGCCAGTCATAATTATATAAAAATAATGCGCATTAAATCGTTTTTTATTCACTTTATTTGGGCAAACAAACAGTACCACATTAAAATTATAGCTAATAAATAATATACAATAATGGGGGGGTTTAGTGGATTCGATTTCCACGTACCCCTTTGCCAATCTCCATGGTGGCAAGGAAGTGCAAGGGCATGCCCCTAGCGGCATGTCAGATAGAATAAGAAATAAAAGTAGAAGGTTTTCAGAAAATATTTTATCATCAGAGAGGTTCAGCCTGATTTAAATGACATACACGATAAAAATCTTAACATATTATCTCTCCTATTATATCTATTATATCTCGATGTAACTAAAAACACCTATAATTCTATTATTATAGTAATATGCTTGCAAAATTATTCTCCACCAGCCTCACCGGCCTTGACCTGACCCACCTCAGGGTGAACCAGGGTGAACCTTACTAGATATTTACGACCACCACTGCATTGCCTTACCACACCTAGTGGCCTACACATGAACAGCCGGAAGACGTACACTGCTGACATAATAAAACATAAGAAACCCCATAAAACGTCACTTTGAATGCTTATTCTATGAATCAATAAATTAATTAGTTAATTTATTAACTTAATCAATTAATTATTAAATAATCACCACGCTTGGCAGGCGGCTTGGTGATCTCAGATTATAATGTACCGAGGAAAATGCTGCTGCCCATTCCCTGGCTATTCCCTGAGCCGACTCTAACGCCATGGGAAGAGAATAGGTGGTCTTATTCTTATATCGTCGGGACCACACGCTAAAGTAGCCTTAGTTTGTGTATACTAATATTATAAAGAGGAAAGATTTGTCTGTAAGTATGTTTGTAACGAATTGGCTCAAAAATTACGGGACCGATTTTAAAAATTCTTTCACCATTTGAATGCTTATCATTGATTAATATAAGCTATTTTAATTGGGGGGCGAGTAGGCTGGACTGCAGTCGCGACCTCTTCTCGCTCCCGGTACGGCGGACGAGGGCTCACGGGGGGTTTTAGTGGGTTCGAGTCCCACATACCCTCTGCCACCACCGCCGTGGTAGCAGGGAAGTGCGAAGGCATTTCCCCCCTTAAAAAAAAGGCTATTTTAATTTCAGGAATAAAATGTTTATGACAAAATGTTTAAAAAAAATGTCCACCCGTGTGAAGCCGGGATGGGCCGCTAATCTATAATAATAATAAATAATAATAATAACGCCCAACTCACATAGATTCTGGACCCTAACTAGGATTACCTGTGTCTAAGGACCCAGGAACTACGAGGACCATGGTCCCACAACACACAGACGTAGAACAAGTATTAACGCTTTTTTTGTGCACGGGAATAAACTTCTTGATGTTCTTAAATGAAGGTATCTTCTAGGCAAGCGCGTTACAGCCTAGACCACATCGTCACTTACCATCAGGTTAGATAGAAGTCAAACGCAAGCCTATCAAACAATTTAAATAAAAAAAAACAACTACTGGTCCTGCCGCGGGAATCGAACCCGCCGCCTCCGGGTTATGAGCCGACCTGCTCAACCACCATACCACAGAGGCTGTCAATGTAATACTTAAAGTATAGGTAATGGAAACATGTATTATTGAAATACCTATAGTTACTTATCTAACTACTCTTTCTAGCTGAGGTAGGTACATAAATCATAAATATTACTTAACTGTGATAATAACTACTCGACTGTGTAGAAAGTAATGAAAATTAACGCAAAAAAATTTAATGCAAGACTAATTCAGTCGTTACATTGTAGTATAGAGAACGTTGTAGAAATGCTTAAATTATCCAAGCACACAAAATTTTAAGTCAGTTTATCATTTGTAGAATTTAAACAAGGTTACTGTAAAAAAATAACAAAGTACAAAGTAAATAACATGGGTTCCAAAATACTTCCTTAAGGTATCCTCTGAATTTTATGGGTTTAAACTTTTCTTTTGCTTTTCTTCATGCAACTAAATCGCATCATGTACCTACATAGTACCGGATGTACTTCGTATAAGTAATGTAATGGGACAAAAAAAAAGAAAAATAATAAGACAAGAATAAAAGAAAATGAGGAAAGAAGAAGAAAGGTTAACTTGAAGATGAAGTTTATTAGGTGGTAAGACTTTTCTGCAAAGTTCGTCTAGGTATATAGGTACCACCGCTTTGCCAGTTATTCTGCCGCCAAGCAGTAGTGCGCAAGCACTACTGTGTTCCGGTTTGAAGGACACTGTAGCTAGTGAAATTACTGGGCAATTGAGACTTTATGATCTGATCTCACGAGTCGAGTAATCTTATTACCAGACTGTGCTGATGTCTCAGGATGATGTGCGCAGTGCAGTGTCACGCGAAAAATATATTTTGGAGTACCGAGTGACACTGTTCTGTTATGGGTGGCCGTGTCGCTTAACATCAGGTGAACGACTAGCTCGTCACATCATTCACTAATATAAGAAAAACTTGAGAGGTGTCAAGGGACACCCGGATGGAACGAAGTTCAAAAGAATTTAAAAAAAATGCTTTAATTAGTTTCAATTAAAAATTATCGAATCAAGAAAAAAATAAATATCAATAAATAAAATACAAAATAAGTTTAAAAAAATACTCTAATTATATTTTAAAGAATAACTATATAGGCTTGCTTTCTATGAGACACACACAGAGAGAGAGAGAGAGAGACAGATAGTTAAACACGCGCACGCCGCACGTCTTACAACTATAGCAAAAAGTGTCGTTACAACTTTTGGTCCTAATTTTTTCCGTCTAGTCCCCTTTCGCAACGCGCGTTAAGGAAGGTCGTTCCAAAGAGTCACTTCATTTGAAAGCAACAGTAAAATTTTTTCGAACTACCTACTCCATAATACAAATTCAAAGCTCTCTATGACCTCCAAGATTCAAAGCTTCAGTTCAATGTCACCCTGAAAAGTCAAAAAAAATTTCCAGATTTAAAAAAACGAATGCTTACCATCAAAACTGGGATCAGCGACATTTTCAGTACCTGATTATTTCTTCTGAGATCACAAATCACATAACTTTTTAACGTATTATAGACCGGCCTACTAGCCACGTTCAGTCAGTATGTGATCGAATTGCAGTACAGTTGCTTATATAGACATTAACTCAGTTGCATAGGTCCTGGGGCCTGTGTCCATACACCGAGACGACAGATTAAGTAATAGATACTAAAAAACTGAGGCGAGTTATTACTACGGTTAGTCTAATTGCTATTCATTGTTTTCGTGTGATTATAAGGTTAGAGAAGCATTGGATATTAGATGCATATATGTTGTTTAATTGATATGAAACATTTAAATAAAAGCTTGTAAATATAATATATAACATATCTAAAATGGTATAAATCTAGATAAGTAGCAATAGCAACATCTGCTTTTTGTTTTTTTTTTTTGTTTTTGAAGTGAATACGTGCAAATTCTTTAATAAACCTTTTATAAAGAATTCAGCAGCGCATTTTTATTATACAAATGTAATACCTAGGATGAAATATCTTTATGTTGGTGCTTACTTTGGCTCTTTTGCTACCTGATAGGTACCACAGGTTAATCTAGGACCACAGGGTATGGTAAAAAAAACTAGGCCTACGATAGCCAGCAATATTATCTAGACAAATTCACAGTCATGTATGCCGGCTCCTGTGATTGACTATCACGGCAATATAATAATATATATAATAAATCAAACTTTACACAAATACACGTGATCCTGTAAGCATCGTGTCTGCCTTGGTGTTAGAGTTTTTAAAACCCCGTAGGTTTCTGACTTGGCTTAACGGCTGATGTTTAACACTCTAAAGCATGCTAGGTCTCTCAGCGCTCAGTTGTAAAATAATAAATCACTTTTTGTAATCTTATTTTAACTATGTGGTAGGACTTTTCTGCAAAGTTCGTCTAGGTAGGTACCACCGCTTAGCCAGTTATCCTGCCGCAAGCAGTACTGTGTTCCGGTTTGAAGGGCATTGTAGCTAGTGAAATTACTGGGCAAATGAGACTTTACGACCTGATCTCATAGTCTAGTAATCTTATTACTAGATTGTGTTGATGTCAGGATGACGTGTGCAGTGCAGTGTCACGCGAAACTGTATACTTAAGAGTTCTGAGTGACACTGCAACTGATATGGGCAGCCGTGTCGCTTAACATCAAGCGAACGGTTAGGTCGGCACGTCATTCTTTAGCATAAAAAAGTCTCCTTAAATTAGTAACCACAGCAAACTTTACTTAACTTTACGGACTGGTTAAGAACGGTTTCGCTAAAAGCGCTACAAGAAACCGTACGAAGTGAAGTAATGGACCCTCGCCCCCTGACCCGACTGGGGGCCACGGGGCGGCCTGAGCCCCACGTCCGGCAGAGTTGTATATAGTCAAAACTAATCAATCCCCAGACGGATTCCAAACACATTCTTGGAAACTGACTAAAGCTGATCGAGACATTTTTTTAAACGATAAATCTAGTCAGTAGATACTTACGCTACCATGGTTAGAAGACAGGATAGGATTAGTTGTATTTGTTGATTTTGATTGCAATTCTAAAACCGAAAAAAAAAGTTGAACAATATTGGATTTTGGATTTGGATTTCAGATGCATATTTAACAATATAAAAACGAGCGTGCTTCAGACCACACGACTGAAGTAAAACTTCTTTAGTTTAGCTCCATCTATCGGCCGGTATAACTTTGTTTTTGCTTTGTTTAATGTTATTGTCGCCATATTGACAATTGTAAATTGTCATTTTACCGGAGACACCAACATAATAATACAGCTTTTTACTTTGTTATGTTGACAATGGAGATCTACGTGAACCAACTTCAACTTCAGTTCACCTCGCATTCACCAGCATACTCCCCAAGTTAAGCGTGAGTTTATCCCTCCACCAAAAGCTGGCCTGAAAAGGATTTGCACTTTTTAATAAGTTTGCCATGTAGCTAAATAATTGAAATATATGCCAAGTTATCAAGATGTTTGTGTAATACAATAGTGTTTATATATCTACCCATCTATGATCCCCAGGTAATAAATGAATGTACGGAATCTAATGAACAGTTAAAAATATGGAATAAAAGGCGGCTGTCGCAGAATTTCAATACTTACAACCAATTGCCAGCACGCCCTATATAAGATATATAGGGCGATAGAATATAAGAAAGAGAGCCGAAAACAAGTTTCGTATACGTTCCATTTTGCATTAGATATAGATTTTATCTGCCTTCTATTTTATGGATCATACATAATCCTACTTACGAAATTCTCCGTCGCCTGCAGTACGCACACTCCATAAACTTCATTTAAAAAACGGGCATCGCGTCATAAATTAGTGAATTTTTTACTTCTACAGGTGTTTAAGCTTTTAAGGTGTTTAGGGAACATGTCTTATGGAATTTGTAACTAATTAAAATTTCTAATTCCACCTTGTATGTCACGTCGATTTCTACATATCCACTCGATGTGAATATCGAGATCAAATTTGAATTTTAATGATACTACGTTAACCGGTGCCAATTTATGTCCTGTCTAGTCTAGTCTAGTTGAATCAGCATTGCAACTCAACGGGGCAATGCTGCCAGAATGTTCACAAAAAAATGTTGTCAATTTTTTTTTCTGTCGGCATTAAAAATACATACAACCCTAAATTTTAGAGAGCACATAGCTACGTATAGTACGTAAAGTCAGGGCAAGTCAGCTAGCATTACTATATAATATCACCGAATATGGTGCTGAAAGGGACTGCAAGTTAGTATGAAGGGTTCTATTACGTGTTTTTTCTCTGTTACCTAAACTACTGTGACTTATCTCACTAAAACAAATAAAATCAACATTTAATCTCTATAAATACTTTTATTATAATAACTTTTTTGTTAAGTAATAAATTAACTAACTTAGGCTTTTTAATAAGTGATTTACTTACTACACAAAAACATACACGCAAATCAAAATAAATAATTCTCATTCTCTTATGAAATCAGTCAAATTGATAATATTCAGGCTTAGAAACGGACTCAATCACAAAAGCTGTAAAAGTTCAATCTTCACGAATATAAAATGAAAGTTCCTAATAAATCTCAATTGATTTGGTTATTTAGTTAGAGACATAGGTATAGATAACGCATTGAGCATATTCTGACCAAAATAGAAACAATGGTCATTAAAACATATGTATTAACGGTGCAGGTTAAACACTGTCATAATTACATTAAGATTATTTTACTCTACATCTACAACATATCTTAGAACAACATAGTTATAAATTAAGAATCAGAATAAGATTTACTTCAGCAAACAATAGCAATGACAACAATATCATCCTTACTTATTTATATCAATTAATCAAAGCAAAGTCATAATTTTAGTCGACAGTAGGTATTATTATTCGAGCCCTGGGTACACTAGGGCTCCCTGTATGGTGGAGACCAGTTTCACAAACATTTCTATTTAAAATTTTTGGGACGTTACAAAGTGTCCGAAAAATTCTATGACTTTAAATATGTAACAGTCTTGTTTCCTTTAAACATCATTTCAAAGAAAAGCCGTTCTTATTTTGAATTTTACCAATTATAAGTACCTATTGCTATACTTTAAAGAAGCAATCATTTCGAAGCCCGGATACTATTACAAGCTCTCTAGGCGTCTTATTTTATCATTCAGTCTCGTTTTCAAGGTTGTCCGGTTCTTTCGTAGTAGTGTCTACAGTAGACGTCGCTGCCGTCGTCGTCGACTTGTCCTTGTTTTTATCCCCTTCAAAAATCATGTCTGTGTCTGCATTTTCAGTCGCCTCTGCTTCTGTCTCTCCATTTTCATTATCAGCATTTTCAGCACTTTCACTTTGATCATCCGTTTCAGCGTTACCAGCACTTTCTGTAGTACCGTTTCCAATAACTGTAGTTACTGAGTTTTCAATATTAGTGGAATTGTCAGCAATTTCTGGTATCATGGATTCAGGGAGGACTTCACAATGCCTGCCGGTGATTCCAAGAGGGCAGTGGCATCTGTACAAGCCATCGCCGGATTCCAAGGACTGACATTTGCCACCATTTTTGCAAGTGTCCTTATTCTTCTCGCAGTAGTTAAGCTCTGTAAAAAAATTGGTGTTATTACAATTTTGTATTGTAAAAGGTACTTGGATAAAATTATGGAACCTACATTATGCAGTTGAGCTTGTAGTTGTAGGTGATTTTCATTTCCATGAGGTCTAATTCTGGTTGGCAAAGGAAAGTAGGTCTTACAAGCATCTGTTTTTCTAGATATGTTGAACAAGATTGCCTAAGGCAGGTATTAAAATTAGAGCCTTGCTTCAATACTTTACTGGCTTAACCAAGTAAGTTATGGTTCTCCAAAGTGAAATATACCAAATAAACATGCTAAAACGACTCAGATTAATAAATGATTACGTCTGATTGGGTGGCTCACTGAATCAATTATACTAAACATGTTTTCTTCAAATGTGAAGAATTCTACATAGGTGTGGTCTATCACAATTATAGCTCCAGTCGCTCTTTATTTCGAGACTAAAAATTTCTAACTTTTTGCGATACATAGTGGTCTTGGTTTAGTTTAAGGTAATAAAGCTAAAGCTTAAAACCAATGGACCTAGGTACCTACAAAGTTTAATAAGTACTATCAGTTTCAATGCAGTATAGAATATTTTTCGAATATTGAGCTGCATCCTACAGAAACAACTTAAGGTAAACTACACATGATTATTATTAACTGAAAACGTGAGTATCGGTAATGGTAAAGCTCGAATGGGTAGTGGTAGAGTCAACAATAAAATCAAGGGTCAAAAATACCAGTTTACCGAAATAATGATAATAATAACGCCCAACGATCACATAGATCCTGGACCCTAACTAGGACTCCCTGTGTCAGGGACCCAGGAGCTATGAGGACCATGGTCCCACAACACACAGACGCAGAACAAGTATTTGCGCTTTCTTTTCCTTTATGAGCTGACCTGCTCAACCACCACACCACAGAGGCTGTCAAAATAAACTAAACCATAGTTAAATAAACTACAGAAATTAACGGCTACAAATAGTAGTTCTTTCTAACCTGCCTAATTTAGGTGCAAAGCATGGTCTTAAAATAATCGTAGCAAAAAATAATTCAGTGAAAACAAACCTTCATCACAAAGCATACCACCCCAGCCCGTTTTACAGAGGCATTCCCAAGGTCGATTGCAGGAGCCATGGACGCAGCCGGGGTAGCGGTGGCACTGCGAGCAGTCGGATCCCGTCCAACCGACCTTGCAACGGCATTCTCCCGGCCGACGGCAGTACCCGCGCTCTGGGTGGCAACCAGGCGCGCAGATGGCTGAAAGAAAGAAACATATTAATACTTAGATTATTGTTTTCCATCTTGAATGTTGGAGCTGGAAATCCATTAGGAGAGTTCGTCAACGGTGTCGCGATCCCAATTTTCAGTGGCTGTCACGATGCTTCCACGTTAAATGTGAATTGAAGATTATCTTGAACGTTAACGAATTTAAGAATTGTATGATGCTAATCATGAACCAGGCACAAAGTAATATCTGGTTATAGATAGATAGATAGATGGAGAACTCTTTATTGTCTTACCAATGAATAAATATAATATTTACGAACTAGTGTGACAATTGGCGATCTTATCGCTGACAGCGATCTCTCAGAAAACCTTTATCATTTTTTGCTTATTATTTGACACTGATAATCATCTCAATAATTAACGTGTGTCACAGTAAATTAGTATATTTACCCGTTGAACAATTATAACGGCTTATCGTAGCAGCCTTACTGGTAGTGAGGTATTTAACTATTAGTCATACATTAAAAATGATGGTGCTGATACTTATCAATCTGACACGCCAAATCAATGTAAACCTTTGTGCAGCGGAAATCTCGCGGCTTATCGCAGTAGCCTGGTGGTAACTGGCAATGTTACTGTCATAGCATGTATCAAAGCGCCAGAAAGCTTGACAGCTAGTGTCTAAGGATCATGATATTCTCATATGTCTGACACAGCAGGCTAGCGTAACCTTTCGTACACCGGCATTCCAACAGCTTGTCGCAGTAACTGATGTAGTGGTAAATTACAGTGTGAGTCTCGTAGACTTTATCAAAGCGCCAGAAGGTTTACATCTAGCCTCTAAGGATCATTGATATACTCACGTGTCTGACACAGCAGGCCAGTGTAACCTTTCGTGCAGCGGCATTCTAACGGCTTGTCGCAGTAGCCATGCTGGCAGCCAGGCAGTGGCTGGCAGGCGCGACAGGTCGGGCCCGCCCAGCCGAGCCGGCAGCGGCACTCGCCTGGTGCCTCGCAGAACCCGCGCGTATTGTGGCAGTCGGAGCGACACATCGCTGGAAACATTGATGTTTAAGATGGTTGCCTTTATTTTCAAACTAAATACTACAATGATATAATAACTAATACTACCTACGAAAAAAAACACTTGAATTATATACTGGCCGCGATATAGACAGTCCAAATGCTCCAGCCCACTACCAGTAGGTAGCGTACCCAACATGCAGGCAGCATTGCCCCGTTGAATTGCAATGCTTATTCGTTGTGCCAAATAAGTGCCAGCATGTGTTTAAGATTGGTTTTCAACGTTTAAATATGTTTTAAATATTTGGTGTAATGTATTTAGGTAGATTCCAAATATACGAATCACATCACACTAATATTATAAAGGCGAAAGTTTGTATGTACTCCTTTACGCTCAGACGGCTAAATGGATTTGGATGAAATTCGGTACCAATATAGCTTATACACTGGATTAACATATAGGCTACAATTTATACCGGAAATGTGAAATTTTCCCGTGGGATGAGCAAATAATTAAAAATGTTTTTATTCGCGAGTGAAACCACGGGGCGCTACTAGTATTGTAATAAGCCAACCATGGGGGTAGGACGGAAATATTCGTCGGAATAAATTTGTGCTACGTATCGCTTGCTGTTGTACGTTCTCCTATCCCGGCTGCATATCGTTTATTGGCGACGAAGATGGAATAGGCAGCTGGGATAGGATAAAGTACAACAGCAATCGTAAGAAAAATTCGCCGCTAGTAAAGCCATTGTATAAAATATCTAAAATCGTAGAGTCTGCGAAGTGTATACGTCTGAACAATAAATTGCAGTCGCATTTTTCGGACCATTTGCAGGTTCATCCTACTTATATCCTATGAACGTATTCAGGAACGTTAACCTAATTAATTAGAATAAAGTTTGGTGTAATGAGGACAGCAGTAACTCACGTTCAGAACAGAAAATGCCATCCCATCCCTCCCTGCAGATGCACTCGAAGGAGACGTTACAGTACCCGTGCTGACAGCCTGGCAGCGGGATGCACTTGTTGCAGCGCTCGCCGTAGAAGCCGAGCTTACAGCGACACTCACCAGGACGCTTGCAGTAGCCTGGGGAACAGGTATATGGTTTAGGATATTAAATATCATTATTTTCACTATTTTAACCCACTAATATAAGGTACCTATAAACATAACACTCTATGTATCTTAGACCTGAATTCTGGATTGACTCCGCCGAGGCGTAAAACGCTCGGATCTGAAACGTATACGTAGGTACTAAAAAAATACCAGAGGTCTTTATAGCATTTTAACATTGGAACACCTTAAACATTCTAACACTTTTAATAATCAAGCAGTGGTCTTTTTAGCATTTGCACATTGTAAAAATTTCACATATTGATGAGATTTTTCCTCGTTAAATCTTAAACCCGCTTGCATCTCTACCGACCTTAGGTACCAAGGTACTTAGAGCAATGGTTCAAGATCGTTTTCCCGTGTTCTTAGGAGAGGACGCCTGCGTCCTAGCAGAAACCGTAATGATGATGACATTTTATGCAGTGCAGTCAATAAAAAAAGGAGTCATCAATGGTCATGGGTCATCATGCCTCTTTTTCCCATTCGGGAACTTGAGACCATCCATCAAATAAAATGGAAACATTTATAACCTCGCAACGACCGCCGTCAAAGAACAAGTTAGTGTTTTCTTTTTGCTTTCTAAATAACTATGAATCACATAGGTTTAGTCATTGTAATATCTTAAACCAAACAAAGGCTTAGACTTGGGGTATTGAATGAACTTTCCAAAGAAAGTTTTGCTAATGACACAATGCTAGAAAGCATTTCGTTGTAGCGAATCTAAAGCCATTTGTCACGGTTAAGTCTAGGTCGAGACAACTTTTAATTCTCCACCTACATGGACACCTTCTCTAGGTGATTTGGTTGCATAATTATGAAATGTATAGATACGCTCATAGATCTATATTGTATTTAGTATCTATATACTTATACTAATAGGTCTTTACCTATGAAATTGCCGTATTGCAGTACCGACTTTTTCAAACAAAAAAAAGTTTTGATTGGCTATGAATTCTAAATTCAAATTAATTTTGTTTTAAAAATATGACATTCTATTTACAATATAAGTCTTTTGTTTATTGATTAGCGTTGTATTTTCATTACATTTCAACATTTTTCCTCATAATGGATACTTTGAAATTTCGTGTAATTATGGAATATGAGTTCCGTCGTGGCACCAACGCGGCACAAACGACACGTAACATCAACGACGTTTACGGAGAGAACTGTACAAACGAACGTACAACCCGTTATTGGTTTGCTCGGTTCCGTTCTGGGAATTTTGACTTGAAAAATGAACCTCGTGGTCGTCCGGAAACTTTGGTCAACAATGATGAATTAAAGGCGATTGTTAGATGGGTGGGTGGGTGCCCCACGAACTTAACGATCGCCAGCGCAACGTACGCGTCGAGACTTGCCTTGCGCTGCTTAACAGGCACAGAAATGAAGGAATTTTGAACCGAATTGTTACGTGCGACGAAAAATGGATTCTTTTTGACAATCGAAAGCGCAAGTTGGTTAGATCCTGGTTCGGTACCAAAGCAATGTGCAAAACGAAAAATGACCCCTAGAAAGGTGATGGTCACAGTTTGGTGGTCTAGTGCTGGTGTGATTCATCATAGCTTTTTACAAAACGGCGAGAGCATTACTGCAGATGTGTACATTGAAGAACTGACCACAATGATGGCGAAACTCGCACGTCTGCAACCAGCTTTGGTCAATCGGTCGTCTCCACTGCTACTTCACGACAACGCGCGACCCCATACTGCACAACAGACCGTCTCTAAGCTGCATGAGTTGGGTTTGGAAGCTCTCCCTCATCCGCCATACTCACCAGATCTTGCGCCTACCGACTATTACTTTTTCCAAAATTTGGACAACTTTTTAGCGGGAAAAAACTCAATTCCCGAGAGGCAGTACAAAACGCCTTTGAAGAGTTTGTTGTCTCCCATCCTGCTGATTTTTTCAAGAAGGGCATCCATAAACTGCCACAGCGTTGGCAAAGATGCATTGATTGCAGGGGTGATTACTTTGAATAAAAGAAATAAATAAGTTCGAAAAAAAATACTTTAACTTTTTTCAAACAAAACGGCAATTTCATAGGTAAAGACCTAAATTTATACATTTATTGAAATGAAATAGTTTATTAAATGTTTACAAACATCGGTTTAAACATAAAACAGTCTACGAAATATACAAATAGTTTACTCCCGGTTGGAAAACTTTGGTACCCAAACTAGGAAAACCTGTGTTATATATACCAATGCCCTCCGCCGGACAAAATTTTCGAGTACTTACTTATTTTAACATTTTGTTTTTATTTTATTTTATCTACTATATAAACTTTTGTAAATGTTAAATACGAAACTAAGAAAATTAAGTGAAGATAAAGTTAACTACAAGCAGTTTTCTGAGCAACACTTTTGTAGAGTCCTTTTCATCAAAATGGTATTACTTATTTGGAAGTAAATTCCCTGGAAATGCGATAACTAATACAACTTCTCTCACTCTAACTCTCTTCTCTCTCTCTAACCCTCAAAACAATGCAAAACTACAGATTTGTCTAATCCAAACAGATATATAATATAACAAAGTTTCACGGTTCACGTGAAGACTATAGTAGTTTTGTTCCAAATTAAAAATATATGCCTAATTAATAAATGGATAATAAATATACATAAAATATACATAGATCCCCAGTATCTAGAAACCCAGTAAATACGAAGACCATGATTCACCAACACGTAGACACAGTACATAATAGTCATAATAGCGCTTTTCTCCAGTAGGCACGCAAATGTATTTGTCCTGTCCGGGAGTTGAACCCGCATCCGCGCTATGAGCTGTGCGATATGAGCGCGTTATGAGCTGTCACGCTGAACCACTATACTAACAGAAGCCGAACGTCTCATTTCCTACGCCTCGGGCACATTTTTCAATATTATAAAACGTTTTCATTTTTCGCTAAGTTTAAACCAGGTCAAGAAAGTCACGTAGAGATTTAAAAGATAAGTCTGAAGGTAGAATAAAAAATTTACTTAATTTCCTAGCGGCTAGCAAATTAATTATAGGTTTAATTACCCCACTAATGCAGAAACTGCATTGCGATTTTCTTATTTACACCACATGTAACCACGTGAGAACATTTGATATGCAGATAGCAAAACTAGACCATAATGACATGTACTAAGTCTATATACGGGGATTTTTAGACCATACGGTAATCCATCAGGCTGCCCGGTCTTACATAGCTTCTACTCGGTTCTCTATTTATTACACGTTTCGAAATATATCTGACGGAAATCGTGCATGGTGGAAAGTTGCCAGTCACTTTAAACTGGAATGGTGCCGATACCTGCATTAATGTCATAATGTGAGCCAATAAAAGTGCAACAATGAGTCTTATGACCTAGCGAAATAAACTACAATTAAAAATCATGAACTAGATGACCTACGACCTATTTTATTGCTTCGTTCAACCTGAACTTGGTTGTTTTTTAAAACATACGGTTTAGCAAACGATTTAAACAAGCCTTAATATAGTGTTGAACTGCTGTTTAATATTGTTAAACACACGTTTGACGTTTATCTAAGCCGTGTTTATGTATCTGTGATAACATGGAAAGTATTTTATATGTCATTCAATAAAATTATCTATGGATCTTATTATAGAAATCCGTAGGAGTTTTATAGAAGTAGAGTGTGGATGAGCGCGGAGGCCGCTCAAAATGACGCTCTTAGGGAAAAGAATAGGTTCAGTTATGCCAATAATGATGATGATGATTTCTAAAATACATCTCTGCGTCTAGTTACGTATAACTTGGTATAAATAAATTAAAATGACTATATAAATGTGGACATTTGACACAGCGCCATCTAGCCACAAACTAAGCAAAGCTTGTACTATGGGTACCAGATATTACTTAGATACGTTTTGTTTGTAAATACATACATTGAATATAATATAACACCCAGGCACAGATCGAACGCATCATCACACAAATGTTTGTCCTGGGTGAGAATCAAACCCACAACCTACATCAGAATGTAGGGTTACTACCAACTGAGCTAACAGGCCAGTCGAAGTTTGTCGGTTCGGATATAATACCTTGTAGTGGATCACATCCCTTTTTGCAGATTGGCACGTCGCACAGATCTCCCTGCCAGCCCGGCAGACACTTGGGCTCGCCCTTGTCGTCGCAGACGTAGTGGCTGTGCTCGGACTGCACGGCTGGCAGTGCGCACGCCTGACGATGAGGAGACTATGAAGGAAGAGTCAGTTCTAGACAGGTATTAGATACGGTGCAAGCGGAGCTGAACAAGCAGAGCAGTGGCAGTTAGTCACAAGAACTATACACGTTTACTTTTTGAAGTAAAACTTCTTTACGCCCGCTTGACTTGGGGAGTAAGCTGGTGAATGCGAATGGAAGGCAAAGTTGGTTTACGTAGTTATCTCCATTGTCAACCTAAAAATTTGTATTATTATGTTGGTATGCCGGACACGGTAAAATGACAATTTACAATTTCCAAGATGGCAAGAAGTTATAGCGGCCGATTTATGGAGCTAAAGAAGTTATACTTCAATCGTGTGGTGTAAAGCACACTCGTTTTTTTTTTAATATATCGTTAACCATAAAAAGGGTTAGTTCTTACTTCCTAAGGGCGCCGTGTCAGGTTAGGCGCAGTTTTCATTCAATCCATTGTTATACATTTCTCATTACACTCTTATTAATTAATCATACGTAGGTACTTACCTACCTAATAATAATCTAACCTAACTGAACTACGCGTCGTAATCTACTAGATTTTAAATATTGAAATTACTTACTTACTATTACGTACCTATGCACTTGCACTGTACTAATTTTTAACAAAAATAACTAATACAAAATGATGGAACCTTTTGAAAGTATTTTCATTTATTCTCCACTTTCCTAGGGGTAGGTACATTATTTTCCTAAATCGTGTGAAAACGTTACTTACCTTACCTAATTTCGTTTAAGTATATTTTGATGGTTTATCAAGAATTACCACACTGGTGTCTCGATTTGTATAAGTACTACCGATGTGATAAATCAGTAGTATCTATATACAGTACTACGAGTATATCAGACTCTTTTTTAATGCTGCTTTACCACAGACTTGGGTCCCTGCTCTTTTTTAATATACTACTTAGATATTGTTAGTTGTGTTATTATTAGGGACATATTTACACATTTTTTTCCTTTTTCTTAAATTTTTGGACACTATATAAATATCGGGAATATCAATTGAAGGGTTGAGAATAAAAAGGATTTAACTGACAAATTGACAGTTCCGAGAAAATTGACTTTAAACGTCAACGGCGTCATTTTTATGTAGAGTGCTTATAAGGTAATAGAAAAGGTTTATGTAAGTTTCAGTTGCTTGAAAATGTTTTATTTCTATTTAAAATTACCAAATATAGTACTAATTCATACAATTACTGTAAAAATATAATATAATAAAAAAAATAAAGTAATGTTTTTATGCTAAGCGTACTGTATTCCTGTGACAGATAAACCATTTTTAGACTCAAAATCTCGAGATTTAAGTCTCATTTCGGTATTTTGAGAATGTATTATTGAAGATAATTTCACGCTGAATCCAACGATACCCATAAGTCATTTGGTAAAAAAATCAGTTAAATCCTTTTTATTCTCACCCCTTCAATTACTTTATTGGCTTCAACGCCCGTTCACGAGCTTGACGCATGTTCCAGCCATCGCCCTCCTCGACCATTTTGAGGGAAGAGGAAAGAGACAGACTAGTCTTCTGTACTTAAGTCATTTAAATGCGTCACATAACAAACACACAACACAACCGTATCTTTAAAATATTCACGACACATACAATAACAGTTTCGATTTCTATATTGCTTTCGTCACAGTTCCGATGGACCCGCCTATATTTGGGTAGACGCACGAATGTATACACATACCTATACAACATAGCTGGATAGCGGTAATAAATGCAGCAACTTCATCCG
The DNA here is from genome assembly GCA_905220475.3 of Ennomos fuscantarius. Taxonomy (NCBI): domain Eukaryota; kingdom Metazoa; phylum Arthropoda; class Insecta; order Lepidoptera; family Geometridae; genus Ennomos; species Ennomos fuscantarius. The sequence continues at coordinate 12,953,981 of HG992036.1, read as the reverse complement.
AGAAAATATTTCATCGTCATTATACCACTTTCCAACACTCATGCTTGTAATCCAGCACTTAACGAATAAAATGCCACAAATTTTATGCAATAACACTGAAAATAACACAAGTTTTGGAAAATAATACAATGCGGTGACGCGATCTTTTTCGTTTTTCCACCAAAACTCAAAATTAAACATTCTGAAATGATTGCTTTTCTCTAAAAGTGGGCCATGTCTTATGTAGGTGGTTAAGAGGAGTCTTCTCTCTAGGATGAGACCGAATCAGGCCAAACTCCTAACAGGATCGCAGCCGGTAATCTCCATGACTCAACGGAAACTTTCTAATAACTCGAGAAAGCAATGAGAAAGTCGAGGAAAAATACTGCGAAAATAAACACGCAATTTTATTTACAACTATTTTTAATAGGCTATATAATATATTTTTGATATTTAAATATGCGCAATAGTTCAGTCGATAGTAGCTAATATAAATTATTTATGTAATGAGTAATTGACACCTGCGGTAAAGGAGGTTATATAGATAGATAAATAAAACTTTTTATTGAAACACCATATTACAGGAACAATTGACTAGCACAAACTTAAAAATTAAGTGTCAAAATGGACGGTCTTATCGATTAAAGTGATCTCTTTCAGATAACTCAAAAATATAGTGAAACGAACATTAAAAAATCTAATATATGTTAGGTACCGATACTGATAGATTAACTATGAGATAGCCTGAGGCTTTTGTAGATACTAATGCAGTTGGTTTCTATACTCAACCAATTTTTCAGCGTTGTCGAATGGGAGAGCACCAAATGGCACCAATAATATGCCATCTTTTTCCCGGCATAACGACGGTATTCGATTTTTATCAATCCTAATATATATGCAAGGTACGTCACCACGACAAAATAAAAAATAATAATCTTTAAATGCATCATTTAAGTAGTATATTATCTTAGTATATATAAATTAGCAGTCACGTTGTTTGTACACTATGGGCACATAAACTACTGAACCAATTTTAATAAAATTTAGCACACTGTGTGCATTTTTATCCAACTTTAAAGATAGAATAGTTTTTATCTCAATTTATAATAGCTAAATAATATAAAATACCCGTGCGAAGCCGGGCGGGCCGCTAGTATAGTAATATAGTTAATAAGCAGGTACACGGAACTGCAGTGTAATGACAACAGAACTATTTCTAACAACATTTTTCTGACTATCACTCTAGATGTAATTACCTACATCTAGAATCGTTGAAATGCCTAACCTAGCCTAGTTATTAACGAATACCTATCCGAATTATCTAGTACCTAACTGGTTCAATTATCAGGGAATCTGGTGTCCAAACCAATTAGTTTTACCTAAAAAAGGTTACAATTAAGTATAATGTAAAATACCTACGAGCTATGTCCAAAATAGGTTGATCAATGAAACTTGAAGATAAAAAAATATCTAAATTGTAAACATTAATTTGTAGCATTTTCTATGATGTAGGTACATATCCTCGTCCTTAGTGATTCCATAGAATTTGCACCCAGAAATGATTCCAATCAACGGTAATGATCCGTAAGTACTACAACTAAACATATAGAAAACTTAGAGGTTATATTTCTATGTAGAAAAGTAGGTACCTAATTCTTACGCGAGTACCGCCTCTTATCCTGCACCTCTTGTGATTTTTCATCAAAGGTTGGCCAATGGCTTTTAGTAGCATAACTTTAAGAATCAAATTATGTGTATATACACGCATACATTAGTACTATGGAAAACTTGAAATGAATGTGAGACTTACTCTAATGTAGAGCTGCTCCTCCATCTCTTTAAGTATTATAGATATTTTGCTTGAGATAATAATTGCTTCACACAAAATTAACACCTAACCCTAACGCCTAAACCGCAGTTAGCAACAGGAAGCATCATAGCAAAGTAAGACCAAAAGGAGCTCACCTGTTTTTTCCATTTAGGGAGGTGCCTCGCCGGAAGTACCGTCGGGAGAACACAGCAGAAGACCAACAAAATAATGTGATGCTTCATCTTACTCCATTTACCACTACGCTTTGTAAAAACGATGCACTATCAAACTGTATCAACGGTAAATATTAAACTCGTAATGCTAAAGAGAAGAACGGGTAAAAACTTAAAAAATTAACGGCAATTTTAAGCCGCGATGAGGATGTATTGCAGATTGAACGGTATTTTTATAGGGATCAGTGGATGATGCGCGTGCGCCGGCCACAGGGGTACTGTTACGTGCTATTGAACTTGACTCTGTGGTAGACTTTCCCCACGGTCGCTTTTTACGAGGCCAGCGAATTAGCGGTATTACGAGTGTAAGGCTGTGACTCTGTCAGTGTGAATTCTGCGCTTGGGCAGACTAAGCATCGTAAATAGGGCGAATTCTGTGGTTGGGCGGACTTAGCATCGGAAATAGGGCGAATTCTGTGGTTGGGCTGACTTAGCATCGTAAATAGGGCGAATTCTGTGGTTGGGCTGACTTAGCATCGTAAATAGGGCGAATTCAGTGCTTGCGCGGACTTAGCATTGTAAATAGGGCGAATTCTGTGGTTGGCCGAACTTAGCATCGTAAATAGGGCGAATTCTGTGGTTAGGCGGACTTAGCATCGTAAATAGGGCGAATTCAGTGCTTGAGCGGACTTACCTATCATCGTAAATAGGGCGAATTCTGTGCTTGGGCGGACTTATCATCGTAAGTAGGGCAAATCCTGAAGTTGGGCGGACTTAGATAAAATCTTTATTGAAACACCACATCTTATAAATACCTTAAAATATTGAACACACTTGACCAGTGTAACAAAGGGCGGTCCTATCGCTCAGAGTGACAACTCTTCCAGACAACTATGCACAGAAAAGAATAACGCAGTAAAATATACAGCAGCAGAAAAATGACATAGCAGCGTAATAGGGCGAATTCTATGGTTGGGCCGACTTAGCATCGTAAATAGGGCGAAATCGGTGGCGTTCGTTTTTTTTGATTTTTTAAAATAATATAAATTTAAATAATTATTTTTTGCTGCTGGCAGCACTAAATTACTATTGTGCTTATCAATCTCAACAAACCCGCTAGTGCCATGACCCACACAGACACCTGAAATCTACCGTCACCGATGCATTGGAAGTGCATAAACCTGTTCGGCTTACTCGGCCATACTGCTTTCCATTCGCAGATTGATTGATTTGGGTTTTCTATATTGAAGAAGTTGAGGAAGTGAACGATTTGAAAGCGCGCTAATTATTACCAAATTTGATATAACTTGTATAGATCTATTATTCATCGGTATTTATTATAAATTTAGGTACTACACCATTATTTTTTTATAATACAACATATTATGTAGTTATGCATGTGCGTCTAGTAATGGTGATTTCGATAAATCCTCTCCATCCAAAGCTTGTCTGGATAAATCTCTTTTAGTAATAAGGTTGGTTGATTGGTTGTTACGTCTTGTAAATAATTTTATTAATTGATCTATAGATACAATAAAGATTATTTTTATTTACGACCCGTTAAATATATAAATGGAACAAGTCCCAATGTATTTGGCATTATTGTAAACATTGTTATTTGACTAAAATTATTTAAGGGATAAACATAAAATGGGTTCTTTTTTTGTTAAAATTACAAAATAAAGTTCAAAATTTTGATAATTTTCTGTACGCGAATAGACCCGTTTTAACTTTATAATATGTACAAACCGCAAAAGGTTAATAAGTGTTATTTTAGGGATTTTATATATTTTTAGAAGGGAACCTAAATTCGTATCTACAGTTATTAAAAATAAATAAAAAACTTAGTGTCTTGAATCACATTACAATTTATTTATATTATTTCTTCGTCTATATACAGTATACACTATAGTATAAAGCTATATACATTAGGTCCATATTACATCACTTACTGAAGCTGAATTATACAAAGGTACTTATATTATCTGTGACAAAGATTAAAATTCACAATCACCACTACTTCAGCGAAAGTATAACAAATATAAAACAGTAATTATTCGTAACGCGACTACAAGAGTCTTACACCGTCACCACACAGCGCGATTCAAACGAATACATAAGGCGAACCGCTAGAGTAATGTTCATTATTCCAGTGTTTTGTTGGGTATGTTACATACATTTCTACATTTGCTAATTTGAAGGGATGAGAATAAAAAGGGTTTCACTGATTTTTTACACAAAATGACTTATGGGTATCGTTGGATTCAGCGTGAAATTATCTACAATAGTACATTCTCAAGATACCGAAATGAGGATTAAATCTCGAGATTTTGAGTCTAAAAACGGTTTATCTGTCACAGGAATACAGTTCGCTTAGCATAAAACATTATTGTATTTATTTTATTATATTATATTTTTACAGTAATTGTATGAATTAGTACTATATTTAGTATTTTAAAATAGAATTAAAACATTTTCAAGCAACTGAAACTTACATAAATCTTTTCTATTACCTTATAAGCACTCTACATTAAAATGACGCTGTTGAAGTTTAAAGTCAATTTTCTCGAAACTATCAATTTGACAGTTAAACCCTTTTTATTCTCAACCCTTCATTTGTAAACAGAGTCGAATAATTTTTTTAATTCTGCGGAGGGTGCACTTTAAGGATAGTCCCATATAAATTCGATGACTTGAAAACTGATATTACTGAATTTGATGAATGTGTGAAATTTCCGCAAATATTATTATTACTTTCTGATGATGAAGTATGTGATCAAAACCAGACACACCTCAATGAATGACATTGTGTCACAAACTTTGACACAATGCTTTGTGACAACACAAGAAATTTCTTAAAGTTAGGAGTCGCTAGGGGGACGTCATTTTCAGATAGATTTTTTTTATTTGAACGTATAACCGTAACCGTAAATGCATTTTCGTAATTATCTTACTTTATTAATACGATACGTGAGAACAAAACATACATGGTGCTTAAATACAAATAATTTCGTTTCGAACATTCATAGCTATTCAGAACTAAAATAAAATTAGAAACAAATGCGTTTTAAACAAAAAAAAATGAGCAAGCCTTAAAATAAAACATAAAATTACGTACTTAAATATACTTCGAAAATATTTGAAAAAATTTCACTACTTATACAGATTGAAGAGTAAATAATAAAAAAACGGTATCACGGTTTTGAGATTACATCAATTTTAAATTTTATTATGCAACAGTTAAAATCAGATCTTTTTTAAAACGCAGCCAAGTATAATATTTAATTTGAGATAATGATAAAGAACGACGAAACTGACCTCAATTTCATCTTTTTTCGCACCTCACCACGTAATAAATCATCAAAATAAAATAATATTTTTAAATTTTAATGAATCTAATGAAATATGTGTCGTTTGATAATTTTGAAAACTTTAACCATGTCATCAAAGTAATTGCTTTACCAAACAGATAATAAAACTGTATTAAAAGTTCAAACGAAAACGAAACGTGTCTTAACGAACTTTTTATTGATTAAATTATTATTGTTATTACTATTAACGCTATAACGCGATCTGTCGTCTTCTCATTCACGAGGAGCATCACGCGTGAAAGTGAAACCAAACATTTTACACAACAAATAAACTTCTCAGACGTTTATGCATAAGAGGAATAGCAGTTGTAATGCAATGTAGTGTTGTGTGATGTCCTAAATAAATTTATTTCCTTTCTTTTTTCCTTCTAGTTTTGTACCAAACTCTCTTATACCTAAACACAGGGAATCCTAGTTAGGGTCCAGGATCTATGTATATGATCATTGGGCGTTATTTATTTATAAGCTCTCCGTAATGAAAGCATTACGGCAATTTACAATTTACGGCTATTTTAGCCGACGCCGATTAAAAATGTAAATGGAATCCCCATACTTCATCAGCACTTTTATATGTATAATGAAATAATATAAATTAATATTTTAAGCAAAAAGAAATAACTATAAGGTGTAAAGAATCTCCGAATTGTCAGTTCATAACAATAAATAGAAACAAGTAAGTCTCAATAATTATAAAATAACTATTTGTAAACAGTAAATATTTAACATATTTTACGTACAATTTTGAGCTCTTTACAATAATGGGAGCGTAATCGATTTAATGATTAATTTATAAACAACAATGAACTATAGCAGAAGAAACAAATATTGAAAAATTAATACACAAAAACCCATTTTTATCAAGATCATAAATATTTTTTTATAGAAATAACGTTTTAATACATTGCTACACAGTTTAGGCCATCATTTTAGTACAATAACACTCTTTTATTATGAATATTTTAATCCACGAAATTCTATAACCGGGTTAGGCGATAACGTTACTTGAATGCAACCAATTGAAACTATTTTTTATGGATTTGACAATTTCGCAGTTTACATTTAGTTACTAAAAACATTAAATAATGAATGAAACTTCTGTTGCATTACAAAGTTACATAGTACCCCCAGATAAATAAAGCCATTGACCTATAGTGTTCATATTTTCATTGATTAAATCCATACCATACAAGACACTACAGCTCAATGATTACTGCAAAATAATACTTTTTCTCTAAAGTACATTAATATGCCAGTAGTAAGCAAACAAGTATCGGCCTAGAGAGCGCCCATGTGACCTATGCAGCAGCAAAATAAGGTCGCGTGAACTTCAAGGAACATCTTTTCCCCTTATAATAGTTTATATATTTGATAATCTGTAGTAAACAGTTATTGTAACAGAGAAATGTTCACTCTACTCTGTAAGTGCTCAAGCTTTTCCATAGTAAATACGCGCATAAACTGCGTTAAATTAAAACACAATTTGAGTTTCAGTTGGTTTCAATCAATTTACATAATTGCCTATCTGATCACATAATTAGAACACAGAAAAAATAATGTATGCTCTGAAATAAAAAAACCGAATTTCAATTGTTTTTCACAGAAACCACTACGATTACGTAATTGGTAGGCTCAGCCGTGACTTCGCGGAAGTACAACTTAAATAAAACATGAAACAAGAATATCTAGTCTATCTAAAACCACACATTTTTAGCGGAATCACACTAGATATTGTTTCATTTTTTATTTACTAGGTCTACAAGAATATCTAGTGTGATTCCGCTAAAAGTACGTAAACGTAAATAATAAAAAAATGAAACAAGAATATCTATCTCGTGTTATTCCGCTAAAAATATGTATTTTTAAAATACGTATTTTTAGCGGAATCACTCACTGCGTACTCAGGTCTCAGAAAGAGAAAACAATAGATATGTAATCGATGTTTAAAGATGTTCTTTAATTAACGAGCTATAAGTCAATTTAATATGATTGTGGGTGGTTTTTTTACTGAAAGTTTTACAGAATGGAATTTTAATGGAATGTTGAAAAGATGGAAGAATATTCCGGTCGGGGAACAAAGTTTCTTCGTATTTTGTTCGAGTTGTACATACATGTACGGAAATAGCATATTTTTATAAATTTAAAAAGTTCCTGAACTGGAAAGTTTGAACCAACGTACACACCTAATAGTCCATATATAAACGGAACACATATATTTGTGTCGCAATTAAGTTTTTTTACGTGATAACGCCTTATAAATCGATGAACGTCGTCGCACGCACGAAAAATTGTCACGTTCCGGCTGAGCCGCGCGTGCAAGCGAGAGCGCGGAACAAGAGATAGAGAGGCACGATCGGCAGTGTTTTCTTATGACGTTATCGTGCAAAATTATCGTTCGTAAACCGACTTTACAGATATTTATTTTTAAAACTAATATTGCGATTAATTTAGTTATTTTCACTCTTATTCAAAGTGGATTTAGAATGTAAAATATTTTTAATTGCAACCAAAGAAACTCAATTTTTTTTCCCCCTTTGAGGAGAAATGGCGTCGCACGATTTCAAATATTTATAAAATGACTTTTCTCCGACCTACATACATAGACTATTAAAAATAATGTGAGAAGTGTTATCAGTCTGTTGTATTGAAATGTATATTATCACTATGCGGCTACCGTTAAGACCGTCTAAATCAGCTATGAATCTATGAAACTACGAAAAAATATCTAAAAAACTTTCTAGCAACATGAGCCAACCCTATAACATCAATCACTGTAATTTCATTAATTACACAAAATGTTTAAACTTTAAGTAAAACTTCTTTACGCATGCTTGACTTGGGGACTAAGCTGGTAAATGCGTAACGAGGCGAACGGAAGTAAAAAGTTGTTGGTCAACGTAGATCTCCATTTTCAACATAACAAAGTTAAAATTACTCGAATTTGTATTATTATGTCCGGTAAGATGACAATTGGCAATTGTCAAGATGGCAACATTAACATTAAACAAAGCAAAAACAAAGTTATACCGGCCGATAGATGGAGCTAAACTAAAAAGTTTTACTTCAGTCGTGTGTTTAAATACACTGGTTTTTGTAATGATAATAAAAAAAACCGCGGGATTAGAAAAAATGTAGTAATATAACTTCGTAAATAACTATACAATAATATTCGAGTAACAGATCAGCAGGTATATAATACGAAGAATAACCCTTCGTATACCTAAAATGCACAGCAGTCGCATTAAACATCCTTAGTGATAAAGATAAATATTTCATGTTTTGTTTCTCTCTATCAAGTTTGAAATAGGCAAAGATAAGCAAGCACTACTGTGTTCCGGTTTGAAGGGCACTGTAGCTAGTGAAATTACTGGGCAATTGAGACTTTTTGATCTGATCTCACAGTCGAGTAATCTTATTACCGGACTGTGCTGATGTCTCAGGATGATGTGCGCAGTGCAGTGTTGCTCGAAACTCTACTTTGGGGTTCCGATTGACACTATTCTGTTATGGGCAGCCGAAGCGCTTAACATCAGGTGAACAGCTAGCTCTTCAAATCATTCAGTAACATAAAAAAAAGATAAAGCAAGAGAAATCGCCAACCCCCTTCTTGTACGTTTAAACTCATGTCCACTTAACACACGAAATACTGTGCCCTCATTGGTTGAACACAGTCGATGATCAACAGATAACCAATGGGCTTTCAGTTTTCTTTAGGCAAAGCTTGTGCCATGGGAACCAGATAACTGATACAATACTTAGATACTTTTTTGTTTGTAAATACATACATAGAATACAATATGACACCCAGACACAGAACAAACACCTATTTTCATCACACAAATGTTTGTCCTGAGTGGGAATCAAACCCACAACCCACAGCTCAGAAGGCAGGGCTACTACCAACTGAGCTATCGGGCCAGTCAAATCACAAGAAATCAAATTACCAGAAGTATTCGTAAACTTAATTATGTTTTGTTTAAAGTAAAAAATTACTATGCTAAGCTCGTCATAAATAAATAAAATATCTAACAAAAAATATTGCCTTCAGTTTTCACTAGTTTAAAAATATTACAACTTTTACTGCAAAATATGTAGAAGTAAGAGTTTTCGAAAATGATTATCACAAATCGTTATGTACGCATTGTAGAATTTGCTTGTTTAAATGCTCGATTAATTATAGGCTTTATTAAAAACACAAAGTTACTATTTTGCTTTGAGTAGTTTATCAGCTTTTAGTTTCAATAAGTCAATTAAAATAACAATATACCAATTTGGGCAGAGTACATTTCAGCACGAGAAGACACGAATCTCAGTAGGATCACAATATATAGCTGATAATGAGCAAAATCAATACTTAGGTCCGTATTACAGAACGATGCTCGGCCATCGGACCTAAGTATATAATAGGCATGACGACAGTATCAAAAAATGGTCGATTTAATGTTTTTAGGGTAAAATTTATATTAAATAACGTTGAAACACTGGTTTAGTTTTATTAAAAATATTAAGATTACTTAGATATTCAATAAAATAAAACATTAAAATACTGCGATCGGCCATTTTGACTGAAACGCCAATCACAGCGCATGACGTCACACGTCGATTTTTGCTGTTGTGAATATACGCATTTGGATTGATTTTGTTATTTTGAATTCTTTTTCTACGTGTGTAGTAGTGTAGTGACATGTTTTCAACATGTCATTGTGTAGGTAAACACCTAGGAGTGACGTCAGAGCCGACGCCATGACACCTCGAGCTGTTTTCGCGCCTCATTTAAAAAATACTATGAAAATGGCTTTAATCTTGGTTAAAATTAAGTTTATTACCGAAATAAAGGTTTTTTCGTAAATAGTAAATGTATACCCACATTACGGAAGAGGATTTCAAAATCTTTCGTCATGCCTATTCTAAGGCCATAGATTTAAAAAATCGTACAAAAATTTTCTCACTACAATTGTACATATTTTATGACTGCACGTTGTTTTTTGAGCTTCTACCGAATCATATACATTTTATAAATAAAGCGTCACTTAAAAGTGACGTTCACGACGGAATGACGATAAAGTGACGTCAGTTATGCACTGCAACAGTGCAACAGTAACGTTCACTGCAATGTGACGTCACGACAAAGTGACGTCTGCTAGAAAACGACGTCTAGGACTTTTGCCTTGTATCTGTGTACAGCGGCACTTGTTTGTACTCTGGAAATGGATATAGCACAAGATGATCCGCTGTTTTGTACCACGGTATAAAGCCGTTCTGAAAAAAAAAAGTAAAAAATGATGTGTTAATACATAAACAGCTAGAATCTTAATATATAAATGAATCTCTATCTCCCTTGGTTATCGCATCACGGGTGAAAGGATAGAAGATTTTTGCTTATTTTTTAAAATTGTGTTTATTATTTTCAGGAGATGGTATGTACTTATGAAAAAAAAGTTAAGATGAGAAGTATGGAAAATTTGAATCACGCGGGTGAAACCGCGGGGCACAGCTAGTAACAAATAAAAATACTATATAACAGTATAATTGCATAACCGATGCCAATTGCCTCATCATTATTTAGACATTTATATATCAGTCGCTACAAAAAAAAATATTTTATGTTACACCAGGGGTCGGAAACCTGAAGCTCGTGAGTCACATGCGGCTCTTTGGATGCGAAGCTACGGCTCTTTAGTTCCATACGCAAATATTATTTATCTTATATCTAAAAAAACATATTTATGCTAGTACTATTTATTGCTGGCACGAAAAATTTTTGTTGAGATTTATAAATATTTTACTCTTCCGACTCAAAAGGTTGCCGACCCCAGTGCTAGATGATTATTTCCCCCTCAAAAAAAAAAGATGATTACTTAACTTGACGGCAATAGGCTATATTTTGTATTGATTTGACAGTTTTAAAACGCAGTTTATGTGCATAGTTACTGTAGGCAATTTTAATTTTAGTAACATCGCCAGCTGCTTTGCTTACTAAATTAAATGATCACCTCTGGTTAACAAGTGGCGCCACGCTACGTCGGGATTGGGAACTAGCTCTCAAGTTTTTTTTTTTCTTAGTGAATGATGTGACGAGCTAGTCGTTCACCTGATGTGAAGCGCCACGACCGCCCATAACAGAACAGTGTCACTCGGAACTCTAAAACATAGAGTTTCGGGCGACAATGCACTGCGCACATCATCCTGAGACATCAGCACAGTCTGATAATAAGATTACTAGACTGTGAGATCAGATCATAGTCTCAATTGCCCAGTAATTTCACTAGCTACAGTGCCCTTCAAACCGGAACACAGTAGTGCTTGCACACTACTGCTTGGCGGCAGAATAACTGGCAAAGCGGTGGTACCTACCTAGACGAACTTTGCAACAAAGTCCTACCACCTAGTACAAACTAATTAAAAAAACAAAGTAAACAAACAACGTAAAACTAATTCTCTTCAAGTCTGGAGAGGATGGATCTCATGGCCACGTGGTCTACCTTAGACACAATCGTGACTTCCCCCTCATCAGATGAGATGGTTGCCAAATGCATGCCCATTTTTATCAGACTTTCAAAAACAAAAAGGACGTCACAAATGAGCTTTGAATTCAGTTGTATTTTATTTACTCAATTAAAATATAAACAATATACTAAGTAAAACTAGACCAAAAAAACTATAAAATATTCATTCAAGTATTACTCAGTATGAAATGAAGGCGTTTGAACTCGGTTTAAAGGATATTTTTTAATTTTAAAAGAGTCGAAACTCAACTCGAACACACTCGAAACACACTCAAACAATGTACTACCAATAGGCCTATTTTAGCACTTTTACAAGTCTAACAATTACTGAAACAGCCGGAACGCTGTGTTAGCGTACAGTCACAGGTGCAAGTTTTAGATCCTAGGTTGTGCAACTGCAACCGTTATGGGCGGTCGTGACACTCAAAATCATGCAGACGACCAGCTCGTAATCATTCGTGCACATAAAAAGAAAAGAAAAGACAATGATATCAAAAATGGGAATGGCAGTGACTTACCATATTGGTTTTCCTATTGGTACCGCGTCCGTAACCGTTCCAATGGTTGCCAGCCACGCCTATTTGGTCGCCAACCTGAACAACACAAAACATACATTCATCAAACTGAACAAACACAAAACATACATGGTGGTGGTAGTTATGATGATAATGATGATGAAGTTGATGCTGGTGGTGGTAAATCGGAAATGATGATGATAAAATACTTAAGAAATATGACGTATAGCATAGTTTTAAATCGTAGCTATATGACATCGATGACGTGTTGTTGTTGATGATGATGATAATGATGATGATGATAGTGCTAGTAATGATGATGATGGAGGTGATGATGGTGATGATGATGATGATGATGATAGAGGCGATGATGGTTGTGGTGTTGATGATGGTGGTGGTGGTGTTGCTGATGACGGTAGCGATTATGATGGTGTTGATGATGATGGTGTTAATGATGATGTTGTTGATGGTGGCGGTGTTGATGATGATGGTGTTGTTGATGATGGTGGTGATGGTTTTGGTGGTGGTGGTGATGATAATGATGATGGTTGTGGCAAATCAGAAATGGTGATAGATTACTCAAGCTAAGAAAAATGTACAAAGCAGTATTAATTCGTAGTTATACGACAATGATGATAGTAATGTTGATGTTGACGACGATGCTGACGGTACTCACATCGAAAGCGATATCCCGGCGCACGCCCTTGTTCTGCATGACGGCGACCCGATCGTGCGCGTTCTGTCCGCCGAAGTAGTAGATGTCGTCGAGTGAATAGAAACTGTTGGACGCATCCGCGCGGTTTGTTTGCATCATCTCGTACGCCACTCGCCCTACCTATGATTTAAAAAAAGCAATTTAAAGTCCGCAGAATTCAAAATTTCCCTTTTCATTTCGATTTTACAAGGGATGGTTCAGTCGTAAGTTAAAAATTAAATATATATGGGTAACTACATTCCTACTTCCGAGAGATCAGATCAAAAATAGAGTTTAAAAAAACATACTATTTATTTTGTACTCCTTAAAATGTCGTGCTAAGTATACATGCATATATTAGGAAAATTTTGGATTTCCTTATATTGGAGTATACTCACCTAGCTTCCATTTAACTGTTAAGCTCACCCAGCTACCAAATTATTCTAATATTGTGAAAGCGAACAACACAAGCTGGATGTCAATATCAAAAGGATTTTATTGCAAATGTGCTATTTTTTAGTTAAAATGAGATTAGGTACATCAATTTAAGTTATTTTACTAAGCATATAAAATTACATAGTGCTTAATGTCAAATATAATATAGCCAGCCCATCACATACTGTTTTAGGATGTCGATGAATATATCCCATAACTCTTTACAAGACTCACCCTAGTAGACCCATCCTGTTAGTAGACTATCTCTACTACTTGACTCGCCGACCTACTAGACTTATGCCCGTTTCTACTAAAGTTAGACAACTCCTAAGTTGACACTTATCCCTTCTATATTATAAGCTTGTAATTTCGAGTTCCGAGTGACACTGCAATCTGTTATGAGCAGCCATCAAGCGAACAACTAGCTCGTCAAGTCATACGTTTATATAAAATAGTAGAACCGCTGTAACCCGCTCTACAAGACTAATGCAACTAATATATACAGTACTAGACATGTTACTATACTCATCCACCTAACTCACCCGACTACTAGACTCACCTGGCTGCTAAATGTGCACACTATATAATCATGCATAAGTCGACTCGAACACCGGTAAACGACAGCCGAGTATTAACTCACCCAGCTACCCACTAAACTCATCCACCTAAACTCACCCGATTACTAAACCCACCCGACCACGAGACTCACACACACCTGGCTACTAAACGTGCACACGATATAATCGCACATGGACAGCATGTGCAGGTCGACCAGCAGACCGGTGAGCGATAGCGGAGTATATCGCCTATGCATCGCAGCAGTTTTGGATATCGACGGGTCGCCTAGGAATGTGTACTCTGGATATTTCTGACGGGCGTCTTCTAACACCTGGAAAATAAATATATTATTGTTCAGTCTATTTCTATTTACGAACAAAAATTATAATAACGCCCAACGATCACATACATACATCCTGGACCCTAACAAGGATTCCCTGTGTCTAGGGATCCAGGAACTACGAGGGCCATGGTCCCACAACACACAGACTCAGAACAAGTACTTATGCTTTTTTTTCTGTGCACAAATATTTTTATTTTTTTACTACAAACTTGTCTAGCATTTGACCACACTCTCATCTGATGGGAAGTGACAATGCGGTCGAAGGTGTAGCATGCTAGCCAAGTAAATACCTATTCACTCTTCTCTTGAACACGCCCGGGTCATATTTCGCCGGAAACACTGACGCTGGCAGGGAATTCCATTCCTAAGCCGTTCTAATTAATACTTGTCCTCCCGCAGGAATCGAACCCAAGGCCTCCGGGTTATGAGCCGACCTGCTCAACCATCACACCACAGAGGCTGTCAAATATATAACTATTGTATCAGTTATCTGGTACCCATAGTACAAGCTTTGCTTAGCTTGGGGCTAGATGGCGCTGTGTGAAATGTTCTCAAAAATAAATTATTCACATCAGCGTTGTCAATGGTAGAATTTACCCAACATGGCGACAAAAAAAACAATATTGCTGGTGCATTTGCTATGTATGTGATCGTTGGGCGTTATTATTATTATTATTATACTAGTTGCGCCCCGCGGTTTCACCCGCGGGTAAAAAGTATTTTAATTGTTTCTCAACATCACTCATCCCACAGGAAAATTTCACTTTTCCGGGATAAAATGTAGCCTATATGTTAATCTAGAGTAGTGTATCTTGGTGCCGAATTTCATCCAAATCCATTCAGCCGTTTGAGCGTGAAGGAGTAACAAACATACACACATACAAACTTTCACCTTTATAATATTAGTGTGATGTATGATGTGTATATGTAGTGTGTATATGATGTGTGATATGTAGTGATGTGTGATTTACTCACGTTAGCATCGTCGGTGGCGAGATAAACCCGTTTGACGTCGACATGCTGTTGTAACGACAACTGCGCGTAGTAGTCGTGCACTTGAGACATGTACTCGTCAATGGGATGGAAAGCGGCTTCTGTGCCAACCTTGTCGGTTCGACGAATATGAACGCTGGAAAAAACATTTTTATTATTATTTAATATAAGGAAATCTGGGGCATTTAGGTCCGTATTATAGAACGATGCTCAGCCATCGATCGGTGCTCAAGCAGAGATTTCATTCATAAGGTGATCAATTAGTGAATGAAATCTCTGCTTGAGCACCGATCGATGACTGAGCATCGTTCTATAATACGGACCTAAATCTTATAATAATTCTTTATTGCACCAAAAAAACAGTGCAAACGGAGGACTTAATGCTAAAGCATGTTCTCCCAGTCATCTCACTCATAGTTTGAGAAATAAGGAAGTAGGTGTGCATAAAAATTTGTAAGAGTAATTTGTAAAAATTAATAAAATAATTAACACTAAAAAATCTCAAAAATATTATTATAAATACCTAAATACTACACTACTAGAGATATGATAAGTATACAAATATGTATATCAAAAATAAATATAAAAATTAAACAAGTTAAAATCTTATGTACCAAAATCTAATGTAATGTAGCTGATATTCAGTACTTAAACAACATAACAAATGGCACGGTTGACTTTCCAGAGTTGTTGGAGATCATTGGCTTACGGGTCCCGTATGCATCTCTAAAGAGGCCTTGCACATTGCATGTTGCCGAAGGTAGAACCAATTACAGACAACACTCATATCTGTTAAGAGCTAGCAAGTGTTTCAATGACTTAGCTGTGAGACATAATATAGACCTTTTTAATACTTCCGCTAATCAGCTGAAGGAGCTGATAGCCAATGCATTTTTTAATAATTAGGGAGCAAAGTGGATATTGTGTAGAAGTTGTATTTTTTCTTTGTGTGCATCCATCTTTTATGTGTAATTATTTGGTTTTTTTTTTACATATCTATGGAAACTTTTAATTGGCCTTCTTTATATCTTTACTTTTCTATACGTGTACCTGGCTGTAAGTTTTCTTAAAATAAAATCAAATCTTATGCCTTTAAAAGTCTTATAAAAGGAAATGAAAACTACTTCACCGCCCTGGTTAGGGGTGCTTTTGAGTAGGTACACGGAGAAACGCTGTTGTTTATTCCCCTGCTATGATATTACCCATTCTTGTTAAATCAATTTAAATTGTCATTTGTTAGGAACAGAAAATAGTGTCTGGTAAATAATTTAGCATTATGAAACTTTTATAATAGGATTTTTGAACCAATCCGTATTTTTTACTTTCTTCTACATTTTACCTTATAAGTGACAATATGACCGAAGGGTTTTTACGATTATGACCTAAATCTGTTAAAAAATTATAAAAAGTAAAATAATGAAACTAATTGGCATTAACTTGGCTAGCATGCTACACCTTCGATCGCATCGTCACTTCCCATCAGGTGAGAGCGTGGTCAAATGCTAGACAAGTTTGAAGTAAAAAAAAAAGTCCATTAAATAGACCTTTAAAATAATAATTAAACCATTACAAATTCTGCATAAAATCTTTTAATCACTAGTAAAAGCACGACGCAAGAACGCAGCCATAAAGCAGATAAGGCTGTTCCACACTTAACCCCGCCGGCTTTAAACGGCACATCTGGGCGCTAAACCGGACACATTTAAATAGATAGATAAATATAGATAGATCAAAACTTTATTGTACACATTAAAAAAAAAACAATTTTACAATACGAAAATATATTCATGTTCGAAAATAATGCCGGCCGATTAAGGGCTCTGTAAAAAAGTACTAGCCTTTATAGCCTATAGAACCGCACTGGGATTTGGCAGAACAATGCCATCTAGTTCATTTTATTGGAACTAATTGTATATATGATTACCTTAACTTACACATATTTAACAGGCGCTGTACATTTGCGGGTCAGTATTAATCAGCATAGCCAGACGGCAAAATATAATACCTACATAGATGAATGTTCGAGAAAAAGCCGTCCGGCTCATTTCAACTGGGTCTTGGCGATTAATCGGCACTTGCCGCATCAAATACAAAATTTATAGTTTTTGAATGGCTCGATAGCTCAGTTGGCTGAACTTTGGATTGTGGGTTCGATTCCCACGCGGGATAAACATTTGTGTTATGAACATAGGTGTTTGTTCTGTGTCTGGATGTTATAATGTATTCTATGTATGTATATACAAACAAAAGGTATCTAAGTATTGTATTATGTGGTTTCCATAGTACAAGCTTTGCTTGGACTAGATGGCGGTGTGTGAGATGTAAACACTTATTATTATTTAAAAAAAATTGTAATTGCTTCGAGTTGGCCTTGGCGTTCAACAAATACTGTCGAACCGAACGCGCCGGCCTGCTAAGTGTATAGCGCCCCTAAGAGAACATAAAATGGTACATTAATCGGCAAAGTAACGTTACGCCGTGAAAGGACATTAAACTGCTGATTAATTTGTACTCACTGCCATATTATGGCCTATAATAGTAATTAACTGTTGCCGTCAATGGGATTTCTTTATACTTACTTAGTGAATTCTTACTATAGAGAACATTTCAAATTTTTGACGCCAAATTTTATTAACGTCTACCTCTGTGGTATTGTGGTTGAGCAGGTTGGCTCACAACCCGGAGGTGGCCATTTCGATTCCTGCGTCAGGAAAAGTATTTGTGCTCAGAAAAAAAAGCGCAAATACTTGTTCTGTCTGAGTGTTGTGGGACCATATGGTCTTCGTAGTTCCTGGCTCCCTAGATACAGGGAATCCTAGTTATGATCGTTGGGCGTTGTTATTATTATTTTTATAATATAATAGGTCTTTACCTATGAAATTGCCGTATTGCAGTACAGACTTTTTCAAACCAAAAAAAAGTTTTGATTGGCTATGAATTCTAAATTCAAATTAATTTTGTTTTAAAAATATGACATTCTATTTACAATATAAGTCTTTTGTTTATTGATTAGGGTTTTATTTTCATTACATTTCAACATTTTTCTTCATAATGGATACTTTGAAATTTCGTGTAATTATGGAATATGAGTTCCGTCGTGGCATCAACGCGGCACAAACGACACGTAACATCAACGACGTTTACGGAGAGAACTGTACAAACGAACGTACAACCCGTTATTGGTTTGCTCGGTTCCGTTCTGGGAATTTTGACTTGAAAAATGAACCTCGTGGTCGTCCGGAAACTTTGGTCAACAATGATGAATTAAAGGCGATTGTGGAAGCTGATGAATCTCAATCTACAGCTGAGCTGGCAGCAGCTTTTGATGTTAGCATCAAAACAATATTGGTCCATTTGCGACAGATTGGCAAGATAAAAAAGCTTGATAGATGGGTGCCCCACGAACTTAACGATCGCCAGCGCAACGTACGCGTCGAGACTTGCCTTGCGCTGCTTAACAGGCACAGAAATGAAGGAATTTTGAACCGAATTGTTACGTGCGACGAAAAATGGATTCTTTTTGACAATCGAAAGCGCTCAGCAAGTTGGTTAGATCCTGGTTCGGTACCAAAGCAATATGCAAAACGAAAAATGACCCCTAGAAAGGTGATGGTCACAGTTCGGTGGTCTAGTGCTGGTGTGATTCATCATAGCTTTTTACAAAACGGCGAGAGCATTACTGCAGATGTGTACATTGAAGAACTGACCACAATGATGGCGAAACTCGCACGTCTGCAACCAGCTTTGGTCAATCGGTCGTCTCCACTGCTACTTCACGACAATGCGCGACCCCATACTGCACAACAGACCGTCTCTAAGCTGCATGAGTTGGGTTTGGAAGCTCGCCCTCATCCGCCATACTCACCAGATCTTGCGCCTACCGACTATTACTTTTTCCAAAATTTGGACAACTTTTTAGCGGGAAAAAAAATCAATTCCCGAGAGGCAGTACAAAACGCCTTTGAAGAGTTTGTTGTCTCCCGTCCTGCTGATTTTTTCAAGAAGGGCATCCATAAACTGCCACAGCGTTGGCAAAGATGCATTGATTGCAGGGGTGATTACTTTGAATAAAAGAAATAAATAAGTTCGAAAAAAAAATACTTTAAGTTTTTTCAATCAAAACGGCAATTTCATAGGTAAACCTAATATAATAAAATAAATATAATGTTTTTATGTTAAGCGAACTGTATTCCTGTAATATTATAATGATTGGTTTTATTAAAGTTAGGTTAAAATTTAACAGACACGTATTTTTTTTATGCAATATGTACTGTAACAGATAGTTTTTTTTTTGTTGACTGTTGTAAGGCTATATGATTTTAGCTAGAAGCCAGAAAGGAAAAAACCTAATATAAATTGCACAATACTGCGTATGAAAATCAAATACTTTTTTAATATGAGCTCTTCAGAGGGTAATCTCAAAACGATTTTCCGATATTGGTAACTTGTAATAAATGATGTGTATAATCAAGTTATTTTGAAAATAATTGTCTCTGTTACAATAGTTATTAAAAATATTGATATTCAATTATATATACATATATATATTACCCCACTATAGGCGACTTAAAGTTCATTTTAGCTATAGTATCGTTGATAGCTTTCTGCATGGCCGTCCGCGGCTTCAAGATATACTTGAGCATCTGTCCGATCCACCAGGACGATGGGTCGCCGTTGAAGCGGACTATCCTGGAAAAAAGTTGCATTTTATATTATAACTAGCTGCGACCCGCGGATTCACTCATGGATAAAAAGTATCCTATGTGTAAATCCAGATTATAAACTATCTTTGTCCCGAATTTCATCCAAATCTATTCCGTAGTTTTTGCGTATAAAGCCTGCGGTGTCACTCTCGTTATGTTCGAAAATTGTCCCACGGGAACATACTATCGGGATAAAAAGTATTCTATGTGCTAATTCAGGTTATAAACTATCTTTGTTCCGAGTTTCATCCAAATCCATTCCGTAGTTTTTGCGTATAAAGCCTGCGGTGTCGTTCTCGTTGTGTTCGAAAATTATCCCACGGGAACATACTATCGGGATAAAAAGTAGCCCATGTGTTAATCCAAGTTATAAACTATCTGTGTTTCAAATTCATCTAAATCCATTCAGTAGTTTTTGCGTGAAATAGTAACAAACATTCATCCATACTCACAAACTTTCGCATTTATAATATTAGTAAGATGCCGTTTCTATATAAATATGCAAATTAATAAGTATCCTATAAAAATGAGAAAAACATAATCAGCATCCAACTCCCCTCATCCTATTACGGGTCGGTGAAACAAGTCTTTCAACAGTGAAATGCTGATTGATTTGATATTTTTATATGCCTGCCTGACGCTAAACCTCATGCGAAATTTTCGTTGATTGAATGCGTACCAGGGCACCAGTCGGCAGTAGTTAGATTGGTGTATTACTCATAATTTTTCCCTTAGACATCTGTTATGACATCCTCATTATACACAAAAGTCAGAATCTGAACGGCAAAAAAAAAATGGTTCCAATTATATGCCATCCTTTTAGTTTTTTCATTCTCTATGATGACTCACCTATGCGCTAAATCCTTAGGTATTGCGAGCGGTAGAAACTTGGGCTTCTGCGATATTGAGTCTATGAACGGCAGAGATACCACTTTAGCATCGTACGATACTGGAACAAGGAGAATAATAAAATATCATATGATGAAAACGTGTCACTAATTGACAGCTAAAACCACTGAACTATTCCAAATAGAAGCATTTTATAATACTCTTCAACTACGCTCGCTAGCAACAAATCCCGGTCGGTCCAGCACCCCTACCGCGTAACCGTTCTGGGAATCGGCTTCGGCCATCCTGCACGCGCCAATCAACAAGTCCACGAGTGCGAGCAAGAGAGAAAACGATTACGATCTCCACCCGACTTACGCGGTAAGGCCACAGGTAGGTAGCAAAACTTTCATATCTCTAAAACGAATGCCAGTCTGTACTACTTTTTTTACTCACAACGATCGCATACATAGATCCTGGACCTTAACTAGGATTCCCTGTGTCTAGGATCTACGAGGACCATGGTCCCACACAATACCCAGACTCAGAACAAGTTTTTGCGCTTTTTTTCTGTGCACAAATACTTGTCCTGCCGCGGGAATCAAACCCGCCGCCTCTGGGTTATGAGCCGATCTGCTCAACCACCACACCACAGAGGCTGTCAAAATTACTTAAATTACTATAAAAAAATTAACAGTTTTTATCTATTGGTTTCAGATGTTAAATATATTGGGCATTATTATTAATTAAAAAAAATATTTATAAATTTATAAATATATTTTTTATTATTATTTATTTAACTAAATTAAATAAAATATTGATAGATATTTCACATAAAGCGCCATCTAGTAGCCAAGACTAAGCAAAGATTGTAGGAAATAGAAGCATATAGAATATTTATGATAAAATCATTTTATGTAATTACGTTTTAAATACAAACGTGATATAAATATAAATAATTGCGGACATTGAACACCGCACCATCTAGCACCAAACTAAATAAAGCTTGTACTATGGGAACCAGATAACTGAGAGACTACTTAGACACTTTTATGTATTTAAATACATACATAGAATACAATATAACACCCAGACACAGAAAAAACACCAATGATCATCACACAAATATTTGTCCTGGGTGGGAATTGAACCCACAACCTAAAGTTCAGAGGGTAGAGCTACTGCCAACTGCGCTATCAGGCTATAATATCTACTATCAAAATATAATACCACTATAAAACTTAAAATGAGATAAGTAAAAAAAACTCGATTGATAATAAGCACCTCGCCTGCTCTGCATTGCTACCTGCAATGGTAAAATTGTGAAAGCTAGCCATTTTAAGGTCTAATTTTGGCCGACGCTTATGTAAATATCGGTAGATACCAACCGCTTACAGCGACACTAGGCGGGGTGATAGCTGGCTTCGCTCGGTGGTCCGTTAATAGAAAAAGGACGCAATAATATAATTGCAATAGCGTTGTCTCTTTCTAGATCAAACGACTAAACACAAAAAAAAAAAAATCTATTATACTTTAAATATTTTTTGTTTTCATAGCTTATTAAAAGGTAGCGCGCGTTACAAAAAATATTTGTTAAAGCAGCAGAATTTCTAATGCCGTCTCATTTCTACTACACTTTTTAAAGAGTAGTGGAAATGAGAAAGCTGCTTGAGCATTGCTTCACTTTTTGTATGGCTGGTAGTACAGTGACATAGTAAAGCTATGATCTCTAAAACGGCTAGCAGCTAGATAGTCAGAAAGTTGATATGTTCAATCGACTTTAAGCTCTATCATTACTATATAAAATGCTATTATTGTAATGCTCACTCTCTTGTCTTTTCATCATACGTTTATTTGGTATGACTTCAAACCACGTGTTATCGAGGACCACGGATCCTATAAAAAAAGAAGATTGGCAAAGGGAGAATAGATGTTACTACATAGTTATGCTCGTTATGGTAGGTGGTTGACTAATAAAAAATATATTGTAAAGATAAAACGGGTCTATTGTCGTACAACAACATAGTTTTGACTAACCTCAACTAATTTTTGTACGCGAATGGACCCGTTTTATCTTTACAACTTGTGTTCAAGTCGCAAAAGTTTAAAAAGTAATAAAAATATGTTAATATGGTAATATTATTTATTATTAATTAATTTAATATTAGATGCTTGTTTTGCGTACAGCTATTCCAAGGCACACAACAAGCCACTGATACACAATTAATAATCGTTATGCATTAATTTCTTTGTAGTCACAAAGAACAAAACGAGACAAGATTAATTATCTATCTGTGACTGCGACACGTGTTTCACTACTATACGAGGCATCCTCAGGCTCGTACGTGTTGGCTCGCCACCAAAGGCTCGTGCGAGCTTTCAGCCAGTCACACTATTCCTGTATAACGGATACAGGATGTAATTGGACACAAATTTTCATAATAGAGATAAAAAATAAAGTGCACCACATTGGTACGAATAACAATCGAGCGCATAAGATGCATTTCCGCACTCACATATGAGTCAATCGATGTTCTTTGTATTATAATAATTGGTGAAAGTTCGATCCCAATAATTGGTAATAGAAATTTCACAACGCCCCAGCAGCGCTATCCAACATGTACATATTGTACATTATTTTTAATATTTCCATAGATTAAATACATATCGAAACACTTTCCTTATCACATTTACCTTGCTCCGTATGGAAACAATAAAAACGGCCCATTTTAGTGAAATGAAAATCGTTCGAACGTAAATAAACAATCGACATATGTGGATGATAAGCCAATTTTGGCAAAAATCTTGGCGAAAGATTGTATCCTAAAAAGCTTAATAATGTTATTGGTTGTGAAGGGTTACGAGAAAATATATTGAATAGCAAACTTAATGAAACCTTTAACAACTGATAGGAAAGATAAGAACATTTATTGAAATGGTGAAACAGATTGATTTCGGTGAAATATTAGGTCTTTACCTATGAAATTGCCGTTTTGTTTGAAAAAAGTTAAAGTATTTTTTTTTCGAACTTATTTATTTCTTTTATTCAAAGTAATCACCCCTGCAATCAATGCATCTTTGCCAACGCTGTGGCAGTTTATGGATGCCCTTCTTGAAAAAATCAGCAGGACGGGAGACAAGAAACTCTTCAAAGGCGTTTTGTACTGCCTCTCGGGAATTGAATTTTTTTCCCGCTAAAAAGTTGTCCAAATTTTGGAAAAAGTAATAGTCGGTAGGCGCAAGATCTGATGAGTATGGCGGATGAGGGAGAGCTTCCAAGCCCAACTCATGCAGCTTAGAGACGGTCTGTTGTGCAGTATGGGGTCGCGCGTTGTCGTGAAGTAGCAGTGGAGACGACCGATTGACCAAAGCTGTTTGCAGACGTGCGAGTTTCGCCATCATTGTGGTCAGGTCTTCAATGTATACATCTGCAGTAATGCTCTCGCCGTTTTGTAAAAAACTATGATGAATCACACCAGCACTAGACCACCAAACTGTGACCATCACCTTTCTAGGGGTCATTTTTCGTTTTGCACATTGCTTTGGTACCGAACCAGGATCTAACCAACTTGCTGAGCGCTTTCGATTGTCAAAAAGAATCCATTTTCGTCGCACGTAACAATTCGGTTCAAAATTCCTTCATTTCTGTGCCTGTTAAGCAGCGCAAGGCAAGTCTCGACGCGTACGTTGCGCTGGCGATCGTTAAGTTCGTGGGGCACCCATCTATCAAGCTTTTTTATCTTGCCAATCTATCGCAAATGGACCAATATTGGTTTGATGCTAACATCAAAAGCTGCTGCCAGCTCAGCTGTACATTGAGATTCATCAGCTTCCACAATCGCCTTTAATTTATCATTGTTGACCAAAGTTTCCGGACGACCACGAGGTTCATTTTTCAAGTCAAAATTCCCAGAACGGAACCGAGCAAACCAATAACGGGTTGTACGTTCATTTGTACAGTTCTCTCCGTAAACGTCGTTGATGTTACGTGTCGTTTGTGCCGCGTTGGTGCCACGACGGAACTCATATTCCATAATTACACGAAATTTCAAAGTATTCATTATGAGGAAAAATGTTGAAATGTAATGAAAATACAACGCTAATCAATAAACAAAAGACTTATATTGTAAATAGAATGTCATATTTTTAAAACAAAATTAATTTGAATTTAGAATTCATAGCCAATCAAAACTTTTTTTTGTTTGAAAAAGTCTGTACTGCAATACGGCAATTTCATAGGTAAAGACCTATTAAAAAACGAGTGTGTTTTAGACCATACGACTGAAGACAACTTCTATACGAAACATAACTCTCTCTTTCTATTTTCACTAACTTATATCTCCCTCTTAACTTCCGTTCGCCTCGCCCGATTAATTTCCGTAACGCCCTCCTGACGCATTCACCAGCTTACTCCTAAACCCAAGCGTGTGCAAATAAGTTTTACTTCAAAACCGAAATGTTTATGTTCTGCGATGACTAATCGCGACAGTCGTACATACCTACATAAGTAGGTAAATAAAAAACGGATGGACTCCGAATTCCTTCGATGTGTTGACATGTCCAACGTTGTTTACTAATATGGTATGATTTTATGGCCTGATTTGACTGCCAAGAATTGCATATGTACCGCAAGTCACGAGAAAACTCAATATGGTTATATGATATTTAGTGACATGAACAATATATAGAAAAATAGTATACGTTTAAACTTTCAAATTGTTTTTTTCTCAAAATTAATTAATTAGGACATTCCTTGTTATTTGCCTTTTCCCTTCATATTGTATTAATACTTTAAACTAAAATTGTATTATTAACCAACTCCAATGCTTGTATGTTTCAACGACGGCAATAGATACACTATGTCAAGGGAATACGACCATAGCTTAGTTGGGAGAGCGTCCAATCCGGCGAGTTGGAACTACTGTTACTTATTGATTTAGTCATAGGTTTAAATGTTTTGAGTGTATATTTGAGGCATACCTATTTGTTGTACCGAGGAAGAATCTTAGTGGCTGTAACACACGGCATCCTTTTTTTGTGTGGGGAAATTCCCTCGCACTTCACCACTTGGGTGGTGGCAGGGGGTATGTGGGACTCGAACCCACTAAAACCCCTCCGCGAGCCCTCGTCCGCCGTACCAGGGGCGAGAAGGGGTCGCGACTGCAGTCCAGCCAACTCTAGCCTGAGCATCCTAGTACGGCCACTAACGACACTCCTAAGTATGGTTGTCAAAATGTATATTTTTATGCAATGTTATTTCACTGGTATTGAAACTGAGGTTGGTGGAAATAAAAAATATACTGCGACAAAATTCTACTTATAGAACAGGAAATAAAAAGTTCCGTAATTACCTGGCCACTGGAGCACCTTGTCGTTATAAGAACTGGTGCACGTGTCGGATATGGGATGGAAAACATACTCCCATCCTTTGTTGTTGTACCGCCATCCTTTGGAGTTCAGAATGAGGGTTCGTTCAGTCGCGTACGCGAATATAAGACAGTACACTATGTGATGAAGTTGACAGCCGAATCCGCAGCCCTGGAAAAGAAAAAGATAGTAAATACCTGTTTGGAGTTATGGCGGGAAGACGAAAAAGATCGCATCACCGCATAGAAATATTTTCTAAAACTTGTGTTATTTTCAGTGTTAGTGCATAAAACTGGTGGCATTTTATTCGTTCAGTGCTGGATTACAGGCATGAGGGTGGGAAAGTGGTATAATGATGGTGAAACGTTTTTTTTTTCGTGTTGTTTCCAAAACTCCATAGAAGCTTCTAGTAAAGTTGCCACCACTTTACTAGGAGTATGACTTTGACTAGACTATGACTTCAACTGTGACTGGCACACATTTGCGTGAAATATCATGAACGTGATAAATTATCAATTACTTGACGCTGGCAAAATACACAAAAGTGTGGAGCCAAAACGTACAAAAAGAAAACTGTTTGACTTATTTTATGTTAAAGGGAGCAAACAGGCATTCGGCCCACCTGATGGGAAGTGGTCACCGCAGCCTATGGACATCTAGAACACCGGAGGAGGCGTCACCAATGCATTGTTTACCCTGTAGGAGTTCTAAACTAATATTGTAAAGAGGAAAAATTTGATTATGTATATATACCCATATACTCACTTAATGAGTTTATGACTATGCATCTAACGGAATCATCATTTGAGTTATATGATTAACAGAATTTAAAAATAGTATGGTAATTGGTATTTGTGAAATTGACCTATGTAATACTGTTACTATTTATTCTTTTCCTTTCCTTCTTTTCTATTCCTTATAGTGAAGTTACCTATTGTTGTTGCTGGACGACTATTTATTATTTATTAAATTTATATTAAATTTCATTCAATGTATGTATAATCATTATTATTATTATTATAAGTTGTAATGTAATCTGACCTGCCTTGTGTAACGTGCAAAGTTATATGGCCAATAAATAATATTCTATTCTATTCTATTCTATATATACATATATATTACTCATGCGAAGCCGGGGCGGGCCGCTAGTAAGAAATAAAATAATTGATTGACTCAGGGAAAGTTCGCGAAGTGACGCTAAAAGTTCATCTTAAATACAAAATGAATCAATAATATCAATTAATATAAATGATCTTAGTATTTGTTTTTAGCGGAATTACACTAGATATTCTTGTTTCATTTTGTAATTAAGAAATAAAACTTTATGAATGAAACATTATTTATCCAACTCCAACAAATATTTTATTAAATATATACTCGTACTATAAATCTTTATATATAAAAATGAGTCTCCATTTCCTTTGGTCATAGCATCAAGCTTGAACAGATGGAACATTTTAACTAATTATTTTTTGTTATCTTTTTTTCAGGAGAATGTTCTTGGGCAAGAGGAAATTAAGAAAGTTGTGCGGAAAATTTGAAAATAACACCACGCAGGTGAAACCGTGGGGCGAAGTTAGTTGTTTATAAAAATAGGTTCAGCACCAGTGAAGGTTTCAAGTAAATAACATATTGGCGAAAAAATACAGTCCAACTCTCTCAGTTTCTGTACTATTACAAGAATTTCAATTTTATTATAAACTAGTTGCATCTTGCGGTTTTATCTGCGGAGTAAAAGTATCCTATGTGTTAATTCAGTCTATAAACTATCTGTGTTCTAAATTTCATCCAAATCCGTTCAGTAGTTTTTGCGTGAAAAAGTAACAAACATCCATCCATACATATTAACAAACTTTCGCATTTATAATATTAGTAGGATTCACTATGTTTTTATGGTTCACCATATTGGCAATAATGGCTTCATAAAAAAAACGCAAAAGCCCGCGGCTTCGCGCTCGTAGTTTTCGATAATAATTGTCCCATGGGAACATACAATCGGGGTAAAAAGTATCCTATGTGTTAATCCAGGTTATAAACTATCTGTGTTCTCAATTTCAATCAATTCCATTCAGTAGTTTTTGCGTGAAAGAGTAACAAACATACATCCATACATCCATACTCACAAAGTTTGGCATTTATAATATTAGTAGTCTATTACCACTAATATTGTAAATGCGAAAGTTTGTGTAGTAAAGTAGTAATATTAGTAATAGTAGTATTGTATTATTTATTATTTGTAGTAGTATAATTATTATTAGGATGAAAATTCTGTCAATACTACAGAAATAAATATTACATCGTCATGTACCTAAATAAGTCAATCAACTTCTTTACCAACCTAATATCAAACAGCGATATAAAAAACGTAAGATCACAAGGGCATCTGTTTCAGGGTTGAACTCATTATTGCCCTGTGCTGTGTGTGATAAAACCCAGCGCTGATATGTTACGGTATGTCAGATATGAAATTAATGACAGATAATTGATAGAACCAGGCGTGACTTCGCGGAAGTTCATCTTAAATACAAAATGAAATAAGTATATCTAATAAATAAATAAATATTAGTGGAAATTACACACAGCGCCATCTAGTCCCAAACTAAGCAAAGCTTGTACTATGGGAACCAGATAACTGATACAATACTTATATAATTTTTGTTTGTAAATACATACATGGAATACAATATAATACCCAGACACAGAGAAAACGTCGATGTTCATCACACAAATGTTTGTCCTGGGTGAGGATCGAACCCACAACCACCAGCTCAGAAGGCAGTGTTACTACCGACTGAGCTATCGGGCCATTCAATACCTAGTGTGATGATCTTACGTTTTTAGCGAAATCCCACTAGATATTATTTCATTTTGTAATTAATAACAGTTATAATATATATATATATATATATATATATATAACTGTTATATATATATCTATATATTTGTGGTGTGGTAGTCAGGAGCACGTTGGCTTATAGCCCGGAGGCGGCGGGTCCGATTCCCGTGGCAGGACAAGAATTTGTGCACAGAAACAAAAGCGCAAATACTTGTTCTGAGTCTGGGTGTTGTGGGACCATGGTTCTCGTAGTTCCTTGGTCCCTAGACACAGGGAATCCTAGTTAGGACCCAGGATCTATGTATGTAATCGTTGGGCGTTTTACTATTATCCGCGGGTGAAACCAACTACTATTTCAAAAACTGTAATAATATTTATTATTCCTTTGACTAAAGTTTTACTATCGATATGCTACAAAAATAATTCAAGGTAAC
Source organism: Ennomos fuscantarius (assembly GCA_905220475.3). Taxonomy (NCBI): domain Eukaryota; kingdom Metazoa; phylum Arthropoda; class Insecta; order Lepidoptera; family Geometridae; genus Ennomos; species Ennomos fuscantarius. The sequence continues at coordinate 12,924,439 of HG992036.1, read as the reverse complement.
ATTGTTCACGCGATACGCGTAGATTGGATTTGCTCAACTATTTGTGTCAGCGACCGTACAATTTACAGTTCGACATAATGGTAAATTGATGGTGTAAAACACAAAACAAACATGTCAGATGTATTGAAGGAAAACCACATGTCAAAGATAATAACGCATATTTTTTACTATACAGCCACTGTGGTGTGGTGGTAGAGCATGTTGGCTCGCAGCCCGGAGGCAGCGCGTTCGATTCCCGCGACAGGACAAGTATTTGTGCACAGGATTAAAGCGCTAACACGTGTTCTGTGTCTGGGTGTTGTGTGTCCATGTTCCTCGTAGTTCCTGGGTTCCTAGATACAGGGAATCCTAGTTAGGGTCCAGGATTTATGTATGTGATCGTTGGGCGTTATATATTTATTTTATTTATTGATATATGTACCTATTGAAATATTTACTTACTTTTTACTACCGTTTTAAAATAGCATTAAGGCGGCGGCCAAGAAAAACTTTTATGTTTTTGGGAAGTATCTTTAAAGAGGGCTATTTAAAGTTGAAAATCTTTCAATAATACGAACTCATCATTGATATCAAACTGGATCTGCGCCTAAAACTATGTTAATTTTGCGGAGTTTTTTGTGGATTAAGAGAAATGGGGATCTCAAATAAAACAAATGACTGGTGTAATGTCATTACATCAGGCTAAGAATTAGTAAAAAAGTGTTATTATCATTGTACGATTTTTTTTTGAAAATACCATACTACGTATGTGAAATACATTTACCTAGAGAATATTGATTTTGCTCACCTACTCTACCTAATATGAGGTTTGTGTGTATAAACGATACAAGGTGTGGCAAATAATCGCGTGGAACTAAACACTGTGACGTGAATTGGTAAACATTATTATTTGTTGGTAACATGAAGTAATGTGTTTATGAACCTACTCGACAAAATATCAAGGCCAAAATAATTTCAAACTCCGAGTTATAACTAAATGCATCATTCAACATGTAACATGATCATTCGACATGTGACATATGTATTTTCCTACTGAAGATCAAAGAAAATTAAATTGAAAAATCAAAGCAACAAAATGCTTTTTTGCACTATAATAAATAAAAAAAGCAAGGTCACTGATGTTCCCATTGATGTGATTTCTCGAAAAGGACGGCACAATGCAATTAATATTGCAATAGCAACGAAAAATATAACGAAAAATGTCATGACATACATTTCTGAAAATGCTGAACACATTATGTTGACACAAATAATTTCCCTACACGTGTTTCGGAATCAACCTGTGCATGACAGGTCGTTGACCCGCCGGTGATAGATCGTGACGGATGGTGGCGGGTGTTTGTTTGTATTTCTAATTATATGGGACACTATTTGGAGCATGAATATTAATATAGATAAGCGGGGAAAAGGTATGATGGAGAAATGTCAGCTTATAAAATAACTTTTTTATAGTAAACAAAATGAGGGATATAGCGTCAATGGCCTTATTGATAAACGAGTTTCTGCCGGCAGCTTCGCCCGTGGCGTGGCCTATGGGAAAATAATTCAACCACCCATTTCACCCTCTTAAGGGTGGAATTTCGAAAAATCATTTCTTAGCGGATGCCTACGTCATTACATCTACCTGCATGCCAAATTTCAGCCCGATCCGTCCAGTGGTTTGGGCTGTGCGTTGATAGATCACTATGTCAGTCAGTCAGTCAGTCAGTCAGTCACCTTTGAGTTAAAATATTTAGAGATTAACATGTGTATGTTTCAATAAACAGTTTACCCTTTTAAAGATACCATCGACGAAAAAAATCCATTCTTTTATTTTATAGGTTCAACAGTTCTTTCTACGACCATTCATTTACTGCTCTGGCTGTACGCTTGTGGAATGAACTTCCACTCAACGTTCGACATGATCAATCCCTCACTGCTTTTAAGACTCAAATTAAGCACTTTTATATCTCTCTCTAGCTTGACTCCGAAATAAACACTCACTGTGTCCTTAGTATTGATATATGTATGTGTATTTGTATTATGTATAGTAATAGTATGTATTGTATATATGAAGTAGTCTACTATTATATATTTCCCTTAGTTTGTATATAGTAATTTTTATTTTATAGCACCACCGTCCATGCTCATTGATCTATCTCTGTCCATCCAAAGGTTCGCTTACTAACGATAAGACCATCCATTGTAACCTACTTATAAGCATTTCTATTTTGTATTTTCGTCATCTTGATGTCAATAAAGAATTTATCTATCTATCTGTACTTGCAAAAATGCATATTTAAATATCCCTAAAATATGAAACATAAATCTTTAAACCCTTTTAATATCTTTTTCACTCTAGAAATAAGGATCCTGGGCGGTAGAAAAGAATAAAGTAAATCCTTAGTTTTATTAGAAGTTATTACCTTGTTTAGGTTGCAAATGAGCTTCCTCGCCTCCTTACAATCGGCAGGGTTTTGAAGATGATGTAAGCGACGCTGCACTAGGTCGCTCACGTTGGCTGCTTCAGCGAGCCGCCACTCCGCGTAACCATCTAACTGAGGAAGCTTCTCCTGGTCTACCAGCAAGGACCTGGGAAGTTATTACCAGTATAATAGCGATGGTAGCTGAAGAGGACCTCAAGGTGCGACTTAACGGAGTTTACTCCAAACGGAAAGATTTCCCGATCGTCTTTTGTCTTTTCACGGCAATGACATAAACCAAGACACACATCGCTTTAGGTATTTGTTAAAACTGTTTTTGATAGGTAGATGCTTTATGCGAAGGTGACGCTGTATACTTCAGTGGAGAACAACAACAGGATTTAATAAAACAAAAACTGATTTTTTTTTCAGAGTAGGCTTGGTTGCTCTCAATAGTACAGGCTAATATGCTAAATATGATATATAATAGCTTACAATATACGTAAACAGGAAATTATGAATCACCAAAAATGTAGCCGACATCCATCAGTTTGGCGCAGTCGGTAGGATATCTCACACTGCATATTAAAATAGTAATAAGTCAACACTTACCGTTTTCTCTCCGCCACTTCCTCCAATATGGCTTGTATCCGATCCGGCTTAAGGTCCTCACTGGCTGCTTTACCCAACTCATGGTTGACGTAATACCACAGTTCTTTGGTGTTGGAGTATATCCTCCGTCTGAGATTCTCATACTCTTCTGTGGGACCCTGGTCGCCGAGGAGTAGACTCTCGAGTTCCTTTAGGCCGCTGAGCCTGGAAATAAGGATAATAAGTTCATACTTTTTAAAGAGATTGAAGGATGAAGGAAGCATGGAGGAAGTTAATGGTTAAGCCTCTTACACGAACGTTTCAATTTCATAATTATGCACAATATTAATATTAAGCAATGCACCTTATTAATATTAAGTTTCTTATATCTACATTTCCGCGTCGAGTACTGTGTATATTGTACTTCCGTCTTTTTGTTTATTGTAAACGAATGACATGACAAGTCACCGACTGACAGCGCATAACAGTTGCAGTTCCATCACTCGGATCTTTATCTAAATTATAAACTTTCGCGTGACACGGCACTGCGCGTGCATCCTCCTGATACATCAGCCCAGTCCAGTAATAAGATTTCTAGACTGTAAGATCCGGTCATAGTGCCCTTCAAGCGGAACACTGTAGACCTCTCAGATCTCAGATTTATTTTACACAAGTAAAAAACCAGCGATAAACTGTAACCAATATGTGCACGAAACAATTGAATTGATTGTACCGTTTGAAATTACTCGATAGTTTTATGCACATACCGTATACAATTGTACACCGCGACAGTTTTCCACCGCAATCTACTGTGACAACAATCTAACAAACGATCTACCCTTCAAGATAGTAAAATAACAAACAACGCACCCACAGTTTACAGCGGGTAATATGCGTTCCATAATGGGAATTACTAATGCCAAGCATAGTTCGTTGTAAACATGAAGGAAGTAGAAAACCAATGGAGTGTGACCATGGATGGAGTGGACCAAGCAACTCTTTATTCTATTTTGTGCCGCATTAGTTTGCACTGGTACTCGGAGTAGATAAAGTAGACAAGGGAACTTCCTTTCTTTTAAAAACTCATAGTTATAGGGTTGCAATATTTTGTCATAAAATTAAAGTAATTTAGTTTAACAATTTTATTTGGATACATTATATACTAATTTAAATTATTGAATAGTATTTACATGTAAAAGTTCTAAAAATAGCTTGCAATAAATTATATATTTGACATCCACTTTCGTCCGGATTGGAAGCGTAGAATGCTCTGATAGTCAGTCGCAGTGCTGTTATTGGTCTACGCAATGTGTATTATCTGAGTTACGATTGGCGAAAAATATGCTACTATTAGCAAGGTTTCTAGCAACTGAAGGACGATATACGCAGTCGAGAGGATAAATAATCATTGAAGGCGAGAATAGCTTGTCGTAAACCATCTATAAAACTGTATTTCGTAGATTTGGGTCGACGATAAGATCCTCGTAAAACGGAATGTAAACTACAAGGGATGGTTTAATAGTGTTAAAATAATTATATTGATGTTCTTTATGTTCTGTAACCGCATATTAATTTATATATAATAATAATCACGCCCAACGATCACATACATAGATCCTGGACCCTAACTAGGATGTCCTGTGTCTAGGTACCCAGGAACTATGAGGACCATGGTCCCACGACAACCAGACACAGAACAAGTATTTGCGCTTTTTTCTGTGCACAAATACTTGTCCTGCCTTGCCTTGCTTGTTCACTAGGTGGTAGGACTTTACTGCAAAGTTCGTCTAGGTAGGTACCACCGCTTTGCCAATTATTCTGCCGCCAAGCAGTAGTGCGCAAGCACTGCCGTGTTCCGGTTTGAAGGCCACTAGCTCTCTAGCTAGTGAAATTACTGGGCAAATGAGACTTTATGATCTGATCTCACAGAAGATTACAAGACAGTGTTGATGTCTCAGGATGACGTGCGCAGTGCAGTGTCACGCGAAACTCAATACTTTACAGTTCCGAGTGACACTGCAGCTGATATGGGCAGCCATCGTTTAACATCAGGCGAACGGATAGCTCATCACGTCATTCCTTAAAATAAAAAAAAATAAAAAAAAGGAATCGAACCCGCCGCCTCTGGGTTATGAGCCGACCTGTTCAACCACCACACCACAGAGGCTGGAGGATATGTACAAACTATATAGGCTACTCTGTATGAACGACCATTTCTATATCTCAAAAGGTACCATCAACAGTTAAAGTATAGTATATAGTAATATGTATTACGTATGATTGATTACCTACATCTAGTTTATTACTTTACATCATTCCCAGTTAAAAAATAATAATTCGACGTTAGTTAATTGAGAACGCTTATCAGAGGAAAAACCATTGTGAGCTATTATTATTGTAAACGATATGAGAAGCGAAATGGTACAAAAATAGAAATGTAGCAAGACTTGTGCAAACGAATCAATTAAATACAGAAATATGTACTTGCATAATGCAGCTTAAAGTCAGATTATTGCAGTCAGCGAACTGCCGATGTCGTGTAATTGCATTTTGCAAAACTTTATTCGACTTTTAAAAATTTACAAGATCATTTTGTCTTAAATGTACATATTACCGTTACGTAAACAGTACTCATAATTAACAAGCTAATGGAAGGGCTTAAATAAAAATAGCCAAGTGCAAGCCAGCTTACATACTTTATTATTTTATTTTTATTATTCAATTTATAATAGTTAATGACCAAAACGCTAGCTATTTTAATGACTACTTAGGTGTAAGTCTGAAGTTATCTTCTCTACTATATAAAAATAAGTCGGGTATTCCTTCCTGACGCTATAACTCCAGAACGCACGAACCGATTTCCACGGTTTTGCATTCGTTGGAAAGGTCTTGGGCTCCGTGAGGTTTATAGCAAAGAAAATTCAGGAAAAAATTCAGGACAAACCAACTTTTTAAGTAGATGGCGCCGGTGCGTGATGCATTGTTTTTCGTATATTATAAAATGTTTAATAAATAAACGTCCACCCGAGCGAAGCCGGGACGGGCCGCTAGTTACATATAGTTATTATATTATCGTTAAATATGTCGACATGCTGGCACTCATGAGTGAGCGCATTAAGCAGGGCCAGTGCCCGCAGCGTGGGTGAGTTATTGCAGTGGTGAGTCCGTGGTACTGGACAAGCAAACAACTGAAGCCGACGTCCAGTTCGCAAATAATTGTTAGGAGCGCACAAATTTATGGAAGCTAGTACATCCGAATTATTGATTATAGCATTGTGATAAGGCCTAATATTATATCTCCCTAAATTAAATTGAAATGGTTGAAAACTTTTCAGTTATCCGTATCCGTTCACTGAACCCTAAAAATGAAAGTTTATAAGCGTAAAAAGTCGAAGTCACCGGCTTACGCCAGTTCTATTTAATGCATAAACGAACTAATAACCATAAAGCAATAGAAATTACAATTCAGTTTATCTATTGTTATCTTAATTATGGTACTTAATTCGACATACGAGTCTATCCTCCGTTTTCCCGTGTATATTCATTTATTGCATAACATTATAGTTTGTTAACACACGAAATACTGATCCCTCATTGGTTGCCTGTTGATCATCGGCGGTCTTCAACCAATGAGCGTATAATATTTAGTGTGTCCGTCCTGGCATCTGAAAATGATATTGCTGTCGCTGCGCTATTTGTATGATACGAGATAATAGAGCCCGTGAGTGAACTTACCTATATTTAAGCGTATCGGAGGAAAATGGTTTTAATCCTCTAAATCTTAAAAACACTTTTTGTTTTAGATCAATCTTTGAACAGATTATAATCAGATTATGATTATGATATGCCTATACGTATTGTTATTATTTTTTAAATATGTTCTTTATTCTAATACAACTATGTACTTTTCTTCGTTGTAATTAAAATAAATTAGGTAAAAATTTTATAATTAAAAAAAAAATCGTCACTATATGTGCTTACAACTACGAAGATAATGCGAAAACTAAAGAAGACATATGAGCATAGTTTTCTACTGTGAAGACAACACATGAAAAATCATCGAAATGAGACCATATTTAAGAGTAGAAAAACGTTGTCGCCTTTTGAATGGGCAATATTTTGGGGGTATACTCTCCTCTTAATTTGGCATGAGCTTGACGAACGCACGAGAAAGTGGGGTATATAACAAAATTAACAATAACATTATAACAAAGAACTTCCATGTAAACGAATGCGCTCAAACAGTTGCTCATTATAAGTTGTATGATAATGATAATAACACTTGGAAGGAAAATAATTTATTACCTACTTATAAGCGTATGGTTGGCTAAATATGAAAGACCTTTCAAAACGCCAAACATAACTGCAAAACACTGCAAAAAAAAAAAAAAAAAAAAAAAAAAAAAAAAAAAAAAAAAAAAAAAAAAAAAAAATTTTACTGTAACTCATTTCCTTTGGTGTGTTCGCCGGATAACGTCAATTTGAAGGGCACTGTCGCTAGTGAAATTACTGGGCAAATGAGCCTTTATGATCTGATCTCACAGTCGAGTAATCTTATTACGACTGTGCTGATGTCTCAGGATGATGTGCACAGTGCAGTGTTACGCGAAACTTTATATTTTGGAGTTCCGAGTGACACTGTTCTGTTATGGGCAATCGTGTCGCTTAACATCAGGTGAACGACTAGCTCGTTACATTATTCACTAACACAAAAAATGTATATAAAAAAAAATCTATACAAAAATTGGTATTATCTGGCCGAACTATACACGATTTGCTGCTCCATAGCCTAATTTACTCTAAAGTTAATCCTTGTATATTATATCCCTATCAACACCGAGGAGAATGGGCAGCAGGGCTCTCCTCGGGACATTAAAATCTTCTGCGATCACCAGGTCGCCTGCCAAGCATGGTGATTATGGCAAAACCCCCCTGTATACAACCTGACTACAATGTTGTCGATTGTGGTGCAAATTCTAAACTAAAATTATTTTGACATTTTTAAAAATGTTGCCGTCCCTTTTATAACGGTCAAAATGACAAGGACCGCAATAGTTTTAGGAATTACAAATTAAGTTTAAGTTTTTGTCCAACAGAATTGACACCAACATACGTCTAAAGCGGCGTTTTATGGGGGGAGACCTTGTGTTCAGCAGCGGAAGTCTTTCAGCTGATGTCATGTTCCCTGTCCCTACTAGACATAAGCACAAAAGAGAAACTTTGTTTGTTTGTTTGGCTTTCACGCTGAACTGATTTGGATGAAATTAGGGCAGACTGCCATTATTACCGGGATCAGCATAGGATACTTTTTATACCGAAAAATTAATAGTTTCCACATTTAAAAGTGTGAATAAAGGGAACTACAGGGCGCCAGTAGATTTTACTAGGTGGTAGGACTTTACTGCAAAGTTCGTCTAGGTAGGTACCACCGCTTTGCCAGTTATTCTGCCGCCAAGCAGTAGTGCGCAAGCACTGCTGTGTTCCGGTTTGAAGGGCACTGTAGCTAGTGAAATTACTGGGCAAATGAGACTTTATGATCTGATCTCACAGTCTAGTAATCTTATTACTAGATTGTGCTGATGTCTCTGGATGACGTGCGCAGTGCAGTGTCACGCGAACATCTATACTTTAGAGTTCCGAGTGACACTGCAGCTGATATGGGCAGCCGTGTCGTTTAACATCAGGCGAACGGCTAGCTCGTAACGTCATTCCTTAACATAAAAAAAAAAAAAAAAAAAAAAAAAAAAAAAAAAAAAAATCATTAAATTATAAAAGTAGTCATTAATTTAGCTCTACCGTTCTGAGGTTATATTGCAAGGACTCGCATTTTAATTTCAATCAATAATTCAATAAGATTGGTCACGCGATCGACGTCGCGTCGCCCCCTTATTTCTATACTAATACAAAAAGTGAAATATTGTCTGTTTGTGTGGCTTTAACGACGAAACATCTGAACGGATTTTGGTGATACTTTGGACACATATTGCTTACACAACCGGGAGAACCCAGGGTATTTTTTATCTGAAAAAATAAAGAAAAGAGCAACTGCGAGTGAAACCATTCGGTGCTTTTGGAAGATAATAACAATCTCGCCCTTCCCATACAATACTAATAACCTCCTTACTAATTAACATTGTGTAGCGGAAGAATTAGTTATTTTGTGTTTTGTGTCTGTCTATCAAGTTTGAAATGAGCAAAGATAAAACAAGAGAAAACATTGAGTAGTAATTCTATCAGTGTTATGCATATTATGCATCCAGTCATATGTATATAGATAGCTTATTATACAGTAAAGAGTGTGATTAGTCTGGATAACATAGCGTAGGATTGCCGCCCACCATGTTGACCGACTTGACCTGATTAGAGGCGGGAACTCGCTGAAACTGTAATACTTTGGCCACGTTATTCCAAACGATAACACCTTTTTTGAATTAGGGCATTTGCCCTCGCACTTCCCTGTCACCACAGGGGTGATGGCAGGGGGTATGTGGGACTCGATCCCACTAAAACTCTCCCGTGAACCATCAGCCGCGGAACGATAATTCCTACTCCAACTTCACCAATAGATTGCTGACGTTTTGCATAACAATTAATAACCAATTTAAAATTGTACTGGCTGCTGATGCAATTGGGCTCTTGTCAAGCCCTAACATCATCAACTAGAAGACCACTACTGAACATAGGGCTTCCACCATTGAGCACCAAAACGCACACCACTAAATACGTTTGCATCCTTCTTCATAGAGTGCCATATCTTACCGGAGGTCGGCTGTCATTAAAGAAAGAAAGAAGAAAGAAAGAAAATTTATTTTGCAACAGAACAAAAACATTTTTACGAAAATTACAACAGAAGGTCGCTTTCAAAGTTCCGTCACAAACCGGCCCCAACATGGTGCTAGTTCTTACGAACCGGCGCTGGTCTTACTCAATATCTTAAGGCAATCTTTACTTAGGATCGTGCTCCTCGGAACCGGGATTTAATACATAGCTTAGCATGATCGGAGATTATAGAATCCATGATGTATGATCTCCAAGTCGCATACTACTTGGGCTTTGGATTTTAATCTCGATTGAGTAACGAACATACAAACTTTCACATATTTACATAATTCACACGTTTGAACACATTTTCTCAAGACTTATAGCACGGCTAGCGCTCGACGACTCTGGGACACAGAACATGCTCTGAGCGTATTACGACGCGAATCACTCCTTACATTACCAATATAGCTTAATTAATTTTATGTAATTTGTGTAACGTAAAGGAATTATAGCTACTTACGTTCCGCGGCAATGTAAATTGAGTCTTAGGTCCGTATTACAGAACGATGCTCCGTCATCGATCGGTGCTCAAGCAGAGATTTCATTCACAAATTGATCACTTTATTAATGAAATCTCTGCTTCAGCGATAGTTTTTGCTCAGAGAAATTGATCACACCTCGTACTACAATACAAGGTACACGTTACTTAATGCTATGCGAATAGAATAAAATGTTACGATCACAAACCAGATAGAGATAATAAGATCACGACTCGCGCTTAGATACTGTTCAGGACCAGGAGGAGATTCTATAAATTCAGTTCCCATTTGTAATTTTTATTAAGATAATCACGGTATTTTTCTTGCACCGGTGTAACGTGGTGGTTACTTTTGTAACATATTCATTATCTCAACTGTAATGAATTATATACATTGTAAAAGACAGTAGAAAGAAGAAAAAAAACATCACTGTAAAGTTTCTTGTAGCTTCTTCTTTACAGTTGTAATCGAAGCTTCGGATAAAAGTTTTCAATTCTGCATTGTGCCGGATTGCTTGCACCAGTAGTGAGAAATAGAACTGCATTTTTTTTCGAACTCATATATTGTAATGGGCTTGCTATATATTATTTGACAATAAGCACTTTGTAATTTTATATGCTTAGTGAAATAACGTGCTAAAATTAGCCTATTTGCGATAAATCTTTTGACTTTGACTTTGACCAACTGTACCCATATTTGTGCCTCAAAATATCACTTCTGATAAATGTCGACTTTAACAAATCATACTCACCCCGATGATCTTCTAATTTGAGCGATAAGATTGCTGTGCTGCTGCTTCAGTGCCTCCAACTGCGACGACACACGCTTCAACCGCTCCTGGAACTCCACGGTCTCATCTGAGCTCCCGCTGCATCTGAAAAGAAGCCAGTGTTAACAAACTACATTTTTTTTGTTTTGGTATGGCTCCACACTTTCGTGTGTTTAGCCAGTGTCAAGTAATTGATAATTTCTCAAGTAATATATATATATGTGTCAAGTCAAGTCACAGTCCAAGTCATCAAGTCAAATCATAGTCTAGTCAAGTCAAGTCATACTCCTAGTAAAGCGGTGGCAACTTTACTAGAAGCTTCTATGGAGTTTTGGAAAAAATACGAAAAGAAACGTTTCACCATCATTATACCACTTTCCCACACTCATGCCTGTAGTCCAGCACTTAACGAATAAAATGCCACCAATTTTATGCACTAACACTGAAAATTACACAAGTTTTGGAAAATAATACAATGTGGCGACGCGATCTTTTTCGTTTTCCCACCAAAACCCTAACAAAGTACATTTATTGTGTAATCTAAATTTTTTCACAATAAAAATGTGTTAGAAAATTTTGGCATTACAGGTGGCAACACCATCAAACATCGAACGAATGGTAGAGAATTTAAAATCGCAGGACGTTCCGTCGATAAATTTGAATAAACTGAGTGATCGTTTAAAGTTCCCGTTTAGTTACCTACTACATTACAAAATGAACTTTATGCCGATGACTTTAAATATCACGACGGGGATTTTTCGTATTCATTGGGACAAAACGTGTCTAATGGAATACCAATATTTGGGCGAGACGTTTCTAGTGGGTGGGCAAATGTGGGCTTTATGCGAAAGTTCGCTCTTACCATAAAATAAATAGACACAGAAGGTGAACTTAAACTGATAGGTAAGACTAGTCTATTAATGCATGGAAGTTCGCTAAAGTTTGTTCTACGTTATATATCAAAACTTGTTACTGAAAAGACATTTCGTTTTCGTTTCTTAAAAAAAACCGGCTCCTAATCTTGAAAAAAAAAACCGGCCCAACAGTTAGTTTTCTAATTAGAAATTCCAAAATATATGTAGATTAATTTATAAAATAAAATTTGGATCACTATTTAAACCCACGACCAAAATATACTTAGTAAGGTAAGTTAGTGTTATGTTTGACTTCTCTACTAGATTTACTAGTCACAAACGAAAATGCCAAAAGTAGCCCTAGCCTAGTCGAGAGTGGACGCGATAAATGTGAGTGCAGATCCATCCATTTCGTCGTTTTGTTTGAGTTTACCTTCTGTGTGTAGTTTATACCTTACTAAGGCATGCATTATGCATTGAGCGCTTAATTTGCATACCAGACTTATTAAAATTTGTTGGTTTTCTATAAACATCGTTCTGTACAAATTAGAAATTAAAGAAAGGATTGGACTGCAAAACCAAATATTGATTAGCCGCAGTGGTACTTTCTTACCTTTTTTCTTTATAATGATTATTACGGCACTTCTCTCAAAGAGAGATAGAGTGTGGGCAATTGTCCTCCACGCTGGCCAATTTTGGTTTATGGGTAGACTCTAATTTTTGATTTTTGAACTTGATGTTTTTTGTACGATGTTTTCCTTCACCATTGAGTTGTAATCAATACTTATAGTAATGAAGTCAGAGAGACGAGCAACAAAGTAATCCTATATATATGAGTTAGATTTTTCTCTTTAGGAAGGGTGATGCCCATAAAACGCAATTTTCAAAACGAAGCATACAATCAACAAGTGACGAATAATATATAAACGACAAGCATCACTGTCGCGATCCGCTACCGTTTGGCCAAGCACATAGTCGTTCACCATTGGTGAAGCTGGGCCAAAATCACGCACGCTCTTCCGAACCATACTAGCTCTTATGAAACACACTCACTCTTCTGAGCCACACTCACTCTTCTGAAACACTCACTGTTTTGTGCGACATTCGCTCTTCTGAGTCACACTCACTCTTCTGAAACACACTCGCTCTTCTGAGCCACACTCACTCTTCTGAAACACTCGCTCTTCTGAAGCACAGAATACCATTTGTTTTGTAGCGATTCAATTTAGGTCTTCATTTGAATAGCGCTAGCCATGACTTTACCCAGCTTGTTAGTGAGCCAACAAGAAGCGAACGTTTCAGGTTAGGCGCCTAGCTGCTTCCACTCACCTGAGCGGCGATATCACCAAATAAGTGACGACTATCCAAACGACAAGCAACACTACCGCGACCCGCTTCCATTTGGCCAGGTACATCATAAAATAGTCATTCACTGTCATGTGACCATTGGAGTAGCGTCGCATCTTCATCGTCGCATCATTGCGCTATGGAACACATGGCGGCTAAAACAAAATGTTAACGTAGTTACATATTTTGTTCATTTTATTTTATTTTATTAGGGCAATGAGAGCTATAATAACATCATCATAATCATCATCAGCCCGAAGGCGTCCACGGAACTCACTCCATAGAACACCGAGCGGCTGCTTGCCTTTTATGCATCCGGCTCCATCCTTGGGTCCAACTAGTTGGGGCCGGCCTACGCTGTAACTTCCAGTTTGTGGTCGCCACTCAAGAACCTTCCCTTTCCCCTTGGGTTGTGACTATAGTTTTGTATTGGATCTCAAAACATTAAGCTGAATTAACTTAAGTTAAAAGTTACATTATTCATATTCATTTATTTGCATTAATGTACAATTTATATATTATGCCAGGTCTTAACAACTAGTTTAGTAGGTTCATGAACCCTGTAAGAACGCTTGCAACTGAGTGCGTTTAAAAATAAATTTATCGATTTTAATTACATAATAGATATATCGTCAAAATTTAACTATTTTAATTTTATTCTAGCTACATTCAGATAAACATTTTATGTAAGCAATGGTTGTGTGTGAGTGAGCCTCAGCTACGTCCATTGCCGGAAAAAAGGATGGAGAGATCGAAAAGACTATATCCAATGGAGATTATGAAAAGTCAAGGTCATTTTAAATAACCAACGGGGTAGGTTGACCCCACCGGCGAGGTCAATGTCTGCATTATGCGGAAAAGCCAGGTCTAGCCAGACGGCTGCGAAAGGGCCGTTTGGGTCACCGTGGCGTGGCGAGCTAGTCGTTCGCCTGGTGTTAAGCTATACGGCCGCCCATAACAGTTGCTTTTTTTCGCCCTTACTTTTTGTCCCTTTTATCTCGAGCGGCACGGCGACTAACGATGCGACAGACATGTTCTATACCAGTGAAAAAAATCTTAATTACCGAGACCTTATAACTGAATGTGGGCACCAATTATTCATTTATCATATGTTCATCGACATAGAAGCAACAACTATTTATATTCAAAGAATAATGAGCTTGACTAATGACTTTAGTCAATGATGAAAGAGACTACAATAGGATAACAAGTTCTGCTATAGGCAGTGTACTATTACTATCAGATCCATGAGTCACAGTTGAGATAACAAGCACAATAGAATGTGCGGGGAAATGTTGTAATTTCATTGAAAAATAATTGCTGCGGAAAATTTGAATATATTATTGTTATCATTTTTTATTCCAAATTTGCTTGAACTGGGCAGGTTAATTAAGCACTAGAGAAAGACCACATGGCTATGTGTTTGCCGCCCCGCGGTTTCAGCCGTGGATAAAAAGTATTTTAATTATTTGCTCATCCCACGGGAATATTTCACTTTTCCGGAATAAAATGTAGCCTATATGTTAATCCAGTGTAAAAGCTATCTTGGTACCGAATTTCATCTAAATCCATTTAGCCGTTTGAGTGTGCAGGAGTAACAAACATACACATATACAAACTTTCAGCTTTATAATATTAGTATGATAGTATGATTCTCATACTTTGAAGAAACTTCTTCAAAGTATGAGAACTATCATACTTTGAAGAAACTTCTTGGTACTTATGTATCCAATGGCTTATTGTCTGTTACCGAACCTATTACAACAAAATAAAATAAACTATATTGATTAATGGAGGGCAACTTAAACTCAACTAATTTTTCATTACAATTTATGTGATAATATCATTGAAACTTAAACAATTTAGCTGATGACTGTAATGTAACAATAACAAAATAAATATAAAATATAAGGTAAGTACTTAGTTCATAAATTGTCTTACATTTTTTACCCTATACCAATAAGAATATTATAGCAGAAAAATAGTTAAGTTTTGTGTTATGATTATTTTTATTGAATTTGAAAAATGCAAAGATAAAACAAGAGAAAACTCTGAATAGCTATTCCATTTCAGTGTTGATTAGCAAGGTATAAACCTTGACAAGGACAGATATAAAAAACAAAAGAGAATTATTTGTCAATCGTACAATTTTGTTACAATAGCCATGTCAGTCAAATCATGTTTGTAAGCACTTAGTATGTAATTGACAGTGACTGTGTAACACAACATACTATTCCAAGAAATATTCTTATGTAAAGTTACATGTCTACTTGCCTTCGCCACAGGAATTGTACATATATTTATTCTGTAGCAACTTTAATAGTAATTATGTAACTACTGTTACAACACCATATCCAAGGATGTTGACTTGTAACTATTTAATATGCCCATGTCCAAATTTAAAATAATTGTGGACGATAAATACTTTTTATAAAACATTTTGTGTAGTATTTATTTGTTATTTTATATAATATCTTTATTTTATTATGTACTTGTATTCAAAGATTTTTAATATGTATTTTATACTATCTCTATACCATATTTTTTCAATATTTAATAGTTTGTCTATGCATGTCCATCTTTCTATTACACTTTTATTACTTATTTCAACTATTCCTTTTAAAACATTTCTGTCCTTCATTTTTAAAATAAATAATAAATTAAATATGTTTATTTGTTTTATTTGTTACATGAGTGTGAGTTTTTATCTTTAGATATAGCTAAGCATATACATAATACAGTGTATCTTGATATACACTATAACAGAAAAAAAAAATCCTGCAATAAATTATAATGTGCCATTCGCTGTTAGAGTATATCTATTATGTATATAGATATATTATATTCTATGATATATATGCATGCATACATATAGGTATATATATATGTGTGTGTACATATAAAATAGGTTGGCATGCACACAATAGAGGATCCACATCTAACCACATTTTAATTTTATTTTATTTTATTTTGTATATACTATATAATAGATGCACTATAACAGAAGGCCATTAAAAATGCCTTATGTAAATATCAATAGTTGTACATCAATTAGAATTATACTCATCATTAGAATAGTACTCATCTAAACGATGTTATCTTGGATTTCATATTTTTCTAACATTTTTAATATATATTTTGCATATATATATGTATACATTTGTATGTTGTGAGTCTGGCTTTCAATTTAAATTAGTCAATCAACAGACAAATCAACATATATAATGTGTGCAACATTTCAGAATTATCAGATCAACTAATTTAAATTGAAAGCCAAACTCACAACATACAAAAAACTGAATTAAACAACACAATAGATTTTTAAAAAGTCAATGTCAATAACCCTTGCAAAAAAATTATAACCAAACTTAATGATGTTAATCAGTTACAAAAATGTGTTAGTATATTATGTAGGTTGTCAGATAATAAGGTGTTCTGGATTAGACAAGGTCGGGTTATCGAAGATTAACTGTGTGTTAGTAGGGATTCATTAAATTCATAAAGTAGGATCAATTTTATTAATTTATTAAGTTATTGATGTATAGATATTGTAGTATTTTTAATCCAAAGAATGTCAATCTATGGACACTCTGTGGAAACTGGACACTCATGTCTCATACTGGCTGTAAGGATTTTGATGAAATTTAATATACTTAAAGGCCATCTAGATATTTTTTATCCCAGACAAATGAGGGGTTCCTGTGGAATAGAGTGATCATTGTCCAGTAGGTAGTTTAATAAGAGAACAATGACACAATCATACAAATCACCAACACTAAAATAATGTCTACCATCCAAGTTGACTATTTTATTTGGGTATCAACTAGGTATAATAGGTACATTTTAACGGTACAAGAACTACGCGGGCTAGCGGCGGATATTGACAATTTAAACCAAGTCTACACGCGCTAGCCGTTAGCACTGTAGCTATGCAATATAAATAGAATTCTAAAGTTTACATATATCTATCCAAATCGAAAAACAGAATGTACATTTATGCTTAACAACAATAAAGTCTTCAATCCCAAAAATAAAATAATAATGTAGACCTACCTGTCTGTAGGTTCGGGCGGTGGAATTGAAAATTACAATGATAATGAAATCACACACAAACACGTTATTTATGGGCTGCTAATGATGATTTTGAAAATTCATTGTCGTATGTAATAATTAAATCACAATTAAATATCAATTTTATTCATCAAAACACCTTCGCTACACACGGAGAAACCAACACAGACCAACCAAACCAAGTAGAGGATACTGGCAACTAGTAGTGTTCAATGTTGCTTTATGCCAATATCTTGCTAAATGCTATTTGCTTTATTTAAAAAGCATGCTTTTTTATAGCATGCTTTTTTTTATAAGCATATAATATTTTGCTACGCTAATACGGGCGGGCGCGAATAAAGCATGCGAGGTGACTGTTAACTCGCAGCTCCTACCTTATCGTTGGACTGGTCGGACCGACAGCATGCTTTTTATTAATATTAAGTACATCGTGTTTATGAATTTATTACGATAAAATGGAGCAGTAAAAAAAACAATGAACTTTCTTCATACTTTCCAGGCTTAGGACTGTATAGTTGATAAAGTGTTATTATTAAATAAAGTATGTTAGTATGTAAAGCAATTATAGGCGTATTTAAAAGTTTATTGAAGTATCATGTATGTACAAACAATCAACTATGTACATATTATTTTTTGAAACATTTTTATACACTACTTATATTTTATATACACTTTTGCACACATAATTTACATTTTATTTACATTTAGAAACGTTATCTGTGCTACTTTTGCACTAAACAATCGTGTTCTTCGATCACTGATGAGATACCCCGACTTAGAAAATATTCGTTCACAAGTATAATTGGGTACGTGAGCTGCCTGAGATCGCAAATTCGCACGTGGTGCGTTATACGATGGCGACCGATAGCAATCGCTAGCATGCGACGACTGGCCGCCGCGCGCCACCCCGTGCGTGCTACTTGCTTTGCGGTGCTACTTGCTATTGCTTTGCTACATGCTTTGCGTTGCGACTTGCGATGCGCGATGAACAGATGATAGAGAGTGCGAAATAAAGCAAATAGCAACATGTAAGAGCCACGATAGCATTTGCTATATGATATTTATAATAAGCACGTTGCTTTATGTTGCTATATGCTATATTAACCACCACTACTGGCAACCAACACAGACTAGATAGAGAATTAGAGATACTATCATACTACGTGAGCGTAGCGTTACATACTCTTTGCTACGTGACGTGCAACCAAAGCCAGGGCTGCCAGGTATCAGCTAACTCAATTCGCCTAATTTTGCCTACCGCGGAGCCAGTAGCCTAGTTTTTTCTTGATAAGTAGCCTAATGCACCTAAAATTAATTAATGAAATCAGGCGTGACTTCGCGTTAGTTCATCTTAAATACAAAATGAAATAAGGATATCTAATCAAATAATAAAATCATCTATATTGGGGTGGTTGCAAAGGATTATTGTGAATAAATGATAACACCTGAGAAAACCTAAATAACCTGAAATTACAAAATATAAAAAGATTTTTAGTATTACTAAATTAAAAATAATCATTATAAATAAAACCTGAAATTAAATAACAATCAAAAAATATTATTATTATTATTAAAATAATCATGATTATTATATATAAAACCTGATATTACAATAACGAATCATAAAAAATATTATTATTATAAAATACATAGACCTAACAATAATTACCCACACCAATGTATATACACACACACCCTCGACACGCGTTTCGCCTCTTCACGAGGCAACCTCAGGACTGATGTTGACCCGACAAAGGCACGTGCGAAAGACTTTCTCACGAGCCTCTTTAATTCGCATATATGGTTAAGGGTTCACATTCACACCTCAGAACAATATTGTTACTGCTCGAAGCCCTCAACCGGAACATTTTGTTTTGGCTCTATACTTTTGTGTATTTAGCCAGTGTCAAGTAATTGATAATTTCTGAAGTAAATGATATTTCACGCTGATATGTGTCAAGTCATAGTCCAAGTCATTAAGTCAGGTCATAATCTAGTCTTAGTCATACTCCTAGTAAAGTGATTACAACTTTACTATAAGCTTCAATCATATGGAGTTTTGGAAACAACACGAAAAGAAACGTATCACCATCATTCCCACACTTTTTCCCATACTCATGTCTGTAATCCAGCACTTAAAGAATAAAACGCCTTCAATTTTATGCACTAACACTGAATATAACACAAGTTTTGGAAAATAATACAATGCGGTGATGCGATCTTTCTCGTTTTCCCGCTAAAACTCAAGATAATCATTATATCCAAACTAATATAATATTATTAGCCGATCTTGTGGTAGGCAATATCGGTACCCACCACCGGCTATAAAAGCAGCGCTCAATCGAATGCCGGCTCATTTGCTGCTCAGTCGCCGGTCGGTAAGTTGGTTGGTTCCGACGCTGCCTACTGTGAGTTTGTTCCATATTTTAATTTGTTGTGATTTTGTCTTATTGTGAATTCTTATTGTATGTAAATTAACGGCTGTTTGTGCGCTTGAAACTTTATTGATTTATTAAATTATTGCTTAAATAAGTTGATTTTGAATTAAATTAATGTAATGACGTGTAAATGTTTGTTTTTTTTATATTTTAACACTTCTGATTCCTAAAATCAGAAGTGGTATGGGATTGGATTCCGCTCACAACTTGCCCGTAAAATCAATCAACTAAACAGCCGTTAATTTACAAGCAAGAATGCCACGTGCGTCACATGCACGGTCCGTTGCAACGCCGCCACCCTCTGGAGTTGTGCCTACTGGTCGCAGCGAGTCCCCGCGACGCGGCAGACGCCGTTCGCGGTCGCATAGTAACGGTCACGTCTACACTCGAGTCATAGCAGGGAGCGATCGCGTGTGCGTTCGCGTTATGCTGGAAAACGTTCGCATTCACGTCACGCTAGGGACTGTTCACGTTCTGATAGCCCACGTTCGCGTGCACGTTACGATAGAACTCGTTCACGCCGCTGTCACTCACGTACTAGTGTCTATTATCGTTCACGTGAAAGGTCCAGGTTTCGTTCGGTTATATCGCGTTCTCGCCGTTGTGAATCTCGACACCATCATCACGATATCTCCATAAACGAAGCGTTAGGCTCAATAATGTTACGGCTAACCGCCATCGAAGAGAACACGGCTAGTAGTTCGTAGGACCCATCAACAGGTCGTGATAACACTCCCCTGCCAGATGCAAGCAATGCTTCTACGAATAAAAAGCTCGTCGATGCGTTAGCCGTGTTAACAAAAAATAGGCCTAGCAATTACTATGTCTCGAATTTTGACCCAGCTATAAATAACTTTGAGGTATGGTGCAATGAAGTAGAGAGAGCTAATCGTGCGAACCACTGGGATGATTTTGAGTGTTTTTCCCGTGTGGCTCATTGTTTAAAGGGGGATGCGAAAACTTGGTTAAGCGAGTGGACTACGAATGATCGTTCGTGGCCCAATTTTGTTAGAGAGTTTAAGTCTTTGTGTCCGCAAAAAGTAAACTACGCGCAGATTCTTCATGAGGTTATAAATTCGACATCTGACAAGTTTCTGTCATACGCTGAGTATGCACGTCGTTCTTTATTACACCTACGTGTAATAAAAGGGTTAAGCGAAGAACTTGTGGTACAAATAATAATCCAAGGCATTAGTGACGTACAAGTACGTGCAGGAGCTACCAACGCTGACTTAACGACAGATAATTTCATTTTTAGCCACTTATGTCAAGCCTACCCGCAAATTTGATAATCATAATTCCCATGAACTTGTATTGTTCAATTCGAGTGCAGCTAAAAAGCATAACTTCAATGGTTCTGATAGAAGCGAAAGTAGGTGTTTTGTTTGCAACCAAAAGGGCCATTTTAAAGATAAATGTCCCAAACGATCGGTCTAAAATAAGTTTTTAGTAGCGCAGTGTCTTTATTTGGGACGCCCAATCTAATAGTCTGCGACCGTGATCACATGTTTATGTTGTCCATTACATAACGACCGAAATGCATGCAGGAAGGCCGAGCGGTATGTACGGTCTGTATCTAACTATACCTTGACTTTGTTTGATATTCTGTGTAAAATTCAATTAGTTTTAAATGTTACAAAACAGAAGACCACGCAGTATTCGGCTTTGTCCCTACTAATTGGTACTAATGCGACCACTCCTGTTATTCGTGCGCTGGTCTGAGGTGTCGCCATCGAGAGCTCCAGCCCTACTCGAGAACTTCACAAAGTTACAAGAGATCTCGGCAGGAGCAACGCTAAGTTATCGCTCGACTAAAACAGTCAGCTCAATATACGGTACCCTGTAAAGGCTAATGGTGTCCTGAGACTTGTTCTGCATTTTTTGATAGTAAGTTCCGACCGAACTTTTTAATGTAATTCTGATTACAGTACACTTGTGTGAGTGTGTGTATGAGCATGCGTGCGAGTGTCTGCCTTGCTGGTTGGAACGAGCTGCCAGTGCGGTCCGGTGGTGGCTCCCCAAGGCCGATGCCCTGAGGTGCCCGGGTTCGGCGGACGTGCACTCCACACGCATGGCGGGATCAGTCCCGGGAAGTCGTGTTCTGTGAACGCGCATCAGGCTCTGTCCTGGGGGACTCGGTCCCATGAAGTCATGTTCTTTGAACGCGCATCAGGCTCTGTCCTGGGGGACTCGGTCCCATGAAGTCGTGTTCTCTGAACGCGCATCAGGCTCTGTCCTGGGGGACTCGGTCCCATGAAGTCGTGTTCTCTGAACGCGCATCGGGCGCTGTCCTGGGGGACTCGGTCCCATGAAGTCTTGTTCTCTGAACGCGCATCAGGCTCTGTCCTGGCAGGCGCAGTCCTGGTTCACGTTTAGCGTGGGAACTTGCAAGTTCAAGTATGAGTATGACAGAGTTGTTACGATTGAAGATGTATGCATACTTTTGAAAGTGAAGTGGTTTAATCTGGTGTGAGATGATATTTTTGTATGAGGGCCTTGTATGCGTGATGTATGACAGAATAGGCAACAGCGTATGTTATTATGATTAATTGACAAAACATTTCTCATGCAGATGACAACTCTGACGATGACGATGCCAGTGAAACTTCCGGTGCTCCTACAGATTTCGCTGGTACTCGAAGTACAGGCGAATCACACACGGGTGAAGATGACGAGCAATAGTCCCATCGTAGTCGTCAGACAAGCTTCTGAAAAGGGCAACTCCAGTGCGGCCGAGGACGGCGCACGATCAGGAGAGGCCGTATTAGCCGATCTTGTGGTAGGCAATATCGGTACCCACCACCGGCTATAAAAGCAAGCGCTCAATCGAATGCCGGCTCATTTGCTGCTCAGTCGCCGGTCGGTAAGGTGGTTGGTTCCGACGCTGCCTACTGTGAGTTTGTTCCATATTTTAATTTGTTGTGATTTTGTCTTATTGTGAATTCTTATTGTATGTAAATTAACGGCTGTTTGTGCGCTCGAAACTTTATTGATTTATTAAATTATTGCTTAAATAAGTTAATTTTGAATTAAATTAGTGTAATGACGTGTAAATGTTTTTTTTTTTTTATATTTTAACACTTCTGATTCCTAAAAATATACATTAAAAAACTAGCATTAAAAATTTTTTATTGAAGTAAAACTTCTTTACACACGCTTAACTTGGGGAGTAAGCTGGTAATGCGAGGCGGACAAAGTTGAAGTTGATTCACGTAGATCTTCATTGTCAACATAACAAAGATAAAAAATTGTATTATTATGTTGGTTCATCCGGTAAAATGACATTTTACAATTGTTAAGATTGCGACATACAAAGTTAAACCAGCTGATAGATAGCGCTAAAGTTAAGCAGCCTTATTAATAAACGGGTATTAGTCTCAGATTAGTTACTTCAGCTTTTGTCCTTTTATTGCTACTGGAATATTTTGCTGGATCGAAAGAGACAAAAGATGGTGTAACTAGTCTTAAGCTAGTTCGTGTTTATTAATAAGGCTGAAGAAGTTTAACTTCAGTCATGTGGTCTCATTAGCACACTCGTTATCAAAGAATTTGTCCGAAATTTTTTGAATCGTTTTTGTATAATTAGCAGTTTATTTAAACTCCGTCGAATGAGAATTCGTGAATTCACCCTGCTCGGCAATCTAATCATGATTGGCAGTAACCTAAGTCTCTATTGCGTATCTAAATTGTTATATTGAAATAAAAATGCGTAAGTACCTACTATGTATCTATACTTTTTCTGGAATTCTTAGCTAGATATAAATTATTCTACTATATAGTACGATTTCCTATAAAAATAAAGTTGGCAGCACTGAGCGCTTTTCAAAGCGTATGAAACGCTACCAAAGAGTATATAACGCTAGGATAAGACCTAGCCTACATATTACCATTGCTGATCTGTGCATATTACTGATCTGTGATAAGGCCAAATAAGTTAAGGCGGTTATAAACTGTTTTTATTCTATTCAAGAAATAGAACTTTATCGTAAAGTATAAAAAAATGCCGAAAAGACCGCCTAGAAATGCTTATTACTTCTTCATGCTCGATTTTAAGGAAGAGCAAAAAAAGAAAGGTGTTATGTACGAAAACCTTACAGAGGTTCAACGTGCTGCTGATCCTTCATGGCGGGTGAGATGTATATTTTAATTTTTGGTATCGTTTGATTTAAATGGCTCGCATAGTTGGTACTCATACCAACTAAGCACGTCATCCACTTTCATCCCAATAAGTAGGATCTGTGCAGCATAGTTTACTCCTCTACCTACTCAGTCAGTTTTCACAATATCATCTATTCACATAGCTCAATTTTTCTTTTTTCGTTCTTCCTCTACCTTTTACGCCAATAAAATACGTATTTAAAACTTTCTCCATTCCTTGGTATACATTCCTTTGCATGACATCTTCTTACCATATGATCTACAAGATCATCATTGAAGTAAACTCTGATTTTTCTGAGCCATTTTTATCATTCATTTTGTTAATTAAATTTATTTCTACCTTGCAGTACTATTAAACTGGTATTCTTTCACTCTATCATTTATCATGCATCCGATAATCATAGAAAAACAAACTATGTTTCATTTGCTATTGTTATACATGTTAAACACTTTCAATTGACAGGAAGCTCATCCATCAGTGCGAGCCAAGTACGAAGCAATGGCGAAACAGGAGAAAGATAAGTTACGAGGTGGACCAGATAAGAAATTTACGTCCACTGGAATATCTTTTGCTGAGATAGAGGCTCAGCAACGGATGGTACAAGAAATTCAGGAGCAAGAGATTGCTGAAATCAAGAATTTTGTCAAACAAAAGAGTATCAACAACTGTGAGTTTTTTCTACCATGTATCAGGTGCAGTTTCCATGTTATACAGTGCAAAACATTTGTACTATATACTGTTAGAGTGACTTGTACTTAGCTGAATCTAATTACTGTTTTTTCATGTCAGGCAGGTAGCTATTTACTATTTAACTTGATGTTGGTTCACAATATCACCAAAGGTGGCACACCACACCAGCTTCTAGTATTACATATATTAAGGCTATTCATAATTTCATATATTATTTATGGAAACCTCTGTAACAAATGTGGTGATTTCAGTAGGTAATTTTGTCCCCTTAGACTTGGTTAGTCCAGGTTATAGGTAAACACATGTATTGAAGATTTGAATAGCTTTATAGATTTTTGAATATGCTTTCAGTGACTATGAATATTATGACAAAGTTCTTACTGCATAGCCATTATGCATAGCATGTTATTATTACATTATACTAGTCCATCATAAATTAAGTATACTCATTTAAATGTTAAAAACAATGAGTGTCACATCAACCAGGCGCTCTGATAAACTTTGCAAGCACAATGAGCTCCCTGTCCCTATGGACCTAGGGTCCTCAACACCAAATGACTCAAATATGCAACCGCTTCCGAGATATTTACGCTGTTTTGGATGCACAGATGAATTATTCATGTCCAAGTCCCAACGTATATCTCTGGGAAGATGTGAAGGTGCCATAGTATTGATGCAAGCAATTTAGTATAGTATCCTACACTAAAGACTGCGACATCTACAACATCAGGCCTTTTAACATCATCATGCATGAGACCTATGTAGTATGCTTATGATTTATTTTTATGACCTAGTTTGTGGACTTTAGAATATAAACTTTCTACCACATATTTTTTGGGCCTTAATTGGATTTTTACTAGTACTTATTTGGTTCAAGTGTCACCTAGTCGGCTTTCGGAACATTTTAAAGGTATTTTTTTCTAAATTATATAGCTGATAATTTTATTGCAGTGATACTTGAAGAAGATATTTTCCTGATAGATGTCAATGCATATTGCAATACAGGGACTCATTATTTCATGGCTGAAAGTACTGTTCTCCGATTCAGCTTGCTTGAGGGCATTAAAGATTACTACCATGAGATGATCCACCCAGGTAAGAGATTACTAAGCCATGTAGTCTATGAATTTTGCCAATGGCTCTAACAATAATTGTGTACACAGATTTGGTTTATAAAGAACACCAGAGATTGTTTGAAACACTTTGTAATTTTATATGCTTTATACAATAACTTAATCACCTAATCTCATTTTGACATGTAAAACTGCTAAAAATAGTCTATTTGCAATAAAAACATTTGACTGATTTTTATTCGATTTGGACAATTTGATAAATGAATTAACAATATTCTCAGTTTATACTTATCCTTCTTTCTAGTGCAGTCAAAATATGGTCAGCCCTACAGCCTTATTAATAAACACGCACTAACTTTAGACTAGTTACACCATCTTTTGTCTTTTTCGATCCAGCTAAATATTCCAGTAGCAAAAAAAGGACAAAAGCTGAAGTAATTAATCCGAGACTAATACCCGTTTATTAATAAGGCTGCTAGAGTCTATCTTTAGGCAAAATAAGAACACAATTAACACCACACAATGAAGTACTATGTGTTGTATAAGTGCCTAAAATAGCCTAGATGCAATAAATCTTTTAACTTTGACTTATCAAAGGTATTTTTGCAGGTCGTATTCCCATTGGCTACGCGTCTGACGTCAAATTAGGAGCACTGGAGTTAGGCCTGGATATGCCAGATGAAGAAAAGCAGCGTACAGAGTACACTAAAGTGCTTGCGTACCTTATGGATTACCTGAAACAGAAGTCGAAAGGGAAGATCATACCACCTCTGTACACGCTGCCAGAAAAAGTTGAACAAGCTCAAGACTTTATCAGACAGCTATGCATGAGTTCAGGTAATAAATAAATTAGGTAATGTTTTTTGAGCAATCTTGCCTTTGCCCGAATCTTGACTGGTCCAACAGCTCAGTTGGTTCCCTGCTTTCTGAACTGCAAGTTCTGGGTTCACCCACCCAGGACAAACATTAGTGTGATGAGCATCAATGTTTGTCATGTGTCTGGGTGTTTATAATTTATTTGATGTATGTATTTACAAACAAAAAGTATATATGTTACACTATATACTTTTTGTTTGTAATTGTATATGTAAATTGAAGAAACTGAATAAAAAGTTAAAAAAGTTCAGTATCTTAGTGGGATCTACATAGGGATGGACAAGTTTGATCCCTGCACATTATTAAAATTTTACAAAATTAATAATGTATCAGTAGATACAACAAGATATGTATAAATAGATACAACAAGAGTCATAGCCAAATTTGATACGGCGACATTGACCGGCCGACTTAATTTTAAACTTTTAATAGTTTTAAAAGGAATCGTCATTAGTATATGCAAAAAATATTAGTTCCTTGAATTATAATTGTTAAGCCTCATTATGATCGTTTTTTTGTTAATTTGCCACCGCTTTGCCAGTTATTCTGCCGCCAAGCAGTAGTGCGCAAGCACTGCTGTGTTCCGGTTTGAAAGGCTCTGTAGCCAGCCAGTGAAATTACTGGCCAAATGAGACTTTATGATCTGATCTCACAGTTCAGTAATCTTATTACTAGATTGTGCTGATGTCTCTGGATGACGTGCGCAGTGCAGTGTCACGCGAACCTCTATACTTTAGAGTTCCGAGTGACACTGCAGCTGATATGGGCAGCCGTGTCGTTTAACATCAGGCGAACGGCTAGTTTGTCACGTTATTCCTTAACATAAAAAAAAATTAAAATCTCGTAAATAAGTTCGAAATCCAAAATGGCCATTTTGTGACCTCCTTTATAAGTAAGCAGGAAGCATTCAACTGATCAAGTCAACGTAAAGTGCATAAGACCTGCTCCAGCCAGTAAAAGATAAGCCAATGCATTAAAAACCTCAATAATTTGTTTTCCTTCAGGCGAAGATGAGTCCCAGTTGCGAGTTTACAAACTAGAAAACCTGTTTTTCTTCATGGTGAATGCTATAAAAGACTGCGCCGAGGAAGGCTACCCAAAACTCACTCTGGCAACTGCGCAGCTGAAGAAAGACCCTTTCAAATACACGCCGGGATTGGGATGTGAGGTAAGCATTGTTTCGAGACACATTTGTTTTGTGTCTAAATGTTATATTATGTATGTATTTACAAACAAAAAGTATCTAAGTATTTTATCAGTTATGTGCTTTCCGTAGTACTTAATGTGGGGCTAGATGGCGCTATATGAAATGTCCACAAATGATTGTTTTATTTACCTTCAGCTTCCCCCACCTTCTTACAGTTATTATTTTATTTACCTTTACTTCCCCCACCTTCTTACAGTTTTTTACTTGATTTTATTGACCTTCACTTCCCCTCAATTTCTCCCACCTTACAGTTTTTTTATTTGATTTTATTTATCTTGACTTCCCTTCACGTTCTCCCACCTTACAGTTTTTTTTATTTGATTTTGTTTACCTTGACTTCTCCTCACTTTCCCACTATCTTACAGTTTTTTTATTTGAATTTATTTACCTTGACTTCCCCTTACTTTCCCCACACCTTCTAACAGTTTTTTATTTTACTTACCCTGACTTCCCCTCACGTTCCCCCCACCTTCTTAAAGTTTTTTTTATATGTATAGATTTGTGTTATAGCACCACGAAGCGAACGACAAGGCGATGGAATGCACCAAGTCTCGCGTGCAGCGCTGGGCGTACACCGTGCTGGACAAATGTTGCCCGGTCGCGGGCGTTGACCCCGTGCCCGGGAAGCACGTCCCAACCGGGGTCGATATCGATGTGAGTTTAGTTTATATATCATCATCATTATACACTCGCCCGGCGACGCTGTAAAGGTCGATAGAGACCAACAGCAAACATTTTGATGTTAAGCGACACGGCCATGTATAACAGAACAGTGTCACTCGGAACTTAAAATATAAAGTTTAGCGCGACACTGCACATGCGCACGCCATCCTGATACATCAACACAGTCTGGTAATAAGATTACTCGACTGCCCCCTCACACCTCCCTCCCTCTGCCTAACCCCTCCCCCCTCTTGTCACACTTCGTCGATCCCCCTCCCTCCCCCTTAACGTGCGACGTAATTTATAGATGGCCCCCAAGCGTAATCTTATTATTGCAGAATACCAAAAAACTATTCTTCCCCTTTTCCAAATTTATACGCGAACTTATTTTTATATTTAATGGATTTGTGGTGGCTTGAAATAAAAACTTATTCTTGCTTGAAAAAAATAACTGTAACTTTTATTTCCTTGAGCGTTATATAAAAAAAAAAAAAAAACTTAAAAACTTCACATTCATCTCGTATACAAAAGCTTAATTGGCCAACATGGCCTCCGTACGTTTTTTTTTGTCTTATTCCTCTTTTTCACATTTTTTAAAAAACAACAATCTTTATTTTAAATATATTTATCAACCTATCGTGCTACTAAGTGACATATTTGAATCAAAATTAATATAATATGTAAATGTACCGTATAAAACCTTAAACATTTTTAATGCAAACAAAATGGGTAACCGATTGGCGACAGGATTTGTGAATTTATTTTTCCTTAATTAATTGTATTTTAATAGTTATGTTTCTCCAACAGGGTGTGCTTACTTACAAAGAAATGAAAAGAGATATCCTGGGACCCCGGGCACCAAGCAGCATGGTATTGTATTTTTTAAAATAAATTATTGGAAAATGTAGAATATATAAAAAAGGGATATTGGCGACGGTGAAAATGTTTCGTAATCTAAATATATATAACTCAAAGGTTACTGACTGACTGACATGACATAGATCTATCAACGCACAGCCCAAACCACTGGACGGATCGGGCTGAAATTTGGCATGCAGGTAGATGTTATGACGTAGGCATCTGCTAAGAAAGGATTTTTCGAAATGCCACTCTTAAGAGGGTGGAATGGGTGGTTGAACTATTTTCCCATGGGCCTCGCCGCGGGCGAAGCTGCGGGCAGAAGCTCGTCTATAATAAATTTCACGACACAATCCATAGAAACACAAATTTTTAAGGATTTGACAGTTTCAATACGCAGTTTATGTGCATAGTTACTGTGGAAATTTTCAAATACGGAACGTAATTTATCTTGTTGCATTGCAATCAATGTACCGTGATCACTCCCTTGGTCATAATGTCTCATTTGCCAGTAATCACTAGCTCCGATACCCTTCAAACCGGAACACAACTGCTTGGTGGCAGAATAACTGACAAAGCGATGGTACCTACCTAGAAGAACTGCAGAAAAGTGCTACATTTAAATTAAATTGAAGGTGTGAGAACAAAAAGGGTTTAACTGATTTTTTTCACAAAATGACTTATTGGGTATCGTTGAATTCAGCGTGAAATTATCTACAATAATACATTTTCAAAATACCGAAATGAGGCTTAAATCTCAAGATTTGAGCCTAAAAACGGTTTATCGGTCACAGGAATACAGTTCGCTTAGCATAAAAACATTATTATATTATATTTTTACAGTAATTGTATGAATTAGTACTATATTTAGTATTTTAAAATAGAACTAATACATTTTCAAGCAACTGAAACTTACATAAACCTTTTCTATTACCTTATAAGCACTCTACATTAAAATGACGCCGTTGACGTTTAAAGTCAATTTTCTCGAAACTGTCAATTTGTCAGTTAAACCCTTTTTATTCTCAACCCTTCAATTGTTCTGTGGCTCTACCAATTTTAGGTGTTTGAAATTTAATGATCTAATTAGTAATAATAATAACACCCAATTGCAGGCGTCATCTTCGTGTAACGCGTCATTCGTGAACGACCCGTATGATGCCGGCACTGTTTCTTCGGCGTGGGGGGATAGTAAGTATTTATAATAATAATAATAACAATTAATAATAATAATAATAATAATAATGTGTGTGGACATCTCACACAACGCCATCTAGCCCCAATCTAAGCAAAGCTTGTACTATGGGAACCAGATAACTGATACAATACTTAGGTACTTTTTGTTTGTAAATACATACATAGAATACAATATAACACCCAGACACAGAACAAACATCGATGTTCATCACACAAATGTTTGTCCTGGGTGGGAATTGAACCCACAACCCACAGTTCAGAAGGCAGGGTCACTACCAACTGAGCTATCGGGCCATTATTATTATTATTTATCATTATTATTAATTATTTTTTATTACTTTTTGTAATATGAATGATTATTTTTAAAAAATAATAATAATACACACTAATAAAACTTTTCCATTTTTTATTGAGTTTTAATAAAGTTTTACAATATTAATTGTGGATGTGATATGATAATTTTTTCTTTTCAGCATCCAAATCACAAAAGAGAACGCCTACTCCGATGCGAATGCCCAAAGCTGATTGTGAGTACTGCTTATAACTTTTTTTTCGTCATATTTTTTATGAGTTTGCGTTCTGGTGCTAACAGCGCGCTATGTAAAAGACCTATTGTGGATCAGCCGTTGTTCACGCTCCTTTCAATCTTACGCGCCGTAGTTCAAATCCCACTCGGCTTTGAACCAATAATAATAGTAACGCCCAATGATCACATACATAGATGATAGTGTGTCTGTGACCCACAACACCCAGACTCAGAACAAGTGTCTGAGGTTTTTTTCTATGCGCGAACACTTGTCCTGTAGCGGGAATCGAACCCGCTATCTCCGGGCTATGAGCCAACCTTAACCACCTCACAACAGAGGCTGTCAATAATTGTGTGCGGAATTTACACTCGCTTTTACAACGGTGAAGGGAAACATCGGTTCGGTATACCATTCTATGGTATATGTCATCCAACTCGCTAAAAAAATTATGGTGACACGTTTTTTTTTACTTTCGATGGGTTTGCTTTTGTCTACATCTCACCTAATTTTAAGTGACGATGAGGTCGAAGGTGGACAACGCTTACCCAGAAATAGCCTAATACTCTTAACTTAAAGACACCCAAGTTGTATGTGGATGGAAACACGGACGACGGGAGTGAGTTCCATTCCCTAACCGTACGCACAATAAAAGAATCTGCAAAGCGTTGCGTACGAGCAGGTAAATGAACGATGTATTGACGAGTAACTCTGTCGTACCCGTGAGGTCCTGTAGTGGAATGGAGATACGTTATGTTGTAGCATATTCATTTATTCTTAAATTCTTGCACACCTACAGCGACGCTAAGACTTTTTTTTAACGGGCTAATTCTCTACTCTACTGACCTGTACAGTGTTACTGGGTAGGAAGGCAGGTGCTTAAGGCGCCCAAGCATCAAAAGGGGAGACAACTAGCTCAAGGGGACCCAGGGGTGAGAGTCTCGGCTTGGGCCGTTGCCGGGATAAGAGGATGGAAAAGACTAAGGTCCGTATTACAGAACGATGCTCAGTCATCGATCGTTGCTCAAGCAGAGATTTCATTCAATAATTGATCGCTTGATGAAATCTCTGCTTGAGTACCGATCGATGACTGAGCATCGTTCTGTGATACGGACCTACGTCCACTAGATTAGTGGTCCCTATTGAAAGTCGCGACCGTTCTAGTAACCCACGGGGGGTACGTCGACCTCGCCGGCGGGGTCGATGTCTGGTTGTGTTACGCTGGTATCCTATACCGGTGCCGGGCGAAGGACCTGAGCCAGAAGGGCTAGGGTCCGGTGATCCTAGCGCAGCCGATACTACGGCTGCTATAGGATCATCCGGGTCGCTCAAGACGTGTCTCGGGCGGCGACGACAAGGTGAGCGTATTGTGCGGTGTTATATGTTTGACGTGTGTTTCTTTTGTCCAGACTCACAGAGCATCCGCCTTGCTCCGGAGCTGACCGAGGCCAACTTCCCGAGCCTCATGGCGGGACATGGACGTGGTAAGTTCTTTTAATATACTAACTAAATACATACATAGAATACAGTATGACACCCAGACACAGAACAAACACCTATGTTCATCACTCAAATGTTTGTCCTGAGTGGGAATCGAACCCACAACCCACAGTTCAGAAGGCAGGGCTACTACCAACTGAGCTATCGGGCCAGTCAGTTCCAGTTTTTGGAAGTCGGTTGAAAACAATAAACAAGGTTAATTATCGTTTTCTGTGTTTCCAGGGCGTGGCTTATCCCGGAGCTTAAACAAGATGTCCTTGGATAAGTGAGCTATATGCTCCCACTCTAATAATGAAGCTGAAAAATCATCTGGCATCATATAATACTTCACACACATCAGTCTTGCAGATGTTCCATAGATGGCGGTCATCACTTACCATCAGGTGGGCCGCTCTGTATACCTTCATTTCATTTAAAAATACTACATCTTCTACTATATAAAAATAAGTCGGGTTTTCCTTCCTGACACTATAACTCCAGAACGCACGAACCGATTTCCACGGTTTTGCATTCGTTGCAAAGGTCTCGGGCTCCGTGAGGTTTATAGCGAAGAAAATTCAGGAAAAATTCAGGACAAACCAACATTTTAAGTAGATGGCGCCGGTGCGTGATACATTGTTTTTCGTATATTATAAAATGTTTAGTAAATAAACGTCCGCCCGAGCGAAGCCGGGACGGGCCGCTAGTACCTTTTAAATATAAGTGTTTATTAGCCCAATTTCAGATTTTATGAACAACTAGCTTCAATCCGTGGTCTTACCTGCGTGTTAAATAAAAAAAAATTAAAAAAGTTAGTATAGCTCGCGCAAAACTTTATGAGCTCTCGGAAGTTAGCGCGGATGGCTGCGCAGTACGCATATTATAGTTATTGTATGGCCGCTTTTACAATGTACTCAACTGTACCACGCGCAGTTTGGTACTCGGACCTAACTTCCGAGAGCTCATAAATTTTTGCGCGAGCTATAGCCTATCTCATTCTCATTTTACATATTCAAAATTGAAATTTAAAAATGTAACCTCTATAAAATAAATAAACAATAACGGCTTAACCACATAAGATTTAAACAAGCCTTAAACAAGTGTTAAAATGCTGTTTTATATTGTTAAAACACGTTTAACGTAAGTCTAAGCCTTGTTTATGTATTTGTGGTAACACGTAAAGTAATTAAACCGGTCTAATGACGTTTAGCATAGCAATTGATGAACGATAAAAATACGCACCAATGTCGTACGTTTAACATGCATTGGATTGAGTATGCATCTTGATCATATTTTGTTCATTAATCATGGTTACGGGTATATTGTTTTTTTTTTTATGTTACGAAATGACATGACTAGCTAGTCGCTCGCCTGATGTTAAGCGACACGACTGCCCATATCAGTTGAAGTGACACTTGAAATTCAAGTGTAGTTTCGCGTGACACTGCACTGCGCACATCATCCTGAGACATCAGCACAGTCTTAGCAATAAGATTACTACACTGTGAGATCAGGTCATAAAGTCTCATTTGCCCAGTAATTTCACTAGCTACAGTGCCCTTCGAACCGGAACACAGTAGTGCTTGCGCACTACTGCTTGGCGGCAAAATAACTGGCAAAGCGGTGGTACCTACCTAGACGAACTTTGCAGAAAAGTCCTACCACCTAGTACAAAGTAGGTTGTAACCATTAATAGATCACCGTTCTAAAGGTACAATAATATAAGTTCCTTTCCATGTACATGTGTCAAAACCAATGAGATTAATAACTGTCAGATTATTTTTTATCTTCAACTGTGCTCGCATATAAAAATATTTCAAACGTCTACGAGGACGCTAAAACGTTTGTTACCAGTAGATAACTCGACAAGGACTGAAGCGTGTTTAAGGGGCGATTTTTCAATAAATCCATTTACATATTTTTAAATTATCCAACTAATATAACCGATTAAAAACAAAAAAGAAAATTCTGTATTTGGTTTATAAATTTCACTTTTTTTGAATAACTATAAAGGGCCGTTCAAGTATTACGTAAGAAGATATATTACAATTCCCCCCCCCCCCCATCCCCCTTGTCAGCAAAAGTAAGCAAAGCTCTTACCCCTCCCCCATGCTTACGTAAACATTTTTCAATTAATGTATTGGTTTCTTAAATATTTTAATTATAATGTTCAGTGTTTCAAGCAAAGACAATGTGAGGGTTGCTATTCGTGTAAAAAGGTAAATAACTACCGATGACGTAATCATCATCTAGACTCCCCTACCCCCCATGTCATCCAAAATAAGCAAAGATCCCCCGCCCCCCATAGTGCTTACGTAATACTTGAATGGCCCCTAATTCGATTATTGGAAAACCGCGCTTAAATATTTTTAAATGTAAGATTATCGGTGACAAGGTGCTGCTATCGTCTTCGTGTAATAATGTATAATTATTAACAGTATGGACTCGCCTTTTTAACATTAGACATATGATTCTTGCCGTACTAGTCTGACTTTTATGCTGCTCATGTATAAGCTATAAATTGCTGTAATTGTCAAAACTAGTCAAATATTCCTTTCTCACTCTGCTGCGTGGTAAAATTGTAGGAAACTCATTACAAAGGCAATATTATCAAGGCTGATCTCACACAGCGCCTTGGTCAACTCTAACATTTTCGTAATATATTTTGACAGCCTCTGGTGTGGTGGTTGGGCAGATCGGCTCATAAACCGGAGGCGGTGGGTTCGATTCCCGCGACAGGACAAGTATTTGCGCACAGAAGAAAAAAAGCACCAAATACTTTATCTGAGTCTGGGTGTTGTGGGACCATGGTCCTTATAGTTCCTGGGCCCCTAGACACAGGAAATCTTAGTCAGGGTCCAGGATCTATGTATGTGACCGTTGATATAGAAATATACCCACCGCAACAATTTACTCTAGAAGGATAAATGTGCAATGTGGCCCTCTCTTGGAGGCATTTGCCATTGCCCAAAATCCTAGTGCGAAATTTTTGCTCAAGCTCGTTTAGAGATCACTTAGGATTCAATAGCGTGTGAATGAAATTTAAAAAATGAGTTAAAGTAACAAGGTTATTATAGTGTGTGTATTAACAACTGCTTCTTACTTCTCTAGAGCGAATTGCTACGGTTTCAAAAAACGACATCGTCCATACTGTTTTTATGTATAATATATCTAAGATAACCTTTTTGTTTACGACTGTTAAAACCACAGATTATAAAATACTATAGTGGATAAAACGTAAGTTAAACTTATTAAAATATTTTGTCTACAGACTCACATACCAAATATGTATTAACATGCGAAAACGAGACATAAGATATTTTGCTATAGATTTATGATGTTCTAACTTTTTGAATAAAAATGTTTTTATGTTTAAGAGTATAATGGTTATAAAATTGATCTGTATTAAAACTATTTTTTGGTACTATAACTACTTAGTACGTACCGTAAATATACAAAAATAACTATCGAATTAAAATATTGTATGTTAAGAATATTTTGATTTCTAATTCCATATCTGTCCAATAAGTGACATCTGTAAATCACTTTAGTGTGAAGATACTATAATTTTTGTTCCCATCGGTCGACATGCCACTTACTGAAATTGCCCGTTTCCTAAGTTGTCCACTTTCTAACTAAAGATAAGTCTACTTGCTAACTTATCTTGACAATTTCCAAAGCAGCCACTTCCTAAATTGTTCAGTTCCTGATTCGTCCGTTCTTCTTATCTCATGTATTTCCTAAATTATCCATTTCTAAAGTTCCCTGCGAGCTTTTATTTCACTCTAATAAAAAGGCAACTTATTTTTAAGTAACCCACGGTAACTTATATTAACGTAGTAAACGATTACTGAATGTAACTTATGACATATGTTTGGCAATGTCATTTCAGTTATTTAATTTTTACAGATTATTCACTATTAATACATTTCACTTTTTTGACAGATGTCTAATTTTTACCTGTTATTATTTTTGAAGATGTTTTCATATAACAGGTTTCATTTTGAGAAACTATGACATTGGTGAAGTTGTGGTTAAATTGCCGAAAAAGCCATAAACACGCCATTCAATTCAATTCATTTTAAGAAAGATCTTCAACACAACTTCGTTAATGGCCTTTGTGGAGAGGTTACCACAATTTTGTCACGTTGAATGATAGCACATAAGGAATATCTTGTTCCTGTTGTTAGGAACGCTTATTTTAATATCATCATGAATCTGTCAAAAATTACACATCCATAAAAATAATGTATCTATCAAAATAATAACAAACAAAAATGACACACCTGTCAAAAATTGGAAATTTGGAAATAAAAAAAAACGCCGTTTTACAAGTGGAAGAATTAGGAAGAACTTAAATAAGAAATAGACACTTGAAGAACTTAAATAAGGAATGGACACTTGGAAGTAGACAAATTAATATTTGATGGATAACAACATGGAAAAAGGATGAATTAGGAAGTGGACAATTTTGGAAATGGACAACTCAAAAAGTGGCACAAGTCATCCGAGGGTTTTTGTTTGATTGTTTAACTATAAGTTTCTAGCGACATTGTGATGATACTATATTCTAGATATTATTACTTTTTAAGCTTAGTATTTCTAATAGTAATTTTTGTTAAATATTAAACTATTGACAGTAATTTGTGTGTTTCGCTGCAGTTTCAGTTTAAAAAAGCATACTTTTTTTTATTGCTTATAGACAACGTATTTGACCACTTGCCTAGAAGATACCTGTTCAACTCAAAGACACTTATTATATAAATAAGGCCCAACGATCATATACATAGATCCTGAGCCCTAACTAGGATTCCCTGTGTCGGGACCCAGGAGCTACGAGGACCATGGTCCCACAACACCCAGACTCAGAACAAGTATTTGCACTTTTTTCAAATACTTGTCCTGCCGCGGGAATCGAACCCACCGCTTCCGAGCTATGAGGCGACCTGCTCAACCACCACACCACAGAGGCTGTCAAATCTATTAAAAATAATCTGTCTGTTAAAGGAACTATATATATATATATAAGATTGCTTGTCTTTATTTTTCTTTCTTTTTCCAGTTCCTTTGTTGCACCTTTATGAAGATTGGTATTGAATAAAATAATATATGTGTGCACTAATGATCCTTCTATTAAATGGCCAAATGCGATTACGCAAAACCTGGCTAACATCGGCCTTCAAGTGTAACATTACAAATGTTCAACAGCACACAAGTATTCTTAATAAGTTTTCATACATAAAAACAGAATTGAATTATTTTTCTTTCTATATTGTTAAAAAAGTGAGAATGTGCGAGCGAGATAGAAGACGCAGATATCATGGACTCTAATTAACTGACACTGGGTCCCTAGACACGGACACACAGAATCCTAGTTAGGGTCCAGGATCTATGGTCCGTATTACAGAACGATGCTCAGTCATCGATCGTTACTCAAGCTGAGATTTCATTCATAAAGTGATCAATTATAGAATGAAATCTCTGCTTGAGCACCGATCGATAACTGAGCATCGTTCTGTAATACGGACCTTAGTATAAATATGATGTTTGGATATGGTTGGGCGTTATTATACTTTTTACTGTAAAAAATCTAAATGCACGTGGTGTAGTGGAGTCAGGCACCATATTCTTTGCGTGAGCAGTTTTCTGCTTCGGTTACAAAAACTACGAAGAAATCTTTCTAATATTTATTACACTGAAAAACCATTTTGGATGTATGGACATCCACATACTTCAATGTTATGAAGTATTTGCTTTTATTTTAGCCTTATCATAAATGCAACTGATTACATTAAAAAATATCCAAATTATGCTACTGTTTTGGGTGCTCAGTGACATTCTGAAGCCATGCTTCTCTTAGTTCCTGCTTATCTCTGCTGCTACTTGCTACTGTGCCTGCTTTTTCTACATCCTTTACATCTACGTTGTTCTCTTTCTCATTAGGTGAATTTTCCTCTTTCTTCTTTTCATCCTTTATATTCTTTCCCTCTTTCTTCTTTTCTTGTTTAATCTTCTTTTCCTCTTTCTTTTTCTCCTCTTTAATCTTCTTTTCTTCTTTCTTTCTCTCCTCTTTTAACTTCTTTTCCTCTTTCTTCTTTTCCTCTTTAATCTTCTTTTCCTCTTTTTCCTTCTCCTCTTTGATCTTCTTTTCCTCTTTTTCCTTCTCTTCTTTAACCTTCTTTTCGTTAATTTTCGTCGTATCTACACTTTTTGCTTCTGGCTCTATCGTTACTTCCACATCTTTCTTTGTATCACTAACATATTTATGTACTTCCACATCTTTCTTTGTTTCCTTATCAACTTTCTTTTCATCCACATCTTTTTTAGTTTCGTTATCATCTTTGTTTACTTCTACGTCTTTCTTGACTTCCATAACTACCGCTTCATCTTTAATCATTTCTTGATCCTTGTCGACTATTGCTAAGCGTACTTCTTGTTTCATAGGTAATTCTGTGATGATTACTTCTTGTATTTGCTTAGGATAGGCACTGCTTGGAATAATAACCTTGTCTTTGAGATGGGAACTCAAGACCAGTCTGGGCAGTTCGTACTTCTTCCCATCCATTTTCACTTCGACGATTACGCTTCTTACGAGTAATACTGTGTACATTTGGAACACTGGAAAACGATAAGGATCTATTATTTATTTGTCTTCATCATCAATCACCAAAATCTGTTATATTGTATTGTATTTATTATTCTAATTATTAATTTTTAAATATTTATCTCTACATTTTTATATTATTTTTATTTTTAATCCATTTAATCATTATAAATAGTTTTTATTATTGTTGAAATCAATATTACAATTTTGACTATGTATTCCTAGTGTTTTATCGATTCTTTTAACAGTCACTATAATTTACTGTTTTTTATTATGCATGCAGTCTAAACCTGTAACTGTGATGACACTTATCAATGTTTCCTTTTTAATAGTGTTATCGGATCTGGCTACAATGTACATTTTGTTGGTAAACGTGATAAATAAATAAGCAGTTGACAGCCTCTGTGGTGTTGGGCAGGTACATAACCCGGAGGCGGCGGGTTCGATTCCCGCGACAGCACAAGTATTTGTGCACAGAAATAAAGCGCAAATACTTGGTCTGAGTTTAGGTGTTGTGGAACCATGGTCCTCGTAGTTCCTGGGTCTGGGACAGGGAATCCTAGTTAGGGCCCAGGATCTATGTATAAGATCGTTGGGCGTTATTATTATTATAAATAAATGATCAGCCGGCAGACGTGCAGTTCTGAACATAGGCCTTCCATAGTGCGCCACTTTGACCGGCTCCTAGCCTCTTGCATTTAAATCCCCGCAGTGCTGACCAGCTCGTCGGTCCACCTGTCTTCCGGCTCATGGTCGCCACTCTAGAACCTGTCTTCCCCAACGGTTGCCGGTTCCGCGATTTGTTCAACTTGCTTATTTATTTACCCCCTTGCTAAAAAATAATGCATAACAGAGATACTCAGTGTTAACTGCTATAATTAAGTATTCTGTGATCCGTGAACAACATAACGCTTAACACCAGGCGAACGACAAGCTCATCACATTCAGTAAAAAAGCTATATACGCTCATTGATTGGCCTGATGGCTCAGTTGGTATTAGCTCTGCATTCTGAACTTATAATCTGCATCCCTACCGCGTATCCGTTCTGGGAATCGGCTTCGCCTGCCATCCTGCACGCGTTAATTAACAGGTCCACGAGTGCGAGCAAGAGAGAACACGATTACGATCTCCACCAGACTTAGGCGGTAAGGCCCCAGTTCATACTTACAAGTGCTGAATACAATCGCCACCTGGATCTGCACCGGCACCGCGATGATGACGATGGAATACACCAAGAACGACATTATCACCGCCAACAGCGTGTAGTACATGAACAAGCGCAACAGGACTTGGTCTCTCTGGAATTAAGTGTTCAATACGTATTAGGTTTTTTTTTATTGTTTGATAGGCTCGCGTTTTACCACTATCGCACCTGATGGTAAGTGACGATGTGGTATGTAACAAGCCTGAGAAGATACCTATTCACTCTCGATTTGAAGACTCCAAGCATCCTATAAAAAAAGTTTTTTTAATAGGATCTGTGACTCCAAGTTGTAGTTTTCGGAAAATACGGATTAATTGGGCTTGTGTAGTAACTTAAGTACTATTATTATTAAGTATTATTATTATACGGACCTTAATATACAAAAATACAATTCTAATATTCATAAGAACCTGCAGAAGAATGCGATTAGTTGATTAAATTTTGCAGAACTGTTTACTAAGAATGCGATTTGTTGTTTAAATTTTATAATTCGATGTAGCCTAGTTTGTAAGAGATATTTAAGGCGAATTTTGATCACAAAATCAACACAGAGAACTATTTTTGACAGCCCATAGTGCGACGTATCGAAACAAAAAAACATAAGGCAACATGTAATATAGGCAAATAAAAGAAAACAATAATATTTTTCTTCACTTTATCAGTTGTAAGACGTCCACCGCTGAACACAGGCGTATCCCATTAGGGGAAATTTGCAATAACACGACGCTTGGCAGGTGTCTTCTTATACATTAGAGTATAATGCAGACCAAGGAGAATGCCAATATATACATATATATATTCTCGCTCTTACGGCCCCTGCTGCATTGGGAAGAGATGGGACGGAAATCTTTTACTTACGCGAAAAATGCCGCATAACAGCACCACGTTAAACCCTAGTTCGGTAGCGTACGCCAGCACTGGTACAGGCTTACTGACGAAGTCTTCTATCAGGGTTTCTTGCACGCGGATTATGGTCGGCGAGAACCCGTCGTTAGCGATGCCGAATAGACATATTACCTAGGGATGAGTTTGTATTTCATTCCACGAGTGAATAGGAACGATTTGCGTCGGTGTGAGAACTAGGTAGGTAATTTTTTTAAACTCAAAAGTTGCTATTACAGTATCTGTCGCTAAGCAATTTAACTGTGTACCTATTGCGGCAGGTTGAGAGCCAGTTTCAGTTGGGAATAAGAATAAAGTTGTGCTAACCGCCATGACTGGCGAGGTGGTCGTCGTTGGCACAACTTTTTAATGAAGGGGAGCCAGCCCCACTGGGGGTCATTGATACTAATTCGTAATTGTTGTGCCAACAAGCCCCGGTGTGGGCCGTTTAGGTGGAGTCCGTTGGGAGTAATCTAATGGTCATGACTCCGATTTTCTCATAGAGATATGTAATAATTAGCATAGGCATTTTTTAATCATTTTGGCCGCTTACGTAACCGCGTTTTCGTGATTCGTTACAACGTAAGACTTTTTCATTTTCTCTCATCACACTTTTCATTTCGTCGCACTATTATGCTTATATACTATCACTGTTACACGGCACCTATGAAGTTTCTAAAATATAATATTGGTTCGGCCGCCATAGATTAGTTCACGTCATCATTTAACATCGGTACCACAGAATTTTAGCTATATAGATAGATATATAAAACTCTTTATTGAAACACCACATTATATAATTATAATTTAAAATAATCTTCTTCTTACTTCTTACTAATTGTAAATGCGAAAGTTTGTGAGTATGGAGGTATAGTAGTTTTTGCGTGAAAGTAATGTTTGTTATTCTTTCACGCAAAACTACTGAATGGATTTGAATAAAATTTGGAACACAGGTAGTTTATGACCTGGATTAACACTACACTTTTTGTCTGCTTGTGAAACCGCGGGGCGCAGCTAGTAATTTATAATTCTATGATGAAAAGTGGATAACAGGCGATTTTGTATTCCCCTGTTCGTGGAAATTATTCAAATGCTTTGAAATAAATTCAAAATTACTTACATCTGCTATAATGTTGAAATATCCAACAATCGTCAACCCGATCCTCGTAGGAACAAACCAGCAGCAGTAATCCACTTTAAAATGTACCACGTGCGACTTCGCTTTATAATACCTTCGCTCCATTTTCATACTAAAATATATTTTTTTAATTTATATTTAAATAGGTAACTCAAGCGGTACGGAGACGTCACTTCACGCCGCCATTCGGGATAAATATCCCTAAAAGTTTTAAACTCGGTGAAATTATTATTAATTAGGAAGCAGCTGATTAAAAGGCCAGCTCAAAATCTATTACAGTAGAATGATGCGCTAATAATTGTCCAGCGTAACAAGGTGGCTGTGGCCATGCAATGTCATTTATGCAATTAATATTATTAGAGTTGTGTGTGTTTCCACTATTAATCCTTTATTTTATTAAAGTGGGAAAGAATCATATATTTTCTTCATCAAACTGTTGTGTGCAAAAGATAGATCTAAGCGGCAAGGAGCAAACTTTGTATTTATTTGTATTTTTATTGGTTGTAGGAGGATAATCATAGGGCTTTTATTCTTTCAATTACAAACTACAAAGATAGGTATAACAACTACTACTAAACACTACCTAATACAAAAAAATATTTGCACTATATACTAGCCGCGATAACTAGACAGTATTTTTTTATCGGGTGGTGTTTAGGAGTAGTTGTTATAGTTGGGAGATAATCTGACTAAGTCCAATTTGAGATTGCTACTTACTTCAAGAATGGACTTGGAAAACTATCCGAAGCTTTTGAAATATCACGATATAAGAACCTTTTCCTAACAATAATAAACACAAAAAAAAAATAATTAGCGAAAAGGTTCCATCCGTTCACGCGTGATGGGATGACAAGGGAAATAAAGATTAATTTTTATAGATATGTATAGATGTATCACACTTCACATCACACTATTACACTAATATTATATGTATGTTTGTTACTCCTTCACGCTCAAACGGCTGAATGGATTTGAATGAAATTTGGTACCAAGATAGCTTATACATTGGATTAACATATAGGCTACATTTTCTCCCGGAAAAGTGAAATTTTCCTGTGGGATGAGCAAATAATTAAAATACTTTTTATCTGCGGGTGAAACCGCGGGGCGCAACTAGTAGTTAATAAAGTATGCCTAATAGCCCTACCTAATCGTATAATCTGTGATTATGTATGGAGAATATGAAATAAAATCCGGAAATATTATAAACATTTATTTATTCAACTAAATATATTATGAGAATTTAACTAATAAATATACTCGATAAATGTAACGGGATAAAAATTGTAAGATAACATAGTTCACTATAATCAACAAGATATTATGTATGATTGTAAGAATGGAAATGAAACAATTAAATTAATTAAAAAAC
Organism: Ennomos fuscantarius; assembly: GCA_905220475.3. Taxonomy (NCBI): domain Eukaryota; kingdom Metazoa; phylum Arthropoda; class Insecta; order Lepidoptera; family Geometridae; genus Ennomos; species Ennomos fuscantarius. The sequence continues at coordinate 12,880,739 of HG992036.1, read as the reverse complement.
AAACCAACACAATTGAACTACTTTGAAAAAAAAAACAGAGATAAGAAAAAACTATACCTTGTACATTTGTGGTCGCATCACCTATAACATATATATCATGTGCTCTGAGAAAGCTTAAAATAACACCGAAGCTTAAAGGGAAAGTTGGAGAAATTCCACTTAACAAATATTTAGTTTTATCTTATTGTAACTATTACATATTATACAATACAACCCCATAAATGGTAATAGCTTGTAACGTGAGCAATCCAAGGCACTATGATTACTGGTAAAATAGTTATTGGTGTAACTTGGGCCTTAATTAACTTTACTTATATTTAATCAATGCTTAACATGTCACGTTTTCGCTCGTAATATTTTAAGCATCGATTCCTTTTTTGTGTAAAGGAACAATATGTTTGTATATATGAATATAAATGGTTTTAAATGTTGCTAAAAATCGATGTATCAGGTTTGGTTACCACCAGCTAGGCGAACACGAAAATTGATTGCAACAAAAAGAGAAACAAATATGTATTTTTTACAAATTTCATTATTTTCAATTTTACTCAATTAGTTTACACCACCGACCTCTATCTCTCTAACAATTATTTCCATCCAAAGGTTGACTGGAAGGGATCGCTTTTAGCGATAAGTCCACCTATTGTACTATAGCTTTAAGTTTCTTCATCTGTAACTGTTTTTCTTCTGGTGTACAATAAAGAATTTTTGTATTGTATTGTATGAATTTGACAGTATCACTACGCAGCTATGTGCATAGTTTACTTTGGAAATATTTCAAAATATCTCTTGTTGCAATGCAATAAAAGCTCCGTAATCACCCCCCAGCGTACTCCGCGCTTTAAATACCAAGTTACATGTACACAGGACCCCTTCTTTTCTTCTTCGGATCTGACACGTTACGTATACGTACGCGTTACGTGAAGGCATCGCTATAGAAAGAGATGCAGCTGTTAAGAGTAGGCTCATAGCGCTGTGCGAGCTGAACTACACTTTATTGCGTTGTAGCAAGTCGCTATTGAATTATGACTTCGAAGAGTGAATTTTTGTATCTGTACTATTAAGTATTGTGATACTACTGCCACAAATTTTAAACTTATATGTTAGATAGAATATAATAATAATTGATGTTCAATATGTATCTCAATGGTAAACGGTTTAGCTATTAAAATTTTAAAATAACTTCAAATTTCATTTAAATGTCATTATAAAATCAATTTTCTTTTGAGGCGAATTTTCCAAAACTTATGCCCGTATGAAAGAACTACGCTCAGTCGTAAATCTGTACTCAAGGCCGGATTTCATTCACAAAATGATAAATTTACGAATCAAATGCTTACTTGAGCACCAATTGATGATTGAGCGTAGTTCTGTAATACAGGCCTTAGATTTATTAAGCTTTTATGTTAGTAAAAAGATCAAAATTCAAAATATATTTAAAGTTCTTATTATTAGCTAAAACAGTGAATTCAAAATGTGAGACAATTTCAAACTTTTTATAATAACAAAAGTGTTCACTATTATACTTAATATAATAATAACTGAACAATAATTAAATGACATACAAACAAATAATAAGAAAATAAAAATATATATATATATTATGAAAAACCATCCCTGTAACATTTGTCGGAATAATAAGAAAATAAAACGAGAAAAATAAATGTTTATTTATATCATAATTTCTACAATTATATTTTGTAACCTTTTACCATCACAAACAATACTTCACAAGAATAAAGACAAGTACAATATTACTTACCCAAAAAAATAACAACTTAGGTAACAGTGGATTTAGGATTAAATTAATAACAATAAACGTATCATCATTGAAAACATACATTGATAAAAGAACTACATTTTCTATATTTTTTATAGTATTTTTATAAAAAGCTATATAACGCCATCTTTTACACTTTATCTGTACTGTACTGTAACAAATCAAATCAATGCATATACTAATAAAACTGAAAAACAAACTTTTAGATAATTCCAAAAAAACGACAAATATTTTTGTTAAAATTATAAATCCAAATGTATTATTTACGATATTTATAACAATGTTACGATAATAAAAAGCGATATAACGCCATATTTCACACTTTATCTGTACCTACTGTACTGTAACAAATCAAATCAATGCATCTCTTTATATATAAAAAAATATATAAAAATGGATCTCTATCTCCCTTGATCATCGCATCACGCGTGTATCGTAACATTTTTGCTAATTCTTTTTTTGTTGTGTTTATTATTGTCAGAAGGTTCTTATTAAAAAAAAATACTAAGAATGTTAGAAAATTTTCACCACGCGGGTGAGACTACGGGGAACAGCTAGTATACTAATAAAACTTAAACACAAACGTTTAGATAATTTAAAAAAAAAAACAGATGTCTGTTAAAATTATAAATCCAAAATGTATTATTTACGATATGTATAAAAAAATGTTACGGTAACTATGATTATCGTAACATTTTTTCTCATCGTAATAATTGAAGGGTTGAGAATAAAAAGGGTTTAACTGTCAAATTGACAGTTTCGAGAAAATTGACTTTAAACTTCAATGCCATAGTTCGTTCTCATATGGACTATGGATCTTTTCTTCTAGACCCTTGTAACAAATCTGGTCTTAAGAAAATTGATAAGATTCAGTCAAAATGCCTGCGCATCATTCTTGGTGCTATGAAATCTTCCCCCATCAATGCCATGCAAGTGGAGTGTGTGGATCCCCCTCTCCATCTTCGCAGACAGTTTCTTTCCAACAGATTTTTCTTCAAACTAGTGCAAAATTCCGGTCATCCTCTTCTTGGTAAATTAGCCCAATTATCTTCTCTTTATGATTCTCTTGGTCACCAGCAACCGGAAAAGATTTGTTGTCTTGTACATAGTTATCGACAGTTTATTCGTCTCCCTAACCCACTTTTTCAAAGTCAATTAATGCCGTTATATTGTACTCCTTATGATGCGTTAATTTTCAAACCCAACATTATCTTGGACTTTGGAATCGATAAGGGCTCAGTGGACGCCAATTGGTCCTTCTCCCACATATTACATACTGATTTCAAGGATTGGTTCACTTTATACACGGATGCTTCCAAATCTGCTGATAGCTCTGTTGGTGCTGCAGTTTGGGTTGCATCTACTAGAATTATTTTAGCTTACAAGTGCCCTTCAGTTTATTCAGTTTTTACAGGGGAATCTGTCGCCATTCTAGAAGCCATTAAATTCGTAAAATCGCACAACATTAATAAATCTATTATTTTTTCTGATTCTAAAAGTTGTCTTCAGTCCATTCTCTCCAATCAGTTCCGTTCAAAAACCAGGTTCCCTGTAATCCTTAAAATTAGAGAGCTTCTATTTCAATGTAACAGATTAGGTATTAATGTTGTTTTAGCTTGGATTCCTGGCCATTCAGGTATCCTCGGTAATGAGTCAGCTGATTCTTGTGCTAGGTCAGCTGTTCATACAGGATCTCTTGACCATTCTCAAATATATTTTCATGATTTATGTACCACCTTTGAACCGGCTTTATTCAAGGCATGGTCTAGTGCATGGCAAAATTCTAAATCTATTAAAGGTAAATTTTTTGGTGATGTTCAGCCTGAGGTTCCTCATAAACCCTGGTTCTCTAAATTTAAAAAGGCAGACAAATTGACCACTTCAGTTGTTTGTCGTTTACGCTTGAATCACTCTTGTACTCCGGTTTTCTTAAATAAACTTAGGATTAGGGATAATTCTCTCTGTGAATGTGGTTTAGATCAAGGAAATGTGGACCATATATTTTTCAGTTGTTCCAAATTACAGTTTTCATTGTATGATGTTATTCCAAACAATATCCCTCGTCCCACTTCCCTCAAGTGTTTATTATGTCTGGTATTTTCTCCGTTTATAGGTATTTTATGTAAATTTATTAAAGTGAATAAAATTAAGTTGTAAATAGGTAGTTATTTTAGAAATTGTGTAAGTATTTATGTTATATTGTGTACTTAAATATTAGTTTTAGATTATTTATTATTTCATTATCAATATTATTACTTGTTGTAAATATAGTATTCTTTTGTTTTGTTTCAGCATTTTAGATTCATCTAGTACTTTCATAGTTGACCTCATTCTCCACATATACCAAAATTTCTCACTGAAAAATCTTCGTTTGATGTGCTATCTTTCTACGTGATATTGGCAAAATTGTGGTAACCTCTCCACAAAGGTCATTTACAAAGAGTTGAAGTTGAAGTTGACTTTAAACTTCAACGGCGTCAATTTAATGTAGAGTGCTTATAAAGTAATAGAAAAGGTTTATGTAAGTTTCAGTTACTTGAAAAGTTGAAAATGTAGTAATTCTATTTTAAAATACTAAATATAGTACTAATTCGTACAATTACTGTAAAAATATCATAAAATAAAATAAATATAATAATGTTTTTATGCTATGTATTCCTATGACAGATAAACCGTTTTTAGACTCAAAATCTCGAGATTTAAGCCTAATTTCGGTATTTTGAAAATGTATTTTTGTAGATAAGTTCACGCTGAATCCAACGATACCCATAAGTAATTTTGTGAAAAAAATCAGTTAAACCCTTTTTATTCTCACCCTTTCAATTATTATATCGTAATATTAACTAAACTAAAATGAAATAACTAGATGGCGTTGTATTATCTAAATATTTCCTGTCCACTGTTGCCTACGTTGTAATTACTTCATGAGCGCGTGAACAACTGCATTAGCGTTGAGCGCTTTCAAGTCTGTGTACGTCTGTCCGGTTCCCACGAATACAATCGGCTGGCCAGTTATGTAAGTCATAGATATGGCTGCCCCAACCTAGAAAAAAAACATATTATATGATTTGACAGTTGAAAGTTTGACAGCTGCTAATTTCGCATTCATACCGACTGTGCATTTGGGTAGGTCCTACAGAGATAAGAGCGAACTTAACGAGCTGTTAAATTTAAGTGCAAACGGACATTCGGTCTGTCAAGCTTTATTAAGCGGATCACCACAAGTGTGTCAGTTAATTATAGTTGTTCAAAAGCGTTGTGTTGTTCAACAAAGTTGTGTTGTTCAACATAGTTGGTATAATGCAATTACAACGTAGGGTTGTAATGTATATTAGTGTTATATGACGCGGTTAGTGTTACACGATACTGTGAGTGTTATACGGCACAATGAGTATTGTATTACAGAAGTTTTGTACGAGACAGTGTTGTGATGTTGTCCAACACAGATAATGTAGCGACATAACTGGAGTTGTAAGACACAGTCTGTTAGTGTTGTACGACACAGTCAGTGTTGCATGACACAATTAGTGTTGTAAGAAACAATGAGTGTAGTACGACACAATGAGTATTGTATACACAGATAATGTAGTGACATAACTAGTGTTGTACGACACAGTCAGTGTTGCATGACACAATTAGTGTTGTAAGAAACAATGAGTGTAGTACGACACAATGAGTATTGAATACACAGATAATGTAGTGACATAACTAGAGTTGTAGACAGGCTGTTAGTGTTGTGCGACACAGTCAGTGTTGCATGACACAATTAGTGCTGTACGAAACAATGAGTGTTGTACGACACAATGAGTGTAGTACGACACAATGAGTATTGTATACACAGATAATGTAGTGACATAACTAGAGTTGTAGACTCGGGCTGTTAGTGTTGTACGACACAGTCAGTGTTGCATGACGCAATTAGTGTTGTATGAAACAATTAGTGTTGTACGAAATAATGAGTGTTATACGAAACAATGAGTGTTGTACGAAACCATTAGTGTTGTGCGACACATCAGCGTTGTAAGACACTGCGAATGTTGTCAGCTAGTGTTGTACCTTATCGTCGATGGTGTCGAACTTGGTGAGCACGATCCCGTCGATAACGTGAGGGTTGTCGGTGGAGGAGTGGTCGGCGAGCGCCTGGTTGAACTTGACCAGCTGGTCCACCGCTTCGTTACCGACCAGCGCTTCGCCGACGAATAAAACCATGTCTGGAGAGTTCACCTGAAAGATAGAAAATATTATGCAATGTTGACGATTTTTGTATTTACACCTATTTTCCAAAATTCAGTTGTGTGAATCGTTTTTGAAGTGAAACTTCTTTACGCACGCTTGACTTGAGGAGTAAGCTGGTGAATGCGAAGTTGATTCAGGTAGACTAACTACATTCTCAGACTTCATTGTCAACATAACAAAGTAAAAAATTACTTAAAATTTGTTTTATTATGTTGGTATGTCCGGTAAAATGACAATTTACAATTTCCAAGATGGCGACATTAGTCGAAGAGTATATAAACACTACGTTTTACATTTAATGACATTAACATTAAGCAAAGCAAAAACAGAGTTATACCGGCTTGAATTAAAGAAGTTTTACTTCAGTTGTATGGTCTAATTTTTTTTTTTCTGATTGGCAACATTCACCAGCTCGAGATTGGATAAGAAAGTGAGCTTTAGAAGAAAAAACTTATATATTCTCTTATAGCTATTCCCTTACTGCATTCACGGGAAGAAATGAAGTAAATATAGTCTCACTATCAGCTTATAGACTCCTGGTTGCTGAACGGCCTCCCTCATAGACTCTACGGGGCGTAGAGTGCCACTTTGAGCGACTGCATCTAGGGGCCACGTCGTCGGACCACCTAGTCTGTTTGCAACCGATCATTTAACCTTGATGATAATTGAAGGGGTGAGAATAAAAAGGGTTTAACTGATTTTGTTCACAAAATGACTTATGGGTATCGTTGGATTCAGCGTGAAATAATCTACATTCTCAAAATACAGAAATGAGGCTTAAATCTCTAGATTTTGAGTCTAAAAACAGTTTATCTGTCACAGGAATACAGTTCGCTTAGCATAAAAACATTATTATATTTATTTTATTATATTATATTTTTACAGTAATTGTATGAATTAATGCTATATTTAGTATTTTAAAATAGAATTAAAACATTTTCAAGCAACTGAAACTTACATAAACCTTTTCTATTACCTTATAAGCACTTTACATTAAAATGACGCCGTTGACGTTTAAAGTCAATTTTCTCGAAACTGTCAATTTGATAGTTCAACCCTTTATACTGTCACTCCTTTTTTATGTTTTGGTTCCACACTTTTGTGTATTTAGCCAGTGTCAAGTAATTGATAATTTATCAAGTTAATGATATTGACACAAATATGTCTCAAGTCATAGTCGAAGTCATCAAGTCAAGTCATAGTCTAGTCAAAGTCTCTTAGTAAAGTGGTGGCAACGTTTACTTGAAGCTTCTATGGAGTTTTGGAAACAAAACGAAAAGAAACCATCATTATACCATTTTCCCACACTCACGCCTGTCCAGCACTTAACGAATAGAATGCCACCAATTTTATGCACTAACACTGAAAATAACACAAGTTTTGGAAAATAATACAATGCGGCGACGCGATCTTTTTCGTTTTCCCACCAAAACTCCAATCGTCCGCCCTCCCATTGTACGAACCTTGATGAGCTTGGCGAGGGCCCGCATGAGCGGCTCGTTGTCCTGCATGCGGCCCGCCGTGTCCACCAGCACCACGTCCACGCGCGCCTCCGCCGCGACCCGGATCGCCTCCAGCGCGATGCCCGCTGCGTCCTTGCCTGCGACACGTTGTTATTTTATTCATTACGAGCTTCTGCCCGCAGCTTCGCCCGCGCAAGGCCTTTGGGAAAATAATTCAACCACCCATTTCACCCTCTTAAGGGTGGCATTTCGAAAAATTCTTTCTTAGCGGATGCCTGCGTCATAACATCTACCTGCATGCCAAATTTTAGCCCGATCCGTCCAGTGGTTTGGGCTGTGCGTTGATAGATCACTATGTCAGTCAGTCAGTCACCTTTGAGTTATATATATTTAGATTACATTATGATAGAATAGATAGCTTTTATGTGTGCGTGATATTGTTCGTTCGGAGCCACTCACTATGAGCCTCACTCACTCTGAGCCACACTCACTACGAGCCACATCTATTCTGAGCCACACTCACTCTGAGGCACACTCTAGATAATTAAAGTACACATATATATTTTTCTTGGATAGCATGCTACACCTTCGATCGCATCGTCACTTCCCATCAGGTGAGAGCGTGGTCAAATGCTAGACAAATTTGAAGTAAAAACTTACCATATCCCTTCTCGTACAAAGTGACCATGGTCTTGCCGTGGTGGCTGGTGTTAGGATGCAACGCGTTCAGATGTCTGACGTGAGTCCGCAGTTGTTCTACGGCGCCCGCGCGGAATGTGTCGCAAGCGGCGATCAGCACAGAGAGGTTGTTCTCGATCAACCAGAAACATATCTTCGCCAGGTTCGTGGATTTGCCCACGCCGTTCACCTGCGGACAACGATGGATATAATAGTATCCCTTTGAAAACCAGACTTCGATCGACTGACAAAATACTTGGATGATATTCTGATGCATATATATTCTTTTACAATTAATTTAATTTAAAAACCAAATAATTTCGATTAATTTTCTTCAATCTGAAAGTACACGCATTCAAATAATAATTTAAAAAATCCAAATTGATTTTTAACAACAAAAAAACATTAACATTTTGATTAGCTCATAGCCCGGAGGCGGCGGGTTCGATTCCCGCGGCAGGACAAGCGCAAATATTTGTTCAGTGTTGGGGATCATGGTCTTCGTAATTTCTGGGTCTCTAGATACAAGGAATCCTAGTTAAGGTTCAGGATCTATGTATGTGATCGTTGAACGTTATTATTCTTAGATGGCGTGACCAGTGCCGCATGACGCACTACGGAGAAGTGGTTGGATTATATTGATGACGAGCTTCTGCCCGCAGCTTCGCCCGCGGCGTGGCCTATGGAAAATAATTTAACCACCCATTTCACCCTCTTAAGGGTGGAATTTCGAAAAATCCTTTCTTAGCGGATGCCTACGTCATAACATCTACCTGCATGCCAAATTTCAGCCCGATCCGTCCAGTGGTTTGGGCTGTGAGTTGATAGATCACTATGTCAGTCAGTCACCTTTAAGTTATATATATTTAGATAAATTTCTTTGAACCTGAATATACTTACCCCACAGAAGGTCATGACGTAAGGTCGCCCTTCTTGCTGAGCATGCAAGCAGTCCCGCAAGATGTCCACGCGCCGCTTCGGAGACAGAATCTGTACCAGGGACTCCGTCAGCGTAGCCTTTATTGTCTTCGCGACGCTGTCGAATGTTCCCAGCACCTGGAAATTAAGCTTCATCATCAAGGTTCGGAAATATCCGATATTTACTATAATTATTAAAATATCGGATATTTTGATATGTCAGATATATATTTTGATATATATCAGATATAAATAAAGTTTGATATATATCAACTTTGTATAAAATCCATATTATTATTTTAATCATAAATCATACATTTTTACTGTATTATTTATGAATACTATTTGCATGTGTTACATATACACTAACTTTATAAAAAAAAAACGAATATTTTATTTAAATAGGTATCAGACAAATGAAACCAAAACATAAAATCTTCTTTTAGATAAGGCAAAATCAACTAAATAACATAAAATCTCCATCCATTGATATATATCCTCGAACCCAGTTTTATATATATCGGATATACATATATCTTGATATATGTCCTCGAACCCAGTTTTATATATATCGGATATACATATATCTTGATATATGTCCTCGAACCCAGTTTTATATATATCGGATATACATATATCTTGATATATGTCCTCGAACCCAGTTTTATATATATCGGAGATACATATATCTTGATATATGTCCTCGAACCCAGTTTTATATATATCGGATACACATATATCTTGATATATGTCCTCGAACCCTGTGCATCGTACTACGTCCCGCAGTTTCACTCGCGAATAAAAAGTATCCCATGTGTTAATTCAGCGTATAAAGACTAGCCCGATAGCTCAGTTGGTAGTAACCCTGCATTCTGAGCTGTAGGTTGTGGGTTCGATTCAGAACAAGCGTGATGAACATCGATGTTTGTTCTGTGTCAACGATAGGAAAAAATACTATCAAATCCAAACCTCTGTTTAAATAAAAGTAGTTAAGCGTATGGAACTCTAAAAATATTGTTCAGGTTACCTTTCCTTCCAACTTGGCAGCTACGGAGTCGCAGAGTTTATTGGCGATGTCCGCGGCGACGTTCTTGCTGATGAGATGATCGCGCATCTTCTCCAACACGGGCCGCATAGACTCCTCCGTCAGGGCTTTAGACCCGACCAAGCCTGTAAAACAACAACATACATTACATTTTTTTTTATGTTTTGGCTCCACACTTTTGTGTATTTAGCCAGTGTCAAGTAATTGATAATTTATCAAGTTAATGATATTTCACACAAATATGTCTCAAGTCATAGTCGAAGTCATCAAGTCAAGTCATAGTCTAGTCAAAGTCATACTCTTAGTAAAGTGGTGGCAACGTTTACTTGAAGCTTCTATGGAGTTTTGGAAACAAAAGGAAAAGAAACCACCATCATACCATTTTCCCACACTCACGCCTGTCCAGCACTTAACGAATAGAATGCCACCAATTTTATGCACTAACACTGAAAATAACACAAGTTTTGGAAAATAATACAATGCGGCGACGCGATCTTTTTCGTATTCCCGCCAAAACTCATTTAAAAATTTATAAACCTATCACTGGGCGTTACCATTATTTTTGTGTGATAGCACACAAAAATAATAATAACGCCCAACGATCACATACATAGATCTTGGACCCTAACTAGGATTCCCTGTGTCCCAGGAACTACGAGGACCATGGTCCCACAACACCCAGAATCTGAACAAGTATTTGTGCTTTTTCTGTGCACAAGTACTTGTCCCGCCGCGGGAATCGAACCCACCACCTCCAGGTTATGCGCCGACCTGCTCAACCACCACACCACAAAGGCTGTCAATCTTTAATAAGTAAGGTACATTCTAGATTACCTTCGTAACAAAACAAGTCAATAATTTGATACCACTTTACACGGCTCTGAAATCTATCTCACAACGTTGTAAAACTTTTTATAGTGAAAAGTATTTTGAATATTACAGAAACTTCTTCGTTTTTTGAATTCCAATTTCCACGGTGTTATTGGAAACTACACAGATAATATCATAATATACCAGTAGAATAGCTAAATGTACATATTAGCAAATGTAAACTTTAATTTCCAAGTCATACAGTCTTTTATAAAGTAAAAGTCAAATAATTTTATTACTTACCATTATCCTTATAAGTAAAAACTCCTCTATCATAAAATATGGTTGCATATTAAGTACTTTCTTGTTGCAACTGGCTGGCAACTGGTAGCGTAATAAGAAAATACATCTCTTGCAACTAATTCCGTAACATAGTTGCCAAGTCGGCCGGAACAATTTTTTAGTACTTTTAAAAACAATCCGTGTTACCACAAATACATAAACAAGACACAAACGTCAAACGTGTGGTTAACAATACAAAACATTAGTCGAGTTTTTTTGGCGGGAAAGCGAAAAAGATTGCGTCACCGCATTGTATTATTTTCCAAAACTTGTGTAATTTTCAGTGTTAGTGCATACAATTGGTGGCATTCTATTCGTTAAGTGCTGGATTACAGGCGTGAGTGTGGGAAAGTGGTATAATGATGGTGAAACGTTTTTTTTCGTGTTGTTTCCAAAACTCCATAGAAGCTTCAAGATGCCACCACTTTACTAGGAGTATGACTTTGACTAGACTATGACTTGATGACTTCGACTGTGACTTGACACATATTTGCGTGAAATATCATTAACTTGATAAATTTTCAATTACTTGACACTGGCTAAATACACAAGTGTGGAGCCAAAACATAAAAAAAACAGTAGTCTAACACGTGTTTAAGGCTTGTTTAAATCTTTTGTGGTTAAGCCGTGAGATTTCCAAATCTTTACCCTTGAAGATGCTAAACATGCCGCCAGATTTTTTAGGAGCGCTCGGTCTTTCTTCGTACTCCTCTTCACTGCTGCTCTCTTCAGACTCCACCTCCAGGTCGCGGATGGCGCCAGTCATTTGGCCGATCAGCTGGAACCATGAAAAATTAACTCAACTAACATGTATATATAGGGTGCACTATATGTTTCTGGAACTGGCTCACATAAACAATAATTAAAAAGAAATCACAACATTTGAAAATGGAACTCTTTGGCTGTAGAATACAGTTTTTTTTTCATCTGATTGTCACGTGTTTTTACATTGTGGCGTCATTTTTAAATTACGTAGTATGAGTTAAATTTAAATGTAATTTTAAATTTCTCTACGATTTTAATGCCCGTATGCTCAGAACTATGCTCAGTCATCCATTGATGCTCAAGTAGTGATTTAATTCTCTATTTGATCATTTTGTGAATGAAATCTCGTCTTGAGCAGAGATGAACGACTGAACGTAGTTCTGTAATAATAATAAAAATAATAATAATAACGCCCAACGATCACATAATAGATCCTGGACCCTAACTAGGATTCCCTGTGTCTAGGGATCCAGGAACTACGAGGACCATGGTCCCACAACACCCAGACTCAGAACAAGTATTTGCACTTTTTTCAAATACTTGTCCTGCCGCGGGAATCGAACCCACCGCCTCCGGGCTATGAGCCTGCTTAACCACCACACCACAGAGACTGTCTGTAATACAGGCTTAAGTGTAATTTGACAGCTCAGCAGAGATGTGCTCGGCTTTAATTATTATTGATATTAATAATATAAATTCATTTTGACCATTTATCAGTTATCTGGTTCTCATAATACAAGCTTTGCTTAGTTTGAGGCTAGATAGCGTTGTGTGAGATGTTCACACATATTTATTTATTGTAAAAAAAACATTCCGGAAACTTTTAGTGCGTCCATGTACGAGTATAATTTACGGTGAAACTGTGAATTTTAGTATACAATGAAAAAACCTTTGAGATTATATTAATGTTGACACAAATAATTGAACAAATGAGTGACTTTCTTGTGTCGTACCTTAAATAAGTACCTTCTAGAATTCCAAATGTAGATTGTAAATGTAATGATGATATGTAATGTAGTTAAGAATAGGATAGAAGAATAAATCTTATCATAATATAAATATAACTAGCTTCTGCCCGCGGCTTCGCCCGCGTGGCCTATAGGAAACGAAGAAGAAAATTTTTCATAGTTAATTCAATCACCCATTTCACCCTCTTATGGATGGAATTTCGAAAAACCCTTTCTTAATGGATACCTACACTTTACAAAGAACATACCCTCCAAATTTCAAGTCTCTAGGACCAGCTGTTTAGGCTGTGCGTTGATATACATGTCGGTCAGGACTTTGAATTTTATATGTATAGATGTCTTATCACTTCCAGACAATCTATAGTAAATAATATAATATACCTATATAACAGTATGTAACATTTATTATTATAATGAATTTTGGTTCTATATCTTCCAGCCATACCTGCGTATCAGCAGTTATCTCGGTTCCATTGTCTCCCGGCTTGTCGGTACTGAAGTCGAGCGAGGGTAGGTCACGTGATCCGCCGCCGAGCTCCCACACGCGGGGCTGTTTCACCCTATCAGGGTTGGCCTTGGGGGTGGGGCTCTTGGGGGATTTCCTGGAATAATTGGGTTGGTTTGATGCTATGTTTATTTTACGGTTTCTCGTACGTTTTTCACACTCATGTCAACACATCATTTATGTACGCTCATTGACGACAACCCATGAGAAACAGGAACCAATGAGCGTTCAGTATTTGGTGTTACAAGTGTTTTAAACTTGTAAACAATATTATAAAAAATAAACTTATATTTTGAAAATGGAACTCTTTGTTAGTTCTCACTTTAAATGAAAGTTACATATGTTAGCGTAATTATCTCGACTAGATTCCAGTCTAGGCGTAAGTTTACGAGTATTTCGATTCATTTATGTGTGACAATATTTACGACGCAACAAGGTCAGGGAATACATTATAATATACTACATAAGGCGTAGCCAAACGAGATGCGGAATAATGATTCGTTGTTATTGAATAAGATTACGAATTGTTAGTAAGTGTAGCTAAACTTTTAAATGAGGTTATTCAAGAACCTTTACAACCTGTCTTTCTATAGTCAAATAAAGTTCTTATGTGATCTAACCATGACGAGCTAGTCTTTCAGCTGATGTTAATCGTCACTGTCACCCACTATAGTTGCAGTGCCACTCAGAACTTTTGTATCACACTAATCACACTAATATTATAAAGGCGAAAGTTTGTATGTGTGTATGTTTGTTACTCCTTCACGCTCAAACGGCTGAATGGATTTGGATTAAATTCGGTACCAAGATTCGGTAAATTCGGTAGCTTATACACTAGATTAACATATAGGCTAGATTTTATCCCGGAAAACAGAAATGTTCCCGTGGGATGAGCATATAATTAAAATACTTTTTATCCGCGGTTGAAACCGCGGGGCGTAACTAGTAATAAATAAAATAAAAGTAATAGGAGATTACCGAATCCATTAACATTTATCCTGCCATAAAAAATGCCATACAATTTAAGAGATGCATAACATATTTTCAGTTAGTTACATTTCTGTAACTATCTACAGTTCTGTTACAATACCACAAGGAGTAATAAAATATTTCATAACAAAACCAGTTTGATTATGATTAAGTAAAACATGGCTTATCAGTGCAATGTAAACTATTACACACCTTACATTAGGAACATTGCATAGCTAGAAACCTAGTTGGTTATTGTATGAAATGAAATTTAAGGCACTTCTTGTAAATGTCTCAAAGTCTCAATCTAATTATGAGCTTAACTGCTAAAGTAGCACTAATTGTGTAAATTTATAATAAGCTTATTAGTCTGTTTCTTTAATTTGAGTATTGTTTTACACTGAAAGTATTAATATTATCAAAAATGAAGACGACACTCATAAATAGATAGTGAATGCAGAATCGCCTTCTAAGAGCATCTGTCTAAATTTTTTTTCTAAACTTTCTTCTTCTTAATTTGGATATACTTCTTTGGAAAATTCATAATTAACATAAATATGTAATGGTACCTATACTAGGTGGTAAGACTTTTCTGCAAAGTTTGTCTAGGTAGGTACCACCGCTTTGCCAGTTATTCTGCTGCCAAGCAGTAGTGCACCAGCACTGCTGTGTTCCAGTTTGAAGGGCACTGTAGCAATGAGACTTTATGACCTGATCTCACAGTCTAGTAATCACATTCCTAGATTGGGCTGATGTCTCAGGATGACGTGCGCAGTGCAGTGTCTAGCGGAACTCTATACTTTAGAGTTCCGAGTGACAGTGCCACTGACATGGGCAGCCGTGTCGCTTCACATCAGGCGAACGGTTAGCTCGTCACGTCATTCTATAATATATAAATAAAACCCTAAGGCTGCTTGTCCACTGCATTGTTCCTGGATGTCTTCTGAGAGCATACTGACAGCACCAAACTAGAGGTACCAAGTGGTACATACAGTTACTATGGTGGCTTGTGCACTGCACTCTCGTCACCAAAATACCGTGTAAAGTGGACAGGCAAATGTATGTACTGCTACTTCAACACTATCTCATTGTCGGAATGATGTCCCAGTGATGGTGCAGTGGATAGCGGCCTTATATTACTAAGACACCACATAACATGCGTAGTGCACCATTTATGTTTTTTGGTATATCTTAATTATACAAATAAACCCTTATGCTGTCTGCCTGTCTTATGCCAGCAAATGGGTGGATTTAATGGCTAAAGCCATCTATTCACAGACAATCTTGGGATGGAGTTCAAATTAAAAATTAATCAGAAAAGCAGATTGACATATTCATAAAAGATTAATAATAACATAATAATATGTGCGGACATCTCACACAATGCCATCTAGCCCCAAACTAAGCAAAGCTTGTATTATGGGAACCAGATAACTGATACAATACTTAAATACATTTTGTTTGTAAATTCATACATATAATACAATATAACACCCAGACACAGAACAAACACCTATGTTCATCACACAAATGTTTGTCCTGGGTGGGAATCGAACCCACAAGGCACAGTTCAGAAGGCAGGGTTTATACCAACTGAGCTATAGGGTCAGTCAAAAAAAGTCATTTCTTTATAAGTAGTGATAAAAGTATTTATATACTTACTTAGGCTCCTTTTTCCCCTTGGCAGCCAACTTCTGCGCTAGCTTGGCTCGGCTGGCAGCAATGATATCATCCTCTACTTCTGGTTCCTCAATCTTTCCATTAGTAAGGCTCTTGTTTTCTACTATTTTTACTAAAATAAATATTAAGTTAATAATATATAATTAACAATAAATTACCAACTTATAATCTTCTTCCCATGTGGATTCACACATTAGCATAATGCTTTAATTCCTTGCAATTTGTTATATAATTGTAAAATTAATTAGCCTGACTATCTTACCAGACTTCTTTCCTTTCTCCTCTCCTTTGCGTTCAATCATAGAAGCTACAGTCTTTTTAGACTTCTGTGAGTCTTCGAATGTTTTCATTGCTTTTGGAATTTTAGCTTGCATCTTAGCTGAAAAATAGAACCATTTCATTGTCTTAAGTATTCTTGTGTTGTTGTTATAAAAACTTAGTGAGCCTGATCACAAAATAATAAATAGTTATCATAAAATCAAGAATATTCCTTACAGTAAACTTTAAATGTTTTGTGGCTTACCCCAATGTTCAGAATCCCGCAGTATTTTGTCAAATGTTGTTCTAAAATCAAAGTCCATGGTATGGTTGCTTCCCTGAAGTTCATTCTTGTACTTGTCTCTGAACTCCAAATGTATATCATTAAGGAACTTATCAATGTATGACAACTGCAGTATGCGCTGGTATGCCACCACAAACACCAGCTCAAATTCATTATCGAGCTTGTATTGTAACGTCAGAGAGTTGTGGTTGAACGAATTGTTCCCTGTCCGTTCCTAATAACAAAAACAGGTGTTACTGATTTCAAAGATGTTTTACCTTGACTTAAATGATTGACACCATTTGAGTGGAATTTTTGATCAGAAAAAGGTACTCCGGAATGTAGACAATAGCACATATGTCTGAGTTACAAATTACATTAAAAACAAGTGTTCTGGGGGCTTCCCTGATAATGAAATATAGTTACTTACTTGAAGGATAACACTACGTATTAAAGCGTTTACTGAAGGCGAGAATATTTCACTTGTACTTTGAAAACACCACAGCACTATGCCTCCCTTACTGAAGATGCTGAATAAATCTAACATTTTGTACAAATAAGATTAATTTTCCGTTTTTGAATTAGCCAACAGATGTTTCGTTCGCACTGCGTAGGTGTGAGTAATTTTGACAGATAAATGACAACTCACAACTTGCGTTTTAAAATAAGTGCTTTATTACATGTATTTTCGTGGTAATAATAAATTACAGGAACGCATAATTAACCAAGAATATTAAACTGACATTCACGTTTTTGATTCACGGGCGAATATTGTTCCATTTTCAGGAAAACCTCTGTGATTTTTCCTTTTTATTAATTTATATATTTACACACTAAAACACATTTAAATTGTTTTTGAACGCATGTTTTGTCTATGAATAATGCTGCCCTAATAAAGAAAGCACCATATATAAAAGGTAAAAAATTACGTTGACGAGAGATACTTCTGAAGATTTTGCAATATCGTTTATATTTACGATTTTTCATGCATGCATTGTCATGCCGAACGATTTGCTTCCTTATTACCTTACCCAGTGTCAAGCTTACGCTAAAAACTAAAATAAGTTTTATGCATCAAAGATATTCAAGTATAGGTACAAAGTCCAGACAAAACTATGCCTGAGTCTAGTCAAGGCATGGTCGAGTCAAAGTCAAGCTCCAATAAAATGGTTAAGTACGTTCCTTAAAATATAATTGCTATTGAAGCAAAGAGGTTTAGCTTTAGGTAGATTAATCTCATTACATGGTGATTGTATGTCAGGTGGGTTCGAATTTATGAGAATGAACTTATGACATGACTGTCTATGAGGTTGATGTCAAGCTAAAAAAAAAATGTAGGAGTTACGTATTTGTTTCTTAAGTTGTTTTGTGTTTAAAGTTTAATGTTATCAGTTCCAGTGTATTTTGTAATGTTTTAGAATAAAGCTCTTTGGTTATTAGTTTATTTTATATATGTGTTTCCTTACAAAAATCTGCGTTTGATTATGGTACACTCTGCTACATAAATTAGTATACAAGCACATGAGGAAGTGCAATACATTAAAAGGGATCCAGAATCACAACAATTGCTTCTACGGTGCTTTGGAGAGACCTTAAAAAACATTTTTCATCCATATATTTATTTTCTTTACAGTCTTGCATGTGGCGAGTACTTATTGGTTAATAACCCACTCTCTTCGACTTTATTTAGAAATAATTGTTGACAGTGGAATATTTTCACGGTTTTGCCAAAAACTTGTTTATTGTGGATAATTTCTGTCAAATTATTACCTACGTGTAATTATTATGTTTTTGTTCGCTTGTCAAAACATATTTATTAGTTTTATAGCCGCGTAGGTGTGAGTGTGACGGATAAATGACAACTTAAAGCCTGCGTTTTAAAATAATGGCGTGATATAGCACACTCGCTCACACACGTATTTGTTATAGCATAGTAATGCTTTTGCATTGAATGAGAGTGCGAAGACTAGTGAACCATGTCTCGTCAGCGTCATCTACATAGTTTAAGAATCTTGTTCAGCTAGCGGTCGATAAACTTCCTATTGATTGTTACCCAATGTTAGCAGGTCTCCTACAATAATAGTACTGAATGGCGAGCTATTAGATTTAGTATAATCTGGCCAAAATTTTGTCTCTACCAATCGATCTCCGTCGTTTAGTTTCTCTCTATCCACGCGACATTGGCGAAATTGTGATGAGTCCGCAGAAGCCATTATAAGGAGAAGTTTAATTTGAAATAGTCATCACTGAGGAGTGGATATTTTGGAAGTAGCTTAACAATAAGTATATTGTATAGACCTATATGTATACTAAATAAATTAATAAATATTGAAACAGTGTTCATGCTATTTAATAAATGTTTAGGGAATATTTAGTTTAGATGGCAACTAATCAAGATTGTAAATTACTAAAGTCAAAACTTTTGTCTATGGGAAAAGAAATTTGTCAAATCATCATATTATTTTTTTGTTCTCATTTCGGAAGAAAATTGCTGAATTGAAACGAAGGAATTTATTAATTATTCGAATTCGAAGTGTTAAAGATAACAAAATGAATATCACATCGGCCGCAGGGATAATATCCCTGCTTGATGAGCCCATATCCGAAGTGAAAGAATTCGCGTTGAAGAGGTTGGACAACATCGTTGACCAGTTTTGGCCAGAAATATCGGAATCTATTGAAAAGATCGAGATCCTACATGAAGATAAGGTGTTCTCACAGCATCAGCTAGCAGCGCTTGTGGCTAGTAAGGTTTACTACCACTTGGGAGCGTTTGAAGACTCACTGACGTACGCTCTTGGCGCAGGAGATTTGTTCGATGTGAATGCCAGGAACGAGTATGTGGACACAACGATTGCGAAGGCTATCGACTTCTACACGCAGAAGAGGAAGGCTTTATTCGTGGATAATGCTGCAGAAGTCATCGACCCTCGTTTGGAGGACATCGTTAATCGCATGTTCCAAAGGTGTCTGGAAGACGGCCAATACCGTCAGGCGTTGGGATTGGCGTTAGAGACTCGCCGTATGGACATCTTTGAGGAATCCATCATGAAATCTGATGATATATCAGGTAAGTTTTGGATAACAAAGAAAACTAGATAATACATTAGTACCTACTAAAAGCTGAGTCATTAACATCATGATCTTTCAGTGGTATTTCTGTTAGGTATTTCAGATTAATTCTGATGTTATAAGTAGAGCATTATAAATATTTGATATTATTACCAAATAAACAAAAAGGTTAATTGTTGAAAAAATGTACATGTATTTTGATACCAATCATGGCTGAAATTATTAATCTTAATTTATATATCATTTTATTTTATCACAAGTATGCAATGTGCATTATAGAAGTTAATTTTTTACCAGAGGTAGTTTCACCAATTTATGTTCATACTTATTTGCAGCCTAATTGGTTAAATAAATAAAAAACGATTAGGATTAGGATACTTTAAATTTTACCCAGCATAGAATATCTTTAAAAAAAATATATATCTAATATAAAACAAAGCTGCCTACTACTTGTTATTTTTGTTCTATTCAAGAGAATAGAACAAAAATAACCTAAGTACTAAACCAAAGATGGTTTAGTACTCTCCATCCACAGCTTATATTGTCTCAGTACAAAATAACTGTTATTTAGACCTCCATTTCTCCGCAATTGACAAAAAAATTAACAAACTGATTTTGAGTACCATATGATACTGGCATAACATTTATAGCATTATACACCAAAATAATGATTGTTCCAAACTCTATGATTTTCCCATATATTGTTAGTCTGTACAAAATACAGTGAACATGCAGTATTTAGTCACACAAATGGTTCACAGATTATACTCTTCTGAGTGGGAAGGTTAATATAGGATCTATATTAATAAAAGACTTTGTAATATACATATATATATTGTTAGGTAGATAGAAAAGTAGAATAGCACAATATGCATGGCCAACATGAGATAGTTGAAAAAAAAAACCTAACAAACATCTACATACAAAAGACTTCTTTTCCTAATCCACAAAAGCAGCTAGGATATCACATCTCATCAGTCTTTTAAAATGTAAATTATAAGTACTTCTTTAATTCTATTTCAGGAATGCTTCAGTATGCCTTCAATGTTGCCATGAGTCTCCTTCAAAACCGAGGCTTCCGCAGTACAGTTCTCCGTTCCCTCGTAGGTCTGTACAGAGGTCTTAATATTCCCGACTATGTCAACATGTGCCAGTGCCTCATCTTCCTTGAGGATCCTCTATCAGTAGCAGAAATTTTAGATAAGCTGACATGTGGGCCACAAGAATCTGTCCTCATGGCATACCAAATAGCCTTTGACTTGTATGACTCTGCTACACAGCAGTTCTTAGGAAGGGTTCTTCAAGCCCTTAGAAGTACAGCACCTATTCCCAGTGCTCTCGGAGGAAAACCACAACCACAAGGGGGCCCTTTTCCAGAGTCTTCTATGGAAGTAGACCAAACCCCCACAGAAGAAACCAAAAAACCTGAACGAGATTTGGACAGTTTAAACGATGAAGAAAAAGAACACCAGAAAAGGGTAGAAAAATTAATATCCATTTTAGGAGGAGAAGTATCAATAGGATTACAATTACAATTTTTGATCAGGTCTAATCATGCTGATATGCTTATTTTAAAGAACACAAAAGATGCTATTAGAGTTTCAATTTGTCACACAGCTACAGTCATAGCAAATGCATTTATGCACGCAGGCACAACTAGTGACCAGTTTTTGAGGGACAACTTAGAGTGGCTTGCCAGAGCTACTAATTGGGCAAAACTAACAGTAACGGCTTCCCTTGGAGTCATTCACAGAGGTCACGAGAATGAATCCTTAGCTCTCATGCAGTCTTATTTGCCCAAAGAGGCGGGTCCATCATCAGGTTACTCTGAGGGTGGTGGACTCTATGCCCTGGGGTTAATCCATGCTAATCATGGTGCAAATATCATTGACTATCTTTTAACACAATTAAAAGACGCTCAAAATGAAATGGTGAGACATGGCGGATGCCTTGGTCTTGGATTAGCAGCTATGGGCACCCATAGACAAGATGTTTATGAGCAACTTAAGTTTAATCTATATCAAGATGATGCAGTCACAGGTGAGGCTGCCGGAATCGCCATGGGCATGGTTATGTTGGGCTCGAAACATGCTGCTGCAATAGAAGACATGGTAGCATATGCACAAGAGACTCAGCATGAGAAGATCTTGAGAGGCTTGGCTGTCGGTATTTCCTTTACCATGTATGGCAGACTTGAGGAAGCCGATGCTCTTGTGCAACAATTATTGAGAGACAAGGACCCATTACTGCGACGCGCTGGGTGTTATACAATTGCCACAGCATATTGTGGCACTGGAAACAATGACTCCATCCGAACTCTTCTCCATGTCGCTGTATCCGACGTAAATGACGACGTACGTCGCGCAGCCGTTACAGCTCTTGGCTTCCTGTTATTCAGGACACCGGAACAGTGCCCATCAGTTGTCTCCCTTTTGGCAGAATCATACAATCCTCATGTGCGTTACGGAGCTGCCATGGCATTGGGTATTGCTTGCGCCGGGACAGGAAACCGCGAAGCTATAGGACTTTTGGAGCCAATGGTCAAATTTGATCCCGTCAACTTTGTGAGGCAAGGAGCGTTAATCGCTTCCGCTATGATTCTCATCCAGCAAACCGAAGTTCTTTGCCCCAAAGTTACCTACTTCCGTCAACTTTACGCTCAGGTGATCTCCAACAAACACGAGGATGTGATGGCTAAATTCGGTGCTATTATGGCGCAAGGTATCATCGACGCTGGTGGACGAAACGTCACTGTTTCGCTTCAGAACAGAACCGGTCATATGAACATGCTAGCTGTAGTTGGTATGCTGGTCTTCACACAGTATTGGTACTGGTTCCCATTAGCTCATTGTCTCTCATTGGCGTTTACTCCCACCTGCTTAATCGCTCTTAACTCCGACCTGAAGATGCCATTACTAGACATCAAGTCTAATTCGAAGCCATCGCTCTACGCTTACCCTGCGCCATTAGAAGAAAAGAAGCGAGAGGAGAGGGAGCGAGTGACCACCGCAGTGCTCAGTATCGCTGCAGCCAAGGCGCGCAGAAAAGCGCATGGAAGCGATGGATGTGCGAGCAGCTTAACTTCCTCCACTACATCCAAGATAGAAATCACTACAGCCAAGATGGACATTGATGAAGAAGAGAAGAAACCTTCAAAATCCCCAAACCCAAACATCACCGTTCATGGCAAGTCCGAAAAAGATGCCGGTACTTCTAAGGACGGTAAGAAAGATGAAAAGGAAGGCGAAGAAAAGGAAAGCAAAGAAAAGAAAGAGCCAGAACCTAACTTTGAGATACTGAGCAATCCAGCAAGAGTGATGAGGCAACAACTGAAGGGGATTACGGTTGTGGAGGGATCAGGATTTATTCCTTTGAAAGATGTGACTATTGGAGGTATTGTGATGCTAAACCATTCTGGCGACGGGGAACAAGCTCTCGTAGAGCCGGTCGCTGCCTTCGGTCCTAAAGCTGAGGAAGAAAAGGAACCCGAGCCACCGGAACCTTTTGAGTACTTGGATGATTGATGTAGCCTCATTATCTAAATTTAACATTACACATGTAAACTTTAATAAAGCCGTAATTAATTGTATTGAATGAGTAATGCTAACGATGAATAAATAAAATGTTGAAGTACATATTTTATCATTAACTAATTGTATGTCTGCCACCAATAAAATAAAAAAATTCACAATGGTCCTTATTATTTTTATCCATTTGTAAATTAAGTTTGAATTAATATTCCTTATTTAGGTATGTTAAAAATCTTATGGATCTACATAACGCAGATTCTTGGGAGTAGGGAAGGAATTTTTAATATTTTTTAAGGTTTCTACATAATACATTTTCTTTACTTTTAATATTGGGGCATACATACCCCACCACACAAGATATGTATGATATCTCATAAGATAATTATGTGGGTACACAAAAAAAAGGAGTGTGCTTTACCGCACGACTAAAGTAAAACTTCTTTAATTAAGATCCATCTATCGGCCGTGTTGGCTTTGTTTGATGTTTTTCTTTGTTGTTTTTGTTATGGCTCAACACTTTTGTGTATTAAGGCAGTTTCAAGTAATTGATAATTTCTCAAGTTATTAAGATTATATGTATGTGTCAAGTCAAGTCATACTCCTAGTACAGTGGTGGCAACTTTACCAGAAACTTCTATGGAGTTTTGGAAACAACACGAAAAGAAACGTTTCACCATCATCATACCACTTTCCCATACTCGCTTAACGAATAAAATGTCACCAATTTTATGCACTAACACTGACATAAACACAAGTTTTTGAAAATAATACAATGCAGTGACGCGACCTTTTTCGTTTTCCCGCTAAAGACTCGCAATTGAATGTTTGGCATCTCCTAATTTCGCACTCATACCTACTGTAATGCCCAGTCCATTTGGCTAGGTCCTACAGAGATAAGTGCGAACTTAAGAGCTGTTAAACTTGAGTGCAAACGGACATTCGGTCTGAAATCTTTATTAAGCGAATCACCACATTTAGTTTTCCCGCCAAAAACCTTGTTTTTTTATGTGTTAGCTCTACACTTTTGTGTATTTAGCCAATGTCAAGTAATTGATAATTTTTCAAGTTAATGATATTTACGCAAATATGTGTCACTTGACTGTGACTTCACACGACGTTTTCCAAAACTTGTGTTGTTTTCAGTCTTACTGCATAAAATTGGTGGCATTCCATTCGTTAAGTGCTGGATTACAGGCATGAGTGTGAGAAAGTGGTATAATGATAGTGAAACGTTTCTTTTCGTATTGTTTCCAAAACTCCATAGAAGCTTTAAGTAAAGTTGCCACCACTTTACTAGGAGTATGACTTTGACTTGACTTGAAGACTTCGACTGTGACTTGACACATTTGCGTGAAATATCATTATCAACTTAATGAATAATCAATTACTTGACACTGGCTAAATACACAAAAGTGTGGAACCAAAACCTTAATTTAAAAAAATAGTATCTGCTTATAAAAAATTAAAAATAAATTTAAAAGTAATTTTAATTTCATGATCGCGCTCGATTTGTCGGTTGCCAAAAAAAAATTACTGAGGCATTTGTATCCTCTACTTAGTCTGTGGCACAGAATACTAGTATTACTTCTCCGGAGTCTCTTGGTCTGTGGGCATTTCATGTTCTCTCTCTACTTGGTCGGTCTATCTAATCGCTGCTACTATTTGCACTCAGTAATATGTCAAAGTGACAGATGTATATAATCTATGGAACCTTGAATTTATTACCTATGGAAACTTGCATAGATAAAATACTAAGTGAGTGCGTGAGTAGGTAGCTTTTCATGGTCATAATTACATTCTCCGCCAACATAAATCACGGATAATCTCAAAAAAAATATTGCTATCATGGATTTCAAATAATTCAATTATTTTTAAGCATTTATTTCTTTACAGTCTATATTGATTCGTTTACTCCGCCTTTTGTTTTCTGTCTGGAACTAAAATTCTAAAAGGTCCGCGAAAATGCTAAAGAGTGCTAAATATCTAGCTCTTTTTACTGGGCACATAGAGCTCACACCAATTTAAAGGTTTGTGGATGTAGGAGTGTACTTCATTCATGGTTTTGAGGTTTTTGTCATTGTGTGACACTGCGTTTCCAATTTTATCTTATTTTCACTAAGTACCAGTATAAAATGAGCATCGCTGCCATTCTTTTCGCTTTACAGAAGGGGTCTAGGCCACTGGATATTTGTAAGTGTGCTATAAGTACAAGGCTCTTGTGTTGTACACACGGTTGAATGGCGTAATCAGCTGATGATTACTCGTAAAACTATTCATCAGCTGATCTCGACATTTGTTGATACATTAATGTGTATTTCACATTTTGTATTAAAATAACTTGATAAGAGCATGTAGGTCATGGTTAATTCCAAACAAAAATCAAAATATGTATTGTTAATAAATACTTATATAATTTCTTTTTTAACTTTTATTTAATGTTTGTGAATGATATGACGAGCTAGTCGGTCATCTGATGTTAAGTGACACGGCCACTCATAATATAACAGTGTCACTCAGAACTCCAAACTGTAAAGTTTCACGTGACACTGCACTGCCACATCATCTTGTCTTGCTTGAGTCATCAGCACAGTCTGGTAATAATATTTCTCTGCTGTGAGATCAGATGATAAAGTCTCAATTGCACAGTAATTACAGCTACAGTGCCCTTCAATGCGGAACACAGTAGTGTTTGCACACAACTGCTTGGCGGCTAGCTGGTAGAACTTTGCAGAAAAGTTCTACCAGCTAGTACAAAATTTTGAGTGGTAAATATTTGAGAATTTGAACATGATAGTATACTCACACAAAATACATACATAGAATACAATATAACACCCAGATATGGAACACATACTCAAATACTCCTTTCCTTTATTGATAAACTATGTTTAGACGCCATACATTCCAACATCTATATTCATTACACAAATGTTTGTCCTGGGTGGGAATTGAACCCACAACCAAGATCTTCCAACTAAGCTATCAGGCCTGTCTTGGTATAGTCAATATCAGTATTATATCATTTGAATATTGTAACGGCTCCTGTAAACTAATATCTCTATTATGGATATTATATTTTGGATTGGCTGGATATAGGAGTAAAATTAAATCGGTTTCGGATATGTAATTATTCCGGATTATCCGCTAGTTTCGGCTACGCATATTAGATTGAAGTAAAATATAACAACAGTAACTACCTGATAATTTGGTTTTATTTAGTCTAGGTTATCATTTGGTATTATAATCAGTCATATAGGTAAGTAAATATTATACTACATACTCAATTTTAAGTTTTAACAACTAAAACCAAAATTTCGTTTTATTTAGACTCCGCCGTTAAACGAACTTGTGAAACGGCTACGGTTATGGTTACAAAGGTATTTTTATTTCGGATATCCGATAGTTTACCGATTACGGAGCTCCATAACATCCCTGCTGTAAATGTACATCTACATTACTTAAAACCTAGCGAAATTATTACTGATCTGTGCTTAAAACTAGCCTTATCCTTAAATCATTTACAGAATTATGATTATAGATTAATTACATTATAGAATGTAATTATATTTATAACGCGAGAACGGGCCTCTCGTAACCATGGCAACCGATCTACACCTCCAACCACGCCGCGCCCGCGCCGGCCGGCCGGCCGCCAACGCCGCTCACGGTATTCTTTTCTTGCGTCGCCGTCGGCAGCTAAGATATCATTGAAGTAAAACTTTACGCACGCTTGACTCGGGGAGTATGCTGAGACGAGTGAATGCGTGACGAGGCGAACGGAAGTTGAAGTTGGTTCACGTACATCTCCATTGTCAACATAACAAAGTAAAAAAAAATTATTAATATAATGGTATGTCCAGTAAAATGATTATTTACAATTTTTGTGACATTAACATTAAACAAAGTTTTACCAGCCGATTGATGGAGCTAAAGAAGTTTTGCTTCAATCTTCAGTCAGTTCAGTCAGTCAGTGGTGTAAAGTCGTTTTATTATATTGTTTGACCTTGAGATCTTTACCTAAACTATCTTTGTGCAAAATTTCATGAACGTGCGTTTAGAACTTTAGAAGTTATAAGGCTGTATATAGGTACAGCCTTATAAACTTCTGAAGTTCTCTTCGGTTCATGTCTGTCTGATTCAGACGGACATGACGATCTCATCCTCCTTGTATTGTTGGTCTCCTCCGGGTTCCTCGTAGTACTACGGAACCCTAAGAAGAGGAAATGTGATGGGTGGGTGAAAATGCTTTGCAGACCGTATTATTACTACCAATACATATACTGCGCGTTCTATTAAATATAATAATAATAAATATAACCAGTTTGGTAGAGGACTAGAGGTGAATAATACGAAACCACCAACGAGATATTTTCATGTTGGTACAATAGATTAGAAAAAAACAATTCATTAGTTGGTACTTATATTTCACCATAATACCAAATAAAATATGTAGCTACGCAAATTATTTACTTAAGTAAGTACCTACTGAAAACCTATATCGCAAGTCCAACTCGCACTTGATCGGTTTTTAGTATTTGTTGTTACAGTACAGCATCACATATTCAGTGCAGTACAAAGTATGCACTATAGTCATACTATCAAGATTGATTGAGAATACCTAATAATACCTATGTAAGTTTTTGATATAGGTATATATGAGAAAAAAATAAAACCATTAAGAAATTCGTCTCGTATTCTATCTTGGATGCGCGACCAAATAACGCACAAAGATCGTTTTGTACGATGATCATAATACCGGTGTACACAAATTCCTAGCTGTACATTTCAGGTCATGCATTACTGCCTGTACCAATTTTGGCAATTATTTACGATTATGTACGAGTACGACCCATACTGCCATTTTGACAATTTTAAATTTGCATTTTACCGGAGATACCGATATAATAACACAAATTTTAAGTAATTATGACAAGGAAATCTATGTTAACCAACAACTTTCAACTCACATTCGCCTTGTAACGCACTCACCAGCTTACTTCCTTTTTTTTTGAGGGGGAGAATGCCCTCGCACTTCCCTGCCACGAGGGTGGTGGCAGGGGGTATGTGGGACTCGAACCCACTAAAACCCCCCCGCGATCCGTCCGCCGCCAAGATGGGGCCAGATGGAGACGCACTTGCTTTGTTTAAACCCAATTTGCACTATGTATTCAGTCATACATGTGTTCCAACACTTAGGAGCCTGTTTTAGCCCATATAAGCTCCGTTTCAACTTACAAACTCTTTTGGTGCCATCGTCATATCCTTCTGGTGTTTGCATATAAATTTCTTCATTTAACATTCCATACAAGAACGCAGTTGAAACGTCAAATTGTGTCAGTGACATCTTTTCTTTAGCTGCAACACTCAGGACTGCTCTGATGCTGTTTGCTCTTGCAACAGGACTAAATGTTTCGTCATAATCTAATCCTTTTCTTTGCTTATATCCTTTTATAACAAGCCTTGCTTTGTATTTTTCAATACTACCGTCGGGGTTATATTTAATCTTGAAAATCCATTTACATGGTAGAGCCTTCTTTCCTTTCGGTAAATTAGCCATTTCCCATGTGTTATTTTCTTTTAAAGATTTTATTTCACTATTCATAGCTTTAAACCATTTATCCTTGTCAGGACTCAGCAGAACTTCCTTAAAAGTTTTTGGTTCGACATCATCAATTAATTCTTTATCAAGATTCATGACGTAATCTCTAAATCGATGCGGGCTCTTTAAAGTTGATCGATGTCTCAATGTCATTCTACTTTCGTTTTCAATTTCTTCTGGTGAAAGGTATTCCTCACTTTCAGACTCAGTTTCAGTTTCTACTGGATGTTCTATGGCAGTATCTTGTTCTTCTAAAACAGTTCTCCTATTTTCTGGAACTATACCACCTTCACCTTGCTGGTCATAGCTGGTTCTTTCACAGGAATTATTGAAAGGAATTATATCCAGAGTTTCTTCATCACTAGAATCACTGGATTCAAAAGAATACCCAGTTGATGTTTTCATGTTTGGTTTACTATGAACGCCTGAAGAAGGTATTTGAAACGACGTGTTAGGAATTTCTTTCTGAATTGGATGTTTCTCACGTTGAGTTTCTTTCTCTTGCGTTAGACTTTGATCATCGTGATGTGGTACTATCTCATCGGTTAAAGTTTTTTCCTCAAAAGTCACGTCTCTGGATCTTATGAGTGTATTATTCTCTTCATTCCAAATTCTATAGCCATCATCATTGTCATATCCAATCAAAATTCCTTTAACTGCCTTTTTCTCTAACTTCTTCCTCTTAGGTTTAGGAACATGTGCATAAGTGATGCTCCCTATGATCCTTAGATGCTTAATGGTCGGTTTCTTACCATACCATAGCTCATATGGTGATATTCCATCAACTCTACTTGGACCGGTGCGATTGAGTATATAGACAGCTGTGTTTGTTAATTCTGCCCACAGTCCCTGCGGTAATTCCTCGTGTGCATGCATCATTGCACGTGCAGCTTCCACAACTGTTCTATTTTCTCTTTCTGCGCAGCCATTTTGCTCAGGTGTATAGGGCATAACCAATCTTTGTTTTATTCCTTGTTCCTGAAGTATATCCTTGACTTTTTGATTGTCAAATTCTCCACCATTGTCACTAAGAATTTCTCGTACTGTATGCCCAGTGCTTTTGGCTTCTGTCAGCATCAGCTTAAGTTTCTCGTGCACTTCTGATTTTTCTCTCAGTAAGTATATGTATCGGAATTTGGTATATTCATCTTTAAATAGTACAAAGTATCTATACTTCTTCATGGAATAAGGGAAAGGTCCACAAACATCTGTATGGATTAGCTCTCCTGGCTTTGTAGCTGTTGGACGAGTACCAAAAGCTTTTCTATGTGTTTTCCCATAGATACAACCTTCACATAACTCGTTTTTTATTGGTCCCAAGTTTAAATCTAATTCTTTTTCAACAATTTTTTTAACATGTCTTTTATTTTGATGTCCCAATCTTTCATGATAAAGTTGTAACTTATCTGACGAGTTCAAAACGCTTACTATTGGTGACTTATTCGGGATTACTACTTTTAGGTCTAGTATGTATAAACCTCCACCGGGGGTTCTTTTCCCTACTAATTTAGTCTTTCCATCCGCTTCAAGCTTACACTCTCTCATAGTAGATGTAAATACGCTCTTCGGAAGTTTATCCTGAGCCGCCAGCATTGAAAATAGATTTTTAGTTAGTGACGGTACATACCACACATTCGTTAGGGAAATCAGTTCCTTATTTCCGTTGACTTTTGACTCTAGTAACACAGATCCAATCCCTTTTGCAGGAATAGTTTTCCCATCAGCAGTTGTCACTGTATGTTTTGAATCAAAATTTTCAAAAGTTTGGAATATGTCATCTCTAATTGTGACGTGAGTTGTTGCTCCGTTGTCCACATACCAAGTTTCTCTATCTGAATCTTGCTGCGTGCTACATGCGTTGACTGTCATTGTGGTGACACTTTGGACTTGGCCAGATGAAGGGTTCGTACCTTTATTAGCGTTAGGCTTAGGTGGCCTTCCATCCTTGATCCATTTATGACACTGTTTGATCTTATGTCCCTCTGTTTTGCAGTATGGACATGTAATCTTCTTATTTTTCTTATTTTTAGAGTTCATGTATAACGCCTCCTCTACATTGCTACTTCCGCTTTCAGCTTTACATGTCAAAGCTCGTTCGTGGGCACATAACTGACTATGGTGCGATCTTTCTTTGATATTAGAAGCCAACTCGACTTGAAGCTGAAATAATCTGCTGGGAGTGTGTCCAAAATTTTACAGATCAGCAATATATCCGGCAAATTCTCTGCCGTATCCAGTTGACTGTTTAATTCGTGCCAAATACTCTTCAATGCAGATATATGTGTCGCCATGTCACATTGAGTTTCTTTCTGATATCGAAAGAAGCGCAGACAAAGATCATAGCTTCTATCTTCAGTAGCTCCATCATACAAACGGTTAAGTTCGTCCCACATCTCCTTTGACGAAGTGAAGCGCATAACAAGTTGTAGTACTTCGTCTGACATGTTCGTCATCAAGAGTAATAAGATTGCGCTGTCTAAATTTGTATATTCTTGTAGTTTATTCTCATACTCGGCTATCGTGTCGGTATCAGCCGATGACGCGAGGGTAGGTCTGAGATATCGCCCTCCGACGACGTCCACCGCCCCTGGCATGGCTCTTAACACGACTTGAATTTTACATTTCCATGTTTTCCAATTTTTGGGATCTAGGTGCCCTACCTGCATCTTACTGGCTCCTTTTAACAATTTGTTCATTGTCGGATGATGAGGTTCTCGCAACTTTTGAAAAAATTTAAATTTTTCCTTCCCAGTCTCTAAATTGCAAAGAAATGGTACGAGCTATGAGTAAACAGAATATAGTTCACGCTCTGCTACCATATTAAAGTTAAACCACAGCGCTAGATGTATAACTTTAATAATATTGAAAAATATAGTCGAAATTACAGAATTAGATTTTTGATAGATTGATAATAACAACATTGGGTAACTAAGCAACCATAGAGTAAAGCAGTAGATCTATATTTAATGCATAAGGTCTCTTTTCTTAACATACACGGCAACGAGACAGCTGATTTGTTGGCTAAGCAAGCGTGTAGTGATGGTGTTGACTTTCCTTTACTACCCATCCACAATGATTCCTTGTATGTTATTAAAAATAAATGTGTCGATCTCTGGAAGGAGTACTTTGACCAACGATCTCGCGAGAAAGGAATTTGGTACAAGACTATCCAGCCGCAGCCATTGAGGTCACCATGGATTGATAACAGTAGATTAGGCAGACAGGATCTGGTTTTACTGTTTCGCCTCCGCTCCGGACACATTCCTTTGAATAAGTTTGCTTATCTCATGCGTAAAGTAAATTCACCGTTATGCAACGCGTGTGGCCTGGACGAAGACGCACATCATATTTTGATGGAATGTGTCCGAAATGAAGGACCTAGACGGCTTATTTTCGACGATGATGACAGTTCCATTGGATTGTGTAATACCTATTTGGCCTATCCATTGTCTGAAAAAATCACCGAAATTTTGTCTTTAGTTAAGTTAGGGTTACAGAAACGACAGTGAAGTTTAAAGAAGAAGTTTAAGAAATTTAAAACCGTACCCTACAGAGCGACAAATTCGCATAAGCGACAAAGCTCTTTAAATATAGAATAAAAAAAAAAAAAAAAAAAATCTGTTGACATTAGAGTCTGTAATAGACATCTGTAAAATTGAGAACAATGAGTGTAGCACCTTACTATTCCAAGAATATTAAGAATTTCATACAAATTTTCCTTTATTCCACAAACTAAAAACTTTATAATCACAAATTAAACTCACTCACCATCTCCCATAGAAGGAACCTGATTACCCTGTGTTAATAAAAATTATAGGAAATAAATAAGGCAGTTATCAGGACATGTGTGTAATAGGTATTATATTCAATTTATAATATAGCTCCATTCGAGTGCATTTAGTGATTTTGTATATCCAAAAATTTTCAAATACAAGTTACAACGGAGTACTTATTAAACTTAGCAGTTGTTAAACAAGGCCTTTTCCATGATCATCAAGCTGCGAGATCTAGTTTTCAGTCTTGGTGAGGATTGAAATGAGAATTAGTACCGAACCACAAAAACTTGCAACAGTATTTTTATGTATCTTATGATTATACATTGTTAGTAGGAACATAATGTACTGATTGCGCTTTTTAGGAAAGATTATACAGAATTAGGTTTCACTAACTTTCAATGTGATTGTTTTTGTTTACTTTATTAATGTGATGATTTTATTGCGATTGTAACATCATGCAATTCATGCATATAAAAAGTTAATTTTTACAATGAACATTGTGAATTTAGGTAAATACAATGAAAATTAATAATTAGTTGGTCATGAGCTCGTTAGTTTGAAAGCTTTATAGGTACTTACGTTTATAAGTTCAGAGACTCTCCCATTGTCTATTAGGCATTATGATGCAAGGTTTATCACTCCACAGTATTCAGCGCTGCTTGTGCAGTTTACTTACAGGACCAGGAGCGCTTCGCCACGTTCGCTCAAGAATCATGGGCCTCTCTTCAAAATCACTGCCAGCCTGACAAAAAAGTAGAGGTTACATTCTCTTGGTCTGACACGGCATAATGAGACCGCGTAGGGGCTTGCCAAATTAGACCAGCTTGGCGGACTCTGGCTTCTCTTGAGACGACTGACCCCCGTAGATATGGGATTGTATTGACGTACGCCGTATGATCGAATTCTGAAACCAGTAATTTATATTAGCTTTTCCCAAATAAAGGGTAATTTATTGGGCAACGGACTATAGTGGAATCACTGTGGAAACCACGATTACACATAAAACTTTACATTTGCGACTACGATTAAGAAATATAAACGAACTTCTGTGAAGAAAATAATACTGTAGATTATAAAGACGTTAAAGATATTAAAAATAAAGCATCCCATTCACGCTTGTTGGCTCCTTTTAGGCTTATTATTATGGTAGCATCACATGTTAGCAATCTGGGGAACGAACAAATGTAATCGGTCTGTGGAAAATTTTGACAGGATACTGCGTGCAAATAGGGCTTGCCCTATCTAATATCAATTCGGCGTTCTGCACGAAAATAAACAACGTGGTCTTAGGACGAATTCAACATAGAAGATAGGAATCAAGTTAGAATCTGCGTTCTTCGGATCGTGCAACTAGGATACAAGAACAGTAATCCTACGAAAATGACAACCATAGATTGGAACTTGGAATATGGAGAGCTAGAAAAAGATGTCGATTTTGTAAACAAATGCGAAAATCTGAAAGACCAGTTAATGGCAGTGCAGAAAGTTTTAGACCAGTTGCTACCGCTGAAGGACCAATACGAAAAATTGTCTCTTCCGGCACAAATTGAGCTAGATTTGCTCCTCGCTTTCATGCTCAACTCATTGCATTGGGTCAATTTGCGTTTAAAGGGGGTGGACCTTTCATCACATCCAATGAAACGCGAGTTAGAGCGAATCAAAGCCACTATGATAAAGTGGCAACAAGTCAAAGACCGTGTTAAGAGACCAACTGTTAATGTAGAAGTAGCAAGAAGATTTGTCCGAAGTGGTTTGTTTAACCATAAACTCAATGGTGACACCAAACAGAATAAGAAGATGCAAACTGAAGATAACAATGAGTAAATCTTCCGGTTATATCAAGTATGGTTAAGGCTATATTTACTATTCTAACATTCTTGTTCATGAATACATGTTTGTATTACAAAGATATTATTTAAATCTACTCTTGTACCTACCTAGATTGACATTTAATTTATTGATAATGTAATTTTAGGTTGTTCAGTGTAAATTTTATTGTTTTTGTGTGAGCTACTTGTATAATTTAGTTTTTTGGCTAGAAAATTGAGCCCACATTATAGGTACTGTAGTGAGATTTCATAATCATAAGTTTATAAAAAAAATCCAATAGGTATGTAGTGTGTTAACTTAATAGCAATATAATATAATTTCTATACTTCTATTTGTAGATAGTTTTTTGTCTTTTCTTAAATGCCACTAATCACAAGTGCTGTGAAATGATATTCATGTAAGAAATAAATTAAAAGTAAAAGGGTATTTTAAATAAACATTTCAGTGAAAATGTTTTTATTTATTTCTAACAGCAGATCAAATATATTAAAATAGGAAAATATCTAGGAATGTTGAAATAACACAGCAGGCATATACATAATTATATTATAACTATAATTATTGGTCCTTATAGCAAGTGAAGACATTTGCTATAAGGACTATTCACACACTCATTCATGGCACTCGGCTTATTATTTTATTTTACAATGCACCAAGTTTTAAGTTGTACCACATAAATAAATAATAGTACAAAAAGTTTTACTTTGAATAAGTAATGGCAAGAATTTAATACACTATAATAAGTACAGATAAAAAAAAATTAAGCCCTCTATTGCCAATAACATTTGATTACATGTGTTTTATTAAATTAATGTTATTAATATTATTGCAAAAAATAGCAAAGATATAGTCATAACATGAGTCAAAAATAGATAAAACAGGAATGAAATTGGATTGGAATAAAAATACACTACAAAAGACTAAAGACAATGACAATGATGACATTACAGAGATGAATTCCTTTCATGAATATTTTATCTACCAAAGTGTAAATAAATATTAACTAAGAATTCATTTCTCCACTTGCAAAACAAGTCCAGCAGCTGAGATATTGTCGCCTGCTCCGGCTGTCAACTGTGCTTCAGTGCAAATCAATACTGGCGCAACACAGATATCCACCAGTGTTCCATCTAGTTTCTCTTCCCAACATGCTACAGGCTTCGATGGCTCAAAGAACACCCTGCTGTTATTATCATTGTCAGTAGTTGTTGAGAAACTGTCATCAAGCAAAAGTTTGCATTTATTTAAAACAATATTCTTATTGTTGCATACATATCTGTGTGCTGTCAAGGATGCTTTTGCAGCAGCAGCCGCTGTTCTCTTCCATTGAGAGTTTTTTACTGTCAGTATAGCTTGGTATGCTAATGTGTGCACATGAATACGAGTCAGCTTTCGGACACTTCCAAACTTTTTATTCTGGTTTCTAATGAGATGAAAAGTATTACGCATTTGATCTAAAGCTGTAGCTATTCTCGGATTGGAGTCTGCTACTATGCTTACTTCTCCATTTTCCAATACACTATATAGATTTGTCAGTTCTTGTTCATTCATTCCAACAGAGTCTACATAGGGTAATACTTTAGTAGTCAAGTGTTCGAGTAGCTCTAAGTCTACATAGCTAGCCATTTCAAAATGAGTTAGCGTTTGTGATGGTTGCATCAAAATTTGTTTTTTTACTAATTCCAGTCTTTGTGCTCTTAAATCTGAAATTAAACAAATAGGTAATATTTAAAACAAAATTTCATTTCACCAAATAGTATTTTGCTAAGTTAATTCTTACCTATTCCATTTTTCTTAAATGGGTAATTGTCCATCATTTGTAGTCCACTTATGACTAGTAAGTTAGGATTAAACTGGGGTAAGATTTCTCCAAACTTTTCTAAGGAACTCAATAAAGGATTGTTTTCATCATTATGCATAATATATCTATTTGCTCTGGGCGCTTTGTAGGCACCAAATTGTTCATCTGCTTTGTACTCTAAGATCATATGGATATCATCTTTAACTTCTTCATTTTCTTCACCTCCCACTATTTTTATATCTTCTGGAATGTATGATTTTAATTTTTTACTCATTTTAGCAGCAAATAAAACCTTCCAGCCTTCCATATGGAAACGTTTCGCCATTAGGGGCGCATTGCCGCCGATAGTCCATCTTGTGTCTGGCAATTTTAATGCTTGTTCTATTAGTGCATCATAAAGTTTGGAATTCGACATAAACCTCCTGAAAACATTAAAACACTTTGTGGAATACTTACAGTCTGATGTGACAGTATGTACAATATTGTAATTTTTAATTATAGTTAAAAGGTCACTAGGTTTTTTAACTTACTCTGCCGCTGCACCATGGCTGAAGAAATATGCGAAGCTTTTTAGGAATTCGTCCATGTTTGAGATCTCATTATAATGTTCCGGGATACCTTTTAATTCTCTGTGGTCCAGCAGAGTTGTTGCGTTGACGAAGAGATCGTGGCAAGCCCCATAACCAAGCGCAACTTTTGGTTGAAGATTTCCCTCCCCAACTCGATTCTCACTTTCCAAAAACAGCAAGTGTTCCTTGACGGGGGAAAGCCGCACGTCAGCAACATCATTTTTGCGGTAAAATACTGCGTAGAGGACTATACAAAACGATAACAGCGACCCAAATTTGACCGGAGTGCTAGCCATCTTTATAGCTGTATGTAATTATTCAAACTGGAATGCAGCAGAAGTATTAAAACTTTTATGAGATCGGCGTCACATTACTATTGGCTTTGAGGCTTTATTTTATCACTCTCAGTGATAAAAAGTAATATATTTGTCTTTTTTATCGGTCGATATCGCCACAACTTCAAGTAAATAAATTTTTTTTAATGTTTTGGCTCCACACTTTTGTGTATTTAGCCAGTGTCAAGTAATTGATAATTTATCAAGTTAATGATATTTCACGCAAAATATATGTGTCAAGTCACAGTCGAAGTCATCAAGTCAAGTCATAGTCAAGTCATAGTTTGGTCATAGTCTAGTCAAAGTCATACTCATAGTAAAGTGGTGGCAACTTTACTTGAAGCTTCTATGTAGTTTTGGAAACAACACGAAAAAAAAAGTTTCACCATCATTATACCATTTTCCCACACTCACACCTGTAATCCAGCACTTAATGAATAGAATGCCACAAATTTTATGCACTAACACTGAAAATAATACAATGCGGTGACGCAATCTTTTTCGCTTTCCCGCCAAACTCAAGTAAATATTTAAATAAATACATTCATCTATGCACAATGTATTATACGTGTCAAAGAGTATGTAATGCTGATATATGTATCTCTAATTCTCTACCCAAAGAGTATATAATCACATGTCTTAACCCAGTCTGTGAGTATTATGAATAAATTCTGAAGTATATAATTATGATATGAAAGGTCGTACAATCTTTGTACGTATTACAACCTTTCCTAGTAGATATCGCTGGCGCGTACGCGACAGACAGACGTCAAGGAAAAAAATGAATGACATTGACAGCTTAACAATGCTTTACGAAGTGCTGAAACATCGCTAAAAAGCGATAGAAAGCCATTAAGAAGAGCACAAGAACGTGCACGAGTGTTGACAAATGGTTCCAAGTTTTAAAACTATGTCTTTTCGTTTTCTTTTCAAGGATTCCTAGAGTCTTCAGTAAAATATCCACCATTTTACTGTGGCATTTTGACTGACAAAGTGCAAAATAAGACTTTGACATGACATAACCGTACAAAATTCCTCACTTGACATTGGCAGAATTATCGCTAAAAAGCGATAGCAGGCCATTAAACGAAGAGAAGAAGAAGAAGAAGAGAAGAAGAAATGAAATTGATAGCGGTCTGATAGAGGACAATAACACCTAGATAAAGCGGCTATAATTATAGTGTATAACAATGATTTTTATGCACAATACACAAACCGTGTCATGGCCAATGAAGAGTGTGTATGAAGTTAGCCCCGCACTTTTCGAAATCTAGATTTTTTGTTGTTGTGCTGAATTGTTCTTGGTTTGTTCTATATTGTTCCAAAATAAAAACATTCTAGCGTGAAAATTATGGGTGGAAAACCCGAAAAACAAATTTTCACCGTAGCCCCCCAAGTTTGATATATCCTATTTTTCTTTGTTTTGCTGGATTGTTCTAAGTTTGTTCTCAATTGTTCCAAAATATAACGATCCTAGAATGAAAACTGAAGTCGAAGAATAAGAAAAACTTTTTCGTGGTAGTCCAGCACTTTTGGAATTTCCAAAATTTTAATGTTGTTCCAGATTGTTCTAACTTTGTTCTACATTGTTCCAAAATAAAAAAATTTAAGAGTCAAAATTGAGGCCAGAAATTAAAAAAAACTTTTGTATGGTAGCCCCCCATTTTGCGATAATCTCATTTTCCAATGTTGAGCTGGGTTGTTCTAGGTCTATTCTACATGAATCGCTGAGGTTAGGTTTGGGTTGAGTTCCTTGGTTGGTTGGATGTTATTTTGGATTGTGAATTGTGGTTCTTTGTGTGTGCGTAGACTATGCCTAAGCCGTTGAGGGACGCCTCCGGGCGCTTCCTGAGGGACCCTTCCCAGGGACAGCTCAGAGGTCCTCCTCAGGGCCCACCGGTTTTGGTGGACCCTGAGAAGGGCTCTTGCGCTTCCCAGGGCAGGATAGAAGAAGGGCGGGCGGTGGAGTCCGACGACTCCTCCATCATATCGGAGAGGTCGGGCGGACGGGAGACCGCCGACGAGAGCGGTGCTGGCCGGAAACGGCCGTACTCGTCATTCTTCGTGCCTGGGTTTTTGGACTCAGACACGGAGACCGAAGAGACGGCGGCCGCCAAGGTAAATTCGGCGAGGAGAGGCAGGAGGAAGGCCACCCAGGCGGGTCCGTCCAGGGAGACCTTCCTCAAGCCTGCTCCTGTGGATGAGGAAATGGAGACGCTTCTGCAGGGCAGGAGATATAGGAAGGGGCCGGCCGCTGTGGTTAGCGACGTCGAGCCGAGCACCGGAACTGATTCTGATGCTCGCCCGATGGTCGTTGACCTCAGCGTCCTCAACGCCCAGGAGCTAAGAGCGCGGGCGGGGGAGGAGCTCACCCGCATTCTTGAGGTTGCCAGGAAATCTGGCAACCTCAAGGGTGAGTTCGTCGGCCGCCTCAAGAAGTCCGCGTCGACCCTAGGCGAGGTGGTCGACACCCTGACTGGGAGGAGCGAAGCGGAGGAGACGCGACGGCTCAGGGCGGAAAATACCCGCCTACGGTTGGAGGTGGAGGCAATGAAGGCGGAGGTGAAGGCGCTTCGTCTTGGCTTCAGTGAGGCCAAGACGGAGGCCGCCACTGCTACCGCTGCCGCCGCCACCGCCACCGCTACCGCTGCCGCTACGCAGAGGCCTGCAGCCCCCTCAGTGCTGGGTGCTGACTTTCTGGAGGAGCTTAAGGGGTCCTTGACTGCCACTTTCGGGCAAATGCTCAATGCCCGACTCGCAGTGATCGAGGACCGCCTTCTGCCTGCAAAGACGGTGCGTCCACCACTGAGGGCGGACGCTAAGAGGGCAGCGGCGGAGGCCGCAAATGCAGGGGTGGCTGAGCTTGCTCGCCAGCAGGCTGAGGTTGCGGGTCCTTCCACAAGGACCCCAAGTACCCAGGTTCCTGAGGGAAGGGAAACATGGGCCCAGGTGGTGGGAAAAGGCAAGGGGAAGGGAAAGGGAAAGGGGAAGCCCTCCGTTCCCACCCCTGCCCCTGCAGCCCCTAAGCCCCGTGCCCAAACGGCCCTTGCTTCCACGGCCCGTGCCCCTCCCGCGGCCCCTGCCCCCGCAGCCCGTGCTCCAACGGCCCGTCTCCCCGCAGCCCGTGCCCCTGCAGCCCGTACCCCTGCTCCAGCAGCAAGGCCGGCAGCCCCCCCAGCTGGTAGGGTTACGACGGTGCTGAAGAGTCCCCCAAAATCCGCGGCCGTGGTGCTATCACTGCACCCCGATGCCGTGGAAAAAGGGATGACCTACAGCACCGTCCTCCAGACGGTGCAGGATAAGGTTGACCTGCAGGAGCTGGGGATCGAGGAGATCCGCATTCGCCAAACGGCTACGGGAGCCAGGATGCTACAGATCCCCGGCTCCCAAAGCGGGGAGAAAGCGGATCGCCTCGCGGAAAAGCTCCGCGGGGTTGTGATGGAGGTGGCCAATATCACCAGGCCGGTTAAAACCACTGATCTGAGGATCAGTGGTTTGGATGATGCGGCCACCAAGGAAAAGGTGGTGGCAGCGGTCGCACGTGCGGGGGAGTGCGACCCGCAGCTAGTAAAGGCCGGGGAGATTCGCCCTGGTCCAAGAGGGGCTGGCTCCACTCTCGTTTCCCTCCCAGTTGCAGCAGCTAAAGTGCTGCTACAGAAAGGGAGATTGCTGATCGGGTGGAGCTCAGTGCAGGTGGTGGCACTGGGGGAACGCCCCATGCGCTGTTACCGGTGCTTGGGGCTAGGGCACACTCGCCCTCTGTGCCCCGCGGTGGCGGACAGGGGTGACCTGTGTTTCCGTTGTGGGGAAGCAGGTCACCGGTCGGCCAGCTGCGGGAAGACAGTCCCACGCTGTGCCATCTGCGCAGAGTCGGGGCGGCCCTCTGGGCACGTAATGGGGGGACGCGGCTGCGTTCCCCCTAAGACGAAGGGGAAGGCCACCCGGACCCTGGCCGCCCCAGCTGCCACAAGCCAGGCCGCCCCGGAGGTAGTACGCCCAGCGGCGTGTGAGGAGGTTGTGATGTCCGATTAATGGATCAAGTCGGACATCACAACTTCCTCCAGACGAATCTAAACCACTGCGCCAGAGCCCAAGATCTGCTTATGCAGTCCTTGGCGCAGTGGCAGATAGACGTGGCGGTCGCCGCGGAGCCGTACTATGTCCCCCCCCAACATACGTGTTGGGCTGGGGACCTGGACGACTCCGTGGCTGTCATTGGGCGATCCGGCGGGTCCACCCCCCTCTCGGTTGAGGAGAGGGGGTCGGGTTATGTGGTGGCAAAGTGGGGGGAGTATGCGATTGTCGGCGCATACTTCTCCCCCAACAAAACCGCTGCGGAGCTGGAGGTCTTTGTGGACCTCCTGGCCGCGGCGGTGAGGAGACAGGCCCCACGTCAGGTCCTCTTCATGGGGGACCTGAATGCCAAGGCCCGGGATTGGGGCAACCCCTCCACAAACCCTCGCGGCGAGATCGTGAGGGAGTGGGCGGTTGCCACAGGACTGACCCTACTCAACAGAGGGTCGGCCCACACGTGCGTGCGGCAGCGCGGGGGGTCCGTGGTAGACATCTCGTTCGCCACCCCCGCTGTCGCAGCACGTGTCCGGGCCTGGAGGGTGTTGTCGGAGGTGGAGACTCTCTCGGACCATAAATACATAAGGTTCGAGATCTCCACCTCCAACAACCGAGGGGGGCCCCTGCGGGTGGCGCGGCCGGTCTTCCCGCGCTGGGCTATTAGTCGCTTCGACGCCGAACTGGCAAAAGAGGCGGCTATGGTCCAGGCTTGGCAGGCTGGGCCCGTGCACCCGGAAGTGGACGTTGCGGCGAGCCACTTCCGTGCAGCGGTCACGGCCGTGTGTGACACGGCCATGCCAAGGGCCCGCCGCCGCCCCGAACGCCGCCAGGTACACTGGTGGAACCCGGAGATTGCCGATCTCTGGGTCACCAGTTCGGCGGCGAGGCGGGCCTACACCCACTGCAGGAGGCGACGCAGGGGCCGCACGGACGAGCAGCTGTCAGCTGAGGAGCTGGCAGCTGAGGGCCGGCTGTACAGTGCCTACCGCGACGCGCGGGGGGACCTACAGCTGGCCATTGGCCGTGCAAAGGCAGAGAGCTGGGGCGAGACGTTGGAAGGCCTCAACAGGGACCCATGGGGACGTCCATATAGGGCTGCCCGGAACAAGTTCCGGGGCCAGACGTCCCCAGTTGCTGAGTCCCTGGAGCCGGAGCTCCTGGGCAGGGTGTTGGAGGGGCTCTTCCCCGACAGAGATCCCCTCCATAACCCTCCGACGATGGCATCGTCCTTCCCCGTCCCTGAGGCAGACTCAGCGGACTCCATCCCGCCTCTGACGGAGGCGGAGATGGAGGTCGCGGTTGCACGCCTACGGGGCAAGAGGACCGCCCCGGTCCTGATGGGATCCCGGGGCGGGTCCTCAGGATAGCCCTGGAGGAGATGGGTGATCGGCTTCGGGAACTGTTCGACGCGTGCCTCACGTCCGGACGATTCCCGAAGCCGTGGAAGGACGGCCGATTGTGCCTGTTGCGGAAGGAGGGTCGTCCTGCTGACTCCCCTTCCGCATACAGGCCCATCGTCTTGCTGGATGACACGGGTAAGCTGCTAGAACGTGTGGTAGCTGCCCGTGTCATTCAGCACCTGGAGGGTACTGGGCCTGGGTTGTCAGAGGCCCAGTATGGGTTCAGAGCGGGGCGGTCTACTATAGACGCCCTGCTCTGGCTCAAGGAGTGGACACAGGATGCGGTCGGCAGGGGGGAAAAGGCGTTGGCTGTATCGCTTGACATAGCCAACGCCTTCAACAGCCTCCCGCATGGAACGATACAGGAGGCGCTCCGTTACCACGGCGTGCCCCTGTATCTGCGGAGGCTGTTGGCCGACTACCTCCAGGACCGCGAGGTCTTGGTGGAAGGGCGCGACGGTTTGAGGCACCGTCGCGTCTCCTGCGGGGTTCCACAGGGGTCGGTACTGGGACCGATCCTGTGGAACATTGGCTATGACTGGGTGCTGCGTGGCACGCTGCCTGCAAACATGCGGGTTGTGTGCTACGCAGACGACACCCTGGTCGTAGTCAAGGGGAGGGACCTCAGGGAGACGGTGCGGCTGGCCACGGTGGGAACAACCCTCGTGGTCGACCGCATCCGCTCCCTGGGACTGGAGGTTGCCCTCTCCAAGACCGAGGCCCTGTTGTTCCACGGGCCTCGGGGGGGACCCCCTCCAGGAACGCGGGTGCTTCTGGATGGGGTCCCGGTCCCGGTTGGGACCCAGATGAAATATCTGGGTCTCATCCTGGACGGGAGGTGGACTTTTGGGGCCCACTTCACTCAACTGGCCCCAAAAGTCATAGGAGCGGCCGCCGCTCTGGGGAGGCTGCTGCCCAACGTGGGTGGCCCAAACGCCACGTGCCGTCAGCTGTACTCCGGAGTGATCCGGAGTATGGCCATGTACGGGGCACCGGTCTGGGTGGACGCCCTCGGTCGCAATAACAAGGCCCTGCTGCGACGTCCGCAGCGGGTCATTGCGACGAGGGCGATCCGCGGATACCGGACGGTGTCCTGGACGGCGGCTTGTGTGCTGGCCAGTGATCCCCCCTGGGAGCTCGAAGCGGAGACCCTCGCCGAAGTTTACCACTTCGTGGCGGCGAGAAGGTCCCGTGGAGAGGCTCCAGCGTGGGGGGAGGTCAAGCGCCTGCGAAAGCAGGCGCGGGCCGCCCTGTTGCGGCGGTGGACGGAGGACCTGGCTCCACCGGTCCCTGGACAGAGGACGGTGGAGGCCATCCGCCCGGTCCTCCGGGAGTGGGTGCGGCGGCCCTTTGGGTCGCTGACGTTTCGTTTGGTGCAGGTGCTTTCCGGGCATGGATGTTTCGGAAAGTACCTGCATCAAATCGCGAGACGGGAGGCGACCCCGGCCTGCCACGAATGTGGGGCGCCAGAGGACACGGCGCCCCACACGCTGGAGGTGTGCGCTGCTTGGGACTCCGAGCGGCGCACACTTTCAGCGGTCGTTGGCCGGGACCTCTCGCTGCCGAGCGTGGTGAAAGCCATGCTCGGCAGCGAGAGTGCGTGGCAGGCCACGGTCTCCTTCTGCGAGAGGGTGATGATGCAGAAGGAGGCCGCGGAGCGGGTCAGGGAGGATAATACCAACTCTGACCCCCTCCGGCGCAGACGGGCGGGGAGACGGAGGAGGCGCTTTATTGAGCGCTTTCTCCATCCCCCGTAGTGGGGCCAGTGGCGGAGAGTCGGGGGACTCTCCGCTGCACTTACATGGCCCCACACGTCTGGTGGGCAACTAAGGTGGAAGGTTGCCCACCCACTGGCGCAGAGGCCCGGAAGGGCCTACCGTCGGGGCGAGATGGTTAATGCAGTGCGTCTCCATCTCGCCCCATCCCGGCGGCGGTCGGATCACGGGGGGGTTTTAGTGGGTTCGAGTCCCACATACCCCCTGCCACCACCCACGTGGTGGCAGGGAAGTGCGAGGGCATTTCCCCCCCTCAAAAAAAAAAAAAAAAGGTCTATTCTACATTGCGTCCTCCACGCCCAGGAGCTGAGGGCACGGGCGGGAGAAGAGCTCACCCGCATTCTCGAGGTTGCCAGGAAATCCGGCAACCTAAAGGGTGAGTTCGTCGGCCGCCTCAAAAAGTCCGCGTCGACCTTAGGCGAGGTGGTCGACACCCTCACGGGAAGGAGCGAGGCGGAGGAGACGCGGCGACTCAGGGCGGAGAATACTCGCCTGCGGCTGGAAGTGGATGCGATGAAGGCGGAGGTGAAGGC
Source organism: Ennomos fuscantarius (assembly GCA_905220475.3). Taxonomy (NCBI): domain Eukaryota; kingdom Metazoa; phylum Arthropoda; class Insecta; order Lepidoptera; family Geometridae; genus Ennomos; species Ennomos fuscantarius. The sequence goes on along the minus strand of HG992036.1, from coordinate 12,835,748 downwards.
GCTTCGTCTTGGCTTCAGTGAAGCCAAGACGGAGGCCGCCACTGCCACCGCTGCCGCTGCCACCGCCACCGCTACCGCTGCTGCTACACAGAGGTCGGCAGCCCCCCCCCGTGCTGGGCGCCGACTTTTTGGAGGAGCTCAGGGGGTCCTTGACTGCCACGTTCGGGCAAATGCTTAATGCCCGACTCGCGGTGATCGAGGACCGCTTGTTGCCTGCCAGGACGGTGCGTCCACCACTGAGGGCGGATGCCAAGAGGGCAGCGGTTGAGGCCGCAATCGTGGAGAGGGCGGAGGCTGCTCACCAGCAGGCTGGAGTTGTGGGTCCTTCCACCTCCAGAAGGACCCCAAGTGCCCAGGTTCCTGTGGGGAAGGAAACCTGGGCCCAGGTGGTGGGTAAGGGCAAAGGGAAGGGGAAGGGAACGGGGAAGTCCTCCGTCCCCACCCCTGTTCCTGCAGCCCCCGCGGCCCGTATCCCCGCGAGCCGTGCCCCCACGGCTCGTGCCCCCGCGGCCCAAGCCCCCACGGCCCGTGCCCCCGTGGCCCGTACCCCCGCGTCTGCAGCGAGACCGGCAGCTCCTCTTGCCGCTAGGACGGTGCTGAAGAGTCCCCCGAAATCCGCGGCCGTGGTGCTGTCATTGCGCCCCGATGCCGTGGAAAAGGGGGTGACCTACAGCGCCGTTCTCCAGACGGCGCAGGAGAAGGTGGACCTGCAGGAGCTGGGGATCGAGGGGATCCGCTTTCGCGAGACGGCTACGGGAGCCAGGATGTTAGAGATCCCCGGCTCCCAAAGTGGGGAGAAAGCGGACCGCCTCGCAGAAAAGCTCCGCGGGGTTGTGACGGAGGTGGCCAACGTCACCAGGCCCGTCAAAACCACTGATCTGAGGATCAGTGGTTTGGACGACGCGGCCACCAAAGAGAAGGTGGTGGCAGCGGTCGCACGAGCGGGGGAGTGTGACCCGCAGCTGGTAAAGGCGACTGCGAAAGCAGGCGCGGGCCGCCCTGTTGCGGCGGTGGACGGAGGACCTGGCTCCACCGGTCCCTGGACAGAGGACGGTGGAGGCCATCCGCCCGGTCCTCCGGGAGTGGGTGCGGCGGCCCTTTGGGTCGCTGACGTTCCGTTTGGTGCAGGTGCTTTCCGGACATGGATGTTTCGGAAAGTACCTGCATCAAATCGCGAGACGGGAGGCGACCCCGGCCTGCCACGAATGTGGGGCGCCAGAGGACACGGCTCCCCACACGCTGGAGGTGTGCGCTGCTTGGGACTCCGAGCGGCGCACATTTTCAGCGGTCGTTGGCCGGGACCTCTCGTTGCCGAGCGTGGTGAAAGCCATGCTCGGCAGCGAGAGTGCGTGGCAGGCCACGGTCTCCTTCTGCGAGAGGGTGATGACGCAGAAGGAGGCCGCGGAGCGGGTCAGGGAGGATAATGCCAACTCTGACCCCCTCCGGCGCAGACGGGTGGGGAGACGGAGGAGGCGCTTCATTGAGCGCTTTCTCCATCCCCCGTAGTGGGGCCAGTGGCGGAAAGTCGGGGGACTCTCCGCTGCACTTACATGGCCCCACACGTCTGGTGGGCAACTGAGGTGGAAGGTTGCCCACCCACTGGCGCAGAGGCCCGAAAGGGCCTACCGCCGGGGCGAGATGGTTAATGCAGTGCGTCTCCATCTCGCCCCATCCCGGCGGCGGTCGGATCACGGGGGGGTTTTAGTGGGTTCGAGTCCCACATACCCCCTGCCACCACCCCCGTGGTGGCAGGGAAGTGCGAGGGCATTTCCCCCCTCAAAAAAAAAAAAAAGAAAAAAAAAAAGGTCTATTCTACATTGTTCCAGAATATAATTTGTCTAGAAAGAAAGCTGCGGCCAGGAAACGATAAAAACTGAAGGGAGAACCAGTATGTCGTTAAAGAAGTTAGCCCCGCACTTTTGGAATTTCCGAAAATTTCATGTTGTCCCAGATTGTTCTAAGTTTGTTCTATATTGTTCCAAAATAAAAAACTTTCAGAATCAAAATTGAGGCCAGAAATTAAAAAAAACTTTTGTTTGGTAGCCCCCCCATTTAACGATAATCTTATTTTTTAATATTGTGCTGGGTTGTTCTAGGTTATTCTACATTGTTCCACAATATTAATCGTCTAGAACAAAATCTGCGGCCAGGAAACGATAAAAAGTGAAGGGAGAGGCATGTCATCTAGATGAACATATTGAAGAAGTTAGCGCCGCACTTTTGAAATTTCCAGAATTTCTCTATTGTGCTTAACTGTGTTAGGCACATGTTAAAGGGTGGATTTCCCAACAGCAAAATTTACCCGGCATGGATGAAATCGGTAGTGCAGAGCGTTAGTTTAGAGTTCTAATATTTTTTTCTAGATAGAAGAGGTAGTTACCTATACGGGTGGATTTCCCAACAGCAACCCGGCATGGATGAAATCGGTAGTGCAGAGCGTTAGTTTAGAGTTCTAATATTTTTTTCTAGATAGAAGAGTTACCTATACGAGACAATAAATATTTCTTGATTAGGATTGCAATTAAGGAGGAAAAAAATTAGTTAAACCCCCAAATTTTTCATTTCAGTGTCTGTCCGCACTACATTTTTGTGTGTAATTTATCTCGTACAACAAAAACTATTCGTTATTTCGGTTTATGGCTACTTTTATTTAAATTCTGAATAGTGATAGTGTGATCACAAAGTAATTTTATAATTATATCTACCCAGTTTAATAACTGGTAAGTAAAAATGCATGTGTCCAAGAAACTCGTTTAATTTCGGTGGCTTAATGTTTATCAAGAATATTTTTCCATAGAGCAACTCTAGCTCCCCCCTCGTGCGCTTAGAACTTACGTAACAGTGCCGCCTAGTGTTCCAAAGTGAAAGGACGTATGCAGCTTGCCTGCATGTTCCCGAAAAACACGTAAGTTTTTCATATCGGTGTCATGAGACAAATTAATTTTCATTTCTGTGTATAGGTATTACTTGTTTTCCAATAAATTAGTATATTTAATTAAGTATACACGAGTGCGCTAATTGTAGTACGTTTATTGGGGTAGTATTCATTAAATCCTACACCAAATAGTTTTCTTGTAATGCTCATATTTGTCCTTGTTTTTAACTTCGGTGTTTTCATTTCGGTTGATTCGGTGGCCTAAACTGTCAACCGAAATGATAAAAAACTCAGCGAAATGATAAAAATTCTCATTTTGGTGCAGTTTTATCATTTCAGTGTATAATTGTTTCATTTATGTGGATTGTTTTATCATTTCGGTTTGTTATTATTTCATTTCGGTGAAAAAAAAAGTAGTTTGCCTGATGTTATTATGCTTAAGATATTAAGCTTTGAGTTTAACATAGAGTTCATAATAATAATCGAATGTAACTTCAAGTAATTTTTCAATCTCATTTGAATTATGGTAAGATTTCAGTCATTCGTTTAAATAAATACGTATATTTTTACTTGATATTCATTTATTTTACTTCTTTTACTGTAGATTTTTAGTGTGGTACCCAGAGGAATACCTAAAATTTAGCAAAAAATAGGTAGGTAACTAGGTTAAAATTGTGACTCAAACTCGATAGCATACTAACGTGTTCTACGCAACCTAAACTGCTGCTATAACAGTTTAGGTAAGGTGTATGGCTCAGATAAGCTTTTGCTAAGTAGTAAATAATATTTTAATATAAAAAGTTTTATGAAACGTATAAGGTTGTTTTTATTAAAACCTGGCTGTTTATGTTTTCGGTATTTTAATTTTGATGGATAGAGTCTTTCATTTCAGTGGCTAGTTATTTCATATCGGTGAACGTCTGTTTCATTTCGGTGGCATCAAAACTTTAAACACATTTTATTATAGGTTTATTGAGATATATTTTGATGACATTAAATCTGAGCATGAACAGTATCAAGAAGTACAATAAACCATAGTTTAAATTTGAAAAAACTTAATAATAAGAAAATCCACCGAAATGACAGAAAGAAACGACTTGTTGAAATTCACCCTAAATTGTTCCAGAATATCAAACTTCAAAAGCAAATATATACGTCAGAACAAGAAAATTACATTTAAATGGAACTTGAAGGTAAGCATATTTTTGAGACCATTTCTTTTGTTGTGCTGAATTGTTTCAGGTATGTTTTACATAGTTCCAGGTTGAAGAAATTGTAAATTGTTGAACAAGAAATTGTCTTGAAAATATGCTTACCTTCAAGTTCTATTAAAAAGTAATTTTCTTGTTCTGTATATATTTGCTTTTGAAGTTTGATATTCTGGAACGATTTAACACGTGCCTAGCACAGTCCAGCACAGTAGAGAAATTCTGGAAATTTCAAAAGTGCGGGGCTCACTTCTTTAATATGTTTATCTAGATGACATGCTGGTTCTCCCTTCACTTTTTATCGTTTCCTGGCCGCAGATTTCGTTCTAGACGATTAATATTCTGGAACAATGTAGAATAGACCTAGAACAACCCAGCACAATATTAAAAAATAAGATTATAGTAAAATGAGGGGGCTACCAAACAAAAGTTTTTTTTAATTTCTGGCCTCAATTTTGACTCTGGATTTTTTTTATTTAGGAACAATGTAGAACAAAGTTAGAACAATCTGGAACAACATTAAAATTTTGGAAATTCCAAAAGTGCGGGGCTACCACGAAAACGTTTTTCTTATTTTCCGACTTCAGTTTTCATTCTAGGATCGTTATATTTTGGAACAATTGAGAACAAACCTAGAACAATCCAGTAAAACAAAGAAAAATAGGATATATCAAACTTGAGGGGCTACGGTGAAAATTTGTTTTTCAGGTTTTCCACCCATAATTTTCACACTAGAATTTTTTTATTTTGGAACAATATAGAACAAACCTAGAACAATTCAGCACAACAACAAAAAATCTAGATTTCGAAAAGTGCGGGGCTAACTTCACACACACCAATGAAGAACATAAAAAAATATGACTTATTCACGCAATTACTTGTGTGAGTTTTGGCGGTAAAACGAGAAAGATAGCTTCACCGCATTGTATATATTATTTTCCAAAACTTGTGTTCTTTTCAGTGTTGGTGCATAAAATTGGTGGTTTATTCGTTAAGTGCTGGATTACAGGCATGAGTGCGGGAAAGTGGTATAGGTAATAATGGTAAAACGTTTCTTTTCGTGTTGTTTCCGATATTTGATAAATTATCAATTACTTGACACTGTCTAAACTAAATACACAGAAGTGTGATGTGGAGTACTCCTACACTACGGAATACCAAAAATATATCAAAATATAACCTAGAAACTATGTACTACTATTAAGAGACAGCCACTGCTTGGTGCTTGCAGTGCTTGCTTCCCTCCCGTCCATTCGTGCTTTTCCTCTTATCTCTTTCCCGCTCCCTTCTTTTTTACCTTCCACAGCATGAGTACAGTGGCTTCATCTTCGTTGCTAGCTATTTTTTATCATTATCTTGATCTCGTCACGTAATTATCTATATTTATATAACTCTGCACTCTGGAGTTCGGCGGTACTATCTTACAAATTACCGCAAGGATTACATTGATTAACGTTGTAATTTTTCAACATATTGAAATAATTCTTTACCATTGCTGTTTTTTTATTAAAATATTCTTACATGAAAATTACTTCCTTGTTGTTTTGTACAATCCGCAATTAGCCGTTTAAAAAAATATAAAGTATTCTAAATGTCATTCAGAAACAAAATGCTATACCTAACCATAAAACGTAGTGGTTACATGCTCTTTGCCTAACCATAAAAAATCAATTCAAATCAATTCAACTGATTGGTATATGAATCTAGTAGTTGCAGCATGATGCGCATTGAAAGGGACAGACAGCTAGACAGACAAAATATTAAAATCAAATCGTTTTTCTTCTAAGTATATTAATAAACAATTAAATGTACCATAACAGCTGGTATAATAAATAATAAAAAATGGATTGTATTGTAATTGATATATTCAAAAATTTAATATGTAGTAGGTACAGATTTAGCACAGTTATAGTTTTATTATTTTATGTATATTACTTAGAGAATTTATAAATGTTCGTAGGTATATTTATATAGCATTCATAGCGTATATCATTTAAAAAAAACATAACCCAGAAGGTAGGTACTAATCTTTTGAGACACAAGCTTCTTTTATCGAGTCTATAAGAGGACTATAAAAAACATGCCCCCAATATAAAAGCGATAAGCCAAGTAGGGTGAGCATGTAAAGTAAGTGAGTAAGTAGGTGCTTACTTCATTAACGTACGCGATGCAAGCCAGTAATCTTGCAAATGTTTTCGAAAGCCAAAAAACATTCCGTACATGGCGCGACCGGTCACCGGTCGCCTATTATGGGACGAGGCGAGATGTACGGCTTTAGGAGTAAATTGTACGTACATGTCAGGGTGTATTGTAATTAATTTGGTTAAAGTTCACATTTCACAATTTTTAATTTTATCTGGTTTCGTTGGCCTGATGCCCTCTTGGCCTGGTAGAGAGTGGATTTCCAAAAGTATTTGCAAAATAAGATCACGCAAAATACCTAAACATCCATTGCATATGTCTTGTCCAGAATATACACACTGTTTTAAGGTAACTAAGTATTTAGGTTACAACTCTGGTGTATTTATCTACAACGAGCTTCTGCCCGCAGCTTCGCCCGCGGCGTGGCCTATGGGATAATAATTCAACCACCCATTTCACGCTCTTAAGGGTAGAATTCCGAAAAATCCTTTCTTAGTGGATGCCTACGTCTTAACATCTACCTACATGCCAAATTTCAGCCCGATCCGTCCAGTGGTTTGGGCTGTGCGTTGATAGATCACTATGTCAGTCAGTCACCTTTGAGTTATATATATTTAGATTTAGGAAATCGAGGAACTTCAATATAAGTATTAGGTACACTACCTACTCGCCTGGTGACGTTGCAAAGGTCGGCAACTACCACAGAATTAGCCTGTTTAAAAAAAGTTACTAGTTATTGAGCGGCCCCAAAACAAGCTATTAGGGTTAAAACGTTTTTTTTATAAATTATGGTAGACTCAGAGCATTATGCTCGTCTGTACTAAAGTTAGACAGCTCTAGGAATTTTGGCGGGAAAGCGAAAAAGATTGCGTCACCGCATTGTATTATTTTCCAAAACTTGTGTTATTTTCAGTGTTAGTGCATAAAATTGGTGGCATTCTATTCGTTAAGTGCTGGATTACAGGCGTGAGTGTGAGTTGACTAGACTAGACTATGACTTAACTTGATGACTTGGACTGTGACTTGACTTGACTTTTTAATATTAATTATTAACATGAAAAATTATCAATTACATGACACTAAATACACAAAAGTGAGGAGCCAAAACAAAAAAAAAAGTTACAGAGCAGAAATAATAGTATCCATATTACATATAACAAATGAAATAATTAGTAGGAAGGTATTACATGGCAGGATTTCTTCTATATAGGCACTCGTACATATAGGTATTATGAGTAGGATAAACCCCCCACTTTATGTGTCACTCAAAACCCTAACTTGTCCGATTAATCGCCCGTACTGACTTTTTATGTAACAATAGACACTTAATGCTACCATATCAGGCTAAAAATAAGGTTTCAGCAAAAAGTAAGGTTTTTAAGGTATAAATAGAGCCTGAAATGGAAGTCACGTATTGTTGCCGCCAAAATAATGTGCAGATAAAATCTCCGTATGGTGTAACCGTCTGGCGCCGGTGGTCGTATATTGCGACCACTGTGGTTGCGAACTTTATTTGGTAACTACTTTATTGAGGTTTTTTTTTTTTAATGGCTTATTGCTGTATTTTCTTTACCAACCTTTACAGCGCCACCGGGATAAGAGGATCGAGAAGACTACGTCCACTGGAAGAGTTAGAATCAGAATACCTACATAGGTATTATGAATAAAAGAAAAAATAAAGAAAAACATTTATACAATACTCACAAAAATAAAATTAAATTTACAAGAATATGCATATGTAGGCTGAGCGGGTTGTGCGTAGGTTGCAACCTATATAACTATAGGGCTTCAGCATGTCCACACCGCGCCGTGTCTGGAACAAGAATGATCGTAGTACACCGAGCGATCTCTTTATAATAGGTCTTTACCTATGAAATTGCCGTATTGCAGTACAGACTTTTTCAATCAAAAAAAAGTTTTGATTGGCTATGAATTCTAAATTCAAATTAATTTTGTTTTAAAAATATGACATTCTATTTACAATATAAGTCTTTTGTTTATTGATTAGCGTTGTATTTTCATTACATTTCAACATTTTTCCTCATAATGGATACTTTGAAATTTCGTGTAATTATGGAATATGAGTTCCGTCGTGGCACCAACGCGGCACAAACGACACGTAACATCAACGACGTTTACGGAGAGAACTGTACAAACGAACGTACAACCCGTTATTGGTTTGCTCGGTTCCGTTCTGGGAATTATGACTTGAAAAATGAACCTCGTGGTCGTCCGGAAACTTTGGTCAACAATGATGAATTAAAGGCGATTGTGGAAGCTGATGAATCTCAATCTACAGCTGAGCTAGCAGCAGCTTTTGATGTTAGCATCACAACAATATTGGTCCATTTGCGACAGATTGGCAAGATAAAAAAGCTTGATAGATGGGTGCCCCACGAACTTAACGATCGCCAGCGTACGTACGCGTCGAGACTTGCCTTGCGCTGCTTAACAGGCACAGAAATGAAGGAATTTTGAACCGAATTGTTACGTGCGACGAAAAATGGATTCTTTTTGACAATCGAAAGCGCTAAGCAAGTTGGTTAGATCCTGGTTCGGTACCAAAGCAATGTGCAAAACGAAAAATGACCCCTAGAAAGGTGATGATCACAGTTTGGTGGTCTAGTGCTGGTGTGATTCATCATAGCTTTTTACAAAACGGCGAGAGCATTACTGCAGATGTGTACATTGAAGAACTGACCACAATGATGGCGAAACTCGAACGTCTGCAACCAGCTTTGGTCAATCGGTCGTCTCCACTGCTACTTCGCGACAACGCGCGACCCCATACTGCACAACAGACCGTCTCTAAGCTGCATGAGTTGGGTTTGGAAGCTCTCCCTCATCCGCCATACTCACCAGATCTTGCGCCTACCGACTATTACATTTTCCAAAATTTGGACAACTTTTTAGCGGGAAAAAAATTCAATTCCCGAGAGGCAGTACAAAACGCCTTTGAAGAGTTTGTTGTCTCCCGTCCTGCTGATTTTTTCAAGAAGGGCATCCATAAACTGCGACAGCGTTGGCAAAGATGCATTGATTGCAGGGGTGATTACTTTGAATAAAAGAAATAAATAAGTTCGAAAAAAAAATACTTTAACTTTTTTCAAACAAAACGGCAATTTCATAGGTAAAGACCTAATATATCCAGATGGGTGGGGCAGCGATGACAGTTGCCGGTGTTGCCACTGTAATAAATTTAAATGCTGCCACAGGGTAAATTACGGTACTGCCCGCTGCGCATAGAGTTTATAACTGGACGTAGCCGCCGTCACATACAACAAGAGAATACAATTAAATATAAACAGTATCTCGTTAAGAGTATTTAATAAGAGAAATAAAAGAGTAGATAATAGCACGGATGCAGTGGTGCTGTGGTGTGGTGATGGACTAATTCCCCACTTCATGATTTGCTCAAAGCCCAACTTCGATAAATTGCCCAAGTCCACAGGTTTGAGTGCTAGGGAGGCTGTGCATCGGGTCGCGTGATTCACCGCCCGGGTCACTTCGAGACTGAGAGAAAAGTGAATAATCTGTTATTCAGTCGTATTTCAAGCGGTTACGTGTCGCTATTGCTCAGTGCTTGATGACTTCTGTTTGAATCGTTTGTTGTTATTTTCATACAACAACTTTATGATCATCTACCTTACAATAATAAATAATACTTGGTACTTATCTATATTATTATGTATCTATTATACTAAGGCAATTTTTTTAAGTTAATGAAATAGATAGATAGATAGATAGAGAACTCTTTATTGTTCCACCAATGAAATATAAAAATAACAAGAAAAACTTATAAACTAGTGTTACAATGGGCGGTCTTATCGCTGAAAGCGATCTCTTCCAGACAACCTTTGGATGGACAGTATTAAATGCAAAAGAGTAGACGGTGGTGTATGACAATTAAATAAAAAATAAAATAAAATACTTTTTTTTTTATATTACGAAATGACATTACGAGCAAGCCGCTTGCCTGATGTTAAGCGACACGACTGCCCATATCAGTTGCAATGACACTTGAAACACTAAATTATAGTTTCGCGACAGTTTCGTGACACTGCACTGCGCACGTCATTCTGAGACAGCACAGTCTTGTAATAAGATTACAAAACTGTGAGATTAGGTCATAAAGTCTCATTTGCCCAGTAATTTCACTAGCTACAGTGCCCTTCAAACCGGAACACAGATACGTGCAGAGTTAGTCTTTCAACAGATGATAAGCGACCCAGCCGCCCATGACAGAACAGTGTCACTCGAAACTCCAAAATATAAATAATTTAATTTACATTTAATATTTTAGTTAATAATTTTGTATTATTTCTTAGCTGCGATTGTGTCTTTTTTTGAACGGGTTAATACTGTTGGTTTCTATCGACCTTTACAGCGTTACCGGGCGGGCGGGCAGGTGCTTAAGGCGCCCAGGCACCAAAAGTGGGAGGCAACTAGCTCAAGGGCACCCCCGGGGTTCGAGCCTCGGCTTGGGCCGCTGCCGCGATCGATAAGACTAGATCCACTGGAAGAGTGGACCCTAAGGAAAGAAGCCGTAAACCACAGTTTTACCCGTCAGCTAAAAGATCGGAGTATCTCCCTTCCAGTCTCCAAATATAATAATAGTATAGCAATTTATACATTTATTAATTGAAGCCAATTGAAGGTATAGTTAGAGTAGCTACTTTCATCGATCGAGCTATAATTATTTAATTGAGGCATAATTGAGGACATCAGGAACACGCGCGTGTGGGAACTTGAGAGTAATGGGACGAATGTCGAAACGATTATCGCAGCTTATACTAAAATTAAAAGAATTCTCAGTATATTTTGTGCCTCGTAGGCTCTCATAAAATAAATAAATAAAGGTGGACATTTCACACTGCGCCATCTAACCCCGAACTAAGCAAAGCTTGCAAGCTTTTACTATGGGACCAGATAACTGATACATTTGTTTGGACATACATACATATACAATATGACACCCAGATACAGAACAAACACCTACGTTCACACACAAATGTTTGTCCCGGTCGGAATCGAAACCACAACCTGCAATTCAGAAGGCAGGGTTACTACCAACTGAGCAGCGGGCCAGTCTAGTAGGTAAGCAAGCCAGACTAAAATTATAGATCAAGTCATAGGTCAAAGTGGTACACTGTCTCAGCTGCATCGTCGTTAACGCCTGTTGAGTTGCAGTTCAAACGTAGGCCTATTTGTTAGATAATTTTTTATATTTATGAATTAAGCCTATTATTAACATGAACTTATATATATATAATATAAGCCTTTATTGCTGTTAGTTTTACAAATAATATATAAATACATAACGATATTTTTGTTATTTTCATAATTTATTTATAAACAATGTTTGCTTCATAATATCGGCACCGGTTTAACCTCCCTTGTAACAGCTTGTCTTGCGACAAAGGCCTGCTCTAAGAACTTCCATTTTGTCCTGTCCTTTGCTGTCCGAATCCATTCTGGACCAGCTATTCTTTTAAAGTCATCTTCCCAACGTTTTGTCTGTCTTCCTATACTTCTCTTTCCATCCCTTGGGTACCATTCTGTTACTAATTTTGTCCACTTCTCGTTCCGTTCTCTTAACATATGTCGCATCCGTTTTCGCATCCTTGAATTTTGTTATGTTTTTTATGTCTTTTAGTTTTATTTAGTCTTTTCTCTTAACACCAGCTACACTTCTTTCTAAGCCGTTCTGACATATTTACACTCTCCTACAGGCTATAGATAATAGAGCACCACTTTAAGTAGCTGCTTGCCTCTTGCATACATCGACTCTCCGGCTATAGGTGAATCTTTTGAAGTAAAACTTCTTTACGCACGCTTGGGGAGTAAGCTGGTGAATGCGTGACGAGGCGAACGGGAGTTGAGAAGGAGATATAAGTTAGTTAAGATAGAGAGAACGTTTCGTATATTATTGTAGGGGCAAGAGAGAGGCGTGTGGTACTGGTTCACGTATATCTCCATTAGACATCCACCTTGGTCATGGAAATTTTAAGTGATACAAATTTGAAATTATTTTTAATTTTGATATTATTTAAATTAAAAATTACTTAAAATTTTTATTATGTTGGTATGTACGGTAATATGACAATTATCAAGATGGCGACATTAACATTAAACAAAGCAAAAACAAAGTTATACCGGCCGATAGATAGAGCTAAAAAAGTTTTAATTCAGTCAGATAGTCTAAAGCGTACTTAAAAAAATAATTAAGTGCATATAAGTAACACAAAACACTGTCAGGACTCTCCCGTTTAGTCTGCGAATAAAACAATATTAACTGTGATCAATTAGTTTCACTCGGTGCACACGGAAATATAAAAAGACTGATCAGAATTCAATAGGTAGCCATTCAGTGCCGAGAATATAAAAAACGTCTTATGAGAAAACGTCGTTATAAGTTGAGAAATGTTATGATAAATTACCAATTAAGTAAGCTTATGCACTAGGTGGGTATAATGTAATAACAAACGGTATCTAATTTCAAACAATAAAACATCCCAGTAGAGTTTAGAGACCAAAAGAAGTACTTGTAATTTAGGGTCTATAGTTCTTCAGTAAAATTTATCGCCTTTTTTGAAAAGAAGCACCATGCTCTTGTTTATTGACATAAATAAATATTATTGTGCCACGCCCCTGTACCTCAAAGGATGACACATCTAATAAAAGCAGAGACTATCAGTCCCAATACCTAATTTCAAAGCTTGTCTTCTGTTTGTTTAGTGTTCCTTAGTTCCGCTGAATTGCTTCTTGTTAGAATTTTTTGAATAGCGCATTACGTTTCCAACTACAAAGTTATTTCTACACTTTAAAAGTTACCTTCAATAACAAAATGCACCTTATTTGTTTTAGTTACGGTTTAATACTGTTTTTCCAGCCGTAGCTTAAGAAGTCTAGGCAGAAATAATATCCAATTAGCTCAAACACTAGGCTTCTCCTCAATGAACGGAGATGCTGTTGAAAAGTTCTTTTTTGTAACCTTTCTTGGTTGTAACCGTGGTGGGTTCAGCTGGAATAGAAATTGACTGGGTATAGTTATAGTTATGAAAAATGAACAGTGGTGGGTAGTTTAGAGTATCATACCGACCCAATTAAACTAAACAGCTCTTTGATAGAATAGGAATCTTACTTTTATGTATGTTTGTCAGTCTACCTGTTTATGTTTAAGTATTAGAAAACACAAAACAAAAAACGCATTCCAAAAGTAACAAATTCCTGGAATTCTAACTATAATTTCTTTTTCTTAACTATAAGCGAAACGAAGGCCAAAGAAAAATAATTATAATAATATTAATATTTCACGTAATTTTTCCAAATTCACAAAACCTCTGTGGCTTTTCTATCATTCTTTTTACTTTAAGTATTTTATACCTTACTCGTACGGGTTAAGAAACTGAGTTGGACCTCCTTGTAACGTTTCTGTTTAAGGTACGGTGTAAGTCCAAAATCAACAAAAAGCACTTTTTGATGTCCCTAACGTGTCAAAATTATCACACTATCAAAAAAATGTGTAAATAAAATGGTCGTTGAAAAGAATCCGAAAATGGTGTTGGTGAATTTAGTTTTTTTTCCATAACCCGTGTATTTTTGAATTTTAATGTGTGATAAGGGTGGATTTATATCTGTTAAGTGTTCGTGAACGTGCATGAGTGTTGGCAAATTTTTCCAAACTTTAAAAGCATGCCTTTTCGTTTTCTCTTCAAGGCTTCCTAGAGCCTTCAGTAAAATATCCACCATTTTACTGTGGCATTTTGACTGACAAAATAAGATTTTTACGTGACATAACTATACAAAAATTCTTTACCTGACATTGGCAGAATTATCGCTAAAAAGCGATAGAAGGCTATTAAACAAAGAGAAGTAGAAGAAGAAAAAACCATCAATTTAAATTTAAATAAGTACTTCAGTTTTCCTAAAACAAAATCGTTCTAATGACCCCAAAAATCCTATATGAACGTAGTTCTTCAAGTTTCAGCGATAAAAATATTCCATTCTGGTGTTCTAAAAAAAAAGACCGATAAAATATTTATTTATAATTCCCGTAATCCTAATGTACAAAAAACCAACACAATTAATACATTTTCATACGCAGACCCAGTTTGACATCCAATTATGATCTGCGATTTTCTACTTTTAATAGAGCGCAAAAGAGACCTCGTCAAAAAACCTGCACTATGACGCGGGCTTTAACTGATTTTATAAATAAGAGTGTGTCAGCTATTTGGCTTCTATATTGTGTATTAATAAGGGTCCCTTAAGCGTAGAGGTAGGCATTTAGCTTTAATTACAAACAATAAACAGACAACAGACTTATTATACTTATAATTTTGAACATGGTGAACGTTTTAGGAATACTTATAGAAGATACCTACCTAATATACCGGAACATTTTCATTTAGTTAGAATTACCAAAATAAACCAGCTTTATTTCACATCAACTGTGCGTCTAGATCGTTAATTTTAATGTTAAACCGCTTTTAAACTAACCATGGGCCATGGTCTTTTGCCACATTACATTTTCAGTTTAAATTATCTTATCTAAACTCTTCGACTTAGAAAATACGGGGTATTGTAGCTTGAGACTATATGGTATAAGTGCATAAACAGAATTGGTAGGTGCTCGATAAGGTGTTTTCATCCTTTATAAGGGAAATCAACATCATTCACATGCACACGACAGAAAGGATCAAAAGTAGGTGCTGGATGCATAATGATTGATTTTATGACCTACATGAAGTGTTTATGCTCCATTCTATGAGTATTTATGTGTAGAATTATTTTGAACATTAGGTAATTTATTATTAACTTATAATTTAATTAGAAAGGTTGAAAATTTAAATTATTAGAGTTAGGTACTTCTTTATAATGAACATATCGACAGCTGGAAGATGTCCACTGCTGAAAACCGGGCCTGCGCCATAAAACACCACTTTGGACGCTTATCATTTATAAGGGGGTTTCCCGTAACCACGCAGGCGGCTTGGTGATTGCAGAAGACTAGGACAAAGTTGCTGCAGATTCCCTGGATATTCTCTTAGCCGGCACTTACGTCACCCATGGTAGGAGATGGGGTGGTCCTATTTGCACATCACCGAGACCACACAGCGGTTAACGGATAAGTTAGATAGATAGATAGATAGAAAATTCTTTATTGCACAAACAACAACAATAGAAGGTACATAGGCGAACTTAATGTTATAGAGCATTAATTACCAGTTAACTCTGGTGTATTGTGGAAGACTTAATGCGGTAGTGTAATATTGATGAGACATAAAAAAAACAACAACTTACCTTAAAAGTTTAAATTTATCTTTTTATATCAAAATGAGGTAAACTTATTGACAATATTAATATAAATAGAGGAAAACATTAATAAAATGCGTGGGAAGTTAGTAAGTTAGATGACATTTGACGCCGCAATATTATGGTGACTTGATCCAATCCTCATAATATTTCCGGCTAAAGCGGCTATTCTAGTTTTTGACTCATTATTTCTTCATTTAGTTTTGCACAGAAATTCAAGGAACCAATTTATTATTGCCGTTTTATTTACGGACAATTTTATAAAATTCGTCAGACCTCAGCAAAGATACAAGTGCATAAGATTTACTCTAGTATAGTACCTATTACCTAACTCTGCAGCCCTAAAGAGGAATAATGTGAGAAAGTTTCAAAATCTTCTGATAGAAATCAGACAAATTAAATAGAATGCAATTTAATGCTTTAAGTGACTGACTGTTACAGCTTTTACTTATAATTAGTCTTTACCTATGAAATTGCCGTTTTTTATGAAATATATTCCTATATACTTTTCAAATATTTTTATTTCTATTAATCAAAGTCACCCATACAATTCGTGCATCTTTGACAACGCAGACAGCAAGTAGTTTATCTAAATATATATAACTTAAAGGTGACTGAATGATTGACTGACTGACATAGTGATATATCAACGCACACCCAAACCACTGGACGGATCGGGCTGAAATTTGGCATGCAGGTAGATGTTATGACGTAGGCATCCGTTAAGAAAGGATTTTTCGAAATTCCACCCTTAAGTGGGTGAAATGGGTGGTTGAATTATTTTCCCATAGGTCACGCCGCGGGCGAAGCTGCGGGCAGAAGCTCGTTGATATTATAATTCTTGAAGAAATCAGCTGGAGGCAAAAATTGTTCAAAGGTATTTTGTGCTAAATCTCGGGTATTGAATTTAGCAATTAGTGGTAACAATGCAGGCTAGCATTCTACACCTTCGACCGCATCATCACTTCCCATCAGATTGTGCTCAAACACTAGATAAATCTGATGTAAACATAGGCATTCTTTATCTTGTCATAATATACAAGTAGAGTCAATAATCATAAAGTTTCCCTACTCACGAGTGCCTCTAGTCAACCTTTTAAGGAGTTGACTCTCCGTGACGGCAGATTGAGTCATATGTTTAGCATACACACCGTGTATCGGTGGCTTAATGACTTAATGGCGTTTTGTTTTATAGCCACCGTAAATTAGATTGATATCGGTAGGAGGAACTATAGCTTCTCTAGCAAAGCCAAAGGTAAGTATAAAAAGTAGATACATTACTTTTAAGTTTGGATGACACACGCATCACAGGTCCGTATTACAGAACGATGCTCAGACATCGATGGGTGCTCAAGCAGAGATTTCATTCACTAATTGTATATAAATAAAGTGATATGAATGAAATCTCTACCATAGGGGTGACACAACGCACAGGAAACTTTTTTTTTTTTATGTTAAGGAATGACGTGACGAGTTAGCCGTTCGCCTGATGTTAAACGACACGGCTGCCAATATCAGCTGCAGTGTCACTCGGAACTCTAAAGTATAGAGGTTCACGTGACACTGCACTGCGCACGTCATCCAGAGACATCAGCACAATATAGTAATAAGATTACTAAACTGTGAGATCAGATCATAAAGTCTCATTTGCCCAGTAATTTCACTAGCTACAGTGCCCTTCATACCGGAACACAGCAGTGCTTGCGCACTACTGCTTGGCGGCAGAATAAATGGCAAAGCGGTGGTACCTACCTAGACGAACTTTGCAGGAAAGTCCTACCACCTAGTAAAAATAAAATAAAATGGGAAAAGACAAACGATTCTCAAAATTATCGTAGCTAGAGCCATAACCAAAGTAACAAACAACGCGCGGCGCTTGCGCACACACGTAGTAGGTACATACCTACTACGTGTGATTGTATGCAGATGGCATATTTGTACATTGACAACAGGGTCGGACCTAAGATCCTTGATGGGGAGCCAAAAATGTTAAAAACCATGAGAACAAACCTAAAGTTAAAACAATCTAGAATCCACTAATCAATTATAGGATTTTGTTGAAGTGAAAACTTCTGTAGGCGCGTTGAGCACTTTTTGGGTGCTTTCCATGAGCATATTATATTTCACAAGTTAGTTTAGTTTTAACTTTTATCGGCAGTCAACAAAGACTGACACGCACATTTTTTATTTGCTTTTATGTGGTGTATGGTATATGTATGGTATATGGTACATGTGTACTACTAACTGAAGTCAATATTTTTCATGGCCTTCCCCCACACTTTTACAATTCTCAATGTTGAATTAGATTGTCCTGCATTGTTTCAAAATAAAGTGATAATTGTGGTTAAAAAAAATTCATGAAAGGAAGGATTCAAGGAAGTCATGAAAATTGATTGCAAAAAGTAGAAACATAAATTGGTATGAATGTAACAGTTTCAAAACATTTTGTGTGCATAGTAGTGCAGGGTAAGCAATGCATTGGTGACACCTCCTCCGGTGTTACACATGTCCATAGGCTACGGTGACCACTTCCCATCAGGTGGGCCGTATGCTTGTTTGCTCCCTTTAACATAAAAAAAAGTTACTATAAAAAATTCAAATTAGGAATAAAATATCTCTTGTTGCATTGCAATCAAAGTTACGTAATCACCCCACAGAACCACACAGTGAGTAGGACACTCTTAAGCGGTGCCTGGACGGTCTCTCAAAATGACACGTAGTAGTCACAGTCTTATTGCTCCATTCATATATCAATCATGGAATATACATTAAGTTGGCTGCCAATCTTATTACAAGTTTTCTACACTCAAAATTTAGAACACAGAATATACAGAGTTACATAACTCCCTCTGTGCACGTAGATAGGTACCTTATAAGTAATATGTAACGTTAGGTACTTTTGTAATCCTATACTTACCATCATTATATCCTGCTAGGCGACAAATAGAAATACAAAATTTGTATGGATTTGACAGTTTCAATATTTATTTATTTATTATCTCGATTACCAACATAAGGTACATTGTAGCCAGATCCGATAACACAATTAAAAAGGAAACATTGATAAGTGTCATCACAGTTACAGGTAAAGACTGCATGCATAATAAAAAAAAAAATAATAATAATAAAATGTGTGGACATCTCACACAACGCCATCTAGCCCCAAACTAAGCAAAGCTTGTACTATGGGAACCAGATAACTGATACAATACTTAGATACTTTTTTGTTTGTAAATATATACATAGAATACAATATAACACCCAGACACAGAACAAACATCGATGTTCATCACACAAATGTTTGTCCTGGGTGGGGATCGAACCCACAGCCCGCAGTTCAGAAGGCAGGGTCACTACCAAATGAGCTATCGGGCCAGTCGCAAGTGTGAATTATAATAACAGCTGTTCGAAAAATCGATAAAACACTAGCAGCCTTATTAATAAACACGAACTAGCTTTAGACTAGCTACACCATCTTTTGTCTCTTTCTATCTAGCTAAATATTCCAGTAGCAAAAAAAGGACAAAAGCTGAAGTAACTAATCCGAGACTAATACCCGTTTATTAATAAGGCTGTAGGAATACATAGTCAAAATAGTAATATTGAAAATAGTAATACGCAGTTTATATGCATAGTTCCAATGGAAATTTTCAAGATAAGAATGAAATTTCTCCTGTTGCATTGTAATCAAAGTTCCGTGATGCAGAGTTCTATACAGAACTGATAAAATAGACATTTTGAAAGGCTATTAGAACTAATGAAAAAAACATTGTATAATAATATTTAAATATAATAATATTTCATAATAATGAATCAAAGAGTTTATCTATCAAAGATCCCAAATTTAGTTCTTCGTTCAGTACATCTTGCTTCACTTTATTGGATGATCCGGGACCGATCCCGAGTCCGGCTCATTCCGATTTCCTTTGCATTATAGTCTCTAAGGACTAAGTTAGTGTAATGTAGGAAATCAGAATGCTAATGCATGACTTAATTAATTATATTACTCTATACATTTATTTAATTACATTACTTTGTATGTCAGTTCCAGAACTGAACTGACTGACAATAGATAGAACTTAATTGTGTACTAAATTACATTATTATGTTACTTAATTCACACTAACGGACAAAAGATAGACTCTAATTTTGTACTAAGTAATAAGTTACATTATTGTTTTACCTAATTCATGGTTGGAAAACTTATGGAGTTAGATAAATATGAACTTAATCTCAAACCCTTACAAAATAGAAACAGTATAAGCTGTTTAATTATGATGCAATGAGTCATACTACATTCGTAGCTGCAGCCTGCTACTTGGTAGGTGGTACTTAACGGCAAGGCCGTGTCACACACTTGAGGTCGAGTAGGTCATGAGGTCAGAGGATCATGGGTCAGGGCGAAGTGAAATTTCGAAGAAAATGTTGTGGGTATTATTAAAATTGTAATTGGTCTCGGTTTTTTGAAGATATTGATGGTGGTCAAAATGTCGATTACCACAGAATTCGCCCTATACAATTTGAACTGATGACCGCAGTTTATTTTACAACAGTGAAAATGTCATCTAATGAGAATGGAGAATTGCAGATGGGGTTTTTTGGCGGGAAAAGGAAAAAGATCGCTTCACCGCATTGTATTATTTTCCAAAACTTGTGTTATTTTCAGTGTTAGTGCATAACATTGGTGGCAATTTATTCATTAAGTGCTGGATTATAGGCATGAGTGTGGGAAAGCGGTATTATGATGGTGAAACGTTTCTTTTCGTGTTGTTTCCAAAACTCCATAAAAGCTTCAAGTAAAGTTGCCACCACTTTACTAGGAGTATGACTTTGACTAGACTGTGACGTGACACATATTTGCGTAAATATCATTAACTTGAAAAATTATCAATTACTTGACACTGGCTAAATGCACAAAATTGTGGAGCCAAAACATAAAAAAAATTGCAGGTGGAAGCGAAAAGACAAGAAATAATTTTCTAATATTCCGTTAAAATCACAACGCATTTCCCTATTTAAATACTTACGAAAGCTTTATGAAGTTGAGAACAGAAAATCGAGTGGATTCGCTTACGAAAGGTGTTATTCTTACGTATATTGATGAACTTTTCAAAAAATAAAAAGTTCGACCCTTTGGTGTATAAAATGTTACGGCACGGCGTAGGGGTTATATACTTCTTTGGTTACGAGTAACTATAAGAACAATATAATAATAATAAAAAAGGAAAAAAATACATTTAAGCCCCTTTTATGACTACATCTATTGTTGATACATAAGAATCTAATAGAAATGGTTCGTGCCAAATCTATCTCCTCACAATTCAATATGTTTTGTACTTCTAAAGGACATCTTAAAGCAGTCAAACCAAGCGTGACCTAAAGTTCATTCATAAAGTAGCGAGAAAAAATGTGCCTTCGTTAGCATTGTACCATGGTTACAGGTCTAGGCCTTTCCCAACCGGCCACTCACCACTCCTAATACGATGGAGTCAGGTGGACAAAACCTATACGAAAACACACTTAACACTACCCTCATTTTAGAGAACACCACACGATTTTCAACTCTATTTCTATCAAATAAGGTGGATCAAAAGTTTTCCATGTAGGAGAATATATGTATGATCGTGTCACGTCGTGTGCAAAAGCTCACGATCAATAGTTCATTTTGTATTTCTTTATAAAAGCTGACAAAAATGAGCGCATGCCCATAAATGTGACATAGCATAATAGGCACGATACACGTCACGTATTTTCGAACTGTAGGTATTGGAAAATGTACTACATTCAGTTTGTTTTTGTAGTGGCACAATTTTAGCCAGAGTTTTAATAAATCATTATTATATTCCGCTCAAGTTTGATGAAAATGTAACGCCTTTTTTCAAATGCAGGCGCACATCTCGTTTCTGTGGACGTTCTAAAAAGTGGAAGTGTCCATCCAGAAATTTATGAAAACAATCAATTTGAGAAAATTGTGATATCGATTACCTTGCTATTTTAAGGCTTCTTATCACTTACTAGTACTTAGCCACTGTTTTCTTATAATTTTAAGAAGATTATCAAATATACATTTTTACCGTTGCGGTATTTAAATAAAAGTGCCAGTGCGCAAGCACTGCTGTGTTCGGGTTTGAAGGGCACTGTAGCTAGTGAAATTACTGGGCAAATGAGACTTTATGATCTGATCTCACAGTTTATTATATTATATATAATGTACCTTATCTTATTACTAGATTGTGCTGATGTCTCTGGATGACGTGCGCAGTGCAGTATCACGCGAAGCTCTATACTTTAGAGTTCCGAGTGACACTGCAGCTGATATGGGCAGCCGTGTCGTTTAACATCAGGCGAACGGCTAGCTCATCACATCATTCCTTAACATAAAAAAAGAAAAAAAAATCGTATAGTACCTACCTACACATCTATAGATTTTAATTAGGTAGATAGGCAGATTATTGGCCATTGAGATAGGCACATTTGACATCCTATGCTATTATAAATCAAACATTCAGACACAATATTTAATTTAGTCAATAAAGCTAATTCGACCAAGATACTGTACATTATGTACAAGGCTCACTTCCACACTGATATTTCTGAGTCAAAAAGAAATCTGCGTGATCGTATGCGCCTGCGACGGTAGTTATGATAATTGCACGTTTACGCTAATTGGAGACACCAATGTTAATTGCACATGCATGTGATTTACAAGTTATTTAATTCGAATCGTTTAACATTTTTATTAAGTCAATCTTATTACTTAAATCTGTACAACTGTAACTTATAAATTATAAACAAGGTTGCGTCTAACGTCCAACTCTTCAAGATTTAGTTCAGCTCTAGGCTATTCCACAATTTGTATGGATCTGACATCAACTTCTGTGCAGTTGAACTTATGGTCAAAGCATACATAGTACCTACTTACATAGTTTCTTTGGAATATTTCAAACGTAGACGTAAACCTCTTTGCTTTAGGTCTGCACTGTATCCTTACTTTCTAGGTTATTAAGTAGCCTCAGGGTTTTTGGCGGGAATGCGAAAAAGATTGCGTCGCCGCATTGTATTATTTTCCAAAACTTGTGTAATTTTCAGTGTTAGTGCATAAAATTGGTGGCATTCTATTCGTTAAGTGCTGGATTACAGGCGTGAGTGTGGGAAAATGGTATAATAATGGTGAAACGTTTCTTTTAGTGTTGTTTCCAAAACTCCATAGAAGCTTCTGGTAAAGTTGCCACCACTTTACTAGGAGTATGACTTTGACTAGACTATGACTTGACTTGATGACTTCGACTGTGACTTGACACATATTTGCGTGAAATATCATTAACTTGTTAAATTATTAATTACTTGACACTGGCTAAATATACAATAGTGTGGAGCCAAAACATAAAAAAAAAAAGTAGCCTCAGGGTTTTGGCGAGAAAATGAGAAAGATTGCTTCACCGCATTGTATTATTTTCCAAAACTTGTGTTATTTTCCGTGTTAGTGTATACAATTGGTGGTGTTTTATTCGTTAAGTGCTGGATTTATGGATTACAGACATGAGTGTGGGGAAGTGGTATAATGATGGTGAAACGTTTCTTTTCGTGTTGTTTTCAAAACTCCATAAAAGCGTCTAGTAAAGTTGCCACCACTTTACTAGGAGTATGATTTTGACTAGAATATGACTTGACTTGATAACTTGGACTGTGACTTGACACAATTATCTGCGTGAAATATTATTAACTTGAGAGATTATCAATTAATTGACGCTGGCTAAATACACAAAAGTGTGGAGCCAAAGCATAAAAAAGTTGCCTCAGCTTGGCATTATTTATTTATTTATACTTACTCTCTAGTCTACTATCAACTATAAATAAATGCTTGTGAAGTTGTGGACTTGTGACAGTTGTAAGTAGGTTTTAGAATAGACCCTTATTATGTAGGTTAGGGCTAGAAATTTTTCTCACACTTGACGCACGCAGAAATTTTATGCGAGTGCCTTCAACCTGCGTGGCGTCCCGCTGAGGTTTCCTCAGGTTATATACAATGTACTGTTGACGCTAGTTTTTCTCATGCGTCACGTCTGCTGCCAATACATATAATATATTACTCGCTTACCCGGCAAACTTTGTTTTGCCGTATAAATTAGAAAAGTTTTTAAGGCCACATTATAAAAAAAAAACTGTCGGAAGTAAAAATGGGGTGGCCAGTCTTATCAATTAGGGGGATGAAAAATAGATAACAACCTATTCTCAAACCAAGTGTGAATTTAAAATTTCATCAAAATAAGTTCAGCCGTTTAGGAGGATTATGTAACAAACACTGTGACACGAAATTTTTATATATCCTATAGATATAATATAATAATAATTATAATATCATACTATAATTTTGAAAAAATCTACGTTAGAAAAAACACAATAGTACCATAAGAAACACTTCAGTAAATAATAAATAAATATTTGTGGACATTACATAAAGCGCTACCAAACTAAGCATAGCTTGTACTATGGCATCCAGATTATTGATAGAATACTTAGATACTTTGTAAATATATACATAGAATACAATATAACACCCAAACACAAAACAAACATTGATGTTCATCACACTGGGTGGGAATCGAACCCACAACCTACAGTTCAGAAGTCAGAGCCACTACCAAATGAGCTATCAGGTCAGTCATAATAATGCTTTATTGCACAAACAACAAATGTAGGTACAAAGGCGAACTTAATGCTAGAGAGCATTATATAAATTATATGGCTGTTAAAAATAATAATCCTTATACACATTACTATAAATTACTTTTAGTTGGAACCTAATCGTTAGGCGCTTATCACACGGCACCGCGCACCGCCGCGGCAGGCGGTGAGGCGGATTTCACGTTGCACTGGTCTCTTAGTAATCCGTTGATGCTTAACACACGTACACCGCCCGACCGCGCGTTTGAGCGGTTCTCTTGCCGCCACCGCCACTCCGCGCGGACGACCAGCGCGGGCGGGCGGCGCTTCACTCACGGGGCACCGCGTAACCGCGCGGAACATTATGGGAGAAGGACATGCTAGAGTTTTGGCGGGAAAGCGAAAAAGATTGCGTCACCGCATTGTATTATTTTCCAAAACTTGTGTTATTTTCAGTTTTAGTGTATAAAATTGGTGGCACTCTATTCATTAAGTGCTGAATTACAGGTGTGAGTATGGGAAAATGGTATAATGATGGTGAAACTTTTCTTTTCGTGTTGTTTCCAAAACTCCATAGAAGCTTCAAGTAAAGTTGCCACCACTTTACTAGGAGTGTGACTTTGTCTAGACTATGACTTGACTTGATGACTTCGACTATGACTTGACACATATTTGCGTGAAATATCTTTAACTTGATAAATTATCAATTACTTGACACTGGCTAAATACACATAAGTGTGGAGCCAAAACATAAAAAAGGACATGCTACAGTCAGAAAAAAAATGGATTTCATGTCGAAAAGTTAAATGCTTCCACGCGGACATGCGCGTAAACCGCCTCACCGCGCGGAGCACCGCTACAAAATCCGCATAACCGCCTCCGCTAACCGCGGCGGCGCGCGGTACCGTGTGATAACCGCCTTAATGCTGTAATTGATACCCAAGATTCCTTAACGGTAAACACTGTTTTAATCTGCAACTAATTGGTTTCCGGTAGAGTAGTGATTAGTTTTAGCGCCTAGTTAATGGCATTATTATTGCTTTATTATGATTATTGAACGTGTTAACGATACTATTCTTTAAATTCAGTAAAAAGTGTTAAATACCTAGGTACTTTTTGTTATTAGATTTACAGCTATACTTTATTATAGTTAACTGTATAATCTTATTGGGTAGGATAAAAATTAGGTAGGTGCTATACCCGCAACGGTCTGACCGAGCAGAAAATTATAACCTAGTAAAGTTATAACTTTATATATATTATGTTGGTATGTCCGGTAAAATTATAGAAGTTTAAGTTGAATAAAAATTGCTTATTAGCCAAATATCTATGGCTAGATTGTTCAATTCAATTAGAGCCTATCTTAAAGGTACTTTAAGAATAAGAAAGAAAAAAAAACCGGTAAAATTACAATTACAAATAGAAAATAAAAAAAATTATTGTCAGGATGGTGACATTAACCAAAGAGTATAATAACTGTCTGAAAATAATTGTTTCACCATCATTATACCACTTTCCCACACTCATGCGTATAATCCAGCACTTAAAGAATAAAACACCACCAATTTTATGCACTAACACTCAAAATAACACAAGTTTTAGAAAATAATACAATGCGGTGAAGCGATCTTTCTCGTTTTCCCGTCAGAACTCCCTTTTTTCAGTTTTAAGCTATGTTAAGACTGAATCGCGAGGTTGCTCAAAGAGCTATAGTGGTGGTATAGTAGGTACGAATATTTAAGTGGATCTATAACTGTCAGAGACTACAAATATCTAATCCATAAACCAAACACGTCTAACAATGTTTTCGACCGAGAAAATCCCGATAAGGCGCTAAATAATAACTCTCAAGCAATTAAGAGCCAGTAAATCGACACTTTAATAAAGCAACCGTTGAAAACGAGCAACTTTTATGGTAACTTCGCGCACCTAGAGGTTGTTAGCATTATCATACAACCTTATTTTTTGTCGTGGTTAACTTAAAATGAAGCAATCTTGACCTCTTCTTGGTGGTTTTAAATGAAATCTTGAAATTGTAATTGAATCTTAGTTAGTGGCTTCTGCGGCAATTTCAACGAAAATTATAATGTACTTAATCGAAATATTTGAATCAAGAACTGGAATAAATCATGTCTTTTGAAATTGTGTCATTGTGAACAAAAAATTACATTTAAAAAAAAGTTAAGTATCTAAGTAAGTTCCTATATGTATATTATTTCATGTCACTTTAGAGATACCTTGCTAAATAATAAATAAATAACGCCCAACGATCACATACCTACGAAGACGAGGAAGTGATGATTTGCCGATTTATATGTGTATGTACGTACCTACCTATAACACTAATATTATAAAGGCGAAAGTTTGTATCTGTGTTTATGTGTATGTGTGTATGTTTGTTAGTCCTTCACGCTCAAACGGCTGATTGGATTGGATGAAATTCGGTACCAAGATAGCTTATACACTGGATTAACATATAGGCTACATTTTATCCCGGAAAAGTGAAATTTTCCCGTGGGATGAGCAAATAATTAAAATACTTTTTATCCGCGGGTGAAACCGCGCGGCGCAACTAGTAATAGACAGATTAGTGCTTATTTTTGTTTGAAATGGGGTAAATCGATGGTCCGTAACGTATGTAGGTACGTAGGAAGATAAACTTAGTCATGAAAAACAGATTTCTTGCTTGCCAAAATAAGTTGCAAAAATGTTCTCCATAAAAAGGACCACACGAGAATCATCCGCATATTATTCCGTATACGGACGCTGCGGTTTGTATTCGAGACCGAAATAAAAGAGTGCTTGGAACTTTTGTCACTTTTTGGGGGATCGCGACTAAAATTAGAAAGCCGTGCGAGGTGCATTCACGCTTACGTGTCACTCCTTGCACGTTCATATTTTATTCTGTCAACATTTTTAGTAATGTTTTTTGCAATTCCATTCCAAATGATATAAAATTTTATTTTTTTTATTTACATATAAATGTACTTTGATGCTAAAATGAGAGAGAAGAATTTTACTGCAGTCTTATCATTAAACTGAAGCGTCTTTTACCAAATAAGTAATTAGGTACTACTTAACTCATTATTTGGCATATATAGTAATAATAATATAATATAATAACGCGTAACGATCACATACATAGATCCTGGACCCTAACTAGGATCCCCGGTGTCTATGGACCCAGGAACTACGAGGCCACACAACACTCAGACTCAGAACAAGTATTTGTGATTTTTTTCTGTGCACAAATACTTGTCCTGCCGCGGGAATCGAACCCGCCGCCTCCGGGCTATGAGCCGACCTGCTCAAGCACCACACCACAGTGGCTGTCTATATGTACTTATATAGGTCGAGACTTAAGAGACGCCCTAAGTTTATGGAAGCCATGTACCTACTACCTACACCTCTGTATTAGTATAGGTATACATATATGTCCCGGGAGGCGATGACGTCAACTTTGATAAGAAACAGGTAAAACTTCATTCTTAATTATTTTATTTCAATAGTAATAACTATTGAAATAAAATAATATATTTCAAATGATTTGAGACTTATTTCAGTTATAACTATACTTCAAATGATTTGAGACAGTCTAATAATTTTAGTTTCAATCTGTTACAATCAAGTTACATGATCGCAATGCTGTTTAATTTTTAAAACGTCAAATTTAATAAAAATACATACTAACCAAATTCTATAATCATTGCAAACTAAGGTAGTACCTAGTACAAAGAATTCACGAAAATATGTAAAATCACCATCCGTACTCAAAAAAAATTAATGGTTTATTTTGTAGCGTTGTTTGTATAATTTTATTTTAGCTTATTATAGGTAGCCATGTTTGGTCAGGTGTTAAAAATGGGCAAATTGAGGGTGACACCGCAGGGTGCCAAAACTGGACTTAAAAAATATTAAAAATACACGGAACCTTTCAAACCACAAATCCAGTTCTAACCTACCCGGTTACTTTATACATCTGCCCACGGTGCGCCTGCGCATATACCTCGATCCAAATGTCGCCACTGCAGGCGTGACGTCACGTAACCTTGCGGGTCACTTAGCAGGATAACCCACACGATTTGGGCAGATAAAAGCTTGAGAATTATAGCTTTTTGCTGTTATTCCGGCAAATGGCGCGGAGCAAACTTTCCCCTTTTTGGAGAAAATACTCAAAAGCAAAATTCGCCGACGTCTAGAAAAGTCTATGAAACTGTAGAGCCATTATGAATATATAATAACTTACTGCATTTTACAAATATTTTAGGAGAGCATAAAAACCTCTAACTTTACTATGGTATAATTTTAATAATAGTTCAGATTCGCCTATTTACTGGTATCGTATCTCCTAAACTATAAGATATAGAAATACAAAGATTTCCCACAATGTGCCAAACCAAACTGCCTTCTAAGCTATTTGCCCAAAAACTCATTTTCGCAAAAAATGCAGATTCGCAAGTTTGCCGTGGAGGGGACGATATCATAGAGATAGATAAAAGCAAACGCGAGTTGATCAGAGACTTCGAACTATAAATGAAGTCTGGAATAGAGATATCTTATAGATATCTCTAGATTGGTATATTAACACATGGGATCATAGACTTAGCGAAAATATTCATAGGTCTGTGCATAAAATACTTTTTATACGCAGGTGAAACCGCGGGGCGCAGCTAGTATTGTATAATTTATAGATTGAGTTTACCATAGCTATGCATCCAATGACGAATAGTTCCAGTTATTTTTGTTTTTCTCGTGTTGTTGCAAATATGACTTCAAGTTATTTGTGTCAGGTCGTTTCTATATGACCGATTTATAATTAATTTTCCTTCCAATGACTCAGTAGTGCAGTTTACGTGGAATTAATTTGTTCTCTTGTATTACCTACATGTAGAGTGTGATTCAAAATCAATATCGGTTGCGAATTTTATGCGAAACGCTGCGCAGTAGCAATAATTGGATGTACCTACACGGGCAGAGGAAAGCGGTGACCGTGCGGGGTTCTAGCAGCGCACTTCATAACCGCCATTAATTTTGAATCACACTTTACCTACCTACCTACTTTAACAAACAACACCTTGTTTTTGTTATTTCTCTATTTTAATTAATGTTTAAGTAACTAGTTGCTGACCCGCCCTGGCTTTGCAAGGGTTAATTACCCCCTGCCCCTTTCCACTATCGCACTTTGCCAATTTCTCTACATTTTTCTCCATCTCATTTCCATTCTTTCATCTTTACTTCTTCGCTTTCACTTTTGCTTTTATTTATTATTCAACCCTCCAATTGTCTACATGGCGGCGATGCGGAAGCCCTTAATCTATGGATTAAGGGCTTCCGCCAACTTCCTTTTTGGTTAGACGGATTTTGATGAAACAAACGTCGAGGCAGTTTTTGGATTTAGGTATTTTTTTAATATACCACAGTAAGCGGCATCAAAATTCGTCCAGTAGTTTTTGATAAATTTTCATACAGATTTACAAAATTCTATAAAATTATGGCATTTTTGTATTCTATACTCCACTCAATACTTACCCCCAAAAAATGCCCTATTTTTTTTTTTTTTTACTTCAAACTTGTCTAGCATTTGACCGCGCTCTCACCTGAAGGGAAGTGATGATGCGATCGAAGATGTAGCATGCTAGCCAAGAATTATCTAACAATTATTATCAAGCCCTATCTAACTAACTATTATTGAATTTATGTTATACATATAAACATAAAACTACCTAATACGTAGATATAGATAACACACACACAAAAACAACACTGTGAACTTCACAATTAGTTGACAGTACTTACGTTTCCCATGTCCAACAAGGCAAACTTGTTTTAAACGCGCATTAAGTATCTACTTACTGAAATCTCATTTCAAGATTCAAACACCTACATACGTAGGTAATCATCATTTTGCAGAGATATTTAATACCTACATAATCTATCTAAATATATATACCTCAAAGGTGACTGACTGACTGACTGACATAGTGATCTATCAACGCACAGCCCAAACCATTGGACAGATCGGGCTGAAATTTGGCATGCAGGTAGATGTTATGATGTAGGCATCCGCTAAGAAAGGATTTTTCGAAATTCCGCCCTTAAGAGGGTGAAATAGGTGGTTGAATTATTTTCCCATAGGCCACGCCGCGGGCGAAGCTGCGGGCAGAAGCTCGTATCCTATATAATATGTTAGTCGGTAGTTATAAGACAGATATAAAGTCTTAATTGGATGATTGTTCATAAATCCTAATAAACCCGGTTGTAGTTTACGTCTTGTCACAAGCGACATCTCTTCGTCGGTATAGAAACGTAGAACTAATAAAATTATGTCATTTAGTGGACAATCATGTCAACTAGGTAGATACCTACTGATAGATGCTTATGTGGGTGGAGTAGCAACGTTTGTACCTCTAAACAGTCATAATGATCAGCTTCTGTACTGGTTGAGCAGGTCGGCTCATAACCCGGAGGCGGTGGGTTCGATTCCCGCGGCAGGACAAGTATTTGTCCATAGCAAAAAAAAGCGTAAATACTTGTTCTGAGTCGGGGTGTTGTGGGACCATGGTCCTCGTAGTTCCTTGGTCCCAGATACAGAGAATCCTAGTTAGGGTCCAGGATCTATGTATTATTTATTTATTATAATAGCACTACCCACTAATAGACTGATTCCATCCTTTTGATAGTTTTGGTAAGTTACGGCTTAGAAAGACAACCTTCCTTGAGATGAATGAGGCATCAACCAGTCTAATACAGACTTTAATATTTAATTAATTTAATTAATCTACCATAATGTATATAAACTTTATAATATTATTAAACTATTTTATATTTTTTTGAGTAAAAACTAAATTGTCAAAAAGCCTCTTTTTATTTGATGCATGAGCAAAACCACCTATTTTCAGACTTGATTTGATAAAAATAACCGGCGTCCAGGCTGCCTGCATGTTATAGAGTCAATGACACGACACTTCCTTGAATTTTTGAAGTCATCATCACTATCATTAATAATATGTCCTTTTTATGTTTTTAATTTTCGCGTAATTATATTCTGCAAATTTACTTATTGTTATTCTAGGTGGCTGGAGCTTTTTTAGTGCTGAGTGCTGAAAAGTAACACAAACAGATTTTTCTGTGCTGGTAACAAAATGCACATAATCTTTTGCATTTATAAAGTTGATTTATACAGTAGAGATTCTCTGAATATCTTTAAGAATATATTTTTACTATAATATAAGTATTGTACTGCACTGCGCACGTCATCTTGAGACATCAGCACGGGCTAAGTAATAAGATTATTAAACTGAGATCAAATCATAAAGTATCATTGCCCAGTAATTTCATTAAATATACCCTTCAAATCGGAGCACAGTAGTGTTTGCACACTACTGCCTTGCGGCTGAATAACTGGCAAAGCGGTGGTACTTACCTAGACGAACTTTTCGGAAAAGTCTTACCACATAGTAAATTAAGTAAATAATATTGTATTTTTATACTTCTTTTTTATTGTTTATCGGGAAAAGAGTAACGTTTATAGGTGGGAATCTTTACCTTCAATCTTTTCTATTTCTCGCTATCAATATAGGTATCTATCTCGAAGGTCTCCACTCTAGATATTTTTATATGGCTTATCAACACCATATCATTGCGTGAGTTGTGGGAATCGTTGTACGAGACGTGATTGTAAGAATGTTTATATAAGTATAAAAATGTCGTCATCTCAACCGTGGCCATTTTTGGCGCAACGCGTGAATCATTCCAAGTGCTAAGACTGTTTGAGAAGCTCTTGAAATGTTAATTAGCAAACGCCTGCGCTTAGATACGACTAAAAGGATTTCAATTGTAGGTTTATCTTCTCTGATGACTCTTGTTCAAAAGTTATCTAGGTAGGTAGGAGCCATTGACTTGTAGGTAGCTAAATAAATAAATATGTGTAGACAATTCACAAAGCGCCATCTAGCCCCAAACTAAGCAAAGAGTTTTTGTTTGTAAACATATAGATACAATATAACACCCAGAACAAACACAGAACAAACCTCGATGTTTATCACGCAAACGTTTGTCCTGGGTGGGAATCGAACCCACAACCAGTTCAGAAGGGAGGGTTATTATCAGCTGAGTTATCAGGCCAGTCTCTCTAGTGTCAGCTACTTTTGCACGTATCCCTATGAGATACCTACTTCAATGCATTTTGGGTATGTCACAGAGGAATAAGTGCGAACTTAGGAGTTGTCAAACTTCAGTACAGACGGGCATAAGTTTTGTATATTCTCTGCTCATACTAAGCATGTTGGTACAGTCAGTCAGTCTCAACTTAATCACAATACCAGATTGACAAAGTTGCTAATTTAATCCGATCCTGGGTTAGTTTCCAAGTAAGGAGAACGCGCTCAATTTGGCAGCCTCAATACTCTAATCAAACCATTGAATTCAGCCCATGATGGACGGCATCATGCAACGCTGACGACGTTACCAAAATATCGATATCATTCGCGATCAGTCCGCTTGTCAAGTTTGTCATGTAATCACACGAGAATCATATAATTCAGACAACTGTCAGGGACCCTTATTTGGCGAGAAAGCAATCCGCTTAAGCTGAAATGGGCATGCGCCGGGACCGCTTGGTTCTTTATTGCATGATATGTCCGTTGCATAAGTTTGCATTTTTGCATGGTAGGTAGATAGAGCTGTTAGATAGGTCATTCAGAACGAAGAACTCATATACAGCGCCGATGGAAAAGGCTTGAATTACCTATTTACAGATTCACTGTACCGCATACTAAAAGTAGGTACATAAAAGTTATTTATAGATCTTCTTTTGTAAACTTTGATAAAACAGATTTCTGATCTTGGTGTATGCAGGTATAATTCTACCGACCGAACCCGAACATCGACGCCTTCCACTGGAATAATAAGTCTTATAAAGCTTCGGCAAAGCGAAGCATGTTGCGAGACTTGCGAAGTGTCCATTACAAGATTGCCTTGCATTAGAAGTGCACGTTGTGAGAAATGCAGCATGAAATGCGAAATGCACATTAACTTTTACTTCCAGTCCAGTACGTATTGCGAAGTGCCCAAAATTCATTGATATAGGGAGCTCTAATGATTGGAGGATGTCGAGGTGCCAATATCGAATCAATCATTTACCGTTCTGCAACTATAAATAATATAACCCTTGCAATCACCGTAACTGTTTCTCCCTAATTAACTACGGCTAATTAGGCTCCAAAATCGAATGAATAATTGCAGGCGCAATTAATAGCTGTCAGCAAAAAGCAATAGCATTCATCTTCGTACTAAGTTGCAGAACAATGGGAGAAATCGCACGTGGGTTAAACGGTCTACTGAGAAACTATTTTGTGGAATAACGATAATCTGCTTAGAGATTTAAAAAAAACTAAACTATACCTAAAAACATGAAATTGATCATACCAAATACTTATAATAACCCGTTGGTGGAGGGAAAAGTTCCCAGAATGTTAGCAGCACGTTGAATAGCAATGCTCATTTTTTGTGCAATATAAAAGCCACCATTCTGGTCACCTGATGCTTCCACCAAAAGTTTAGCCAAGTCCATGTATTCCTTGGCAGCCGGTCCACACGGATCCATTGTTTCCACCCCAAAAGGCACAAATACGAGTATGTAGGCCCTATCAAGGAGTGCACATTTGTTTCGTTTGAGGTTAAGAGATTTTAGAATCCAGACTAACTTCTAATATTAAGAGAGTGGATCTAAGCGACATACACACTACATAAGTAGGAACTTTTACATATATTTCGTAGCAATCTTACAACGGTGGAGCAAGGCGTGGCGACGCAGTGTTATGCGTTTGCTGTCATCTCATTGTGGGAGTTTCTAGTTAATTAAGATCTTTACCAAAATTGGACCAAAAGAATACGAAAACGCACATTTCGTGCAGGAAGGTAAAGCAGCAGCAGAAAAAGATACGCAAATTCATAGGTAGGTATTGCGAAAGAACATGCTAAACAATCTAAAAGAAATGCAAAGATAGATAGTACCTGATAATACTTACTTAATTTGGTAGGTATAGTTAACAATTAGGTGCTGACGAAAACAATTTCACAGTAGGTCCTAGTATTTGATATCCGATTCGTCAGTCAATGTTCAAGATGAGACTAGCAATAAATCGGCCGTGCCCACGCTTCCTGAGCAATTTACATAATCGGTGATCGTTTCGCATCGCCGGTCATGTTGGGCAACTAATGCCTGCTTGGCTACAAGGAAGTTCAACATGTCGGCTGAAGGACAATGAAGTTAATGTACTAAGACTACGTTCAAGAAGTTGATTAATGTCTCGTACGAAATAAGATTCAACGACTATTTACGTAAGAGGCAACCTATACCTAGTAGATACATACTTTATCTACTTGGTACCAACAGTATGTTTTGGGGTTCACCGTATACCTTTCTTTATTGGTTGTAGGCAACGCATTTCTGTTTTAGCTCAACTTTGAAAATCCTGAATTTTAATATGATTTGTTTTGACGCTTTGTTATGAAGAATTCATGTTAGAATCTGCATGGATTCAGCTCAGACAGAGGGCATAATTATTATTTATCTATCCATATTGCTATAGATATATATATATATACTCAGACTGGTAGTTAATGAGTATTATAAGCTTAATATCTATATCTAACCTTCTAACAATAGTATATCCTCGGAGTAATGTAATAAAGTAGGTATATCTAGGACCTCTATTTTTGATCGGGCTAATCTCTACTCTACCGACTTTATAGAGCGACATCCCCCAAAATATCGGACAGGTAGAGTAGGTACGTGTAATTATCTCTTAACTAGTGGTTTTATCCAAAGATAAAAAGTAGCCTATGTGTTAATCTATTATATAAGCTATCTAAATTTCAAGTTTCATTCAAATTCGTACAGCCGTTTGAGCGTAAAAGAGTAACAAACATCAATGCATACAAACTTTCGCTTTATGATATTAGTAGGATTAACAGACAAATAAATTACGAATTCAGTGAAAATTATATTTTGAATGTTTTATCCCCATTGACTTATAAACGTAGAGCCCAAACCGCTGGATATAGAGACTCGACATTTGGATCGTGTCTTCCTTGTATGGCGTAGAACCTAATATGTTTTAAAAACTAAATATCAGCTCTACTGTAATACCTACCCATTTATATAGTGCTCTACGTATTTAAATTCTCTAATTATTAGGTTTTCAAATAGGCCATGGCCGATTCCTTAAAGTATCTGTAGGCATAACGAAAATGCTAAAAAGTGTCTCGGAGCCAATATTGATAAATACTAAAATATTATAGGTACTTACTTAATTTGAATTAGAGGTTGGTTTTGAAAAAAACACTATTATCGCAGTTGCACCATCCCGTAGTACCTATCCACTATAGCTACGTGGGTTAAGAACAACGGCTTTGATTCATGGGCAAGAAAGTATAATTTTATAAAATCTAAGTACTTGTGTACTTATACAGTTTTAGTTTTATCAAAATCGGCAGGACCCTAAAGATTTTTTGAGCATTTTCGCTATTCCCCATACTTTTTAGGATGTGGTCATTCATGCTCAGCTGAAAGTTCACCTAGTACCTAAAGGAGTAGTTACGTATTTATGTACCTGCCACACAATAAGACGTGTCAAAAAATATAAAGTACCTACTATTTATAGATTCAGGTAAACAAAATACCGAGCAAAAAACCCATAGGTCACTTTGAGATAAAAATTAAATAAATAAATTAAACGATAACAATTAAAATTTATTACACAATAATATAAAAAATAAATAAATCTCAAAAATAATTCTCTTACTTAGATCCTAAAACTAATATTAGTATGGCAAAGGCGAATTAAAAATACCTATTAGAACCAGTCCAGCTCATCAACTCATCACAACACAGCACTGTCACGCGAATGTCCGGTCGATGTAGTCGCAGTCGAACTCCGCGAAGAAGGAGTCGAACGGCGATAGAGAGTCCTCAGCGAACTCAGACGGAGTCTCGTGCTCCGTCGAGAACTCTGAGAGGTCAGAGCAATGAGGCGACGGCCAGCGGTCCGGGCGGGAGTCATCGCTCTCCGGGCTGTCGTGCAGCGCAGCTGACAGCGCGGTGATGTATCGCATGGCCAGTC
Organism: Ennomos fuscantarius; assembly: GCA_905220475.3. Classification (NCBI taxonomy): domain Eukaryota; kingdom Metazoa; phylum Arthropoda; class Insecta; order Lepidoptera; family Geometridae; genus Ennomos; species Ennomos fuscantarius. The sequence continues at coordinate 12,799,416 of HG992036.1, read as the reverse complement.
GCAGTGTGGTGATCTTCGTGAGCTTCTCGCAAGGGACCGGCGTGCCCGTTATAGCAGCAGCAGGCACAGCGCGCCTGAGAGTTTCGAACGCTCTGTTTATTTCCCTCATGCGACTGCGCTCCCTGGCGTTGGCCGTTTTCCTCCGGTACTTGCTGAGCGGCTGAGGCGCGCGGCGCGCGCGAGGCTCGCGGCTGCGCGCGGCGCGTGGCCGCAGCTGGTACTTGTCGTGCTCGGGCATGGAGTGAGCATGCGCGAGCGCGGCGCCGACGGACGCCCCACGCGACGCCCGCGCCCGGATTCCGCTTGAAAAATACGCTCACTCCGCCCACTTGTCCCGCTCCGTTCATGTACACTCGAGCGGTAAATTGGCTGTAACTTATGATAATGCATCGAGCGAAACCGGAATACAGGATAAAACTTTGCAGTCCCACACGAGACTAGTCCTGTTGATGTTGGTGTAATTTGAGAATTTGGATCATTTCGATTGAACAGGGACGGCAGTAAGATAATACCTACTCGTAACATAAATTAACGCAAACTGCTTTGATTTGAATTCTTTTACATTTTATGTAGGCAAATTTGTCTAGGTTAGGTTCATTTACCTAACGCTAGGTCACTAACTAGTAACTAGGTAATCAGACAGTGCCGTTTGTTTGCGAGTGTACACGGTCACAGTGAATGAACAGGCACTATAAGTCGTTGGGTAGTGATCGCGTGATAGGTACGTACTAATACTTATTTGCATATTCGGTGCGGCGGCGTTTCCGCTCCAAAGACAGTCGCCGATGGCTCATTGTCTAATGACCTTCGTAGGGAGTAATCAGCTGTCCTTTATAAATGCGTGGGTTTAAGTAAAATGCCGAGTGTAGGAAGCTTGGGCACTTTTCGATGTCGCAAAGCCGCAAAGATTTGCGTAATGTCAAGAGATTGTAGGAAGTTTTTGTTGCAATCAACATTAAAGTGTATGAAAACGAATGCAAGGTATAAATATTGGGCACAAATCACAAGGCAGCATATGTATGATAGCTGGTAAGATTGTTTACCAAGGGAGCAAACAAGTATTTTTAAGGCGAGTGTTTCTTTGAATCCAGAACGGAGCGTATTACAGGATTCTAAAGTTGAAAATTCAAAGTAGCAAAGGATTCAAAGTACAAGACTCGACTTTAAAATAGAGTTTCTCCCGAGGTTGTCGGTCTACTTTTTATCGCCCTCTATTTGTATGACATTTTTAACGTCCGAGCATTCAACAAGAGCAACATTATTCTTGATAACTTTTTGAGTAAGACACGTAGTATGTTATATTATCTGTAATTAGCCTATTATTTGTTCATATGATATTTTTTTGGCTGTGTATTTAGCCAGTGTCAAGTAATTGTCAATTTCGCAAGTTAATAAATATTACATGCATATATGTGTCAAGTCAAGTTAGTTATTTCCAGTCCAGTCCAGTCGTTCCACGGTCCAAGTTATCAAGTTAAGTCATAGTCTAGTCTAGTCAAGTTATACTCCTAGTAAAGCGGTGGCAACTTTACCAGAAGCTTCTATGGAGTTTTGGAAATAATACGAAAAGAAACATTTCACCATCATTATACCACTTTCACACACTCATGCTTGTAATCCAGCACTTAACGAATAAAATGCCACTAATTTTATGCACTAACACTGAAAATAACACAAGTTTTGAAAAATAATACAATGCAGTGACGCGATCTTTTTCGTTTTCCCGCCTAAACGCCCATATAATGTTCACATCACATTGCAAATTAAAATCACTTTTAGTCTCTATAGATTAAAGAACTATTTTATTCCCTGTTAACGAAGAACAAACTAGTTCTTTTCAAATACTTAGATGTGACAAATTACAATATGATTACCTAAGTAAATATGTATAGGTATAATTACCTAAGTAAATAAGTATAATAATAATAACCTATTTATTCATTTTTAAAACCTACGTACCTACATAAGTATTTAAATATTTCAATGTTATGAATCATATTAAATAAATAAACTAGTTCTGAAAAAGATCCATTTTTTCAAATAAAATTCATTTGGAAATTGAATTTTTTTAGCCAATCAAAAATATTTTGGTTTGAAATTGCCAGTACTGCAGAGCGGCCATTTTAAAGGTAATGGGTGTATAATATTGAACAAACACAAGGCACAAAAGGTGTAAAAAAAAAAATTGGCGGGAACATTCAACGCAACGCAAATACCGCGTGAAGAAATCAGAGTGCCTTATAAAAATAATGGATCTACAGTGTAAGTTATTGCTATACTTAGACAAACGGCGTTATTTAGAGGACATGAAAAGCGATTGTATTAAATTTTATGAAACTGAGTTAAATGATAAAACAATTAACAAATTTCCGCCCCTACGATTCTTGTTCGAAGTAGACGTGATGGACATTCTTAACGTATTCCCGGATGTCGGAGAGTTTCTATTGAAAGAACCCTTGAAGTGGCAGACGATTTGCAGTGGAATATTGTTTGCAGTCCTGCAGTCGATTGATGAGGAAGCTACACAAAATGTTCAACCAGCCCAAGTTGCGGTCTTGGTAAGAACCAAAAGTTTATCTAAGCTGTTGACGCCTCCTAACACTCGACATTACAATGGACTCGTATCATTTGAAGGTGCGCTTATTGCTCTATCCAAGCCAGAAAGCTACGTTTATCACACAGTTTGGTCTTGCCCTGAGGAATGCGAGGGCAGTGAAGTAATTTTACACTTCATACCAAAAGTTCTCCGCAAATGTTACGTTTGTAAAAGCACGCTCTTTGAAAATAGTGGTTTGAGAAGATGCGGAGAACAAATAAAGGCTACATTCAAGCTAGGCAGTAGTCTGTGTGCGAAGGAATTCAACGTCGTTGATGATTTAATTCCTAGATTGGTACTCGGCTCTAAGTATTCGATACACGCAGTTGTTTCGAAAAACCTGACAGTCGTGCTTAATCTGGAAGAGATTGTTCCTTTGTCCACACCGATAACAAGCCCTATTCCGAAAGATATTGATGAATTATACCAAACCTGTAATGGGGTACCATGGAAGTTTATCTACTGCTTAGCCTCGAGTATTGGTTTCAACGTCTGTCCTCTGAATTGTTTTATGCAACTCAAGATCAGCCTGCTTGTAAGTCTCAGCAGCGTCAAAGCTAACATGCTAACAGGTTCTACTATCGTCCACGTTTTAGTGGCTGGCTTGGACACAAGATACGTAGGAGAAATTATGAAAGATGCAGCTCGACTTGCTGATTCATCAATTTCCTTAGGAACTTCCAATTCTGCGGTTTCTACCACATTATTAGCAAGCTCTGGCGGAGTCTGTACTATGCCGCTACCGTTTCATGTTTACAACCAAAAACAGACGTCTTCCGTGTTATCGGCTATAGAAAGCGGGGAAATTATAACCGACAGTGGAAAAGCGACACTACAATGCGCAGTATGGTCTCAAGGAATGGACTTTAAGAAAATCATAGTTCTAAATGTAGCCAGTGTGTTTGGGACTGTTTGCAGAGGCGATCTAGGCGAATACAGCGATGAGATTGGGGATTTTGTTCTACAACGAGCTATAGAACCGCACGAGACCAACGATGAGGAGAAACAAGCGGCGAAAGACCTTCTTTTGTACTTTGACTTGGTGGGTGGAATAGAAGTTGTATTAGACGACTCAGCTGAAATGCTTTTAAAGAATTATTTTTTATCAGCTCGTAAGGAGAGACCAAGATGTGTGTCAGTAAGTAGTATGAATGCTTTGGTAGCGACTTGCATGACGTCAGCGAGGCTCTGTCGTCGGACCACCACCAATATCGACGACGCTGTTCTGGCCATTTGGCTCCACGTCAGCGGCAGTCCCGAACCGAGGTTTGCACCCGAAGACTATCTCCAAACACCATCCGATATGAAAAAACTTAGTAAAATGATGAATAGTTTTAAAGAATGGTTACAAGAATTTACTGGAACTTTCCTTTTGAATTAAAGTTTTCAATAGAGAAACAATAGAATAAGCTGAATTAAACTATATATTTTTCATTCAACCAAACAACATAGAGGTATTTATTAGTTGTTATTTAAATGGATATGTATGCAAATAATAACTAAAGAATGATTGATAACATTGAACAAATATTACACTTTTTTAGTACCAACATAACATAATTATCAAATGATTAAATATTTTAATTGCACATATGGTTTTTGACTAGAACATAAAAATAAAAACAATCTACTTACAGATGTAAGTATTACAAAAAAAAAGATAGATTTTTAAAAAAATTTGGCACAATTAGTTTTTAATATTCAAGAATACAACAAATATGTAATACATTCAAATATCATGCAATTAAGATTTTCATAGTAAACATTTTATAATAATATAATTTAAAACTTAATTATTCATTTTTTTACTTATCTCCTAACATTTATTTTATAAAAGTAATAAAGGCACTTGTGTTGAAATATTCTTAAACTAAAGCCGTTAGTGATGTTGTGGATATAGGTAACACAGACTAGATTAAAAAGTCTTCTAGTCTGAATATGATAATCTGAACATTTTGAACCTACTCTAATCATCTAGAAAACTGAAATCAAATATAGGCTTGTTTAGCAATTCTTTTTGAGAAGCCAATGTTTTAGTCAAATCCATGTGGCTTTGTCTTATTTTTATGCTGTCTTCGATGAGAGATTTAAGTTTTTCTCCCTCATCCACTTTCTTGGCAACTTTGAAGCAGTGGTCTGAAACTGAGCCACCAATCTTGAAATCTTTCTTTTCAAATGATACAACGCTGTATGGCATATCACATAAGTCAGTGTTTCTTACTGCCAAACTGATTGTAGACCAAGTGCAGTTTGTGAATGCATCTAGCACATTTGACAAATCCAGAACCAACTTTTCAATATGCTCTTGAGCATTTTTGACAATATCACCAATTTTGGCAAACTCCATGCTTAAATCCATTAGTTTTAATGCAAATGGCTGATGGCGGAGCTCTACCAATATTTTACTCCTGAGCTTAAGGCAGTCATAGCATATTTTCATAATATCAGTGCACTGCCTCTCTTTTCCTTTGTTTTCATTTACAGTCTTTTTGTGTAATATGAAAGCTTTGTATGCATTGCTGTAAACTGATTCATAATTGTATTTAGTGAAAAAATTGTTCAGATCTGCTGAAACTGCTTCGTTGCATCTCCTAGTTGTTGATTGTAGCCTCACTGTCATTTGTGACCATGCACTTTTCAGCTTACTGATGTTTTCAGTAAGGTCATCAGAATCCTTGAAGATTTTGTCAAAGCCACCTAGCAGATTGGTTCCCATGGTGTTCTCTCTCAGATTGGCTATATGCTTTTTCCCCATTTCATTCATAGTATCCATAATTTCTTGTTTAGCAATTAAATTACCAATGCTTTTATCAACAGAGTTGTGTTTCAGAAGCAACTGGTTGCCTTCATATTTTAATGATTCAGCTCTCACAAAAAGTCCTTTTATCAGTGATTCATATAATTCTCTCTGGTTCATTACAAAATATAGACCATTATGATACAGATTTTGGCTGTTCTTGAAATTGTAAAGAGCTTTTGGATGCTCCAAGCATCTTTGAACAGACTTTGGTACTACAGCCTCAATATTATCAGCCAGAATTTGTGTCTTGCTAAAAAGAGACAACATATAATCAGCACTATCATTCCAATATTTAATGAGAATTTCATCATTTTCAAGCTCATTGTACTTTGTTTGGGATACCAAAATTTGTTCAAATACTGTAATGTTTATGTCCCTCTGCACCCAAGTTTTTAACACAGACACAGTTGTTTTTTCATCAATTTCATATGCAAGTGGGCTTAATGTTACAACAGAAAAGATTTTAATGACTTTCCTTGACAGTGCTGTTTCTAGTTGCTCGAAAATAACAACTTTACTGGTCTTTTCTTTATCTTCTTCTGGTATATTAAAGGTGACTCTTGAGGGAGCATCTCTTCCTCTCAACTTTGGGTCCCATTCAAGTGCAATTCTCAGCCATGCCTCAATATATGTTTTAAAGGGTTTTGATATATGATTCTCAGGGAAAATCTCATCAGAGTACTCAATATCATCATAGAAAGTTTCATAAACACTGATATTGGAATGTGCTTTTTTTTTTACATGTGGCATCCATTGTACAGGTGACATAAAAGGCAGGAAAGGCCTTTTGCCACAAATAATTTCAAATGCAAGCAGTCCCAAAGACCAGAAGTCAACGGTATTGCTATAAGTTTTACTGTAGAGCAGTTCAGGTGCTAAGTATTGAAGGGTTCCTACAAAACTGGCACAGATTGAGTTAGAATCAATTTCTTTGGCATAACCTAGGTCAATCAATTTGTAAGCCACTCTTGTTTGATTTTGAGAGAATTGTGCAGAATTATCAAGAAAATTCAGGACTACGTTTTCGGGCTTTAGGTCACGATGCGTAATTCTATTTTGATGAAGAAACTGCATAGCGTTTCTAAGGTCATTTAAAATATGACGCACATGTTGTTCTTTCAGCCCCGCGCAGGACTCGGGTTTGTTCAGTAGTTGCCGTAGATCACCACCGCAGCAGTACTCCATGCAGAGAATCGGAAGACCCGATGGGTTGGCACGTTGTAACCCTGACACAAATTCTGGTGGTAGCTCTTTTGTGCTGACTATATTTGGATTCCGGCAGCTCTCCAGCATTTCTACTTCCTTCGTCCATCTTTCTTTATGCTTTTCTGTAAGTTCATCACCCCATTTACACGTCTTTATTGCAAGTTTTTCGTCTGTTCTTTTGTGTTTCCAAAGGACAACAACACCAAAACTTCCCGACCCTAAAACTCTATCTTTGACCCAATCACCAACAAAAACTATATCGTCCATAACTGAGAAACTGTTATTTTCTGCACAACCCAACACTGTACTACTATACGACAAGAAAAAGAAAGCACTGACTGAACTCGGCAGAAAAATGGGATAATCGTACAAAAATAACTTTCAAGAAGAAGCAAGCGGTACAAGGATAGAAAACAAAAGAATTTTTTTTTGACAATAGCTTTGGCTAGAGCTATACTCGGAAACTAGCACAGACCAAGTAGAAAAACTAGCCTTTAGTTGAATACTCTGCCATTACCTGCAAAACTAGAAAGAGATGGCAAAAATCAATTAAACAAATAAATAAAATTGCTAATGGTGGCACCGTAACTTGTTTCAGCAAGAAGGTTCCCGACCATGGAATAGAAAGGGAAGTACATATTATTATGTTGAATACACTAATTTATTTTTGTAATTGGCTATCCCTGAAAAAGTATCGTATTTTAACGTTGAAGGTTGACAGTGATATATTAAGAAACTAATTTTGACAGTTTTATTTGTGTCAAATAGTAATGTACTCTGTGTCATGCTCGGTAGGGATGCGCGATTATTTGTTTTGAATCGATTTTTGACCGTAAAGGATCTTAAGTATCTGAATAGATCTTTAGATCAAATTATAAACTTTTGATTTCGATCTAATACAAATCGTATGGTTGGATAAATTGGTGATAAATGTTCTACTCGATAAATTAAAATAAGTTGTTTTTAAACTAAATTTTCATTCACACCAGTAAGATGTGAAGGTTAAAATGTTTCCTGACCTACCGTAACAAAATAATAAGAGGTTTTTGTTTATTGAAAAAAAAATCTTTGATAGGTCACCAAACGTCGCTAGATCGTATGCACGTGAATCGATTTTTTTTGAAGGGTTAATAATTGAATCGTAATGTGCATGTTCATCACTAGCTCGACTCGACCCCCCACAGACTAAGGAGGGAGAGATACTTAAGATACTTCGTCCCCCGACCGATCCCGTTTTGTTTTTATTGTTGTTGTGTTGGGAATAAAATTAAATTAAAGCAGTTTTTAGACATTAACAATATTTTTTCAGTACGTACGAGTGCATTTATTAGGTTATTAAAATGCTTGATAAAGTAATATCATCATCTTGTAGAACTTGTATGAAAAATGATGTCAACCTAATTCATTTGTACGAATCAGTGAAAATTGATGAGAACAGCAGCCTTCAACTGGCCGACTTATTGATGGAATGTACTTCAATTCAGGTATCATAATACTAGACTGTTATTTTATGCTGGCGCGAAAGTAGATATTAGAATCTTTGAACCTTGATTTTTAAAGTACTTATTTAATATTGCTTTCTAAATAACCTCGACTACTGCAGTGAAATATATAAATTTTACATATATATTACCTACCTTTATATCTAGTCTTAGCTATATAAATATTGACTTCTCTATGGCTTCTGTTTTTTGCATCAGGTAAAACGCGAAGATGGCCTGCCACAAAACCTTTGTGAAGAATGCTCACAAACACTTAGAATTTCATTCTCGTTCCGTCAACAAGCATACAAATCAGAGGAACAGTTTAAAAAGTCACTTGAAGATGTTAAAGCTGAGATTAAAGAAGAGTTTGAAGATGGATACTTAGAAGGGCTAGGGTTTGATCATCAATTAGAAGAGCAGTTAGAGGATGAAACAAGGGAACTCAAAATAGAGTCTATAGAGCAAATAGATGAGTCAAAAGAACAAACAGAAGAGTCAATCGAAAGATATTCCCATATCTGCAAATATTGCGATAAAAAGTTTACCAAAGAAAAGAAATACATGAAACATTTGGCATCACATACATCTAGATCTTCATTATCCTTACAATGCCCTTATTGCAACAGGTCTTTCCATCAAGAGACATCATTTCAAAAACATTTATCTAAACATAACAATTACTTTACCAAAGAAGATTTAGATTCCTACAAAACTGTCATAAGTAAAAATGAAAAAGGTGAAGATGAACTAAAATATCAATGTGAGCAATGTGATGAATTGTTTATGCAGTATGGAGATTTAGATGTTCACCTGAAAGTACATGAACAACAACAATTTGAACACCTCAAAGTACACAAACAACAACAATTTGAACACCTCAAAATACACGAACAACAATCTGAAAACTTTAAAATACATGGACAACAACAATTTGAACCTGTATATTTATGTGATACATGCAGTAAAAGCTTCAAAACCAAATCCTCGCTTAGAAGACACATGAGAGTGCATTCTGCCCATAAAGATCATCACTGTACGAAATGTGGAAAGAATTTCTCTCGAAAGGATCAGTTTAAGTCGCATTTGAATACACATAAGGATGATAAGCCTTATACATGTTCGCATTGCAATAAAGGTAATATTTTTTAAATATCAAATAATGTTGGGACAAGTGTAGTCTAGACCCTGTTAGATCACATGTCATCTGAAGTTATCAGACTTTGAGAGATTTCAAGTGAGCTTCGGAAACACTCCATTAATGATTAGGTAGTAGATTCTTAACTTGCCTGGTTGACATTGTGGTTGCTATGCTATGGTATCATCGGTCTGTTTCCCTTTCTGATTTTGTCTCTTATTTGTGCCAAATGTGCCATCTATACAATTTGTGACATTCTGTACTTTTTATTAGTTCATGGCGTTTTTTACTTTTCTCACATAAGTATGTTTTTTAATTCAAATCATAAAAAGGAATTCAGAATTCAAACCCACAACCAATTAATTCAACCAGGGTGGTATAATCGTGAATAGCGATAAAGCCCTTTTATTTGATTTAAAAAAACCAATGAATAGGCTATTTGATTGCTATATGTTTATTGCATAAATAAACAATATACCTCTAAAAATAGACAATCGTAAAAACAAAAATTAAATATCTCAAAAAATTACTTCAGGCATTTTAAAGTACAGTAAAAGAAAGGGACCGTTCAAACACGCAGTGACGTTAGTTACTAGTAACTGATCCTCACAATAACTCATTACTAAGGTGTGGTACCTCTATGGTAGCTCTACATACAATTTCATTGGCATGTGACGTCACTACCAAAATTTAATAGTAGGTACCTAGCTATGAGAAGCTTCACACAATCTCTGTTTTGCAAGAAAGAGACACTTTAAAAACTTAGGCATTCTACAGGCATTATACTCTGTGATTTATTTACCGATTTTACTTATTTTTCATTTATTACATTAGTTTTTAAGCTACTTTATGAAAATAATATTTATTTGTTCCTTTTTAATAGTGGTCAAAGTGCAAGTGAACCTCTCAACCAATTGCCCTATCATTGCAAATACACTAGTTCCAAACAAAAATTCCAGCCATTTGCGTAATAGCCCATTTGGGAGAGAATCTAATCCAGTGAGTTGAAGGCGTGTGCTTAAAACTCACTGGTTTGTAAAAATTTTAGGAACTATACCTGTACTATACATTTGCCTTTTATAGCTTGTGCAAAACTTTGAGCTCTCGGAAGTTAGGCGCGAGTACCAAACTGCGCTATATACAGTAACTATAATATGCGTACTGCGCCATCCGCGCTAACTTCCGAAAGGTCATAAAGTTTTGCACGAGCTATACCTTTACCTTTTTATCTTAAATGTGGTTTTTCTTTACTTTTAAAATTTTAAAAATCATTCCGTTTTTTACCTTTGATATGCTTGCATTTGAGCACTGTATCACCTGATGGTAAGTGACGATATGGTCGACGATGGAACAGCCTTGCCTATGAGCTAATAAAATTAAGGTGATCGTGAATAACATTAATACAACTACACAATCAAAAAAATTAACCAACCTCTGTGGTGTGGTGGTTGAGCAGGTCGCCTCATAACTCGAAGACGGTGGGTTCGATTCCCGCGACAGGACAAGTATTTGTGCAAACAAAAAATAAAGCACAAAATACTTGTTCTGAGTCTGGGTGTTGTGGGACCATGTTCCTCGTAGTTCCTGGGAGTTCCCTAAACACAGAGAATCCTAGTTAGGGTCCAGGATCTATGTATGTGATCGTTGGGCGTTATTATTATTATTAATATTAATGTAACCTTCCTTTAAGGATTTGGCCAGTTGTGTAGTTTGAAAGACCATGTCCGAACACATACAAAAGAGACTCCATTCTTATGTTCAGAGTGTGGTAAAGGATTTGCGAACAGCTCTAACCTACGTCAGCATATGATGAGGCACACTGGACTTAAGCCTTTCAGGTGCAAAATGTGCCCCAAAAGCTTTTGCACTAAGGGTAAGATTCTTTTCATTGTTTGTTGAGCAATGTATGTTCTTAATTTGCAATGTATCCTTAGTACGAGTTCTTTCGAATGTACATAACTGTACTCAATATCGAGTGTGGCAAAACATTTATGTGAAATCCAAGCATAGTGTCCCTAGCAGTAACTATGTGTAACTAAGAATTTCATACAAACATGTTTAGATCGATAGGGTCTAAAAATGTTTATCAGATTTCAAATTAGATTCTTATTTTATCATATTTACACAAAAAAAAATGTTTTTTACGTAGTGTAGTGACTCTGTTCTGAGCTGTGGGTTCGATTCCCACCCAGGACAAACATTTTTGTGATGAACATTGAGGTTAGTTCTTTATCTGGGTGTTATATTGTATTCTATGTCATATGTATGAATTAAAAACACATTTGAATTATAAATGGTGTATTAGGTTAGGTAGCCAGTAAAAAAAGTATCTAATATAACAACAATTGAAGGGTTGAGAATAAAAAGGGTTTAACTGTCAAATTGATAGTTTCGAGAAAATTGAGTTTAAACTTCAACAGTGTCATTTTAATGTAGAGTGCTTATAAGGTAATAGAAAAGGTTTATGTAAGTTTCAGTGGCTTGAAAATGTTTTAATTCTATTTTAAAATACTAAATATAGTACTAATTCATACAATTACTATAAAAATATAATATAATAATGTATTTATGCTAAGCGAACAGTATTCCTGTGACAGATAAACTGTTTTTAGACTCAAAATCTCGAGATTTAAGCTTCATATCGGTATTTTGAGAATGTATTATTGTAAATAACTTCACGATGAATCCAACGATACCCATAAGTCATTTTGTGAAAAAAAGCAGTTAAACCCTTTTTGTTCTCACCCCTTCAATTATTATTATAAATTATTATTATTATTATAAAGTAGAGAAGTACCCTCTAAACATCCTATCATTCGATGTACTGACAAGTTATACATATGACACTATGTATGTATTTACAAAGAAAAAAGTATATAAGTATTCTATCATATTCAGGTTTCCATAGCCTAGTATTCTACTACTAAGCTATGGAAACCAGAAAACTGTACTACGACTACTACTAGTATTCCATAGCAAGCATGGCTTAGTTTGTGACTAGAAATTAAAAATGTGCCTGTGTGAAATGTCCACACATAATAATAACAATAATAATATGTGTGGACATCTCACACAACGCCATCTAGCCCCAAACTAAGCAAAGCTTGGGAACCAGATAACTGATACTATACTTATAATACAAATATTTATTTATTTTATTAATTTCGTTTCGCAGGTCAAATGAAGATGCATTTGATAACCCACACCGGCGAGCGTCCGTACAAGTGTGAGAAGTGTGGCAGCGGCTTCACCACACCCAACTCATTGAAGAAACACTTGTTGATACACCTCGGTCATAAACCGTTTGAGTGTGAAACGTGTCTGATGAGGTAGGGTACTTTCGTTTTTTGTTGAAATTTTGTGTTTCATCTACTGGATTAAAAGTGTATGGGCCTGGCATTTTTATTACTGAAGAGTTTTTGAAGTGAAAACTTCTTTAGGCGTGTTGAGAACTTTTTGGGTGAACAAAAATCATGAAACTGGCGTCATCGTCACCGAACGCTTTCTTATCACACTAATATTATAAAGGCGAATGTTTGTATGTGTGTATGTGTGTATGTTTGTTACTTCTTCACGCTCAAACGGCTGAATGGATTTGGATGAAATTCGGTACCAAGATAGCTTATACACTGGATTAACATATAGGCTAAATTTTATGCTGGAAAAGTAAAATTTTCCCGTGGGATGAGCAAATAATTAAAATACTTTTTATCCGCGGGTGAAACCGCGGGTTGCAATTAGTTAGCTATATGTTACATAGTTTTCACTTCTATCGGCAGTCCCCAAAGACTGTCCCGCATGTTTATATCAGACTTATCTGGTATTTGGCCACACTCTATATATACTACTCGCAACCAATAGATTGCAATAGAATACTAGTATAGGTAGCGGCAAGAAAGTTTAGCGCTGAGCGAAATGTGAAAGGAATAGCTGCGCACGGACTTCGCGACGTCCGACACGCGACTGTACGCGTGCGAAAACATTAATAAATAGATAATGTTCAAGTTTTGCACAGCTTGTAACAGGTTGTTTTACTATTCAAGTTTAACCTCTTTTTATTTAAATCTTGCTTTAAAGAATCAATCACATTTATTGGTTCCTCTTTTAACAAAACAATGCACGTTAACGCCATTACTCGTGCCTGTTTTTTCAAAACAGTATTTCTTCTTAGCATAAATTCACTATCTACTAAAAATATGTGGGCAGAAAACGGGTTCTGCGTAGGTTGCAACCTATACCACCATAGGCCTTCAGCATGTCCACACCGCGCCGTATCTGGAACAAGAATGTTCCGTAGTACACCGAGCGCTCCTTTTTTATAGCCAGACGGGTAGGGGCGCCATGACAGTTGCCGGTGCTGCCACTGTAATAAACTTAATGCCGCCACAGGGTAAATTACGGTGCTCGATCGCTGTGCATAGAGTTTATAACTGGACGTTGCCGCCGTCAAATACACTAATAAAAACCCAATAATAACAAATGAACTCAACAAAAAGAAATAACAATGAATGGCAATAAAATACACCTTAGGATGCGACTGTAGTCAGAAGTCCGCGGAGCGTCGTATGTGGCGGGGGACGGAGTACGACTGGCAGCCAACCAGCGCTACGTAGACGCACCCTTCGTCCCTCTAGTCTCCTGTGATACCTCATTCATGACTTCTGCGCAATGACGCGCAGCGCTAGAGTTTCGTGCCGCTACTTATATCTATTCACTCTTGAACTTGCCTAGATCATATTTCCTCAGACGCTGGCAGGCATTCCATTTCTTAGCTGCTGTAGTCAATAGAATCAAATTGATATGAATGGGTGGTATTTCGTCCATCCACCTGTGTCTACGGGTGGTATCTTCCGCTTGTCCGGTAGAGGAATGGGAAGAGTTTTGCAGTATAACCAACGCTATGTGTTGCTCCACTATATAAGCTATATAAGCCAAATCAGCGTTATCAGTATAACGACATCTTGAAGGAACACCACAGCTCAGTTGATATCTTTGACCAAAAACTACCAAAATTTAAAAGAGACGTTTTAGCTATCATTTCTGAACTTTAAATGTTTAAAGATTTTGCATTTAAGAAACAAATCGTACCATGAAAACATATTTAATTTTTTACTAACTACTTATTTTATTGTTTTGTTAATCGTGATGTGTACACATGTTTTGGGATGTAACCTAGCTCAAAATGTTTGTAAACTTTAATTTTTTTGTTCTTTTGTTGGTTATATTCTGTTTTGTGTGCCAAATGAATAAATAAATAAATAAATAAATAAAATCAAGCCATTTGAGCGTGAAAGAGTAACATCAGTACAATCAAACTTTCGCGTTTGTAATATTAGTTGGATGATTTATTCCTTTTTTCTATTGTATTCAACGTCACGGGTAGCAGCTTGTAAAGAGTCATTTTTCCAGGTTCACATGCAAAGACCACCTGAAGCGTCACAATCGTATCCACACCGGAGAGAAGCCTTATAACTGCATGCACTGCAACCGCGCCTTCGCACAGAGCAATGACCTCATCAAGCATATGCGTTGCCACGTTGGACAGAATATTTATAAGTGAGTCTCATCTCATTAACCGTTTAGCCAGAATCGAGTCTGTATATCTTAGTGTAAAATGAAAGTGAATTCTATTTCATGAACATCTTAGCATTGAACCTCAGCTCATTAAAGCCTCAGCACAAGTTAACCTCAGCGCATTAACACCTTAGCACAATTGAACCTCAGCGTATTTACATCTTAGAATTGACCCTCAGCTCATTAACAACATCTTAATTGAACCTCATCCCATTAACACCTTAGCGCTGATCCTCAGCCCATTACATCTTAGCATTGATCCTCAGCTCATTAATACTTAAGCATAACTGAACCTCAGCTCATTTACATCTTAGCATAGATCCGCAGCTCATCAACACCTGAGCACAATTGAACTAGCGAATTTACATCTTAACATTGATCCGCAGCTCATCAACACGTTAGCACAATTGAACTTCACCGAATTTACATCTTAGCATTGACCCTCAGCTCATGAACACAGCATAATTGAACCCCATCCCATTAACTTCTTAGCATTGATCCTCATCTTATTAACATATTAGCATTAAACCTCAGCTCATTAACATCTTAGCATGAACCTCAGGTCATTAACATCTTAGTACACTTGAATCTTATAAGGGAGGCATATAAGTACGTATGTGTTCTACCCGTCAGTGCTGAAAGACTGTGTGTAGACTGTAGGTACTGGAACAGTCCTTTATATTATACACACACATAAGTAGGTACTATTAATATTTTCCAGATGCTCTGTCTGCGATATCGGGTTCCGTCTACAAAGCGATCTGAAGCAACACTATCCCGTCCATTTCTGCAGCGACGATCCATCAGTCCAGAAGATTCTAGAACAATCTAGAGCTGCCAAGAAACCGGAGAAACCAATAGAAGACAGTGAGAAGATAGCTCCTGTCCACTCTGACAAGTTCATGATAACGATCAATAGCCTTGAGGGAAGCAATATGCTGGCCATCAACATTCAACCTGAGCAAATTGTGTCAAGAGTTTTTGCTGAGTAAGACTTGTTTGGCATCACTAGGTGGTAGGACTTTTCAGCAAAGTTTGTCTAGGTACCAATGCTTGGCCAGTTATTATGTAGTAGTGCGCAAGTACTACTGTGTTTCGGTTTAAAGGTCATTGTAGCTACTGAAATTACTAGACAAGCACACAATTTGCACAGTCTAGTAAATCTAGTAAACGTATTACTAGACTGTCTGATGTCTCTCTGAGACGTGTGCAGTGCAGTGTCACTTGAAATTATAATTTAAGAGTTCCGTGAGAGACTGCAATCTGTTATAGGCAGCCGTGATGGTTAACATCAGGCGAATGACTAGCTCATCACGTCCATTTGTTTAGGGGCTATCCATAAATTAAGTCACATGAATTTCATAATTGAAAAATGTGACGTCACTAAGGTCCGTATTACAAAACGATGCTCAGTCATCGATCGGTGCTCAAGCAGAGATTTCATTCACTAATTTAACACTTTATGAATGAAATCTCTGCTTGAGCACAGATTGATGACGTGAGTATCGTTCTGTAATACGAACCTAATTCTTTTTTTTGTTTTAAATACTGCGTTTCCACAGACACCTGGGTCCGTGCTTTTTAATAGATTATTTTTTATATTTATTAATTAAACCTATTATTAACATATATAATACAGGGCAGACAATACAGCCAATAACACATAAACATAAGTACTTTATTTCTAATTGTGCATACACCACCGAGCAAACCAGCTTCCGCAAGCACGGACCTAAATTTGGGACCCTCTCCTCCCCTTGTTACACGATGTCACACTTCGTCGACCCCCTCCATCCCCCTTAACGTGTGACGTAATTTACGGATGGCCCCTTACATGACCACCGCTGAGACACGTACCTTCTGTCACATGGAGAGAGTGTAGATTATAAATCCACGTTGGCTACACTGGGTCACACTGGGAACAAGCTGGTTTCCTCACAGTGTTTTCCTTCACCGTTGAAAAGTCATTGGTGTGAGTCTGAGCGGGATATGAAGTTGGGTGCTTCGGTTTAAAACCCGTACGGGCTGCCGCTGAGCCACACTCGCTTGGACTGAAAAACAGTTATTAAGGTCTTAGGACTTAATTGTATGCTGAGTCGGAGCCTATTCGTGACACCACGTAGCATTGTTATATTATTTTGGTTTAAATATTTGTTATCAGTTGTGGGTCACGAATAAATGTTTTTGTTTTCTTACTTTTCTTATTATTATTATGAGTGGCAAACAATCAAACGGCGCTGATGAAAAAGATTAAAATCTCATAGAAGTTTCTTTCAAAGTAGATGCTCTGTAGCTATCTCCCTTTCTCTGTAGTTACTTTCGACACATTGGTGTGAGTGAGACCACATATATTCTTCAACTTATTAGAGCCGTTTCTATCGATGGATGTAATATAATAATAATAATAATAAATGAATGTTGACTCAACGAGCATTGTTCCGATAGTCGTTTCGGCTAACGGCCTTATAGCGCAGAGCCTCGACCAACACCTCGAGAGGCTCTCGTTAGACGGTTGGATCAAGGGTCAGATTCAGAAGGCAGTACTCCTTGACACGGCACGTATTGTCAGGAGGTTCCTCAGTCTGCAGCCCTAACCACCGGGAGCTTGGGCCTTGCCCCGCTGCTGGCGGCACACTAGGTTTAGGTTTTTTATTATATTTTTGTAATACTAATTTTATAAAAATATTGTAAAAAACTTAGATTTAAGATTGAAAATAAATAAATGAATAATAATAATAATACACCCGACGATGACATACATAGATCGTGGACCCTAACTAGGATTCCTTGTGTCTAGGGACTCAGGAACTACGAGGACCATGGTTCCACAACTCAGAACAAGTATTTACGTCTTTTTTTCTATGCACAAATACTTGTCCTGTCGCGGGAATCGAACCCGCCGCCTCCGGGCTATGAGCCGACCTGCTCAACCACTACACCATAGAGGCTGTCAATACGATATATATGTAATATTATACAGCTTATGTACAAAGAATTAGATTTAATTAGCTTTGTTATAGAAATTGGACCAATTTTTACATGTATGTAGGTTTACTCTAAGTTATGTTTAATTGAATTTGTTTCATATATTTTATCTTTTATTTGATGAATTGTTTTGATGTAATAGTATTATATACCCACCCATCCCCACCCAAGGGAATATCCAAGGAATGGGCAGCAGGGTCGAAAGGGATAAAAAGTATCCTATATCCGTCTCCTGGTTCTAAGCTACCTTCCCATCAATTTTCAGCCAAATCGGTTCAGCCGTTCTCGAGTTATAAATAGTGTAACTAACACGACTTTCTTTTATATATACAGATATATTATTTAAAAAGTCCTTACATTTTGTTTTTTTTTTTTATTTGATTACATTAAATAATTTTTCAGTGATATTTAGTATGTAAATATATGTATAGCAAAAATATTGACGAATTAAATTAGTTAACATGTGGTTTATATTATAATAAATATGCCTTATTAGAGTTATATATAAAGCTTTCGCATAAGTATAAAAATGGTTCCATAGAAAGCAAAAAAAGAAAATGTGGGAGTTGTTATTAACTTTATTGGTGCATGCAATTATTTGTCAGATTAGTTTGCTAAAGCCTAACGAGATCGAGTTTTACCCATTTGCATGGCAAGAGGCTAAGATATTACCTATTATTTATAATTATTTTATGAAGTCCTTACTCATATAACATGACAAATTAAATAGGTGCGTATATTTTAGATTAATTTATTTAGATCTGTATGCACTTTATTTTAGAGTAAATAAAATTAAATATCTGAGTTTAAATGTGATCAAGAGTGTTATTAAACGTGATTTTGTAAAAGAGACGTCAGTTAAAGGATCTGTTTTCGTGTATTTTGAATAAACAACGAAAATACATTGAATGTTTCATTTAAGTCTGTGTTCATGTAATTAGCGCCCGAAGCAAACTCGATACGAATTTTCGAATGATCCATTTTGAGTTGTTCCTTGTTCCAAACCAGTTTAGCCAAGAGAAAATTAAACCAGTATCAACTCTGCGATGATATGATAGAGTCCAATCTTACTTGGTCTAACTTGGACATCTAGAAACAAAGCGTACGTTTTGATATCGGTTATAATCATAATAGGTTCATTTTTTCTTAATTAATCAAAAATGTTGGTGTAACTACACTAAAAACAAACAAATAAATTACCTATATTGGGACAATTGCAAACGATTTTTGTTGGTATATGCCGAAATGTTATCTACACAGTCATATAAAATTCAAAGTCCAGACTGACTGAATGACTGATTTATATATCAACTGACAGCCTAAGCCGCTGGTCCTAGAGACTTGAAATTTGGAGATCTCTAGAAGAGAGAGAGAGATAGAGAGATCTTTAGAAAGGGTTTTTCGAAATTCCACCCCATAAGAGGGTGAAACGGGTGGTTGAATTATCTATGAAAAAATTTCTTCTTCGTTTCCCTTAGGCCACGCAAGCGAAGCTGCGGGCAGAAGCTAGTAGTATATACAAATGCTTGTCAAAATGATAATGTTAGTCTATTTACAGTAAAACTTTGATTTTGACTTTGAAATATATGTAGATACTTCATATAGCTCCATCTAGTCCCACAACAAGCAAAGTTTGTCCCATGGACGGGCAGCATCAATGATGAAGGAGTCACATGAGCTGTAGAAATCGACATATCTCTTCCTTCTAAAAAAGCATTTGACCAATGAAATAAAAATAGATTTTTTGTAGTATTGGCAACAGGAAAATCTAATTTCAAACACATGGACAATAGGAAACTAAATAAATAGAATAACACATCATTGTAAGCAAAGTCATGTGACGCAACTATCTTAAAAAATAACAATTTTAGTAAACAAAGGAATGAAAGGACCGAGTTACGTTCGTGATGTAGTACCTACATAAACGGATTTAGACCGGCGCCATCCAAATGGACTCCGCCGAAGGATGGAATCACTCACGCTCCCCCGCTCTCAGACTCCAAAGATTGAAGTTTCAATAGGCTTACAAAACAGTAAGTACCCACGACCGTTAGTAAAGAATTGTAGGCGACAATAGGAAAAAGTTTACAGTAGGCACACATACGACACGGTAATTACCGTTAATTCAAAACTGCGCATACCATGTGTACAGCTTTGAATTATAAAGCAATTGCTACGCAATCGTTAAATAGATGGACTAACTGACTAGATAGAAACCGTTTATTGTACACACCAAATAATAAAAGTGTACAAAGAATACAATATAAAAAGTATATCAATAGGCAACCTTAACGCTAAAAGCGATTTTATTCATATTTTATTTTAATTTCTCCATTATGCTCTCACTAGTTGCGCCCCGCGGTTTAACCCGCGGATAAAAAGTATTTAAATTATTTGCTCATCCCACGGGAAAATTTAACTTTTCCGGGATAAAATGTAGCCTATATGTCAATCCAGTGTATAAGCTATCTTGGTACTGAATTTCATCCAAATCCATTCAGCAGTTTGAGCGTGAAGGATTAACAAACATACACACAAACACACATACAAACTTTCGCCTTTGTAATATTCGTGTGATATATTTCAAGCTATCTACTAGTTCCTTTGGTAACTAAGTAGGTATGTATTTAATAATGTATGCCTACTGAATAATTCATTTGAGATGGGTATGTATTATTGTCCTACCGCGATCTGATCTCAATTTTGACATTGTAACTTTAAAAGGTAATAGGTATCTAATTAATTGATCCGATGCGAGAAGATGCTTTCCAGATATATGCAGTTGTGAACGTCGATAACATCTGTCTCAAAGAATAAACAAACAGATCAGATGCGACAATACCTACGACACAAAATTTTAATATACTGCCCCCATTGATGGCAGTTACCACTAATTCTCAATTCAAGGGGTGAGATCAAAAACGGTTTAACTGTCAAATTGATAGTTTCGAGAAAATTGACTTTAAACTTCAACGGCTTCATTTTAATGTAGAGTGCGTATTAAGTAATAGAAAAGGTTTATGTAAATCACATTTGCTGTATATAGTAATAATTCGTACAATTACTGTAAAAATATAATAAATATAATAGTGTTTTTATGCTAAGTGAACTGTATTCCATTATCAGATAAACCGTTTTTACATTGAAAATCTCGAGATTGAAGCCTCATTTCGGTATTTTGAGAATGTATTATTGTAGATAATTTCACGCTGAAACCAACGGTACCCATAAGTCATTTTATGAAAATATTGTGTTAAACCCCTTCAATTATTACTATTGCGGCCATGGGCCCGTACGGAAACAACATCCAGTGCTAGATATATTCCATGACAATGGAGAGTTAATTACATCAGGATATGTAATTGCTTTACATTTTACCTAACATTATTATAATTCTTTATTGCACTTTAAAAAAGTACAAAAGGAGGACTTGTTGCTAAAGCATTTTTACCAGTTTTTACACAAGGTTTAAGAAAGAGGGATGTGGGCGTGCATCAAAATTTGTATGTAATAAAATAACACAAAAATGCTTAAAGATATTATTATAAAAAATACTACACTACTAAACATATCATAATTATATAAATATATCAAAAACAAAATAAATAAGAACATAACTTTTATGTTTACACCATAACGTGTGAATTTAAGAAAATAAATATAATAACTATTTATATCAAATATTCCAAAGGTACTTAGGTACTTATCGATACGGAGATTCGAACTTTTACACATTTTTTTTATTAATGCTCGTTCCTTTTTAACTCCGTCAGCAAAAAGTATAAAAGCTCTCGCTCAACATTCAACAGGTAGTATAAATTTTTCCCCCGCTGTCGTGTCTGCGCACAATAATCTGTGCTCGCAGGGCGGGCGGGAGCTGGCCCGGGCGGTTTATCAGTGCGCACCGAGCGACCGAAGACGGCGCATTGGTAAGTCCCTTTTATTCCACTTTATCATTGAGTATTTAACAATTTTGCATGTGAGCAGATAAAGTTTTGAAATCACGTTGTTAGGTTTCCGAGAACTTTTCCGTTATGTTCATAGCAGACGTTCGACTTTTGTTTTTGAGATTAATAAATCTAAGAAGACAAAGTTAATCAATTTATCTTGCGATTACTTTATTTTTACTTAAGTACTTGGACTTACCTTGGAAGTAAGTCTGGGTAGGTAATAGATAAATATAAACAACAAGAGTGTTGTGCTGATTAATCATTGTTTGTCTTAGCAACGAGGCATGTTAATAGGTCGTTTATACCAAGGCTTTCTTTTGTTACCACTGCCTTTGCACGTATTGTTATTGTGTGTGAGTTGTTTTGACTAAAATTGTGTCAATCTACCAATCATTCAATTAATGAATATATTGACATATTTAACAATTGTTGACTAAAATTGAACGTTGCTATGGCACATAAGCTAACCTAAATTATTCACAGCTGGTATGTACATAAATCAAATTCAAATTCAAAAGATTTATTGCAAATAGGCTAATTTTAGCACTTTTACAAGTCAAAATTTTAGCACTTTTACAAGTCAAAAATTTCCGAATCGATTTCCGATCATTGATTTATCTGGCACTATAATATAAGGTACGTAAATAACCTAGTTACGTTACCTACCTATGCCTACCGCCCACTACAGTCTAGCTCAATCACTTAAAGAATGTATTGAGTTCTCTCTTCGTGGAAAGATATTAAATTTTCTAGGAATTCGGAGAATGAAATGAATCGAAAGATGTTGAAGAGTCTAGATTTTCATTTGTTGGCAGCTATTTGCAAACTTGACTAACTAACCTATAATGTAGGTATATTTTTTTTAGAACGAACGTTTTTTTCGAATGGTAGTGATGTATTCAAATACCCAAACATTGAGTACTTAAGTAAGTACGGCAAGTAATTTAGAAATAATTTAAAAAGATTTTATTTTCTTTTTAGGAAATACCTACTTACTTTTTTTTTCTCATTAATATTAATTGTGGGACCGTGGTCTTGGTAGTTCTTGGGTCCATAGATACAGGGAACACTGGTTAGGGTTCTCCAAGATCTATATACTCGTATGTGATCATTGGACGTTATTATTATTATTAATTCAATATTATTATGTTATTTAGTACAGCTGCTCTTAAATTTTATCGATTGTTATTGGTTATTATTTTTTTGTTTGTATTAGGTCTTTACCTATGAAATTGCCGTTTTGTTTGAAAAAAGTTAAAGTTTTTTTTTTTCGAACTTATTTATTTCTTTTATTCAAAGTAATCACCCCTGCAATCAATGCATCTTTGCCAACGCTGTGGCAGTTTATGGATGCCCTTCTTGAAAAAATCAGCAGGACGGGAGACAACAAAGGAGGAACTCTTCAAAGGAGTTTTGTACTGCCTCTCGGGAATTGAATTTTTTTCCCGCTAAAAAGTTGTCCAAATTTTGGAAAAAGTAATAGTCGGTAGGCGCAAGATCTGGTGAGTATGGCGGATGAGGGAGAGCTTCCAAACCCAACTCATGCAGCTTAGAGACGGTCTGTTGTGCAGTATGGGGTCGCGCGTTGTCGTGAAGTAGCAGTGGAGACGACCGATTGACCAAAGCTGGTTGCAGACGTGCGAGTTTCGCCATCATTGTGGTCAGTTCTTCAATGTACACATCTGCAGTAATGTTCTCGCCGTTTTGTAAAAAGCTATGATGAATCACACCAGCACTAGACCACCAAACTGTGACCATCACCTTTCTAGGGGTCATTTTTCGTTTTGCACATTGCTTTGGTACCGAACCAGGATCTAACCAACTTGCTGAGCGCTTTCGATTGTCAAAAAGAATCCATTTTTCGTCGCACGTAACAATTCGGTTCAAAATTCCTTCATTTCTGTGCCTGTTAAGCAGCGCAAGGCAAGTTTCGACGCGTACGTTGCGCTGGCGATCGTTAAGTTCGTGGGGCACCTATCTATCAAGCTTTTTTATCTTGCCAATCTGTCGCAAATGGACCAATATTGTTTTGATGCTAACATCAAAAGCTGCTGCCAGCTCAGCTGTAGATTGAGATTCATCAGCTTCCACTATCGCCTTTAATTCATCATTGTTGACCAAAGTTTCCGGACGACCACGAGGTTCATTTTTCAAGTCAAAATTCCCAGAACGGAACCGAGCAAACCAATAACGGGTTGTACGTTCGTTTGTACAGTTCTCTCCGTAAACGTCGTTGATGTTACGTGTCGTTTGTGCCACGTTGGTGCCACGACGGAACTCATATTCCATAATTACACGAAATTTCAAAGTATCCATTATGAGGAAAAATGTTGAAATGTAATGAAAATACAACGCTAATCAATAAACAAAAGACTTATATTGTAAATAGAATGTCATATTTTTAAAACAAAATTAATTTGAATTTAGGATTCATAGCCAATCAAAACTTTTTTTTGTTTGAAAAAGTCTGTACTGCAATACGGCAATTTCATAGGTAAAGACCTATTATTAGGGTTTATTCAAAAACTTTAGTTTACTTGTTTCCTACGAGTGAATATCCCTTCAGTGTCAGTCCCTCTTTAATTTATCAAAACAGTCAGCTGAAATTTTTTATTCAAATATTCCGCCTAGAAACTGTAGCCAAAATAAAAAAAAAATTATTGTTCACTAAGAATTATTTATTAGAACTAGATACGTCCAGATATTTCCACGTGATTTACTCTTTTCCCATGGGAACTTAATTTTCTGAGACTTAAAGATTAGATTAGATTGATCTCGGTAGTGTAAAGCGAATTTTTCTCGAAATGTCATCCGGCTCTGTTCTAAGACATAAACGGATAATATTTTACTTATTAATGGAGAATGGATAGAAAAGTATAAAGTCTATAATAGTGTAATACATCTGTTACATTTTCCTGAACAACTAATTGCAGACCCAGTCAGCAAAGGCCTTCTAAAACCCTCTGAATTTACTTTTCTCCATTCCCATCATTTCCAGGTTGTTAATGTAGACTTTATTGCGGGGAAACAAAAAAGGTTTTCTAGTAAAGCGAAGAAAGAAATAACCCGTGAATATTATCGTTGTTTTGTTTTGTTCACGGCTGGCTTGACTACCTTTGTTCTTTTGTCTTGTAAGTATTTGAGGCTTGATAAATATGTGGGCAGGAAACGGGTTCTGCGTAGGTAGGTTGCAACCTATAGAACTATAAGCCTTCAGCATGTCCACACCGCGCCGTGTCTGAAACAAGAATGATCCGTAGTACACCGAACGGTCCCTTTTTATAGCCAGATGGGTAGGGAAGCGATGACCAATGCCGGTGTTGCCACTGTAATAAATTTAAATGCTGCCACAGAGTAAATTACGGTACAGCCCGCTGCGCATAGAGTTTATAACTGGACGTTGCCGCCGACATATATGTATTTAAGCAAATAATAATAATATGTGTGGACATCTCACACAATGCCATCTAGCACCAAACTAAGCAAAGCTTGTACTATGGGAACCAGATAACTGATACAATACTTAGATACTTTTTGTTTGTAATAATACCTACGTAAAATACAATATAACACCCAGACACAGAACAAACACCTATATTCATCACACAAATGTTTGTTCTGGGCGGGAATCGAACCCACAACCCACAGTTCAGATAGCAGGGTTACTACCAACTGAGCTATCAGGCCAGTCAAATATAGATATAATATACTAGTGGCACACCGTGGTTTTACCCGCGGATAAGACGTATCCTAGGTACACATCCAGCGCATAAGCTGCATTCAAAATTTCATCAAAAACAAGTTTTTCAGTAGGTACATAATAATAATTCTATCGAAGCCGGCGTTCCTAAATTCGTAGCATTTTCGTAGAGCATTCTACGCAAAGCTCGTAGCGTTTACTACAAAATACTCGCAAGTTACGACTAGCCACGCGCTTTTGCTTTCTCATCACGTCGTAGCTGTGAAGACAAAAGAATCCAACCAGACAGGTTTATAAATCCCCATATATGGGATTTGTAAACTTGATTGTCTATGAATCCCCATTAGCGGTTCGTTAAAAATAAACAGAGAAGGCATAAATCAAAAGAAGTAAATAAATGAGCTGTTTGTGTTTGAATGTTTTTAACATAAAATTATAATAAAACATAAAATCACAATTACACAAACCTTGTTAAAATACCAACATAATGCCTATCGCGTCTCAGCCCCAATTCATAGCTCAAAAATTTCAGTCTAATGGTGCGTAATATCGCTCGGGTCTTCAGGGAAGAATTCCCTCCTTTCCTCCCTCCTGAGTCCACCCCCTCCCCCGAGAGCTTCACAAAGCCCCTCCAATAACGAGGGACGTGAAGCTACGAAACTATACTGGTGGAGAGGCACTATACAGTGCTAGATTTACACACCTGAATTATGATGGCCAATTTGTTCATCGAAATTTCAGTTTTACTTACAGTCTCTGTCGTTTTTGTTAATTCGTGTTGGTTGAAGTATGGTTTAACTTGATTATTAACTAGGATACAAATAATGCTCGTCTGCACAAAAGTTTGACAGCTCCTAAGTTCGCACTTCATCTCTCTGCATCTCTCTAGCCGCCGCTTTCTCATACGTTTGTCCAACTCGTGTCAAGTCAACGCACCTAATACTCTATGCTCATTGGTTGATGCCAAGTTGACACAAACACTTAGCTAAGTTGTATTTTAATAGACCTGAGTACAAATCAGCATAAGTGTTCTATAAATATCTAGTTTACGTAATTGCACAGACTATACTATGTACCACACTTTACATATTTGAGCCGTTTGATGTAGAGACCGTGGGCCGTGGGGACTGGAAGCTCATCGTGTTTTATAAGTTCGAACTTCGGACTTGTCTAGCGTTTGATCACAATGCTGATTCAATTTTTTTAGTTTGAAGTTAGAATAAAAAAAAACGAATCTGCATTGACATCCAAGGGGACGGGCCAATGCTGCCAGCATATTGGGTACGCTACCAACCTGTAGTGGGCTGGAGCATTTGGACTGTCTATGTCATTGTGGCTAGTATATACTTAAAATGTTTTCTTTTTGTAGTAAGTAGTAGCTAGTAGTATTTAGTAGGAGTTATTATGTTACTGTTGTAGTTAGTTATAGATTAAAGGTACTTTGCTCGTTACAAAAAACAATTTGTATTTAAGATGAACTTTCGCGAAGACACGCCTGAATCAATTGAATTTATTAACGAAACTTGCACCTACTTTACGTGATAATTTCAAATAGTTTTAGGTGCAAGGTGAAACCATGCTTAACTATTTTTATAAGATGATGAAGAGACAGATTCATTACCACAAAAATATTATAAAAATGTTTCGACCTAGTTTAGTGATTTCGATTTTTATTGTTTTGTGTAGAGATACTATAATTAAATAAAGAATGTAAATAGGGTCATTATAGGCAGGAATTTTATTTTTTATTTAATTTTATTTGGGAGCTTACATCTATCATTAAAATTTAAATAATAAAATAAACTAAAAGAGCCATTTAAAAGCCTCTACAACTTATAATTATGAAATAAAAGAGCATGCAGTTGCAATTGGTTGCGCGACTTTGTTGTAGTTTTGTCGGGGGTACTTTGAAAGCTAATATAGGTATTCACCTATTATGTGCAGGTTTGGAGAGCACAGCTGTTATACCTCTTTCAAACTGGAGCCTCAAGGCAGCGTGGATAGCTCCGGGTCACGTGAGTAAATTTTAAATATTTTATATTTGACACGGCATAATAAGCACTAAAAATTGCACTGAAAATATGCATTGTTATTAGCATTAAGTATAGTTTGTATAGCTTTTCCTGTATCTGAAAACCACCGTCCTTATTGTTATTATTATTATTTTTCCCTACATTTTTGGGTTGTCTGAAAGAGATCGCTTTAAGCGATAAGACCGCCCATTGTGACACTTAATTCTAAAGTTTATGCCTGTAAATTGTTCCTACAATGTGGTGTTTCAATAAAGAGTTTTATCTATCTATCTATCTAAAAATAATTGAGACGAACTTAGAATGTGACTATATATTTGTGTCATCAATGCTTACATACGGTTTAACTTTTAAGTTTTAATTCTCGTATGCGAAACGCGTAAAAAACGCGATACTAATAACGCGAAAACACGTATGAAGAGGTCCAAGTCAACCGTAGGCGTTGAATTAATAAAGCTTTTATAATGTTTTGGGCGTGTATTAAAATCGATTAGCAAAGAATAGTCCTCGTAAGTCCGCCTTGCTTGTCTCCTCCACTCCATTATCTTCACACATCATTACGTCCTCGCAGCGAGCGACCATGGAAGCTGATTAATTATCCTTCACATAGAGATTGTTTCCAGCCAGTGTGGGCACATTGTGGTTATGTTCTGTTTATTAACTCTGAAAGGATTTTGAAAGCTTTACAAAGGATTATACTTGTATATATATAAAGTGAGTCGTTACTTTTAAATTCTCTTTTTGAAGTAAAACTTCTTTACGCAAGCTTGACTTGGGGAGTAAGCTGATAAATGCGAGGCAAACAAAAGTTTAAGTTGGTTCACGT
The DNA here is from genome assembly GCA_905220475.3 of Ennomos fuscantarius. NCBI lineage: Eukaryota > Metazoa > Arthropoda > Insecta > Lepidoptera > Geometridae > Ennomos > Ennomos fuscantarius. The sequence continues at coordinate 12,771,130 of HG992036.1, read as the reverse complement.
AGATATAACATAATGAAGTTAGAAATTCGTGTTATTATGTTGGTATGTCCAGTAAAATGACAATTTACAATTATTGTCAAGATGGTAACATTAACATTAAGCAATGTTATACCGGCCGATAGATGGAGCTAAACTAAAGAAGTTTTACTTCAATCGTGTGGTCTAAAGCACACTCATTTCATTTCATTTTTTACACTCGTTTTTTTATCTCATTCTTCAGTTCATGAATAAGAATTTTGTAGAATCATTTCGTGTTTCTAATTCTCTATAATCTTAAATTTAAATTACATGTCGGAATCCTGGGTTCTGCAATTTCCTGTCTCCAAATCTAACTTGATTATATAGAGATGATTAAATATATAGAGCCGCTTGGAACACTGTAGGTAAAGTTATAATTGAGTTTCCCTCGGGTAGAGCGGCCTTAAACACTGCAATGGATGTCAGCGCATACTTTATAAGCTAATAACCTAGATAGGTATGCTTTTATTTTATTGGCTGACTTTTAAGACGAGGTTGTTGTTTGTAGGTTGTATTTTGGAAGTGAAGAGTATCATGAAATTTCCAAGGTACCTAAACATAATCATTGGTCCGCTCGTGGTGTAGACACAATAAGAAGTAAGTGTATTAACTTGTAATATTTGAAAAGTATTTGTCCCTCCTGTTTGTTCATTATTATTAATAATAAAAAAACAATTAAACAATAAGCACGGATCTAGGTGTCTGTGGAAATGCAGCTAAAAACAATCATTTGCGTGATTTTTTTTTATTTTCATCTGAAGTTTTTACATGATTTGGCACTTTTCCCCGTGATTGTGCTAAGTAGAGCTTTATTTTAAGCAGTCCAAATAACAAACATATTATCGCCCATTTGATAGTAGATTCCTTTGTTTCATTTCGTTTCTGAAACGCAATCAATAATTTTCATTTACATATTAAGTGTTTTCTTGCCCTTATCAAGAATAGTTTATTTATGGGTGACGCCATTAACCTTAATTAAAATAACGTTTTTCGAGGTTTCCGATATTTTAGGCTTCTTTGTTGACAATCCACAAAAACGCACTTGAAATTGCTTAAATGTAAATCAATTTGACTAATGAATAGATGTAGTTACTGCGAGAGTTAATTACTGTTACTTACTGTTAATTACTGTTGAGTTAGTTACTGTTAGATACTGCGGATGAAAAAACCTTTTAGAGAGCTTCTTCATTTTACCATCCTAATGCCCGATTCTCGATACACTTTTACATTCTTGGAAAAAGTATAGAGTTCAAAATAATTTCGTATGATCAACCATTTCATTCGACATTTATCGAAGGTATCATGGGCTCGAGATTTTCCTTAAAATCTAGACCCCACGGTCCGGTCACGTTTCTATGGATGTTGACTGGTTGTTAGATACATACATAAATACGAGAAGGCCCCGCAATACGACCGACCACAAATGCTTAAAATCTTCACTAGTCTACCATCCACGCACAAAATACTTAATTCCGGGTAGATCCTATAGTATCAACTATGTAAAGGTTTTAATACACTCGCGTAGCCTGACGTTCATCCAGTGAAGTGGTCTACGGAACCCGTGTAGGTATTGTTGCTTTACAGGCCACGCACCAAGGTCACTTTACACTTTATTTTACGGATTGCCATCACCAGAAGTGAGAAAGAGAACTTCTTTTTTTTCCAACTCATATATTGTAATGGGCTTGCTATGTAATATTTGACAATAAGCACTTTATAATTCTATATGCTTGGTAAAATAATTTAAGTACCTAATGTAATTTTGATTTGTAAAAGTTGTAATAAATCTTTTGACTTTGACGTTGAGTTTACACTTACAGGACTCGTGCATATATGACCACTTTATGTTCCAGCTATCATCCTAAATTACTCATAAGCTGGGATACAACTCGTGACATCAGTTATCTCGAATGAACACCGATGTTAAACCCTAATAAAGATTTCCGTTGGTCGCAAAACGAACTATAAAATAAAAGTCATAAAAGCTGCTATAAGCCAAACGACGTGGTTTGCGTTAGCTTCAAAATAACCTTCTCTAATATAATATTGTGTTGGGTAGAATAAGAATTTCCTTTTCTGCACTTCAGTACTAATATGTATGTGCTTACGTAGCTTTAGTATATTCTCTACGTGTGTTATAGTTTCGGTAGGACTAATGTCCAATCAACATTTATGTATACACAGGGAATAACAAAAGTGTTGTTATATCCGTGAGTTGTGTATCCTGTGTCAACTGGAGGTTATAATAATACTTGTTTCATTTATATACGAAATATATAAGTAAATGCTATATTTTACGTACAAAACGAAAAATATCAGACAATCACACACACCCATAATTCATAATTAAACATAATTAAACACAGATAATCCTATTTAGGGTCCAGGTTCTATGTATGTGATCGTTGAGCGTTATTATTATTATTATCGTAAAATAACCATATCTCAGACTGTGCTTTTCACTTAGTGGCCTTTGGTGAAGTCCTTTGAGTGTTCGCGGATAATTCGTTCGTGTAATTTTACTTAGTTTTAGCATAGATAATATGATATCATACTATACTAGTAGTTTTAGTATGAAAGTTATTATACCTATAACCTACTCGAGGTTAATCCCAGATTTAAATCTCGAATGAAAATAGAATTCTGTTTCTTTTATTTTAATATCACTGATACATTTTTATTAATTTATTAAAATTTCGTTGCTGTGGGGCAACGGCTAAAACTGGGCCGAATCTATAAACTACAAACATACTGACAGTTCGACCTCCAATAACGTATTCACCCGGATCGCGGAAAGCCTCTGCAGCCTTGACCTCGGTTTCTTCGGATCATCCGGGACTCCGCCGTTATTGAGGCGCTCCCTTTATTGAAAACTTTCCCTTTATCGATTGTTTTTATTCGAAGCTTTCTGTGGCGATGTTCCGTCAGCACCGCCAACATGCCCGCAACCTTAAGTGATGTCGACAGGCTAAAATGCAAAAAGGAGTTTTGGCGGGAAAGCGAAAAAGATTGTGTCACCGCATTGTATCATTTTCCAAAACTTGTGTTATTTTCAGTGTTAGTGCATAAAATTGGTGGCATTCTATTCGTTAAGTGCTGGATTACAGGCGTGAGTGTGGGAAAATGGTATAACGATGGTGAAACGTTTCTTTTCGTGTTGTTTCCAAAACTCCATAGAAGCTTCAAGTAAAGTTGCCACCAATTTACTAGGAGTATGACTTTGACTAGACTATGACGTGACTATGACTTGATGACTTCGACTGTGACTTGACACATATTTGAGTAAAATATCATTAACTTGATAAATTATCAATTACTTGACACTGGCTAAATACACGGAGGTGTGGAGCCGAAACATCAAAAAAAGAATGCAAAATTGAAATTTCAAAAATTATACACTGGTATGAGGTCGTTCCCGAGGCGTTATTTTGTAAGCATCGCGTACTAGGAATGCAATCGATTATAGTATCGATTGTGACCAAGTCCGTATGTCCGATGTCCAAATTGGCTGATTTTACGGTGACCGTGACCAAAACCTTTTTTGACTGACTTCAAAAAAGGAGGAGGTTCTCAATTAAACTGTTTTTTATGTTGGTTATAACTTTCGACTGG